>JAKLTH010000066.1:2527615-3791423 GCA_025175895.1 Wurfbainia villosa | reverse complement strand
AGTTGGGATATTATCCCACACTCAGCCAGGTGATCACGAAACTCTTGACTAAGGTATTCACCACCTCGATCTGATCGAAGTAGCTTAATACGCTTACCAAGTTGGTTTTGTACTTCATTCTTGAATTCTTTGAACTTTTCATAGGATTCTGACTTATGTCTCATCAAATATAAGTAGCCAAATCTACTCATATCATCAGTGAAAGTAATAAAGTACTTATAGCCTCCTCTGGCTTCGACATTGAAAGGGCCACATACATCAGTATGTATGAGTCCTAACAAGTCCGTCGCTCTCTCGCCATGTCCACTAAATGGAGTTTTAGTCATCTTTCCTAAAAGACAAGATTCGCATACCTCATATGATTCAAAATCAAATGAGTCCAATAATCCATCTTTATGGAGTTGGGATATGCATTTTTCATTTATGTGACCTAGGCGACAATGCCAGAGATATGTTTGGTTCAAATTATTCGATTTGAACCGTTTGGTATTTACGTTATAAATTGGGTTTTCTAAATCTAGAACATAGAGACCATTCATAAGTGGTGCATTACAATAGAACATTTCATTCAAATAAATGGAACAACATTTGTCCTTTATTATAAAAGAAAAGTTTTTCTTTTATAAACAAGATACAGAAATTATGTTCTTCGTTAATGCAGGTACATAAAAGCACTCCTCTAGTTCTAAGATAAGCCCAGTGGGCAAAGACAAAGAATATGTTCCTACAAATTTCTGAAGAACTTTTGCGCCATTGCCTACTCGTAGGTCCACTTCGCCCTTTGCCATTAGTCTACTATTTCTCAGTCCCTGCACATTAGTACAAATGTGAGATGCACATCTGGTATCTAATACCCATGTAGAAGAAATAGATAGATTAACTTCTATAATGTGTATACCTGAGGCAGAAGTCCCACTTCTTTTCTTCTTTACTTCCTCAAGGTAGACTTTGCGCTCGCTTCTAGTGTCCGATCTCACAAGAATGGAAACAAATTCCCTTCCTTAGGTACTTTACCTTTACCCTTTGAAGTGGATGAATTGGTCTTGCCTTTGGCTTGGGTCTTACCCTTGCCTTTGCGCTTACCTTTGCCCTTCTTGACCATTAGTACGTTACTAACTTTCTTCTTGAGATTCTTGTGATTCTTAACATGCCGAGAATCTCGAGCAAAGGCTTATCAATTTCATTCATGTTATAATTCATGACAATTGATTATATGCTTCCGAATGATTGCGGGATAACATCTTGCCAATTCTTAGCTCGGAAAACCTAGTCTTTCGAGGTTCTCAACGCATCTATCATTTTAAGTACGTGAGTTCCTACAGGTGTTTCTTCTTGCATCTTGCATGCAAAAAGAGCCTTAGACACTTCAAAACGCTCGTGCCTAGCTTGTCCTTGATATAGTTGTTTCAAATGCTCAACCATACCATAGGCATCCATGTTCTCATGTTGCTTCTGAAGCTCAGAGTTCATGGTGGCAAGCATAAGACATGACACATCTAATGCGTCATCTTGATGCTTCTTATAAGCATCCTTTTCATCACAAGTGGCCACAGGGGCGGGTGTTTCAGGGATAGACTGCTCTAGGACATACAGTTTACGTTCTTGCTTGAGGATAATCCTCAAGTTCCTATATCAGTCTAGAAAGTTAGCTCCATTGAGCTTGTCTTTCTCAAGGACAGATCGCAAGTTGAGGGGGTGTGTCGTGTTAGATGACATGGTGATCTACAACATTAAAATGCAAAATTAAGTATCATACCTAAGTCATTTAATTAGGCCTTTAATTAAATGAGGCTCCCACTAAATTCTCATAGCTTTGATATGAACTAATCATTGATGTAGGCAAACAAATTTTGCTTACATCATTAGCTTCTATTTAGCTATAAATTTATATGGGATAAAGATCCACATCATACTTTGTCTTGAGTTAGCTTTGGCTAATCGCCCAAGACGTAGTATGATTAGGTAAGTAATCTTTTGCCAATTACATCTGATGTAACTCTTTAATAGCTTTGGTTAAGTTTAGATTAGTTTAGTGCTTATTCCTAAACCAGCTTCCAGGCCGTGGCGAGGCACAGAGGCCTTCTTTGATATCGGAGCAACGACCATTTTCTAAGACAAAGCTGATGTTCGGAAATCACACAAAACTAATTTTTAAAACTTATGTTCAAAGCTAATATATGCCTCTACTTTCTTAATTAATTAAGAAAAACTTAACCAAGTTTGATAGCGGGACATCACGATTGTCCACTCGCACTCTTCCAAGATAAAATGCATTGCTTTGCTTTGGCAAACCCAACAACAAATGATCGAGGAAGTAGTGAGTACCAAACTTTGGTAGGCATATCGTTTTTGACTTATTAAGAAATAAACTTAAACATGCATCACATACATATTAGCATACATCACATATAAGCTAAATTAACATGCATCACATACATATTAAACTAACCATGTCATGGTTATGACCCTTATTCTACAATCTTCTCAAGCCAATGAAAAGATTGATTGGTCAACCTAGGGATAGCATCTTCTCCCAAGTGCTTCCTTTTGGTTTTCTTGTGTTGTTGACTTCCTCCTTGTAACGTCATCTTCCAATGGACCCTCCATCTTTATTTTGTATATTACAAAAGGAGAAATACTCGAGTTACATTCGAGTCTAAAACTAATTTTACAACAAGAATTTTAGGAGAAAGGCACGACACGCAGGCCGTATTAAGAATTACAACACACACATTCACAAACTTTTTGGGACTAGGCCATAACCATGCACCATGTCAATTTTAACTTTTAAAAGACATCGGATATTTTATTATGTTTGAAAAATTGCTAATGCAATTATCAACTCATAATAAAATTTATCCTACTTCTATATCATATATAAAATAGAGAAAACCTATTTTTTTTTATACGATCTTTCGCAAGTGGCTCTGATACCACTGTAGGGATTTTTTTATGCAAAATAGCATATGCACAACGGAAAAAATAGGATCCCTTCCAAGTGATCCTTGTGAAAGAAAACCTCGTACAAGAAAAATAAATTTCTCTAAAAGAAAAACCTATCTTATAGGAGAATATTACCTTTGTTGCGTGCCCTTTTTAATCCCGCTTCTCCTTGGGTTTGTTGGATCTTTTAGCACGTTCAATTGTCCGTGCCTCTATATGTATCCACACGAGCAAGCTCTTATCTCACAAAAGAAACTAGAAGAGCTCTCCTTTACTTCTTGCTAGAGAAGTCCCTAAAGGAGAGGAAGGTAGGGAAAAAGAGAAAGGAAGAAGAAGACCACTCTTCTTGCTAGCCTACACTCACAAAAGCCACACAACCAAAGCCTCTCACCACCAAGCTCTCTCCAAGCCTCAAGCTTCCCCCCACCTTGGCCGGCCACCCCATGGAGTGTTTTATAGGATTGAAAAAACCTTTCACCTCCTATCACATTCAATGCAATCAATTGCATTGAAAAATAATCTACACTCCTTGTTTGGCCGGCCACATGTGGAGAAATTCCAAAGGTCAAAACCTTTTGTCTCCTTCCACCTCATCAAGCTTAGGTGGCATGCTTAGGTGGCATGCTTATGTGGCATTCATGCATGTTGAATTAATCTTATTAATTCAATAAGCTTATGTTATCATATTGAATTAATCTCATTAAATCAATAAGGTAACATATTGAATTAATCTTATTAAATCAATTAAGCTTAGGCTATCATGATAACATATTTATTTAATCTTATTAAATTAATAAGCTTAGCATATTGAATTAATCTCATTAAATCAATAAGCTAAAATTCTCATTAAGCTTAAAGTTCAAAAACCATTTTGTACTTAAGCTTATTCCCAAATTATTCTAGTCAAACTAGAATGCACTAATTCTTCTAATCATCATGCTCTTTGTGTGTGACCCTATAGGCTCTCATAACGTTGGCAGTGGATCTAAACTCTTTTAGATACACAAGCAATGAGCGGCATCTAGCAATACATCATTGCTACCCAAGTTACGAAATAAGTCAAGATCCGACTAACCTTTCCGTGACTACTATAATGTATGACCGTGTCCTTCTATCCTTGATATCAGATTGACCAATGAGGCATAGACCGTGTCATCCTCGATCAATCTATGTGTTTCTTGATCCCTGAGTAAACTAACTCAAACAAATGAGCTCAATATCTCATATTGACTCATTCGAGCATGGCCATGCATTTTAGTAGTTCTACTCAATCAAGGGGCCCACAGATATCACTCCCGTCATATGGAAGGGATAGATCCCATCTACATCACTCACATCCCTCCGCATAATTTGTTATATACCCAGTAATCGCCTTTATGGTCCACCCTGTTACGGGTGACGTTTGACGATACCAAAGTACATAACTCCTTATGTTGGGAACCGTAGTGACTTCAGGTTTGAGGACTATTCATACCAATAGTCACATGAGAAAGTTTATGACACTCATATGACGATCCATGAAACTTTCTCATGGTGGGTCAGTTCAGTATATATTCTCTAATATATACCCATGTGTCAACTTGATATCATATATCCATGACTTGTGAGATCAAGTCATCAATTGACCTATATGCTAGTCTTTATGTATTAATATTGCCCTTGCATATTAATACTTGACTAGGAACATTTTAGGAAAATGTTCTCTACAGCCTCTCATAATCAATTCTGCCAATTGATGTGCTGTAGATAAGAACCTATTTTTCTAGGGCATTATTATATTTAATTTAGCTGGCACAAGCAAGACGTAAATATAATAACCAATCTTTTGCCTTTATAGAATATGATACAAAATGTTCCCTATTCAACCATCACATGATTGGTTCTAGGGCTATAACTAACAGAACTTTCACTCGAGTCTTTCTCGAGCTTGGTCAACCTTAACTTGAGGTTGATTGCTCCAATAATCACCTCTTAATAATCTCCCTCATATGACCTTGGATGTCCCAAACCATCCATTAGTCATACGATCATACATATTGCCAAGAATATTGTCAAATGTCAAAACACAGCTTAAGTCCCACTCGAGCTTGGTCAACATTAACTTGAGACCAATTGCACTAACAATTACTAAGTTCTGTATCACAAAATTAGCACATTATATAATTTAAGTAAAATATGATTTGACAGTTACTTAACTGTTCGATCTCAACTTTGAAATCCAATTAGAACCCTTAATCCGATTGACGCATAAGGTTGTCCCCATAACGAGGACTCACCCTTATATGTTCTTCTTTTTAGAAGAACTTCTCCACACAAGATCCTTATCTCGCTTGTATTTTGCCAAACATCTGGTCCTCTAGACCTATTTGGACTTTCTACTTAGTATTTGATCATTTGACCCACTAGGACTTCCTCCTTACCTTGCTTACCTTTTGCCAATCATTCGGACCTCTAGATTTGTTTGGGTTTTTTGCTCAGCATTTGATCATCTGACCCATCTAGACTTTTGTGTCTGGTGTCCGATCCTCTTGATATGCTAAGCTTTCCATCATAGCCTAGTATCTAGTCCAGCTGACCTACTATGACTTCCACTTATCTAGTATCTAGTCAACTTGATCTATTGGGGCTTCTAATTTGTAGAACTACCTACACAGTCAACTAGATCATCAGATCACTACAAGATTTAACTTTGAACTTTTGTTAACATTAAAATCTAGGTTCGATCATATGGTACTCCCTACACCAACACACAAAATGTGGCAAATGTGAGATTAACATAGTATCGCAAAAATAAAAACCTAAATCTCCAATATAAGAGATATTATATGAAATTATACCAATACACAATTTGATATAGAAGCATATCAACTCCCTCAAGCATGCTAATCTCCAAACTTAACACACTATTGATTATATTCTAATGCGTTAATCTGAATTAACTTAAAACTCAATTTCTATTGGTACATCCTAAAATCTTTTAGAATAAAATTCTAATTACATTTTCAAAGTATCACTATATCTAAAAAAATGCTCTATAGTGTCAACTTTACTATGGTTATTTTAACTACTCTCTTCCACTCTAAGTTAACACTCCCTATGCTCATTTAGTATGAAGAGATCATACTTTTAGGAACCCAATACCTATTGGATATGTTTGTGCAAGCATACCTTAAGTATTAATCTTTTGATGTTTGAATAATCATTTATAGTTAGTGATGGTACCTAGGAATTCTTGAAGGTGTTCCTAAGCAGCTAGCTTTGTTCTCAGGCACTTGGGCTTATTCCCGACCACCCTATGCATCTCTCGAGCACTTTCTTTGTAGATGAGTTAAGGAATTCTCTTTGTATACTTATCAAACTTCATTCAACTTCGCTCTTCAGTTTGACTCAAAGGGGAGACTTATGATGGTACCTAGGAATTCTTGAAGGTGTTCCTGAGCAGCTAGCTTTTTTCTCAGGCACTTGGGCTTATTCACGACTGCCCTATGCATCTCCCGAGCACTTTCTTTGTAGCTGAGTTAAGGAATTCTCTTTATATACTTATCAAACTTCATTCAACTTCGCTCTTCAATTTGACTCGAAGGGGAGACTTATGATGGTACCTAGGAGTTCTGGTAGAGCATAAGGCTTATTCATGATCATAGGGCTTATTTCTGAGCACTCTATGTATTTCCAGATTGGTTTATGTGTTTTCTGACTGACCTATGTAATTCTAGAGTTGTCTATATAATTCCCGACTAACCTATGTAATTCCAGAGTTATCTATATAATTCTTGACTAACCTATGTAATTTCAGAGCAACCTATGTAATTCACGACTGACCTATGTAATTCCAGAGCAACCTATGTAATTTCCTGACTTACCTATGCAATTCCAGAGCTGTCTATGTAATTCCCGACTGACCTATGTAATTCTAGAGCTTTCTATGTAATTCTCGACTGACCTATGTAATTCCAGAGTTGTCTATGTAATTCCCAACTAACCTATGTAATTCCAGAGCTGTCTATGTAATTCCCGACTAACCTATGTAATTCCAGAGCTATTTATGTAATTCCCGCCTAACCTATGCAATTCTAGAGTTGTCTATGTAAATCCCGACTAACCTATGTAATTCCAAAGATGTCTATGTAATTCCCGACTACCCTATGTAATTCCAGAGCTACTTATGTAATTCTCGACTGACCTATGTGTTGAAGTATTAAGAATACAATCAAAGTCCCACATTGGTAAAACATGGAAAAGATCATGTGCTTATAAGATGAAAAGATATCTCCATTGGATGAGGCCTTTTGGGTAAAGCCCAAAAATAAAACCTTGAGGGATTAGGCCCAAAGTGGACAATATCATACCATTGTGGAGTTATGTGAATCTTATAGGCACTAACAATTGATATCAGAGACATGGTCCATGTTAAGCTATGAACCTCGAATGAAGGAAGTAGAGCTCCCATGTCCGGATCAAGAGAATCAGATATCAAGTAGGAAGTCTAGTTGGGTCAGGAGGACCGAACAACTAGCAGGAAGTCTAGTTGGCCAGAAGGGTTAGACAATTGGCAGGAAGTCCAGCTAGGTCAGGAGGACTAGACAGTTGGCAAGAAGTCCTGGTGGGTTGAGGATAGGACATCAAGCAGAGAATGTCCTTCGAGGACAGATAGGCTTGAGGGGGGGTCAATGTGGTCCTTCGTTTGAGTGGGGGGATTGTTGAAGTATTGAGAATACAATCAAAGTCTCACATTGATAAGACATGGAAAAGATTATGTGCTTATAACATGAAAATATATCTCCATTGGGATGAGGCCTTTTGGGTAGAGCCCAAAAATAAAACCATGAGGGCTTAGGCCCAAAGTGGACAATATCATACCATTATGAAGATATATGAATCTTATAGGCACTAATACTATGTATTTCCCGACTGATTGTTGGTGCAATCGACCCAGGTCATGATTGACCAGACTGGAGTGGGTCTCGAGCAGAGTTTTGATGTTCGACAATAGTTTACAAATGTCACGCCCCGAGGGAGTCCCCGCCAGACAAAAATTCGGCAGCATCTCCCCCGTACGGGTGACAATATGGAACTTGCATACAAGGCCTACACGACCACTATACATCGGTCAACACGAACAGAACAAAAACAACTACACACACAGGTCATAAGGCCTCAGGCCAACAATCAAGGTAAATAGCAACAGTCTACAATATCTAGACTTACCCCTTCTGTCATCTGGGCAGGAATACACGACCAGATCCTATCGAATAAAAATCCAAATAAAGGTCCATAAGGACATACCAAAACATCCGCGAGTACATAAATCAAACATCAAACCTAAACATATCTTCTAGTCCAAATATCCAAAACCATAAATCAAATAACAAATAAACTATCACGATGAGGGGGGTTTGACAGTTGGACTCTCTCGACAGCTTCATCCTGAAATAGATATAGAACAACGGGGTAAGTTCAAAAAACTCAGCGGATAAAAGTTGATATGCACAGTAAGAAATAACTAACAATAACAATCATGCCAGTACAGTCTCATATATAGGATGTGCAAGTAAAAAATATGAAAAGATTGTACTTACCTGAATCTCCTATCCTGATATAGGAGCATGTGCCATACTAGCAGAAATAAAGTCGTCAGACCAAATACAAATATGTATCCTATATGCATGGCAATCATATGCAACATTTAAGGCAGCAATCAAAATGCAGCAAACACAATACAAATGCTATCCATGCAAAATGCATGCGATGCAAATGACAAGGTCACCCCTGATGCCAGTCAACCGCCTCACATGCGATGGTGAAGCTGAGTGGGTAGGGCTATGACAATTGTGCACTCTGCCATCACTGCTCCTAAGTGACCGAGTGGACAGGATGCTATCAGACTACACCTATCCTCCTGCCCCAAACAGAGTGGGGGAGCAATGCTCTCATCTCCCAGTATCGTAGACCAGAGGAGGGATCCCTGCCTGCTACCACGCTGCCTCACCGCTACGCATGAACGGACCAGCAAAGCCTGACAGAGCAATTGCACACACCCTCATGATGTACCACTAATCCATGAGTGGCAGCGTGTGCAGACCATGTAACTGACTGCGGGCTCAACTACAAAGGAACCCCGTCCAACCAGCATGCAATCATGCAAGATGGTGCATGATACTAAAGTATGTAATACCAACTAAAAATACATAACCGAATAATATACACAACCAATAGGTACATATCAATGATCCAAGTAAAACAGGGAAGGTATAACTATAAACTGATCAAATGCATGTATCAAGTAGGCACAATAACATACAAAGTAGATAAACATGAAAATTATTGCAAGCTATAACTAACTAGCATATCAACATGACTATATCAAAAAGATAAGTCAAAATACCCGCCTGATTAAATGCTCGAAATACTGCAAATCTTCACGCCCGTGGACCTACCTCGTGACCGAAACTTGAATATAACAACCATTATGATTAAGTACAATCATACAATAACTGATCGAGTCGAATCCTACATTGACTTCGTAGCCTGATCAACTAGATTGATCTAGTTATCCACATAACCTAAACAAGTCTACACATCAATCCCTATCGACTATTAACCAATTAACAACCTATTATGCATTTATAAACACCCATATATGAACTTACCAATTTCCATTCTAAATTATTAATTCTCACAGCAAACAACTATGAGTTAATTTAGAACTCACCTTAAGCCCAACAACCTCTACGACCTAATCGTTGCCCAAAATCCTGTACAGCCTATCCCAAATCCTCAACCTTCCAATTCACAGCCGCACTAACCGTATATACAGCCACATCGACACCCGAATAAAACCTCACAGCCATCAACACTTGTTCACAACCAACTTTGCATGACCAAACCTCGTCCAGGCTACATCTTCACAGCCTACTCAACACCCAAATAGAACCTCACAGCCCTCTCAACCGGCAACAAACTCCTACTCAGCCAAAAACTCTTCGACATACAACAAAGACAAGGATTAACAATAGCAATGAAACAAAGGAGACAAATCGAGCTTACCAGTAGTTGTAACCTCCTATCCTTTGTTCACCGGAAAAACCACTTTGCTCCGACAGAACTCACGGCTCCAAGTCTCTGCCCATATCGATAGTTCAAGCTCAGCGAAAGAATACCAACGCAACCCTTAAACCTCATCCAAGGTAAGGAGAAAGCAGTTCTTACCTAGCTCCAGGGACCATCGACAGAGCAGTACCCAACACCGACAGCCCTGCTCGCTACCCAAATCTCCTCTGTTCACCGGTCGAAACCCTTTCTCCGACAGCAATCTCCCCAACCCTGTTCAACGGAGCAACAAAACCTCGGCTGCTCTAAATCACCAATTACCGCGACCACCAGCAGTCCTTCAGCAGCACGCTCACCGTCGGCTCGACGGTGGAGACCTGCGAAGCTACTCCTCACTGTCGCGTGCAGAGAAGAAGAAGAAGAGGGCTCGACAAATATCGCCGCCCCCAAAATCCGATCCAAGTGCAAACACCCCGCTGCAAACTCCCAGTCACGTGCTCATCGTCGGCTCGTCCGTGGCCACCGGCGAGGATGCTTGCCATCGCTTGCAAAGAAGATGGAATTGGCCGAGGTTCGGAGATACGACGAGGGGAGGTCTGGTCGCAATGGCACGGGGAGGTCTGGTCGCGACGGCGTGGGGAGGTCTGGTCGCGAGAGAGAAACTGACAGAGCGGCTCGTGAGAAACGAGGGGAAGGAGAAAATAAAAGTCACGATCGAAAAACTAAACTTAGGTTTAGGTATTTAAACGTTAGGTTAATTGACACCTATTAACTCCCTTAGATAGGTTCTACCAAAGCCTATTTATTTTATCCCCATAAAAATCTCTTACAAGCTCCGTTTAAATTCCAAAAAATTCTGAAAAATTTCTAAAATTCTCCAAAAATCCTAAAATAATTCTCAGGATTATTTTTATTAATTTTTTTTGGCCATCAAATTTTGTATTTTAAATTTTCTGTATTTAACATTCTCTCCCATTAATAAAAATTTGGTCCCCAAATTTCCTACTCAAATGCATAATGAGTAAGAGATACTGTGAGTACTGAAAATATATCTCACATACCTTAAGCAAAAAGGTGGGGATATTGAGCTCTGATCTTTTCCTCAAGCTCCCAAGTAGCCTCCTCATCGGTGTGGTGACTCCACCCGACCTTGACAAGTCACACAATCTTGTTCTGCAACTGTCATTCCTTGTGATCCAGAATCCGTACGTGAACCTCTTCGTAAGTAGCATCAGTTTGAATGGAACCTGACACATCCAACAAAATATGTATAGGGTCTGACACATACTTCCTCAGCATGGACACATTAAACACATCATGGATACCAGCCAAGGACGGTGGTAGCGCTAGGCGATAAGCGACTGCCTCGATCCTCTCTAAAATCTCGAAAGGACTAATGTACCGTGGAGCTAGCTTACCACGGAGGCCAAATCTCTTCACCCCTTTCATGGGTGAGACTCGCAGGAATACAAGATCACCAATAGAGAACTCCAGAGGTCTCCGTCTCCGATCTGCATAACTCTTCCGACGATCCTGCACCTCTACCATCCTTCGTCTGATAGGTACGGACCAACTCTACCTCATGCTGAGCTCTATGGGGTCCTAGCAACTGGGCCCCCCCAACCAACCCCAGAGGGTGGGTGTAAGACACTGTCTACCATACAATGCTTCAAACGGGGCCATTTGGATAGCCAAATGATAGTTGTTGCTGTGGGCGAATTCCACTAATGGCAAGTGGTCCTCCCAATTGCCCCCGAAATCCATAACACATGACCTCAGCAAATCCTCTAGAGTCTGAATGGTCCACTCAGACTGTTCACCTGTCTGCGGATGGAATGCAGTACTAAAACAAAGTTGTTTACCTAAGGCCTGCTGCAGACTCTGCCAGAACCGAGACGTGAACCGGGGATCTTTATCTGATATAATGCTCAAAGGAACACCATGTAATCTGATGATATCCCAACAATATAACTCTGTCAAACGATCCAAAGAGTCATTCTTCCAAATCACTAAGAAGTGCGCGGATTTGGTTAGTCGGTCAACGACTACCCAAATCGCATCATGGCCTTGATGTGTCCTAGGCAAACCCACCACAAAATGCATAATGATATGCTTCCACTTCCATTCCGGAATCGGAATTCCCTGAAGCATCTGTTCCTTAAACTAATGCAACTCCGGAAACCATTATCCTCCTCGGAGTCAGAGACGGTAGTCCATCTACCATCCAAAATCCACTCCACCACACACTCTGTAAGTGCATGGGGGCTATCGCGACCAAACTTCCTTGTTACAACCGTTCGTGTACCAGCTACTTTATAGTAGCAATCCAGTAGCTAGCCAAAACTCCATGAGTATTTTTGCTCCTCACCTCTTCAAAACAACATAATAACTGCGAAGTCCACGTCATATATATGACGGGTTATCTCGCAGTCCTTTAACTGTCGTAAGCTTAGGATACGTCTTATTCAATAGCATTGGAATCGCTCTGATCCCCGAAATGATGCATCCATGTACACTACCCTTCCATCCACACCAGAATGATTAATCAACACTGACGTAAAAGTAACCATCGTCTGAGCCCTGAAACTAGTTTCACAAGCTTCAGACCAAGTAAATTCCATCACCTTCCTGGTTCAACAAGTCAGCGATGTAGTACCGCTAGAGCATCCTATCCATATCTATGGTAATAATCAAATCAATACCAGGAAACCACCATCTACGGTGGCCGAGTGCACAACTCCAACTACCACCATCAACAGTGAACAAGTTACGCAACTCCAACGACCACAACTGATCCAATCGTGTCCAGAATACACGACTTACCAAATCCCTAGACGACTAAGTCGTCAATAAGTCTAATAAGATATTCAAAAGCTCATACAATTCATACCAAGTATGGCATTGTCGTCGCCACACACCTGCATTCTCTTTACTCTAAACTGATGATATAACAATCATCACAACGACAATGATAATTGTATGACACCATGTCACTACAATATCCTCACACCAGTCATAAATCAATCCTAGAGTATACATAGGTGTCCTATAGCTGATCTAAATAGATCCTCTATCCACAATGAAGGATATTCATTTTCTTCCACAACTACCGCATTCTATCATCGATAATCGATGCATAATCTCAAAGGTCTATCTCTCTTTTAACAAAGAGTTCCAGATCTTCTCTAGAAGAAATACTGGGACAGATAAATATCCCATCCAACACCTCCTATAATAGGTAAAACAATCTTTCATCGTCTTGACCAGTGTAAGTATACATGCCTTATCCATAACCAAATCACTAATAGTAGAGACTGATATTCTCTGAGGGTTTACTCCTTGTCCTTCAAATTGATGGCTAGCAGGCCAAATCCCTAGCTTTCTAATTCGACATCAGTCGGCACCTCTAAAGAATCCATACTTCTAAAATCATCGTTAGGTTCTGCAAGGTCAATACGTCATCGCCCCCGTCCCCGACCATGAGTAGGGGCAATTTCACTAAGTCAATACTTTTCCCTACCCACTAAAGTACATTAACCACTAAAGACAATACTTTTCCTATAGCTCGGAGATATCCTTCAGCTTGCCTGGTCCCAAAACACGAGAACTCCCAAAAATCCAAGGAAAAGAAAATCCTTGAAACACAAAACCCACAAACCAAAACCGCAAACCAATAAAATTGTCACGTCCTAGGGGCATATCCGTCATCCAAATGACGGAGGAACCCCTTAGTGACAATATTTCGAAATACATGGACAAGATATAATAATAGAAATACAAGTATTTTATTAACTGCATGCATGCACTACTAAACATATATCAATTAAAGTAAAATAGTTTTGTGACACCAAATCAAATTGCGACAAAAATCCAAAGTGCATAAACAAAATGCAATACCGATAAAGTAAATAAAGCGGCATCTCGACGATGCAGTGGGACAAGCACGGCAAGGGATTCTCTGAGCGACACGAAGGTAGGTCAACAGGACACGTCCTCCATCAGTTAACCTAGAGGATAAGTTAGGAGGGGTTGAGTACAATCACTCAGTGGATAGATAGACAATAGTGCATAATCATACTGCACCTAATGGAAGTCAATGGAAACAAACTAGAATAACACAACCCTCAGAGTACCAATATCAGTCTGCAACTAACCTGGTCAATAGTATAACAAATATACCCGTAACGGACACAACCACTGCAATCTACAAGCAATGCACATCCAGATACCACGACAAAGCCTCGTGGCTCTCGAGGTAATACAAAGGGAACTATCTATGAGCTACTGCGAACGGAACTCGTGGGTCGACAATCAATATACTAAGCATTGTCTATGCGCAACTACATACAACCACGAATGGGACTCGTGGGTAGATAGGCAGTAGAAAGACTCAATGTCTGCGGGCAACGACATGCTACCACGAATGGATATCGTGGGCAGACAACACATATAAATATCTAGTTATTGACTACACGCAACAACATGCTACCACTAATGGATCGCGTGGACAGTCGATTATCCTAGGTTGTTAAGCCTAGGGTTATCCAATACATCTTGCATAAAACGATTATCCAAGTCGATAAAGATCATCGATCTACAATTAAGCCCATTGAGACGATCAAGCGAGGGTTTTAACACCTCTAATACGAAATGTTTACCAAAGTCGATAAAGATCATCGACTTATAAATAAATACGTCGAGATGGTTAAGTCTATGGTTCCTACCCTTAACATAAACGGTTATCAAGGTCGATAAAAATTATAAGTCCACTAATAATCACGTCGAGACGATTAAACATAGGGTTTCATCCCAGCTAACAGGAAATGCCTATCAAGACCAATAAGGACAACAAATCTACTAACAAGCCCCGCAAGAGGGTTAAGCCTAAATTATATCATTTCTACTAGTTTAATCATGCATGCTAGAACATGCTACAACAAACAGATCTCGTGGGTACTTAAGATGTAAAGTAGCTATCTAGCTACAGACGTCATACAAATATCACTAACTCCGAACGAATAACACATAAGTATAACTTTACGGTAGGTCATCTCAACCATGACTGGGAGACATGATCGACCACAGATATCCAAAGCAATCATAGAGAGACTCTACTGCAGACTCTCTCTCAACCAAGAATGGGAGATATAGTTGGCAGCCGAGATATGAACAATATTATATACCCTCTAAGGATTAATCACATCATAAACATACAACCTCTACTAGTCCGATCACCATATCAACTGAAATAGTAAATGAATAGACATATACCAATAAGCACATCCGGGTTATTACGCCTAGGGTTCCAACACCTAGGGTTTTACTAATGTTTCATTCCTGAGATCCGCCCATACGGAATAACCTCATCTAAGTTATTCTATCTCTACTAGTCTTAATCATGGTATCCACCGCAATAACACCTAACCAAATATACACATAACAACGATATCTAATAAACGACAGCATAATCATACCAATGAAAATCAATGGTTAAAATTAATAGGGTATAACTAAAGGGGTCATGCCAGTACCAAGTCAAAGCAATATGCTATAGAGCATCAAGTGCAAATATACCCTAAACCACGTAAGCAATGTAATCATATCATCATGCACTAAATCTAGAAATTTATCTCTAGAATTTATTAACCTGTTAGCCGTCTGGAGATGTCCTGTCGCCGCCAAATCTTCAATTTGACCTCATCAATAATACCTCGAATTTTCGAAATATAAAAATCATCAAAAATCCATACAAATCCGAAAATAATCAAGTTAACCTGTTAAATGTGGCGAACTTAGAAAACCCAAAGACCCTAAGGAACTCGAAACCTATGCTCTGATATCAAATAAATTGTCACGCCTCGATGGAGTCCCCGCCAGACAAAAATCCGGCAACATCTCCCCTGTACGAGTGACAATATGAAACTTCCATACAAGGCCTACACGGCCACTATACATCAGTCAACACGACCGGAACAAAAAGAACTACACACGCAGGTCATAAGGCCTCAGGCCAATAATCAAGGTAAATAGCAACAGTCTATAATATCTAGACTTACCCCTTCTGCCATCTGGGCAGGAATACACAACCAGATCCTATCGAATAAAAATCCGAATAAAGGTCCATAAGGACATACCAAAACATCTGCGAGTACATAAATCAAACATCAAACCTAAACATATCTTCTAGTCCAAATATCCAAAACCATAAATCAAATAACAAATAAACTATCATGACGAGGGGGTTTGGCAGTTGGACTCTCCCGACAGCTTCATCCTGAAATAGATATAGAACAATGGGGTAAGTTCAAAGAACTCAGCGGATAAAAGTCGATATGCATAGTAAGATATAACTAACAATAACAATCATGCCAGTACAGTCTCATATATAGGATATGCAAGAAAAAAATACGAAAAGACTGTACTTAACTGAATCTCCTATCCTGATATAGGAGCATGTGCCATACTAGCAGAAATAAAGTCGTCAGACCAAATACAAATATGTATCCTATATGCATGGCAATCATATACAACATCCAAGGCAGCAATCAAAATGCAGCAAACACAATACAAATGCTATCCATGCAAAATGCATGCGATGCAAATGACATGGTCACCCCTAATGCTAGTCAGCCGCCTCACACACAATGGTGAAGCTGAGTGGGTAGGGCTATGACAACTGTGCACTCTGCCATCATTGCTCTTGAGTGACCGAGTGGATAGGATGTTGTCGGAGTACACCTATCCTCTTGCCCCAAACAAAGTGGGGGAGCAATGCTCTCATCTCTCGGTATCGTAAACCAGAGGAGGGATCCCTGCCCGCTACCACGCAGCCTCATCGCTACCCATGAGCGGACCAGCGGAGCCTGACAGAGCAACTGCACACACCCTCCTGATGTACTACTAACCCATGAGTGGCAGCGTGTGCAGACCATGTAACTGACTGCGGGCTCAACTACAAAGGAACCTTGTCTAGCTCGCATGCAATCATGCAAGATGGTGCATGATACTAAAACATGTAATACCAACTAAAAATACATAACCGAATAATATGCACAACCAATAGGTACATATCAATGATCCAAGTAAAACAGGGAAGGTATAACTATAAACTGATCAAATGCATGTATCAAGTAGGCACAATAACATACAAAGTAGATAAACATGAAAATTATTGCAAGCTATAACTAACTAGTATATCAACATGACTATATCAAAAAGATAAGTCAAAATACCCGTCTGATTAAATGCTCGAAATACTGCAAATCTTCACGCCCGTGGACCTAGCTAGTGACCGAAACCTGCATATAACAACCGTTATGATTAAGTACAATCATACAACAACTGATCGAGTCGAATCCTATATCGACTTCGTAGCCCGATCAACTAGATTGATCTAGTTACCCACATAACCTAAACAAGTCTACACATCAATCCCTATCGACCATTAACCAATTAACAACCTATTATGCATTTATAAACACCCATATATGAACTTACCAATTTCCATTCTAAATTATTAATTCTCACAGCCAACAACTATGAGTTAATTTAGAACTCACCTTAAGCCCAACAACCTCTACGACCTAATCGTTGCCTAAAATCCTATACATCCTATCCCAAATCCTCAATCTTCCAATTCACAGCCGCACTAACCGTATTTACAACCACATTTACACCCGAATAAAACCTCACAACCATCAACACTTGTTCACAGCCAACTTTGCACAACCAAACCTCGTCCAGGCTACATCTTCACAGCCTACTCAACACCTAAATAGAACCTCACAACCCTCTCAACCGGCAACAAACTCCAACTCAGCCAAAAACTCCTCGACAGACAACAAAGACAAGGATTAACAATAACAACGAAACAAAGGAGACAAATCGAGCTTACCAGCAGTTGTAACCTCCTATCCTCTGTTCATCGAAAAAACCACTTTGCTCTGACAGAACTCACGACTCCAAGTCTCTGCCCATATCGACAGTTCAAGCTCAGCGAAAGAAAACCAACGCAACCCTTAAACCTCGTCAAAGGTAAGGAGAAAACAATTCTTACCTAGCTCCGGCGACCATCGCCAAAGCAGTCCCCAACACCGGCAACCCTGCTCGCTACCCAAATCTCCTCTGTTCGTCGGTCGAAACCCTTTCTCCGACATCAATCTCCCCAACCCTGTTCACCGGAGCAACAAAACCTCGGCTACTCTAAATCACCAATTACCGTGACCACCGACAGTCCTTCAGCAGCACGCTCACTGTCGGCTCGACGGTGGAGATCGGTGAGGCTGCTCCTCACTGTCGCGTGCAGAGAAGAAGGAGAAGAGGGCTCGACAAAGATCATTGCCCCCAAAATCCGATCCAGGCGTAAATACCCCACCACAAACTCCCAGTCATGTGCTCACCGTCGGCTCGTCCGTGGCCACCGACGAGGATGCTTGCCGTCGCTTGCAAAGAAGATGGAATTGGCTGAGGATCGGAGCGACAGTGAGGGGAGGTCTGGTCGCGACGGTGCGGGGAGGTCTGGTCGCGACGGCACAGGGAGGTCTGGTCGCGAGAGAGAAACTAACGGAGCGGCTCATGAGAAATGAGGGGAAGTAGAAAATAAAAGTCACGATCGAAAACTAAACTTAGGTTTAGGTATTTAAAATTTAGGTTAATTGCCACCTATTAACTCCCTTAGATAGGTTCTACCAAAGCCTATTTATTTTATCCCCATAAAAATCTCTTACAAGCTCCATTTAAATTCCAGAAAATTCTGAAAAATTTCTAAAATTCTCCAAAAATCCCGAAATAATTATCAAGATTATTTTTCTTAATTTTTTTTGGCCATCTAATTTTGTATTTTAAATTTTCCGTATTTAACAACAAATGTGGTTAGACTACATGACTAGTGGATGGTATGGGACATCCAAGGGAGACTACTGGAGAAGTCCAAGTTTGGTGACTTGGCAAGGAGAAGTCCAAGTATGGATACTTAGAAAAGGAAAATCCAAGTTGGTCAAGGGAGACCGGACACTTGGTGTAGGAAAGACCAACGGGGAGTTGGTGAGGGAAGTCCCGGCAGGTCTGAGAGACCATGCTTGGCAAGTGAAGTCCCGGACAGGGAGTCTTGGTAGTGAAGTCCCCGAGGCGTGGCCTCTTGGCAATGAAGTCCCAGATAGGGAGTCTTGGCAAGGGAAGATCCGACTGATCAGGGAGATCGAGCTTGGCAAATGTAGACCCGAGAGCATGATGATAGTCGATGAAAGCACTAGAAGGCTAGCACAAGGATGAAGAGTCGCAGACTCAAGGGATCCGGGAGGCGTGAGGCTGATGGAAGTGGGTTGAAGGCTTAGGTCTAGGCTTAGGGTGAGTATCAAGTATGAAGGGATCATACTTGGGGTATTAAACCTCGTTGTAGAGGTATAGCAGTCGACTGGTAGGTTGGATCAGTCGATTGGGCTTCATTTGTAGGCAAATAGAAGCAAGCTGGGCTCAACCAGCGCCTCGACTAGAGGCTAGTCGAGGCGGCATCTCGACTGATAAGGGATAGTCAAGCCACGAGACAAAGAAGAGTCAAGACAGTGATATGGAAGCACTCGACCAGCGCCTCGACTGAAGTATCAGTCGAGGCGGTGACTCGACTGGAGGTGTCGACTGATGCCTTGACCAGAACGTTTGGAAGGAGGCTCAGAGGCGAGGCGCGCTCGACCAGCGCCTCGATTGGAGTATGCGACTGGCGCTTCGACTGCTTTCAACACAGGTATGAAGACGGCGACACAAAAGCAAGGTGGCTTGACTGGTGCCTCGACTGGAGTCCCAGTCAAGGCGGCGTCTCGACTGGCGAAACGACCGTTGCAAATCCAGAAGCTTCGATGAAGATTTATAAAAGGAGGATCAAGGGCATCTTCGAGGAGAGATCTCTTGGAGGTTTTAGGGGCGATTTGAAGGGAGGTGCTACTGCATTTCAGGGCCTTCAAAGTCATCCCAAAGCGATCTATGAGAAAGCATTCAAAAGCCCTAAATCTGTAACATATATTCATTTACTTTTGTATTTGTTGTATTTGCTTGTTTTATTCTGTTCTTATTGTTGTAAGAGCCTTGTGAGAGGTTCCTCCACCTCCGGTGTGTTCACCGAGAAGGAGAAGTGATATAGTGGTGGTGTGCATCACTAGAGTCCGCTAGGGCTTGCCCGTGGAGTAGGAACTAGGGTTCCGAACCACGTAAAATCCTCGCGTTGTGTTTGTATTTGTATTTGTACTTGTATTCTTGTTTCCGCTGCGTACTAACAATTGTAGACATGCACGACGATTGAAATTCATCAAGCGAACGAAATCAACGCGAAAAGCTATTCACCCCCCCCCTCTAGCGACGCTAACGGTCCTAACAAGTGGTATCAGAGCGAGGTTGCTCTTCAAGGCTTAACAACCAAGGGAGCATGCTAGAGGGAAGAAGGAAGATGGAGGAGCCAAATTTTGATTTGGGATGGGACATCAATGTGCCTCCTCCATATGAACTCTATGGAGCTAAAGAATTTGATCAATGGAAGGTAAGGATGGAACATTTTCTAATGTGTAAAATAGAAAATTGGTTTATTTTGATACAAGGAGTTGAAGTTCCTATGGACAAGAAGGGAAGATTACTCAAGAAAAAGAAATGGACAAAAGAGCAACTAGAACAATTTGAAAGAAATGATAAGGTAACACAATTGTTATTAAATTTGTTACCTAATGAGGTTGTGTCTAGATTAGGTGAGTTTAGGGATGCTAAGGAATTATGGAGCAAGGTAACTAAGCTTCATGAAGATTCTTCATCCACACAAATGGAGGTGCCTCAAGAAGAAGATAGTCCATTTTCGTCCCAAGCTCATGTAGACTCGGAGATTGATAGATGTTCAATTTTCGATGAAGACGTGGAAGAAATAGTCGAAACCTCCACTTCAAGAATTGAGGGGAAGCCTAGATCTTCAACCTTGGAACAAGAACAAGAGGAGGAGCCCTCTACCTCTGAGAAAAATGAAGAAGAAGTCCAAAGTTATCCAATCATTCAAGAAGGTAATTTAAATGCAATTGTTAAAGATAAAAGTCATATAACATGCTTTGAGTGTAGGGAAGTAGGGCACTATAAGAGTAAATGCCCAAAAAGAGTCAAGAAGGCTCAACCGACACCAAGGGCCAAAGAAAAATCAAAGGAAGTCGGAGCCCAAACTCATAAGAGCAAGAAGCATATAGTATGCTTCAAGTGCCACAAATGGGGACATTACCAGAGCCAATGTCCTAGGGGGAGTCACCCACAGAAGGGCAAAGGAGAGAGTTCAAGTGTAGGGGGAGCTAAGGCAAACCCTAAGGTAATTTTAAATAATGCTCTTCCTTTACTGAATGTTACAAAGCATACTCATAACTTTAATGCACTTGCTATTCATCATGACAAAACGCATGTTAAAAATAGATTTTATTGTTTAGGTGGTAAGCATGTCAATTTAACTAAGGACAATGCTAGATCAACCTTACCTAAGGATAGGAAGGTAGAGAACAATAACCTAGGCATCAACCCTAAATGGATTAGACATATGCCTAGGAAGAAGAATATCTCAAGAGTCAATGAAAAATCAAAACTTGAAATATTAGAAGTTGAAAATCAAGCTTTGAGGTCAAGGCTTGAAAAATTAGAAATTTCAAAAGATGGAAAATATGATTAATGGGTCAAATGAACAAAACTTAGGCTATAGGATGCAAGGTGCATCTAAGGACAAGCAAGGCTTGGGTCACAAGCTTAGGTTCAAGGTAGATAAGTCTGCCTACCATAGTGTTCCATATAGTTATGGAACAAGTTCTAAGTCTAGGAAAGCCAATGTCACAAGGGAAGTCATTCCTAGAGTTGACCATGATAAGTGTCTAGTGGCTAAGGTTTCAATGAAATCTAGGAAAGTCACTAATAAGGTTACAAGGGAAGTAATCCCTAGGGTTAACCTTGACAAGACCAAAATGACAAAGGCTTCCAAGCCTAGGAGGGTTATAAGGAAGGTATCTAGGGAAAGTATCCCTAGTGAATACCTTGTTAACCCAAGGAGCTCCAATAGATATTGGGTTCCTAGGAGCGTGATCGATTCACACTAAATGGGTTAGGATGTGTCAACTTGAATTGGTGGGGTGGTTAACCTAACCATAGCTAAGTTGGCACTTTAGGCTATTTCCAAGGTAATTGGGTACTTTAGAAATAAGATTGAATCTTATATCCTAAAGGTTTTTGGGATGTACCAATATAATTTATGGAAGTTGAAAAAAAAAATTATTTGATCAAATTGGCACAATTAGGGTTAAAGGTCATAGTGTGTCATTTTGGGTTTTTGGCACATTAGGGAGATAAGTTGTTATATGACAAATATAGATTTAATCCTACAAATGGCAATTTGGACTTAACAATTAGGTATTATATACCTTTATACTTTATTTGACATGCTTTGATTTTCATATATATGTCATGACATCATATTTACTTTTTATCATATAAAATATCATGATCATGCTTAGGATTAATGTTTAATGTCATATATGTTTAAATTTCATTTATATGCCATGACATCATGATTATTGACACATGGTTAATTATGCTAGCATTTATGTCATAATCATCATTCATGCATTAATAAAATTGAGTTAAGGACAATGACATGATTTGAAGTACCATTTATAAGGGAGTCAAATAGTGTTGCCTAGAAAATGCATGAGGCCTTAGTATAGGTATAACCAAAACCCACATCTCACATCAAATTGACATGTATGTGTATTGATACACTCTAGACACATGTGAGATGCTAGGAAATGAGTAAAGTTCAAGGTGCATAGATGTTGCATCTAGATGAACTTAAACTCATCTCAATCATAGGTATAAATCATGAGAAAAGCTAGCATACAAGTCATGTATACTTAGCCCATAGACCATTATTGAAATTAAGATTTTGAAAATATTTAAAAATAATTTTGAAAAACCTTGGTGAAGCCCATCTTTTGATAGCAATCACCATTGAAAAGATTGAAACAAAGTTGGCTTAAAACATTGAAAGTTTCAATGTTTTTGAGCTTTGTATCATTCTTTGAATTTAAAAGTTATTTTCATAGAAAACTATTTTTTTTCCCCCAATAGTGTTTAGCATAAGTAGTGTGTGGTTGAAATTTCACGATTTTTTGAATTTTCTAGAATTATTTATGCATTTCTGAAGTTGGTCTGAAAATTCGATTTCTAAAATTTCAGAAACCAGTCGAGGCGGCGCCTCGACTGGAGCTGCTTCCACTCGACTGAAGCCTTTCTCAGTCGACTGTTAGCACTGTTTTGACTTATCAATGTTAGGTTAAGCCATCTGATCATAACCCTAGGCTAGATAACTACTCCTACACCTCTAATGTGCTTAAACAAGCATTGAAATGGTGAGATTTTCATTGGAAATGAATTGGAGTACAAATAAAAATTTAATGGTTGTGAAAGTTCAAATATGAACTTTTATCCTAATTTTCTAGTGTTTAAGGTTTCTATTGGCTTAGGAACTCTCCAAGGATAGTGTTAGTGCAATGGTCTAGGGGGAGTAAGATTTTAGGGGGATAATTATCCATCTAGGCATGATGGATGATGGTTTATCACAAAAAAAGGGAAAATGGAAGTTTGATTTTCATCTAGTGATAGATCACTAAGAAGAATGAAGACATTCAAGATGAATGTTGACCAAGGAGGAGAAGGAAGAATCTCATTAGAAAATGAGACATTGAGAACCTTGGTGGACTTTTTGATGTGTGTCAAGAAGGGGGAGACATGCAAGGGGGTTAAGTTAGGCTTTTAACTTAGGATACCTAAGTTAGGCTTTTAACTTTGGATACCCTAATATACACAAAACCCCAAAAATTTCAAAATTTGAATTTCTAGATTGGGAACACTTCGTGATGCTTTGGCATAAGAAGTGTCAAGTTGGGTTTATGGGATAATCTAACTTAACGGTATTGTCAAACATCAAAAAGGGAGAGATTATTGGTGCAATCAACCCAGGTCATGATTGACCAAACTCGAGTGAGACTTGAGCAGAGTTTTGATGTTCGACAATAGTTTACAAATGTGGTTAGACCACATGACTAGTGGATGGTATGGGACATCCAAGGGAGACTATTGAAGAAGTCTAAGTTTGGTGACATGGCAAGGAGAAGTCCAAGTTTGGTGATTTGGCAAGGAGAAGTCCAAGTATGGATACTTGGCAAGGAAAAATCTAAGTCGGTCAAGGGAGATCGGATACTTGGTGTAGGAAAGACCAACGGGGAGTTGGCAAGGGAAGTCCCGGTAGATCTGGGAGACCGTGCTTGGCAAGTGAAGTCCCGGATAGGGAGTCTTTGCAGTGAAGTCCCGAAGGCGTGACCTCTTGGCAATGAAGTCTCAGATAGGGAGTCTTGGCAAGGGAAGACCCGACTAATCAAGGAGATCGAGCTTGGCAAATGTAGACCCGAGAGCATGACGATAGCCGATGGAAGCACTAGAAGGCTAGCGCAAGGATGAAGAGTTGCGGACTCGAGGGATCCGGGAGGCGTGAGGCTGATGGAAGTGGGTTGAAGGCTTAGGTCTAGGCTTAGGGTGAGTATCAAGTATGAAGGGATCATACTTGGGGTATTAAACCTCGTTGTAGAGGTATAGCAGTCGACTGGTAGGTTGGATCAGTCAATTGGGCTTCGTTTGTAGGCAAACAAAAGCAAGATGGGCTCAACCAGTGCCTCGACTAGAGGCTAGTCGAGGCGGCGCCTCGACTAACAAGGGATAGTCAAGCCGCGAGATAAAGAAGAGTTGAGATAGTGCTATGGAAGCACTCAACTAGCGCATTGACTGGAGTATCAGTCGAGGCGGTGACTCGACTGGAGGTGTCAACTGGTGCCTCGACCAGAATGTCTGGAAGGAGGCTCAGAGGCGAGGCGCGCTCGACCAGCGCCTTGACTGAAGTCCAGTCGAGGCAGCACCTCGACTGGAGTATGTGACTGGCGCTTCGACTGCTTTCAACATAGGTATGAAGACGGTGGCACAGAAGCAAGGTGGCTCGACTGGCAAAACGACCATTGCAAATCCAGAAGCTTCGATGAAACTTTATAAAAGGAGGATCGAGGGCATCTTCGAGGAGAGATCTCTTGGAGGTTTTAGGGGCGATTTGAAGGGAGGTACTGCTGCATTTCAGGGCCTTCAAAGTCATCCCAAAGCGATCTACGAGCAAGCATTCAAAAGCCCTAAATCTGTAACATCTATTCATTTGCTTTTGTATTTGTTGTATTTGCTTGTTTTATTCTGTTCTTATTGTTGTACGAGCCTTGTGAGAGGTTCCTCCACCTCCGGTGTGTTCACCGAGAAGGAGAAGTGATATAGTGGTGTTGTGCATCACTAGAGTCTGCTAGGGCTCGCCCGTGGAGTAGGAACTAGGGTTCCGAACCACGTAAAATCCTCGCGTTGTGTTTGTATTCGTATTTGTACTTGTATTCTTGTTTTCGCTGCACACTAACAATTGTAGACAAGAACGACGATTGAAATCCATTAAGCGAACGAAATTGACGCGAAAAGCTATTCACCCCTCCCCTCTAGCAATGCCAACGGTCCTAACACTGACCTCATTACAGACCTCGTACTCAGACTCTCTCAATCGCCCAATTACCAATTTCTTCCTCATTATGTATAACAGTTATTTCTTAATATCTCAAAGGGAATTTTAGTTAATTAAGCTGGAGAGAAAGGCGGTGGCTACTCCTATATAAAGGGGGTGGAAATGAGGAAGCGGGGCTGGGTTTTTTTGGATATGGTACGCGGAGATAACTCTTCTTCTTCCTTAAACTTCTTCCTTTACTCTCTTGTCTTTTACTATACTCTTCTTATCTCTTCGATGGACACTGACTTGAGTGTCGGAGGGGTTGTGTCAAGAATTTGACTCATCCCTAATTGCTCACTTCTATTACAAATCAAGATCCTTAGTAGCATCTTCACAGATCTTATGTATCTCGCCTCTTACCAGCACAAGAAGAGAAGGGATCCGAGAGTGCCAGAAAAAGGAACCCCATAAGTTAGGCAATGTTTGTGATCTAACATGAATGTCAAGTGATAGGTTTAAAGGAAGTCCAAGTGTGAAGGCTTGACAAAGAAAGTCCAAGGGTGAAGCCTTTGCAAGAAAAGTCCAAGAATAAGGACTTGGGACATAAGTCCAAGCATGTAGTCTTTGCGGCAAAATTCCAAGTAAATCTTGGCAAGGAAGTCCAATGGTGAGGTTTTGGTTGCATAAAGTCCAAGTATATAGTCTTGGCGGCATAAGTCCAAATGAACCTTGGCGAAGAAAGACTCTAAGCATGATAAAATCGAAGGAAGCTTTTGAAGGCAAGCGCAAGGATGAAGGAGTCATGGACTTGGAAGGATCTTGAAGGTGCAAGGCTGATGGAGAAGCTAGAAGGTTTAGTCTAGGCTTAGGATATATTTTCAAGTATGAATTAGTCATATTTGAGGTATACTAGCCAACTGATATCTTGGACAAGTCGACTAGCTTCGGGTGCTCGACAGCCGAAGGGACTAGAAGACTCGAGCAGTCGACTGGGGTTGTGACCCAGTCGACTGGTCGAGTAGTTGACTGCAAGTCGACTGCTAAACATAAGCTCTGATAGTCGACTATTATTTTTTACCAATCGACTGGCCTTCGTCAGTAGACTACTAGAGTCTAGTAGTTGACTGGACTTAAGTGGTTAGGGCACAGATTGTTTGGTAGTCGATTGTCTACTTAGAGCAGTCGACTATTAGCTTGGGTAGTCGACTACTAGTATGAGCAGTTGATTGATAAAGTGTCCGTTGAGTGGTGATGATCATGATCAGGCTTCGTCAGAAGCCATTGGATCCGGTCAATAGTAACACTAGTCGACTGTCGGTATACAGTAGTCGACTGGCATCGGGCTCAATGGGTAGAAATGCCCAAACTCTATAAAGGGAGGCTTGGGGAGCATGGAATAGGCTAGTGCTCTCATTCTAAACTTTCATTCTAAGCTCTCCAAGCCTTCTTCTAAGCTTTCCAAGTTCTTAATCTCTTCTTCCTAATCTACTTTCTCTCTCATTGTAAGGAGAAGAGATTGTATTGTAATAAGGTTTCTCCACATTGGTGTCATCATCAAAAGGAGAAATTCTAGTGAAGGCTTGCAAAGAGTGATCCACCTTAAGGATCGCCATGGAGTAGGAGTTTTATCTCCAAACCACGTTAAACACTTTGTTAGCATTGTCTCTTGATTTCAATTTTAGTATTATTTGTGTTCTTGCTTCTGCTAACATTCTTGTAGAAATCGAAAGAGGCTATTTACCCCCCTCTAGCCATCACAACGATCCTCAACGAGTGGCATCAGAGCTCGGATCGCATAGGAAAATCTAGTCATCAACTAGAGCAAGATGACTTTTCAAGAGGTTTATAGCACGGCGTGACCACCATTCTTCAAAGGTAATGATTTTGCATATTGGAAAGGTAGGATTGGATACTACCTTATGAACGACATTGAAAATTGATTTAGTATCATGGATGGTTTTGTGAAGCCGATGGGCGAGTTTAGAGCGCCGCTACCTACAATGGATTGGACGAAAGAAATGGTGAAGAAAGCTCAAGCAAATGCAAAAGCAACAACAACACTTCAATGCGGGCTTTTAAAAGAGCAATTGAGCAAAGTCGGACCATTCAACTCCGCCAAAGAGCTTTGGGAGAAGCTCATTGAGCTCAATGAAGGATCCAAGGAGTCAAGGAGAGCTAAGAGGGACTTATTGATAGCACAACTCCAAACATTCACAATGAAGACCAATGAAACCGTGAGCCAAATGCACGGTAGGTTCAAGGAGGTTGTCAACGGACTCCACGTCATAGGTGAGAAGGTAGACAATCAGAATTTGGTAAGATATATTCTTCAAGATTTTCCTAGAACCACCTTATGGGCATCAATGGTTGATGCTTCAATGGAAAAACAAAGTTAAAACACACAAGTACATGAAGGGGTTTTACTTGGCTCACACCTTACCGGTTGCTAGTCCAAGGTCCTGCGATCCTTGATCGCTTTCGAAGGGCAATCACTAAAAGAGTCTCTTCCTCATTGAAGGTAAGAGACAAAGCGATTACAAATAAAATGAAAGGGCCAGTAACAATCTTATCGGTCCCTATACAAATTAAATACAAAAGAAAACAATGAAAGTATACCGACACAAATAGAGGAAAGATGAAGTGCCGTCGGGGTTTAGAAGATGAGCGGAGGTTGGTTGCTTGTGAGTTTGTGAGAGCTTGAGCATTGGAGACTTAGATATTTTAGGGTTTACAATTGAGCCTTCTTTTATCGACTAGAGCCTTGGAATAAGTCCTGATCCATATCTCAATCTCGTGGTTCTTATCCTAAGGTAGCGGCTTTGATCGATCCAAATTATGACTTGGGGTTTTGGCTGGTTCCCACACATCAATCGACTATCATTCTTCGTCAATCGACTGGACCAGTCGACTGCATCGAGGTGCTGACTCGACTGGATCAGAAACTCGGTATCAATCGACTGCTAGTTTTATTTAGTCGACTACTGCAAGGTGCTTGGCAAATATACTTGGTTCTTATTCAGTCTTTTATCTGCATTATAAGATCAACATAGTATATTCAAGTATATTAACAGTGACAGTTCTTTGATCGTCCGATCTTGACTTCGGCCTTTGTCACGCCCCGAGAGTATGTCGTGCCGAAAAGCAAACGGATAGCATCTCCCCCGTACGTGGCAACATATCGGGTTAATACAAGGCTCGTAGGCCCACAACCACAATATAACATAAAGATATCAACATATCAAACACAGCGGAAACATACTACAGATAAAACAAGATACAAAGACCCAACTGTGCACTCTGGAGTGACTTGACACAACAAAAAACATAATAGAAACCACAACAATGGCCAAATACATACAATATGTCCATATATTACAAATACGGAAACAATACAGGCTAGAACCCAAAACAACAATACGGAATACATCAATCCACAAGAATACAATAAATTGTAAATAAACCTCCATCCGTTCGGTGTGAGATGGGATCACCGGTGCAGAGCTCAACGACGTCAAGGAATCTTCACTGTTATCCGGCGGCGGAAGCCCGAGTCGAGGGTGGTGGGTATAAACTCAGGGGTAATATGTAGAGAGTGCATGTACATCATATAAGGATATAGAGATCTATAAGTATACATGTGAAGATCTACAGGTATACAACATGAGTCCAATAGACATACAGTCCTATCCAACTCTAATAACAAGTAACTACAGTAAAGTCATACTCAATGTATATACTAAACTGATCAACTGAACATGAAGTAATGTACCAACGTACCTGACGGTCTGCAACACCATAAGCTATATCATCCTGAACAGATATACAATAACATAACTCATATAACATACCAAGTCAATCCCATACCTGACCAATACTCAGACATATGAACAATATATAATCACATGTAATAACATCTCGGTCCATACCACACTATGACATGACGCTAATCAAGTGCATACATCAGTCTGGACCAACACATATATCATGCTCAACACATAGCAGTATATAAAATGCAAATGACATGTATCATGATGAACAACCATATGCAGCAATCATAGTTCAATCAAATGCAGCATCTCACAGGCATATATAAAACATATATCAAAATACATGCATACATATATATCAGCAATGCATATGCATGGTCATGCCTGCGCACCCAACTCGCTACCACGACCCCAATGTGGCCTAGGTGGCACGACATGACAACTATCCCGACTCTAGCCGCCACCACTCTCGAGTGACCGAGTTGGGTAGTATGAAATAGTAGATAGCCCGCCATAGAGCTATATGCTACCCACACGGGGGTCCCTGCTGCTAGCCGCTCCGTCCCTACCCATGAGTAGATGAGCACCGCACCCAGGACAACTGCACATCACACAACCACCGTCTATAGTGGGTGAGTGCGCTAACTACCACTCCGCACAGTGGCTAAGTGCGCATCTCCAGCTACCACCATCCATAGTGACCGAGAACGGCACGCACAAAAATGCTCTGCCCTCAACCCTGCTACCACTACCCCGAGTGGCCGGGGAGGCAGGATGACTGACGACCCGTCTCAACCACAAGGGAGACCCAGTCAACAACATGCATGCAATGTAATGATGCATAGCTCCATACATGTATCCTCGCCACACTCCCTATCCCACGGGGAGTCCTGGTCAACCAAAAGTCAACTATGCAAGGAATACAATCCACAAGACTCTCTCTATCGCACAAAGAGTCAATACTCATCTGATAGTCAACCACGCTAAGACCTCTAGTCAGTAGCGATATACTATCGACCGTCCATATAACCATACACAGGCATACAATCCATAATGGATATACCATCACGCTAGGACCTCTAGTCCATGGTCACATACTAACAACCACACACTTATCTATGCATAGACAACTAGATCCACCATAGATGCACCACTAATACGGGTATGATATAACAATCGACTCCATAATCCAATCCATCACCTAACCCTAGTGATGTAACACAATAACCCAATCTGAGGTCACAAAGATAACCCTAACCACATGTACTTACTGAACATCTATCAGCTAACACATAATAGGGTTTATAGTTCCTATCCGTGCTAGATAATCAATGAAGTAACATAGTATATATCTCAAAGGTCAAGGCAGTACAAGCATATGATTAAATAAGAGTGGATCTAAGATCAAAGTAATAGCATAAGTCCAAATTCATGCACTGAATTTGATCAAAACTACCGGACCAGGTAGATATTACCCACCTGATACGAAGCTCGAATAATCCTCACAGCCGCGGACCTGCTTCGTATCCCAAACCTGCACAATAGTAACAAATTATGGTTAAGTGCAAATATCACACAATACACAACTAAATATTACGTCGTTTCTATATTTGCACTCTTTTCCCTGAATATGGGTTAACAATTCCGACTCTCCCTAAGATCAATTACGGTGAATAGATCTAACCACACCTACTTCACCCATCACATCTCCCTAACATAGCATAACCAATAAAATCCAATACACTAAGATCTCCAAATCCAAACAGGTCAGACATCAACTAGTATTAACCGAGCATAATCAATACCCAAATCAACAAACCCAAACAATTCATCGACAAACACCCCACAACCGATTACAGCTACGATTCCTAACCCACATCACACAACCAATTTAATTCCCAATTCATTGCATCAATCGACAACACCATAAGCACACTGCGATCACAAACGCACCCGCATCAAACGAATATCGAAATCACCACAACAAAACCTAAATCAACACCAGAGCAGATATTACCACAGATGACAATATGAGGTTAGATCCATCTTACCGGCTCTAAACTTCACCGGCAGTGAAACTCTCTCGATCCCAGTTGCTCGCCGAAGACAGTCCAAGCTCACACTGCCAACCACAGATCCAAGCTCAAATAGAAATCCCACAGCTAAAATCTCAGCTCATATCTCAAAGAAGGAAGCGGATCGATCCTTACCTAACTTCGGCGACGGTCGGTGGCGAAATCCTCGATTGGCAGCTCACTACCGCGACAATGAAATCGCCTGTCCACCGAAAATGTCGCCGCGATTTTCCCAGGCGAGAACCCCTTGATCCCTGGCCGGAGATCAGCCCAGTGGGGCACCGTCGAGCTGCTCGCCCTGGACGTCGACGAGTGGAACCCGGCGATGCGATCGCGTGAAGCGAAGAACCGAGGCGGAGAAGAGAAGGAGACGGTGAAATCGCGAATGAAATGGGGGTGATTCATTCATTCGGCAGCTTTTAAATGTCGTTCAAGTGATCCGGTTAACCCAGCCCAATCCAAACCCAATCTGATTGGGTTCAGCTCAGCCGGTTCAGTCATTTAACCTAAGTCACAATCCAATCCGATTTAGCCCATTTATAGCCCAAGCCCAATACCAGCCCAAGCCTAACACCTGCCCAAGCCCAATTCAGCCCAAGCCCATTACAAATTCTAACCCAATTAATCCACTTATTGAGCCCAATTTAATCCACTAATTAAACCCAATTAACCCACTAATTAAATCCAATTAATTAAAGGGTTAATCCATATAAAATTTTTTTTCCATATTTTACATTCTCCCCCACTTATAAAAATTTGATCCCCAAATTTCCGACTCACGTACGAGTACGAGATGTCACAACAACTACTCAAGTATCTGGGAAAAGTCATACACCTCCAGTGACTAAGTGGGGTACTGAGCTCGAATATTATATTCCAGCTCATATATACACTCTCAATCGACCTATTAAAAGGTAAATAATTGTACCATAGTGGAGCTCTATACCCGTAACCGATGGAAGACTTTGCCAGAATCGTAAGGTGAATCATGAATCACTATCAGAAATGATACTCAAGGTTACTCCATGGATATAATTCCATCAAGGGATCCAACGGAGTCCATCTTATGGCTCGAAAGAAAATGAGCGGACCTAGCTAATCGATCATCGACTACCCAAATCCGATCAAGTCCTTTCCGAATTCTGGATAATCTCCCAACACAGTCTAACGTACTAGGCTCCCACTTTATCACGGTACATGACCCTATCGATCACAATATTCCACCTTTGCTTGTTGGCATACCCAACATCAAACTACGTAATCAACCGTGTCCCATATATCATTCCACCAACATGAACGTCTCAATACTCACTATTTTCGGATACACTCCAAATAAATCATCACTCTCGAATGATGAGTCTCCTGAAACAACTCTTCCTAAAGCAATTGCAACTCTGGAAACCACCATCCTTCCCAGAGATGAAGATTTATTCTCACAAGAGAAATTAATCTAATGTCCAAAATTCACTCTGTCACCCAGAACTGAAAGTAACTGGAAGACTATAATGACTAATCTCGCTAGTTTCTCAACTAGCATACACATAATATACGTCTCATTCAACTGCATCGGATCGCTCCTAATCCCTGAAATGATGCATCTACGTACAATACCCTTCCATCCATATCGGATGGATTAACTAACACTGACACAAAAGTTAGCCACCTTCTAGGCCTTGAAACCTAGCTTCCCCAACTTCCGACTAAGTGATTCCCATCACTTCCTTAGTCCAACAAGTCTGCGGTATAGTAACTCTAGAGCATCCTATCCACATCTACGGTAAATACCAAATCAATCTAGGAAAACCACAACTTCCCTCAAGATTGGGAATATATCCATAAATATATCCTCCACAGATATGATGACAATCGATCTCAAATACTCCAAGAGTACTTGATTCCTCAAGTCCATGAATGACTAAATCGTCGATAAGTCTAACAACATTATCAATTAGCTCTATACACCTAAATCCTTTTACTCTACGCTAATGATAGCTCAATCATCACACCGACAATGATAATTGTATGACACTAAGTCACTATAATATCAAACCTCTAATCGTAGATCAACCCTAGGGTATACACAGGTGTCATTTAGCTGATCTAAACAGATCCTCTATCCATAACGAAGGATACTCATTCTCAACAACTACTGCATTCCAATTATCGATAATCGATGCATAACCCCAAAGGTTCATCTCTCTTTTAATAAAGAGTTACGAGTCTTCTCAAGAAGAAATACTAGGAGAGATAAATCCCCTCATGAGAAATACTGGGACGGATAAATATTCCATCCTACACCTCCTATAATCGCAACTTACGTTCTTTCGATTTCCACAGTGATTAGCAACACCGATACCCATAAAATCATCTCCTAGTATGAGGTCCCCAATATCAGAACTATTTCCGAAATCACCTCAATCGCTTATTCCACTTGCCCATGCAGTGACAAGCCCGGGAGTTCATTCGAATCTATATCCGAATACTCTCGAATTATATGCACATTCGAGATACATGTTATACCCTCATTTCAACAATTTAACTATCCATAAGGATATGTCTATAATAAAGGTATGTCTAGCAAAGGCTAAGGGTATCCCTTGACTTCTTGATTGTTGGTCAACATCTCACCTGACGGTAGAGATACCACCAATCCATAAGTCGATAGGAACCCATCTAATCCTATCTAAGAATGTTCTAGACCTAGCTACCTATGACTATCAGTATCTCCCAATATATCCACACAGGGTAAACTAAGGTAATACTCCAAATGATCAATTCTTTGGTCTACTATATCTCTTCTCGAGTAATCATGTAAACTCGCCCAACATCTGTTCTTGACGGCTGAGCTCAAGTAGCTGCAAAAGTCTGCCATGGAGGAACTAAAATCAACTGCTGAACCTGAAGTACAAACTGATGCAACTGCAATGGAGATGATAAACACTAGTGTACTGGCAAAGGATACACATTCGGCTGTAAAATACTGAAGAACTGTCAACATCATAGCATGTTCCATCTCTGTGAAAGGTATAGCTACACCCGGAGAATACGGCATAGATACGACCATCGTCGTATACTCTCTCTCCTCTGTACAAATCATAACTACGCCTGGGAAGGTAACAGTTGTTGTCTGAATGTCTGAGTCTTCTGAGATGTCTTATGCTGATAGTGCTGAGTAACTCGCTTCTCTCGGCTGGAAGTATCAAAGAGCTCCAACTATATCTGGGGTAGTAGATCATTGCTGATGTGATAACTCAATCTTCTGTCATGATCTCGGCTTCTGAGGTTGTGGATCGTCCGCTCGAAAGCTTCATCCATAGTCTTCAACTGAGTCTTCAAAGTACATACTCTCCTCATAGATACTGACTGCTTATAGTAGAAACGGATAAAATGATTCATCGGATAATCTGACTCTGCATCTCGTCGTAACCCGCACTGCACGCACATCATCTCCCTTCGGAGTCTTTCCTCTGATTTCACTGATAAACATGAGAAGCTGCTGACAATCTGCAATCGTTCTTCTATGATCGAAAAACTCTCCAATAGTCGCTCGTGACTCATGACTTTAATCTTGCTCCCTTTTATCCAACATTTGTAGATTTCGGATTCCAATAATTTGACTCGCAAAATCTGCTTATCAAATCTCCAACTCTTTAAAAACACTTACTACGGAGTCATTTCTATACACATGACTCGGTCTATGCACTTCCGGTAGGATCTGATAGAAAATCCAAACATCCTGATCAAGATGTCAACCGAGAAACCGTAAGTGGCTTAAGACATATCGATCACATTCTCGAGCTATTAGGTGGTCGTAACCCTTGCAGGTCTAATGACTTTGCAGGGTACCTTCGTTACCAAACAATCACCCAACCTGAGGCTCAAGAATTCCTTGACAAGTCAAAGAAGATGACGTGAAGAAATACTATCTCACAACATCACTGAACTGTGACCAAGTGATACATTATTTCCCGTAGGTTACTTCCTATATCTTCCACCAAGTATCGGGTTGATCCCGATAATGGTATTCAACCCACTCTACTTTCTTCGTATAACACGAATTAAGTAATCAAAAGTACTCTCAAAGTTATACAACCTAGAACGACCAACCCAGGGATCAAAATCCCTATGAATATCATCCACTAATTTTCTACTATCAGCACCAGCAATAGTATACTCTCTTAGTCCATTACCCCATAGGTAATGATCTGACTAACATAATTAGTGAAAATCTTAGGACTGTAATCATTGATCTGCACAAGAGATGTGACTACCTAACCCCTGCTTTCTGACTCGGTATCAGTCGGCTCTCAAAGGTAATTACCTTTTTGATAGCAGGTACATATCTAATAACCTCAACATGTCGTTCCCGTGGCCAACACAAACCACAGTTACGAATACTAACCAACACCCTACAAGTCATCCCAGTTATAAGCAATTAAATGCATAACTAATAGAAGGATATGTAATAACAGTTAACATACCTTAAACCTTGTAGCTCGGAGATGTTCGCAACAGCCAGATCCCAGAACTCACAAAACCAAAATCGAGTAAAGCAAAACTCGATGCCCAAACGAAATAAAATCCGAAAATGGACTTCGCAACCTAGGGCTCTGATACCAATAAAATTGTCACGCCCCGAGAGTATGCCGTGCCGAAAAGCAAACGGACAGCATCTCCAAAAGACTTAGTCAGATCGACGCCTAAGGTTATCCCCATACCGAGGACATGACCTTATCACCGCTCCACACCTAGAGCTTACCTTGCTTTACCATTACCCTTTGTCCTGTTGCTTAGCATCCGATCTTTGACCACCATTCCTCCTGGTGTTGAGCTTAGCTAAGACTGCTCAAGTTCTACACACTTAACATAGCATATTGGACAACAATATGACTTAACATTAAACCTTTGTCATTATCAAAACTCAGGTTCGATTATCTGGTGCCCCTGCACCAACAGACTTGTCTAAGTGTCTAGAGGATCTAAAAGTCTAAAGTTGGTCTAATGATCTTGAAGCTTAGTGTTGGTCAACTAATTTAAAAAAATATATAAACTTTCAAAAATTATATATAATTACACTCAACAATCATGAAAATCAATGAATATCAAAAAATATTTTTAGTAAAATATTTATTTATAGTTTTTTGAAAAATATTTTAGAAAAATATTCCAATTTAATTTTCCTTATCATCTCACTCATTCTTTATGTCTCAATTCAGAGAATATTTGTTAACCTTATAGATTATGTGATATGATTTTTAATTTTTCTTAATTAAAATTAATTTTGAGAAGATTGTGTAGGATCGGAGATTTCCGAGAGAGGGAGGTAAATCTCGGAATATAAAAATTTTATTTTAAAACTAATCTTTTCTTCTTTTCGAAATGTAAGAGTATACAGAGGAAATGTAAATTAAATAAATTGTACAATTTATTTTTACTTGATTCACAACCTGAGCTGGGTTGCTGATAACTGTCATTTTGTTGTATTATTTTGGTCCTTAATATCACTGTTTTTATCCTCTCTAATGATTTATTATTGATTATTTGCATGTTTTATGAGTTTGGATTCATTTTGGACATTTTTTGTAAATTCTCCTATATTTTGACTTATTTGCGAATTTTATCTTTATTTGTAGGAGATCGAGATGAGCCACTGGACTAGACTCAAGTTAGATCAAATATGACTTCATCTGGGGTCATAATGGACATTTCAAAATGATTTAATCTGAGCCCTTCATTCAGATCAGAAAGCAAATTAAATCAAGGGTTCAGATCTGAGCATTATAGACCGTTCGAGGAATGTGATTGATTCTGAACCATCAATCTGGATCTGGAGCGATCCGGCCCGTACATTAAGATCTACACGTCTTGGCCGTTCATCCGGACCGTTGGATCGTGATTATACCTTCAGATGGATCAGATCCGTCCATTGCAAATCAGACTAATTTGGTAGTTGGATGGGCGGCCTAATTAGCGATTAATATATCATCAAGCCCTAGCTTCAAATGGACGGCTGAGATCGTGGGAGAAGTGATCGGACGGTTCACAAATTTCATTTAATAAAGCCTTACCTCATCGAGCGAGGCGAGAATGAAGAGCTCGGAGAACTTCGTTCTTGCGCGGCGGTCTTCTTCCTCGCGGCAGCGGCTTCTTCCGCCCGTGCGGCCGTGGCGAGATTACCTGAGCGATGGCGGCAGCGCAAAGGAGGTCCTTCCATTTAGCGGACGGCGGCGAAGAACTCGGAGGCATTTTCCCATTTCCGCCGCGGTAGAGTCTTCTTCCCCACGTCCGTGATGGCGATCCGACATCCCATTCGGCGACCTCCTTCCGAGATCCGGTAATCCCATCCGACCCTCGACGGCGAATCTGAATCTGTTGCGGCGGTGATCCGGCGAAGCGGCGAGGATTCCGGTGATTCCCTTTTCCGGCGAATCCACTCCATTCCGACGGCTGGAATAGGCCGTTCCATTTCGCCGGAGTCATCCACTAGCTGTGTCAGTTGGACAGTTCCATCACCATCGCCGATGAAGATTCCCTTCCATCCGGTGAATCAGTTCCGGAGCGATGATACGCGTTGATCGTATGTCCGTCCTTCTCTGCTTATTTGGTTGGTGACTCGCATTCACCGTCAGAGAGTTGTTCGGGTTATTGTCGCCATCGTGGGGTTACCGATTACTTATATTTGATTCAGTCCATTTAATTGGATATTTGTTTTGCTATGTTTGTTTGTTTACTTGCAATGCTATTTCTATAGGTTTGATTGTTGTTTAGTTGGTTAATTTTGTTCGTTGTGCATTTGTAGTTTAGTTTAATTTCTTGTTGCTGATATACTAACCCCATCAATTAAAATTGTCCAATCCAGGCATCGTATAGTGACAGTGCGGTGTTTGATTGGAGTGCTTTCATCATTAGCTTAGATTTCATTTACATTCGTCCAGTTGTCGTATAGTGACAGTGCGATGCCTGGTCGAATTGCTTTCGTTTATTGTATTTCATTTATTGCAATTTTTAGTGACTGTTTGACTACTGTGTCGTATAGTGACAGTGCGGTACATGGTTAAGTTGTTCACTTTTGTTTCGTGATCATTGTACCGTATAGTGACAGTGCATGGTATAGTGACAGTGATCATGGTCCTTAATATCACTGTTTTTATCCTCTCTAATGATTTATTATTGATTATTTGCATGTTTTATGAGTTTGGATTCATTTTGGACCTTTTTTTGTAAATTCTCCTATATTTTGACTTATTTGCGAATTTTATCTTTATTTGTAGGAGATCGAGATGAGCCACTGGACTAGACTCAAGTTAGATCAAATATGACTTCATCTGGGGTCATAATAAACATTTCAAAATGATTTAATCTGAGCCCTTCATTCAAATCAGAAAGCAAATTAAATCAAGGGTTCAGATATGAGCATTATAGACCGTCCGAGGAAAGTGATTGATTCTGAGCCATCCATGCGGATGCAGGTGATCCGGCCCGTACATTAAGATCTACGTCTTGGTCGTTCATCGGGACCGTTGGATCGTGATTATACCTTGGATGGATCGGATCCAGTCCATTGCGTCGGACTAATTTAGTTGGATGGGCGGCCTAATTAAGGTAATATATCATCAAGCCCTAGCTTCAAATGGGCCCTGAGATCATGGGAGAAGTGATCGGAGGGTTCGAATTTCATTTAATAAAGCCTTACCTCATCGAGCGAAGCGAGAATCGCGAGAAGAGCTCGGCGAGAACTCGTTCGTGGCGGCGGTCTTCTTCCTCGCGGCGGCCGGCGCTTCTTCCGCGTCACGGCCGTGGCCAGATTACCTGAGCGGCCGGCGTGCGCGCGAAGAGGTCCTTCCATTTTGCGATGGCGGCGGCGGCTTCGGCGGAGGCATTTTCCCCATTTCCCGCAGCGGCGAGTCTTCTTCCCCACGTCCGTGGCGACGGTCCGGCATCCCATTCGGCGACCTCCCTTAGAGATCGGCGGTAATCCCATCCGACCCTCGATGGCGGTCTGAGATCTGTTGGTTGCGGCGGTGTCCGGCGAAGCGGCGAGGGATTCCGGTGATTCCCTTTTCGCGAATCCACTCCATTTCGTAATTTGAATAGGCCGTTCCATTTCACCGGAGTCATCCACTAGCTGTGTCGGTTGGACAGTTCCATCACCATCGCCGGTGAAGATTCCCTTCACTGTCCGGTGAATCCAGATTCTTGAGCGATCGCATTCGATCGTATGTCCGTCCTTCTGCTTTTGGTTGAGCGGCTCGCATTCACCGTCGAGAGTTGTTCGGGTTATTATCGCCATCGTAGGGTTACGATTACTTATATTTGATTCAGTCCATTTAATTGGATATTTGTTTTGCTATGTTTGTTTGTTTACTTGCAATGCTATTTCTATAGGTTTGATTGTTGTTTAGTTGGTTAATTTTGTTCATTGTGCATTTGTAGTTTAGTTTAATTTCTTGTTGCTGATATACTAACCCCATCAATTAAAATTGTCCAATCCAGGCATCGTATAGTGACAGTGTGGTGTTTGATTGGAGTGCTTTCATCATTAGCTTAGATTTCATTTACATTCGTCGGTTGTCGATTATAGTAGCGGTCACGATGCACAATTCAGTGCTTTATTGTATTTCATTTATTGCAATTTTTAGTATTTGTTTGACTCTTGTGTGTATTATAGTAGTGATGGTACATGGTTAAGTTGTTCACTTTTGTTTCGTGATCATTGTACCGTATAGTGACAATGCGGTGCGTGATTACTTACTTTTGCGCATTAGTTAGATTTACTTCCTGCAGATTTAATTTCCATGTTGGTTTGTTTACCAGAATTGTTTGACCATTGCATCGTATAGTGACAGTGCGGTGCAAGGTTGAATCGTTCTTGCATTAGGTTAGCTTTGAATAATTGTTTTGAAAATTGTAAAATCCCGTGTTTATACATTTAAAAACAAACGTCCAGCCATTAGGTTCGTTGGGAGATGACCCGAGTCAGTCCTATACTGCATTAGTGTAGTTAGGGGGTTCGGTAAATAATTTGGGAACGATATTACGACAATTAATTAACCGCTCTATCAAATTTTGGCATCGTTGCCGAGGAACTCTAATGGGTTCGTTTGTCTTTAAACTGTAGTTTGTTTGTTTGTTTTCTTTTTCTTTTGTTATTATTGTCTTTCTTATCATTTATATTTGTTTGTGTGGATGACTAGGTCTTCAGGTGATCATCTACTTGAATTTTGCGTGAGTTTTCTCTTCCCTCGAGGCCCTGACCTAGGAAGGGGGTTGTTGAAGAAAAGGCTAGGGAAGCAGATTCCCAATTATGCCGAGGTTTTGTTTCATGAGAAGTTGTACTCTTTCTATGGAGGTAGGAGATACTGTAGTTCGGTTTAGTATTTTGGACGCTCTGAGGTACCCGATGGAGGATCATTATATTCTTAGCGTGGTTATAGCTGATGAGTTGATTGCATGAACTTTATTTCTTAGTCTGTTTTCATTTGGATATCTGCACCTTCTACATTTTGTTGTGATTTTATTGATTGATGTTGATAATGATTTGTTGTTATGACCTATCAGGGCCCTCTTTATGTAGAGGGGATATGGATTGTGTAGGGACTAATGCTCTTCAGGCGACGCCCCAAGGATCACTTCCATCAGATGTTTGTGAGAAATGTTATTTCATGGTCGAGCATGGGATAGTCTTAGGTCATATCTTCTCTGTGTATGGTATTGAAGTAGATCCTGCTACAATTCATGTTATATCTTCTTTATCTTACCTACGTGTGGAAGTTTGTGCTTTTCTAGGTCATGCAGGTTTCTACAGACATTTTATCAGAGACTTTAGTTTGCCCTACCCTTGACCACTTTGTTGCAGAAGGAGGTGGTATTTCAGCTTGACTAGGATTGTGATGGAGATCAAGCCCACTCCTATAGCAGATTCTTTTCCAGATGAGCAGTTTTTTTTCACCTGTAGGGTAAGACACCATGGTATGCAGATCTTGCTATTTATTTAGTTGTCGTGTTGTACCTTCACATTTTACTCATGCACAAGTCCAGAAATTGAAAAGTGATGCCAAGTATTATGTATGGGATGATCTTTATCATTGAAAATTTTGTAATGATCAGATTATTAGATGATGTGTACTTGATTATGAGTTTCATTCCATATGTATTTACTTTTTGTTATTCTCTGGCTTGTGGGGGGTATTTTGGACCCCAAAGAACTGCTAGGAAAGTTTTAGAGTTTGATTTGTATTGGCCCACCTTATTTCATGATGTCTCTGAATTCTACAAGTCTTGTGAGCGATGTCAACGAACAGGGAACATAGGATGTAGAAATGAAATGCCTCCACGCTCAAGGAGACTGCATTTAAAATCCGGCAAAGATCTCCTCAGACGGTGACAATCCCAATTTACATACAAGGCCTACACGGCCGCTATACATCGGTCAACACGACCGGAATCCATACTCACACGCAGTTATATAGATTGGCCTCAGGCCATCAACCAAAATAAAGGATAAGCAGTCTACCATAAATCGACTTACCCCTTCTGCCAACTGGGCAGGAATACTCACCAAAATCAATCAAACCAAAATCCGAATAAGGTCTATAAGGACACCAAAAAAAAAAATCCAAATACAAAATCAATCTCCAAACCTATACATGTCCTCTAACCAAAATATCCAAACCATAAAGCAAATATCCAAAAATAAAACATCTACGACGAGTGGGGGATCCGGCAACTGCACTCTCCTGACAGCTTCATCCTGAAATAGATATAAATCAACGGGGTGAGTTCAAAGAACTCATGGTATAGTAGAGATATGCAAAATCGTATAGCTAATAATAAAAATATCATGCCAAGATACCTCACATAAATAGGGTATGCAAGCAAGAAATACAAAATGATCAGATTTTTACTGAATCTCCTACCCCGATATAGAGCATGTGCACGACTAGAAGTAATAGAGTCCACCATATATAAACATGTATCCTGTATGCATGACAATCATATGCACATCCAAGGCATCAATACAATAATGCAAAACATACAAAAATGCAATAAAATGCATGTCGTGCTAATGACATGGTCACCTCGACGCAACCCGCCTCACACGCAATGGTGGGAGTGGGTAGGGCTATGACAATATGCACTCGCCATCATGCTCTTCCCGAGTGACCGAGTGGAGGATCTGCCGAGTACACCTATCCTCCTGCCCCAAACATAGTGGGGGAGCTAAGCTCTCATCTCCCGGTGTCATAGACCAGAGGAGGGATCCCTGCCCGCTACCACGCTGCCTCGTCGCTACCCATGAGCGGTCCAGCGGAGCCTGACAGAGCAACTGCACACACCCTCCTGATGTACCACTAACCCATGAGTGGCAGGGTGTGCAGGCCATGTAACTAGCTGCGGGCTCAACAATAATGGAACCCCGCCCAGCCAGCATGCAATCATGCGAAAATGGTGCATGATACTAAAGCATGTAAAACCTACTCAAAATATCTATCCAAATGATATGTACAACCAATATATATACATATCCCTAATCCATGTACTATGATCCATATCAAACAGGTAAATATAATCATATCCTAACACATGCATGTATCTAGTAGGCACCAAAAGCATACTAGGCATATAAACATGAAAAGTTATTGTAAGCTATCCTAACTAGCATATCAATTTGACTTAATCTAAACGTTAAGTCAAAATACCCGCCTGTATATATATCCGCAAGAAGAACCGAATCGTCACGACTGGGGACCTGCCTCGTGACCGAAACCTGCATATAGCATAATTATAGTCAAGCACAAAATATACAATTCAACAACAAATCGAATAATTAATCGATTTCCTTCATAACCCTATCAATCCAATTAATTCCTAATCCTCCAAATATCATACCGATCAACCGAATAACTCCGGAATCAACCCAAATCGACCAATCAAGCTCACCCGCCCCAGAAATTCCACCGAAAACCAATTCTTTCCCAAATCAGATCTCCAAGTCAATTTACAGCGGCTCAACATTATTCACAGCCATTTACAATCCTCCACAGCCCTCTCAGCTAACAACCCCCCCCAAATCCACAGCCGTTCCTCGTCACCTAAACCGCACCCACTAAAACAAACGAAGTAAAATGAAAAACAAGCTATACCAAATTTGAAGCTCCTCGGTGGTATTCTCCTCTCGTGAGAATCCGGCGGAGAGAACAACCGCTCATCGTCTAGGGCAGAGAACCGCGATGAGTGGATGCGAGGACGCGAAAGGCTCGGCCAAAAAGTTAGACCGACAGAGAAGGAGGGACGCCGTCGGGCAGTGGTCCGAAGTAAGGAGAGCGACGCCGGCGAAGGGAAGAGGCGAGGAATAGTCTCCGGCGTGATCCTGTCGCCGCGGCAAATCGGCAAGGCTGCTCGGGTGTACCTGGCGGACGAACTCACAACTCGTCACGGCGGCAGTGCTGGCGTCAAGGCGGCGTCGTAAGCAAGGATCGTCGGCGGAAAAGCAAAGGAGAGCGTCGCGTGATGGAGCAGGCGGACGACCAAGAAGGAAAGAGAGGTTCTGTGAGGGAAAGAAAAGAAGATAGAATTTTTAGGTTTTTCTATCGTATTTTATCCCCTTTAAATAGACCCCTCTAAAGCCTATTTACTTTATCCCGGTAAAAATCTCGTACGGAGTCCGTTTAAATCTAGAAAAATTCCGGAAAAATTCCTAAAATTCCCTAAAAATCCCGATAAATTTCCAGGATTATTTCCTTAATTATTTGGCCATTTAATTTACTATTTTAAATCCCCGTATTTAACATTCTCCCCCACAAATAAAAATTTGGTCCCCAAATTTCCTACTCAGATGCACAACGAGTAAGAAATACCACAAGCACTGAAAATATACCTCACGTACCTCAAGTAAACAAGTGGGGTATTGAGCTCGATCTTTCCTCGAGCTCCCAAGTAGCCTCCTCGCTGTGGTGACTCCACCCGACCTTGACAAGTCGCACAACCTTGTTCCGCAATGCTGCTTCCTTGAAATCCAAAACTCATCGAACCTCTCACAGACGTAGCATCAAAGTTGAATGGAACCCGATACATCCGATAGAATATGTGTAGAATCGCACATACTTCTCAAAGATAGACACATGGAATACATCGTGTATACTGCCAAAGATGGTGGTAGAGACGATAAGCAAGCAATCGCTCCGATCCTCTCCAAAATCTCAAACGACCAATATATCTAGGAGCATAGCTTACCACGGAGTTCAAATCTCTTCACCCTTTCGTGGGTGAAACTCGAAGAATACATGATCACCAACAGAGAACTCCAAAGGTCTCCGTCACGATCCGCATAACTCTTCCGGGCGATCTCGCGCCTCGCCATCCTACGCCCGATAGTACGGACCAACTCGCCTCATCCGAGCTCTCGGGTCCTAACAATCGGCCTCCCAACCTCCTCCTGCAGGGTGGGTGTACGACACGCCTACCATACAATGCCTCATAAGGGGCCATTTGGATAGCCGAATGATAATCAAGTATTGTAGGCGAATTCCACTAACGAAATGATCCTCCCAGCTTGCCTCAAATCTATAACACAGACCTCAAAGAAATCCTCTAGTGTCCGAATGGTCCGCCAGATCGGCCCATCATCTGCTCATGCGGATGGAATGCAAGATTAAACCGGTTGCAGCCTAAAGCACGCAGATCGCTGTAACCTAGAAGTGAACCGGGATCTCTATCCGATATAATGCTCAAAGGAACACCATGCAACTGATGATCTCCCGACAATATAGCTCGCCAATCGATCCAGAGTCGGTCTTCCGAATCGATAAGAGTGCGGATTTGGTTAGTCGGGCCTACGACTACCCAAATCGCATCATGGCCTTGACGTGTCCTCGCAAACCCATCACAAAATCCATAGTAATATGATCCCACTTCCACTCAGAATAGGAATCCTCCAAGTAATCCACCGTGGTCTCGTGCTCACTTTACTGCCGACAAATCGTACATCTAGCTACAAAATCCGCATGTCTTTCTTCATACCGCTCCACCAATACAAACGCTTTAAATCTCGATACATACGGGTTCTACCGGGTGGATCGCAAATCGAGAGCGATGTGCCTCCTGAAGTAACTCCTCCATAACCGGGTGAGGCTGAGGTACGCATAATCTGCCTTGGAAATATATAATACCCTCATCATCTCGGGTGAACTCATCATGCTGTAAGGATCTCGACTACCAATGAATCAGAATGCCGATCATCGCTCGAGCCTCCTGGACTTCGTCCGGATAGACGATCGAGCAACCATGGTAACTAGAATGCCTCGCTTCGTCGGTCCCTCGCTCCTCTAAGCTCAACTCGAGAAACCCCGAATCAAATCAGACCAAAACTCGGAAGGAAGCTAAAGTCCCTGACTTAGGCTAAGTGCATCGCAACCACATTGGCTTTCCTGGATGGTAGCCGATGGTACAATATAATCCTTCAGAACTCCATCCATCTCCTCTCGCCGAGATTGAGTTCCTTCGTAAACAGATATTTGAGACTCTTATGATCGATGAAGAATCTCAAACGTAATACCATATAAATGATGCCTCCAAATCTTCAAGGCATAAATAATAGCAAACTCTAAATCATGAATCGGGTAGTTTTTCTCATGATCCTTCAATCAAGTAGATGCATAAGAAACTACTCGCTGGCCGCATCAACATCGCCTAAACCACAGAGACGCATCGGTATAAAGAATGAAACCATCGCCCTCGATGGTAATACCGTGGATCGGTCTTGACACCAATCTCCTCTTTAACTCTCGAAAACTAGTCTCTGTCCACGTAAACTTCACGCCTTCCGGTAAGGCGTGTCAATGGCATAGAAATGCTCGAGAAACCCTCAACGAACCGTCTGTAATAACCGGCCAAGCCTAGGAAATCGAACCTCTCGAATCGATTTGCTTCCCAACTAGTATGACCTCGATCTTCGGGTCAATCAAATACTCTACTCAAAACCACATGTCCCAAAAACCGATGAGTGTAACCAAAATGCGCATTTATTGAACTTCATATATAGCCGCTCTCGGAGCCTATCTAGAACAAGTCGAAGATGCGCGTGTTCCTCCTCAACGAGAATAAACCGTAATGTCATCGATAAAAACAATGACGAACCGATCTAGAAAATCCATAAATTCACGGTTCATTAAGTCCATGAATACCGAGCATTGGTAAGCCCAAATGGCATTACCAAAAACTCATAATGTCCATATCCGCATATTAACGCCGCCTTCGAATGTCGTAATCTCTAACCCTTAATTGATGATATCCGACGCAGATCAATCTTAGAATAGATGATGTACCTGAGCCGATCAAACAAGTCCTCAATACGCAGGGGATATTTATTCTTGATAGTGACGGCGTCAATTGCCTCGTAGTCGATGCACGCCTCATCGAACCATCTTTCTTCTTCACGAAGAGAACCGGAGAACCCTGTGGTGATGCACTAGGCTAATAAAACCTCTGTCCCAAAAGTTCTCGAGCTGAACCTTTAACTCATCCAACTCTCTCGGGGCCATACGATAAGGAGCTGATGCCGGCGCCCCCTGTATTAACTCAATCATGAACTCCACTTGCCTTCCGGGAGGCGTGCAGAACTCCTCCGAAAGACATCGAATACTTTGACAATAGGGATGTCCGCGATCCGAGAGTCACCACCGCCTTTCTACATTGATCATAGATAATAGAAAACTCGACAACCGCAATAAAAGCTTCGAGCTGAATCGCAGATATGGTCGCCGTCCGATGCGGTGAAATCCCACGAGGGTTGGTTCGAGGTCGAAATGTGACTACCCTCGTCGGCAATCCCATCGCGGCATGATATACGATGTACCAATCCATGCCAAGAATAATGTCGAACTCGACTCATGTCCAAGTACCAATAAATCTACCGTAAGAATGATGTTACCAAAATCTAAGGGACAACCAACCTCTGGTAACATCCATTGTATCGCTGCATAGGGAGACGACTAATCTCGTGATCTACTTGCGGGGTAATCTACCAATCTCTCTCATAAAAGTACGAGAAATAAACGAATGAACTACCAAGATCAACTAGCATAATAGCCGAAATGCATAAAGTGAAACCGCATCGCGAAATACGATTCATTGGCTCGCCGCGATCCTCTCGTAATCGCATGACGGCCGCGATCGGGTATCGCATCGGAGCCGCGATCGATCTCAACTAGTGGCGAAGGATGCCGCACCGACATCAGACGCGGTCGCCGCCGCGAATGGTATCGCATGTACCGGGCCGAGATCCGTGATCCGTATCGCGGCTCAAATCAACCTCGCGGACACCGTGACGGGCATTGTGTACTCGCCCATGAATGCCATAGCGACTCTCGCAGGGGAGCTGTCCTCGCGGGCGCTATGCGAAGGTCCGCCGCTCGCCCTCTCTCGAGTCCTGCATCGACGCAATGGTCCTCCCCGAATAGAAACCCGGAAGCCACATGCGAGCCTTCAACGAACAATCTCTATGTGTCTGTGCACTTGCAATAATAACAAACTCATCCCAAGGTGCAGGCCGAGATGATATGCTCTTCGATCCACAACGAGTACAAGAGGGTGTCGCCAATGGGCGGTCTCGCTCACTTGAAGACCGCGAGGGCCCACCAAGATCGCCCGATTTCGAGGCCGGCTAGATGCCCTGAATGACTGACTCGGCCGATTGCCACTCTGCCGATGTCCGAGTCCGTGGTCGATGGGTCCGACTGCAGATCTTTCACCGCTTCCTCTTCCCGTCAGATTGACCCTCCGCTGAGCCGACTGATCAACAAAGCTCTATCCAACGCCTCTCGGTAGGAAGAACTACCAAATCCTACCATCTCGACTGTAGATGCCCATCCAGTCCTCGCATAAACCGCATCATCCGCGACCTATCCTCAACAACTAACTCGGGCAAAACCTGCTAACCGATTAAATTCAGATTATACTCCATCATCGGCGATTATTTTGTCTTAGACTCAAAATCCCGACGCCTCATCATCCGATATGCCCGGGAAACATCGACTCTCAAAAGCCTCTCTAAATTTCGCCCATGTAACTCGGCCGCCGCTAATAATCGAGCCGATATCCACTGCATCTCGCCTCGCCTCGTAAATGGAAGGCCGCTAACTCGCTTTCTCCCACTCGGAGCACTATATAGTAGAAGGTACGCTCCATCATCTCGATCCAAGATCGAGCCATGATCGGATCGCCTCACAATAAAGTGAACCGGCTCTTCATCGACTTAGCCAATCTCGAATCCGAGCTCAGGCCGCAGGCACGCAGAGGGATAAGTAGGGCCGAGCATCGAGTGAGGGTCGACGGCCCGCCGATGGGCCTCTGGTCGTAGAGTAGAAGGTCCCACCGCGGGGTTTCGATGTGTAGCAAGAGGATCTCCACGGTACATCGGATACCCCAGCGGGTATCTCGAGGAGGATCCGCCGAGGATCGAGGATCCACTACTCCCCGCAGCAAAGACCGTGGAATCGACCGATCAATATGCTCACCTCGTGATCTCTCTTGCCGCCACCAAAGATCTTCGGGTCCTCGGGCGTGGTCGCCCCACACCACGCTCTGCCAGGCACGCCCACCTCGCCTCATATCTGTTAAATGAATACGATATTACCATAAATAAAAACATATCAAATTTATCATCATACCTATTTCACCAGAGAGGTCCAAGAGCGCTAAAACCCCATATTGATCTCACAAAATCCTCGAATTTCCGAAACATAAAAATCATCGGAAATCCATACCAATCCAAAATTTCCAAATTACCTCGCAAAACCTGCCAATACATGGCGAACTCCGAAAAATCCAAAAACCCCTAGGACCTCGAAAACCAAGGCGCTCGATACAAATAAATTGTCACGCTCAAGGAGACCCCACTGCATTTAAAATCCGCAAAGATCTCTGACGGGTGACAATCCCAATTTACATACAAGGCCTACACTATACATCGGCCAACACGACCGAATCCATACTCACACGCTAGCTTATATAGATTGGCCTCGTGCCATAAACCAAAATAAATGATAAGCAGTCTACCATAAATCGACTTACCCCTTCTGCCAACTGGGCAGGAATACTCACCAAAATCAATCAAACCAAAAATCCGAATAAGGTCTATAAGGACACCAAAAAAATCCAAATACAAAATCAATCTCCAAACCTATACATGTCCTCTAACCAAAATATCCAAACCATAAAGCAAATATCCAAAAATAAAACATCTACGACGAGTGGGGGATCCGCAAATGTGACTCTCTCGATACCTTCATCCCGAAATAGATATAAATCAACGGGTGAGTTCAAAGAACTCATGTATAGTAGATATGCAAAATCGTATAGCTAACAATAAAAATATCATGCCAAGATAGCCTCACATAAATAGGGTATGCAAGCAAGAAATACAAAATGATCAGATTTACTCAATCTCCTACCCTGATATAGGAGCATGTGCCTGACTAGAAGTAATAGAGTCCTGACCATATATAAACATGTATCCTGTATGCATGACAATCATATGCACATCCAAGGCATCAATACAATAATGCAGCAAACACAATACAAAATGCAATACAAAGGTAAAATGCATGTCGGCTAATGACATGGTCACCCCGACGCCACACCGCCTACACGCAATGGTGAAGCCGAGTGGGTAGGGCTATGACAATCGCGGCACTCGCCATCATCGCTTCCCGAGTGACCGAGTGGACAGGATGCTGTCGGAGTACACCTATCCTCCTGCCCCAAACATAGTGGGGGAGCTAAGCTCTCATCTCCCGGTGTCATAGACCAGGGGAGGGATCCCTGCCCGCTACCACGCTGCCTCGTCGCTACCCATGAGCGGTCCAGCGGAGCCTGACAGAGCAACTGCACACACCCTCCTGATGTACCACTAACCCATGAGTGGCAGGGTGTGCAGGCCATGTAACTAGCTGCGGGCTCAACAATAATGGAACCCCGCCCAGCCAGCATGCAATCATGCGAAAATGGTGCATGATACTAAAGCATGTAAAACCTACTCAAAATATCTATCCAAATGATATGTACAACCAATATATATACATATCCCTAATCCATGTACTATGATCCATATCAAACAGGTAAATATAATCATATCCTAACACATGCATGTATCTAGTAGGCACCAAAAGCATACTAGGCATATAAACATGAAAAGTTATTGTAAGCTATCCTAACTAGCATATCAATTTGACTTAATCTAAACGTTAAGTCAAAATACCACTGTATATATATCCGAAGAACCAATAAATCACGATCGGGACTCGCCTCGTGGATCAAACTCGCATATAGCATAATTATAGTCAAGCACAAAATATACAATTCAACAACAAATCGAATAATTAATCGATTTCCTTCATAACCCTATCAATCCAATTAATTCCTAATCCTCCAAATATCATACCGATCAACCGAATAACTCCGGAATCAACCCAAATCGACCAATCAAGCTCACCCGCCCCAGAAATTCCACCGAAAACCAATTCTTTCCCAAATCAGATCTCCAAGTCAATTTACAGCGGCTCAACATTATTCACAGCCATTTACAATCCTCCACAGCCCTCTCAGCTAACAACCCCCCCCAAATCCACAGCCGTTCCTCGTCACCTAAACCGCACCCACTAAAACAAACGAAGTAAAATGAAAAACAAGCTATACCAGAAATTTGGAAGCTCCCCTCAGTGGTATTCTCCTCTGTGCGGCAGAATCTGGCCGGAGAACAACCGGCGCTCGTCGTCTAGGGCAGAGAGAACCGACGATGAGGCTGTGGATGCGAGGACGAAAGGCTCGCCGGCGAAAGTTAGGGCACCGACAGAGAAGGAGGGACGCCGTCGGGCAGTGGTCCGAAGTAAGGAGAGCGACGCCGGCGAAGGGAAGAGGCGAGAGCATCTCGACGCGATCCTGCGCTGCCAAATCGGCAAATCGGCAAGGCCGCGCGCCGCACGGTGGTGGACGACGAACTCGCTGTCGGCGGCGGCGCTCGCGTCGGCGGCGTCGGCAAGGATCGTCGCGGAAAGCAAAGGAGAGCGCCGCGCGTGATGGAACGCAGGCGAGACGAATCGCGAAGGAAAGAGAGGTTCTGCGCGGGGAAAGAAAAGAAGATAGAATTTTTAGGTTTTTCTATCGTGTATTTTATCCCCTTTAAATAGACCCCTCTAAAGCCTATTTACTTTATCCCAGTAAAAATCTCGTACGGAGTCCGTTTAAATCTAGAAAAATTCCGAAAAAATTCCTAAAATTCCCTAAAAATCCCGATAAATTTCCAGGATTATTTCCTTAATTATTTGGCCATTTAATTTACTATTTTAAATCCCCGTATTTAACACTGTGAGATTTTCGATATTTGGGGTATTGATTTTGGGTTCGTGTCCTGTATCTTTTGGATTTTCATATATTCTTTTGGCATATGATTATGTTTCTAAATGGGTGGAGGCCATCCCCACCAGGACTGATGATTCTCTAGTTGTGGATTTTGTTAGGTCTCACATATTTTATAGATTTTGAGTTCCCAGGGCGATCATTAGCGATCAAGGGTCTCACTTTTGCAACAGACTCATGAAGTGTCGAGCAAAGAGATTAAGTCTATACTGGAGAATACGGTGGGGCCAGACATGATGATGCTTCTTCTCCGACATGAAAGGGGAGTGTGTTCTTTTATTTACTGCATTTATTTTCTTCCTTTCATGTTCGGAATAAATTGTATGGGTTGTGTGTTTGTTTGCCTGTTTACCTAGGTTTGTTTGTCTGTTGTTGAGTCAAATAATATTCTCTATGCATGCCTTAGTATCATTTCAGATGTGGTAAAAATTAGTTAAGTTTGATCATCAAATTATGGATTTTTGTGTATGATAGGAGACTTCACTTGCATGCAGTCACTTGTTATGATGGTGAACTTTTTATTGATAGTTTAAGCTTGATGTTTATTCACCTAGTGAGGTTACAAGCCATTCTTATCATCTACCCACTTTTGTGTGATAACACATGTGATTCTTGTTACTCTAGAACTTGCTTTGAGTCTTTTCAAAACTGCAGTAACATTTACTTGCATGAATATGATGAAGGATTTCATTCTTTGACTCTTTTCCTGACTTGGTTTGATTGTCTAATCCACTTGATACTTCCATCTTCCATGTCTTACTTGTCATATCTCTTCATTTGCTATCCATTGTCTTTGTATCTTTGTGGATTATCTTTTTCATATCTATTGCTTTCCATGTTGGAGGAATAGTTTGATGGGTTGTATTGTCCGAGACGGACAAAATTTTAAGTGTGGGGGAGGAGTTATATTATTTTTGTTGGAAATATGATATGGAAGATATAGTTTTCAGACGTCATTGGTTCTGAGATATATTTGTCTGTTATTAGTACTTGAGTTTCTGCACCAAAAAAAAAAAAAAAAAGAGGAAAAGAAAAAAAAAATGGCGCCATTGATGTTTCTTTTGTAAAAAAAAAAAAAATGTGCAATTGTATTGCAGACAAATGAGATTGTAATGTGTTGGATAGAGTCATTTGATCCTGAATCTAATTCTAAAGTTTCCAATTATCCTAGCCTCTTCCCATATTCCTGGTTACTGAGTATTTCACAGAGCAACTCATCAGGTTTATTTCTCCAATTCTTCTCTTGTTCCCTATTCATTTGTACCTTTGTCTTGTACTTCTCTTTGCATACTTTATCTGCACTCTACTTTTGATCTTATTCTGATTCATGTTAAATCCTTTTGATTCATGTATGAGATGTATTGATAGCAGTAGAGAAGTAGATGATAAGCAAGCATATGGTAGTACAAAATTGCATGTTGTTTTGAGGGCGCCCCACTCCTACGTTATTATGTGAGCATCAGTGCATATGTCCATTTTGGGAGGTTTTGTATCAGGCTTAGTCTATTTGATTTGACTGTAAATCATCATACATGTTGATTGTTGTAGGAGTCGGATCTTTTGAATACCCTAGATCTTGATGAATTTGGTGATCCCAAGTAACTTATTTTTTCTATCTCTGAATTATTGATCTAAGTATTGCTAGGGGAATGAGTTAGGGTGTTAGTGTTTCTTTATTTTCATTATTGCTCGGGACGCGCAAAAATAAGTGTGGGGGAAGTGATAACTGTCATTTTGTTGTATTATTTTGGTCCTTAATATCACTGTTTTTATCCTCTCTAATGATTTATTATTGATTATTTGCATGTTTTATGAGTTTGGATTCATTTTGGACCTTTTTTGTAAATTCTCCTATATTTTGACTTATTTGCGAATTTTATCTTTATTTGTAGGAGATCGAGATGAGCCACTGGACTAGACTCAAGTTAGATCAAATATGACTTCATCTGGGGTCATAATGGACATTTCAAAATGATTTAATCTGAGCCCTTCATTCAGATCAGAAAGCAAATTAAATCAAGGGTTCAGATCTGAGCATTATAGACCGTCCGAGGAAAGTGATTGATTCTGAGCCATCCATCTGGATCTGGAGTGATCCGCCCGTACATTAAGATCTACACGTCTGGTCGCTCATCCGACCGCTGGATCGTGATTATACCTTCGATGGATCAAATCCGTCCATTGCAAATCGGACTAATTTCACCGCTGGATGGAGCCCTAATTAGCTTAATATATCATCAAGCCCTAGCTTCAAATGGACTGAGATCGTGGGAGAAGTGATCGGATGGTTCACAAATTTCATTTAATAAAGCCTTGGCCTTCTTCTCGCGAGCTGGCGGCTTTCTTCCGCAGCCTGCGGCGATCTGCGGCAGGATTCAGCAAATGGCGCGGCACGCGCAAAAGGAGGTCCTTCCATTTCGCGACGAGCAAGAAAGAACTCGAGCCGAGGCATTTTTTCCCCATTTCCACGCTGCGAGAGTCTTCTTCCCACGCCCCGGCGGTGATCCCAAGATCCCATTCCGGCGACCTCCCTTCCGAGATCCGGCGGTAATCCCATCCGACCCTCGACGGCAGATACAGATGCGCCGTGGCAATGATCCGCGGGCGCAGGCAGATTCCGGTGATTCCTTCCGACGAATCCACTCCATTCCGACTACCGAATAGGCCGCTCCATTTCCCGAGTCATCCACTATTTGCTGATGCCCATCACCATCGCCGGTGAAGATTCCCTTCACTGTCCGGTGAATCCAGATTGCCGAGCAAAGTTGATCGTGATTCAACAGTATGTCCGGCCCTTCCGCTGGCCGGGTCAAGGCTGATTCACCGCCGAGAGTTGTTCGGGTTATTATCGCCATCGTGGGGTTACCGATTACTTATATTTGATTCAGTCCATTTAATTGGATATTTGTTTTGCTATGTTTGTTTGTTTACTTGCAATGCTATTTCTATAGGTTTGATTGTTGTTTAGTTGGTTAATTTTGTTCGTTGTGCATTTGTAGTTTAGTTTAATTTCTTGTTGCTGATATACTAACCCCATCAATTAAAATTGTCCAATCCAGGCATCGTATAGTGACAGTGCGGTGTTTGATTGGAGTGCTTTCATCATTAGCTTAGATTTCATTTACATTCGTCCAGTTGTCGTATAGTGACAGTGCGATGCCTGGTCGAATTGCTTTCGTTTATTGTATTTCATTTATTGCAATTTTTAGTGACTGTTTGACTACTGTGTCGTATAGTGACAGTGCGGTACATGGTTAAGTTGTTCACTTTTGTTTCGTGATCATTGTACCGTATAGTGACAGTGCGGTGCGTGATTACTTACTTTTGTGCATTAGTTAGATTTACTTCCTGCAGATTTAATTTCCATGTTGGTTTGTTTACCAGAATTGTTTGACCATTGCATCGTATAGTGACAGTGCGGTGCAAGGTTGAATCGTTCTTGCATTAGGTTAGCTTTGAATAATTGTTTTGAAAATTGTAAAAACCCCCAGTGTTTACTTCTGTTTAAAAACAAATGTCCAGCCATTAGGTTCGTTGGGAGATGACCCGAGTCAGTCCTATACTGCATTAGTGTAGTTAGGGGGTTCGGTAAATAATTTGGGAACGATATTACGACAATTAATTAACCTCTCTATCAGTTGCTAGTCCAAGGCCCACGACTCTCCGAGAGTTGCCTCGATAGGCAATCCACTAAAGTTCTTCAATTCGAGAACTCTTAAACTCAGAGGGATTCACTTTTTATAAAAAAAATATAAGGAAAAGGTACAACCACCTATCCTTTTGAATTTAAGTACAATAAAGTGAAATATAAACAATAAAATTATATCCATACTAGTACAAATGGAAGTTGAGTTCGTAGTGTCAAAGGATGGTTGAAGCTTCGGCGTGATGAGCAATGGCGATAGCACTTCGACGTATGATCAATTGATAATTTAGAGTTTGTCCTCTATTTCTTTTATAAGCACTTTCCAATCGACTGGAACACCCTCCAGTCGACTCTAAATCGACCCGTCGATTTGGTATATAGGCATTTTTCAGTCGACTCCAGGTCACCTGGCTCTACAACGAGAAATTTGCCTTCCTAGTTGATTGGACCTCCCTAGTCGACTGGAGTTCTTGCCATCTCGATCACTAGATCTCCGATCGATTACCAACTTGTGTTGCCAACTGGGTATCCAGTCGACTGAACCCTACCTAGTCGATTGGATATCAGTCGACTGTAATTCTTTCAGTTGACTATAATTCTTTCAGTCGACTAGAGTCCTACAAAACAAGATTAGCAAAATACATAATAAGAAATGAAATGGGAATAGTAATACTGTCTGATCTCAACTTTGTTGGTGCAATCGGCCCAGATCACGATTGACCAGGACTCGAGTTTGGCTCGAGTGATGTTTTGATGTGTTTTGATGTTTCGACAAAAACATATGACAATGTAATTGTCATTTGGTAAAGTCCAAGTCTTGAGTACTTGGCATGGAAAGTCCAAGCATGGGTCTTGGCAATGTAAAGTCCAACATGGGTTGGCAAGGGAAAGTCCAAGCATGGTCTTGGCATTTGAGAAGTCCAAGCATGGTCTTGGCATGGAAAGTCCAACATGGGTTGGCATTTGAAGTCCAAGGGGATTGATATTGGCGGCGTAAAGTCCAAGCGGTAGTCTTGGCAGCATAAGTCCAATGGTTGGCGGCGTAAAGTCCAAGCGGAGTCTTGGCGGCGTAAGTCCAATGTGCCTTGGCGGTGTAGACACCGTTAGCATGACATAGCCGACGGAAGCATCTGAAGGCTAGCGCGATGGATGAACAAGTCATGGATGACTTGGAGGGATCCGAGAGGCGTGAGGCTGATGGAGGTGACTAGAAGGCTTAGGTCTAGGCTAAGGGTGGTCTAGCAAGTATGGGGGAACCATACTTGAGTTAAAACCTCATGTTTGAGGTGTGCCAGTCGACTGGTGCCATGTGGCAGTCGACTGGACCGAGTCAACTAGGGTTTGACTGCGGGTTATGGCCTAGCAGTCGACTGCCATAGGTTGGCAGTCGACTGATGGCTCGAGCAGTCGACTGATCGTCTGATCAGTCGACTGGTGCTCGAGAATTCGACCACAGAATGGAGTCGAGACTCGACTGGTCGAGGGAGGACTCCATCAGTCGACTGATGGTCACAATCAGTCGACTGATGGTAGTTCCGTTGGACTTATCCAACGTGGAACTAGCCGTTGTCTCACGACAACAGTGGCATCAGTCGACTGATGGTCTCGATCAGTCGACTGATCGACTTTTTCCAGCACAGGTTGAAGCTATATATGGAGCTCGTGGTGGAAGAAAAAGGCATGGTTCTTTGAGGCGATTTGGGGCGAGTTGCTGCTGCAATTCAGGGTCTCCAAGTGCTACTCGATCAACCAAGTGATCAAGCATTCAAAGAGCATTTGTAAAGTGTTTCCTTTACTTGTATTGCTTTGTATTTCACTATATTGCTTGTATTCATTTGATTATTGTTGTAATCATATTGTACGAGGTTTCTCCACCTCCGGATTGTTCTGAGAAGGAGTTATTTGATAGTGGTGTGTGATTGGCATCGCTAGGGCTCATTTGAGCCCGATCAGTGAGTAGGAACCATGCGGTTCAACCACGTTATATACTCGTGTTAGCGTGTTGTGTTTTCATTATTGTTATTGCATTATCTATATTCCGCTGCGCTAACGAATTTGTAGACACAACCGCGATTGAATTCCATTGACGCTAATCACCCCCCCTCTAGCGTTACAAAGGTCCTAACAAGTGGTATCAGAGCCCGGGGCTCTTCTACGGACTAACCGCCCGGAGCTAAGACAAGAAGCTAGAGGGAAGACGATGGATCTTCAAGAAAGATGGGGCGGGGACATCAATACTCCACCGCCATACGACCGAGAAGATTTTCCGGCATGGAGATCAAGAATGGAAAAATTCTTGATGATAAACATAGAGGATTGGTTCATCCTCGTTAAAAGCTTTAAACCCCCTAGGGATAAGAAGGGAAATGTCCTAAAATTGAAAAAGTGGACCAAAGAGCAATGCCAAAAGCTCAAGACCGAAATTAAGGTAACAAAACTTTTGGAAGATTTAATCCCTAATGATGTTTTGTGCAAGCTAGGGGAGTACACGTATGCCAAGGAGCTATGGAGAAGATTGGAAAGATTCCATGAGGAGTTCATCCTCAAGTGAGAGTGAGGAATCGGAAGTTGAGGTGGAGTCAACTTCGGATCGGAGAAGGAAGAGGAGGAGACCGAAGAGGAAGCCGTCATCCTCAAGTGAAAGTGAGGAATCGGAAGTTGAGAAGAAATCAACTTCCGGATCGGTGAAGGAAGTGGAAGAAGTATCCACCTCTAGAATTGAGGGGGAGGGAGTTAGACCATCCACTTCGGAGCAAGAGTCAAGTCAAGAAGAAGCTTCGACATCCGGTCGAGATGAAGAAGCTCAAAATCTAACTCCGGCACCTTCCACCACCCTAGGTAACTCAAACACTATAATTCGAAATAAAAATAATATCATGTGTTTTGAGTGTAGGAATTTGGGCATTACAAGAGCAAATGCCCAAAGAAGATTAGGAAAACTCCTCCGGCACCAAAAGTAAATGAAAAGGTCAAGGATGCCATGTCTCCACCAAGAAGAGCAAGGAGCACGTGGTGTGCTTCAAGTGTAACCAGGGACATTACACAGTCAATGCCTAAAAGGGAGAAGAAAGGGAAAAGGAGCTTCACAAGTAGGGAGCTAAGGCAAACCCTAGGGTAACTTCTAACTTTGCTCCTTCTTCAATTTACAAACAAAAGCATGCTTTTAATTCTCTTGCAATTGTACATGAAAAGCATGCTAAAAATAACAAACATCTTTGCTTAGGAGCTAAAAGTGTCCATTTTAGTAATAAGGAGAAATTTGGGACTAATGTCCTAGAAAAACCATACCTAGGGAATCTATTAAGAAAATACAAGAACATCTAGGTTTTAACCTAAATGGACTAGGCATATGCCTAGAAAGTCCCATGCCCATGATTTAAATCAAAATTCAAAATTGGGCAATTAGAATTAGAGAATCAAGCCTTGAGGTCAAGGCTTGAAAACTTGAAAATACCCTTAAAGTTATGCAAAATCAAATGCAAGGGTCAATTAGTCAAACGTCAAGGTCCAAAAGTCAAAGTCAACACCAAGGACCTAAGAGTCAAAGGTCAACCAAGGGCAAGAATGGTTTGGGTCACAAACCTAAGTCCAAGGTGACTTATCATAGTGTTCCATTTGACTATGGAATACTAACTAGGTCTAGGAAGACCAAGGTCAATAGGGAAGTCATCCCTAGAGTTGACCATGGTGTGTGCCTAGTGGCTAGGGTTTCTAGGAAACCTAGGGAGGCCACTAAGAAGGTTGCAAGGAGTCACCCTAGAGTCAACCATGGCAAGACCCAAATGACCAAGGCTAATAAGCCTAGGAGGGTCATTAGGAAGGTATCTAGGGAGGTTATCCCTAAGGAATACCTAATTAACCCTAGGAGCTCAAATAGGTTTTGGGTTCCTAAGAGCGTGATTGATTCACGCTAAGATGGGTTTAGGGTGTGCCAACCTTGATTGGATGAGTAGTTAACTCAACCATGGTAAAGGTGGCACTTTAGGATATTTTCAAGGTTATGGTTACCTTGGAAATACAATTGAGTCTTAATCCTAAAGGTTTTTAGGATGTGCCAATATTACTTGAGAAGTTTGATAAAATGATCATTTTGGCACAATTTAGGTATAGAGGTTAGTGTGCCATTTTGGGTTTTGGCACACTTGGGAGAAAAATAGTAATATGGCAAAATGAACTTAATCCCAACAAATGACAATTAATATTAAAATTTAGGTATTGCTATACCTATATATTTTATATGCCATGCTTTGTTTGCCATATAACATGCCATGACTTCATGCTTACTTCTATCATTTATATGTCATGTGTATGCTTAGGGTTAGATAAATGTCATGTGTTTTAGATTTTATTTATGCCATGATCATACATTCATGCATTAACTTGATTAAAATTGATTTAAGGACTATGGCATGACTTGGAGTCCCAGTTATAAGGGAATCAAGTAGAGTTGCTTTAGAAAATGCATGAAACTCTAGATTAGGGAGAACAAAACCCACATCTCACATCTAATTGACATGTATGTGTATGTATACACCCTAAATACATGTGAGATGCTAGGATAATAGGTTAGGTTCAAGGTGCATCGGTAGTGCATCTAGATGAACTCAAACTTATTTTAATTATCACCAAAAATCATAAGGAAAGCTAATATACAAGCTATGTATATTTAGCCAATAAATTATGGTCCAAGATAAGGTTTGAAAACATTTTAAAATCATTTTGAAAAACCTTGGTGAAGTCTATCTTTCGATAGCAATCACCATTGATGAAGTTGATACAAAGTAGGGCCAAAACATTGTAAATTTCAATGTTCTTGAACTTTGTACCAATGTCACTATTTGATGGGTAAAATAATTTTCAAACATTTTTCACCCATTGTATTGGTCATAAGTATTATCATTATCAAATTTCGTGATTTTTCGATAAGCGTATAATTATTTATGATTTTTGAAATTCATTTCGATAATCAAAATCGATTATCGACGCTCTTGGGTGGCAATGATCGATGGGTATGGCAGTCGACTGTTATCTGACAGAGTCGACTGCCAAGGCTGATTTTGGGTTGACAAGGTTTGTTTAACCCGAATTCAGCTACGGTAAAGGTCCCTAACCACTCCTAACCCTAGGATATGCTTTGGGAAGCATTATGAAGGGTGAAAATTCATTGGATATGGATTTGGAGAGGTGTTAGGTCAAAGTATCAAATTGAGGTGGTGGAAAGTTCAATGTTGAATTTCCAACCTTAATTTTGATGATTTAGAGTTCCTATTGGCTTAGGGACTCCCCAAGGACATTGTTGGTGCAATGGTCAAGGGGGAGCAAGCCTTTAGGGGGAGGTATCCATCTTGGGATGATGGATGTGTTTTTCTCCTTGAAAAGGAGAAGTTATGGGAATGTTATCAATTTGGGAAATTGATGGATTTTTAGAAACCCAATTTGGAAATTGGGAGAGTGATTAGGATTGACTCTCTTGAGTGATATGGGACTTATCACTAGGAAGATGGTAGGCATCCTAGGTATTTTTGAACCAAGGGGGAGATTGTAAGATCTCATTGGGACATGAGACATTGACCTCCTTGGAGAGAAAACCTTTTTGATGTTAGTCAAAAAGGGGGAGAATGTTTGGGGGAGAACATTTGGGATAATTGGTAAAGGATTTGAGTTAGTATTCTAACTCAATTATTACTCAATTATTTGTTTGGTTTTTGTCAAACATCAAAAAGGGGGAGATTGTTGGTGCAATCGGCCCAGATCACGATTGACCAGGACTCGAGTTTGGCTCGAGTGATGTTTTGATGTGTTTTGATGTTTCGACAAAAACATATGACAATGTAATTGTCATTTGGTAAAGTCCAAGTCTTGAGTACTTGGCATGGAAAGTCCAAGTGGGACACTTGGCATTGGGAAAAGTCCAAGCATGGGTCTTGGCAATGTAAAGTCCAACATGGGTTGGCAAGGGAAAGTCCAAGCATGGTCTTGGCATTTGAGAAGTCCAAGCATGGTCTTGGCATGGAAAGTTCAACATGGGTTGGCATTTGAAGTCCAAGGGGATTGATATTGGCGGCGTAAAGTCCAAGCGGTAGTCTTGGCAGCATAAGTCCAATGGTTGGCGGCGTAAAGTCCAAGCGGAGTCTTGGCGGCGTAAGTCCAATGTGCCTTGGCGGTGTAGACACCGTTAGCATGACATAGCCGACGGAAGCATCTGAAGGCTAGCGCGATGGATGAACAAGTCATGGATGACTTGGAGGGATCCGAGAGGCGTGAGGCTGATGGAGGTGACTAGAAGGCTTAGGTCTAGGCTAAGGGTGGTCTAGCAAGTATGGGGAACCATACTTGAGTTAAAACCTCATGTTTGAGGTGTGCCAGTCGACTGGTGCCATGTGGCAGTCGACTGGACCGAGTCAACTAGGGGTTGACTGTGGGTTATGCGCGATCGACCGCCATAGGTTGGCGATCGATGGCTCAGCGATCGATCGATCGTCGATCACCGATCGGTGCTCGAGAATTCGGCCACAGAATGGAGTCGAGACTCGACTGGTCGAGTGAGGACTCCATCAGTCGACTGATGGTCACAATCAGTCGACTGATGGTAGTTCCGTTGGACTTATCCAACGTGGAACTAGCCGTTGTCTCACGACAACAAGCGATGGCATCGATCGATCGATGGTCTCGATCGATCGATCGATTTTTCCGACGAGTTGAAGCTATATATGGAGCTCGTGGTGGAAGAAAAAGGCATGGTTCTTTGAGGCGATTTGGGGCGAGTTGCTGCTGCAATTCAGGGTCTCCAAGTGCTACTCGATCAACCAAGTGATCAAGCATTCAAAGAGCATTTGTAAAGTGTTTCCTTTACTTGTATTGCTTTGTATTTCACTATATTGCTTGTATTCATTTGATTATTGTTGTAATCATATTGTACGAGGTTTCTCCACCTCCGGATTGTTCCGAGAAGGAGTTATTTGATAGTGGTGTGTGATTGGCATCGCTAGGGCTCATTTGAGCCCGATCCGTGGAGTAGGAACCGTGCGGTTCCGAACCACGTTATATACTCGTGTTAGCGTGTTGTGTTTTCATTATTGTTATTGCATTATCTATATTCCGCTGCGCTAACGAATTTGTAGACACAACCGCGATTGAATTCCATTGACGCTAATCACCCCCCCCCCCCTCTAGCGTTACAAAGGTCCTAACAAACTTCTTAGTCTCACGCGAACTATCCGTCGAATCGACGCCTAGCTTTGTCCCTACCTGAGGACTCGGCCTCACCTCTTCTCTTGAGGCTTACCTGTCGGTTGTCCAGTCGGACTTACCATTCTTGATATCTGATCTGAACCACCAGGGCTTCCCGCCAGTTGTCCGATCTTCCTGACCCAGGTGGACTTCATGTCGATTGTCTAGTTTCCTGACCCAACCGATCTTCATGCTAGATGTCTGGTCTCCTGATCCATCTTGACTTCTTGCCTAGTGTCTGGTTCTCCTGATCTGTCAAGTCTTCTGCCTAGTATCTGATCAACACAACCTACTAGGACTTTCCATACTTTTTCTAGTATCTAGTCTGTCTGACCTACTAGGTCTTTCCTCTTAAGCCTGCACACTTAACACGCATATCAAAACACAAGTAATTTCTAACTTTAACTATGGTTCGTACATCAAAACTAAGGAGTGATGCTCTCTGCATCAACAATCTTCCCATTTTTGATGTATGAAAATACATCAATTAAAGTTAGGAGAATCAAATTTCAATGTATCAAGTTCAACATACATTCATATATTCACATGCAATGCATTAAGCTCAAGTATAAAGTTTAAGTTCATATGCAATGAATGAAGCCATGAAATGCATTCAAGTAGATGTTCTAACTTTAAACTCTACTTCTCTCTTTAATACTAACTTTAAACCTCTCTCTCCCTCCTTGGCATACATCAAAATGTTATTAGCTTCCAAATGCCATAATTGAGATTAAAGTATTAGCTTTCAAAATAGGCAAGCATTGGTTTAAAATAAAAGCATGTTACTTCTTTCTTAAGCTTTTCAAAAGACTTAAGGTTGTCAAAGTTCAAAAGAATTTTGAAGTACTTAAACATTTTTAGAATACTGTAGATTTTTAAACTTTATAAGGAATATACATAAGCTTAACAAAATGTTTAGGTATTATAAGCTTTTCATGAGTACTTAGTCTTTTCAAGCTAAGCTAAAATAAGCTTGTCAAAATAAGCTATGTAAGATTTTCAAACTAAGTCATATGAACAAGATTCTCAAGGTATATAAGATTTAAGCTTTTTCAAAATACTTAGACTTTTCAAAATAAATTAGCATTTTTAAGCTTAAAATACTTAATCTTTTCAATGAGCATTTCAAAAGTGCTCTAGCTTTACAAAAAACTTAATCTTTTCAAAGTAAGTTTTTTAAACCAAAAATTCAAAATGAGCTTACAAGTTTTTTACAGGATATTAATGTTTCAAAAGTTTTAAATTTTGATGGTTTTTTAAATTTTGAAAGCACCCAAAATTTAAAGTGTTTCAAAGTTTTTCTCCCCGTCAATAAAAGCTAGAGTGTTTGAAAATAATGTCACCTTTCAAAGCTAAAATATTTGAAAACATTTAAGGATCTCTCTTAATTCAATCTTTAATAATTTAAATTTTGAAAACTCCCCCTAAATTAAAGCTTTTAAAAAATTAATAAACTTGAAATTATTTTCTCCCCTTAATAAATTTTTTAAAGTAATGCAAATGAAATAAAAGATGTCCAAGCATGAATTCCTATTCATAATTGGGTAAATAATATATTGAAAATAAACAATTAAAAATTATCCTTAAAGTAAATTTTTAACTCTTTGGGAAGCTCAAGTGATATAGAATTATCATCATGCTTTGGATTTCAGAGTATTAAATATAAAAATGGTCCATAAGGTAAATGTCTTTTAGGTAAATATTTTAAGTGTAGATTTAGCTAAACTAACTCCAACTTTCCTTTTGCATGCCTATTTTCTAAATTTTTTACTAAGCTACTGATGCACGCGAATGCGACCTCAAATCTCACGACGGAGACCGTCGAGGACTCGAAGCGCGCGCTTGCGCTCAATGCCCACAAATGCACGGATGTCGTCAAGTAATAAAAAGATTATCGATCTCATAGAGACTGAGATTCGAGTACCGATTTGGTAAGTGGAGGTTATTGTTCGGAATTCAGATATAAGGGTTGTGATTGCGAGGGTTAACAGCGGTCCCAACTCAATACGGTGTCACACGGAAGAAGAAATAAACTAGTTGCGAGTCTTTGAAAGGGATTCTAGGATTTCGGTTTCATTTGTGTGTCGCAGAGCACGTTGTCAATTGGATTTTTGTCTAGGTTTCTAGCTACGATTTTGTGGAAACGATATAATACACTCCCCCGATGAGCCTTCCCATCTATCGGAAGCTACCTCTGCCATTACCAGGTCGACCCCTGGACTTAGGATGGGATAGTCGGTACGAGGAAGCCGAATTGATCCCTACGACGAGTCAAAAATGGGGCGCATTTCCTACTCTATCGCATCCTTCTACCAACATTTATGGGAGATGAGGCCAACCCCTAGGTTCCTCCTTAATTCTCCTAAATCTTAGATACGAGGGTTGTCACCCCTCGTATCGGCTAGTACAGTAGATAGAAAACCAAAATAATAGTTATAACTCTAAACCAAATGGCAATGGCAAATATAAATTCAAGAATAGAATTCAATTTGGAATAACATGTTCTACGCACAAAAACTACTCCTGAATCCTAGAATCAGAGAATCTACTCCATAAATAAGAGAGGAGAAACACAAAGCACGATCATGTTCGTATAAACAATAGAAATTAAGCGAAGAACAGAAATTACAATGCAATGTGACTCTTTTCTCCGGCGTTGAAGTGCAAAATTTAGATCTCCGATGGATTTCTTCCTCCCCGTTGCGAGTTCCCGAAGCTTTTTAGGACCTTGGAGTGCCATCCCGGCCGTCGTGCCTCCCCCCTAGGGTTTGGGCGTAGCCTCCTTTATATAGACATCAGCCTGGATCTCTCTAAAATCTGGAAAATAATCGACTCGGGTCAGAATTGCGCAGCGCCACACGAACGTGTGTTTCCACATGGCCAGGCCGTGTGTGGTGCCATGGTGGCCAGTTTTCACCATTGGATGCGGTCATGTGTAGCCACACGCCCTGGCCATGTCCCCTTCTGTGTCCAGCTGTAAAATATCCTTATTTTGCTTTGAAAGTGCAATGTTTTCCCCATGAAATGGTATCCTGCACACAAAAGTACAAAGAGCATATCTCCGAACCAGAAAATAGGAAATGCATGCAAAATAAAGTAAAATATACATGAAACAAACATAAAATGTAATGAGATGTGAGCGAAAACTACTCCTAAAATCCTATATGTTTTACTCACATCAATTCCCCCAGACTTAAGTCTTTGCTTGTCCTCAAGCAAACCTCAGTGCCATGAAATTTTAAAAGGTATTGTCCCATACTTAACATGTTAACTAAATTTATCAAGTGGTATTTGCAATCAAAGCGAAATAGATATGTTCTAGAAATTCACTAAGTTAGCTCCTCGTGCTCGTGCTAAGAGAATCTTCTTAGGGGATACTCGTTCCATGGTAAGTTAAGTCGTCATCCTATAGCTTTCCTAAGGTCTCCAGCTCTTAGAAACTGCCCAAAGCGAGGATCGTTCCCTAGATCTAGCACAAAGTCTCAAAGACGTGCTCGGTATTGAGAGAAATTGGTAGGTGTTTCCCCAGTAACCTAACTTGGTCTCAAAGGGGCACCTAACTATTTCCACCCACGACAACTATTTTTTTTAGCTCTAGGGATTTTGATTTTTCCGAATGGGCTTTCACAATCTGAGCATCTCCAGTAACTCAAAATGCTAAACTTAGGGTCACCTATGGATTCCAAAGTACTAGACCACTGAGATGAATCATAACTAGGTACGTACTAAACTCTCCCTTTCATAATGTTCGTCATGTGTAGGTGTAAATATAAAAGCAAACCAGTATAAGACTAGAACATTCATTAGAGCAAATAAAATAAAATACCACGAGATAAATGAAGTTAAGCTACCCATGGAAACAACTCATGAAAGAAAGACTCTAAAAATACTACTGAGGTAGTTTAAAGATAGCAAAAATTAAGTACTGATGAAACTAAAAACTATATGTATGAACAAATGAATGCAAACTAATAAAAAATGCAAATGACAGGAAAGAAACTACTGCTAGAAACAAAATAAATCAAAACTTGGGGTCCCCCAGACTTATATGAGATTGTACATCTAATATGGTGGTCGAGGTGGGAAGTCCGACAGTCTCGGCATGTCAGGCTCCTGGGTAAACCTGGTGCTAAGCCGCTGATGCCACATGAACATGTGGTCAATCTGAGAGTTAGTGGATACAACGACCGCTCTGTGCTCCTCCTCCCGGGCCCATTGTACTTGTTGGGCATGCATGTGTTATCGCATCTCCTGGTGGTAGGTGGCCTCATCCTGGCGACGGGCAGCCTCCTCCTGGAAGTAGATGCAAGCCTCGTCGTAGAACTCCTCAGCCCGCTGGAAGTGCTCCCGGAAGCCCTAAAACTCTACCTGCATGTAAGCGCTCTACTCCTCCCATCACTGCCTCTGCATTTGCTGCTCGACATATATGTCATCAAGGCACGATTGGAACTCCGAAAAATTATAGGCAGATGTACCTGCATCCTGTTTAAAAGTAGAAAAGGTGGTGGTGCAGGTGCAGGTTCATGTCGATGTGGACTAGGTGGGCTCCTATACATGCGTGGACTGAAGGGAGAGTGGTGTACAGGGGGAGATATGGGTGCGAATGTGGATGGTCCCTCATATGGTGGGGACTCCACTATCAGGTCTAAGCTCCAGTTGGCGCGTGTGGTGATGGTGTTATGATCGGGGTCGGGGAGCCTAAGGGATGATAGGTTTTTCCTTACAAAACTCAAGGAGTGTCCCTCTCTCACTATCATCTTCATGGCCATACACACTCCTAAGTCGATCTTAGGGCTCCCCTCTATGCTATCTAGCGCGGTGTAGTCGTACCCCATCCTATGGCAAATGTGGGTAAGTAGGCCCCCACAATGATCTCTCCTCTCGCTGCTTTGCCCATTTTCACTAGGTGTCTAATGAAATGGGACCCTACATCAATGCTACTCCTTTCTTGTAGCATGTCTCACAAGCAAAGCAGCTCACTAGCTCGTACTACACCGTCACTCTCCCCACGACCAAAAATAGTACTTTCCATGATTCGGTGTAGGTATAGGAAAATGGAGTTTTGGAGGCGTGATGCTTTGGCCCTAGAAGGGTTGTAAGCATGTTCTCTTGTCAATTCAATCTAAAAGATCCGAGAGTTAAATCCAATAGGGGTTCTTCTCTCTCCCCCACTAGGCAAGCCAAAGCATGTGTTCCATTGGTGTAGTGTCCATTCATACTCAATGTTGAATAACCTAAAGGTAATCCTACCCTCTTTGCTCTCTCTAGCCGTTAAAACCTCAACTTCTAAAGAACTTAAAAACTCTAAAACTATCCTAGGGTAGGTTGGGTGTCTTATCCCCATTATCTCTCCCCCACTCCATTTTTGCAAATAGGGCTTGAATATCACCCAACAAACCTAGGGTCTCTAAGAGATCCTCATCAAGATACCTAGTAGCGATGATTCTTTTAGTAGAAAGCATATCAAATCTCTCCTGATGCTCATTATTTCGAAAAAGAATGGTTGGAAGAGTGTTACCTTCCTTCAGAGCTTGAGGGGCGTCCCTTCTCCTTGTTCTTCGCTCCGAAGCATCGGATCGAGATGTCACTTGCTTGGTCCTCCTCATCATTACTTCTTATGGGCTTCCTTGAAGGTTGGAAAGGCTTCTAGGTAGTGGGGGAAGAAGGATTCACACAGCTAGGGCAAGAGGAATCAAAGCACACGGCGCATTTGGGGTGAAAATGCACGGCTTGGCCTCTTAAACCTCATGCGCCACAGCCGTGTGAAAACACATGGCCAGGTGGGACACGGTCATGTGAAAACACATGGCCAGGCCATGTGTCCTCCGTTTCCTTCTCATGGTGCACAATGGTCCGAATTCTCCTTACTTGCTCAATCGTGTGGGTTTAAAGTGATTTTTCTTTTACTTAGCAGGTTCTTTCTAGTCCAAATTCATGTAAAAAAAATGCTAAATGAATGGAATCCAAGGTTCAAATTAAAAAAATAAATGCAATACAATGAAAAGAACACCTAAAAACTAAACTTGGGTTGGATCCTAAGAAGCACTTTGTTTAAGGTCTTTTAGCTCGACCCTATTCCATTGTCTTAACTTGGCTCCGGAGGTTCTGTGAACCTCCATTCATCTGTCTCGGAGTTGACATCCGGTGGGTTCAGCTCTACCCTACTGAAAGTGTAATCGTCTAGGAAGTGTGCTCTACACTCTGACAGATTGAAAATGATGATCTCCTCGTCTACCTCCAAGGGGAACTTGTGCGCCTTTATGTCTATTAATGCTCCCGTAGTCGCCAGAAAGGGTCTTCCCAAAATGATGGGATTCTGGGGATTTGGTCCTGTGTCCAATATAATAAAATTTGTGTGTATCACGAAATTCTCAATGACCACAGGAACATGTGCTAGCATGCCGACGGGTTCCTTGACTGAGTCGTCCCCCATACGAATACCAAGGTTCACTGGTTGGATCCCATTCAGTCCCATCTTTAGATAGTATGCGTAGGGCATCACACTTACTGATGACCCCAAGTCAAACAGTGCTTCATTGAAGCTTTCCCCATAAATCGAGCAGGGGATAACAAATTCACCAGGGTCCTCAAGCTGTGGTGGGATTCTGTCTTCGATTTCAGCTTGGTTGGGTAGGGTGGAAATCATGGTTGCACACCCCTTGGTGGATTTTTTCTTCTAACCTACTCTTTCGCCGTACATTCCCTCCTCCTTGACTTGACTCGGCTCGGGTAATGATGGAGAACTATCCATAGGTTGTGACATGGTTTGGGCTATCTGGGCCACTTGTGTTTCCAACATCCTCGTGTGACTTGCAAGACCATCAACTTTGGCCTTCAAATCCTTAAGTGACTCTTCTATTTTCTGATGTTGGTGTCGAAAATCTTCATTGGCCTTTGTTTGGGTAGCAATGAAGTCTTCCATCATTAATTCTAGCCTAAACTTCTATGGTTGTTGCTGCCCATACCCTCCTGATGGTTGGAAGTTCCCTGAGTTATTCCGATAGGAAATGTTCGAGTGGTTCTTCCATCCGGGATTGTAAGTACTAGAGTATGGGTTGTTGGGACTTTGATTATAGTCCCCAATCGCATTGACATTCTCAATCTGCTATTCCGAGCCAGCTTGCCCTCCATAGTAGTCCTCTCGATACGCTGTTGCTCCTTCTCCAAAGTCATTGGCCGCACATGCAGAAACAAGATTGAAAGAGTCAAACTGTCTGCTAAGCACGTCCAACCTCGCTGCCATGTGGTCTACTGAGTTGACAACATATCATCCCGCGGTAGGAGTTGGGTGACTACGTTAGGAAGCCCATTGATGGTGGTTCTGGGCCACCTCTTCTATTATCTCCTCCGCTTCCTCGATAGTCTTGTTCATAAGTGCTCTTCCTGTGGCAGAATCGAGGGACATTTTTGTGGCGTACATGATCCCAGTATAGAAGATGTCGATCACCAAACACCTTTCTAGTCCATGGTGGGGGCATTGGTAGAGTAGCCTCTTGTAGCTATCCTAGGCTTCAAATAGGGACTCTCCTTCCTTCTGACGAAAGCTCATTATTAGATGGCGCATGTGAGTAGTCTTGCTAGGTGGAAAGTATTTATTCAAGAACTGCTGCTCACATTGCTCCCGAGTAGTAATGCTTCCCGAAGGCAGGGAGTGAAGCCATGCCTTAGCCTTATCCCGCAATGAGAACGGGAATAGGCTCAGGCAGATCGCGTCTGCAGGGACTCCATTAATCTTCATTGTTGAGCAGATTTCCAAAAACATCTCTAGGAACCGATTCGGGTCTTCAGTTGTAGGTCCCCCGAATTGACTCTGCTAGACCATGTGTATGAGTGTCGGTTTCTTCTCAAAGTTGTTTGCTAAAATGGATGGTCCAGGTATACTCAGTCTAAAGACTCTAGAACTAGTGGTTGCGTAATCCCTCAAAGGTCGGCTACCTAAATTCACCTCGGATGCAGCTTGGTCCTCCATCCTCTTCTGTTCAGCTCTTCTGTGATGATAGATTCGTTCAATTTCTAGATCGATCAGAATTAGGTCTCCCGATCTTAGGTGTTTAAGCATACGAAGAACCGAGCCATAGAATTAGGAGTATTACCTAATAATTAATTAAAATTGAAAATAGCCTAAACTAATACTAAATCAAATGCAGAAAATTTAACTAAAGGTTAATGCAACGTAATTACTGAAATAAATCTAAACTTACTCTAGATATTAAAAATCTAAAACTGAAGTAAATAAAAATAAATGAAAGAAATAAAAGTAAAGCAAGTAAATAAATCTATCCTAAGTCCGATCCAATTATCCGCTTCTTGATTTGATATCTAATCAATCAGTTCCCTAGCAATGACGCCAAAACCTTGATGCATGCGAACACGATCTCAAATCTCGCGATGGAGACCGTCGAGGACTCGAAGAGCGCGCTCGCGCTCAACGTCCGCAAGTGCACGGATGTCGTCAAGTAATAAAAAGATTATCGATCCCATAGGGACTGAGATTCGAGTATCGATTTCGTAAGTGGAGGTTATCGTTCAGAATTCAGATCTAAGGGTTGTGATTGCAAGGGTTGACGGCGGTCCCAACTCAATACGGTGTCACATGGAAGAAGAAAGAAATTAGTTGCGAGTCTTTGAAAGGGATTCTAGGATTTCGGTTTCATTTGTGTGTCGCATAACACGTTATCAATTGGGTTTTTTTCTAGGTTTCTAGCTACGATTTTGTGGAAAGGACATCATACACTTCCCCGATGAGCCTTCACATCTATCGGAAGCTACCTCTGCCAATACCAGGTCGACCCCTGGACTTAGGATGGGATAGTCGATACGAGGATGCCGAATCGATCCCTGCGACGAATCGAAAATGGGGCACGTTTCCTACTCTATCGCATCCTTCTACTCACGATTATGGAAGATGAGGCCAACCCCTAGGTTCCTTCTTCATTCTCCTAAATCTTAGATATGAGGGTTGTCACCCCTCGTACCGGCTAGCATAGTAGATAGAAAACCAAAACAATAGTTATAACTCTAAACCAAATGCCAATTGCAAATATAAATTCAAGAATAGAATTCAATTTGGAATAACATGTTCTACGCACACAAACTACTCCCTAATCCTAGAATCGGAGAATCTACTCCATAAATAAGAGAGGAGAAATACAAAGCACGATCATGTTTGTATAAACAATAGAAATTAAGCGAAGAACAGAAATTACAATACAATGTGACTCTTTTCTCCGGCGTTGAAGTGCAGAATTTGGATCTCCGACGTCTTTCTTCCTCCCCGTTGTAAGTTCCCGAAGCTTTTTAGGGAGTCAGAGTGTCATCCCGGCCATCGTGCCTCCCCCCTAGGGTTTGGACGTAGCCTCCTTTATATAGACATCAGCTTGGATCTCTCTAAAACTTGGAAAATAACTGACTCATGTCGGAATCGTGCACCGCCACACGACCGTGTGTTTCCACATGGCCAGGTTATGTGTGGCACTGTGGTGGCCAGTTTCCACCCTTGGACACGGCCGTGTGTAGCCACACGCCCTGGGTGTGTCCTCTTCTGCGTCCAGCTGCAAAATATCCTTCTTTTGCTCCGAAAGTGCGTTGTTTTCCCCATGAAATATTATCCTGCACACAAAAGTACAAAGAGTAGATCTCCGAATCAGAAAATAGGAAATGCATGAAAAACAAAGTAAAATATGCATGAAATAAACATAAAATGTAATGAGATGTGAGCGAAAACTACTCCTAAAATCCTATATATTTTGCTCACATCAGCTACTTAGGATAAAAATTAGCATCAAGTTTAAGTAGCTTAGATAGATAGATGAGTTCAAGTTACTTGTTTTCATAGATTTCTTTCTCTCCCCCTTAGAGTAAGATCATCATTATACTTTTCATTATCAAGATTCAATAATATTAGTTTAAACTAATGTTTTGAACCTAAAAAATTTGAAAACTTTTTGTAGATTAAAGATTTATAATGAACTCAAAATTTGAATTGTGATTTGAATATTGTAATTTGTTAAATTTAATTTTTTGAAAAGATGTCAATAATTTTGTAAAATAAACCTTTTAGGCTTCCCCTAAATTCTTGATCTCCCCTTTAGTTCATGTGAAACTCCCCCTAGAGTTATGCTTTTACATCAAGTTTTCACAATAAAATTTTCAAAAATATCTTAACTCCCCTTAAGACCTAAGTTCTCAACTTAAATCCATTTTAATTTTCAAACAACTTTAAAGATTATTCAAGTTTTAAAAGTAATTTTGATCATGAAGATACCATCTTGAATTTTAAACTTCATTTTGAAATTTATTTGAACATAAATAGTTTGTAAAGAAAATAATTTTGACCAAAATACTTTGAAATGTAAATCTAAGCTCCCCCTAAAATGTTGTTGGAAATACTTAGTTGGTTTGATTGAGTCAACATTATTCATCTCATCAATTCTAGGTTTTCAATACATGTTAGCCTTATGTGTATCATGAGATGAAAATTCATTTTCTTGTTTAATTATAATGAAAATTGAAAGTGTTTAAACTTATGTTAGATTCAAGTTTAGCTTCAGCTAATTAAATAGGTTTTTCCAAAATTTACTTCTAGGTAGTGGCGAGACATATGCCCTTCTTGGATATCAGGTGGACCACTTCCTAAGACAAAGTCAATTAAGGAATCAAGTACTTGACTCACTTTGGACTAAACTTTAGTCTAACTAGTTAAAGACTTAGTGAGTTAGCTGTTGGTGCAATCGACCCAGGTCACAATTGACCAGACTCGAGTTTGACTCAAGTAGTGTTTCGATGTTTGACATTGATGTCTGACATGTGTTGGGGAGATTGCTGATGCAATCGACCCAGGTCATAATTAATGACGATGGTTTAACCATTGTCATGGGAAAAGTCCAAGTCTTGTGTACTTGACATGAAAAGTCCAAGCTTGAGTCTTGGCAAAGGAAAGTCCAAGCATGAGTCTTGGCAAGGAAAAGTCCAAGTATGGGTCTTGGCATGGAAAGTCCAACATGGGTTGGCAAGGGAAAGTCCAAGCTTGAGTCGTGGCAATTGAAAAGTCCAAGGGGAATATTGGCGGCGTAAAGTCCAAGGGTGAAGTCTTGGCAGCATAAGTCCAATGGTTGGCAGCGTAAAGTCCAAGCGGAGTCTTGGCAGCATAAGCCCAATATGCCTTGGCGGTGTAGACCACATTAGCATGACAATAGCTGATGGAAGCACCTGAAGGCTAGCATATGGATGAACGAGTCATGGATGACTTGGAGGGATCCGATAGGCGTGAGGCTGACGGAGGTGGCTAGAAGGCTTAAGTCTAGGCTAAGGGTGGTCTAGCAAGTATGGGGGCACCATACTTGGGTTAAAACCTCATGTTTGAGGTGTATCAGTCGACTAATGGGAGTCAACTAGAGTTTGACTGTGGGAAGATTTTAGGCCGATCGGTGATGGTCGAGCGATCGATCGATCCGAGATCGATGGATCGGCCGTCGGTTTTGGCCATAGAAAGCTCTCAATGAGTGATCACCAACATCGACGATTGAGCCATCACCCAGCGATGGGTATGATCACCGATCCGATGGTCTATCCATTGGACGCCGCTGTGAGACAATCTAGCATAGGGCAATGACCGATGATCCCGATCAATCGATCCGTCATTGGCAAAAATCAGCCCGAATGTGGGTTATAAAAGTAGTTCATGGAGAGGATTTTTGGCATGGTTCTTGAGGCGATTTGGAGGGAATTTGCTACTGCAATCCAGACCTTCAAGGCTACTTTTCAAGCAACAAAAGCAAGCAATCAAAAGCTCTTCTAAAGTTGTTGTTTTTACTTGTATTGCATTTCAAATTTGTATTTGATTGTATTTACTTAGTATTACTATTGTAATCACTTGTACGAGGTTTCTCCACCTCCGGATTGTTCCGAGAAGGAGTTATTTGTTATAGTGGTGTGTGTTGGCATCGCTAGGGCTTTTAGAGCCCAATCCGTGGAGTATGAACCATTCGGTTCTGAACCACGTTACATCACCTTGTGTTATTGTGCTTGTGTGTATTTGTATTGTAGTATTTCTATTTCCACTGCGTATAACACATTTTGTAGCAAGCACGCGATCGTAAGTGAAATCCATCAACAAACGACGAAAATGCACTATTCACCCCCCTCTAGCAGTCACAAATGTTCCTACAATTAGTATTAGAGCGCGTCGCTCTTCTACGGATTAACAACCTGGAGCAAAGATGCTAGAGGGTGAAGAGGAACAAGATGGATTTTGAAGAACAACTAGGATGTGACATCAACACACCGGTCCCATATGCACTTTATGGACGAGAAGGCTTCAACTCATGGAAGAGAAGAATTGAAGACTTCATCATGATGATGGATTTTAAAGAATGGTCCATTTTGATGGAGGGATTTAACTATCCAAGAGGACCAAAGGGAGGTTTCCTCAAGATGAAGAGATGGACCGAGGAGCAACTCCAAGAGTTTGATAAAAATAAGAAGGTAGTCAAATTTATTTTTGATTTAATTCCTAATGATATCTTGTGTATCCTAGGGGATTACATGGATGCCAAGGATCTTTGGAGTGAATTGGAAAAATATCACGAAAATCCATTACCGGTCCAAGAAGAAGAAGAAGAAGAAGAGTGCTCATCCTCTCAAGCTCAAGAAGAAGTAAGCACATCTTCATCCCAAGAGCTTGAGGATTCAGAGGTTGATAGGGAATCAACATCCAGATCGAAAGAGGAAGAAGAGATGGAAGAAGCCTCCACTTCAAGGTTTGAGGGGGAGGAGAGACCATCTACTCCGGAACAAGGGCAAGAGCAAGGAGAGCCATCTACTTCCGAGAGAAGTGATGAACGAGCTCAAGAGGCCCTTTCCACCACCGATGACCTAGGTAACTCAAGAAATTCGATTAAGAATAAAATTCATATTATATGCTTTGAGTGTAGGGAGCAAGGACACTACAAGAGTAAGTGTCCAAAAAGAGTTAAGAAGACTCCACCGGTACCAAAAATCAATGAAAAGACTAATGAAGTTGAAGTCCCCGCCAAGAAGAGCAAGGAGCACGTGGTGTGCTTCAAGTGCCATCAAAAGGGGCACTATAGGAGTCAATGCCCAAAGGGAGGGAAGAAGACTCATGAAGGAAGAGCTACACATATAGGGGGAGCTAAGGCAAACCCTAAGGTAACTTTCAATTTTGCTCCTTCCTTAACTAATAGGCAAAAGCATGTTAGAAGTAATCTTGCTATTTATCATAAAGAGCATGCTAGAAATAGGTTTTATTGTTTAGGTGCTAAGAATGTCAACCTTAGGGATAAGGAGAAATTTGGGACTAATGTCCCTAAAAATATTTTACCTAAAGAAAGTATTAGGAAGATAGAGAACCACCTAGGTTTTAACCCTAAATGGACTAGGCATATGCCTAGGAAAAACAATGTCCAAAGAATAGATGAAAAAGCAAAAATTGGACAATTAGAGCTAGAAAACCAAGCCTTGAGGTCAAGGCTTGAGAAATTAGAGAAGGCCCTTAAGAAAATACAAAATCAATTTCAAGGGTCAAGTAATCAAACATCTAGGTCTAAGAGTCAAAGTCAAAGGCCTGGAAAACAAGAACCATCAAAGGGCAAGAAAGGTTTGGGTCACAAACCTAGGCCTAAGGAGACCTATCATAGTGTTCCATTTCATTATGGAACTCAAACTAGGTTTAGAAAAACCAAGGTGTAAGTGATTTGAGGTCGTTAGAGGGGGTGAATAGTGTCGCGTGATGGAATTCGTTTCGTGTTCATCTACAAACTTCGTTAGCCCGCAGCGGAATAATAATTAAACAATACAAAATAGACAAACACAAATACACAAGTATTTAACATGTTCGGAACCGAACGGTTCCTACTCCACCGATCGAGCTCTAAAAGCCCTAGCAATGCAAACACGCACTACTAATCACAATAACTCCTTCTCGACACAAGTCGGAGGTGGAGAAACCTCGTACAAATGATCTTACAACAGCAAGAATGAAATACAAGCAATATACAATGCAAATATGAAAGACAAGTAAAGAAAAAACTTTACAACACTTGTTTTTTATTGCTTGCTTGCACTTGGAGACCTGATTTGCAGCAACAAATCGCCCCAATAGCTCTCAAGAACCGGATGGTTTTTCCTCCATCACGAGCTCCTTATAAAGCTTCAACCTGTGCTGGAAAAAGTCGATCAGTCGACTGGTCGGGACCATTAGTCGACTGATGCCACTGTTGTCGTGAGACAATGGCTAGATCCACGCTGGATAAGTCCAACGGATCCATCATCAGTCGACTGATGATACCCATCAGTCGACTGATGGAGCCTTCACTCGACCAGTCGAGTCTCGACTCCATTCTGTGCCCGATTTCACGAGCACCAGTCGACTGATCACAAGATCAGTTGACTGCTCTGCCAATCAGTCGACTGCCTTCCTATGACAGTCGACTGCTAGGCCACTTCCCACAGTCAAACCCTAGTTGACTCAGTCCAGTCAACTGCCACATGGCACCAATCAACTGGCACACCTCAAACATGAGGTTTTAGCTCAAGTATGGTTCCCCCATACTTGCTAGACCACCCTTAGCCTAGACCTAAGTCTTCTAGCCACCTCCATCAGCCTCACGCCTCTCGGATCCCTCCAAGTCATCCATGACTTGTTCATCCATCGCGCTAGCCTTCAGGTGCTTCTATCGGCTATGTCATGCTAACGGTGTCTACACCGCCAAGGCACATTAGACTTACGCCGCCAAGACTCCTCTTGGACTTTACGCCGCCAACCATTGGACTTATGCTGCCAAGACTCCCGCTTGGACTTTACGCCGCCAATATCAAACCCCTTGGACTTCTCAAATGTCAAGACTCAAGCTTGGACTTTCCCTTGCCAACCCATGTTGGACTTTCCATGCCAAGACCTATGCTTGGACTTTCCCAAATGCCAAGTGTCCCACTTGGACTTTCCATGCCAAGTACCCATGACTTGGACTTTACCTTTCCAAGACCCATGCTTGGACTTTCCCATAATCACATGGTCAACCCTAGTTAACCATCAAAGTCTCCCTCGAGTCAAAACTCGAGTCTGGTCAATTATAACCTGGGTTGATTGTATAAACAATCTCCCCAAAACATCAACAGACATTAATGTCAAACATCAATGTCAACTTACTTTGTCAAACATCAAAACATCACTCGAGTCAAACTCGAGTCTGGTCAATCGTGACCTGGGCCGATTGCACCAACAATCTCCCCCTTTTTTATGTTTGACAAAAAACAACCTTGAGTTAGGCCCCTAACTCAAATTCCCTTACAAATTTCATAAATTAGTAATCTTATGTTCTCCCCCTTTTTGACATACATCAAAAAGGTTCACTCCAAGGAGGTCAATGCCTCATGTCCCAATGAGATCTTACAATCTCCCTCTTAGTCCAAAAATACCTAGGATGCCTACCATCTTCATAGTGATAAGTCCCATATCACTCAAGAGAGGCAATCCTATTCACTCTCCCAACTTCCAAATTGGGTATCTCAAAATCTCATTTTTCCTTCCCATGAGAAAAAATACCATCCATCATCCTATGATGGATACCTCCCCCTAAAGGCTTGCTCCCCCTTGACCATTGCACCAACAATGTCTTTGGGAAGCCCCTAAGCCAATAGGAACTCTAAACCATCAAAGATAAGGTTAGAAATTCAACATTGAACTTTCAAGCACCTTAAATTTGATACAAACCCTAAACAACTCTCCAAATCCATATTCAATGGATTTTCACCCTTTATAATGCTCCCCAAAGCATATCCTAGGGTTAGGAGTGATTAGGGACCTTAACCGTAGCTGAAATTGGGTTAAACAATCTTGTTTATCCCGAAATCGATTATCGATCGAGTCTCTGAAACCAATCGACGATGTGCCCATCCGACCGCACCGAGCAGCGGCGATCGGTAATCTGCGCGGGGCGATTCGCGCCCATGATCGCCTAGAGAAGCGATCGATAATCGAAAAACCTAATTTTCAGTTATCAGACTCCAACTTTGAAAAGTCGTAACTAAATATATATAGCTTAAAAAATCACAAAATTTCACATGTATAATACTTATTACACATACAATCGGTGAAAAATCTTGGAAAAATATTTTAACCATTAAAATAGGAGATTGGTACAAAGTTCAAAAACTATTAAAACTTTAAAATTTTTGATCTACTTTGTATCAACTTCTACAATGATGATGGCTATCAAAAGATAGACTTCACCAAGATTTTCTAAAGTGATTTTAAAATGTTTTTGAAAACCTATTTTGAACCATGGATTATTAGCTAAATATACATAACTTGTATATTAGCTTTCCTCATGATTCTTAGTGATGATTGAAATAAGTTTGAGTTCATCTAGATGCACTACCTATGCACCTTGAACATAACTTATTATCCTAACATCTCACATGTTATCTAAGGTGCATACACACACATACATGTCAATTTAGATGTGAGATGTGGAGTTAGGATTAATATGGCCTCATGCATTTTCTAAGCAACCCTACTTGATTCCCTTATGAATGGGACTCCAAGTCATGTCATTGTCCTTAACTCAATTTTAATCAAGTTAAATGCATGAATGATCATAACATAAATGATAACAATAATAAATCATGGAAATGATCATGATGTCATGATATATCAATAAGCTTTTAAAAAGTGAACATGACATCTACAAAAGTCCTAATCAACAGCATGACATGGTATATGAGAAAACGGAATCAGATGTCATGACATAGCAAGCTTACACAAACAAACACATTTCAACCAAACATACAATCAGACAACAATAATTTTAGAAACAAAATATTTCATTAAAAACTTCAAGTTTTTACATCCAAAATATGAAATGTTCAAACAAAAAGACATCCTATATCGCTAAACATCCTAATATCGCTAGTCCTCTACGGACAGTGGAGGCGGAGGTGGCTGCTGACCCAAAGTCCATGCTCGCATCATCTCATACATGTCGAGCTGACGCTGCTCAATGTGGCTCTGTGACTCCTCAATCTGAATGTAGCGCTCCTCCATCCGACTGAGATGCTCGCCCATGGAGGATTGCCCTGATATAATCTCTGCTAGTCGGGAGTCCATCATCTGCTGATAATCCTGGAAGGTGAACTCCAGCTGGCCAATCCGATCTAAAGGACCTGCCGCTGATGCATCTGCTGGCATCTAGTCCTCCTCGTCAGCAGCAGCTGGATCCTCATGTCGTTCTGTAGGCTCTCTCCAGATTAGAGGTGGCTCCTCGTGGCACCCGGGCGGAGGTCGAGGTATCACTCCATCGGCCCATGTCCGATCCGCACTTCACACAATGAGCGATTTAATCGATATACAGTAAACCCTGAGCGCCCTCGAGATAATGTTAATGCCTATAGACTCTAGACATGTAGTGATGATATGGCCAAAAGGCATATGCACTTTCCCTTGCACAGGGGATATGAAATGTACAATGCAATGAAACATGTTCAATGCAATGTTTATATCTAATCTATGACACATGGCATACATAAGAAAAAGATGGGGAGGCCGAATCTTGGCCAGACCCCGAGTCATGATAGGGAGAAAACACCCAACAATGACTTTGTAAAGTATATTGTCATGGGCAGATAGCTCAGTGATAGAGAATAGGTTCTGAGCTGGTGGGCGAGGATGGTGAAAAATGTCCTCATGCATGGAGTCTAAAGAAATATGATCAAACAGCTCAGGAAGAGGGGCATCGAAGATAGAATAGAAGACAAAAGTATCATCCAATGGCCTACACTCAAGAAACTCCTGCAATATCGCAGGAGTGAACTCTAAGTCGCGTTTTGCAATGCGAGTAGTGTAGGTAGGACCATCGTCTACCTTCCTTAAGTTTTGATAGAACTCCTTAAGGAGATCATCATTTATGGCATGAGTGCAAAGAACTACCTTCATGAGTTGATAATATGCTAAAATCTCCATGATATCGCCACAATAATGCCTAAAGAAGTCGATATCGATGTACCTAACTGACATGGGTTGGTACAATCATGATGCGACCTTAGTCGGGTCATTCCTACGTGGTCGTCTATATGAATGCAATGCAGTGGAATGGAATGCAATGATACAAATACACGATTAGATCACAATGAGTTGTAAAGACAAAAATTTAGGGTTTAAGGGGTATAGAAATTATACTTTGGTGCCATTTGAAGGTGATGAAGGGAAGACACAAGGCAGCTGCTGAGGGGAACGCCGGAAGGATCGCCGGAGAAAGGGTCTTGCCGGAACCCTAATCGTTTAGATAAGAAAAACTAGGGATGTGAGATGCCATTAGGGTTATAGAGAGATGAAAGACACAACCAGAAGAGAAGACTACCAACCTTAGGGCTTTGGTCACCGGCATGGATGAGGAAAGGCTTGTCGGAGATGATGAGCGTCGATCGGAGACGAAAATCACAAGGGAAAAGAGTGTGAAGATGTCGAACCCTAGCGGTTCGGCGTTATAAAATCGCGACTCGATCGGTGATGTGTGACATCGATCGGTGATGGCGAGATTATGGCGGTTTCTTGCGGCAAGCGGTCAAGTTATTTGTTGGCTCGGCCTCAACTAGAGCATTACGTGTTGAGCTACGATAACATCGATCGTGATGTTGGTCATCAATCGGTGATCACGATCATCACTCGCTCGCTCGGTGAGCCACTCGGTGATAATCCATACGCCTCGATGAATAGTATGATCAGTCGACTGATGTATCCGATCAGTCTACTGATGTACAAAATAGTCGAGTCCTGGAAACAGCACTCGACTGCCGAACTCACCGTATCGTGCTACAGTAGTAATAGTCGACTGATATCTGATTTCCAGATCTGAATTTCAGAAAATCTCGACTTCTTTATCCAACTTGTTTCATTTTCTCATGTTTAATCTTGTATGTTAAATATATTAATGTTATGCTTATATTCATGTATTAGTTAATGTATTTTGGTATTTTATTTCATTTTGGAAAACATTAGCATCTAATGGTTTCAAAATCCTAACATCTCACCCTTTCTAAGTGTTGAAATACACAATCAAGGTAAAAGACTTATTTTGTGAGATGCATTCCACCCTAGACATTCCTTCCATACAAACATATGGTGAAACACATGAAGCATGGTAAGTGTAAGACATCAAGGTGTGTAGCACTTGAGTACCACTCTTGATGTAACTTCTAAACCTTAAATTTCCAAAGTGTGCCAAAATCCAAAATGGCACACTAGAACCTCTAAATCTAGATTGTGCCAATTTTATTAATTTTTCATGATTCCAAAAATATATGACACATCCTAAAACCTTTTAGGATATAAGATCAAACCTATTTTCAAGGTATCCATAACCTTGAAAATAACCTAAAATGTCAACTTTGCTATGGTTGAGTTAACTACTCATCCAATCAAAGTCGACACATCCTAACCCATTTAGCGTGAGTCAATCACGCTCCTTGGAATCCAAAATCTATTTGAGCTCATTAGATTAATTAGGTATTCCTTATGGATGACTTCCCTAGATACCTTTCTAATGACCCTTCTAGGCTTGTTAGCCTTAGTCATTATGGTCTTGTCATGGTTAGCCTTAGGGATTGCCTCCTTAGTAACCTTCTTAGTGACTTCCTTAGGTTTCTTAGAAACCCTAGCCACTAGGCACATACTATGGTTGGCCTTAGGGATAATTTCCCTAGAGACTTTGGTTTTCTTAGATTTAGGTTTAGTTCCATAATCAAATGGAACATCGTGATAAGTAGGCATTACTTTCTTAGACATAAGCTTGTGACCCAAACCTTGTCTCCTAGATGATTCTTGCCTCTTACACCCTTTTTGTTGACTTCTAGATCCTAGAGTTTGACAATTTGACCCTTTACATTGATTTTACATACTTGCAAGAGTCTTTTCCAATTTCTCAAGCCTTAACCTCAAGGCTTGATTTTCTAACTCTAATTGCCCAATTGATTTTTGATTAGGTTTTTGGGCATTACCATTCTCTTTAGGCATATGTCTACCCTTATTAGAGTTAATGCCTAAATGGTTTTTGATTTTCTTAATTGTTTCCTTAGGAAGGGCATTTCTAGAGATATTAGTACCAAATTTCTCCTTCTTTGAAATAGGTCTAGAGTCATCATTTCTAGATTTCTTCTTAGACCAAAAACCAACATGTTTAGCTTCTAGACACCCATAATTATTATTTCTAGCATGCTTTGATTCATGAGTAATAGCAAAATTGTTTAAGTTATTTCTAGCATGCTTTTGCTTAGAATTTAAAAAGTGAGCATTATGAGAATATACCTTAGGGTTAGTCTTAGAGACTCCCCCTACTCGTGAAGCTCCCTCCTTTCTTCTAGGACATTGGCTTCTATAGTGTCTTGGTTGTCGGCATTTGAAGCACACCACGTGCTCCTTGCTCTTCTTGGTGGGGACGCCGACATCCTTGACTTTTTCATTGACTTTTGGTGCCGGAGGAGCTTTCTTAACCCTTTTTGGACACTTACTCTTGTAGTGTCTGGATTCCCTATACTCAAAGCATATTATATGAATTTTGTTATTAATTGACATGCTTGAGTTACTTAGGGTGGTGGTGAAGTTCTCTTGAGCTTGCTCTTCTTCTCTACCGGATGTAGATGATTCTTCTTGAGATTGCTCCGGTGTAGATGCTCTAATCTCCTCCCCCTCAATCCTAGAGGTGGAGGTCTCCTCTTCTTCCACCAATCCGGAAGTTGATTCCTTCTCAACTTCTGAGTCCTCACTAGCTTGTGAAGATGATGATAATTCTTCCTCGACTTCTTCCTCTTCTTGAGCCGATGAAGATTCTTCTTCTTCTACTTGTGTCAAGTGAGGCTTCTCATGGAACTTGGCCAATTTGTCCCATAGCTCCTTGGCATCTTGAAATTCACCTAAACTAGACAAAATGTCATTAGGTATCAAATCTTCTAAAAGCTTTGTTACCTTGACTTCGGTCTTGAACTTGAGACGTTGCTCTTGTGTCCACTTCTTCAATTTCAAGATGTTTCCGTTCTTATCCCGAGGAGGTTCAAAGCCTTCTACGAGGATAAACCAATCCTCTATATCCATCATCAAGAATGTCTCCATTCTTGCTCTCCATGCCGAAAAGTCTTCTCGATCATATGGCGGTGGAATGTTGATGTCCCATCCAAGCTTGTCTTGGAATTCCATCTTCCCTCTAGCTTCTTTAGCTCCCGGCGGTTAATCCGTAGAAGAGCCCCAGGCTCTGATACCAATTGTAAGTGATTTGAGGCCGCTAGAGGGGGGTGAATAGCGTCGCGTGATGGAATTCATTTCGCATTCGTCTACAAACTTCGTTAGCCCACAACGGAATAATAATTAAGCAATACGAAATAGACAAACACAAATACGCAAGTATTTAACGTGGCTCGGAACCGAACGATTCCTACTCCACGGATCGGACTCTAAAAGCCCTAGCAATGCAAACACACACTACTAATCATAATAACTCCTTCTCAACACATGTCGGAGGTGGAGAAACCTCGTACAAATAATCTTACAACAGCAAGAACGAAATACAAGCAATATACAATGCAAATATGAAAGACAAGTAAAGAAAAAACTTTACAACACTTGTTTTTGATTGCTTGAATGCTTGGTTACTTGCTTGCACTTGGAGACCTGATTTGCAGCAACAAATCACCCCAATATCTCTCAAGAACCGGATGGTTTTTTCTCCATCATGAGCTCCTTATAAAGCTTCAACCTGTGCTGGAAAAAGTCGATCAGTCGACTTATCGAGACCATCAGTCGATTGATGTCACTGTTGTCGTGAGACAACGGCTAGATCCATGCTGGATAAGTCCAACGGATCCATCATCAGTCGACTGATGGAGCCTTCACTCGACCAGTCGAGTCTCGACTCCATTCTATGCCCGATTTCATGAGTACCAGTTGACTGATCACAAGATCAGTCGACTGCCTTCCTATGGCAGTCGACTGCTAGGCCACTTCCCGTAGTCAAACCCTAGTTAACTCAGTCCAGTCGACTGCCACATGACACCAGTTAACTGGCACACCTCAAACATGAGGTTTTAGCTCAAGTATGGTTCCCCCATACTTGCTAGACCACCCTTAGCCTAGACCTAAGTCTTCTAGCCACCTCCATCAACCTCACACCTCTCGGATCCCTCCAATATCAAACCCCTTGGACTTCTCAAATGCCAAGACTCAAGCTTGGACTTTCCCTTGCCAACACATGTTGGACTTTCCATGCCAAGACCCATGCTTGGACTTTCCCAAATTCCAAGTGTCCCACTTGGACTTTCCATGCCAAGTACCCATGACTTGGACTTTACCTTGCCAAGACCCATGCTTGGACTTTCCCATAATCACATGGTCAACCCTAGTCAAACCATCAAAGTCTCCCTCGAGTCAAAACTCGAGTCTGGTCAATTATAACCTGGGTTGATTGTATAAACAATCTCCCCAAAACATCAACAGACATTAATGTCAAACATCAATGTCAACTTACTTTGTCAAACATCAAAACATCACTCGAGTCAAACTCGAGTCTGGTCAATCGTGACCTGGGCTGATTGCACCAACACAAGGTTACTAGGGAAGTCATCCCTAAGGGTAACCAAGGTGTATGCCTAGTGGCTAGGGTTTCAAGGAAACCTAGGGAAGCAACTAAGAAGGCCAAAGGGGGAGTTACCTCTAGAGTTGACCTAGGCAAGACCCAAATGACCAAGGCTACCAAGCCTAGAAGGGTCATTAAGAGGGTATCTAGGGAAGTTATCCCTAGCGAATACCTAGTAAACCCAAAGAGCTTCAATAGGTATTGGGTTCCTAGGAGCGTGATTGATTCACGCTAAATGGGTTTAGGTATGCCAACTTTGAATGAATAGGTAGTTATCCTAACCATGGTAAAGGTGGCACCTTAGGTTATTTTCAATGTCATGGGTACCTTGGAAATGTGTTTTGATTATAATCCTAAAAGATTTTAGGATATGCCAATATAATTTATGGAATTATGAAAAATTAATCAAATTGACACAACTTAGGTTTAGAGGTCTTAGTGTGACATTTTGGGTTTTTGGCACACTTGGGAGATAAACTAATAATATGGAAAAAATGGGTTTAATAATGACAAATGACAACTAATATCAAAATTTAGGTATTATATACCTTTACATTTTATTTGTCATGCTTGATTTGTCAAATAACATGTCATGACATCATATTCATTTAAATCATATAAATGTCATGATTATGTTTAGGGTTTGTCTTTTAGTGTCATGTAGATTTAAATTTAATCATATGTCATGACATCATGATCATTGGCCATGCCTTATTTATATCAGCATTTATTCCATGATCATTTCATGCATTAATAAAATTGAATTAAGGACATATGACATGACTTGAAGTCCTATGTATAAGGGAATCAAGTAGTGTTGCCTTAGGAAAATGCATGAAACCCTAGTCTAGGATAAACAAAACCCACATCTCACATTACATTGACATGTATGTGTATTGATACACTCTAGATACATGTGAGATGCTAGGATATGAGCTAAGTTTAAGGTGCATAGTTTTTGCATCTAGATGAACTCAAACTCATCTAAAATCATGGGTGAATCATTGGGAAAGCTTATGTTCAAGCCATGTACATTAAGCCCAAAGAATATGATCCAATATAAGATTTTAAAAACATTTTAAAATCAGTTTGAAAAATCTTGGTGAAGTCTATCTTTTGATAGCAATCATCATTGATGATGTTGATACAAAGTGAGCTAAAACATTGAAGTTTTTCTTCACTTTTGTACTTTGTGTCAATTTCATTATTTTATGGGTAAATTATTTTTCAAATATTTTTCACCCATTATATTGGTAATAATTATTATACGTATGAAGTTTCATGATTTTTCGAGTTACGTATAATTACTTATGCATTTCTGAAATTCATTTCTGATAACTGAAATTCAGAATTTCAGTTATCGATTACTTCTTTGATGAGAAAGCGTTGATCGTTATGATAGAGTTGGTATCGAGGCTGATTTCGGGTAAACAAGATATGTTTAGCCCAATTTTAGCTAGGTTAGGGTTCCCTAACTGCTCCTAATCCTAGAATATGCTTAGGAAAGCATTGGAAAGGGTGAAAATCCATTGGATATGGATTAAGAGAGTTGCTAGGGTGATTTATCAATTTTAAGGTGTGGGAAAGTTTAATATTGAACTTTTAACCTTATTTTTGATGGTTTAATGTTCCTATTGGCTTAGGGACTTCTTAAGGACATTATTAGTGCAATGGTCAAGGGGGAGCAAGTGATGTGAGCAAAACATATAGGGTTTTAGGAGTAGTTTTCACTCCATCTTGTCACATTTTGAGTTAGTTTCATGCATATGTTACTCTATTCTTGCACGCATTGCCTATTTTCTGGTTTAGAGGTCTGCTCGTTGTACTTTTATGTGCAAGTTAGCTTTTCTGGTGATAAAGATGCATTTTCGGAGCAAAAGAAGGACTTTCGTAGCTAGACGCAGAGTGGGACATGGCCAGGGCGTGTGGATTCACACGGCCGTGTCCAATGGGCGAAGAACGGCATCCCAGGGTCGCACACGGCCTGGCCATGTGGAAACACACGGTCATGTGGTGGCCTAACGGATTTGCGTGACTAGGGCTTTTTCTGGATTTTGCAGTGGTCCGAGGCGATGTCTATATAAGGATGGCTCTGCCCAAACCCTAGGGGGAGGCCACGGCAGTTAGGGACGCAGAAGCCCTAAAAGCCGATAACTCACGGTAGGGAGAGAGGCACGCGGGAGATCCACAACACTGGCCTAGCGTGGAGAGAGGATCACGAAGCATTGTAATCTCTATTTCTGCGCTCTCTTTCTATTGTAATCGAACTTAAACATGTTTTGTGATTCTTCCTTCGTGTTTATGGAGTAGAACTTTCGATTCTAGGATTAGGGAGTAGCTTGTGTACATAGACAATGTTGGTTCACCTTAAATTCTGGCCATAAGTTTAATTTGACAATTGGTAGTTGCTCTTTATTATATCTACGTGTATTTGTCTTTCTTTCCGCTGTGCTTAGGCGATACGAGGTGGTGACAGCCCTCGCAATCTAGATTTAGGAGGTTTGATCAAGGAACACAGGGTAAACGACCTCCATCGTGGGGAGAAGGCAGCGGTGGAATTGGAAACGGTCCACCGCAAGGATTGATTTGGCATCCTCGTACCCTCTATCCTATTCTTTTGACCGAGGATAGCTCCCGGTGAATGCAGCGGCTCTGCGGGAGAGTGTATGATGTCCCTTCCCCAAAACCGTAGGTAGAAGTTTAGACGACGCCAATTGACAACATTGTTCTATGGTACACAAGTGAAACCGAAGTCCTAGGATCGCCTTTTAAGACCCCGGCACCCTCTTTTCCTCCTCCGTGTGACACCACACAGAGTAGTGTCCACCGATAGTCCTCACCAATCGACTCTCTCTCAGAGATCACGTCCGAACAATCACAACCACTTAGTGTATTGGTACTCGAATCCCAGTCCCTATGTGATCGATAATCTTTATTACTTGACGACATCCGTGCACTTGCGGGCATTGAGCGCGAGCATGCACTTTGAGTCCACGACGGTATCCATTGCGCGATTTGAGGACGTGTCCATGCGCATCAAATTTTTGGCACCGTTGCTGGGGACTGTCGATTCAATATCAAATCGAACGGTGGTAGATTGGATCGGACTTAAGATTAGATTATTTTCTTTCTTTATTTTCTTATTAGTTTACTTTATTTGCTTTAGTTTTATTTTCCATATTTAGATTTAGTTTTTATTCTTCAGTAGTAGTTTCCTATTTACTTATTGCATCTTAGGTTTTTATTTGCTAGATTTATTTATTTTCTGCTTTTAGCATTAGGTTAGTACTCTTACTTTTATGTGTTGGTTCGTCGTATGCTTAGAAGACTAGGATCGGAAGGTCTAATTCCGATCGATTTAGAGATTGAGCGAACCTTTCACCATCGAAGAGCAGCGCAACGAAAGATGGAAGATCAAGCTGCATCTGAGGTGAACATAGGTAGCTGACCTCTGCGGGACTACGCAGCTCCTAGCGCTAGAGGATTCAGGCAGAGCATAGCTGGACTATCGATTTCGGAAAATAACTTTGAGCTGAAGATGACACTTATACATATGGTCTAACAGAGCCAATTCGGCGGAGCTACAACTGAAGACCCGAACCAGTATCTTGAGGCTTTTCTCAAAATCTGCTCAACTATGAAACTAAACGGAGTCCCTTCTGACGTGATCCGCCTGAGCATGTTCCCATTTTCACTACAGGATAAGACTAAGGCATGACTTCACTCCTTACCCTCTGGCAGCATAACCACATGGGAGTAGTGTGAGCAGCAGTTTCTGAATAAATACTTCCCACCAAGTAAGACTGCTCACATGCGCCACATTATCACTAGCTTTCGCCAGAAGGAGGGGGAGTCCTTATTCGAAGCATGGGATCGCTACAAGGGGCTACTTTATCAATGCCCACACCATGGACTAGAGAGGTGGTTGGTGATCCACATTTTCTATAATGGGATCGCTTACGCCACAAAGATGTCCCTAGATTCTGCCGCAGGAGGAGCTCTAATGAACAAGACCATAGAGGAGGCAGAGGAGCTTATCGAAGAGGTGACCCAAAACCACCATCAATGGGCCTCCGAATGTGGTCAACCCACGCCTGCAGTGGGACGTTACACTGTCAATTCTATGGACTACTATGGAGGGCAAGGGACCCATGATGAGCAGATTGAGCACTGTGATGCGGTTGGGGACTACAACCCAAGACCCAACAACCAACACTCCAACACTTCTCATCCGGGATGGAGGAATCACCAAAATCTTCTTTATAAGAATACCTTAGGAAGGTTCCAACCACCGGGAGAGAATGGGCAGCCACGTCCCTCTAACACCCGGCTGGAGAATATGCTAGAGAATTTCATTGAAGCCTTGGCGGGAAGCGAACATTGAATTTTGCGATGACATTCGCGGATGATCGATGATCGAGGTTGGGGTCATACAGAGAATCTTGCCACGAGGAAGAAGTCACTAGATTCAAGTAGCTCGGATCGCGAACCAAATCTCGAGGATACGAGAAGCTACGGGAAGAGCGAGCGATCCGGTAGAAGCGATTGCGGCGATGTGGCTGCGAAGCGGGAGGATCTGAAAGAAATGCAGGTCGATTCTTGAAAGGACAGGATCTGAACCGCTAGAGCCTGCAGGGAAGCGAAGAATGAAAAAGCGAGAGACAAGCAGGAGAGCCTCTTTGAGGGCTAAACCGCCCCTTACTGTACCATTCCCACAGCGGTTGACGAATGCAAAGAAAGATGTCGAGTTTGGTAAAATCTTGGATATGCTGAAGACGATCTCGGTAGAGGTAACGATACTCGAAGCGTTGCACCAGATGCCCCAGTTCGCTAGGTTCATGAAAGATATTCTGGCACATCGTAGGAAGGTCGCGGAGTCGGAAACAGTAGCCCTCACGGAGGAGTCAAGCGCTTATCTCCGAAACGAAGCTACTCAGAAATTAAAAGATCCAGGGAGCTTCTATATCCCATGCTATATAGGGATGACACTGATTAGTAAAGCCTTCTGTGACTTGGGAGTGAGTGTGAGTCTTATGCCCTATACCTTATGTAAAAAGCTAGGGTTAGGAAAGTTAAAATTCACTACTATGACACTACAACTAGCTGACCACACATACCGCTACCCATTAGGGATTTTAGAAGATGTTTCGGTTAAGGTGGGGAAGTTTACATTGCCAAGTGACTTTGTGGTGATGGAGATGGAAGAAGATCCCAAGATACCCGTCATCCTGGGGTGACCATTTTTAGCGATTGTAGGAATGGTCATTGATGTTAAGAATCATAAGCTGACCCTAAAAGTGGGAGAGGATAAGATCGAATTTGAGCCCACTGGGACAGGAAGTTAGGAACCTGCATCAGGGAAATATGTGATTCCAACGAGAGCCAGGAAGGAAGCGGCATATGCAGATCCCGAGACGGATGAATGGAGGTTCACTGAACCACCAGAGCCGAGTTAATAGAAGAGTGCGGTCGAGATAAACGACCTTAAACAAAACGCTTCTTGGAAGGCAACCCAAGTTTAGTTGTAGATTTCCCTTTTCTATTGCATTGCATACATGTGTTTGATTTTAGTTTTGATTTTCATCACATTTAGAGTTAGGAGTAGAAAAGAACTTTGCTAGGCAAAAATAAAACCCATATTAGTCTACACGACGAAGTGTATGAACAAATTCGGGTCATGGTGCATAAATGGGCGAAAAAAGGGGACACATGGCTTGGTCGTGTGTTTTCCCACGGGTGTGCCCGCTTGACCAGAGGCGCACACAACCTGGCCGTGTGTTCACACGGTCGTGGCGCGCGAGGTTAAAAGGGGTGAGTCGTGTGTTTTCGCCTCATTTGCACCGTGTGCTTCAAAAGTTCTTGCCCTAGCCGTGTGATTTCGCTTTCCCCTTCCTCTAGAAGCATTTTCAACCTCTTTAGAAGCCAAAAGGAGCAAGGATGAGGAGGACCAAGACCGTAGCATCCCGATCCGGTGCCTCGGAGTGACGAACAAGAAGAGCCGACGCTCCTCAAGCTCCGGAAGAGGGTAACGCCCTACCCTCTCTACTTTTTCGCAATAATGAACATAGAGATAGGTTCAATATGCTCTCTACTCGTAAACTTACTGCTACTAGGAACTTAGATGAGGATTTGCTAGCATCTTTAGGGTTGTTAGGTTATATGCAAACCCTATTTGCAAAAATGGGGTGAGATGAGATTATGGGAATAAGGCACCTAACCTACCATAGGATAGTTTTGGAATTTTTGAGTTCTTTAGAGGCGGAAGTTTTAACGGGTAGAGAGAGCGAGGAGGGTAGGATAAATTTTAGACTTTTTAATATTGAGCATGAGTGGACCCTTCACCAATGGAACTCATGCTTTGGCTTGCCAAGTGGGGGAGAGAGAAGAACCCCTATTGGGTTCAACTCTCGGGAATGTTGGACCGAGTTGACGGGGGAGCACATTTATGACCCTTTTAGGGCCAAAGCATCGTGCCTCCAAAACCCCGTCTTTCAATACCTTCACTGTGTCATGGCCAACACTATATTTAGTTGTGGGGAGAGTGAATGTGTAGTGAGAGCCAGTGAGCTGCTTTGCCTATGGGACATGCTACAAGAAAAGAGTAGCATCGTTGTAGGGTCCCACTTCATCAGACACTTAGTGAAGATGGGAAAAGCATCACGCGGAGAGATCAATGTGGGAGGCCTACTTACCCACATTTGTTATAGGATGGGGTACGATTATACAGCATTGGAGAGTATAGAGGGGAGCCCTAGGATCGACCTAGGAGTATGCATGGTCATGAAGATGATTGTAAGAGAAGGAGACTCCTTATTCTATGTAAGGAAAAATCTTACGGCCCTTAGACTCCCCGACCCGAATCATACCACCATCGTTATACGCACCAATTGACGCTTAGACCTGATAGTGAAGTCCCCTCCTCATGAGGGACCATCCACATCAGCGCCCATCTCTCCACCTTTGTACCACTCTCCCTCCAGTCCACACATGCATAGGAGCCCACCTAGTCCACACCAACATGAGCATACACCTACGCCACCCGCTTTTTCTACTTTTGAGCAGGATGCAGGTACGTTAACATATGATTTCTCAGAGTTTCAATCGTGCCTTGACGACATTTACACTGAGCAGTAGACACAGGGGCAGCGATGGGAGGAGCAAAGCACCTACCAACAGGCGAAGTTCCAGGGATTCCGGGAGCATTTCCAGCAGGCTGAGGAGTTCTACGATGAGTCCCGCATATACTTCCAGGAGGAGGCTGCTCGTCGCCAGGATGAGGCAGGTTACCGCAGGGAGATGCGGCAGCATATGTACACCCAGCAGGCACAGTGGACTAGGGAGGAGGAGCACCGAGCAGCCGATGCATCCACCAGCTCTTAGATTGACCATATGTATATGTGGCATTAGCAGCTCAGCAGCAGGTTCTCCTAGGATCCAGAGATGCCCAGGCTCCCAGACTTTCCACCTCGTCCACCATATTAGAGGTATATTTTTGTTTAAGTCTGGGGGGAGACCCCAAAGTCTATTTTGTTGCATGAGTTGTTCTCATAGGTAGCTTAACTCTATTTATCTTGTGGTATTTTATTCTATTTTCTCTATTGAATGTTCTAAACCTGCACTGGTTAGCTTTATTTTTGCACTTACACATATTGAACATTCTGAAAGGGAAAAATCTAGTACATACCTAGTTATGATTTACTTCAATAGTCTAGTACTTTGGAATCCATAGGTGACTCTAGGTTTAGCATTTTAGTTACTGGAGATGCTCAGATTGTGTAAGCCCATTCGAAAAAATCAAAATCTCTGTGAGTTGAAAAAAATAAAAAAAGAAAAAAAGAAAGAAAAAAGAGAGAGAAAGAAGAAAAAAAGAGAGATTATGAGGGATAAAAAACAGTTGTCGTGGGTGAAAATGGCTAGGTGCCCCTTTGAGACCGAGTTAGGTTACTGGGGAAACACCTCCCAATTTCTCTCAATACCGAGCACGCCTTTGAGACTTTATGCTAGATCTAGGGAACGACCCTCGCTTTGGGCAGGTAAGTGCTTAAGAGATGGAGACCTTAGGAAAGCTATGGGGTAACGACTTAACTCACCATGGAACAGGCATCCCCTAAGAATGATTCGCCTAGCACGAGCACGAGGAGCTAACTTAGTGAATTTTTAGAACATATCTTTTTTGCTTTGATTGTAAATACCACCTGATAAATTTAGTTAGCATGCTAATTATGGAACAATATCTTTTTAAAATTTTATGGCACTGAGGTTTGCTTGAGGACAAGCAAAGATTTAAGTCTGGGGGAAGTGATGTGAGCAAAACATATAGGGTTTTAAGAGTAGTTTTCGCTCACATCTTGTCACATTTTGAGTTAGTTTCATGCATATGTTACTCTATTCTTACATGCATTGCCTATTTTTTGGTTCAGAGGTTTGCTCGTTGTACTTTTGTATGCAGGTTAGCTTTTCTGGTGATAAAGATGCATTTTCGGAGCAAAAGAAGGACTTTCGCAGCTAGACGTAGAGTGGGACATAGCTAGGGCATGTGGATTCACACAGTCGTGTCCAATAGGCGAAGAATGGCACCCCAGGGCCGCACACGGCCTGGCCGTGTGGAAACACACGACCATGTGGCAGCTCGACGAATTTCACAACTAGGGCTTTTTTCAGATTTTACAGCGGTCCGAGGTGATGTCTATATAAGGATGGCTCCGCCCAAACCCTAGGGGGAGGCACGATGGCTAGGACGGCACGCCGAACCCTTAAAAATCTTCGGTAACTCGCAGCGGGGAGGAGGAATGCCGTCGGAGGTCCACAGCTTGCAATACAATGTTGGAGAGAGGATCACGAAGCATTGTAATCTCTATTTCTGCGCTCTCTTTCTATTGTAATCAAACTTAAACATGTTTTGTGATTCTTCCTTCGTGTTTATGGAGTATAACTTTCAATTCTAGGATTAGGGAGTAGCTTGTGTACATAGACAATGTTGGTTCACATTAAATTCTGGTCATAACTTTAATTTGACAATTGGTAGTTGCTCTTTATTATATCTACATGTATTTGTCTTTCTTTCCACTGTGCTTAGGCGATACAAGGTGGTGACAACCCTCACAATCTAGATTTAGGATGTTTGATCAAGGAACCTAGGGGTAAACCTGACCTCCCGTAACTGCGGGGAGAAGGGAGCGGTGGAATCAAAAATGGTCCACCGCAAGGATTGATTTGGCATCCTCGTACCCTCTATCTCGTCCTTTTGGGTGAGGATAGTTCCCGGTGAATGCGGCGGCTCTGCGAGAGAGTGTATGATGTCCCTTCCTCAAAACAGTAGGTAGAAGTTTAGACGACGCCAATTGACAACATTGTTCTGTGGTACACAAGTGAAACTGAAGTCCTAGGATCGCCTTTTAAGACCCCGGCACCCTCTTTTCCTCCTCCGTGTGACACCGCACAGAGTAGTGTCCACCGATAGTCCTCACCAACCGACTTTCTTTCAGAGATCACGTCCGAACAATCGCAACCACTTAGTGTATTGGTACTCGAATCCCAATCCCTTGTGGGATCGATAATCTTTATTACTTGACGACATCCGTGCACTTGCGGGCATTGAGCACGAGCGCGCACTTTGAGTCCACAATGGTATCCTTTAGGGGGAGGTATTCATCATGGGATGATAGATGTATTTTTCCTCATGAGGGGGAGAAATGGGAATTTGAGATGCCCAATTTGGAAATTTGGAGAGTTTGTAGGATTGCCTCTCTTAAGTGATATGGGACTTATCACTAGGAAGATTGTAAGCATCCTAGATGTTTTAAACCAAGGGGGAGATTGTAAGATCTCATTAGGATATGAGGCATTGACCTCCTTGGGAGAACCTTTTTGATGTATGTCAAAAAGGGGGAGAAAGGTAAAATTATCAATTTGGGAAAATTGGTAAGGGAATTTGAGTTAGGGGCCTAACTCAAAGGTGTTGTTGTCAAACATCAAAAATGGAGAGATTGTTGGTGAAATCAGCCCAAGTTGTTAGTGAAAGCCCTAGAGTCAATCATGTGATGATTGTTGTATGGACTTGTTGTATCATATTCCTATATATATAAAGGCATTTCTTTATGGTTATTATGCTTACTTGTATTGGTGTCAAATAACTAAGTATAATAACGTCCTTGAGTAGAAGGTTCTTATCATATCAATTGATTGGTTGAATCGATAATGAGATGGTATAGAGAATACTACTCTTAATCATTCCTAGTCAAGTATTAACATTCAGGGACAATGTTAATACGAAGAGACTAGCATGTAGGTCAACTCGATGACTTGATCTCACAAGTCATGGATATGAGATATCAAGTTGACACATGGATATACATTGGAGAATGTATATTGAATGACCCGCCATGAGAAAGTATCATGGATTATTATATAAGTGTCATATACTTTCTCATGTGACTATTAGTCCTTGGACCTGAAATCACCATGGTTCCCTACATAAGGAGTTGCACACTTTGGCTTCGTCAAACCTCACCCGTAAATGGGTGGACTATAAAGGCGATTACTGGGTATGTAACAAATTATGCGGAGAGATATGAGTGATGTAGATGAGATCTATCCCTCCTATATGACGGGAGTGACATCATGATTCTTGATAGAGTGAGACCACTAAGTGCATGGCCATGCCCAAATGAGTCAATATAAGATATTGAGCTCATTTGATTAGAGTGAGTCTACTTGGAGTTCAAGATATAGATTGTACAGAGGATGACGCGGTCTATACCTCAATTAGTCAATCTAGATGTCATGGATAGAGGGACATTGTCACATATTGTGAGAGTCATAATTAGTAGTCACAAAGGCGATGTTGGATCTCAATATTCTTGTAACTTGGGTAGCAATAATTTGTTGCTAGATACTGCTCATTGCTTATGTTTCTAAATTGGTTTAGGAGCATTGCCAATGTTACAAGAACGTATAGGGTCACACACAAAGGGAAATTAGATGGAGATTAGGTTCATATGATGGACAAAGAGGATTAGGTTCATGTGATGAACCAAATTCGATTAAGAGTAATCCGAATTAGACTAATTGAGTTGGACTCAATTTGATTCAAGTGTTGAATGAGTCTAATTTAGATTTGATTCATTGAGTCAATTTAAACTAATGATTAGAGATTCATTAAATTAAATTGACTTGAATCAAATGGTTGGATTTGATCAACCATGGGAGATAAGAGGTCAAGTTTGACTTGATTTGAGAGGAAAGATGAAAGGTCAAGTTTGACTTGACCAAATGTCACGTCATGGTGACTTGGCATGGGGCCGGCCAATGATGATGTTCCACATCATCATGGACACATCATGGTGTGCCATCTCATGAGGGAGACTACGAGCCATGGCTCTTGGAATTACATGGAGGTATTTAACCCTCCATGAAGTGGTCGGCCAAATGAATGGGTGCATTAGTGGTGAATTGAAGTGGATTAACTTCATCTTCTTCCTCCTCTTCTTGCTCTCCTCCTCATCCTCTTTTGCTGAGACCTTCATGAGTGCTAGCACACTCTAAGTGATCTTCTCCGCCTATTGTTCGTGTGGATACTTGTAGAGGAGTGTACACATGACACTCTTCGAGATCCGACAAAGTGTTTGGACGAGCGGGATAAGCGAAGGGCGTCGCTACAAGGGTAATGCTCTTCTCATGTAGATCTAAGGTAGATCTTGTTGGGATCGAGGCTCGCTAGAGGGTGGGGTGAAGAGTGGGTTTTTTAAAAAAATTCTAACTCACTCTTGACTACAAAACACAGGATTATGCAGCGAAAATAGAAAAAATAAGAACACAAAACACAATCAAAACCAAACACAGGTATTTACGTGGTTCGGAACTTAGCAGTTCCTACTCCACGGGCAGCTCAAAAGGAAAGTATACTATGTATGATCGGAATGGTTCCGGAGGTGAAAAACTTCACCCCTTACAAGCTTACAAGACAATGAATATACTTTAAGAACAGTAAGCTAAGTATTAAAAACCAGTTACAGATTACTGTTCAACTTCTTGCGTTGAAGATGGAGTTGTAGCGCTTGCAAGAAGGTGATCGACAGCAGTTGGGAGCACTTGTTGGAGAGGAGGTGAGATGAGAGCAAGGCTTTTTCACTCCTCCTTCAGAATGAATCACTGGAAGCTTTTGCGTTTTTTCTTTCTAAGTCTCTTGCCTCTGTTTTTTTTCCTTCTCATCTTATAGTCGTTTCTTTCAGTGAGCTATCTGTCTTCCGCCATTGGAGCCCTAGAGACCACGCCCGACCAAACTCTGGTCACCTGAGCTTGTCCCCGTAACTGCCTCAAACTTCTGGTGGTTTGCCAAGAACGGAGTCTGTTCCTTCAACCGGAAGTCGGTGCATTTGAATCTTTACTCGAAACGGAATCATCTCATTGTTGCCTCCATCAGTCGAGCCTGCAGTCGAGTCTGACTCGCGTCTATGCTTGAAAAATACCTTTCAGTCGAGCCCACAGTTGAGTCAGGCTCGATTTTGTGACTAAATTCATAGCTATCAGTCGAGCCGCTACCAAATCGACTCGACTGAAAATTGCTCTGGTGAAAGTGCCCTGGCGACAATCTGCCCTGGCGACAAAGTGCCCTAGAGTAGTCGAGCCCGCAGTTGAGCTGGGCTCGGTTCTGTGCTGTACATAGTGAGTAGTCGAGCCAGCTCGATTCTGTGCCTTTATGCAAGAGTGTCAGTTGAGTTGATAGTTGAGCCAGCTCGATTTTGTGCCTTTGTGCAAGAGTGCCAGTTGAGCTGATAGTCGAGCCAGCTCGATTCTGTGCCTTTGTGCAAGAGTGTCAGTCGAGCTAACCCCATGGTGGCTCGACTGACACTGGAAATATTTGCAGCACATGAGTATCTTTCCTAGTAAGCTACCATTTCAAGCACCCTAGTGAGAGACCAAGCACGTTACGGTGCCTTCTCCAACTAACGAATGCTCTAAGTATCCTAGGCAAAGAATGAGCACGTTACTACGCCCTCCTTGCCTAATGAGTACTCCATGTACCCTAGACAAAGAACGAGCGCGTTACTACGCCCTCCTTTCCTAACGAGTACTCCATGTACCCTAGACAAAGAACGAGAGCGTTACTACGCCCTCCTTGCCTAACGAGTACTCCATGTACCCTAGACAAAGAACGAGCGCGTTACTACGCCCTCCTTGCCTAACGAGTATTGGGCCCATGTACTGTTGGTGCAATCGGCCCAGGTCACGATTGACCAAGACTCGAGTTTGACTCGAGTGATATTTTGATATTCGACAAAAATATATGACAATGTAATTGTCAAGGTAAAGTCCAAGTCATGGGTACTTGGCATGGAAAGTCCAAGTGGTACACTTGGCATTTGGTAAAGTCCAAGTCTTGAGTACTTGGCATGAAAAGTCCAAGTGGGACACTTGGCACATGAAAAGTCCAAGCATGGGTCTTGGCAATGTAAAAGTCCAACATGGGTTGGCAAGGGAAAGTCCAAGCATGGTCTTGGCATTTGAGAAGTCCAACATGGGTTGGCAAGGGAAAGTCCAAGCTTGAGTCTTGGCATGAGAAGTCCAAGGGGTTTGATATTGGCTGCGTAAAGTCCAAGCGGGAGTCTTGGCAGCATAAGTCCAATGGTTGGCGGCGTAAAGTCCAAGCGGAGTCTTGGCGGCGTAAGTCCAATGTGCCTTGGCGGTGTAGACACCATTAGCATGACATAGCCGATGGAAGCACCTGAAGGCTAGCGCGATGGATGAACAAGTCATGGATGACTTGGAGGGATCCGAGAGGCGTGAGGCTGATGGAGGTGGCTAGAAGGCTTAGGTCTAGGCTAAGGGTGGTCTAGCAAGTATGGGGGCACCATACTTGGGCTAAAATCTCATGTTTGTGTGTGGTGCCGGCGGTCGGATCGAGTCAACTAGGGTTTGATCGGGAAGTGGCCTAGCGACCCGAGGAGGATGGCGATCGATGGCTCAGCGATCGATTGATTGCATGATTAGTCGGCCCGGTGCTCGAATTCGACCACAGAGTGTAGTCTCACTCGACCGCTGGGACCAGCAGTCGAGTGAGGACACCATCAGTCGACTGATGGGTTTGATCAGTCGACTGATGGTAGATCTGTTGGACTTATCCAGCGTGGATCTAGCCGTTGTCTCACGACAACAGTGGCATCAGTCGACTGATGGTCCCGAGCGATCGATCGACTTTTTCCAAAGAGTTGAAGCTTTATAAGGAGCTCGTGATGGAGGAATTTGGCATCGATCTCTTGGACGTCTTGAGGCGATTTGTTATTGCAAATCAGGGTCTTCAACCACGATTCAAGCGATCAACAAGCAAGCAATCCAAAGGCATTTGTAAAGTTGTTTTCTTTACTAGTTTTGCATTGTATTTTTGTATATTGCTTGTATTCATCTCTTATTGTTGTAAGAGTAGTTTGTAAGGGGTTTCTCCGCCTCCGACTTGTGTCGAGAAGGAGTGTTTTATAGTGGTGTGTGATTGGCATCGCTAGGGTTCGTACGAACCCGATCCGTGGAGTAGGAACCGTGCGGTTCCGAACCACGTTAAACAATTGTGTTCATGTATGATTGTTTATTTCGTTATTGTATTTTTTTTTCGCTGCGTACTAACGAAATTGTAGAGACGATCACGATCGAATTCCATCAACAAACGAACACGCGCTATTCACCCCCCCCCCCTCTAGCTATTACAAATCCCAACAAGTGGTATCAGAGCCCGGGGCTCTTCTACGGATTAACAACTCGGAGTCAAGATGCTAGAGGGAAAGATGGAAGTCCAAGAACAATTAGGATGGGACATCAACACACCGGTCCCTTATTCATTCTATAGACGAGAAGGCTTCAATTCTTGGAAGAAAAGGATTGAAGATTTTTTGATGATGAAAGATTTTGAGGGGTGGTCCCTATTAATGGAAGGATTTTAGTTTCCAAGAGGACCAAAAGGTGGATTCCTCAAAAGGAAGAGATGGAGTGAAGATCAAATTCAAGCCTTCGAGAAAAATGTAAAGGTAGTAAATTTTATTTTTGATTTGGTCCCTAATGATATTGTGTGTATGGTAGGGGACTTTATGGATGCTAAGGAGTTATGGAGCCAAGTGGCAAAGCTCCATGAAAACTCATCATCGGTCCAACAAGAAGAAGAAGAAGAGGTGGAAGAAGTATCCACTTCTAGGATTGAGGAGGAGAGACCATCTACACCGGAGCAACCTCATGAAGAGCCTTCAACATCCGGTCAAGATGAGGAAGCTCAAAATTCAACTCCGGCACCTACCATCACCCTAGGTAACTCAAGCATATGTGTTAATAATAAAATGCATATAATATGTTTTGAGTGTAGGGAAACCGGGCACTACAAGAGCAAGTGCCCAAAGAAGGTTAAGAAAGCTCCTCCGATGCCCAAAAGTCAACATAAGTCAAAGGATGCCGGTTCCCCAAGTCAAAAGAGCAAGGAGCACATCATATGCTTCAAGTGCAATTCAAAAGGACATTATAGGAATCAATGTCCTAGGGGGAGCAAAAAGACCAAAGAGGGAGCTACACATGTAGGGGGAGCATCCAAGGCAAACCCTAAGGTATATTTCAATAATGCACCTTCCTTAGTTAATAGGCAAAAGCATGCTAGAAGATTTAATTCTCTTGCTATTGTACATGAAAAGCATGCTAGAAGTAATAGACATATTTGTTTAGGTGCTAAAAAGGTCCACTTAGGAAATAAGGAGAAATTTGGGACTAATGTCCCTAAAAAAACCTTACCTAAGGAATCTATTAGGAAAATACAAGAACACTTAGGTTTTAACCCTAAATGGACTAGACATATGCCTAGAAAGGACAATGCCCATGGTTTAAATCAAAACTCAAAAATTGGGCAATTAGAATTGGAGAACCAAGCCTTGAGGTCAAGGCTTGAGAAACTAGAAAAGACCCTTAGGAATATACAAACTCAATTTAAAGGGTCTAATGATCAAAAGTCTAGGTCTAGATCTCAAAGTCAACACCTAGGACCTCAAAGTCAAAAGTCAACCAAGGGCAAGCAAGGTTGGGGTCACAAACCTAAGCCTAAGGTGGCTTACCATAGTGTTCCATTTGATTATGGAACACAAACTAGGTCTAAGAAGACCAAGGTTACTAGGGAAGCTATCCCTAAGAGTAACCATAGTTTGTGCCTAGTGGCTAGGGTTTCTAGGAAACCTAGGGTGGCCACTAAGAAGGTTGCAAGGGGAGTTACCCCTAGAGTCAACCTAGGTAAGACCCAAATGACCAAGGCTAATAAGCCTAGAAGGGTCATTAGGAAGGTATCTAGGGAGGTTATCCCTAAGGAATACCTAGTTAACCCAAGGAGCTCAAATAGGTTTTGGGTTCCTAGGAGCGTGATAGATTCACGCTAGATGGGGTTAGAATGTGTCAACCTTGATTGGATGGGTAGTTAACTCAACCATGGCAAAGTTAGCACTTTAGGATATTTTCAAGGTTATGGTTACCTTGGAAATGCATTTGAGTCTTAATCCTAAAAGTTTTAGGATGTGCCAATATTACTTGAGAAGTTTGATAAAATGATCAAAATTGGCACAATTTAGGTTTAGAGGTTAATGTGTCATTTTGGGTTTTTGGCACACTTGGGAGAAAAATAGAAATATGGAAAAATATAATTAATTATATGAAATGACAATTAATATTAAAATTTAGGTATTACTATACCTATATATTTTATATGTCATGCTTTGGTTGCCATATAACATGTCATGACATCATGCTTATTTTTAATCATTCTATATGTCATGTACATGTTTAGGATTAAGGATTAAATGTCATGTGTTTTTAGATTTCATATTATGCCATGACATCATGATTATGAGCATGTGTTTATCTATATCATCTCTAATGCCATAATCACTCATGCATTTAAGATAATTTGATTGAAATTGATTTAAGGACAATGGCATGACTTGGAGTCCCATTTATAAGGGAATCAAGTAGGGTTGCCTTAGAAAAATGTATGAAACCCTAGATTAGGGAGAACAGAACCCACATCTCATATCCAATTGACATGTATGTGTATTTATACACCCTAGATACATGTGAGATGCTAGGATATGAGTTAAGTTCAAGGTGCATAGTTTTTGCATCTAGATGAACTAAAACTCATCTAATTTCAATTATGGATCATTGGGAAAGCTTGTGTACAAGTCATGTGCTTAAAGCCCAAGGAATATGATCCAAAATAAGGTTTTGAAAACATTTTGAAATCATTTTGAAAAACCTTGGTGAAGTCTATCTCTTGATAGCAATCACCATTGATGAGATTGATACAAAGTGAGCTTAAACTTTAAAGTTTTTAGTCACTTTTGGATTTTGTATCAATTTCTCTATTTTATGGGTAAAATATTTTTCAAATATTTTTCACCCATTGTATTGGTCATAAGTATTATACGTATCAAATTTTGTGATTTTTCGATATACGTATAATTAGTTATGATTTTCCAAGACTCATTTCTGATAATTGAAGGTGTCACCGATCGTGTGTCGTCGATCGATTTCTGAATCACTCGACTGATAGCCTAATTTCGGGGTAACCAAAGTTGTTTAACCCGATTTCAGCTGCAGTTAAGGTCCCTAACCACTCCTAACCCAAGGATATGCTTTGGGAAGCATGATGAAGGGTGAAAATCCATTGGATATGGATTAGGAGAGGTTTTTAGGGTTTGTATTAATTTTAAGGTGTTGGGAAGTTCAATGTTGAATTTCTAACCTTCATTTTGATGGCTTAGAGTTCCTACTGGCTTAGGGACTTCCCAAGGACATTGTTGGTGCAATGGTCAAGGAGGAGCAAGCCTTTAGGGGGAGGTATCCATCTTGGGATGATGGATGTGTTTTTCTCCTTGAAGAGGAGAAGTTATTGGAAGAGTATCATCAATTGGGAAAATTGATGGGTTTTTGATACCCAATTTGGAGAGTGAATAGGATTGCCTCTCTTGAGTGATATGGGACTTATCACTAGGAAGATGGTAGGCATCCTAGGTATTTTTGGACCAAGGGGGAGATTGTAAGATCTCATTGGGACATGAGACTTTGACCTCCTTGGAGAGATAACCTTTTTGATGTTAGTCAAAAAGGGGGAGAATGTTTGGGGGAGAACATTTGGAGAATGTTTAAGATTACCAATTTGGGATAATTGGTAAGGGATTTGAGTTAGTGTTCTAACTCAATGATTTGTTTGGTTTTTGTCAAACATCAAAAAGGGGGAGATTGTTGGTGCAATCGGCCTAGGTCACGATTGACCAGGATTCGAGTTTGACTCGAGTGATGTTTTGATGTTCGACAAAAATATATGACAATGTAATTGTCAAGGTAAAGTCCAAGTCATGGGTACTTGGCATGGAAAGTCCAAGTGGTACACTTGGCATTTGGTAAAGTCCAAGTATTGAGTACATGGCATGAAAAGTCCAAGTGGGACACTTGGCACATGAAAAGTCCAAGCATGGGTCTTGGCAATGTAAAAGTCCAACATGGGTTGGCAAGGGAAAGTCCAAGCATGGTCTTGGCATTTGAGAAGTCCAACATGGGTTGGCAAGGGAAAGTCCAAGCTTGAGTCTTGGCATGAGAAGTCCAAGGGGTTTGATATTGGCTGCGTAAAGTCCAAGCGGGAGTCTTGGCAGCATAAGTCCAATGGTTGGCGGCGTAAAGTCCAAGCGGAGTCTTGGCGGCGTAAGTCCAATGTACCTTGACGGTGTAGACACCGTTAGCATGACATAGCTGTTGGATCGATCGGATCGCTAGAGGGGGGGTGAATAGCGATAGAATCTTTTTAGTACGAATTCATTTTTTAAAAAAAAACTTATATGCAGCGGAAAGATAAACAAAACAAAAAGTAAAGGAGACAATAGACACAAGAGATTTACTTGGTTCGTAGCCGAAGGCTACTACTCCAAGGCCCTAGTGGTCCTTGACCACATACGGAGGGCAAACTACTAAAGAACTCCTCCTCGTTGGAGGTAGGAGTTAGACGGATACAAAAAGCCCGAGGTAGAAGGACACTCCCCCTCTCCTCGTTATAATGAAAGCTTTACTAAAAGGAATAAACTGAAATACAATTTAGAACTTTGACTTTAAAGGTTGGAGGTTGAAGCTCTAGTCGCGTCTCAGCTGCCGTCGTAGGGATGTCGGAGAGTCGAGCGATCGGAAGCACTTGGAAGCTTTTGAATTGATAAAAACCCTAGGTTTGGCCCTCCTTTATAGCCTTTGAGCCCCTCATCGAATGGGTCTTTAGCCAATCACAAATGGGCACAAAACCCTTGAAAAATGGTGATAACTCTTGACTACTCGAGGTCGATCTTTGACCAAGAATGATCGATGGCCATCATCACCGATCCGATGGCAAGATCACGATCGGTCGACCTTCGCGACCTGATCGCGAGGGCAATGAGTCCTCCAAGCCGGCAATGATCGATGCTAGCTGCAAGGCAAGGTTAGCTCAACAAAAATATAATTTCGATGGTCGTCGACCATCCGATCTTGACCTAGACCATCTATAAGAAGTCTTTGGTCGGATCTACGATTAAGGTCATCCCCGTAAAGAGGATACGACCTTACTTACGCTCGCACACATGAGCTTACCTCAGTACTTACGTGTTGCTTTTGCTTCCGGCCTTCCACTCAATTCCTTCGGCTCCCTCCGAAGTCTCTTGAGTGTCGCCCGACCACCGCGGCTTCCTCCGGGTGTCGCTAGCCTTCAGCTCCAGCGTTGAGACTTTTCTGTACACTTGATTTAGCTCATGAGATAACAATATATGCTTAACTTTGTATCGTTTGCTATAATCAAAACTTAGGTTCGACTTAGGTGCCTACTGCACCAACAATCTCCCCCTTTTTGATTTATGGCAAACCCACATACAAAGTTAAGTAAATAGCAAGCATGAAGAGTAATAATGTGCATGAGAAACAAAAAATATGAAGATTAAGTTGGAGTAGTAAGGATTTTCTTCAAGTACTCCCCCTTGAGGAAACCTCCCCCTTGACCGAGGGTGAGTCTTGAAGAAAGACCTTAATCCTCCCCCTTGAGGGTTGCTTTAAGTAATTAACATTACTTAAAGTTGGCCTTAGTAAAACATTTTAGTTAAGCCCTTTCTCCCCCTTAAGTAAAACATTAACGACATAAAGTTTAAAAAATAAGTTTAAGTAAAACGTAGACGACACAAATAAGTTTAAGTTAAGAATTCTTTATTTTGGTAAAAGTTAACTAAGTTTTAACTTTTGGTTTAAATAAAGTAAGAGTTAAGTTTAACTTTGGCCTTTTTCTCCTATATCAAAAGAGTAAGGGTGTGTGGAAAACAAAATGTTAAATTTAAAGTCCAAGCATGTTCCCATTTTATATAAAAATAATATACTGAAAATAAGCTCATCTATAAAATGTTCGACTCATATTTGGCTTGATTGATATGTAAGATCAACCAGTCCTGGTCAGAGTCGGTTAGTATGTATGATTATACTCCGTGGTTCATAGCGATGCACTAGCTCTACATCTGGAACCAGGAGTAAGGTCCTAACATCTCACGCCCATCTACGTGGCTAAGTACACAAACACATTAGTCTGTGTTGTGAGATGTACTGGCTCCTTAAATCTATAGGTGCATGATATCTAAGGTATGTCCTATGCTAGTTCCATAAAAATGAAATTAAAGAAATAGTAGTAAGAACATATAATTTGCATGTACCTATTCTATTACACATGCCCAATTTTCGTCTTAATAGACTAAATTCGGCTTCGGGTCGGGGTTTAGTAAATAGGTCTGCCTAGTTAGACCTCGAATGAAATGGTGTTTGACCTCTATATGTTTGGTCCTAGAGTGACATATCGGATTCTTTGTAAGATTAATTGAACTAATGTTATCTACATGAAGTTTAGTATTAGAAAGTCTAACTTAAAGTCGCGGAGGTGTGCTTCATCCAAAGAAGTCGTGACACACTCACCCATCGCGATGTATTCGCCGGTGGTAGATAAAGCAACACGATGTTGCTTCCTCGCACCAACTCACTAGACTCGGCGAAGTTGACAACAACCACTCGCTCTTTTCTATCGAGCTTACTAGGCATAATCCGGATCGGAGTAGCCGATTAGTTGAACTCTGTAGATCTAGGGTACCAAATACCAACGTTAAGTGTACCCTTAAGATATCTAAGGATACGCTTAACTAGGGTTAGGTGAGACTCCTTAGCACAGGTTTGAAACCTGGCGCACATACTTACTGCAAATAGGATGTCGGGTCGACTCGCAGTTAAGTATAGGAGACTTCCTATCGCGCTCCTATAGTACTTTAAGTCAATGGACTTACTTTCAGGGTCTTCTCCTATGTTAACATTAATCGCCATTGGGGTGTTTATTATCTTAGCGTCTTGCATTCCAAATCTTTTAATTAACTCCTTAGTGTATTTTTGTTGATATAGGTATATACCATCCTTAGTTTGTTTAATTTGTAGACCTAAAAAGAAACTTAACTCGCCTACCAAGTTCATTTCGAACTCACTTTCCATGAGTGAAACGAACTCGTTTAGTAAGGCTGAGTTAGAGGTTCCAAAAATTATATCGTCTACGTAAATTTGAGCTATGAATATTTCTTTACCTAAGGTTTTTACGAAGAGAGTTGGGTCAACTAAGCCTTGGTTAAACCCTTTTGACTTAAGATGGATTGAAAGTCTCTCGTACCAAGCTCGAGGAGCTTGTTTAAGTCCATAGAGAGCTTTCTTAAGTTTTAGAACATGGTCGGGTTTATCTAAATTTTTGAATCCGGGGGGTTGGCTAACATAAACTTCTTCTTTAATGTATCCATTTAGGAATGCTGACTTAACATCAATTTGAAATAGCTTAAATCCTCGATGTGCGGCATAAGCTAGCAACATTCGAATGGATTCGAGTCTAGCTACTAGGGCATAGGTTTCGTCGTAATCTAAGCCTTTGACTTGGCTAAACCCTTTGGCGACTAACCTAGCCTTGTTTCTAACTACTTCGCCTTTATCATCAAGCTTATTTCGAAACACCCACCTTGTTCCAATTATCGTTTTGTCTTTAGGTGGTGGTACTAATTCCCACACTTCATTCCTAGTAAATTGAGCTAGCTCTTCTTGCATTGCAATAATCCAATCGGGATCAAGAAGAGCTTGTTCAATTGATTTGGGTTCTATCTTTGAAATTAAGGAAATTTGACTAAGGTTCCTATAGGATGCTCTAGTTCGAACTCCTAGATTAGGATCTCCTATCACTTGATCGATAGGGTGGTTAGTCTGAATCCTAGATTGGGTTGGGTTTGTGTCACCTAATGCTTGATCAATGGGGTGACTTGGTTGAACACTAGTTTGGTTGGAGTCATCTATCACTTGATCAATAGAGTGACTTGGTTGACTTAGGTTAGGATTAACACTAGACCTGATCTCCGGATCAGAGTTAGGTCTAGTATGAATCGGTTCGCTAATTGGGGTTGCTGGGGGTTTTGTAGGTTCATGTCCTTCATCAAATACTACATTGATAGTCTCCTCGACTCTAAGGGTGTCGTGGTTATATACTCTATAAGCTCGACTTGTAGTCGAGTATCCTAGAAAGATTCCGATCGTGGTTTTGGATGTAAATTTTCCTAGGTAATCCTTAGTGTTTAGGATATGTACCTTACACCCAAATACCCTAAAGTACTTGATGTTGGGTACTTTATCGTGATAAATCTCGTATGAGGTCTTAAGGTGCCTTTTTACCATAAGGATCCTATTTTGGACATAGCATGTCGTACTCACGGCTTCTGCCCAAAACCTATCGGGTAGGTTGTATTCGTTCAACATGGTCCTAGCGGCTTCTTGTAGAGTTCGGTTTTTCCGTTCCACTAGGCCATTTTGCTGAGGGGTCCTAGGGCAAGAGAATTCATGGTGGTATCTGTTTAGGTTACAGAAGTCGGTGAACTTTTGATTTTTGAATTCACCACCATGATCACTTCTAAGTCTTTTAACCTTAAGGTCTTTTTGATTCTCGATTAATTTGAATAGATTGATTAATTGATCTAGGGTATCATTTTTATGTTTGATGAACCTAACCCAGGTAAACCTGGAGTAGTTGTCAATTATGACTAAGCAATATTGACTTCTATTGAGTGACTTGGCTCCATGTGAATCGAATAGATCCATATGTAGGAGCTCAAGTACACTTGAGGTTCGTTCTTGGTTAGTTAACTTGTGTTGTGTCCTAGGTTATTTTCCTTGTTGACAAGCATTACAGATTTTATTAACCAAGTTTTTGAGGTTGGGTAAGCCTCTGACTAAGCCACTCTGACTCATCTTGTGGACGAGTCTTGTGTTAGTAATATATGAGAGATGTCCTAAGGCAATCGCCTTATGTATGAACCATTTATATGATAAATGAAGATTCACTATTTGAGTATACATATTTTATGTATTTGATTGGATCTTAAACTCATTTACTGAATGTCCACGATACGATTCACAGCATGAGAGAATTTGTGATTGGATCACAACTAGTGAGTATCTCTACATGTGTAATTGTGATGTATCGGAATTATCCCTAGTCGATGAATTGATGGATTTGGACACCATCAATTCTGTCGAGACTAGCACGAGGTATACTCCTTGGTGTATCAAGCGGTGATTCTCCTTGGTGGAGACATGGTGATGTCGGAGTTAATCGTGGATGCTAGTTATGGTAACTAGTTCATTGGAGTGACCAGTAGTAAGACTTCATATGGTTCTCTGCATATATAGATATGTCAATGAAGTTCTTCTTGTGGCTTAAGTGTGATGTTCCTTTGACTTGCGGTATTCAAGTCATCTTGATCATGGAGACTTATGCTTTGACATCTTAAGCAAACATCTCTAAGGAGATGTGGACCCGGGATGATTGGGTATAAGTCGAAGTGATCGAAAGTGTTTGAATAGCCTATAAAGGATTCACCACTCCTTGCGAGGAGATGTATACCCATGGCCTCTCGTCGGATTGTTACTAAAGTCTTTGGCCAAAGCATTACATGTTTAGAGTAAAGTACTCTTGATACATGTGGAGTAACTAGAATCCGTGGGGCGAGGAAATGATACTTGGGCTAGGTGTGGCGTAGTCGACCTAGTGAGGATGACACAATAGACCATGTCACTGAACCAAGTGGGTATAAGATGAGTGAAGGGAATGGGGCACGAATCATTCGACTCTTGAAGGGTTTGAAATAGTTCGGATCAACCGTTGATCTTTTGGTTAATTGGGGATCATGATGTACTACTAGGTGCCACTCATGATCGTTCTATAATTAATGGTTAATTATAGGCGGCCAACATAAACCGAGAACCTATTTGGTCACACGCACAGAGTGTAATCCAAAGGATTTAAAGCGAGCTTGAGAATGGGATTCTCGGACCGAGAGAAACTATGTTTGGTTGGACCAAACATAAGCGAGCATGAAATTGTTTGATGCAATGGGGCGTGGATGGGCCGTGTCTTATGAAGACATAATGGATGGACCAAAATGGTTTGGTTCTAATCCAATGGATGAGAATAAACCAAAGGGTTTGGTTTATTTTAAGCGAATGAACCAAAGTTGGTTCGGTTCGTTTTAACTTAAAATAAACCATCATGGTTTGGTTTATTTTAACTTATCTTAATGGAGCGGGTTAGCGGGCTTTATGGATATGATCCATTAACCATTAAGAGAATTAGTTCTCTATAAAAGTGGGCTTAAGGATTGTTAAACCCTAACTAATCAAAACCCTAGCCTCCCCTTGTGTTGCCGCCACCCTTGTTGAAGGATTTGGCGCCAACCTCCACCGCCCGGCTTGTGCAGCCGTCCAAGTCGTTAGGCGTCAAGCTCCAGTGAACCTTGATCCCTATAGGTTTGGCATCAAGGTGAGTTTTCTCTCCTTGTTTTGGCGGCGCCTATCTCCTCCACCAAGCTGTCCAGTTTTCTGGACAGCTTCTTCTCCTCTCGGGCGTCGTTTGGGCGGCGGTTAGTGCTCGACAGCGGCTAACATACGGGATTTGATCTCCGGTAATCCTCTGAGTGGAGGGCGAAGGATTCGTCAATCGGTTGGCGAATACCTCTCGAGAAGCAAGTCTTGAGGACTTGTTTTTAGGATCCGAATTTGGATTCGGATCGTGATCATCTCTCGATCACGCGTCGTCTTCAACACGAGGCTAGTAACCCGTCGAAGGCGAAGCTCGTGGCTTAGCGAAGTCATCGAGGAGCTCGGCGTGGATCTGGATAGAGCGATTCTTACGAGGATCGTTCGGTTGATGTCGTTCCGCTACACGTCATCTGAAAGGTATAACGTAGTTTAATTTCCTTTATTGCAATTTTAATTTACGGTTATGTCTACACTTGTTGTAATATGCATGCGTGTGTTGTGTGTGTTGTAATAAATAGGAGTATTTATTATTTTTATTGCTTCCGCTGTGCTCATGTTTACGAAACATGATCGAACACACACACGCCGCGGTGCCGGAAACCCAACAGTGGTATCAGAGCCCAGGTTGTGTTTCGACATAATCGTAAAATGGTTTTGCGATAGTCATAATGTATTTCTGGAACTTTTCTAAATTTTGGAAATTTAGAAGTATTTATGGAAATTTTTCAATTTTGGAAAGTCTAGAAGTATTTATGGAAATCTTCCACTTTTGGAAAGTTGGAAGTATTTATGGAAATTGATATTTTCCATAAATAAAATATTTGATTAGATTAGAAATTTGTTTCCTAATTTAATCATGATTTGATTTGGAAATCAAATCTTAAAATATTTTATTTCCATAAGTAGTTTTAAGATTTAGGAAATTGGTTTCCTAAATAGATTTTCCTTAATCAAATAATTCCATGAATAAAATATGTGATTAGATTTGGAAATTTGTTTCCTAATTTAACCATGATTTGATTTGGAGAATCAAATCTTAAGCATATTTTATTTCCATGAATAGTTATGACCTATACGGAACTATTGGACAGGACATAATTGTATGACCGGTACTTGCATTAGATGCATAACATTATGCCATGCGTGTCGTGACATGTAGATGTATGCCATGTATGCCATGCCATGTAGATAATAGTTATTTGCATGCAAAGAGGATGAGACATAAAACCCTTAAACAATATTAAAGCCTACACCTTCCATTAATATGGTTAGAACGAGTTCTGTTTCTTGTTTGGGTTGTTGGACTCTCTCCAAGCGCTCGAACACGAATATGTTCAAACCATGGAATAGTTTAATACTAATATGGTAAGAGTCAGAGGTCAATCGTTAGCTTTGGTTGTTGGACTCTCTCCAAGCTGGGCTAATTGGTTGAATGCACTCTAACCATATTAAAACTATTCTTGATTAATGGGTTGGCTTTAACAGAGCATCGGCTTGTTGGACTCTCTCCAAGGTCGATGTAAGGGAGGTGAAGTTGGGTGCTATGCATATGATGCATACTTGTTAATGTGTTAACAACCCAATGTATGTGTGAACATTCAATTAGTTGATAGCACATTGTGATAGTTGCATATATCGTGATATGCAATCGGTATAGATGATACCTACCTCGTAGCTATGAATGGCTTGTTGGACTCTCTCAAGGTTATTCATAACTATGATGGATATCAACCCATTCGGAGATGGACCTACGATCTCGAAGTGATTTTGAGGGTTTTGAAATTGAAAAATGAATGGGATTTATAAATGTATATTGATGCATTTTAAAATCATTTTCTCATATATGCTCGTTTTGTATTTCTAGGTCAATAAATTGATCATAGCGTCTTTGAATTTGCGCACTATTTTGGATTGAACAAAGTGGTGGGCCTAACTTCTGGGTGGCTTAGAAACGAGAATTGTTCTCAAGGCGGAAAAGCTTGCATATGTCCTTGAAGAGCCTCTTCTGGCCGTCTACCTAAGGGCGATGCAACTCAGACCAAATGTTGGTCTATCGAAGCATGTGGCGGTCACGGTGGCGAGTTGCATCATGCTAGCGGCGATGGTACAGTATGCGAGCGGCATGAGCATATGGATGCTAATACTATGGTCTTCCATCTTCATGAGTTGTTCGATGAGCAGCGAGATCCGAAAGGTTCGAGGTCTCTAGGCTCCTCTTCACCACGAAGATGCAAGAAGGTTAAATGTCTGTGCAGTTTGTGCTAAAGATGAGCAGGTACATCAGCGACTAGCTACCCTCGGTTTTGTGATGGATCATGAGTTAAGTATTGACTTAATTCTGCATTGTTTGCCCAAGAGTTTCGCAATTTGTGATGAACTATCGGATGAACAAATTGGAATCCACCATTCAGCTCCTCGATATCTTTGAAGGCTGTGGAGCCTTACATGAAGCATGAGAGAAAGCGGTTACATTAGTTGATTCCTCAGAAAGGTTCTAAGAGGAAGGCAAAAGCAGAAGAAAGGAAAGAAAAAGGCAAAGAAAGGCGGAACCGGTATGAGGGCACTTGCCATCAGTGGCAAGGAAGGCCCTGGCGAAGAAGCAGATTTATCTTGAGTCCATGAAGAAGAAGAAGGCATCCGATGCCCCATCCTCTTGAATATCTTCGTTATTGATTGTCATTCTATTTCCTTAGACACTTGGGTATTGGATCTTTGGGTGTGGCTCACATATATGTAATGACATACATGGGCTAAGGAATAGAAGAAGACTTGTCAGGGAGAGTCAAATTTGCGAGTGTTGGGAATGGAGCAAAGGTTCTTTGCGCTCGCCATCGGAACTTATTTGTTGAAGCTCCCTAGTGGACTAGTCTTGGAAGCTGGACAATTGCTATTATGTTCCTTCTCTAATAAAGAACATTGTTTCTATTTCTTGCTAAATAGAAATGGTTTCCATTTAACGTTTAGTAACAATTGTTGTTATATAACTTTGAATGGCGTACTTTATGGACTGGAACTTTGAGTAATGGCATTTATCGTTGGGCGTATCGGTGACATCTTTTCAATATCGAAGCGAGCAACAAGCGTGCTCGAAAGGATAATCACATAGACTCCTATATGTGGCATTGTCGTCTTGGCCATATAAGCAAGAAAGCGCGTATCGAATTACACCGATGTGGAATTGCGGAATCGTTTGAATTGGATTCATACGATACATGCGAATCATGCTTAAAAGGCAAGATGACTAAGTTACCTTTGGAAAAGGTGAGCGAGTGGGAGAGTTACTAGGTTTAGTACATCTATGTGGACCTATGTCAACTCAAGCTTTAGGAGGCTATAGCTACTTCATTACCTTCACCGATGATCACTCACGGTTTGGGTATGTGTTCTTGATGAAACACAAGTCTGAAGCCTTTGAAAGGTTCAAAGAATTCAGAAATGAAGTAGAGAAACAACATGACAAAGTATTAAAATACTTGATCGGATCGAGGTGGTGAATACTTAAGTCAAGAGTTTCTTGATTATCTAAGAGACAATGGCATATTGTCTCAATGGACTCCGCCCTATACACCCTGACATAATGGTGTATCGAGAGGCGTCTTAGGACCTTGTTGGACATGGTCAGGTCAATGATGAATCATGCGACTCTTCCCAAGTCCTTTTGGGGTTATGCACTTCAGACAATTGTTTACTTGTTAAACAGAATGCCTACAAAGGTAGTCTCAACTACTCCATATGAGATATGGAATGGTAAGAAACCTCATGTATCTTACTTGAAGATATGGGGTTATCACTGCTTATGTGAAGCGGGTATGTATCGAGACAAATTGGATGCTAAGTCGATAAATGTCTATTTATTGGATACCCTAAGGAAACAAGGGGTTACGATTCTATCATCTGTGGAACAAAAGGTGTTTGTTTGAGGCATCTTTGTGTTTCTAGAGAAAGAGTTTCTCTTGCAAGAAAGCAGTGGGAGTGTCGTCGAGCTTGAGGAGGCTCGAGAGACTCAAATAGACATTGATGAGATACGGTGAGCACAGCGGTAGATAACTCATAGTGATGAGCAATCAATTTGGACCTATTGTAACACCACATCTTCGTAGATCACGGTAGAACCACAATATTCTGAGAGATATGGATTTCTCGTAAGTGAATCGAACGACGTGTTACTCATTGATGATGAGAGCCTAGTTATGAAGAAGTACTGACAAGTTCAGAAAGGGATAAGTGGCTTGGTGCCATGAAGTCGGAAATGGATTCCATGTACGAAAACCAAGTTTGGAACTTGGTTGACCCAGCTGAAGGCATAAAGCCTATAGGGTGCAAGTGGGTTTTCAAGAAGAAAACCGACATGGATGGTAATGTGATTACCTATAAGGCTAGATTGGTGGCGAAAGGATATCGTCAAAAGCAAGGTGTTGATTATGGCCAAACCTATTACTTTGTAGCTATGCTTAAATCCATTCGGATGCTCACAGCCATAGCGGCTCATTAAGATTATGAGATATGGAAGATGGATGTGAAAAAAGCTTTCCTTAATGGAAAACTTCTCGAGGACGTGTATATGATACAGCCTGAGGGTTTCACATCGGTTGATAAAACCAAGGTATGCAAATTGCGACGATCCATTTATGGATTGAAGCAAGCATCCGAGAGCTGGAATATCCGTTTTGATGAGACAATCAAAAGTTTGATTTCTCACAAAATCGACGAACCTTGTGTGTACAAGAAGGTTAGTAGGAATGCGATCGTGTTCCTAGTATTGTATGTCGATGACATATTACTTATAGGAAGCGATGTTTCAATCTTCTGATCGATTGAAGGTTTGGTTATCCAAGACATTCTCCATGAAAGACACAGGAGAAGCAACCTACATCCTTGGGATTAAGATCTATAGAGATAGATCGAAGCGGTTGCTTGGTCTTTCGCGGTCTACATATATAGGCCAAGTGCTAAAGAGGTTTAGCATGTCGGAATCAAGAAAGGTTTCTACCCATCGGGCATGGGGTACACCTTTCGAAGTCTATGTGTCCGCGCCGAAGGCGAGAGGATTTGCATGAGTAAGATTCCTATGCATCCATAGGATCTATCATGTATGCTATGTTATGTACGAGGCCCGATGTATCGTATGCTCTGAGTGTCACGGCGGATACGATCGATCGAGGAATGGATCATTGGGTATTGTTAAGGCGATCCTTAAGTACTTAAGAAGAACTAAGGATGTGTTCCTAATATATGGAGAAGGGACATGGTGATACTGGCGGGTATCACGGATGCGGCTTCGAGACGGACAAGGATGATTCAGTCTCGATGCGGATACGTGTTCACCTTGAATGAAGCGCGATGAGTTGGAAAAGTTCCAAACAAGAGGCTATGCGGATTCTACCCGAGGCGAGAATATATTGCGGCCGAGGCGAAGAGCGGTTTGGATCGAAGTTCGTTCATGAACTTGGTGTGATTGACCATTGTTGAAGCAATCGGTCTCGTCTGCGACAACAATGGAGCAATTACGACGAAAGAGCCAAGGTCTCATCAACGATCCAAACATGTAGCCGCTATCATCTTATCGAGAGAGATCATCGGTAGGAGCGAAATACAAATCGAGAAAATTCCCTTTGAAAGGAACTTGCGGATCCCTTTGACTAAAGCATTACCTCAAAGTAAGTTTGAGGGTCATGTTAGAACTTATGGTATTGGATACCGTAGCGATTGGCATTAGGCCAAGTGGGAGTCTGTTAGTAATATATGAGAGATGTCCTAAGGCAATCGCCTTATGTATGAACCATTTATATGATAAATGAAGATTCACTATTTGAGTATACATGTTTAATGTATTTGATTGGATCTTAAACTCATTTACTGAATGTCACGATACGATTCACGGCATGAGAGAATTTGTGATTGGATCACAACTAGTGAGTATCTCTACATGTGTAATTGTGATGTATCGGAATTATCCTAGTCGATGAATTGATGGATTTGGACACCATCGATTACATCGAGACTAAACGAGGTATACTCCTTGGTGTATCCAAGCGGTGATTCTCCTTGGTGGAGACATAGTGATGTCCGGAGTTAATCGTGGATGCTAGTTATGGTAACTAGTTCATTGGAGTGACCAGGTAGTAAGACTTCTATGGTTCTCTGCATATATAGATATGTCAATGAAGTTCTTCTGTGGCTTAAGTCGATGTTCCTTTGACTTGCGGTATTCAAGTCATCTTGATCATGGAGACTTATGCTTTGACATCTTAAGCAAACATCTCTAAGGAGATGTGGACCCGGATGATTGGGTATAAGTCGAGTGATCGAAGGTGTTTGAATAGCCTATAAAGTTCACCACTCCTTGCGAGGAGATGTATACCATGGCCTCTCGTCGGATTGTTACTAAAGTCTTTGGCCAAAGCATTACATGTTTAGAGTAAGGTACTCTTGATACATGTGGAGTAACTAGAATCCGTGGGGCGAGGAAATGATACTTGGGCTAGGTGTGGCGTAGTCGACCTAGTGAGGTGACACAATAGACCATGTCACGAACCAAGTGGGTATAAGATGAGTGAAGGGAATGGGGCAGCGATTCATTCGAGCTCTTGAAGGGTTTGAAATAGGGATCATGATGTACTACTAGGTGCCACTCATGATCGTTCTATAATTAATGGTTAATTATAGACGGCCAACATAAACCGAGAACCTATTTGGTCACACGCGCAACGAGTGTAATCCAAAGGATTTAAAACGAGCTTGAGAATGAGATTCTCAGACCGAGAGAAACTATGTTTGGTTGGACCAAACATAAAGCGAGCATGAAATTGTTTCAGTCGCAATGGAAGCGTGGATGGGCGTGTCTTATGAAGACATAATGGATGGACCAAAATGGTTTGGTTCTAATCAATGGATGAGAATAAACCAAAGGGTTTGGTTTATTTTAAGCGAATGAACCAAAAGTTGGTTGTTCGTTTTAACTTAAAATAAACCATCATGGTTTGGTTTATTTTAACTTATCTTAATGGAGCGGGTTAACGGGCTTTATGGATATGATCCATTAACCATTAAGAGAATTAGTTCTCTATAAAAGTGGGCTTAAGGGATTGTTAAACCCTAATTAATCAAAACCCTAGCCTCCCCCCTTGTGTTGCCGCCCACCCTTGTTGGGATTTGCGCCAACGACCGCCGCCCTTGTGCGCCGTCAAGTCCTTGTCGGCGTCAAGCTCCGGCCGGTGAACCTCGTGACCCTCGGTGATCTCCTATAGGTTTGGCATCAAGGTGAGCCTTTTCTCTCCTTGTTTTGGCGCGCCTATCTCCTCCACCAAGCTGTCCAGTTTTCTGGACAGCTTCTTCTCCTCGTCGGGCGTCGTTTGGGCGGCGGTTAGTGCTCCGACAGCGGCTAACATACGGGGATTTGATCTCCGGTAATCCTCTGAGTGGAGGGCGAAGGATTCATCAATCGGTTGACGAATACCTCTCCGGAGAAGCAAGTCTTGAGGACTTGTTTTTAGGTCCGAATTTGGATTCGGATCGTGATCATCTCTCGATCACGTCGTCTTCAACACGAGGCTAGTAACCCGTATGAAGACGAAGCTCGTGGCTTGGCGAAGTCATCCCGAGGAGCTCGGCGTGGATACGGATAGAGACGATTCTTACGAGAATCGTTCCGGTTGATGCCGTTCCCGCTACACGTCATACGGAAGGTATAACGTAGTTTAATTTTCTTTTATTGCAATTTTAATTTACGGTTATGTCTACACTTGTTGTAATAGCATGCGTGTGTTGTGTGTGTTGTAATAAATAGGAGTATTTATTATTTTTATTGCTTCCGCTGTGCTCATGTTTACGAAACATGATCGAACACACACACGCCGCGGTGCCGGAAACCCAACATCTTGGGTGCGAGTGACCGAGTCGTCGGTGCCACAACCATGATTCCTCTTCCTGTGTCATAAGACATTTGGCTGAGGATTTGATTAAGTTAATTGTGTAAATGTTATTTGTCCTAGTTCCTTTGAGTATTGTTTTAGTTGTTTTATTTGTTTTAATTACACATTCATTTTCTAAAAATACGACCTTATAGTTATTGTCACATAATTGGCTTACGCTAAGCAGGTTATATTCAAAATTCTCTACAAGTAATACATTTTTAATAACAAAATTCGAGTTAAGCTCGATATCACCTGATCCGATGATTTTGAGCTTGCCGTTATTCCCAAAGGCTACCGATCCTTGTCGTTTGAATCGAAGCTTTGTGAATTTGAGTTGATCCCCGGTCATGTGTCGGGAGCAGCCATTGATCCTACACACAAGGTGGTTGGATTGGATGTTAGATTTTTTTAAAAAAATTGGTTGTAAGTTGTTAAACCTAGGTCATCTCACCGTGTCTATATGATCAATCATGTTATACTTATGTTTTTTTGTGAGATGACTTCAATTAAGTTGATTAAGTGCATTTAGGTTCAAGTAGTTTTATGTTAGATTTGGATTTAAACCTAGGCTTGTCAAGTTTACCTTTTCAAGATCATGGCTTCCGGTCGTCGGAGGCACAGGGGTCTTCTTTTATCGGATCATCGACCACTTCCTTAGACAAAGCCATTTTCAAGAAAATGATGACTTGACTCACCTAAGACTATCTCCTAGTCTAACTGGTTATTTTTGAAAAGAGGCTCCCCGAGGCTCAATCTTTTCAAAGAATTTTAGATGGTTATGTTTTTGAAAAGAGGCTCCCCGAGGCTCAATCTTTTCGAAGAATTTTAGTTGGTTATGTTTTTGAAAAGAGGCTCCCCGAGGCTCAATCTTTTCGAAGAATTTTAGTTGGTTATGTTCGTGTTCTAAGTGAGTTCACAAGTTTTAAAGCACAAATTTTCTAAGTTAAAGCATGCAATTTCTAAGTTAAAGCACACACTTTTTAAGTTGAAACATGCAATTTCTAAGTTAAAGCACAAACTTTCTAAGTTAAAGCATGCAATTTCTAAGTTAAAGCACAAACATGTTTTGTACTGGCTCCCCCTAGACCGTTGAATTGGTTCGGTCTATCCACATAGTGGATTTGGTCCTTGGGAATCCAGTACGGGTTGGATCCTAGAGTTGAAATCAAAAGGTTCTTAGGGACCCATGCTTGGACATGTTTCCTATGTCGACTTACAATCGACATATACGACCTATTAGTCGTGTTTGAGTTAAACCCTAGTCCAGCCTTGTTGTACACGGCCCTTTGAGATCCAAGTAGAAGGTCAAGTCCTTTGGATCCTGAAGTGAACCTTTCCAACGTGTTTCTAAGATCTTCGACTTGACTTTTCAAGAGAGAGTTCTCAACTTCGAGCTTTTCAACTCGAGTTGAGTCCTTCTCTTGAACTCGACTAGTCGAAGAGGTTAGGGAGACCTCGTGTTTGAGGAGTTTAACCTCCTCAACAAGGGTCTCGACCTTGGACTCGGACTTAGCTAACTTCCTAGACAAAAACCTAACCGTATTATGTAAAGTATTAAATAAAGTTCGACTTACTTTAAGGGTATCTTTTGAACCGGATGCGTATCCATGGCTTGACTTGAAGGTAGCTTCGTAGTCCGAGTCATCCTCAGGTTCCGACTCAAGTTCAGGTTTGGTCTCCGTGTCTGACTCAATCGATTTCGCCATGAAGACGTGGTCTTCGTCTTCTTCGGATGACGCTTCTTCCCATGTCGCGTTGAGGGCCTTCTTGTGCTTAGGTGCTTTGTGGTTGAGTTTGGGGCACTCGGACTTGATATGTCCAAATCTGTTACACTCATAACACCTAATATTAGAACTTTTAGACTTACCTTGGTTGGGTCGAGTTGTGGTTCGCTTTCGTCCCTTGGCTATCCTTCGAGCTAGGTTCATTAGTTCGGCAGTCAACTCTGGGTCAACTTCTTCTTCGGACTCGTCTTCCTCCTCGGTTGGTGGTGGCTTGCTTGCGATTTTCTTCTTCTTTGATCCTGCAAACAAGGCTATACCCCTCTCGGGTTCCGAGTTGGACTGCTCATGTAATTCGAAATCGGAAAAGAGTTCATCTAACCTAATTTTAGAAAGATCCTTGGAGACCTTGTAGGCATCGACCATGGATGCCCACAAGGTAGTCCTCGGAAACGAGTTTAGAACATACCTTATAAGGTCGCGGTTTTCGACCTTTTGCCCGATTGCGTGTAGGTTGTTGACTATGTCCTGGACTCGGGCGTGAAGTTGGGTCGCGGACTCGTGTTCCTGCATTTTTAGGTTATATAGTTTATTGAAAAGAAGATCACGCTTACATACCTTGGCTTCATCGGTCCCTTCGTGTAGCTCCACTAGTTTCGTCCAAAGATCTTTTGCGCTTATGAAGGGGCCGACGCGATTTAGCTCCTCCTTGGATAGGCCGCATTGGAGGATTTGTGTTGCCTTGGCGTCGGCTTCGACTTGTCGTTTTGTCGCAATGGTCCATTGATCATAATCCAAGGAGTCACCCACTTCATTAGTCGGAAGTGTGAAACCCGTTTGGATTATGATCCACATATCGATTTGGGTTTTGAGAAAGCATTCCATCCGACCCTTCCAATAACGGAAGTCATCTCTATTGTAAAACGGAGGTCGGACGGTGCTAAAACCCTCGAGATGGGCCATTAGAACAAAAGACACAAATAGACGGAGACGAAGAAACTAACAACGACAAAAACACGAAAACAAGTACCAAGACTCGCGTCTTGGATTAGTAGTGCGGGAGAAAAACTTAACAAAGCGAAATAAATAAAAAAAATAGAATTAAAAGAAAAATAAATCTGTAAAAAGGCTAGATTGGTGGTTTCACCAAATCTTAGCAACCCCCGGCTCTGATACCAATTGTTGGATCGATCGGATCGCTAGAGGGGGGGTGAATAGCGATAGAAACTTTTTAGTACGAATTCATTTTTTAAAAAAACTTATATGCAGCGGAAAGATAAACAAAACAAAAAGTAAAGGAGACAATAGACACAAGAGATTTACTTGGTTCGTAGCCGAAGGCTACTACTCCAAGGCCCTAGTGGTCCTTGACCACGTACGGAGGGCAAACTACTAAAGAACTCCTCCTCGTTGGAGGTAGGAGTTAGACGGATACAAAAAGCCCGAGGTAGAAGGACACTCCCCCTCTCCTCGTTATAATGAAAGCTTTACTAAAAGGAATAAACTGAAATACAATTTAGAACTTTCGTTCAAGCGACTTTAAAGGTTGGAGGTTGAAGCTCTAGTAAATCGTCTCGGCAGCGCTTCGTCGTAGGGATGTCGGAGAGTCGGAGCGTATCGGAAGCACTTGGAAGCTTTTGAATTGATGAAAAACCCTAGGTTTGGCCCTCCTTTTATAGCCTTTGAGCCCCTCATCGAATGGGTCTTTAGCCAATCACAAATGGGCACAAAACCCCTTGAAAAATGGTGATAACTCTTGACTACTTGAGGCTGATCCTTTGACCAGCAGTCGACTGATGGCCATCATCGATCGATGATGGCGATCGATCGATTCGACGACCTTCGACGATCATTGTTTGACGGTCGAGTCCTCCAAGGGCAATGATCGATGCTAGCAAGGCAAGGTTAGCTCAACAAAACATAATTTCGATGGTAAATCCGATCTCGACCTAGACCATCTATAAGAAGTCTTTGGTCGGATCTACGCTTAAGATCATCCCCGTAAAGAGGATACGACCTTACTTACGCTCGCACACACGAGCTTACCTCAGTACTTACGTGTTGCTTTTGCTTCCGGCCTTCCACTCAATTCCTTCGGCTCCCTCTGAAGTCTCTTGAGTGTCGCCCGACCACCGCGGCTTCCTCCGGGTGTCGCTAGCCTTCAGCTCCAGCGTTGAGACTTTTCTGCACACTTGATTTAGCTCATGAGATAACAATATATGCTTAACTTTGTATCGTTTGTTATAATCAAAACCTAGGTTCGACTTAGGTGCCTACTGCACCAACAATAGCCGATGGAAGCACCTGAAGGCTAGCGCGATGGATGAACAAGTCATGGATGACTTGGAGAGATCCGAGAGGCGTGAGGTTGATGGAGGTGGCTAGAAGGCTTAGGTCTAGGCTAAGGGTGGTCTAGACAGTATGGGGGCACCATACTTGGGCTAAAACCTCATGTTTGAGGTGTGCCAGTCGACTGGTGTCATGTGGCAGTCGACTGGATCGAGTCAACTAGGGTTTGATCATGGAAGTAGCCTAGCGATCATTGCGGAGGATGGCAATGATCGATGAGCGAGCAATGATCGATCGATTGCATGATCACCGACCGGTGCTCGAATTCGACCACGAGTGTAGTCTCACTCGGCCACCGGGACCGGTGAAGTGAGGACACCATCAGTCGACTGATGGGTTTGATCAGTCGACTGATGGTAGATCTGTTGGACTTATCCAGCGTGGATCTAGCCGTTGTCTCACGACAACAGTGGCATCAGTCAACTGATGGTCCCGAGCAGTTGACTGATCAACTTTTTCCAACACAGGTTGAAGCTTTATAAGGAGCTCGTGATGGAGGAATTTGGCATCGATCTCTTGGACGTCTTGAGGTGATTTGCTGTTGCAAATCAGGGTCTTCAACCACGATTCAAGCGATCAACAAGCAAGCAATCCAAAGGCATTTGTAAAGTTGTTTTCTTTACTAGTTTTGCATTGTATTATTGTATATTGCTTGTATTCATCTCTTATTATTGTAAGAGTAGTTTGTAAGGGGTTTCTCCGCCTCCAACTTGTGTCGAGAAGGAGTGTTTTATAGTGGTGTGTGATTGGCATCGCTAGGGTTCGTACGAACCCGATCCGTGGAGTAGGAACCGTGCGGTTCCGAACCACCTTAAACAATTGTGTTCATGTGTGATTGTTTATTTCGTTATTGTATTATTTCTTTTTCCAGTGCGTACTAACGAAATTGTAGAGACGATCACGATCGAATTCCATCAACAAACGAACACGTGCTATTCACCCCCCCCCCCTTCTAGCTATTACAAAGATCCCAACATGTACCCTAGTAAGAGACCGAGCACGTTACTGTGCCCTCTCTTACTAACGAGTACACTAGCTAGAGACCGAGCATCCTTTGTGCCCTCTCTAACTTCAATGGAGAACGAGCACGTTACTATGCCCTCTCCATCACCAAGCTTTCTGGCCTTCGGCCAGCTTGTACTCTTCCTTTACCAAGGTTCCCCCTTGGATTTCTCAATTGTCAAGACTCAAGATTGGACTTTCCCTTGCCAACCCATGTTGGACTTCTCATGCCAAGACCTAAGCTTGGACTTCCCATGCCAAGACCTAAGCTTGGACTTCCCATGGGTCTAATGTCACTCTAAACATCTAACTTAGTGACCTTAGGTTTGAATCAGTTGAGGTAATGTCTTGACTACACTCTAGCTCAAACTAGATTTCAATTTCCTAGACTTAAACCTTGTTATTAAACATTGAAACATTCGATGGGCTTGACTGAACTAACAATCTCCCCCTTTTTGATGTTTGACAACATGATTTAAGTTTAGGTGATATAAATTCAATTCATCTCAAATTCTGAAATATAGCATGAAGTGCAGAAATAGTTCATGTCAGAAACTTATCATGAGTCACAGAAATATTTCATATCAGTAATTAAGCATAAGGTGCAGAAATATTTCATATCAATAATTTAGCATGAGTTGCAAAAATATTTCATATCAGTAATTTAGCATGAGTTGCAGAAATATTTCATATCAGTAATTTAGCATGAGGTGCAGAATTATTTCATATCAGTAATTTATCATTCATGTAATAGGGATGATATAACTTGGAGTGCAAAAATTTTACATGTTTGTTACACATATAAAAAAAACAAAGGCAACGTCAATTTGAATAATATCACTAATAACTTTAAACCCATACTCTCTCCCTCTTTGTCACACGTCAAAAAATTTCCCTAAGGAGGTCAACGTTTCATATTCAAATTGAGTATTCCAAGTTTTTCAATTTCTCCCCCTTATGAGGAAGAACCACTTACATCATCCCATGATGGATAGTTACTCCTAAAGGCTTGCTACCCCTTGACCATTGCATCAACAATGTCCGTGGGAAGTCCCTAAGCCTATAGGAGCTTTAAACCATCAAGGATAAGGTTAAAGGTTCAACATTGAATTTTCCCTCACCTTGAGTTTGATACATCATTCTGACAACCCTCCTAATCTATAACCAATGAATTTTAACCCTTTCTAATACTTCCCAAAGCATATCTTAGAGTTAGGAGTGGTTAGAGAGCTCAAACATAGGCAGTTGATTCTGACAGTAATCATTCGACTGCCACACACACATCAGTCAACTAATACCAAGCATCAGTTGACTGAAACTCCGAGTTTCAGGGCAATTTTCTACAAGGGTAGTTCTTCCGCAGGGTAGTTCTCCGGTGCGGTTTGCCAGGGTGATTTTGTGCCAGGGCAGTTTGCCGCCAGGGAGGTTTTGCCGCACCAAGGCAATTTTGCCTGTCGCTAGGGTGCTTTTGCTCGCCGCCAGTGCGGCTCACAGGCTCGCCAGGCGGGCGATCTGCCGAGCGATTTGCCGCGCCAGGGTAGTTTGTCGCGCCAGGGCAGTCTTCCTCTAGGGTAGTTTGCCGCCCTGCGGTTTTTCTTGCCGCGGTTTGCCACACACTGGGTGGTTTTGCCGCCAAGGCGATCTTTGCGCCATCACCGAGTGACATGGATGACACTCGACTGATAACTGAAATTTCTGAATTTCAATTTTTAGAAATCGAACCTCGAAAAAGCATAAGTTAATGTACGTAAGTTGAAAAATCACGAAATTTTATATGTACATTACTTATCACAAATAAAATGGGTAAAAAATATTTGAAAATTAATTTACCCATAAAATAGTGAGTTTGATACAAAACTCAAAACTTTTAAAAATTTCAATGTTTTGGTCCCTTTTTGTATCAACTCTCCCAATGGTGATTGCTATCAAAAGATAGACTTCACCAAGGTTTTCTAAAATGGTTTTGAAATGTTATTCTAACATGGCGACACTCAGATCTTAGGGTATCTTAGGGTATTGTTGGGCTTGGGATATAAAATATATGGAAAGCTTGCACTAATACTGTGGATTTCCCAAACTATAGCTCCCCCTCAATCAAACATTCTTTTAGGGTTGATTATGTGCACACATAATGATTGCACTAACAATGGTGGGATGGAGTCAAGGTTTGAGTTGTTCGGGTGGCGCTAACAAGAATTGCATATTCAACAAGAAGTTTGATAGACACTAACCGACTCACCCACACATAATCAATAATAGATCACATAACAGAAAACAGAATTAACCAAAAGTTAACTTTCCAAAAATTGTTTCACAAGAACAATCATAGTTAGAAGTTTAAACACACAATCAAACATCCATAGTACAACCATCCTAGGTGAATTGACACAAATTGAGATCGTTAACGTGATTCTATTTGTTGGGGGTTGATGTAGAAGGTTCCTCCGAGCTACTTCCCCAACTAATCATGATCTCTTTGATTTCCTTCTGCTCTTGAATGATTTTATCTTGGGTGTCTTGGATTTAAGTCAATCGTAGGTTGGTTTGTAGATGGAAATCTGATATCGTCGTTGTGATTGTGTTCACAAACATCTCATGTGCTTCACAGAGTTGTGATAACTGCTCAATGATAGTGGTCAATTGTTCAGCTTGGTTAGGAGCCAGATGGTGTGGTTCTTCAGCAGGAAGATCAGGTTCTTCCTCAAGATCCCTATGCTCTTCACCTTGATGACCATCCTTCCATTGAATTTCTCCTATACGCATGCGAATCATGCCAGCTAAAGATAAATTCCTCCAATGGATATAGTCCAGCCTTTTCACCTGCTTTACTTTTCCCCTAGATGTATTTATGCCTAGGGACTCTAACCAGAATGTGAGGATGTGACCAAAAGGCATATAAACCTTTTTTCTTGACTGGAACGGAGAAATGGATAATACACAAAAACATGTTCAAGGCTATGTTAAAATCAAGGTGGTTTTTGAGAAGGTAGAGAGTCAATAAATAATATGGCCTAACTTTAGCTTGCCCTTTGGTGACTATGGGTAAAATGCATCCGACTATGACTTTGTATAAGATATTGTCAGGAGCCGTTAGTGTCAGGGCTGACACCAAATTTACTTCTTCATCTCTAGGACGTCTAAATAAGGATTCATGAATTGAATTGAGGTCAAAGCCTTCCAAATTTTCAGGAAGAGTTGGATAGCATTCTAGGTTATAGGAGGACGCTCTACATCCTAGAAATGATCTCCAGATGGCTGGAGTAAGAGTGACATCAGTTTTGGCTACCCTAGACTTATAGATAAGCCTATCTTCAGTGGGTTGTAGGTTGTTATAGAATTCGATAAGTAAGTCTTCATTGATATCGTGATCGCAGTAGACTAACTTATCGAGTCTATAGTGCTCAACCATCTCACTAACATATGGTGCATTATTTGAGAAGAAAGGACCATCTATGGACCGGATGCTTAAGAGTTCAAACTCGTGGGTCCTAAAGGTGTGCAAATGATATTCCGAAGGGAACCGATGGTTCGAGCAAGGCCTCTCTCGTGAGGGCCTAGAGGTGGAGGACTCAGGTTCCTTCCTTTTTAATCTAAAATGGCATGTGTCAAATATGTCATGCGCACAAGATTAACCCATGAATGAATGCAAGGAATGAAATGATGCATGTCAAGTGGGGAAAGTGATTAGTTTCTTAGAAATCCTCTAAAATCACAAGGAAAGTAAGGAAGAAGTCTTACTTGGGTGCCATAGAACCAAGAACAAGTGCTTGCTGAGACAGATGAATTTTTCTTGCTAGAACCCTAGTTGTGGGCGAGTGATCAGAGATTAGGGTTAGGGTTAAGAGAAAATGGCAAGGAGAAGGAAGAAGATCCTTACCCTAGTCTAGAGAAGGCTTGTCTTGAGGTTGTAAAGCTTGGATGAAGATGAAGAGCTCAACTGGCACTTGTCGCAGTCGGGAGAGCACGATTGTTGGGAAGAAAACATCGCGGAATGAAAGGGTTTAGGGTTTAAATCTGCGAGACATCAATCGAGGCAATGAGTGGGTCGGCTCGACTAGAAACACTAGTCGAGGCGATGGTCGAAGCGCACTCGATTCTGAGTGTGATCGGAATTGGCCAGTCGAGGCGTCAGTCGAAATGCACTCGATTCTGAGTGTGATCGGAATTGGCCAGTCGAGGTGCCAGTCGAAGCGCACTCGATTCTTAGTGTTAAACACTCATGCCAGTCGGGGCGCTGGTTGAGTCTATCTCGGTTGTTAGGCTTAACAAACTGGATTTCAATATCTGAACACTTCAACTGAGTTTCGTGTAATTCCTAAGGCTTAGGTAAGTGTTAAAAACACTCGATACGATAACCTAATACATTTTTGATTGTTTTAAACAATTGGTATCTATGTTCTTTGTCTTAAAGAGGATCCAACCAATTTTACTTGGTTGGAATGTCTAGTTATGATCTTGGAACCACAAACACAAGAATGTGTAATGGTCTTCCCCATAACTAGTCACGTTAGTGATTTTTGTCTCGTCAACCTCTCTATCTCAGGGATGCAATGAGCATTTAAATTAGAGTGGTTGAATCTATCATCTCACCCCATTTCTAGCAATACAAAAACAGTTTTGTGATCCTTATCGTTTTTGTGAGATGATCCCAGGTCTTCCCCTTTTAAATTCCCATTTCTCTTGTTAAATGGATTTTTATATTAACCTAAGATCATGGAGGGATCCTCCTTCATTGAGCAGCATACATTCCCAACTCTCTTCTCAAATGGCTAAACTCATTTTCGGGAAGAGGTTTTGTGAATAAGTCGGCTAGGTTAGACTTGGACTCAACATGACTGAGTTCAATGTCTCCCCTAGCTACATGATCTCTAATGAAGTGATGCCTCACTTCAATGTGTTTGGTCCTTGAGTGATGAACCGGATTTTTGGTGAGATGAATAGTGCTAATGTTATCACATAGCACTTGTACATTCCTATAGGTCAGTCCATAATCTTCTAAGGTGTGTGTTAGCCATAGCAATTGTGATACACATTCTCCCATAGCTATATATTTAGCTTCGGTTGTGGAAAGTGCTACACAATGTTGTTTGCGACAAGACCAACTAACCAAGGTCGAACCTAAGAAATGGCAACCCCCACTAGTGCTTTTCCTATCCAACTTGCATCCGGCATAGTCGAAATCGGTATAGCCAACTAAATCAAAAGATTCAGTTCGAGGATACCACAATCCTACATTGATAGTGCCTTTTAAGTATCTCATGATTCTTTTTACAGCAATCATGTGAGACTCCTTAGCACAAGCTTGAAATCTAGCACACATACCAACAGCGAATAAAATATCAGATCGACTTGTTGTTAAGTATAATAAACTACCTATTATACTCCTATAATTTTTCAAATCCACTGCCTTCCCTTTCTCATCACTATCTAGACGAGTATTGATAGCAATAGGTGTGCTTACTTCCTTAGCTTTCTCCATATAAAACCTTTTCAGTAACTCCAATGCGTACTTAGATTGATGTATAAAAATTCCTTCCTTGGTTTTCTTTATCTCGAATCCTAGAAAGAAGGTCAATTCTCCTACTAGACTCATCTCAAATTCACTTTCCATGTGTAGTAAATCTAATGCTTGTAAAGAACTTACAGAATTCTTCCCTTTGTGGGAAGATCTTACTTTCTTTCCTTTTTGGCACGCCCCACAAACCCTATCCTTCTCGTAGGTGATTGAGGGCAATCCTCTTACAAGTTCCTTCTTGGCCAAATTCTTGATGTTCTTTATGTTGACATGGGCCAATCTCCTGTGTCATAACCAAGACTCTTCTTCCTTGGATATGAAACACTTAAAAGACATGTTAGTAGCACTACTAAATCTAACTTGATAAATGTTTTCCTTCCTAGATGCTATTAGCATGGTTTCATTGGTGTCACTGTGGATCACAAGGCATTGAGTTGAGTGAAACTCAACCCTATACCCTGCATCACACAATTGACTTACACTTAACAAGTTAAATGTCATTCCTTTCACTAACAACACATTTCTAATTACAAATTTTTCAGAAATGCTAATGTTACCTACTCCTACAACCTTCAATTTACCATATTACCGAAAGAAACTGTACCTCGATCTTTGGCATGAATTGAGGAAAACAAAGAGGAGTTTCTTGTCATATGTTTGGAGCATCCGCTGTCTACAAACCATGTAGTTGGACGCTCCCCCTTGACGGGTCCCTGCTAAACACGGAAAATTTGGTCTTTTGGAATCCACAAGTTGGGTCCCTCAGTATCTACTACAAATTTCGTAGGAATCCAAGCCTTAGAAGTTCTAATAAAAGGTGATCTAGTAGAAACAAAACCAGCAGTGATAGTTCTACCATTATCAAATTTAGACCTAGCAGTTCTTGCATTAACAGATTTTCCTTTAGTAGTTTTGGATCCACTAATTCCACCAAAAGAAACTTTGGATTTAGATGTAGGTTTCCTAGACACTAAGGACATATAACTAAGTTCCTTTTGTTGTGTATTGTACCCTAGTCCAGCCTTGTTATAGACTGCACGTTGGGCTCCTAGAATCATGTTTAATGTCTTTGATCCATTGGTGAATTTCTCAAGTGTGCACTTGAGATCTTCCACCTGAACTTTCAAGGATGTATTCTCATCCTTGATCTCCTCCAAATGAGGATTTCCTGCACCACTGTCATCAGACAGTGTATTAGAATTCTTAACTAATTCTAATTCAGTTTTCAGTAACTTAACCTTAGTTTTGGATTTTTTTAGAGCATTTGTCAAACAAGCAATAGTTTCATATAATTTATCTAGATGGGGAGAGTTTACCTGATCATCATCAGAAGATGATGATGAAGAGTCTGAACTTGGTTGCTCCCCATCAGAATGGTTCAGTTCTCCATCTAATTCAGAATCTTCAGAATTCTCCAATGCCATGAGAGCCTTTTTCTTTGCTCCCTTCTCCTCACTTTCTTCTTCCGATGAGGAGGATGAGGATGAAGTATCATCCCAAGTAGCCCTCAATGCTTTCTTCCTCTTGGCCTTTTCTTCCTTCTTTTTGTACTTAGGGCATTCACTTTTGAAGTGGCCTTTCTTATGACAATGAAAACACTCTACATTAGATTTATCCTGATTAATTTCTGAACTTTTACCTTTCTTGGTGAAGTATTTCTTCACATCCTTCTTATTGTATTTTTGGCTTCTTCTCATCAATCTTCTCACAAAGTTAGCCATCTCGCTAGAGGATGACTCATCATCTCCGTCCGAATCTGATGATGAAAAGGAGGAAGAAGCTTCCTTCTTCTCCTTCTTCTTCTTGCTCTCCTTGCTGCGATCTCCTGCAATAAAAGCTAGACCCTTCTCCTTTGAGCTTCGATTAGCTTGTTCATGCAATTCCAATTCACAAAATAATTCATCAATCTTAATTGTTGAAAGATCCCTTGATACTTTGTAAGCATCCATTATAGATGAACACAAAGTATTCCTAGGGAAAGATTTGAGTACATACCTGGCTAAGTCCCTATTCTCAACAACCTCTCCAACAGAATGGAGGTCATTGAGTATTTCTTTGAACCTACCATGCAATTCACTTACTGTTTCAGTCTCCTTCATGCTGAAATTTTGAAGTTGGTTCAAGTAGAGATCCCTCTTCGCTGTCCTTGAATCTCTGGTTCCTTCATGTAGCTCCATCAACTTCCTTCAAAGTTCCTGAGCACTACTGAAGGGGCCAACTTTGTTGAGTTGGTCCTTGGCTACACCGCACTACAGAGTTACGGTTGCTTTGGCATTGGCCTGGGCTCTTCTCCTTTGTTATGGCGACCACAGAGAGGACACCAAAACCCTTCCTTCGTCATCGGTTGGTGGTGTGAATCCCTCTGAGACTGAGAACCATATATCCATGTCCATCATCAAGTAATATTCCATTAGGCTCTTCCAATACTGGAAGTTTGGTCGTCGAAGTATGGAGGTCGTGATGTGTTGAAACCCTCTTGTGTTGCCATTCCTTGATGCTCTGGTGGAGGTGAATCTAGTGTAGAGCCCTTGCTCTAATACCACTTGTTGGGATCGAGGCTCGCTAGAGGGGGGTGAATAGCGAGTTTTTTTAAAAAATTCTAACTCACTCTTGACTACAAAATAGAGGATTATGCAGTGGAAATAGAAAAAACAAGAACACAAAACATAATCACAACCAAACGCAGGTATTTACGTGGTTCGGAACTTAGCAGTTCCTACTCCATGGGCAGCTCAAAAGGAAAGTCTACTATGTATGATCGGAATGGTTCCGGAGGTGAAAAACTTCACCCCTTACAAGCTTACAAGACAATGAATATACTTTAAGAACAGTAAGATAAGTATTAAAAACCAGATACAGATTGATGTTCAACTTCTTGCATTGAAGATGGAGTTGTAGCGCTTGCAAGAAGGTGATCGACAGCAGTTGAGAGCACTTGTTGGAGAGGAGGTGAGATGAGAGCAAGGCTTTTTCACTCCTTCTCCTTCAGAATGAATCACTGGAAGATTTTGCATTTTTTCTTTCTAAGTCTCTTGCCTCTATTTTTCTTCCTTCTCATCTTATAGTCGTTTCTTCTAGCGAGCTATCTGTCTTCCGCCGTTGGAGCCCTAGAGACCACGCCCGACCAAACTCTGGTCACCTGAGCTTGTCCCCGTAACTGCCTCCAACTTCTGGTGATTTTCCAAGAACGGAGTCTGTTCCTCCAATCGGAAGTCAGCGCATTTGAATCTTTACTCGAAACGAAATCATCTCGTTGCCGCCTCCAATAGTCGAGCCCGCAGTCGAGTCTGACTTGCGTCTGTGATTAAAAAATACTTGTCAGTCGAGCCCGCAGTTGAGCCGGGCTCGATTCTGTGACTGAATTCATAGTTATCAGTCTAGCCGCTACCAAATCGACTCGACTGAAAACTGCTCTGGTGAAAGTGCCACAGCGCAAGTGCTCGAGCGGTCGAGCCCACATTGAGCCGGGCTCGATTCGTGTTGTACGTAGTGAGCGAGTCGGTGTAGTCGAGCCACCAATTCTGTGCCTTTATACAAGAGTGCCAGTTGAGCTGATAGTCGAGCCAGCTCGATTCTGTGCCTTTGTGCAAGAGTGCCAGTCGAGCTGACCCCATGGTGGCTCGACTGACACTGGAAAAATTTGAAGCACATGAGTATCTTTCCTAGTAAGCTATCATTTCAAGCACCCTAGTAAGAGACCAAGCACGTTACGGTGTCTTCTCCAACTAACAAATTCTCTAAGTATCCTAGGCAAAGAACGAGCGCGTTACTACGCCCTCCTTGCCTAATGAGTACTCCATGTACCCTAGACAAAGAACGAGCGCATTACTACACCCTCCTTTCCTAACGAGTACTCCATGTACCCTAGACAAAGAACAAGCGCGTTACTATGCCCTCCTTGCCTAACGAGTATTGGACCCATATACCCTAGTAAGAGACCGAGAACGTTACTGTGCCCTCTCTTACTAATGAGTACACTAGCTAGAGACCGAGCACTCCCTTGTGCCCTCTCTAACTTCAATGGAGAACGAGCACGTTACTATGCCCTCTCCATCACCAAGCTTCCGGGCCTCCGGCCAGCTTGTACTCTTCCTTTACCAAGGTTCCCCCTTGGATTTCTCAATTGCCAAGACTCAAGCTTGGACTTTCCCTTGCCAACCCATGTTGGACTTCTCATGCCAAGACCTAAGCTTGGACTTCCCATGCCAACTCCAGGTTGGACTTCCCATGTCAAGACCTACCCTTGGATTTCTCATCCATGGGTCTAATGTCACTCTAAACATCTAACTTAGTGACATTTGGTTTGAATCAGTTGAGGTAATGTCTTGACTACACTCTAGCTCAAACTAGATTTCAATTTCTTAGACTTAAATCTTGTTGTTAAACATTAAAACATTCGATGGGATTGACTGCACTAACAGATCTAAGTTTTTATTAACATGTACATGAATTCAAGTTTTAATTTATCTTCGCACGGATCCGTGGCCGACTTCCGAGGTTTCAGCAATGTAAAAAGCGGTTTTTGCGGCTCGGATATTCCAACACAAGTCACGTTTGACCAGACTCGAGTTTGACTCGAGTAGTATTTTGATGTTTGACATTGATGTCTGACATGTGTTGGGGAGATTGTTGATGCAATCAACCCAGATCATAATTAATGACGATGGTTTGACCATTTTCATGGGAAAAGTCCAAGTCTTGTATATTTGGCATGAAAAGTCCAAGCTTAAATCTTGGCAAAGGAAAGTCCAAGCATGGGTCTTGGCAAGGAAAAGTCCAAGCATGGGTCTTGGCATAGAAAGTCCAACATGAGTTGGAAAGGGAAAGTCCAACATGAGTTGGCAAGGGAAAGTCCAAGCTTGAGTCTTGGCAATTGAGAAGTCCAAGGGGAATATTGGCGGCGTAAAGTCCAAGGGTGAAGTCTTGGCAGCATAAGTCCAACGGTTGGTGGCGTAAAGTCCAAGCGGAGTCTTGGCAGCGTAAGCCCAATGTACTTTGGCGGTGTAGACAACATTAGCATGACAATAGCTGATGGAAGCACCTGACGGCTAGTGTATGGATGACTTGGAGGGATCCGATAGGCGTAAGGCTGATGGAGGTGGCTAGAAGGCTTAGGTCTAGGCTAAGGGTGGTCTAGCCTTGAACCACATTACACCGCCTTGTGTTATTGTGCTTGTGTGTATTTGTATTGTATTATTTCTATTTCTACTGCGTATAACATATTTTGTAGCAAGCACACGATCACAAGTGAAATCCATCAACAAACGACGAAAATGCGCTATTCACCCCCCTCTAGCAGTCACGAACGTTCCTATATTAGCTTCGGTTAGTTCCACTCGACTTAGTGCACTAGGTCGTGTCGAGGCATATGACCTTCTTTGGATATCAGGTGGACCACTTCCTAGACATGCACTTCGAAGAGCTTCCCTAACTTACTATTAGTTCACTTCGTTTTAGTGCTAGGTTGTTAAAGTTTAAACTACTTTATTTCCTATCTAGTCCATTCTAAATTAAGCAAGTAAAGTAAACTAAACATGAAAGAGTTTAACTAATTAAATAAACAAGCAAATAGTTAGCTCCCCCTAAGTGATAACTTAGTTGAGTTTTGTTCGCTAAGTGAACTTGACTCTTGGAGATCCAAAATTGGTTCGGTCCAACTTGGTTGACTAATCTAGACTTAGGAACCCATGCTTGGACTCAACTCTTAGTGTTTTGGCTAAGTAATGACTTGTATGATTTGTATGAAGATTTAGCCTTGTATCCAAGTCCGAACTTATTGTACACGGCTCATTGAGACCCAAACATCATGTTGAGATACTTGGAGCCAGAGGTGAACCTTTCCAATATTCCAATGAGATCTCCTACTTGCCTTTTTAGGGCTGAGTTCTCTTCCTCAAGTTTTGCAACTTGAATTAAGTCTCTATCCTCAAATTGGCAAGTCGAAGTCTTCGAGTTGGCTTGCTCCTTAAGTACTTGGACTTCTTCAAGAAGGGAGTCGACTCGATTCTTGGACTTGGCTAGTTTCCTACCTAAGCATGCTATTATGTTATATAGTTTATCTTCTAAGGGAGAAGTTACCTCATATAGTCCTTCAGAAATGGATGCGGATCGTGGATTCTCTCGAACTCGAACTCAGACTCATATCTTGACTCGGCTTCGGACTCATCGGCCACCATGAGCGCTACGAAGCTTGTCTCTAGTATTTTGGCATCCAACTCTTTCGATGATAGTTTGTCCAGGGTTACCTTAGATGCCTCTTTCCTTTTCCTTTTCCTTGATTTGGGTTTCTTTCTCTTTTTGTTTGTTTCTTCCATCAAAACTAAACCATCCTCTGGTTGACTCAAGTTAGCCTGCTCATGCAATAAAATTAATTTATCCCATAGTTGTTGGGAATTGACCGTCGCTAAAGGGGGGGTGAATAGCGCATTCATCGCTTGATGGATCTCGATCATGTGCTTGCTACAAAACTTATTATGCGCAGCGAAAATACAAATAATAAATAAATAACAAAAACACAAGCACACAAATACGATGATATAACGTAGTTCGTAATCTTAAGGTTCCTACTCCACGGGTTGGGCTCGAATGAGCCCAAGCGATGCAAACACCACCACTAATGAACTCTCCTTCTCGGAAAACACTCCGGAGGTGGAGGAAACCTCTTACAAGCTATTACAATAGTAATACAAGCAAATACAAAGAAATATAACTGAAATGTAAAGAACACTTTACAAACTAGGGCTTTGAATGCTTTTCTTGTTGGTTGCTTGAATGATCTTGAAGGACCCTGAAATGAGCCTGCACTTCGCCTTCAAATCACCTCAAGAAACATCTCCAAGAACCGAGGCGAAGTCCTCCATGAGTCGCTCCTTTATAACCTTCATTGAGCTGATTTCGTGCCTGACAATCGACTGTCATAAGGCCCCAGTCGACTGCCAACAGTGTCGTTATCTCACAATGACTTAATCCACGTTGACATCCAAGCCAACATATACACTGCCAGTCAACTGTCATTATCCAACAGTCGATTGCTAGGGCCATAGCCGACTGACCAGTCGGCTACCGAGCATTCTTCTCCCGCAACCCCGACCAGTAATCGACTGTCATCCATGGCAGTTGACTACTCAAGCCATCAGTCGATTGTCCAATTCTGGCAGTCGACTGTCAGGCTATTTTCTGTAGTCGAACACCAGTCGACTCTGAGCAGTTCGAGTGACCATAATCCCAATCGACTGTCACGAGTCAACTCGGCTGCCAAGTGTCAAAACACTTGACTAATCGATTGGTCTAAAGCTCCAGTCGACTGATAACCTCAACTATGAGGTTTAACCCCAAGTATGATGCTCTCATACTTGCTAGACCACCCTTAGCCTAGACCTAAGCCTTCTAGTCACCTCCATTAGTCTCACACCTATCGGATCGCTCCAAGTCATCCATGACTTGTTCATTCATACGCTAGCCTTCAGGTGCTTCCATCGGCTATTGTCATGCTAAGCTAGTCTATACCGCCAAGGCACATTGGGCTTACGCTGCCAAGACTACCGCTTGGACTTTACGCTGTCAACCATTAGACTTATATTGCCAAGACTCTACCCTTGGACTTTACGCCGCCAATATCACCCCTTGGACTTTTCTTGTCAACCCATGTTGGACTTTCCATTTGCCAAGACTCAAGCTTGAACTTTCCCTTACCAAGACTCATGCTTGGACTTTCCATGCCAAGTACCCAAGACTTGAACTTTCCATTGCCAAGTACTCAAGACTTGGACTTTCCCATGACAATCACGTTGTCATACATTTTGTCGAACATCAATGTCAAACATCAAAACACTACTCGAGTCAAACTAGAGTCCGATCAATCGTGACCTAGGCCATTGCACCAACAATAGTTTCTTAGAATTTTCAACTGACCCGACTCGACATAGCTCTTCATTTGTAAGTCCACATTGCAAGGTGTATAAAGTCTTGTAATCGACTTGAGTCTTTTTCCTAATGTTTACAGTTCATTTATCCCTCTAAGTGTGACATTATATATATATATATATATATATATATATATATATATATATATATATATATATATATATATATATATATATATATATATATATATATATATATATATATATATATATATATATATATATATATATATATATATATATATATATATATATATATATATATACTCTTGTTATGTTGAGCACTCAAAATGAGCACCCAGCATGAGCTCCCCTTCATGTGAAAAACTATTCATGTGAGGGGAGCTCATGCTGGGTGCTCATTTTGAACGCTCATGCTGGGCGCTCATTTTATTATATATATATAATATTACAGATTTTTTATTTTTTAAAAATATTTCTAGTGTTACAAAAATGATGCAAGATTATACTTGTGCAAAAAAATAAATAAATTTATACTAAAGAAAGTCAGACAAATATTAGAAAATTTATTCTAGTGCAAAAGTAAATATTAAAAATAATACAAAAATTAAACTAAGACAAGTATAATAAAATTAAAGAAAATTTTCTAAATGCTCTTGTTGGTGGTTGCACCAAAATCAAAGTGCTCCTACTCTGTTACTAATTGTAGGATCAAAGATTTCCGAGAGAGGAGGTGAATCTCGGAATATAATTTTTTTTTAAAAAAAATATTTTAAACTAATCTTTTCTTCTTTTTGAAATGTAAGAGTATGAAACGGAAATGTAAATTAAATAAATTGCACAAATTATATTTACTTGGTTCACAATCCGAGCCGGGTTGCTAGTCTAAGGCCCACGACTCTCCGAGAGTCTCTTCGATGGGCAATCTACTAAAGTCCTCCGATTAGAGAACTCTCAAAATCGAAGGGATTCATTTTTTACAAAAAATGTAGGGAAAAGGTAAAACCAACTATCCTTTTGAATTTAAGTACAATAAAGCAAAATGTAAGCAATAAACTTATATCGACACTAGTACAAATGGAAGTCGAGTTTGTAGTGTTGGAGGATGGGTGAAGTTTCAACGTGATGAGCAATGACGACAACACTTCAATGTATGAGCAATTGATAATTCAGAGCTGATCCTCCATTTTTTTTATAAGAACTTTCCAGTCGACGGGAACACCCTCCAGTAAACTCCAAATCGGCCCATTGATTTGGTACATCGGCCTTTCCAGTCGATTGGACCTAGTCCACTCAACTCCAGGTCACCTGGCTTTGCATCAAAAAATTTACCTGTCCAATCAACTGGAGTTCTTGCCATCTCGATCGCCAAATCTCCTATCGATTACCAACCTGTGTTGGTAATTAGGTATCCAATCGATTGGACATCAATCGACTGTAATTCTTTCAGTCAACTAGAATCCTACAAAACAAGATTAGCAAAATACATAATAAGAAATGAAATGTCAGTAGCAATACTGTCTAATCTTGACTTCTTAGTTCCACGCGGACTATCCGTCGGATCGACGCCTAACTTTGTCCCCACTTGAGAACTCAGCCTCACCTCTTCACTCAAGGCTTACCTACTGCCTGTCTAGTTGGACTTACCATACTTGACATCCAATCTGACCCACCAAGGCTTCCCGCCAGTTGTCCAGTTTTTCTGATCCAACTAAACTTTATACCAATTATTTAGTTTTCTGACCCAACCGGTCTTCATGCCAGATGTCCAGTCTCCTTACCCATTTGGACTTCCTGTCTAGTATCCGGTACTTCTGAACTGTCAAGTGTTTTGCTTAATATCCGATCAATACAACCTACTAGGACTTTCCATACTGTTGGTGTAATCGACCCAGGTCACGATTGACCAAACTCGAGTTTAACTCGAGTAGTGTTTTGATGTTTGACATTAATGTCTGACATGTGTTGGGGAGATTGTTGGTACAATCAACCCAAGTCATAATTGATGTTTGACGATGGTTTGACCATTGTCATGGGAAAAGTCCAAATCTTGAGTACTTGGCATATAAAGTCTAAGCATGGGTCTTGGCAAGGGAAAGTCCAACATGGGTTGGCAAAGGAAAGTTCAAGCATGGGTCTTGGCAAGGGAAAGTCCAACATGGATTAGCAAAGGAAAGTCCAAGCATGGGCCTTGGTATGGAAAGTCCAACATGGGTTGGCAAGGGAAAGTCCAAGCTTGAGTCTTGGCATTTGGAAAGTCCAAGGGGAATATTGGCGGCATAAAGTCTAAGCGGGAATCTTGGCAGCATAAGTCCAATGGTTGGCGGCGTAAAGTCCAAGCAGGAGTCTTGGCAGCATAAGTCTAATGTGCCTTGGCAGTGTAGACACCGTTAGCATAACAATAGCATATGGAAGCGCCTAAAGGCTAGCGTATAGATGAACAAGTCATGGATGACTTGGAGGGATCTGATAGGCGCGAGGCTGACGGAGGTGACTAGAAGGCTTAGGTCTAGGCTAAGGGTGGTCTGATAAGTATGGGGGCACCATACTTGGTATTAAACCTCATGGTTGGGGTTTGTCAGTCGACTAGGGTTATGGATGAGTCGACTGGTCAAGTGTTTTGACACTTGGCAGTCGAGTTGACACTCAACAGTCGATTGAGATTATGGCAGGTTCGACTGCTGTGAGTCGACTAGGGTTCGATTGCGGCAAAACAAGCCAGCAATCGACTATCATGTCATGCGATCGATCGATGGGTCGATCGGTTGATCGCCATGGACGCGGCGATCCATCGATGGTTGATCGTGAGCACAAAAATGCTCCGTAGCCGATCAAGCGTCCATCGCTGGGCATGATCAATATTGGCAGTCGATTGATGAGAGTCCCGTTGGAATTTTTCCAGCGTGGATTGAGCTATTGTCTCACAACAACAGTGTTGGAAGTCGACTGGGGCCTTATGGCAGTTGACTGCCAAGCGGAAATCTAGTCTGATGTAGGTTAAAAGGAGATGTTCATGGGAGATTCGGCTAATGGTCTTTTGGGAGCTTTGTTGAGGCGATTTAAAGGTGAATTGCTAGTGCATTTCAGGGTCCTTCAAGCTTATCCAAGCAACCAACAAGCAAAGCGCTCAAATCCTAGTTTGTAAAGTGTTCTTTACATTTCCTTTGTATTTGCTTGTATTTCTTTCGTTTATTGTTGTAAACACTTGTACGAGGTTTCTCCACCTCTGACTTATTGTCGAGAAAGAGTTTATTGGATTAGTGGTGTGTGATTGCATCGCTAAAGCCCGTTTGAGCTCGATCCATGGAGTAGGAACCATTTGATTCCGAATCACATTATATCTTGCATTGTGATTGTGCTTGTATTTATTTTCATTGTATATCTTGTATTTCTGCTGCGTATTAATGTTTTCTAGCAAGCACGATCGCAAACGAATTCCATCGATGAGCGACGACGCTATTCATCCCCCTCTAGCGGTCACGAAGGTTCCTACAATTAGTATCAGAGCTAGGAGCTCTTCTACGGACTAACACCCAGGAGCAAAACCGCTAGAGGAAGAAGATGGAGTTTGAAGAAACACTTGGATGAGATATCAACACGCCGGTCCCTTATGCACTATATGGATGAGAAGGCTTCAATTCATGGAAAGCAAGAATTGAAGACTTCTTGATGATGAGGGATATCGAGGAGTGGTCCGTCCTAATAGAAGGATTGGAATATCGAAGAGGACCAAAGGGAGGATTCCTTAAAATGAAGAGATGGAGTGAGGAACAACTCCAAAGATTCGAGAAAAATAAGAAGGTAGCAAAATTTATTATTGATTTGATTCCTAATGACATCTTATGTAGCTTAGGTGAACACATGAATGCCAAGAAGCTATGGAGCCAAGTGGCAAGACTCCATGAGGAGCCCAAAGAACAAGAGTACTCATCCGCTCAATCGACTCAAATTGAGAAAGAGACAGAAGAAGAAGCAAGTTCTTCTACACAAGCAAGTGAGGATTTAGAAGTTGATAGAGAATCAACATCCGGATCCGGATCGGAAGAGGAAGAATTGGAGGAGACCTCCACCTCTAGGATTGAGAGGGAGGAGAGAATTCACACGCCGGAGCAAGAGCAAGAAGAGCCATCCACCTCCAGGAGAGATGAAGAACTTACTCCGGCCACCACCATTGACCTAGGTAACTCAAGCATGTCAATTAATAATAAAAATCACATAATATGCTTTGAGTGTAGGGAATCTGGACACTACAAGAGTAAGTGTCCTAAACGGGTCAAGAAGTCTCAACCGGTACCAAAGGTCAAGGATGTTGGTCCCCCAACAATCAAAATCAAGGAGCAAGTGATTTGCTTCAAATGTCGACAACCGGGTCATTACTGGAGTCAATACTCTAGGGGGAGCAAGAAGGTCAAAGAAGGAGGAGCATCACAAGTAGGGGGAGACTCTAAGGTAAACCCCAAGGTAAATTTTAATAATGCTCATTCTTTAAGTTATAGGCAAAAGCATGCTAGAAATAATTTTAGCAATCTTGAAATTTATCATAAAGAGCATGCTAGAAATAGGAAGTATTGTTTAGGAGCTAAGAATGTCAACCTTAAGAATAAGGAGAAATTTGAGACTAATGTTCCTAAAAATATTTTACCTAAGGCAAGTATTAGGAAAATTGAGGAACACCTAGGTTTTAACCCTAAATGGACTAGACATATGCCTAGGAAGAACAATTCCCAAAGGACATATGAAAAATTTAAATTGGGAAGATTAGAGCTAGAAAATCAAACTTTAAGGTCAAGGCTTGAGAAATTATAAAAAAAACCCTTGCAAAAATGCAAAATCAAATTCAAGGGTCAAAGGATCAAAATCTAAGATATAGGAGTCAAAACCTAGGGTTTAGAAAGCAAGGTCCCACCAAGGGCAAGAAAGATTTGGGTCACAAACCTAAGCCTAAGGAGACCTACCACAATGTTCCATTTGATTATGGAACTCAAACTAGGTCTAGAAAAACCAAGGTTACTAGGGAAGTCATCCCTAAGGGTAACCAAGGTGTGTGCCTAGTGGCTAGGGTTTCAAGGAAACTTAGGGAAGCCATTAAGAAGGTCAAAGGGGGAGTTACCCCTAGATTTGACCTAGGCAAGACCAAAATGCCCAAGGCTTCTAAGCCTAGAATGGTCATTAGGAGGGTATCTAGGGAAGTTATCCCTAGCAAATACCTAGTAAACCCAAGGAGCTCCAATAGGTATTGGATTCCTAGGAGCGTGATCGATTCACGCTAGATGAGTTTAGGTGTGTCAACTTTAAATGGATGGGTAGTTAACCTAACCATGGTAAAGGTGGCACCTTAGGTTATTTTCAAGGTTATGGATACCTTGGAAATAGGTTTGATTTTAAATCCTAAAAGATTTTAGAATGTGCCAATATGTTTTTGGGATTATGAAAAATCAATCAAACTGGCACAATTTAGGTTTAGAGGTTGAGGTGTGCCATTTTGGATTTTTGGCACACTTGAGAGATAGTTATAATATGGAAAAATGGGTTTAATAATGACAAATGGCAACTAATATCAAAATTTAGGTATTATATACCATTACATTTTATTTGTCATGCTTGATTTGCCTTATAACATGTCATGACATCATATTCATTTAAATTATATAAATATCATGATTATGTTTAGGGTTTGCCTTTTGGTGTCATATAGATTTAAATTTTATCATATGTCATGACATCATGATCATTGGTCATGCTTTATTTATATCATCATTTATGTCATGATCACTTCATGCATTAATAAAAAATTGAATTAAGGACATATGACATGACTTGAAGTCTCATGTATAAGGGAATCAAGTAGTGTTGCCCTAGAAAATGCATGAAACCCTAGTTTAGGAGAACAAAACCCACATCTCATATCACATTGACATATATGTGTATTAATACACTCTAGATACATGTGAGATGTTAGGAAATGAGTTAAGTTCAAGGTGCATAGTTCTTGCATCTAGATGAACTCAAACTCATCTTATATTATTTATGGATCATTGGAAAAACTTATGTTCAAGCCATGTACATTAAGCCCAAATAATATGATCCAATATAAGGTTTTAAAACCATTTTAAAATCATTTTGAAAAACCTTGGTGTAGTCTATCTTTTGATAGAAGTCACCATTGATGAAGTTGATACAAAGTTAGCTCAAATATTGAAGGTTTTCTTCACTTCTGAACTTTGTCTCAATTTCATTATTTTATGGGTAAATTATTTTTCAAATATTTTTCACCCATTGTATTGCTTATAAGTAATGTACTATGAATTTTCACAATTTTTTGATATATGTAAAATTACTTATGCTTTTTCAAAATTCATTTCTGATAACTGAAATTTGAAATTTCAGTTATCAGTCGACTGCCGCCTGATGGTAGTCGACTGATGAGCATGGCAGTCGACTGACTGATAGAGTCGACTGTCAGGCTGATTTTGGATAAACAAGGTATGTTTAGCCCAATTTCAACTATGTTAGGATTCCCTAACTGCTCATAACCCTAGAATATGCTTTGAAAAGCATTGGAAAGAGTGAAAATCCATTGTATATGGATAAGGAGAGTTGTTAGGGTGATGTATCAATTTAAGGTGTAGGAAAGTTCAATGTTGAACTTTTAACCTTAATTTTGATAGTTTAGAGTTCCTATTGGCTTAGAGACTTCCCAAGGACATTGTTGGTGCAATGGTCATGAGGGGGAGAAATGGGATTTTGAGATGCCCAATTTGGAAATTGGGAGAGTTTATAGGAGTGCCTCTCTTGAGTGATATGAGACTTATCACTAGAAAGATTATAGGCATCCTAGATGTTTTTGGACCAAGGGAGAGATTGTAAGATCTCATTGGATATGAGACATTGACCTCCTTGGGGTGAACCTTTTTGATGTATGTCAAAAAGAGGGAGAATGTTAAAATTACCAATTTGGGATAATTGATAAGAGAATTTGAGTTAGGGGCCTAACTCAAGGGTGTTTTTGTCAAACATCAAAAAGGGAGAGATTGTTGGTGCAATCGGCCCAGGTCATGATTGACCAGACTCGAGTTTGACTCGAGTAGTGTTTTGATGTTTGACATTAATGTCGGACATGTGTTGGAGAGATTGTTGGTGCAATCGACCCAGGTCATAATTGATGTTTAACGATGGTTTGACCATTGTCATGGGAAAAATCCAAGTCTTGAGTACTTGGCATGTAAAGACCAAGCATGGGTCTTGGCAAGGGAAAATCCAACATGGGTTGGCAAAGGAAAGTCCAAGCATGGGTCTTGGTAAGGGAAAGTCCAACATGGATTGGTAAAGGAAAGTCCAAGCATGGGTCTTGGCATGGAAAGTCCAACATGGGTTGGTAAGCGAAAGTCCAAGGTTGAGTCTTCGCATTTGGAAAGTCCAAAGGGAATATTGGCAGCGTAAAGTTCAAGCAGGAGTCTTGGCAGCATAAGTCCAATGATTGGCGACGTAAAGTCCAAGCGGGAGTCTTGGCAGCGTAAGTCCAATGTACCTTGGCAGTGTAGACACCGTTAGTATGACAATAGCCGATGGAAGCACTTGAAGGTTAGTATATGGATGAACAAGTCATGGGTGACTTGGAGAGATCCGATAGGCGCGAGGCTGACGGAGGTGGCTAGAAGGCTTAGGTCTAGGCTAAGGGTGGTCTGACAAGTATGGGGGCACTATACTTGATGTTAAACCTCATGGTTAGGGTTTTTCAGTCGACTGGGGTTATGGACTAATCGACTGGTCAAGTGTTTTGACACTTGGCAGCCGAGTCGACACTCAGCAGTCGACTAGGATTATGGCTGGTTCGACTGTCGTGAGTCGACTAGGGTTCTACTGCGATAAAACAAGCCACGATCCGGGCCGTGTCATGACGATCCGTTTGATGGTCGATCGATCGCCATGTACCGGCAATGATCGATAGTTCGATCACGAGCACATAATACTTCGTAGCCGACTGGACAGTCAGTTACCAGCGCTAGCAGTCGAATGCCAATGTTGGCAGTCGACTGATGAGAGTCTCATTGGAATTTTTCCAACGTGGATCGAGCCATTGTCTCACAACAACAGTGTTGACAGTCGACTGGGGCCTTATGGCAGTCGACTGCTAGGCGGAAATCCAGCCCGATGCAGGTTAAAAGGAGTTGTTCGTGGGAGATTCGGCTAATGGTCTTTTGGAAGCTTTGTTGAGGCGATTTGAAGGCGAATTGCAGGTGCATTTCAAGGTCCTTCAAGCTCATCCAAGCAACCAACAAGCAAAGCGCTCAAACCCTAGTTTGTAAAGTGTTCTTTACATTTCCTTTGTATTTATTTGTATTTCTTTCATTTATTGTTGTAAACACTTGTACGAGGTTTCTCCACCTCCGATTTATTGTCGAGAAGAAGTTTATTGGATTAGTGGTGTGTGATTGCATCGCTAGAGCTCGTTTGAGCTCGATCCATGGAGTACGAACCATTTGGTTTCGAACCACGTAATATCTTGCGTTGTGATTGTGCTTGTATTTATTTTCATTGTATATCTTATATTTCCGCTGTGTATTAACGTTTTGTAGCAAGCACGATCGTGAACGAATTTCATCGACAAGCAACGACGCTATTCACCCCCCTCTAGCGGTCACGAAGGTTCCTACACATACTTTGCCTAGTATCTGGTCTGCCTAATCTACTAGGTCTTTCTTGTTAAGCCTGCACACTTAACATGCATATCAAAATACAAGTAATTTCTAATTTTAACTATGGTTAATACATCAAAACTAAGAAGTGATGCTCCCTGTATCAACAGAGTGTTTGATATTAAATTAGATACAAGTTTAGTCTTCAGTCAATTGAACAAGTATTTCTATAATCGACTTCCATATAGTGGCAAAACACATGAGTCTTTTTAATCAGATCGACGATTAATTCCTAGATAAAGCCTTTTTAAGAAATTGCACACTTAACTAACTTATTGAAAAATCCTAATCTAACTAGCTTAGGATGTAATGAGGTAGCTTAAGTTAATTTCACTTATCTAAGTGTATCGAATCGGATACTTCTTATCTATCCTGAATATACTTGATTGAGTTTTTCTAATGTACTTTCATCGCATTACATTTTGATACTTATATTATCAAGTATTAATCAATCATTTATTCTATCTCGTCATTCTATTATAAATTATTAATTTTATATATATATATATATATATATATATATAAAAGAGGTATTCTATGATAATTAAATTAATAGATTTTAAGATTTTGATTCAACTTATACTTGTAATCTAACTCTATAGTTTTAGTAATTTTCTTTTTTAAAATATTAATTGAATTTTTAAAAATTGAAGATTTAATTTTTTTTTAAACTCTTTGAATTAGTTTGTGAATAATCAAATGTCAAAAGTATCAAATAATTTTAGTAATTTTATTAGTTGGGTTTAAATTTTCAAAATTCAACTTTTAATTTTAGAATCTTTGAATTTACTTTAAATTTTTAATTAAATTAGGTTTAAAATTTTTCAAAATAGATTTAAAGTTTTTCAAATCTGATTTTTTTTTCCAAAAATAGATTTAAAGCTTTTCAAATTAGAATTAGAATTTTTTAATTTTGATTTTAAAAAAAATAGAATTTGAATTTTTCAAATATAAATTTTTTAAAATAGATTTAAAATTTTTCATATTAGAAGTATCTTTTTTTTTTCAAATTAAAGTTTTTAAAATTAGAATTTTTTAAAGATAGATTTATCTAGATTAATCCGAGGTTTTGATTATTCTAATTTAAGTTTTACAAATGACTATTTAAAAGGAAAGCCCAATAACAAAATCATTACTAATTCTATGTCGAAGTCTGAATATAAGTGCAATTATTTTTGTGCCAAGGATATTCACCTCTGTCCTAACATGTACACATACAAATTAAGTAGAAACTAAGTGAATGAATATAGATACAAATGAAAAGAATGACATCTGGATTCCGAAGGAGCTGCAAATTATTAAGCTGGATATAGCTCTAGAGATAGTCGGCGTCCGGCGAGGTAGTGAAGACGGGCTTGTCCATGCCCACGACGTTGCAGCTGGCAGCCACCGCGCTGCCGTTGCTCTTCCGGCGCGGTTTAGCCTCGCCGAGCATGATAAGCACGTCGCGCATGGAAGGCCGGTCCTTGGGCGACCTCCCGGTGCAGAGCACTGCTATTCGCAACACCAGCAGCATCTCGTCCCTCACGTGCTCGCACCTCGCCCCCGCAGTGGCGTCGAGCAGTTCCTCTACGCCATGGTCTTGCCGGAGCCGCTCTTTCACCCACCCCACGATGTCCTGTCCCTCCCCGAACTCAACCTCCACCGGCCGCCTCCCCGTCAGCAGCTCCATCAGAACCACCCCGAAGCTGTAGATGTCGCTCTTCTGGTTCACCTTCAACGTGTACCCGTACTCTGTGCCACAATTTAATCTGATTAACATTGTAACCAATTCATATTCATGCATCGATTCAAAAAATCGATGAACAAATACCTACCTGGAGCAATGTAGCCGTATGAGCCGGCGACGGTGGAGACGGTCTCGTTCTTGTGCACCATCATCCGGGCCAGTCCGAAATCTGCGATCCGTGCCTCCAGGTTGGAGTCCAGCAACACGTTGCTAGATTTGACGTCGCGGTGGATCACTGGCGGGTAGCAGTCATGGTGGAGGTAGGCGAGACCGTGGGCGATTCCCACCGCCACGTTGTACCTGGACACCCAGTCCACCAGCACTCGCTGCTGCTGCTGCTGCTGATTCTGCTTCCCATGCAAGGCCTCCCACAGGCTGCCATTCGGCATGTACTCGTATAAAATCATCATCTCCTGGTCGTTGCGCACGTACCCAAGCATTCTCACAATGTTCCGGTGCCGCAGCCGCCCCAGTAGGCTTACCTCTGTGACCAGATCCCCTGCATTCGCCCCCACTTCCGCCTGCCATAGCTTCTTCACCGCCAACACCCCGTGGTGGCGCGGGAGCTCTGCCTTGTAGACGACCCCCATCGCGCCCATGCCGATCACGTTGCACTCCTTTACACACGCAAGCACGTCGGCGCTCGTGAAGTTGATCCGCTGAAACGCCGTCAACCGCCATGGCCACGACCCACCTAATTCCTCATCGAACTGGTTGTCGGCGCAGCATAATCCGTCGGCGTGCCACCGCTTGTAGAGCATTCGTGCGCCAAGGACGGCGATGCCAATCGACAGCACCACTGTTATTCCTATCACCCATCCTGGCGCAATGTGCTTGATGTGAAGCGTTTTTGACTTCACCGCTGATTCTTGGGGCGAATTCGAGCCGCCGCAAGGTCGGAGCACGCCGCCACAGAGACCGGGATTGCCAGCGAGATCATCTGGGTTTATGGTTCGCAAAAGGCCATTGGACGGCACCTCACCGGAGAGATTGTTGTTGGCCAAATTGAGCATCTCTAGCGCCAGTGAGCTTCCAAAGTTGTCTGGGATCGGCCCAGTTAGCAAATTGTTAGACAAATCGAGAATGGACAGAGTCGGGATCATGGCAAGTGACGATGGGATACCGCCTGAGAGCTGGTTACTCCGCAGGCTCAGCGACACGAGGCGCTCGCAGGAGGCGAGGCTGCTGGGGATGCTCCCAAAGAGGCGGTTGGTGGAGAGGTCGAGTGCCGAGAGCGAGGCGCAGTCCTCGATCTGGCCTGGTATTTCTCCGGCTAGGTCATTGTCGGCGGCAGAGAAGCTTTGGAGCGTCGGCATGGATAGTATCGTCGGGGGCAGCGACGAGGAGAGACGGTTATGGGAGAGATCGATGAAGTTGAGCGAGGTAGAGAGGGAGAGGTCATCGGGTATCTCTCCGTAGAGATCGTTGCCAGCCAATTCCAGGCGTTGGAGCCTCGGAAGGCCACCGAGGCCATCCGGGATCGTGCCGTTGAGTTGGTTGTTATGCATCCGGACGCGGACGAGCGGGAGGCACGTGGATAGGCCGGTCGGTATCGGCCCTGACAAGGCGTTGTTAAACAGGATTAGCTTGGTGAGGTTTCCTCCATCGCACAAACCAGTGGGGATTCCACCCGAGAACGAGTTGGACGACACATCTAGCCACTGGAGCGGCGAGTTCCGACCCAGGACGGCCGGCAAAGGGCCGACAAGCGAGTTGTTCCACAACTCCAGCACCTCCAGCTGCGGCAATTCGCCGATTCCGGCAGGCACCAGGCCTTTCAGCTTGTTGCACATAAGATTGATAAGCTGGAGATTGGCCAGCTGCGACAATTCCGGTGGGATCGACCCGGATATCAAGTTATCGGATAGATCGAACAACTGTAACGATGAAATGTTACCAATTTCGCTCGGTATCTCGCCGTCGATATTGTTTTTGTACAGGTAGACGGTGGTGAGGAATTGAAGCTTGCCTAGCTCGACGGGAACGGGACCGCGCAGGTTTCCAATCGCCATGTCGAGGTACTGGAGCTTGGTCAGGTTGCCGAACTCGGCAGGAATCGGTCCCTCGAACTCGTTGTAGCCAACTATGAGCGTCTCCAATGCGGCGAGTTGGCCGAGCTCGGCCGGGAGTCTTCCGGTGAGGTTGTTCCCGGAAACGCCTAAAAACTTCAGCCTTTGCAAGCTCTTGTACGCCGGTGGTAGTGACCCAGAGAAGAAATTCCCCCGGAGATCCAGCGTCACAAGTGACGCCGCATTTCTGATCTCGTGGGGGAGCGGCCCTTCGAAGTTGTTCCCCGACGCATTAAGGCTCAACAGGCTCGGGCAGGAGCCGAGGCCGGCCGGAAATTGCCCGCCAAAGTTGTTGTCGCTGACGTCGAGCTCCTGAAGCGCGGTGAGGTTGGACAAGGCAACCGGCAGGGAGGAAGAAAAAGAATTGCCACAGAGGTTGAGGCGGGCCAAGGCGTGAAGGCGACGTATGTCATCTGAGATTATGCCGCTCAAGTTGCGGTGCGACAGGTCGAGGCCGTCAACGACGCCAGCCGAGTTGCAATGCACGCCCGTCCAGTTGCAGTAGGGCGAGCCGGCTGCCTCGGCCGGCAATTTCCAATCTCGGAGGACTTTCAACGGATCATCCAGCTGCGATTTGATCGATAGCAGCGCGGCCATCTCGCCGCCCTCGTTGGCATTGGTCACACCAGAAATCCATGAGAAGAAGAACAGCAAGAAGAAAATCAAATGCAGTCTTCTTGTCATCTTTAACTGCTCCTTCTCCCTTTGTCTTCTCCTGCTCCGCTCTGTATCATGTTTTTCTGTTCTTGCTTCTGTGGAGTAACATGGCAAAGAAAGATGACTTATATGAAGGCTCAGAGCGGATGATTGGTTGGTGTAAGAGAAGAGGTGGATTGGCAACTAATTTAATTGTTCGATTACAATAAACAGTTATTTCATAATTATGAACCGATTGGCTCGTGGGATCTCGGGATTAGCGAGAGCTGGTAATGGAAACGCATATGCTTGCTTGGAGCCTTTAGACGTGGGCTGGAAAGTTTTTGGATTATTGAAAACATACTCCGACAGAAAACATCGAGGAAATGTGGGAGTGCACAATGATTTAAGCACATTGAGACAAATCAAAGAGTGAGAAGGAGGGACACAAGTGCGAGAAAGAAAGTATAATTTAACCTAGCAAAAACAGTGGATGTTTGGAAAATTATGAGATAAGATATCCAGTGAATGCTATTTTGGAGATCCTGCAGTAATGCAAACTTACTGATCGTTAGAGGATGATCAGAAGATCTCATTCATTACTGTATATTTCTTTCTTCATGATCATTTATCACTAGCAAGCACTTTTTTCCTCTATAATTAGAATATCAGAGCATGAAACTAAAGCAGCACGAACACATTCTCCCAGTTGAGGACCCGTTTGAGTTCAGATAAAAATAGTATCCAAGAAGGAAAAAGAAGCGGAGGCGCTTCTTCTTCCCATGTGTTTCAGAGTCAACTACAGTGACAATTGCCCACAACCACAATAAAGTCAGCTCAACTGATTCTAACTGTTGCATCTTAATTAACCATCACCTGCCTACTAAGAAACGATTTGGCTTTCCCTGTAGGTGAGTGAGGCAGCAAAGATTACAGAACCTAACACCACTTATCAACTTATTCATTGGTAAGTTTCTATGGAATCTGGCCATGTTATTGTTCCACTGGAATGAGAGAGAAGCCAACTCAGCTCCATTATAGACTCAAGGGAAAGGGAGGTGCAATTTGGGCATAAGAGGAAAGGGCTGGACACCAAATACAATGATAGGGAAGCGGCCACCAAATGAGCACCTCCAACTCACACCTGCACTCTGCCCACATGAACACATGGTTACAACTCATTCTTTATTCAACTGCATTTATTTAATCCAGGACCAAGAGAAAGATGGAGGGAGGCATGTGAAGGGCTCTTTGTCTTTGTGCTTTTTTTTTTTTGTGTTAAGAGTTGGATATCATATTTGGATCTAATTAATTCTGCAAATAATTATTTTTATTCTATAAATTTTTTTTATCAACTATTAAAATAAATTTAAAAAGTGTTTGTTTTTATAAAATCGATTACACAGTCATATTGTTTTTATAAAATCATATCGAAATCGTATTTGATACTACTGGTACCTTCCTTACATAATCCCCGATAGAGGGATTAGCGGGTAACCTAAGATCCGGTCCAAAATATACGGCTCAGCTAAGAAAGGAAAGGAAGATTGACACGGGCGAATATTGAGAGCCATCGGTACGGGCGAACCTCAGAAGTCATTGGCACGGGCGAATATTGAGAGTCATTGGCACGGGCGAATATTGAGAGCTATTGGCACGGGCGAATATTGAGAGTCATTGGTACGGGAGAGTTAATGAAAACAATTGATACGGCAAAGGAGAGGCGGAGGGCGCTTCGCCAAGAAGCCAGCACAATCTGATCCCTACAAGGGGAAGTTGGGCACAGGAAGGAGAGAAATTGGTTCGGGTTGATGAGGAACCCTAGGGCTAGGGCGCCCGTGGGCTATAGACCTAAAACTAGCTTCCCTCAACATGGAAGGTTGAGGGAGATAGTCTAGCCTAGTTTCCCGAAAAATAGAGGAAAGGGTGTTAGGCAACGGCCTGGGAGGCCCCACATAATATTCCAAAGAGTCTCCACTCCTGATATCTGTAACAGAATTATTCTCCAGGAAAAGGTGGTGGTCACGTGGACGATGAAGATAACCCACGACGTTACGATGAAGGAGAGGAGGGGAGGAGATAAAAGGGGAGGAAGTAGGGAAAAAGAGAGAGAAAGGCGATTATTCCCACCCAGCAAGAGAGAAGGAGACAGAGGAGGAGAAGGAGAGCAACAACCGTTTCGCCGGAGAAGAAGGAGGGAGATCTGTAGCTGTTACATCTCTTGTATTTTTCTCGTCTTGTGATATCACTGTAAGAGGTTTTTTCTCCTCTACCTTGAGCGACTTTAGTAAAGGAGGACCTTCATAGTGAAAGTGCTTAGGCGCTGCATCTGGTGAGAAAAGCTCACCTCCGTGGAGTAAGAATCCTTATTCCGAACCACGTTACATCTTGTGTTTGAGTCTCAATTGCTGGCGTCGGTTTCTTGCATTTCATCTACTTCATCTTTTTATTCTTTACTGATTGCGGCCTGTGAGAACCCTCTGAGATCTCCATCCGTGCTTCGTTGCATTGGAAAGGAGTGAACAGACTTCACCCGTCCGCATCAGTTGGCGCCGTCTGTGGGAACATTTGAGCTGGACGTCGAGATGCAACCCGAAGAAATACAACAACCTGATACCTTTGCGGCGGAGGAGCGCCCCATCACTGTCACGCCCCGGGGCCCATTCGCCATCCAAATGACGGAGGAGCCCCTTAGCGACAATTATTCCGATATACATCGCTGGAACCAAATCAGATAAAACTTTGAAATAATATAGAAATATAAGTATTTTATTAACCGCATGCATGCACGACTAAAATATAAATCAATTAAAAGTAAATTAGTTTTATGCCACCAAATCAAACTGCGACCAAAATCTAAAGTACATAAACAAAATGCAATAACAAAAAGTAAATAAAACGACATCTCGATGATGCAGTGGACCAAGACTAAGGGACTCTCCGAGCGACGCCAAGGTAAGCTAATCGACATGTCCTCTACTAGCTAACTCAAGGATAAAAGAAGAGGGGTGAGTACAACCACTCTGGGTGGATATAAAATAGTGCATAATCATAATGGATATAATGGACATAATGGAAGTCAAAGGAAACAAACTAGAGTAACCCAAACCTCAAGAGTACCAATATCACCAAGAACTAACTCGATCAACAATATAATGTATACACATGCAATATATACAACCAACTGCAATCTATAAGCAATACATACCAAGATATCATGATAAAGCCTCGTGGCTCTCGAGGTAATACAAAGACACTATCAAGAACCACATGCTACCACGACGGGACTCGTGGGCGATAAGCAATAAAAGACTCCATGTTCATGCGGCAACGACATGCTACCACGACCTGGTCTCGTGGGCAGACAGAGTATATAGCTATCTAGCTATGGACTGCACGCAACAACATGCTACCACGACCGGGTCTCGTGGGCAGTCAAGATGTAAGGTAGCTATCTAGCTACATACGATACACGAATCCAACTATCACTAACTTCAACGAGTAGTCCAAGAGTATAACTCCGCAGATCCTCTCAACCACGAATGGGAGACATAAGCCACCACAGTATACAAAGCAACCATAGTTCAAAGTAGAGAACCTCATCGCAGACCCTCTCAACCACGAATGGGAGACATAGCTAGCAAATGAGATAGAAGAAAAGTTATAAATCCTTCATCGCAGACTTCTCTCAACCACGAACGGGAGACATAGCCGGCAAATGAGACAGAGAAAAGTTATATATCCTCACTGCACCTCTCTCAACCACGAATGGGAGACATAGTCGGCAATGAGACAGGGTTATATATCCTAACAATTTAATCTTATCTTAATTATACTATTTCACTAGTTCATTCATAATACCAATCCAACAAAATAATAGGTAAGCATCTTCCAAAGACTATCTACCTATTTATATCTCAAAGACTAAATAGACACCTACAACAAGAATATCAATCAATAACTACATGTTAATGATGAGCAAGCAACCTAGAATACAAGGGTTCAAATGAACATAGTATCAAAGTAATTCTAGCAATAACATCAAGAAATCAAATAACCAATAAAATCATGCACTAAATTCTAAAGATGTAAAAGATCCACCCACTGATGTAGAGCGACCTAGCAATCTTCCAATCCAAAGCTCTCTTCTCAAAGTTGTTATTTAACCCGATCAATATTTTAACTAATTAGTGGACAAGTATTTAATAACTCAATTAATCTCTTAGTTGACTATCTAATCAATTTAGATTAGATTAACTTTTAGCTTAATTATTATTGTATTAAACCAGCGACATAATTAATTAAATTAATTATGTTGTCGTAGTTGATTCAATTAATCATTTAATCAATTCAAACTCAATTTAATTAATAAGAATAAACCTAATTAATTTGGTTAACGAGTCAAACCAAAACTGATTAATTACTTACCCAATAAATCAGCTTTAATAATCTAGTTAATCCAGAAACCCAAAACTAATTTATTAGCCAATTTAATTAATCGAATCTCATTACTAATTAAATCTAAATTAACTGATTAATCATTTTTTTTTTATTACCTAATCCTAATTGCAAGAATTTTCACGCGTGCGTGTTGATACGAGCAGGCGGCGTCGTTGCGGTGCGCAACCGTAAGGGCAGCGACGGCGGTTGGAGCTCGGGCGGCGGCGATCTGGACACAGCGAAGGGCGACGCACGAGGAGAAGGCGGCGACGGCGCGAGCTCGAGGAAGCGACGACGTCGGTGTGGCTGCGGACGCGAGAAAGAGGAACGACGCCGAAGAGGAGCGTCGTGCGTGAGCAACAGGCCAAAAAGGGGCGGCTGGCGGTGTCCGCGTGCGCGGTGGCGCGCGCAAGGCAAAGGTGCGGCGGTGGCGGGACGGGGCGGAGGTCGGACGCGAGGCGAAGGAGGGAAAGGAAAAAATGAAGGCTTATTTATAATGGTTTTGATTGAATTAATCAACCTTGATTAATTCAATTAATCAAAGTCTTAAAAATTTTATCCTAAAATATCTATCTTCCGGATAAAATAAATAAACTATCTCAAAGTCTAATAAAATTATCCGAAACCTTTCTAATTAAATATTAATAATTAAATCTACCTTTTGAAACCATAAATTTATTATTGGATAAAGCCAATTTGACTTACTCCAATCTGATAAAAACTTATCCCGAAATTATCAACTAAAATTCTAATAAATAACTAATTTCAATTTAGTAAAATAGATAAATAAATTTACTTTATTTATCTCGTAATTAAATTAAATTATTATTATATTATATTATTATATTTTTTATTTGATTTGTTATATATATATATATATATATATATATATATATATATATATATATATATATATATATATATATATATATATTCCGATATATTACATTCTCCCCCACTAATAAAAATTTGGTCCCCAAATTTCCTACTCGATATACCCTAATGAAGATAGCCTATCTACATGTCCTTCTTTTACTCTAAACAGTTGCTTCATCAGAATCTCGTTACCATCCCACTTCAATCCAGCAGATGACCTTGTTTCATTCTTCGTGCTTGGGATATATTATGGAACTTCAACTATATCCTTCACAACATAAATAAATTGAGTACATACTCCCATATCAACAAAATATGGAAGTCATTATGTACTTCTATGGTTAGTTAACACTAATTGTTACGTCACTCTTTTAACTTATTCTAAACCTTCACATTCCAATTGTCAGATCGTAACCTTCTCGGTGGGTTATGGGCCCATCATGCTTCCACTGTGCCACTCTGATCCATATCTTAAATTGGTTACTAGTCTTCTCGTCTTCAGCAGTGTGAGATCCAAGGTATTTGTCAAGTCTTTTACTCTAAGTTGATGGTAGACTAATCTAAAGTTAAGATATGTTTGTCTCAATCCAAGGAATACTCCTTTACTTCATAGCAGACATTAGAGTCTTCCTTGGTAGTATCATTATGACAATTCCACTAGGTTGAGGTATCAAAATTCTACTAATTCTTCCTAAGAACTATCGAGATAAAAGAATGTGAACTGTCAGTATATCAGCAAAGATAGAATAAACTGAATCGATACCTTATATACCAAATCCACTAGTTTGTTGCACCTCCCCTCGAGTCATACCATGCACCCGTCCCGTTTCAGGTCCAAATTTGCTTTTGAAGGAGGATTATCAAATTTGACTCTGTGCGGTTATTCGCAAAGAGTTCGGTCAATCGGGTGAGGACCGTGATGGAGGTAATGGTAGGGTTGTTGTGGAGGGGTAGGTCGTTGTGGTGGGCACATTTGGATAGTATTGGGAGGACAACAATGGGTGTTGCATGAAATATGGTGTCGATGAGTGCTCCAGGTGCATGTGGTACAAGCTGTGCTTGTAGAAGTGCGATTACTGACGTGATGCTTGTGATACCAGGATTCTCTTTGTTGTCGATGTTGCACGCGACTGACCCTTCTGAGCTAATGCGTCTGTGGATTCCAACTGGGCTTTCAAAGGGCATTCCTTACTCATATGTCCCGGTAGTTTGCAATAAAAACATATCGATTGCTCTAATGGGCACTCCGACTTCATATGACTTTGCGATCCACATTGATAACACCTTACCGAACCAGGGTTATATGATCGCTTTCGTTGGGTAGGCTCGGAGGATGTTCGTCGACTTCCTGGCCGAGAGGCCCCCTGTGCTAGATCGTGACCCTTGGTTCGTTCTGCTTGCTTTGGTCATCCATCTGTTGGTTCTGGTTGAGATTTTGTCCGTGATATTTGTTTCTCTGCCTCTTTCTCCGGATATTTGTTGTTGGGTCATCTCAATCAACAGGCCCGATCTAATGCTTCTCGGTAGGTATCAATGGAGGATCCTGGACATCCTAATCCGTATGTAGGTCGAAGACCTTGGATGAACTGAGCATCCGCTCAGTAGTCCCTGTACTACCGTGGGGCAAAATTCCGTAAGTCAACTAAACTCTGCATTATAATCCATGACGCTTCGATTGCCTTGTTTAAGTTTTAGGAATTCCTGACGACGACCCATACAGAAAGAGGCGGAAAATATCGCTCTTAAAGGCCTCTGAATCGCTCCAAGTGATGCTCGTCTCTAAAATCGTCATTGCATTTTCCACCGTGAGAGCTCGACTCGTAAGTGATACACCGCAAGCTCCACTTTTTCTGCATCCATGCAGGTGATATATCCAAACGAGTCTTCTAGATTGTCTATCCACGCGAGCAATCCATGGATCGGTATCCCCCTGAAATAAGGTAAACCGGTCCTTCATCATTTTAACCAATGCAGGTATACACGCCTTATCCATGACCCAAGTGGTGGTGGTAGGGTTCAGGGCTCTCTGAGGGGTTACTCTTTGACCTCCAACGGGTGGCTGGCAGATCTGATCCTGCCCCTCTGACTGCACCTCAGTTGGCGGCTCTGAAGAGTCTACATTTTCTACTCGATGGAAGGTTCCGAAGATCGTAGTCGTTCCGAGGTCGACCTCGTCCACGACCTTGAGTAGGCGGTCTCATTAGGTGGCATTTCCTACTCGAGTAAATAGGTATCTAATAAGAACATTATAATAACTTCCTATGAGGAAAGTACAAGAACCTACTAAAGACAACAACTTTTCCTATAGCTCGTAGATGTCCTTCGCTTGCTTGGTCCCCAAAACACAAAAGTCCAAAAAACGAAGAATAAGAAAATCTCAAACACAAAACCACAAATCGAAATCGCAAACCTAGGCTCGATACTAATAAATTATCACGCCCAGCCCATTCGCCATCCAAATGACGGAGGAGCCCTTAGCGATAATTATTCCGATATACATCATTGGAACCAAATCGGATAAAACTTTGAAATAATATAGAAATATAAGTATTTTATTAACCGCATGCATGCACGACTAAAATATAAATCAATTAAAAGTAAATTAGTTTTATGCCACCAAATCAAACTGCGACCAAAATCTAAAGTACATAAACAAAATGCATTAACAAAAAGTAAATAAAACGACATCTCGATGATGCGGGGGACCAAAGACGGCAAGGGACTCTCTCGAGCGACGCCAAGGTAAGCTAACTGGACATGTCCTCTACTAGCTAACTCAAGGATAAAAGAAGAGGGTGAGTACAACCACTCTGGATATAAAATAGTGCATAATCATAATGGATATAATGGACATAATGGAAGTCAAAGGAAACAAACTAGAGTAACCCAAACCTCAAGAGTACCAATATCGGTTTACAGAACTAACTCGATCAACAATATAATGTATACACATGCAACATATACAACCAACTGCAATCTATAAGCAATACATACCAAGATATCATAAAGCCTCGTGGCTCTCGAGGTAATACAAAGACACTATCTGCATACAAGAACTACATGCTACCACGACGGACTCGTGGGCGGATAAGCAATAAAAGACTCCATGTCTGCAAGGCAACGACATGCTACCACGACCGGTCTCGTGGGCGCATAGTATATAGCTATCTAGCTATGGATCGACGCAACCACATGCTACCACGACCTGGTCTCGTGGGCAGTCAAGATGTAAGGTAGCTATCTAGCTACATGCGATACACGAATCCAACTATCACTAACTTCGAACGAGTAGTCCAAGAGTATAACTCCGCGGCAGATCCTCTCAACCACGAATGGGAGACATAAGCGACCACAGGTATACAAAGCAACCATAGTTCAAAAGTAGAGAACCTCTACTGCAGACCCTCTCAACCACGAATGGGAGACATAGCTAGCAGCCGAGATAGAAGAAAAGTTATAAATCCTCTCATCAGACCCTCTCAACCACGAATGGGAGACATAGCCGGCAATGAGACAGAGAAAAGTTATATATCCTCTATCAGACCCTCTCAACCACGAATGGGAGACATAGTGATCATGAGACAGGGAAAAGTTATATATCCTCTAACAATTAATCTTATCTTAATTATACTATTTCACTAGTTCATTCATAATACCAATCCAACAAAATAATAGGTAAGCATCTTCCGGCACTATCTACCTATTTATATCTCAGCACTAAATAGACACCTACAAGAATATCAATCAATAACTACATGTTAATGAGCAAGCAACCTAGAATACAAGGGTTCATGAACATAGTATCAAAGTAATTCTAGCAATAACATCAGTAAATCAAATAACCAATAAAATCATGCACTAAATTCTAAAGATGTAAAAGATCCACCCACCTCTGACTGTAGAGCGACCTAGCAATCTTCCAATCCAAAGCTCTGCGTCCGTTCTCAAAGCTGTTATTTAACCCGATCAATATTTTAACTAATTAGTGGACAAGTATTTAATAACTCAATTAATCTCTTAGTTGACTATCTAATCAATTTAGATTAGATTAACTTTTAGCTTAATTATTATTGTATTAAACCATAATTAATTAAATTAATTATGTTGTCGAGTTGATTCAATTAATCATTTAATCAATTCAAACTCAATTTAATTAATAAGAATAAACCTAATTAATTTGGTTAACGAAGTCAAACCAAAACGATTAATTACTTACCCAATAAATCACTTTAATAATCTAGTTAATCCGAAACCCAAAACTAATTTTTTTTAGCCAATTTAATTAATCGAATCTCATTACTAATTAAATCTAAATTAACGATTAATCATTTTTTTATTACCTAATCCTAATTGCAGAATTTTCTCACCGCGTGTTGACCACGAGCAGGCGTGTACGTTCGCGGTACTGGCACAACCGTAAGGGCAATGACGGCGGTTAGAGCTTCGAGCGGCGATCCGACCACCGGGCGACGCGACGAGGAGAAGGCGACGGCGCGAGCTCGAAGCGACGACACGTCGGTGGTCAGCTGACGCGAGAAAGAGGAACGACGCCAAGAGGAGCGTCGTCGTGAGCAACAGCCAAAAAGGCGGTGGCGGTGTCGCGCGGCGGTAGCGTGGCGTGTCTGTGTGCTACCGACGGAGGCTGGTCGCGTGACGGCGGGCGAAAGGGGCTGCGGTGCGGTGGCCTTGCCGCCGACGCGTGCAGCTAGGGCGAGCAACGACGGAGAGGGCGCGCGAGAAAGAGGAAGAAAAAGCTCGGGAATGAAAACAATAAAGGGAAAGGAAAAAATCAAGGCTTATTTATAATGGTTTTGATTGAATTAATCAACCTTGATTAATTCAATTAATCAAAGTCTTAAAAATTTTATCCTAAAATATCTATCTTCCGGATAAAATAAATAAACTATCTCAAAGTCTAATAAAATTATCCGAAACCTTTCTAATTAAATATTAATAATTAAATCTGCTTTTGAAACCATAAATTTATTATTGGATAAAGCCAATTTGACTTACTCCAATCTGATAAAAACTTATCCCGAAATTATCAACTAAAATTCTAATAAATAACTAATTTCAATTTAGTAAAATAGATAAATAAATTTACTTTATTTATCTCGTAATTAAATTAAATTATTATTATATTATATTATTATATTTTTATTTGATTTGTTATATATATATATATATATATATATATATATATATATATATATATATATATATATATATATATATATATATTAGATATATTACATTCTACTAATAAAAATTTGGTCCCCAAATTTCCTACTCGATATACCCTAATGAAGATAGCCTATCTACATGTCCTTCTTTTACTCTAAACATTGTTCATCGTAATCTCGTTACCATCCCACTTCAATCCAAAGAGATGACCTTGTTTCATTCTTTCGTGTGCTTGGGATATATTATGGAACTTCAACTATATCCTTCACAACATAAATAAATTGAGTACATACTCCCATATCAACAAAATATGGAAGTCATTATGTACTTCATGGTTAGTTAACACTAATTGTTACGTCACTCTTTTAACTTATTCTAAACCTTCACATTCCAATTGTCGATCGTAACCTTCTCGGTGGGTTATGGGCCCATCATGCTTCCACGCCACTGATCCATATCTTAAATTGGTTACTAGTCTTCTCTTGTGAGATCCAAGGTATTTGTCAAGTCTTTTACTCTAAGTTGATGGTAGACTAATCTAAAGTTAAGATATGTTTGTCTCAATCCAAGGAATACTCCTTTACTTCATAGCAGGACATTAGAGTCTTCCTTGGTAGTATAATTATGACAATTCCACTAGGTTGAGGTATCAAAAATTCTACTAATTCTTCCTAAGAACTATCGAGATAAAAGAATGTGAACTGTCAGTATATCAGCAAAGATAGAATAAACTGAATCGATACCTTATATACCAAATCCACTAGTTTGTTGCGCCTCCCCTCGAGTCATACCATGCACCCGCCCCGTTTCAGGTCCAGCTTGCTTTTCAGAAGGGAGGATTATCAAATTTGACTCTGGTTGCGGTTGACTGCAAAGAGTTCGGGTCAACTGGTGAGACTGTGATGGAGGTAACAGGTAGGGTTGTTGTGGAGGGGGTAGGTATATCGCTGTGGTGGGCACGCTGGATAGTATTGGGAGGACAACAATGGGTGTTGCATGAAATATGGTGTCGATGAGTGCTCCAGGGACTGCATGTGGTACAACTGTGCTTGTGGGGGTACAGTTCGCTGCTGACGTGATGCTTGTGATACCTGGGATTCTCTTTGTTGTCGATGTTGCACGACCTGACCCTTCTGAGCTAATGCGTCCGTGGATTCAAAGGGCATTCCTTACTCATATGTCCCGGTAGTTTGCAATAAAAACATATCGATTGCTCTAATGGGCACTCCGACTTCATATGACTTTGCGATCCACATTGATAACACCTTACCGAACCAGGGTTATATGATCGTTTCTGTTGGGTAGGCTCGGAGGATGTTCGTGCTGACTTCCTCGGTCGAGAGGCCCCCCCCGTGCTAGATCGTGACCCTTGGTTCTGGTTCTGTGCTTTTTGGCTGCCATCCTGTTGGTTCTGTGGTTGAGATTTTGTCCGTGATATTTGTTTCTCTGTCTCTTTCTCCTGGGATATTTGTTGTTGGGTCATCTCAATCAACAGGGCCCGATCTAATGCTTCTCGGTAGGTATCAATGGAGGATCCGGACATCCTAATCCGTATGTAGGCTGCAAGACCTTGGATGAACTGGAGCATCCGTTCGTAGTCCTGTACTACCAGGTGGGGGCAAAATTCCGCAAGTCGACTAAACTCCGCATTATAATCCATGACGCTTCGATTGCCTTGTTTAAGGTTTAGGAATTCCTGACGACGAGCCATACAGAAAGAGGCGGGGAAATCGCTCTTAAAGGCCTCTCGGAACTGTCTCCAAGTGATGCTCTGTCCCTCGAAAATCGTCCGCTGCATTTTCCACCAGGTGAGAGCCTGACCTCGTAAGTGATACACCGCAAGCTCCACTTTTTCTGCATCCATGCAGGTGATATATCCAAACGAGTCTTCTAGATTGTCTATCCACGCACGAGCAATCCATGGATCGGTATCCCCCTGAAATAAGGTAAACCGATCCTTCATCATTTTAACCAATGCAGGTATACGCGCCTTATCCATGACCCAAGCGGTGGTGGTAGGGCTCGGGGCTCTCTGAGGGGTTACTCTTTGACCTCCAACGGGTGGATCGACGGATCGATCCTGCCTCTCACCGCACCTCGGTCAGGCTCTGAAGAGTCTACATTTTCGGCCTCGATGGAAGGTTCCGCAGCATCAGCAGGTCGTTTCCGAGGTCGACCTCGTCCACGACCTTGAGTAGGGGCGGTCTCATTAGGTGGCATTTCCTACTCAGAGTAAATAGGTATCTAATAAGAACATTATAATAACTTCCTATGAGGAAAGTACAGTAACCACTAAAGACAACAACTTTTCCTATAGCTCAGAGATGTCCTTCTGCTTGCTTGGTCCCAAAACACAAAAGTCCAAAAAAACGAAGAATAAGAAAATCTCGAAACACAAAACCCACAAATCGAAATCGCAAACCTAGGCTCTGATACCAATAAATTCACGCCACGGCCCATTCGCCATCCAAATGACGGAGGAGCCCCTTAGCGACAATTATTCCGATATACATCGCTGGAACCAAATCAGATAAAACTTTGAAATAATATAGAAATATAAGTATTTTATTAACCGCATGCATGCACGACTAAAATATAAATCAATTAAAAGTAAATTAGTTTTATGCCACCAAATCAAACTGCGACCAAAATCTAAAGTACATAAACAAAATGCAATAACAAAAAGTAAATAAAACGACATCTCGATGATGCAGTGGGACCAGCACGGCAAGGGACTCTCTGAGCGACGCGAAGGTAAGCCAACTGGACATGTCCTCTACTAGCTAACCTGAAGGATAAAAGAAGAGGGGGTGAGTACAACCACTCAGTGGGTGGATATAAAATAGTGCATAATCATAATGGATATAATGGACATAATGGAAGTCAAAGGAAACAAACTAGAGTAACCCAAACCTCAAGAGTACCAATATCAGTCTGCAACTAACCTGATCAACAATATAACAGATACACATGCAACATATACAACCAACTGCAATCTATAAGCAATACATACCAAGATACCGCGACAAAGCCTCGTGGCTCTCGAGGTAATACAAAGACACTATCTGCGCGCAACCACATGCTACCACGACCGGGACTCGTGGGCAGATAAGCAATAAAAGACTCCATGTCTGCGGGCAACGACATGCTACCACGACCTGGTCTCGTGGGCAGACAGAGTATATAGCTATCTAGCTATGGACTGCACGCAACCACATGCTACCACGACCTGGTCTCGTGGGCAGTCAAGATGTAAGGTAGCTATCTAGCTACATACGATACACGAATCCAACTATCACTAACTTCGAACGAGTAGTCCAAGAGTATAACTCCGCGGCAGATCCTCTCAACCACGAATGGGAGACATAAGCGACCACAGGTATACAAAGCAACCATAGTTCAAAAGTAGATAACCTCTACCGCAGACCCTCTCAACCACGAATGGGAGACATAGCTAGCAATGAGATAGAAGAAAAGTTATAAATCCTCTCTAGACCCTCTCAACCACGAATGGGAGACATAGTCCGGCAATGAGACAGAGAAAAGTTATATATCCTCTACTGCAGACCCTCTCAACCACGAATGGGAGACATAGCTGACAGTCGAGACAGGGAAAAAGCTATATATCCTCTAACAATTAATCTTATCTTAATTATACTATTTCACTAGTTCATTCATGATACCAATCCAACAAAATAATAGATAAGCATCTTCCAAAGACTATCTACCTATTTATATCTCAAAGACTAAATAGACACCTACAATAAGAATATCAATCAATAACTACATGTTAATGATGAGCAAGCAACCTAGAATACAAGGGTTCAAATGAACATAGTATCAAAGTAATTCTAGCAATAACATCAAGAATCAAATAACCAATAAAATCATGCACTAAATTCTAAAGATGTAAAAGATCCACCCACCTCTGACTGTAGAGCGACCTAGCAATCTTCCAATCCAAAGCTCTGCGTCCGTTCTCAAAGCTGTTATTTAACCCGATCAATATTTTAACTAATTAGTGGACAAGTATTTAATAACTCAATTAATCTCTTAGTTGACTATCTAATCAATTTAGATTAGATTAACTTTTAGCTTAATTATTATTGTATTAAACCAGCGACATAATTAATTAAATTAATTATGTTGTCGTAGTTGATTCAATTAATCATTTAATCAATTCAAACTCAATTTAATTAATAAGAATAAACCTAATTAATTTGGTTAACGAGTCAAACCAAAACTGATTAATTACTTACCCAATAAATCAGCTTTAATAATCTAGTTAATCCAGAAACCCAAAACTAATTTATTAGCCAATTTAATTAATCGAATCTCATTACTAATTAAATCTAAATTAACTGATTAATCATTTTTTTTTTATTACCTAATCCTAATTGCAGTAAATTTTCTCACCGTGCGTGTTGACCGCGAACAGGGGCGGCGGCTGGTCGTTGCGGTGCGCAACCGTAAGGGCAGCGACGGCGGTTGGAGCTCGGGCGGCGGCGATCTGGACACGCAAGGGCGACGACGAGGAGAAGCGGCGGCAGCGCGAGCTCGAAGCGGCGGCGTCGGTGTAGGCGCGGGCCGAGAGAAAGGAACGACAGCCGAAGAGGAGCGTCGTGCGTGAACAACGAGCAAAGAGGCGGCGGTGGCGGTGTCGCGTCTTGGGCGGCGAAAGGGAAGGGAAAGGAAAAAATGAAGGCTTATTTATAATGGTTTTGATTGAATTAATCAACCTTGATTAATTCAATTAATCAAAGTCTTAAAAATTTTATCCTAAAATATCTATCTTCCGGATAAAATAAATAAACTATCTCAAAGTCTAATAAAATTATCCGAAACCTTTCTAATTAAATATTAATAATTAAATCTCTGCTTTTGAAACCATAAATTTATTATTGGATAAAGCCAATTTGACTTACTCCAATCTGATAAAAACTTATCCCGAAATTATCAACTAAAATTCTAATAAATAACTAATTTCAATTTAGTAAAATAGATAAATAAATTTACTTTATTTATCTCGTAATTAAATTAAATTATTATTATATTATATTATTATATTTTTTATTTGATTTGTTATATATATATATATATATATATATATATATATATATATATATATATATATATTCCGATATATTACAATCACTCTTCTACCATCACAACTAAAGGCCTTGATGGATGACGCTATCACAGAAGCCCTGGCTAGGGAAAGGAAAAGGACCGGATATCTGCATTCGCACTCCGGGGAACCTTCTTCCAGAGATCCACCCCCAGAAATACCTCCTCCCTCCCGTACAGGCGCCAATGGTGAAGTATTGCTTGGAGGTGGACTTGGGGGAAGAACACCTCAGAATACTATGCCCTTCACCCAAACGCGCCGGGAGGAACAGGGTGAAAGTCAATCCACCAAACCTCCGGAAGTATACGAGCCCAGTCCCTTCACGATGGACATTCTTTCGGAGCTCCCTCCATCCTACTTCCGGAATCCTCAGGTCAATAAGTATGATGGTTCGACGGATCCGGACGAGCACATATCTCAATTCGACGGAGCGGCCTCGCTTCAATACGTGAGGCGCTCTCAAGTGCCGAGTCTTCCGAACCACCCTGACTGGCTCGGCGCAAAAGTGGTTCACCACTCTGCCCCCGGGGTCTATCACCTGTTTCACTGACTTCCAGAGAATGTTCAGTCGAGAATTTGTCAGCTGCAAGGCGTATAAACAAGATGCCTCTATGTTAATGCATATCACCCAGGGACCTTCGGAATCCCTTAGGGGGTATATTCATCGATTCACTTCTGCAGCCCGGGGGATCCCCGCCACCCGATCTGAATCTTTCAGAGGTGCTATTCAGCATGGGCTGCGGGAGGGCCCCTTCCTCAGTTCCTTGTTAAGACAACCTACGGATAGTTACGAAGAGCTACTGAGCCGTGCGGAGAAATTTATCCGCGAAGAAGAAGGATTAAAGGTACGGAGGGCCGAACGGACTGCCACAGCAGTCCCCACTGAAAGAGTTCATCCCGCTGCTCTTCAAGCCCCCCCTCGGCGGGAGCATACAAGACCTTTTCGGCAAGAGGTTCCGAGGCTTCGTCCAATGCTGCAAGGTGTTCGCCCCACCCCACCATTACAAATCATGGCTGCTGAAGCGCTTCCTCCTGTGAGGACATGGAAAGAACGTGAAATGGAATTTTACGATCAGCAGGGTCTGCTACAACGACCCTTGGGACACAGGGGGATCCCGCGTAACCCTCCAGCCCCGTTCTTTTGCCAATATCACACAGAATACGGCCACAGTAGTGGCCGATGTTTCAAGTTACAAGAAGAATTGGATCGCCTCCATACTGCATATCCGCAAGTAAAGTTTCAGGCAGGAGGGCCGGCGCGGCGAGGCCCCCGACCTAATGTAACCCGTCCAGGGCCGTATAATCAACAACCCCGGGTCACTTTCCAAACGTCATCCCAGGAGATCGTCTCTCAAGAAGGCCCATCAGGGGAGGGCCCTCCATCCAATCTATATGACATTCCCACACGGGAAGTTATTCATGTTATAGCTGGAGGACCCACCGACGGGGACTCCAACCGGGCACGGAAGTCGTACGCCCATCTCATGGAGAGTTTGGCCATCGTCACCGACCAGACTATTCAAGTTGCACCGCCCGTTTCGTTCGGGCCAGAAGATCTGCAAGGCGTCCTGCTGCCCCACACGGACGCCTTGGTTATTCGTATATCCCTGGCCAATTATGAAGTGGCCCGGGTACTAGTTGACTCGGGAAGCTCTGTTAATATCCTTTTTCAGGAAGCCTTTGGACAAATGCAGCTGGGAAATGCCCAATTAGAAGATGTGTCCACGCCCCTCTTCGGATTCGCAGGGCACATGGTCCACCCGAAAGGACAGATATCATTGCCTTTAACTCTGGGTGTGAAACCCAACCAAAAAACCAGTATAATTCCTTTCCTTATTGTGGACGCTCCGTCCACTTATAACGCTATTCTTGGGCGTCCTTTCCTCACCCTTTTTCAGGCAGTGGCTTCCCCATACCACCAGAAGCTGAAATTTCCAGTAGGTCAATCGGTGGGCGAAGTTCGTGGAGAACAGAAGGCCTCCAGGAGCTGCTACGTGCAAATGGTTCGGGACGATCAGAAGAAAGCCCGAACCGAGGACCTGAAGGGCAAAGCTGTCATCATCACTGATGTCTGCGTCCTGGAGGAATCCCCCCCCAAAGTTGATAAAATAGAGGAGGGAGAACTGGTGGAGATCGCTCCAGGAAAGGCCACCCGAATAGCACAACAGCTGGATGTCAAAGAAGAGCTGGTGGCTTGCCTGAAGGAGAATGAAGACATCTTTGCAAAGGATGTGCATGATCTCACGGGGATCCGTCCTCATGTGGCGGAACATCATCTCAATATCATTCAAGGAGCCCGACCCGTCCAACAGAAGAGGCGACATTTTGGACCAGAAAAGGACAAAGTCATAGCAGAAGAAGTGGACAAACTACTAAAAGCGGGTCATGTAAAGGAAATCCAGTTCCCCGAATGGGTCTCTAATGTAGTCTTGGTTCCCAAGCCTTCGGGGCAATGGAGGATGTGTATCGATTTTCGTGATTTGAATAAAGCATGCCCTAAAGACTGCTACCCCTTGCCTCGTATTGACCAATTGGTGGATTCTACATTGGGATATGAAGTGGTGTCCCTAATGGATGCATATCAAGGGTATCATCATTCATCAAATACCTTTGGCCCAAGAAGATCAAAAGAGGGTTAGCTTTGTGACTGCGGGGGGGTTATACGCTTATGTGGTAATGCCGTTCGGACTAAAAAATGCAGGAGCCACCTATCAGCACCTTATGGACAAAATCTTCATGAGCGTAAAGGGAAGAATGTGGAGGTATACGTGGACGACATCTTGGTCAAATCAAAGGTCACTCGGGATTTAGTCAAGGACTTAAATGAAACCTTCGATACATTAAGGCGGTTTAATATGAAACTAAACCCTAACAAATGCCTATTTGGGGTAAAGAGTGGCAAGTTCTTGGGGTACATAGTGACGGAGAAGGGGCTGCAAGCCAACCCTGAGAAAGTGCAAGCCCTATGCAACATGAAGTCACCTGCTAGTCTGCGAGAGACCCAAAAGTTGGTGGGCAGGATTGTTTCTTTATCCCGATTTATAGCGGATCGGACAAGGTGCCTTTTTCAAGATTTTCAAGGTGCTAAATTTCAGTGGGATGATCAATGTGAACAGGCTTTCCAGGAGTTGAAGAAATATTTGGCTGGACTCCCCCTGCTAGCCAAACCAATACCTGGAGAACCATTATGGATGTATCTGGTCGTATCGGAAGGAGCCGTCAGTTCGGTATTATTGAAACAAGAAGGTTCTCATCAGCAACCTATTTATTATACGGCCATATCACGAAGGGGCGAATTCCGTTATCTGAGTTTGGAGAAGTTGGCGTATATCCTAGTACTAACCGCCCACAAATTAAGGCTGTACTTCTTGGCTCATCCCATCACCGTTCTAACACACAGCGAATTGGGTAAGGTCGTCACTAAGCCAAATTTCTCTGGACGATTGGCCAAATGGGTCGTAGAACTAAGCGAGTATGATATTCACTACCAACCTCGAACGGTTATCAAGGCCCAAGCACTCGCTGATTTTCTCGGAGGTACCTTGCGGCGGAAGATGGTTCGAACAAAGGAGGAGGATCGGAGGTATGGAATATATTCATAGAAGCGGTTCTTGAGATCTGCAGCAGCGCGTTGGTATCTTATTAATTTCCGGAGGTGAAGAAACTCGATTAGCGATTCGCTTGGAATATCGGGCATCTAATGAAGCGGAATATGAAGTCATTCTAGTGGGACTACAGGCTGCTAAAGCAGTGGGGGCTTCTTCCATTGTGATCCACTCGAATTCCCAGTTGGTAATATCACAACTTCAAGGTTCTTTTGCGGTTCGGGAGGAAAGGCTGTATAAGTATTTGAAGACTTTTGAGAAAGAAAAAGCTCAATTTCGTCAGGTCCTCTTGAAGCAAATCCCACGGGAGCATAACGGGAAGGCAGATGAATTGGCTCGGATGGCTAGCACTATGGGAGGAATAAAATCCTCGGAAGCGATCCATATGAGAGTTCATACTTCCTTAGCAATATGCAGCGTGGAGGGAGACGTACCTGAATCAAGCCTAACTCTTGATTGGAGGACCGACATCATAGCTTATTTACGGCACGGGAAGATCCCTGAAGGGAAAATAGCGGCATCCACTTTAATAAACCGAGCTAAACGGTTCATCCTCTTAAATGAAGACCTATACAAGACCTCTTTTGGGCGACCCTTGTTAAAATGCCTGGGAAACGAGGATGCGGAATGGGTACTCCGGGAGATCCATGAAGGATGCTGCAGCAATCATTTAGGAGGGAGAGCTTTAGCAAGAAAGGCTTTATTGGCAGGATACTTTTGGCCTACTCTTCAGCAAGATGCTGCTCATATAGTGCTTGCAGACACATCGACTTGTGAAAGCGTTAATCTCTTCTTGTACTTTCGATCAATGGGGAATAGATATATTGGGCCTGATTTCGGCAGCAGATTTTGTAATGAAGTTTTTGTTAGTAGCTGTGGATTATTTTTCCAAATGGGTGGAGGCAGAGCCCTTAGCCAAAATTACTGAGAATGCCGTAATACAGTTCTTATGAAGAAATATCATTTGTCGGTATGGTATTCCTCGGAAAATAGTCAGTGACAATGGACGACAGTTCCAAGGAAAAAAGATCCAAGAGTGGTGCCAAAGTCTCAACATTCAGCAGGCTTTCACTTTGGTAGCCCATCCTCAAGCAAATGAGCAGGTGGAGGTAACTAACAGGATCCTCATTCAAGGATTAAAGACTAAGTTGGGTGCTCAGAGGGGAAACTGGGTAGAAGAGTTACCAGGCATCCTATGGGCCTATCGAACCACACCCAAGACAGCAACGGGAGAAACTCCCTTTAGTTTGGTATACGGGGCGGAAGTCGTTATTCCGGTTGAGGTTTTGTTAAATAGCGCTCGGATAAAGGCATACGAACCAAATCAGAACCAACTTATCCGAAGCACCGAATTGGACTTGGTGGAGGAAAGGCGGGAGATGGCACTGAGGCGAGAAAAATTTCACAAGCAAAGAGTACAACGAGCCTTTAATAAGAAAGTGGTGCCTCGGAGATTTCAAGAAGGAGATTGGGTTTTGCATAAAGTCAATCCCTCTAGAGACCCTGGAAAGCTGGCTCCCAACTGGGAAGGACCTTATGAAATAACGTGCTGCGTAGCAGGGTCTGCATATTATATGAAGGATGACCAAGGCAAAGAGCTCCCACGACCTTGGAATGCCCTTCATTTAAAACTCTTTCACACTGTATGAGAAATATGGAATAGAAGAAGAGAAATTATGAAACTCCGAAGGAAATGCTTTTTGAATTTATTGCGTTCATTAGATGCCAAGTATTTTCCAAATTTCATTAAGGGGGCTACTTACAAAAGCAATACAGTATTGTTAATAAATCTTGAAGAAGAAGAGGAAAAACAGAGAGGAAATTCACATGTCAAAATGGGATATTAAATTACAGCTTAAACCGGTCGGGAGGATAACGTCGAAAGCCAGCCTCCCAATTTAAAGAAAATGAAGGATAGGTTGGAGGAGGCAACCCTTAGGCTGCATACTGCCGAACCGCATCATTAAATCCATCTTGATAGGTGGAACGCATTAAGATGATGAGTCGCTCCTTGCGATTCGGCCGGTCAGGGCTTCGCTCTCGATGCAACCTCTCGCATGTTTCTTGTTGTTCTCGAAGGTTTCGACGCACGTCCACATAGCGCCGCGACACCTCCATAATAGCATCGGCCAAGATGGAGACATCATCGGCTCGGGAACTTTGGTCCCGCTGCACAAGGTGCGTCATCTCCACCATATTTTGACGCATGGAAGCTGAAATCCCCTCCACTGCTTCGGAATACGATCTGGTTCGGGCAAGTTCAGAGCTCATCCTCTGGAGGGAGGTTTCTTGCCTGCGTAGACGGGCATGAGCATGCGCCCGGGAATTTATAAGGGATGAGTTTTCTTGTACCTCCTTGCACAAGCGGGTGCGAAGGTCCCCTATCTTATCTTGTGCTCGCTGATGTTGAACCCGAAGACGAGCGATGGCGTCAGAATCTTGTTGCTTCCCCTTGAGGAGCTCTGCTACCTGCTCTTGAAGACGTAGTAACTCTTGAGCCGAGGAAGATTCTGTGTTAGGAGAGGCCGACTGGACTTCCTGCCGGGGGACGAGGGGCTCTGCCCTTGGACGTGGTTGCGCCTTTAAGGTTGCGATAGTGTCAGCATCTTTCTGAATTTGCTGGCGAGCTTCGACTAATTGCTCTTGGCACAGGTGCAATTGTTGTAGCAGGAGTCGTTCTCGATTTTGAGCGTCCGCCAAGCCTTCCCGTTGTTGACGCTCCCATTCTTGGGCTTGAACTTGGTATTGATGAAGAGAGTGATCCAATTCTTTATGGTTGGTCAGGGCAGCATCTGCGTGGGAAAAGAAATTGGTCACTAGACAAAGCTAAGGAAGAGTGAGTAAGTGAAAGCATACCAAGTCCAGGGAGCATGGCGAGGAACCACTTCCTCTAAGTTTAGAATCCGAAGACTCCGGGGAGAAAGGGAAGAAGACGGGACGGAAGATGCTGAAGGAGGAACCTCTCCTATAAAGGAGAGAAGGAGGGTGGTATCCATCGGTTGAGAATGGAAAGAGGGAAGCGCATCAGATGGACGGCCCGCGGAGGTGGTAGTCGGGGGCGGCAGATCCATAGTTGCCGGGAGGATATGTGTCTCACCGGGTTGGGGGTTGATTGCGGAAGGAAAGACGGCAGGAGGTTGATCGAAGGAAGGATCTTGAGACGATGAGAGGATGAGCATTGGGCTGGAGGAGCCTTCGATAGGGATGCAAGAAGTAGAGAAGCCCTGGTCAGGGCCCACAGGAGGAGAGGGATTCTGCAGGCGATGAGCCAGGGGGGAAGTTGGCAGTGAAGGGATATCCACCGCCATGGGTTCAGAAAAGGAAGGACGGGCCGGGGAAAGGGAAGACAAAGGTGATCCATCCTCGCCATTGGTCGACATGGGAATACACCTTCCCTGTGTTCATCCCGAGTGTCTGGGGAAGAAGAAGGCGATTTCTGAACATCATTGGCGGAAGGAGAAAGAGTGGGAAAGTTAGGGCTTGTAAGGACCCTGGCTTCCTCCGGGATGGGGGTAGTGAGGGTCACGGAGGAGGAAAGGGAGAACGGCGAGGTGAATCGGGTATGATGATGGTGATTGGGAAGGTGAAGCGGAAGAAGAAGCGGAGGGTCACCGGATCCCGCTGGATTCGTAGCGGCCCGCTATCTCCTGGAAGAAGTTAGAATGCATCTTGGGGGTCTGAAAAAGGAAAGGAAAAAGAGGGGTTGGGAAGAAAGAATCGGGGAAACGAGGTTTGGCGGCGGCGGAGCAAACAGATGAAGAAGAAGGAGACCAAAAGGCGAAGGGAGGAGGATGGCAGGAGACACTAAGACCAAAGAACCCCCTATAAAAGGGGGAGGAATGGGCTTGCAGCCATTAGTGGGCCTCTCGTCTGTGGTAAAATGGAAAGAAGGGTTTATATTTCTAAATGACCCATTATGTACTAAAGCCCCCCATTTGCGAAAGAAGGAGGGGAACCAAAGAGGAATGATATGAAGGCGTTGCCTCCTTTATGCTCATTGCCCTGGCGCTATATACAAAAATTTCTATCCCCGCAAAGAAGAGCGGAAGATATCCCCGTGTGGTGGCGGAACGGAAGAACCGATGTCCTACGGTTATTATTTATTCCATATAAAAATTTCTATCCCCGCAAGGAAGAGCGGAAGATATCCCCGTGTGGTGGTGGAATGGAAGAACCGATATCCTTCGGTTATTATTTATTCTATATACAAGTTTCTATCCCCGCAAGGAAGAGCGGAAGATATCCCCGTGTGGTGGTGGAACGGAAGAACCGATATCCTTCGGTTATTATTTATTCTATATACAAGTTTCTATCCCCGCAAGGAAGAGCGGAAGATATCCCCGTGTGGTGGTGGAACGGAAGAACCGATATCCTTCGGTTATTATTTATTCTATATACAAGTTTCTATCCCCGCAAGGAAGAGCGGAAGATATCCCCGTGTGGTGGTGGAACGGAAGAACCGATGTCCTTCGGTTATTATTTATTCTATATAAAAATTTCTATCCCCGCAAGGAAGAGCGGAAGATATCCCCGTGTGGTGGTGGAACGGAAGAACCGATATCCTTCGGTTATTATTTATTCTATATACAAGTTTCTATCCCCGCAAGGAAGAGCGGAAGATATCCCCGTGTGGTGGTGGAACGGAAGAACCGATATCCTTCGGTTATTATTTATTCTATATACAAGTTTCTATCCCCGCAAGGAAGAGCGGAAGATATCCCCGTGTGGTGGTGGAACGGAAGAACCGATATCCTTCGGTTATTATTTATTCTATATACAAGTTTCTATCCCCGCAAGGAAGAGCGGAAGATATCCCCGTGTGGTGGTGGAACGGAAGAACCGATATCCTTCGGTTATTATTTATTCTATATAAAAAAAAAAAAATTTCTATCCCCGCACGGAAGAGAGAAAGATATCCCCGTGTGGTGGTGGAACGGAAGAACTGATGTCCTTCGGTTATTATTTATTCCATATAAAAATTTCTATCCCCACAAGGAAGAGCGGAAGATATCCCCGTGTGGTGGTGGAACGGAAGAACCGATATCCTTCGGTTATTATTTATTCTATATACAAGTTTCTATCCCCGCAAAGCGGAAGCTATCCCCGTATGGTGGTGGAACGGAAGAACCGAAATTCATTCGGTTATACTAAAAATTTCTATCCCCGCAAAAGCGGAAGCTATCCCCGTATGGTGGTGGAACGGAAGAACCGAAATTCATTCGGTTATACTAAAAATTTCTATCCCCGCGAAGTGGAAGATATCCCCGTGTGATGGTGGAGCGGAAGAACTGAGATCCCCTCAGTTATATATCACTTTTATCCCTGAAAAGGGAGGGAAGTTGAAGTCCTTGTTTAACCCTATATTGTTTTATCCTTGCAAAATAGCAGAACTAATTCATTCGATGATTCTATATCCCAAGCAGATTATAAAAGCGGAGGAGCCGAAATATATCTCCTTTATAGGTAAGTTTATGTGGATACGGAAGAAGTAAAGTGTGGTACCATGCCGAAGATACTGGAAGACAAACTGGGAAAGTTCATGGATGCAAAAGAATTACATATTCTGAGTCATCTACAAGGAAGAATAACAAACAACAGCCCTTATATATCCCGGGCGTTACAGTTCTTTGCTAGGAGGGACAGAGGGAAGTCCCTTGTAGGGTTGAGGTTGGCACAATAGTTGGCGCCGGTAGGACTACTGCAGGAAGGTCTGCCTGGCCAATTCCTTTTGGGACACTATCAGTTGTTGGCACAGGGAACGATTATGGGCGGAAGTTTCCTCCAGCTGTTGCTGTAAACACTCCACTTGTTTCTCTAAGGTAGCTATGTATCGGCGATCATTTATCTGTTCTTTAGAAGGCGAGGAACTGCTGCCCTATTCCGATATTCTTTCCATGGCAAGCAAAGGAAAAAGGAGAATGATGGAAGCTATCGGGTAAAGGCCAGTGGTTTTTATGGCAACGAAGGGGAAGAGTGCATTCATTGGTAGGAGAAGTAGGGACCATAAATGCCAGTAAAGCAGAGGAAACATGGGGGCAGTAGTGGGAAGGTTGACGGGACTACAATTGTAATTAAGAGGGTCCGAATCCCCGAGACATGATAGAAGAAGGCATGTTCGGATCAGATTACCGTCCTTTTGGAAGACAGAAACATTACTTCTACAGGAAAAAGACAAGAACGGATATCATTTGCCTCCCTTATTTTTTATTAACATATTTGAAACGATTACATTAACTTGATCTACCAAGATTTTCCATGATTACTCCTAACAGAAGAAGCGGGAGATGTCTCTTTGGGGGGAGAAGGAGCTAATATGACTCTGAAGCGTTCGCCTTGAGGGGGAGGAAGAACTGGTGGACCTTCATCGAAAGAGGAAGGATGAGTCCTCGCCGAGGCGGGACGAAAGTCGATCTTTGTGGAAGTGGGGAAGTTCAGCGGAAGCACGAGGATCTCCCACTGTATACTCCCACGTGAAGGGAGGATTCCACACCCGGTTGCGGAAGGAGGGGAAAGGAGCGCGGAAGGACCTCCCTGCCGGAGGGGTGGAGCCGTTGGAGGCGGATATGGAAGGGGCGGAAGGTCTGAAGTGAATTGAGCAGTCTCCGAATCTTCAATATCCTCGAGACCCAGTCTTGTAGTTCAAAAGATTGATCAAGAAACTTCGATGGGATGCCACAAGCCATAATAAGAAGATAGCAGGACGAAGGCATAGGGGGCAAAGGATTTATAATGGAAGGAAAGAGGCAACCGAGGTTCTGGGAAAGGGAAAGAGGACGAAGAGATTGATACCATTTCCAAAGCGGTAAGAGAAATAAGGAAGATCAATAAGTAGGAGCTATTTAAAGCGCCGCCCGAACCGGAATCGGAGTGGGTATGAATGATGTCAGGTAAAGACCTTGCGAGTGAATTCCCAAACTGAAATCGGGACGGGTGTGAATAATATCAGACAACATACTCCCAGCAGATTCCCGAATCAAAAATGGGGCGGAGGCGGATAATGTCATTCAATATCCCCTCCATAAGCCCGAGCCAATGAAGTGATTACACCATCCTATACAAGAAGAAAGGAAAATAAAAAAAAGGAGGAGTTTTAAAAGGGGTCCGACCCGTCAAGAAGCATGCCAAGAAGATGATAACTAAGCCTATAAATAAATTCATCATTCAGAGGCAGAAGAGAGGCCATTGATAAAATTATCAAAGAAGGAGAATAGTATAAATTACAATTCAAAGAGTTCGGGCGGACAGTTAGCTAGCGCCTCCGTAGGATCTAAATAACTAGTATCCGTGCCAGGAGGCGGGTATCCTCGCTCGGCATTTTGAGCTGAAGACCCCTCAAACCCTAGTATAAAGAGATCTACCCCTTTCTTGACATAACGCCTCTTGAGGTCGGCTTCCTGCTCCTTTAGTCGGTCCTGATATTGAGCCACCTGAGTTTGACTTTCCGCCAATTTGATCGCCAAAACATCTCTCTCGTCGCTTTTATAGCTCATTGTCCTAAAATTTGAAAGAGCTTCAAGATACTCTGTTGGAAGATGGATTCTTTCTTTGGGCCACCGGTGATAAGTTTCGGGGAAGAGCCGTTACTGCAGAGGAAAGTTCCTGACACTTCTTTACACAGGATTCCCTGGTAAGGGCCCAGGCTTGACGTTCCAGGTTAAGGCGGTTGCATTCTTGTTGAAGCTGTGAGATAGTAGCCGCAGAGTCAGCATCCTTGCCTTGAGCGTGGCATCCATAAGATATCTTTTATACTCCTTCAGTTCCTGAGTCAGGATGTCTACCTACTGCAGCTCACTAGATTGCAAGAAGAGGCGCTGTTCTAGTTCTTCATTTTTTCATTGCAGTTCCTCTTTCTCACTTCGAACCAAGGCTAGTTGCATCGTGGCGTCTTCGCATTGACCCCTAAAGTCCGCTTCCTTTGCCTCTTGTTCGTTTAATCGTCGCACGAGCTCTTTTTGCTGCGACACGGCGGCAAAATGACGAGTCTCCACACTAGATTGGAATCGGGCTAGGTGGACTACCATGTTGTTATGTTGAGTGGAGGCCTAAAAGGAGAGGAAAATTATCAGCCTACATCATTATAGGGAAATACCCATAGCAAAGAGGAGGAGAAGAAGGAGTAAATACCTCTGCCAGCAGTTTGCCCACTTGCTCACACGGGCCTTGTATACCCGACTGGTTAAAGAATTTTACCTCCGAAGGGTGCCAAATTTTCAACAAAGATCCCAGAGAGGCCCTCGGAGGGACCGGAAGGGAAGGGTCTTCTCTTTCCGAAGAAGATGGGGGCCTGGCACGGCGAAGAGGGGTAGGAACGATTCTCGAGTCAGACGGTGCTGGAGCTTGGAGGGATTCCGCATGAGGAGGCCGGGGTGAATTCTGTGTGGAGGGGGAAGAATGCAGAAACTGGGAGGGAGAATCCCCTCCTTGGGGAGCTAAAGAAGAGGCAGAGGAGGTGTTGCCTTCCATTCGGGGTTCATAAATGATTAGGGTCGAAGCTTACCTGGTGGGAAGACAAGGAAGGAGAGCCGATGAACTTGAAGCTCCTTTCTTGACAAGCCGCAGCTTCTTCCGAGGAGATGACGAGTCTGTGGATTTGCCTCTTTTAGTCGTGGTCTTCTTCTTCTTGGCGCCTCGATCGACTCTTCCACCAAAGCCTTCTCGTGATCGATTATCTACAAGATATATCGTAAGAAAGATGAATGCCCTAAAAAGGAAGTCACATTGCAGATAAATGTCACCCTACCTATAGCAACCAAGTCGCCAAAGTAGAGGGAGACAATTCAAAGTGGCTTAAGAGGAGTTTCTAGCGATGGTTCGAGCAATAATGCAGCTCTCCTAAGACTCTATACACTTCCGAAGGGACATTTGGTCCTCATTTCCTGGAAGAAGGCAATTCAGAAGGTCTACCTTCCAAGTATCGAGTAAAGGTAAAGACAGGAGTTGTACAAAGAAATATAAGGCTTCCCAACCCTTGTGGGAAGTAGGCGGAGTTCACCAGAATTGGCGGTCGGAACGACTAGGATGATAGAAGAGGCACTTAGAAGACTTTAATTGGAAGAAGCAATGGAATATTTCGGGGTCAAAGAGAGGTTCAAATGTTGGAACACTATATGGGTTCCCGATAGAATCCGGAAGGAGTTGGGGTGAATTGGTTGAGGTAGTCCATAGAAGTTTAGGAGGTCCAGATAGACGCGTGTAATCGCGAGGATAGTCCGTTAAGAAATTGTTCATAAAAAAGCATGTCAAGCCGGGAGGAGGTTTATGAGGTCGATGCTTTATTGAAACAATATTTTATAGAAGGCTCTATGTAGTTGTTCCTTAGGTTAAAGAAATAATGGTTGTAATCTAACTGAGTTATGGTATGTTCATACCAGGCGGGTGAAGAGAGGGTCCTAGGAGCCATGGGTATGAACGAAGAAGAGCACTTACTTGGAGGGTAAAGAAGAATCGTGTGAGGAAAGGAAGAACAGGGTCGCTGCAACACCGCCGATGAGAATCACGGGAGAAGAAGAACAGGCTGGATTACCAAGCACACTAACTGGTACCTAAAAGAAGAAGGCGAGGGTTTATATAGAGATTTCCGCGACGATTCAGCTGCACAGAAGGAGAAGGAGAAGCAGAGCCCATGGGCCCAGTGGGCCTCCTTCAATATACTGGGGGGAGTTATAGGGGAACGGATGGATTTAAGCCGAAGGAATGAAGAATAGGTCAGAAACTTTATGTACATTGGAAAGTCAAGCTTATAACTTCGCTTGACTATTTTTCGGGGTTGACTAATGATACTACTGGTACCTTCTTTACATAATCTCCGATAGAGGGGTTAGCGGGTAACCTAAGATCCGGTCCAAAATATACTACTACCTAAGAAAGGAAAGGAAGATTGGCACGGCGATATTGAGAGCCATCCTAGACGGAACCTCGGCCATTACAGCGAATATTGAGAGCCATTGGCACGGGCGAATATTGAGAGCTATTGGCACGGGCGAATATTGAGAGTCATTGGTACGAGAGAGTTAATGAAAACAATTGATACGGCAAAGGAGAGGCGGAGGGCGCTTCGCCAAGAAGCCAACACAATCTGATCCCTACAAGGGGAAGTTGGGCACAGGAAGGAGAGGAATTGATTCGGGTTGATGAGGAACCCTAGGGCTAGGGCGCCCATGAGCTATAGACCTAAAACTAGCTTCCCTCAACATGGAAGGTTGAGGGAGATAGTCTAGCCTAGTTTCCCGAAAAATAGAGGAAAGGGTGTTAGGCAACGACCTGGGAGGCCCCACATAATATTCCAAAGAGTCTCCACTCCTGATATCTGTAACAGAATTATTCTCCAGGAAAAGATGGTGGCCACGTGGACGATGAAGATAACCCACGACGTTACGATGAAGGAGAGGAGGGGAGGAGATAAAAGGGGAGGAAGCAGGGAAAAAGAGAGAGAAAGGCGATTATTCCCACCCAGCAAGAGAGAAGGAGACAGAGGAGGAGAAGGAGAGCAACAACCGTTTCGCCGGAGAAGAAGGAGGGAGATCTGTAGCTGTTACATCTCTTGTATTTTTCTCGTCTTGTGATATCATTGTAAGAGGTTTTTTCTCCTCCACCTTCGGAAACTGACTTTCCGTAAAGGAGGACCTTCATAGTGAAAGTACTTAGGCGCTGCATCCGGTGAGAAAAGCTCACCTCCGTGGAGTAGGAATCCTTATTCCGAACCACGTTACATCTTGTGTTTGAGTCTCAATTGCTGGTGTCGGTTTCTTGTATTTCATCTACTTCATCTTTTTATTCTTTACTGATTGCGGCCTGTGAGAACCCTCTGAGATCTCCATCTATGCTTCGCTGCATTGGAAAGGAGTGAACAGACTTCACCCGTCCGCATCAGTATTCTACTTGTAAAAATAAAATTTCAGGACCAACACTTGGTCCCGCGAAGTGTTAAACATAACTTTTTTTTATATTCACTATCAAATGTATTTCAATAGAAAATCAAACTATATTTATCTGTAAAATAGCATTGTCTTTTTAAAATTACAATTTTTTCCATCGAACGTTTGTAGGGATTGTACCAATTTAATTTATTGGTCCAGAAAGAAAAATTAAAAAACAAATTAAATTTTATAATATTAGAATGTCTAAATTAAAAATCAGTTGATCCATTTTAGTTTGGTTAAAATTAAGGAAAAATGCGTGGATTTGATTTTCATTTTGTTTGATCAGAAAACTTAAAATCATTTTGATTAGAAAACATAAACAAGAATAATTTATATAGATATTGATCGGAGATGGAAATGCGAGAGTGAAAGACAAAGGCGAGTTGACAAATTCGCTCGGCAACGAGTTTGTTCGGTCGTACATCAGCCAAGTCATCCTGATTCACAGGTTAGCTAAGTAGCAGGCCGTCTCAATTAACAAGTTGGCCCACTGCAGGTAAACTCAATTAGTAGGTTGGCTCATCCACAAGTCGTCCCAATTAACAGTTGACTCGGTCGTAGATCGGCTATAGGCAGCAAGTCATCCTGATTAGCAGATCGGTCAGACCGTAGGTCATCTCAATTAGCAGACCATCCCCACTAGTAAGTTTGCTTGGCGATAGATCATCTCAACTAGTAGGTTGGCTCGGCCATATGTTGGCCAAGTCATCCTAATTGGCAGGTCGATTAGGCAGTAAGTCGTCCCGATCAATAGGTTGGTTTGGCCATAGATGTTCGTCTCAATTAGTAAGTTGGCTCAGTCGCAGGTGATCAAAATTAGTAGGTCAACTCGGTCGTAGGTCAACCAAGTCAGCCCCTTTAGAAGGTCAGCTAGGTGGTAGATCATTCCGATTAGTAGGTCAAATCGACATTTAGTCATCCCGATTAGCAGGTCGGCTCGATCATATGTCGACCAAGTTGTCCTGGTTAGCAGGTCTGCTGAGCAGCAAGTCGGCTACGTAGTTATTGTCCTTGGTGAAGCATACAAGGAACTTGCGCCTGAATCTCCAGGGAGTAAGTCGTGACCTCCTACATATGCTAGTCGATCTTCCTTGCATAGATGGGTGTACGTGATGGAGGAAGTCCTATATCCCATTACTCTAGCTAACCCCATTATTAAGAACATGGTCTTCCCCACATTCTCACATGTTGCACCTCAAGTTAAGCTCTTGAGCATGAGTTAATTCCTTTTCGAACTGACCTAACCCACTCAGCCAGACCTCAACTCAAGGCCAGCCCGAGAATCCACATAGGGTCAATACGCAACCAACTAATGCAGATGAACTTGCTCCTTGCGGGGCCCTACCTTGCTCAAATGTTAATGCCCAACCCGTGACTTTTGCAACCCCTTCATATCTTAGACCTCCCCTCTCAAGCCAAGTCAAAAGAGGGAATTCGAGCGAGACTTGTGATTAATGATGTCCTAGTACTGAAGCTTGAGAGTTTCTTTGTACCTAAACCCTAGCGCCTCGATCATCCAACCATTTTTAGTTGGTCTGCCGTGGGTAACCTCAAGCCCTTTCCTGCTATCAACTTCTAGAATAGGAGAGCATTATTCTAACTCTTTTTCAAATCTCCTGGTTTTCCATCTAACGGCTAGCTAGCTCATGAATTCTAGGTCTATCCCACAAATCCCAAGATCATCCATTGGTCCACTTCGAATCTTAATTAAAGGAAAAAATAAAGAAATCTAAATCGATAAGATGGATAAAAAAGTTGGATGACTCACATTTTGACATATTATTTTAATTCATTCATTGATGTTTTAACTCATTTGTATCCTTAATTCAATGTAATTATCATTGATGCGAGCGCTTTTTGTAGCCCCTTTCATAGAGCGTCGGAGAAGGGTGGATCTTTTGCAGCCGCAATAGTAAGTCCTATCAAAATAAACACGCATCAAAGGGCACTGTCGGAATTCTGACGACGACCCTCCGATGTCTAAGTCAGACAGAATATAGAAGAAATAAAATATATAAAGTGTAATAAAATAAGTAGAGAAGAAGAAAAAGAGTTATCTCTTGTGTAGCCGAAAATATACGAGAGAGAAAAAGCTCTAGAAGAAACCTCCATTGAGAGAAGCCTCATTTTCTTTTTATCTCAATCCATTCTTATACTCCAGCACTTGCCTTGTCGACAATACCTCCTTCTTTATATATTCCTTCTTTACTATATATTGGTGTGATAAAAATATCCCAGGGAAATCGTCACGTGGTTATATGTGCACATTATGAATGTGGTTATATTTGCAATGCATAAGCCCTCCTCCTTCAGTTGGCGCGAGGGCTTATGAACTTCCTCGACCAAATAAGATGTAAGTTAGCGCGAGATCTTACGAATTGTCTTGGCTGAATAAGAAGAAAGTTGACACGAAGGCTTCCGAATTTTCTCGTCCAAATAAGAAGTAGATTGGCGCGAGGACATACAAATGTTGGAGGATCGTGGCCCGGCTAGAAGGGGGGTTGAATAGTCTTTCTCGTGTGTGTGATGGAAATCGTTCGTTCGTCTCTACAATTCAGGTAGCGGAGTGGAAATACGAAATACAATATGAATATAGAGACAAATACACAATCACAACACAAAATACAGAACGATATACGTGATTTGGAACCTTAGGGTTCCTACTCTATGAGGCAAGCTTAACGAGCTCTAGTGATGACAATATCACTACTCAAACTCCTTGACAATAAGTCGGAGGTGGAGAAACCTCGTACAAGCAATTACAAAGTAATACAAAAACATACAAGCAAATACAAAGATGAAATAAAAAACGTAAAGAAAACTTTACAACAAATGACTTTAAACTCTTGCTTGTTGCTTGCTTTGATTTACTCTTGAAGGTCTGGAATGCAGCAACAATTCCCCTCCAAAATCTCCCAAAAAATCATTGTGAAAATCCTCCCCAACCTCATCCTTTTATGCTTGTCTCGGGATGATTCCGCGCTTAGCATTCGACTGCCATAAGGCTCCAGTCGACTACTCTTGTAGCCGTTGTGAGACAACGACCTATTCCACGTTGGCATCTAGCCAACGGATACACTGACAGTCGACTACCAATTTCCATCAGTCGACTACCAATCTCGTAGCCGACTAATCAATCGGCTACCGAGCGTTCTGTGCTTGCGACCAACACTGGCAGTCGACTGCTCCTTCATGGCAGTTGAATGTCATTAGTCGACTGCCAATCGCAACGTAGTCGAACGCCAGTCCGCTACCACTAGTCGACTGGGACATATCACCAATTGACTGTTGTCAGGTAAACCCTCAAATACAAGTTGTTTGAGCATCCGACCATCGAGTAAAACCTCAAACAATATGTTTGAGCATCCAACACACCCTTAGCCTAGACTTCTAGCCACCTCTACTAGCTTTGCACCTATCAGATCCCTCCAAGTTATCCATGACTTGTTCATCCATGCGGGAATCCCTCCAAGTCATCCATGACTTGTTTATTCATATGCTAGCCTCCAGATGCTTCCTTCGGCTATTTTCATACTCTCGGTGTATACCACCAAGGTACATATGGACTTACGCTCCCAAGACTACCGCTTGACCTTACGCTGCCAAACCACCACTTGGACTTCCCAAATGCCAAGTCCCCATAACTTAGACTTTCACCGCCAAAGCTACACACTTGGACTTACATGACCAAGGCTACACACTTGGACTTCCCATTGCCAATTGTTAGTGAAAGCCCTAGAGCCAATCATGTGATGATTGTTGTATGGACTTTATTGTATCATATTCCTATTTATAAAGGCATGGTTATTATATTTACTTGTATTGGTGCCAAATAACTAAATATAATAATGTCCTTGAGTAGTAGGTTCTTATCTATATCAATCGATTGGTTGAATCGATAATGAGATGATATAGAGAATACTACTCTTAATCATTCCTAGTCGAGTATTAACATTCAGGGACAATGTTAATGCGTAGAGACTAGCATGTAGGTCAACAAGATGACTTGATCTCACAAGTCATGGATATGAGATATCAAGTTGACACATGGGTATGCATTGGAGAATGTATACTGAATGACCCGCCATGAGAAAGTATCATGGATCGTTATATGAGTGTCATATACTTTCTCATGTGGCTATTAGTATGACTATTAGTCCTTAGACCTGAAGTCACCATGGTTCCCTACATAATGAGTTGCATACTTTGGCTTCGTCAAACGTCACCCGTAAATGGGTGGACTATAAAGGCGATTCTTGGGTATGTAGCGAATTATGCGAGATGTGAGTGATGTAGATGGGATCTATCCCTCCTATATGACGGGGGTGACATCGATATTTTTGATAGAGTGAGACCACGAAGTGCATGGCCATGCCCAAATGAGTCAATATGAGATATTGGGCTCATTTGATTAGAGTGAGTCTACTTGGAGTTCAAGATTTAGATTGTACCGAGGATGACACGGTCTATGCCTCGATTGGTCAATCTAGATGTCAAGGATAGAGGGACATTGTCACATATTGTGAGAGTCACAATTAGTAGTCACAAAGGTGATGTTGGAGCTCAACATTCTTGTAACTTGGGTAGCAATGATGTGTTGCTAGATACCGCTCATTGCTTATGTTCCTAAATCGGTTTAGGGACATTGCCAGCGTTACAAGAACCTATAAGTCACACACATAAGAGCAATTAGATGGAGATTAGGTTCATATGATGAACCATGAGGATTAGGTTCATGGGATGAACCAAATTGGATTAAGAGTAATCCAAATTAGACTAATTGAGTTAGACTCAAGTTGATTCAAGTGTTGAATGAGTCTAATTGAGATTTGATTCATCAAATCAATTTAAATTAATGAATAGAGATTCATTAAATTAAATTGACTTGAGTCAAGTGGTTAGATTTGATCAACCATGGGAGATTAGAGGTCAAGTTTGACTTGACTTGAGAGGGAAGATGAAAAGTCAAGTTTGACTTGACCAAATGTCATGTCATGATGATGACTAGGCATGGCCGGCCAATGATGGTGCTCCACATCATCATTGACTTGGTCAATTGGTGCCACATCATGAGGGAGACCAAGGGTCATGGGAGTTACATGCATGCATGTAACCCCCCCCCCCTCTCCATAATGTGGCCGGCCAACACTTTAGGGGTTTCATGGGTGAAATTCATTTTGTGAGTAACTCTCCATTACTTCATCTTCTTCCTTGGAATTTTTCCTCTCAAGCTCTCCCTCTCCAACCTCATCTTGCCGAGACACCATAGAGGAGTGCTAGCACACTCAAGTGTCTTTTTCTCCACCTATTGCTTGTGTGGATACCATAGAGGAGTGTGCACTTGACACTCTCGAGTTCCGGCGGACTTTTGGACGAGCGGGATAAGCGAAGGGCGTCGCTACGAGGGTAACGTTCTAACCTCTTAGATCTAAGGTAGATCTAGGATTTTTGTAAGCACATACATGTAATTATAATTTTTATACTTCGCACGGATCCGTGGCCGGAGCTTCCGAGGTTTCCGCAACGCAAAAAGCGGTTTTTGCGGCTCGGAAAAACCCAACACCAATGTCAACCCATGTTGGACTTTCACCACCAAGACTACACTCTTAGACTTATGTGGCCAAGGCTACACACTTGGTCTTCCCATGACAATCATATGTCACATGTTTTGTCTAACATCAAAATATTGCTCGAGTCAAAATCGAGTCCGGTCAATTATGACTTGGGTCGATTGCACTAATAATCTTCCCCTTTTTGATATTTGACAAAACCCCAAACAATTTTGAGTTAGGTGCCCTAACTCAAGTCTACTAATTATCCCCAATTGGCAATTCTCACCTTTGAGAATTCCAACTAACCTCAATTGGTCATTTTTCTCCCTTTTTGATATACATCAAAAAGGTCCTCCCCAAGGGTTTCAATATCTCATATCCCAATGAGATCTTACAATCTCCCCCTTGGTCTAAAAACACATCTAGGATGCCTTCACTCTTCCTAGTGATAAGTCCCATATCACTTAAGAGAGACAATTCCCCAATTCTCCTCTCATGAAGAGAAATACATCCATCATCCCAAGATGGATAACCTCCCCCTAAAGGCTTGCTCCCCTTTATCATTGCACCAACAATGTCCTTGGAGAGTCCCTAAGCCAATAGGAATACTAAACAATCGAAATTAAGGAAAAAGATTCAACATTGAACTTTCACCTCCCTTAATTCGATACACACCCTAAACAATTCTCCTAATCCATTTTCAATGGATTTCCACCCTTCCAATGCTCTCCAAAGCATATCCTAGGGTTATGAGCAGTTAGGGAACCTAAAAGTAGCTGAACATGGTCCTAACAAACCTTATTTATTCGAAATCAGCATTGACAGTCGACTGCCCTTGATGCCAATTGACTGATTTCTGCATAGTGCAGAAATCAGACTTCAGAATTAAATTTTCAAAATTCATAAGTAAAAATACGTATTTTGAAATATCTTGAAAATTTATACGTACATTACTTATAACAAATATAATGTGTAAAATACCACAAATAAATGTTGGTGCAATCGGCCCAGGTCACGATTGACCAGACTCGAGTTTGACTCGAGCGATGTTTTGATATTCGACAAAAACATATAACAATGTGATTGTCATGGTAAAGTTCAAGTCATGGGTACTTGTCATAGAAAGTCCAAGTGGGACACTTGGCATTGGAAAAATCCAAGTCTTGATTACTTGACATGTAAAGTCCAAGCATGGGTCTTGGCAAGGAAAAGTCCAAGCATGAGTCTTGGCATGGAAAGTCCAACATGGGTTGGCAAGGGAAAGTCCAAGCTTGAGTCTTGACATTTGAAAAGTCCAAGGGGAATATTGGCGGCGTAAAGTCCAAGTGGGAGTCTTGACGGCATAAGTCCAATGGTTGGCGGCGTAAAGTCCAAGCAGAGTCTTGACAGTGTAAATCCAATATACCTTGGCGGTGTAGACACCATTAGCATGACATTAGCCAACGGAAGCACCTGAAGGCTAGCGTATGGATGAACAAGTCATAGATGACTTGGAGGGATCCGATAGGCGCGAGGCTGACAAAGGTGGCTAGAAGGCTTAGGTCTAGGCTATGGGTGGTCTAGCAAGTATAGGGACACCATACTTAAGTTAAAACTTCATGTTTGAGGTGTATCAGTCGACTGGGACTATGGGTCAGTCGACTGGTGTGAGTCAACTAGGGCTTGACTGGGGGAAGTGCTCTGGCAGTCGACTTCCAGAGTTGGGCAGTCGATTGCTGGCTCGAGCAGTCGACTGATCTGGTGATCAGTCGACTGATGGTTGGGATTTCGGGCACAGAAGGTTCTCCAATCGAGTGATCGGTCCGAACACTCGACTGATTGAGCCATCAGTCAACTGATGGTGTATCCATTAGACTTATCCGACGTGGTTCATGCCGTTGTGAGACAACAGATATAGGGGCAGTCGACTGATGGTCCCGATTAGTTGACTGCCAGGCGAAATCCAAGCCAAAGAGCAACTTTAAAGGGAGCTCGTGGAGGGAGGATTCACAATTGGTTCTTGAGCTTCTTTGGGGCAATTTGTTGCTGCAAATCAGGGTCTCCAAGTGCAATTCAAGTAACCAAAGATCAAGCAATCAAAATGCTTTTGTAAAATTATTTTCTTTACTTGTATTGCAATTCATTATTGTATTACTTTTGTAATTACTTGTATGAGGTTTCTCCACCTCCGGATTGTTCCGAGAAGGAGTTTATTGGATTAGTGGTGTGTGGTCGCATCGCTAGAGCTCATTTGAGCTCAATCCGTGGAGTAGGAACCATTCGGTTCCGAACCACATTATATTATTGTGTTTGCGTGTTTGTATTGTATTATTGCTTTATTATTTCCGCTGTGCACTAATCAATTTGTAGCAAGCACGTGATCGCGATCGATTTTCTCCATCCAACGACAAAATGCTATTCACCCTCCCTCTAGCGGTCATGAGATCCCCTACAATTGGTATCAGAGCGGGTCACTCTTCACTAGCTTCACATCTAAGGGAGCAAGCTAGAGGGAGCAACCTTCTTCCACCCTTCTTTTCCCTACCTCTATTCTCCACAACCGTTGGTGTCATTGCCCCCACCTTTTGACACCATCCCATGTGTTATCATATTGGCAGCATCCGATTCCCTCCCTCAATCGTCAAACCTCAACTCCCTTTACACAACCCCTTTTTGTTCTGAAGAAATACCTTCGGTTGCGACACTCTTTCCAACTACTTCCACATCTTCCCCTACAAAACACATCCCTACCTCCTTGCCACCTTTGACTTCAGTTTCCCCACTTCCTTCTTCTCCTCCAGCTTTGGAGTACACAAACTCTCCTTCTCTTGATCCAAACCCTAACTACTTACCTTTTGCTTCCTCCTCAAACATAGCCATGGTTCAGAGCGAGTTAATCTGTTAGAGATTTCGGGATCATGCATAGCGGAATAAACCAAATAACATAATTTTTAATTCATCATTGACATCCCCTGGGGGGCAGGAATCCTTGCTACTGACATAATCTTATGCAAACACACAAAAGGAGAGAAGTTATACCTTCAAGATTTTTATCAAATATGTCGAAACCATGAGCAAGACCAATAGGCCTTGCCTCTTTCAGTATCCATGCCAGGATTACCTGAGACAACTCCTAGAGCAGTAAGCCTTTGTCTATGATTGGTGCTAGCCAACTGACGGAGACAAGAGAAGGAAAGATAAAAGACGGCTACCAAGAAAGAAAACCAAGAGTTGCCTCCCAAGAATATCAAGGGATATATTTATAGATCTCTTGATTAGGGCATCTAAGGAGGCTTAAACAGAACCCTTCTTTCCATAATTATCTCATAATTAAGGTAAGAACAACCCAAGAAATTGTTAGTGTCAGCCCTTAGTGGCAATCATGAGATGATTGATTAGAGATCATATGTATCATATTTCATTAATAACAGGCAAAGATTGATTATTATATTTACTTTATGCGTGTGTCAACTAAATAAATATAATAATACCCTTGAATAGTAGGGTCTAATCTACAGTATATCAATTGGTAGAATTGATTATGAGAAGCTGTAGAGAACACTATACTTAAACATTCCTAGTCAAGTATTATATTAATAGACAAAGGGATATATTGATACATTGAGACTAGCATGTAGGTCAATGGATGATTTGATCTCACAAGTCATGGATATGTGATATCACATTGACACATGGGTATATATATTGGAGAATATATGTACTGAATTGACCCGCCATGAGAAAGTATCATGGATCGTTATATGGGTGTCATATACTTTCTCATGTAACTATTGGTATGAATAGTCCTTAGACCTGAAGTCACTACGGTTCCCTACATAAGGAGTTATGTTTTTTGGTATCGTCTAACGTCACCCGTAACAGGGTGTACTATAACGGCAATTACTGGGTATGTAACGAATTATGCAGAGGGATGTGAGTGATGTAGATGAGATCTATCCCTCTCATATGACGGGAGTGATATCTTTGGCTTCTTGATAGAGTATGACCACGAAATGCATGGTCATGCTCAAATAAGTCAATATGAGATATTGAGCTCATTTATTTGAGTGAGTCTACTTGGGGATCAAGAAACACAAAGATCGATAAGGGGATGACATGGTCTATGCCTCATTGATCGATCTAAGATATCAAGGATAGAAGGACACCGTCATACATGATAATAGTCATGGAAAGGTTGTTGGATCTCGAATTTCTTATATCTTGGGTAGCAATAATGTATTGTTAGATGTCGCTCATTGCTTATGTATCTAAAATAGTTTTAGATACATTGCCAATACTATAAGAGCCTATTGGGTCACACACAAATGATATTTTATTTTGGAGATGATTTCTTTTAGTTGACTAAAAGAACAATTGAGGAAATGACCAAGACTTGAGTTAGACTCAAGCTAGTTGAACTTGAGTTAGACTCAAGTTAAACCATGGAAGATAATTCATCATGCAGAAAATCCAAGGGTCATCTATCACTTTGCATGATTAATGTGATTAATCATGCAAGGGAATACCAAGGGCCTTGGTATTCATGATGAGAAGATGAGAGGTTTTATGCATTGATGAAAGAGAATACCAAGGGTCATGGTATTCATTAAGAGTAATGGGAGTTGATGGCTTGGTGGCTATTGAAATGCTTTCAACGTGAAAGCTTTGGTGTGCCTTTTGTGAGTTTGGGTGTTCAAGCCAAGAGCTCCTCTCCTTCTCCTTCTTTCTTCCAAGTGTTCTTGGTGTTTTCCTAGGGTTGCTAGCACAACGTGACTCCAAAACTGCTGAATGTCTGTGTGGATATCGTGGAGATATGATTGTCCTTACCGTATTGAGATCCGGCAGCGCTTGGATTTGTGGGATTGCGAAGGGCTCGCATCGAAGGTATACTTCTCCTTCTAGATAAGATCTAGACAAAGTAGGTTAATCGAAACAATTTATATGTTTTGTATGGATCTCTGGAGGGATCTGGTTTATATTTTGTTTCCACTGCGATTGTGCGAAGTATTTGCCCGTGATATTATGAATGTCACGGTCCAGATTTTTCCCTATTGAAATTTCCATAAGAAAAATCCCAAAATCAACGGAGCCATGACATGGCCATGCATTTTACACATGGTCAGTCATGCCAAAAGGCACGGTCATGCTAGGACATACGGTTGGTCGTGTGTCCTGCTGTGCACAACCCTAGTTTTGGCCATTTTCGACCAGAGCTAAGCACGACCGTGTGAGGTTCTATATGATCTGTTTGACTTCGTTTAGGTGCAATATGACTGTGCTAAGTCCCACATGGACATAGGAAGTTCCATAGCTTCCGTTTCGCACCCTCTTGGCCTTGTCCAACCAGATACATCCTCTCTCATTCAGAATCTCATTCTCAGGATTGTTTTACATCTCGAGATCACCCGTAGTACGTGTGACCCAATAGGTTCCCGGCTATGTTGGTCATTCATAATTAATTCCTTAATTATGAATAGATCATGAGTGACACCTAGTAGTACATCATGACCCCCCAATTGATCAGAAAGTCTAAATCGACTCTAGAATATTTCTGAACCCTTCAGCAGCTACAGTTATTTCTGTGCCTTGTTCCTTTCACTCATCCTATACCCACTTGGTTCAAGATATGGTCTATGTGCTCACCCCCACTAGACTGACTATGTCACACCTAGGCCAAGTTAGTTTCCTTGTCCTGTGGATTCAAGTTACTCATACATGTCCTCAAGAAGACTGTCTTCTTATCATGCTTGCTCAGGCCAGAGACTTCTGAGTAACAATCCTGATAAGAGGCCTAGGATATACATCTCCTTTACATAAGGAGTGGTGAATTCTCTATGGGCTATTCAGACACCTTCGATCATTTTGACTTATGCCCAATCAACCCGGAGTTACTCCGATGGAGTAAGAAGGATGCATAGGGAGTGAGTTAGAAAGGCTCGATGCATTTGAGTGACCAAAAGTCAGGAGGAAAACTATATAAAATAAGATACGAGATAAGTTGAGTGACTTATACTCTGGACGAGGATATAAACTCAACCTAGACGAATTCGATCGTAGTCGACTTGAGTCAGAGTTTCGATCGATCGGAACTGAATTTTAAGCAATCGGATATGATCCTGAAACCCTTATGTACTAACATATATGTGTTGATCATGTTTGCTGATCCAAAGTTTTTATAGATGCGAGCGATCGAAGGCATGTGCATGTGAAAATTAATTGCACTTTATTGCGCAGTATATTCATTACTGTGCGAAACCGATAAAGCTAAAGGAGATGGAAAGCCTTTGGCATTAACATGATGTTGATGGGTTGCACATATGTTGCGCAGCCAAAGCTTTATTTCTTGGAGATGAAAGGACTCCAAGAGGTTTCAGAATGGTCTCCGTCCAAGTTATAAAAAGGAGTTGATGTGATGAAAAAAAGAAGAGATATAAGGTTGCACGGTGAGAGCGTGGTGTACGTGAGTCACAAAAGAACATCTGAAACTCCATCGGGATTTGGTTTGTGAACCAAGAAAAGCTTTCTGGTTGTGTACTGTTATCATTTTTTAGACGATAAGAAGAAAGACAAGAGTTCTTCTTCCAAAAGTTCGAAGTCGATCAAAGAACTTGGAATAGGCGAAAGGATATTGTAAGTGTTTACGGTATTTGCAATTAAAACTTATGCTTAAGTTATTCTTTGGTAATTTATTTCTAACATTGGTATCAGAGCTCATTAGATTAGATTACATTTTCTTTATACATGACATACTGTTCATGGATTCTTCACGAGGAAGAAGATGAACAGTATGAGAAATCTTGAAAATAGGATTTTTATCGAGTGGTTGCCATGAGAAAAGTGTCGCCCAAAGAACTTTGTATGTTTGAGACGTAGGAGCGTGAAGTGACCGACTTTTCTCCGATGTTTTTTGAGTAGAAAATATACCATCGAGCAGTTTCAGAGAGCATCTCGGCTGAGGTAGCTCGGCAGAGAGCAACTCTGTCATGTCCCGGGGGAGTCCCCGTCAGACGAAAATCCAGCAGCATCTCCTCTGTACGTGTGACAATACCAATCTTGCATACAAGGCCTATACGACCACTATACATCGGTCAACACGACCGGAACATACCACCATACACTATACATAATATGCAGCCTTAGGCCATCAACCAAAATAAACAAAAGATCTAAAACATCGAGACCTACCCCTTCTGCCATCTGAGCAGGAACATACAACAAAACCAATCGAATAGTCCATAAGGACACAACAAATATCTCCAAACTTCCACAAGTATATAACCAAAACATTAGGACCTAAACATATCTTCTATACAACATCCAAAACCATAACTCAAACAACTAATAAACTATCACGACGAGGGTATGGCAATCAGATTTACTCTCGACGACTTCATCCTGAAATAAATATAAAACCATGGGGTAAGTTCAAAGAACTCAGCGGATATAGTCGATATGCAAAGTAAGATATAGCTAATAATAAAAATCATGCCAGTACAGTCTCACATATAGGGTATGCAAGCAAGAAATATAAAAGGACTGTACTTACATGAATCCCCTACCCTGATACAGGAGCATGTGCCATACTATAAGAGATAAAGTCATCACCTTATACAAATATGAATCCTGCATGCATGGCAATCATATGCAACATCCAAGGCATCAATAAAAATGCAGCAAACACAATACAAATGCTATCCATGCAAAATGCTTGCCGTGCAAATGACATGGTCACCCCTGATGCCAGTCAGCCGCCTCACACGCGATGGTGAAGCCGAGTGGGTAGGGCTATGACAACTGTGCACTCTGCCATCACTGCTCCTAAGTGACCGAGTGGACAGGATGCTGTCGGAGTACACCTATCCTCCTGCCCTAAACATAGTGGGGGAGCTAAGATCTCATCTCCCGGTGTCATAGACCAGAGGAGGGATCCCTGCCCGCTACCATGCTATCTCATCGCTACCCATGAGCGGACCAGCAAAGCCTGACAGAGCAACTGCACACACCCTCCTGATGTATCACTAACCCATGAGTGGCAGTGTGTGCAAGCCAAGTAATTGGCTGCGAGCTCAACTATAAAGGAACCCCATCTAGCCAGCATGCAATCATGCAAGATGGTGCATGATACTAAAGCATATAAATCCAACTAAAAATACCCTATCCGAATAATATGCACAATCAATAAGTACATATCTATGATCCAAGTAACTATGATCCAAGTAAAACAGGGAAGATATAATCATAACCGATCAAATGCATGTATCAAGTAGGCACAAACACATACTAGGCATATAAACATGAAAATTATTGCAAGCTATCCTAACTAGCATATCAACTTGACTATATCTAAAAGATAAGTCAAAATACCCGCCTGATAAAATGCTCGAAATAATAGAAATCTTTACGCCCGTGGACCTGTCTCGTGACTGAAACCTGCATAACATATAATATACTCAGATTATATTGCCAACCCCAATATCAAGTCCAAAACCTGATGGATTAAGCTATCCACTTAACCGATCCCTCACTGCCGTATCAAAGTATAATTCATCATAACCAGCTTAGGTAATCAACTTTATTAACCCCAAGTTTAATTACCACTTGATTAATATCAGTTTACTCCAAAAACCCCAAACCATACTATTTGATTAAACATATTAATTAAATCCAAATTCATCCAATTACTCCTAATAACAGATTAATCAGATTAACTCCATTGTTTTAAATAATTAATCCCTTACTTTGATTAACCAAATTAGTTAATTAGCTATATTGCCTAATTAACATGAAGTAGCAATGATCGATTAATCTTACTAGCACTTGAGACAATGTTCCATCCCATTGGTACTTGTTTCTGAATCCCAATAGCCTAATCGAACAAAAGGAAGAAACCGTAATGGACCTCGTGACCAAAGCTTTCGAGATAGGAGGGGGAGATCTGCCTCGAAGAAAATCCACCACCGTCCATAAATCTATGCTGCCTGTCGATGATGATGATCGAGAAGACAAACTGCTCATCGGACCTCGCAGAGAACTGGGAGGAGATGATCGGGACAGGGATCACGGAAGGGGTGCAGTCCTGGAGGATGGGGTTGTCGCAACCCTAAAAATATTCAACACCACGAGGCGGAGGCGGCGCAGCTAAGCGCGAGGAGAGGACGTCGTGCGGGCCGTGTGGCGCAAGCGCCGGAGGGGCGATCGGTGCGGCGCGATCCGGTGTGAAGAGACGCCGGCACAGATGGCGACGCTGGTGGCAGAGGGGTAGGAGGCCGAAAGGTCGAGCGGCGTAGGGACAATTGCGCGAGAGAATCCGGCGACGGAGGAGAGGGAAGCACGAGAGAGAAGAGAGCGCGGAAGAGAAAGGAGGTAGTCGGGCGAAGAGGAAAGGAATCGGGAGAAAAATAGGATATTAAGGAACCCTAACTTAGGTTTCCTTTATATATTATAGGTTAATGAAACTTATTAACCTCTCATTAATCAATATTCCAAACAGGCTTTAATAAAACCTATTAAATCTTTCCGCAACCAATTATTATATAAATTCCATTTAATTCCAGAAAAATCTCAAAAAATTTCTAAAATTCTCAAAAAATCCCGAAATAATTCCTGGGATTATTTCTCTTAATTTTTGGCCATTAAATTTAGTATTTTAAATTTTCCGTATTTAACATTCTCTCCCACTAATAAAAATTTGGTCCCCAAATTTCCTACTCAGATGCATAACAAGTAAGAAATTACCACAAGTACCAAAATATATCTCACGCACCTTAAGTAAACAGGTGGGGGTATTGAGCTCGAATCTTTTTCCTCAAGCTTCCAAGTAGCCTCCTCATCAGTGTGGTGACTCCACCCGATCTTGACAAGTCGCACAATCTTGTTTCAGAATCGCTGCTCTTGGGATCCAAAACTGCACTGAACCTCTGCATAAGTAGCATCAGGTTGAATGGAACCTGACACATCTGATAGAATATGTGTCGAGTCTGACACATACTTCCTCAGCATGGACACATGAAACACATCATGGATACCAGCCAAAGACGGTGGTAGCGCTAGTCAGTAAGTGACTGCTCCGATCCTCTACAAAATCTCGAAAGGTCCAATGTACCTTGAAGCTAACTTACCACGGAGGTCAAATCTCTTCACCCCTTTCGTGGGTGAGACTCGCAGGAATACCTGGTCACCAATAGAGAACTCCCGAGGTCTCCGTCTCCGATCTGCATAACTCTTCTAACGATCCTGCGTCTCGGTCATCCTTTGTCTGATAGTACGGACCAACCCTGCATCATACTGAGCTCTATGGGTCTTAGTAACTGGTCCTCCCAGTTACCCCCGAAATCCATAACACAGGACCTCAGCAAGTCCTCTAGTGTCTAAATGGCTCGCTCAGACTATCCATCTATCTGCGGATGGAATGCAGTACTAAAACGAAGCTGCGTGCCTAAGGCCTGCTGTAGACTCTGCCAGAACCGAGACGTGAATCGGGGATCTCTATCTGATATAATGCTCAAAGGAACACCATGCAATCTGATGATATCCCGATAATATAACTCTGTCAAATGATCCAAAGAGTCGGTCTTTTGAATTGCTAAGAAGTGCGCGGATTTGGTTAGTCGATCAACGACTACCCAAATCGTGTCATGACCTTGATGTGTCCTAAGCAAACCCACCACAAAATCCATAATAATATGCTTCCACTTCCATTCCGGAATCGAAATTTCCTGAAATATCTGTTCCTTAAACTAAAGCAACTCCGGAAACCATTATCCTCCTCGGAGTCAGAGACGGTAGTCCATCTACCGTCCTAAATCCACTCCACCACACACTCTGTAAGTGCATGGGAGGCTATCGCGACCAAACTTCCTTGTTACAACGGTTTGTGTTCTAGCTACTCTATAGTAGCTATCCAGTAGCTAGCTAAAACTCCATGTGCATTCCTGCTCTTCACCTCTACAAAACAACATAATAACTGCGAAGTCCACGTCATATATATATGACGGCTTATCTCGCAGTTCTTTAACTGCCGTAAGCTTAGGATACATCTTATTCAATAGCATCGGAATCGCTCCGATCCCCAAAATGATGCATCCATGTACACTACTATCCATCACCTCCTATAATAGCATCGTTTTGACCAGTGTAGGTATACACGCCTTATCCATAACCAAATCACTATTAGTAGGGAGTATCTCTGAGGGTTTACTCCTTGTCCTTCAAATTGGTGGCTAGCAGGCCAAATCCCTAGCTTCCTAATTCGACATCAGTCGACACCTCTAAAGAGTCCATACTTTCGAAATCATCGTTAGGTTCCGCAAGGTCAATACGTCATCGACCTCATCCCCGACCATGAGTAGGGGCGATTCACTAGGTCAATACTTTTCCTATAGCTCAGAGATATCCTTCAGCTTGCCTGGTCCCAAAACACGAGAACTCCAAAAAATCCAAGGGAAAGAAAATCCTCGAAACACAAAACCCACAAACCAAAACCGCAAACCAATAAAATTGTCACGTCCTGGGAGCATATTCGTCATCCAAATGACGGAGGAGCCCCTTAGTGACAATATTTCGAAATACATAGACCAGATCTAGTAAAAACCTCGAAATAATTATAGAAATACAAGTATTTTAATAACTGCATGCATGCACGACTAAACATATATCAATCAAAGTAAAATAGTTTTATGACCCCAAATCAAATTGTGACAAAATCCAAAGTGCATAATCAAAATGCAACACCGATAAAGTAAACAAAGCGGCATCCCGACGATGCAGGGAGACAAGCACAACAAGGAACTCTCTGAGCGACACAAAGGTAGGTCAACATGACACGTCCTCCATCAATTAACCTAGAGGATAAGTGAGGAGGGGGTGAGTACAACCACTCTGTGGATGTATAGACAATAGTGCATAATCATAATGCACATAATGGAAGTCACAGGGAACAAGCTAGAGTAACCCAACCCTCAGAGTACCAATATCAGTCTGCAACTATCCTAATCAGCAGTATAACAAATATACATGCAACATACACAACCACTGCAACAAGCAGTGCAAATCCGGATTATTACGCCTAGGGCTCCAACACCTAGGGTTCCACTAATGTTGTTTTATTCCTGAGATCCGCTCCTACAGAATAACCTCATCTAAGTTATTCTATCTCTACTAGTCTTAATCATGGTATCCACCGCAAAAACACATAACCCTATAAACATATAACACACTGTCTAATAAACGACAACATAATCATACTAATGACAATCAATGGCGGAAATTAATTAGGGTATAACTAAAGGGTCATGCCAGAACAAAGTCAAGGCAACACTAAATAAAGCATCAGATGTATATATTTACCATAAACTATGTAAGCAATGTAATCATGTCCTCATGCACTAGGATCTATAAAGTCAAAGAACCTCTATGTATACCTTCTACGAATTTATCCATCTTAGTCATATTATTCAACTAGTCTAATCCTAATACTAGTCCAATCCTAATACTAGTCCAATCCTAATACTAGTCCAAAAAGTAAGAGGTAAACATCTACCAATAATATCTAATCATTTATATCACAATGATAACTAGCTATGTATAGCAGTAACAGCAGTTAATAACCATATGCTAACGATAAACCAGCAACCTAAAAATTTAATAGTCTAACAGATATAAGGTTAAAACAATACTAAACAAAACATGATACCACTGCATAACCAACATAATCAATACAAATATGCACTAAATCTAGAAATTTTTCTAGAATTTATTCACCTGTTAGCCGTCTGGAAATGTCTTGTTGCCGCCAAATCCCCCATATTGACCTCGTCAATCATACCTCGTATTTTCGAAACATAAAATCGTCGGAAATCCGTACAACTCCGAAAATACCTTAGTTAACCTGCCAAATGAGGCAAACTCTCCGAAAACCCAAAGACCCTAAGGAAACTTGGAACCTGGCTCTGATACCAAATAAATTGTCATGCCCAGGGAGAGTCCTCGCCAGATGAAAATCCGACAGCATCTCCCCTGTACGGGTGACAATACCAATCTTGCATACAAGGCCTACACGACCACTATACATCGGTCAACACGACCGGAACATACCACCATACACTATATATAATATGCGGCCTCAGGCCATCAACCAAAATAAACAAAAGATCTAAAACATCGAGACCTACCCCTTCTGCCATCTGAGCAAGAACATACAACCAAACCAATCGAATAGTCCATAAGGACACAACAAATTGTTGGATCGAAAGTGTCGCTAGAGGGGGGGGGGGGTGAATAGCGATACAGTGTCGTTAAAAACTTTTGCAATAAGTAAAAAGCAAGTAGAGAATGCACAGCGGAAATATAAAGTAGACAAGATATTTTTACGTGGTTCACAATCTTTCGATTGCTAATCCACGACCCTAGTGATCCTTGATCACGTACGGAGGGCAATTCACTAAAACCACTCCTCTTCGTTGGAAGTAGGAGCAACGATTACAAAAAGAAATCAAGGCAAAGGGACACTCCCCCTTTCCTTGTTACGATTAAAGCACAAAGACAATTTAAAGAAGTAGAACTTAAATAAATATACCGACAACTCTTATAAGTAGAAGATGTAGCTTTCGTTGTCGGCGGCACTTCGTCGTAGCAAATGTGAGTAGTAGTAGCGGCGTTACGACGGCGTGTTGAGAGCTCTTGAATTCTTGTGATTTGCTTGGCTTGAACATGTCTATTTATGGATATTGATCTATGAATTTAGACATAGGTAGTGTCCAAGGTGAGGTTCTTATCCCAACTCAAGGATGAGGTGTTTCATCCAACCACCTTGTGCCACCTCCAACCTTCTTGTGCGCCAACTCAAGGATGAGGTGTTTCATCCAACCACCTTGTGCCACCTCCAACCTCCTTGGGCGCCAACTTGAGGATGAGGTGTTTCATCCAACCACCTTGTGCCACCTCCAACCTCCTTTTGCGTAAACTTGTTGGAGCCATTCAACTTGTGCCTCATCATTGGAGACAACCATCTTGTGCCAACTCACCTTATTTTGGCCCACCACAAGGAAGCTTGGTGATGGTTTGATGTCCACCTTGATGCCACATCACCCTTTGTACCAAAACACGAGTCAAGTCCAAATTCACCCCTTGAAATTCGAGCTCTTCTCGAGGAACTTGACTAGCAGCTGATGTAGTCAAAGGGTTTTGACTGCAGTACAAGTTAGCTTAAAATATAAAGTACGATGGTTCTAACCATCTGATCTCGACCTAGACCTTCCATTGGAGGTATTGGGTCGGATCTACGCTTAACGACCTTGCTTCGCTTTCACACGAGCTTACCTTGTAGCCTCGCTTCCGGTCTTCACCCGAGTACCTCGGCTTCCTCCGAAGTCCCTCTGGCGTTGCCCGACCACCTCGGTTCCCACCGAGTGTCGCAGACCTTCCGCTCAACTTTAGCATTTCTGCACACTTAATTGAGCTCGTAAGATAACAAATATACCCTTAACTATTGAGCCTTTTGCCATAATCAAAATACCGGTTCGACTTTGGTGCCCACTGCCCACTGCACCAACAATCTCCCCCTTTTTGATTCATGGCAAACCGACACAAAAGTTAAGGAAAAATTAAGCATAACAGTAAGCTAGCATAATGATTAAGCATGAATGAGCTAGCATAAAGATTAAATATGAATGAGCTAGCATAATGATTAAGCATGAATGAGCTAGCATAAAGATTAAATATGAATGAGCTAGCATAAAGATTAAATATGAATGAGCTAGCATAATGATTAAATATGAATGAGCTAGCATAATGATTAAGTATGAATGAGCTAGCATAAAGATTAAGCATGAGTGAGCATAAAGATTAAATATGAATGAGCTAGCATAATGATTAAATATGAATGAGCTAGCATAATGATTAAGTATGAATGAGCTAGCATAAAGATTAAGCATGAGTGAGAAATATTATTGTTTCAAGTTCTCCCTTTGAGGTAACCTCCTCGACCAAGGTGAGTTCTTGAAAAATAATTTTTACTCCCCCTTAATAGTTGCTTAAGTAAACGGAATTACTTAATATAAAAGGTAATAATTTTGTTTACTTTCTTCCTTACTTTTGTGACTTTCTCCCCCTTTTGCCTTAACTCAAAAAGTTTGTAAATATATTTTAGGGTTTGTAAGTCCAAGCAAGTTCCCAATATAAATATATTTTTTTTAAAATAATAATAAGCTTGAAAATATGTTCATCTAAAATGTACAACTCCGGTTGGACTTGATTGATATAGAATGATCAATAAGTCTTGAAGGAGTTGATTAATTTTAAATAATTATACTCCATGGTTCATGTCGATGCAATCGAATCTACATCCGAACTGTGAGTAAGGTCCTAACATCTCACGCCTGCTCACGTGGCTAAGTACACAAACACATTAGTCCTATGTGTTGTGAGATGTTGGCTCCTTAAATCTATAGGTATATGATTTCTAAGGTAAGACTTAGGCTAATTTCAAAAAAGAAGCAAAAGTAGAGTACATATATAGAAAAATTTAAATCCTACTCTATTACGCACATACCTAACTTTCGCCTTAATAAACTAAATTGACCGGGTTGTGGTTTGGTGAAGATGTCCGCTAGGTTTGATTTGGACTCAACATACTCTAGTTGTATAGTTCCATTAGTTACATGTTCCCTAATGAAGTGGTGTTTAACTTCTATATGTTTTGTCCTAGAATGACATATTGGATTTTTAGTTAAGTTAATTGAAATAATGTTATCTATGTAGGTTTTAATGTTGTTAAAGATTAAGCTAAAGTCTTGGAGAGTGTGCTTCATCCACAGGAGCTGAGAGACACACTCACCCATCGCAACGTATTCGGCTTCGGTGGTAGATAAGGCAACTCAATGTCGCTTCCTCATCGCACCAACTTACTAGACTCGAGCCGAGGATTTGACAACAACCACTCGTGCTCTTTCTATCGAGTTTACTACCGGCATAGTCGGAGTCGGAGTAGCCGATTAGATTAAACTCGGTAGATCTAGGGTACCAAATACCTACGTTTAGCGTGCCCTTTAGATATCTAAGGATACGCTTGACTAGGGTTAGGTGAGACTCCTTGGCACAGGTTTGTAACCTTGCGCACATACTTACCGCGAATAAAATGTCGGGTCGGCTCATGGTTAAGTATAGGAGACTTCCTATTGCGCTCCTATAGTATTTTAGGTCAACGGGTTTTCCTTCTACATCTTCGCTTATATTAACATTAGTTGCCATAGGTGTATTGATTATTTTAGCATCTTGCATTCCAAATCGATTTATTAAGTCCTTAGTATATTTTTGTTGATGTAAATATATTCCATCTTTAGTTTGTTTAATTTGTAAACCTAAGAAAAACTTAACTCTCCCACTAAATTCATTTCAAATTCACTTTCCATAAGTGAGATGAATTCGCTTAGCAGGATCGAGTTGGTAGTTCCAAAAATTATATCATCTACATAGATTTGGGCTATAAAGATTTCTTTTCCTACGGTTTTAACGAATAAGGTTGGGTCGACTAAACCTTGGTTGAATCCTTTGGACTTAAGATAGATCGAAAGCCTTCGCATCAAGCTCTTGGGGCTTGTTTGAGTCCATATAGGGCTTTCTTAAGTCTAAGGACATGGTCGTTTATCTAGATTTTCGAATCCGGAGGTTGGTGACGTAAACTTCTTCCTTAATGTATCCATTCAAAAATGCTGACTTGACATCCATTTGAAACAATTTAAAACCTCGATGTGCAAAGATATGCTAACAACATTCGGATGGACTCTAGTCTCGGCTCACGGGGCGTAGGTCTCATCGTAATCTAAACCTTCGACTTGACTAAACCCTTTGCGACTAACCTAGCTTTATTTCTAACTACTTCACCTTTATCATCAAGTTTATTTCAAATACCCACCTTGTTCCAATAATTGATTTTTCTTTAGGTGGTGGTACTAATTCCCGGACTTCATTTCTAGTGAATTGAGCTAGCTCTTCTTGCATAGCAATAATCCAAATCGGGATCAAGAAGTGCTTGTTCAATAGTTTTGGGTTCGATTTTGGAAATTAACGAGATTTGACTAAGGTTTCGATATGAAGCTCTAGTTCGAACCCTAAATTTGGATCACCTATAACTTGATTGATAGGATGATTTGTTTGAGTCTTAGTGTGACTCGGGTTAGGGTCATCTATCACTTGGTCGATAGGATGACTTGGGTGAGTTCTAGTTTGACTTGGGTTAGAGTCATCTATCACTTGGTCGATAGGATGACTTGGGTTAGGACGAGATTCAAGTTCAAGATCGAGTCGGGTTCGCTATAAGTTGATTTGCTAGTTGGTTTTGTTAAGGATTGAACGGGTTCGTGTCCTTCGTCGAAAACTATATTAATGGTTTCTTCGACTCTAAGAGTGTCGTGATTGTATACCCTATAAGCTCTCGGTGGTTGAGTATCCTAGAAAGGTTCCAGAGAGGTTTTGGATTTGAATTTCCCTAGGTAATCCTTAGTGTTTAAGATATGTACCTTGCATCCAAATACCCTAAAGTACTTGATGTTCGGTATTTTATCGTGATAAATATCGTACGAGGTCTTTTGGTGCCTCTTTACCATAAGGATCCTATTTTGGACATAGCAAGTACTAACGCCTCTCGCCCCAAAATCTATCGGGTAGGTTATACTCGTTTAACATTGTCCTAGCGGCTTCTTGTAGGGTTCTATTTTTCCGCTCGACTAACCCATTTTGTTGTGGGGTTCTAGGACATGAAAACTCATGGTGGTATCCGCTTAGGTTACGTAAATCAAACCTCGTGGTTTTCGAATTCACCACCATGATCGCTTCTAAGTCTTTTAATCTTAAGGTTCTTTTGATTTTCGATTAACCTACAAAGATTGATTAGTTGGTCTAGGTATCATTTTTATGTTTGATAAACCTAACCCAAGTAAATCTAGAATAGTCGCCAATTATGACTAAGCAAAATTGACTACCATTGAGTGACTTAGCTCCATGTGAATCAAATAGATCCATGTGTAGGAGCTCAAGAACACTTTTGGTTCGCTTCTTGATTAGTTAATTGATGTTGTGTCCTAGATTGTTTACCTTGTTGACAAGCATTACATATTTTATTATCCAAGTTGTTTAGTTTAGGCAAACCTATAACCAAGCCACTCGACTCATCTTGTGGACGAGTCTTGGGTGCAGTGTCCGAGTCTTTGCCATAACCAAGATTCTCTCACGTGTCATAAGACACTTGGTTGAGGAGTTGGGTAAATTTATTGTGTAGATGTTGCTACTCCTAGTTCCTTTAAGTATTATTTTAGATGTTGCATTTATTTTGATTACGCATTCATTTTCTAGAAATATGACCTTATAATTGTTATCACACAATTGGCTTACACTAAGTAAATTATATTGAAAGTTTTCTACTAATAAGACATTTTGAATTGTAAAGTTAGAGTTGAGCTCAATATCACCCGATCCGATGATTTTGAGCTTGCTGCTATTTCAAGGCTACCGATCCTTGTCGCTTTGAATCGTAATCAAAAATTTGAGTTGATCCCGGCCATGTGTCGAGAATTCATCGAACATCCATTGATCCTACACATAAGGTAGTTGGATCGGATATTGGAATTACTAAAGGGTTGTTTGTAAGTTTTAAACCTAAATCATCTCACCAATATCTACATGATCAAAACATGTTATTCCTATGTGTTATTGTGAGATGACTTTCAATTTTACTTGATTAATTTTAATGAATTTAAATTAACCAACATTAGGTTAGATTCGATTTAGTCTAAGCTCATCAAGTAATCTTTTCAAGAGATTAGCTGTGTCGTGGCGAGGCACAGAGGCCTTCTTTGATCGGAACAACGACCACTTCCTTAGACAAAGCTAATTTCAAGAAATTGATAACTCGACTTACTTGAGACTACGTCTGGTCTAACTAGTTATTTTTGAAAAGAGGCTCCCGAGGCTCAATCTTTCGTAGGATTTTAGTTGGTTTATTTTTGAAAAGAGGCTCCCGAGGCTCAATCTTTTCAGGATTTTAGTTGGTTATGAGTCCTATCTAACCATTCTAAAAATAAAGGAAAAACTAAGCATGCAATTTCTAAGACTTAACAAAATACATTTTGTATTGGCTCCCCTGACCATTGAATCGAGTGGGTCTATTCACATAGTGAATTTGGTCCTTGGGAACCCAATACATGTTAGATCCTAAAGTTGAAATCAAAGTGGTCTTAGGGACCCATGCTTGGACATTTTTCTTATGTTGGTTTACTATAGACATATATGACTTATTGGTTGTATTTGAGTTAAACCTTAGTCCGCCTTGTTGTACACGGCCCTTTGTGATCCAAGTAAGAGGTCAAGTCCCTTGATCCCAAAGTGAACCTTTCCAACGTGTTCCTAAGGTCTTCGACTTGTGTTTTCAAAAGCGAGTTCTCAACTTCAAGCTTTTCAACTTGAGTTGAGTCCTCCTCTTGAATACGAGTAGTCGAAGAGGTTAGGAGACTCATGTTTGAGAAGGTTAACCTCCTCAATTAGGGTCTCGACCTTGGACTCGGACTTAGCTAGTTTCTTATTTAAAAATTTAATTGCACCATACAAAGTATTAAGTAACCACCGACTTACCCTTAATGATTCTTTTGAACCGGATACGGATCCGTGGCTTGTCTTGAATGGAAGCTCATCATCGGATTCGGACTGGACTCTTCTTCGGTTTCGAGTCGTGCTCGGTCGGCTTGGCCATTAGAGCTTGGATATCGTCTTCTTCCTCCGACAACTCCTCCCAAGTAGCGTTTAGCGCTTTCTTGGTCTTTGATGCGTTATTCTTTAGCTTCGGGCACTCGGACTTGATGTGACCAACTCGCTGCACTCATAGCATCTAAAATTAGAAGTATTTGAATTAGGTTTAGGCTTACCTTGAGTTGTTGGTCGCTTTCATCTCTTGATCATCTTCCGAACTAGATTGACTAGTTCGGATTCTATTCGAGTCTACTTCCGATTCGACTCGCCTTCTTCCTTCGGGGTGGCTTGCTTTATGGGCTTCTTCTTCTTGGAACCTGCAACTAACGCAATACTCTTCTCGGCCTGGACCACGTTAGTTTGCTCATGTAATTCAAGTTCCGAAAACAATTCGTCTAACCTAATTTTAGAAAGGTCCTTGGAGACCTTGTAGGCATCGACCATGGATGCCCACAAGGTGGTCCTAGGAAACGAGTTAAGAGAATACCTGATAAGGTCGCGATTCTCGACCTTTTGTCCGATGCATTGGAGTTGGTTGACGATGTCTTGGATACGAGCATGTAGTTGAGTTGCGGTCTCATTTTCCTGCATTTTCAAGTTATACAATTTATTTAAAAGTAAATCTCTTTTACATACCTTCGTCGTCGGTGCCTTCGTAGTTCCACTAGCTTGGTCCATAAGTCCTTTGCACTAATGAAGGGGCCGACGCGCTGAGCTTGAGCTCTTCCTTGGACAACCCACATTGCAAGATTTGAGTTGCCTTGGCATCGGCTTCTACTTGTTTTTTCATGGAATTTGACCATTGATCGTAACCCAAAGAGTCACCATCTTCATTAATAGGAAGTGTGAAACCGGTTTGGATTACGATCCACATCTCGATTTGGGTTTTAAGAAAGCATTCCATCCGACCCTTCCAATAACGAAAGTCATTACCGTTGTAAAACGGGGGTCGGGCGGTGCTAAACCCTTCGAGATGGGCCATTTAAAAATAAGAAGAAGAACGAAAAAGAATCTTGCAAAACACACACGAAAGAATATTCCAAGACTTTCGTCTTGGATTAGTAGTGCAGAAGTAAAGAAAAAAATATATATAAAATGTAACTTGCAAAAAGAAATAAACAATCAAATGCGAATGTCGTTGAAGTTGGAGGACAACCTTACTCGGATCTAACCCAAGGACAACCTTATCCGGATCCTAAAGCCTCTAATGCAATTCTATATGTAGGAGAAGATAAGCAAGTGAAATAATTATACTAAAACAGAAATAAATAAATAAAAAATCTGTGAAAAAAAGAAAAACAAAGCTAGATTGGTGGTTTCACCGAATCTTAGCGCCCCCGGCTCTGATACCAATTGTTGGATCGAAAGTGTCGCTAGAGGGGGGGGTGAATAGCGATACGGTGTCGTTAAAAACTTTTGCAATAAGTAAAAAGCAAGTAGAGAATGCACATGAAATATAAAGTAGACAAGATATTTTTACGTGGTTCACAATCTTCGATTGCTAATCCACGGCCCTAGTGATCCTTGATCACGACGGAGGGCAATTCACTAAAACCACTCCTCTTCGCTGGAAGTAGGAGCAACGACAAAAGAAATCAAGGCAAAGGACACTCCCCCTTTCCTTGTTACGATTAAAGCACAAAGACAATTTAAAGAAGTAGAACTTAAATAAATATACCGACAACTCTTATAAGTAGAAGATGTAGCTTTCGTTGTCGGCGGCACTTCGTCGTAGCAAATGTGAGTAGTAGTAGCGGCGTTACGACGGCGTGTTGAGAGCTCTTGAATTCTTGTGATTTGCTTGGCTTGAACATGTCTATTTATGGATATTGATCTATGAATTTAGACATAGGTAGTGTCCAAGGTGAGGTTCTTATCCCAACTCAAGGATGAGGTGTTTCATCCAACCACCTTGTGCCACCTCCAACCTTCTTGTGCGCCAACTCAAGGATGAGGTGTTTCATCCAACCACCTTGTGCCACCTCCAACCTCCTTGGGCGCCAACTTGAGGATGAGGTGTTTCATCCAACCACCTTGTGCCACCTTCAACCTCCTTGGGCGCCAACTTGTTGGAGCCATTCAACTTGTGCCACATCATGGGAGCCAACCATCTTGTGCCAACTCACCTTATTTTGGGCGTCCACCACAAGGAAGCTTGGTGATGGTTTGGATGTCCACCTTGATGCCACATCACCCTTTGTACCAAAACACGAGTCAAGTCCAAATTCACCCCCTTGAAATTCGAGCTCTTCTCGAGGCTGGAACTTGACTAGCAGTTGACTGTAGTCAAAGGGTTTTGGACTGCAGTACAAGTTAACTTAAAATATAAAGTACGATGGTTCTAACCATCTGATCTCGACCTAGACCTTCCATTGGAGGTATTGGGTCGGATCTACGCTTAACGACCTTGCTTCGCTTTCACACGAGCTTACCTTGTAGCCTCGCTTCCGGTCTTCACCCGAGTACCTCGGCTTCCTCCGAAGTCCCTCTGGCGTTGCCCGACCACCTCGGTTCCCACCGGGTGTCGCAGACCTTCCGCTCAACTTTAGCATTTCTGCACACTTAATTGAGCTCGTAAGATAACAAATATACCCTTAACTATTGAGCCTTTTGCCATAATCAAAATACCGGTTCGACTTTGGTGCCCACTGCCCACTGCACCAACACAAATATCTCCAAACTTCCACAAGTATATAACCAAAACATTAGGACCTAAACATATCTTCTATACAACATCCAAAACCATAACTCAAACAACTAATAAACTATCACGACGAGGGGGGGGGGGAATGGCAACTGTACTCTTCTGACAGCTTCATCCTGAAATAAATATAAAACCATGGGGTAAGTTCAAAGAACTCAGCGAATATAGTCGATATGCAAAGTAAGATATAGCTAACAATAAGAATCATACCAGTACAGTCTCACATATAGGGTATGCAAGCAAGAAATAAAAAAGGATTGTGCTTACCTGAATCCCCTACCCTGATACAGGAGTATGTGTCATACTATAAGAGATAAAGTCATCACCATATACAAATATGAATCCTGTATGCATGACAATCATATGCAACATCCAAGGCATCAATAAAAATGCAGCAAACACAATACAAATGCTATCCATGCAAAATGCATGCCGTGCAAATGACATGGTCACCCCTGATGCCAGTCAGCCGCCTCACACGCGATGGTGAAGCCGAGTGGGTAGGGCTATGACAACTGTGCACTCTGCCATCACTGCTCCTGAATGACCGAGTGGACAGGATGCTGTCGGAGTACACCTATCCTCCTGCCCCAAACAGAGTGGGGGAGCTAAGCTCTCATCTCCCGGTGTCATAGACCAGAGGAGGGATCCCTGCCCACTACCACGCTGCCTCATCGCTACCCATGAGCGGACCAGCGGAGCCTGACAAAGCAACTGCACACACCCTCCTGATGTACCACTAACCCATGAGTGGCAGTGTGTGCAGGTCATGTAACTAGTTACGGGCTCAACTATAAAGGAACCCCGTCCAGCCAGCATGCAATCATGCAAGATGGTGCATGATACTAAAGCATGTAAATCTAACTAAAAATATCTATCCGAATAATATGCACAATCAATAAGTACATATCTATGATCCAAGTAACTATGATCCAAGTAAAACAGGGAAGATATAATCATAACCGATCAAATGCATGTATCAAGTAGGCACAAACACATACTAGGCATATAAACATGAAAATTATTGCAAGCTATCCTAACTAGCATATCAACTTGACTATATCTAAAAGATAAGTCAAAATATCCGCCTGATAAAATGCTCAAAATAATGCAAATCTTTACGCCCGTGGACCTGTCTCGTGACTGAAACCTGCATAACATATAATATACTCAGATTATATTGCCAACCCCAATATCAAGTCCAAAACCTGATGGATTAAGCTATCCACTTAACCGATCCCTCACTTCCGTATCAAAGTATAATTCATCATAACCAGCTTAGGTAATCAACTTTATTAACCCCAAGTTTAATTACCACTTGATTAATATTAGTTTACTCCAAAAACCCCAAACCATACTATTTGATTAAACATATTAATTAAATCCAAATTCATCCAATTACTCCTAATAACAGATTAATCAGATTAACTCCATTGTTTTAAACAATTAATCCCTTACTTTGATTAACCAAATTAGTTAATTAGCTATATTGCCTAATTAACATGAAGTAGCAATGATCGATTAATCTTACTAGCACTTGAGACAATGTTCCATCCCATTGGTACTTGTTTCTGAATCCCAATAGCCTAATCGAACAAAAGGAAGAAACCGTAATGGACCTCGTGACCGAAGCTTTCGAGATAGGAGGGGGAGATCTGCCTCGAAGAAAATCCACCACCATCCATAAATCTATGTCGCCCGTCGATGATGATGATCGAGAAGACAAACTGCTCATCGGACCTCGCAGAGAACTGGGAGGAGGTGATCGGGACAGGGATCACGGAAGGGTTGCGGTCCTGGAGGATGGGGTTGTCGCAACCCTATAAATATCGAGCCAACCACAGGGGCGGAGGCAGCTCGGCAGGCCAGGCGCGAGGAGAGGGCATCACTGTGGGGCAGCTGTGGCGGCGCACAAGCAGGAGGGGCGATCGGTGCGGTGCACGATCCGGTGTGAAGAGACGTTGGCGCAGACGGTGACACTGGTGGCAGAGGGGTAGGCAGCCGCAAAGTCGAGCGGCATTGGGATGACTGTGTGAGAGAATCCGGCGACGAAGGAGAGGGAAGCGCGAGAGAGAAGAGAGCGCGGAAGAGAAAGGAGGTAGTCGGGTGAAGAGGAAAGGAATCGGGAGAAAAATAGGATATTAAGGAACCCTAACTTAGGTTTCCTTTATATATTATAGGTTAATCAAACTTATTAACCTCTCCTTAATCAATATTCCAAACAGGCTTTAATAAAACCTATTAAATCTTTTCGCAACCAATTATTATATAAATTTCATTTAATTCCAAAAAAATTTCTAAAATTTTCAAAAAATCCCGAAATAATTCCTGGGATTATTTCTCTTAATTTTTGGCCATTAAATTTTGTATTTTAAATTTTTCGTATTTAACAAACTCGGCTAAGGCAACTCGGCAAAAAGCAGCTCAGCAGAGATTAGTTTGGCAGAAGAAGCTCAACAAAGGGAGTTTAGTAAAGAGCAGCTCGACTAAGGAAGCTCGGTAGAGATCAGCTCGGCTGAAGCAGGTCAGCAGAGGCAGCTCGGTAGAGAGCAGCTTGACAGAGGTAGCTCGACTGAGGCAGCTTGGTAGAAGCAGCTCGACAGAGAGCAGCTCAGCAAAAAGCAACTCGACAGAGAGCAGTTTGGAAGGAGCAACTCGACAGAGGTAGCTCATCAGAGAGAAGCTTGGCTAACGCAGCTCGGCAGAGAATAGATCGGCTAAGGCAGCTCGACAGAGTAGCTCAGCTTTGCAGAGCAGGCTCAGCTCAGCTCTACATAGCAGCTTAGCTCTACAGAGCAGCTCATCTCAGTAGAAACAGCTCGACAGAGGCCTCTAATGAGTAAGCACAGTAATCGATAGCGAGCATTGGCTAACATGCTTTAGTTGACAATGGTCAACTAATCTCATAACTTAGCAAAGTACCAAGTAGTTGTTAGAACAACATGAACTTGGTATAAACAACTCATACTAGGGAGATAAGGCACAAAAGGTGCTAGCCAAATTGATTCTTGGCTAAGGCTGATTCAGAATTAACTGAGGATGCCCAAACAAATTCGGAATTTGACTTCAAAGTTAATAGTTGTCAATTAAGTCGAATGGTCGGTTGGACCTATCAATTGAAAAACTCCTAAAATCAAGAAGATTGGTTTTCTTGATTATTTGTGTTAGGTCTATGCCCTTATAAATTGAATTAAGCCGGTTTCGTACTAGTTAGTTAGTTTTGTACTGACTTGTTTCATTTAATTTTCAGATGATACGGACGATCACTATAATGACCCATCATGATGTGTTACAAAACCAACTGAGGGAAGCTATCAAAGAGATAGTTTATAATCTTGATGGTAGGGTCATCGAACACATAGGGAGGCTTGATGATCTTTTCTGGATACTCGAATAGTAGGAGTTTCTGATACTCGACAACTATCAGATTTGGACATTGGTGTGCTCTCTACCAAACAATCTCATGGTAATTGCACATCACATATGGGGCCACTATAAAGGGCGGATAACATATGCTGAGTTGTGCTGGGAACTACTGGAGCACAAGGTTCAAGAGAATCCTATGGTGGCTGATCCCGAAGAGATTGAAGAGAGTTCTGTAAATGGTCAGCTTACTAATCAGCCTGAGTCTACCCTAGTGGAGCCATGGAAGATAGGACTTAAATAATTACAACTGCACTAGGGTTTGTCCTAGTGGGAATCGTAATAAACTATCTTATCCAGTAGAGTTGTTTAGGTTAGAAATAAGAAATGTTATATGTTAACAATTCTTTATTTCTGAAAGTATGAATAAGAAATGATAAGTTCATTTTCTTTTGAATAATGATTAGTTCATATGATAAATTAATGATTAGTTCATTGCATGGAATGTATGTGATATAATTGATCAATGCCTGTTAGATTAGAACATACAAATGATGAATGGAAACAAAGTTGCCAATTGATTTTGTAAACCAATTCAAACTTACATTGAGACAATCAAAATTTATATACATTGAATTTACACTGAATAACTAAATAATATGTTTATTTATGTAGATTATGGCAACTAAAAATATTATAGCAGAACTCAACAAGGGTGAGAAATTAAACAGGGAAAACTATAAAATCTAGCACCTTAAGTTACAATATATTCTTGAGGAACAAGAAGTTCTTGAGGTTGTACATCAGGTAATGACGAAACCTATTAATGGTACAACTGCACAGCACAAACTAGATCTTGATACCTATAAGGTATGGAAGAAAAATGACTCTACTGCTAAGGGCATATTAATTAGTTCAATGGTGGATGACCTAATTTTTGAGTATGAGTCATATCCAACAACTCATGCAGTCTGGGTAGCTCTTAGAGAGAGATATAGTGGAGTTAGTCTGAGCAAGTAATTAAGTTTGACAACTATAAGAAGCGCACAAATGTTTCAATGGTTCAACATCTACGAGAGATGTCGAACATGATTCGGGAGCTTAAAATTGTAGGTCATGAGTTGACCGACAAATAGTAGGTTCAAGCAGTTATACGTTCCCTTCCTAAGTCTTGGAAAACGATGAAGCAAAACCTGACTCACAGTGAAAGTATAAATACTTTCACTGATGTCACACGCCATGTGGAGTTAGAGGTGGAGAGTGTCGAATCCGCAAGGATTTCAGGATAAGCTTATGTAGTTGTTGGTTCTGCTGGATCATCTGGATCCAAAAAAAAAAATGGTACAAGAAAGGAAAGGGAAAGGGAAAGGAAGTTGTTGCTGCTGGGCAAGGCCCAAACAAGAAGGAAGGAAAAAAAGACTGGAAAGAAATCGAAAAGTAAGTTATCATGCTATAACTGTGGCAAGAAGGGTCACTTCACATGGGAATGTACCAAGCCAAAAAATGTAAATCCAAGTCTGTATTCTTTTCTTGAGCATTATGTTGCTAGTTCTGTATTGTTAGCTGATTCTTATTCTTTGTGGATTATAGATTCAGAAGCAACCAACCAAGTAGCTCGGGAGCGAGCTACATTCATGGAGTACTGTCGAGTACCAGTTGGCAACCAATGGATATATGTAGAAAATAATGCAAGGGTTGTAGTCGAAGGAGTTAGCACTAGCAAACTCAACCTTCATGGTGGACGAACCCTATTTTTACATGATGTCCTGTATGCTCATGAGATTTGACAAAATTTAGTTTCCGTTGATTGTCTTCTTAGTTTGGGTTATTATATGAATTTTTACAGCTGTTGTGTAAAACTAAAGATTGACTCTGTGTTAATAGGATATGGTTTTCTGACTAATGATTTCATGGTTCTTGATGTGGAACCAGACATCAATAGAAATGATAGTTGTTTTTCAAACATTTCTCTTACTAGTGATGCAAATATATCTGATGATGTTTGGCATGCTAGATTAGGGCATATAGAACAAGAACGTATGAATCGATTAATGAGAGAGGGCTTATTAGGCACTCATGCTAAGATTAACTTGTCTATACGTGAGCATTATCTTGCTAGAAAGGGAACTAGGAAACCATTTAGTAAGACTATTAGGGTTGATTCTCCATTGCAATTAGTTCATTCGGATATTTGTGGTCCGATGAATGTAAAGGCTAGACATGATGCTTCCTATTTCATTACATTCATTGATGATTTCACTGGTTTTGGTCATGTGTATTTGATCTCTCATAAATCTGAAGCATTGGATTGCTTCATTCATTATATGAATGAAGTTGAGAATCAAATGGAATGTAAGGTTAAGACTTTATGCACTGGCCATGGAGGTGAATATTTGTCTGATTTGTTCAAGACAATTTGTAATGATAAAGGGATTATTAGACAACTAACAATCCTAGGAATTCCACAACAAAATGGGGTTGCTGAAAGAAGAAATAGGACTCTTCTTGAAATGGTTAGGTCTATGATGGCTCAGGCTAATTTGCCAATATTTTATTGGGGAGATCCATTACTAGTAGCTACATATATACTTAATAGAGTTCCTTCGAAGTCAGTTCCATCTACCTCATATGAATGTTGGACAGGCAGAAAATCAGATTTGAGTAATTTGAGACCCTGGGGGTCAACTGCCTACGTTTATAATAGTTCTCACATGTATGGAAAACTAGGACCTAGAGGTAAGAAATGTATCTTTATAAGATATTCTGAAACCTCTAAAGGTTATGTTTTCATTGGTGAGAAGCAAGATGAAACAATCTCCAAAATAGAGTCGAGAGATGCAACTTTTCTCGAAACAGAGTTCCCAGCTAGAGGTGATGTTGATAAGACAGTTCCTCTATTTGAGGAGGATGAGATATTATCAACAAAAGAGGTGTCACAAGAGATGCCTGAGTGTAGTCAACCGAGTGCGAGTAATTTGCCAAGTCATGAGTTAACTTCTCAAAAACTCAACTTATGAAGAAGTGTTCGTAAGATTAAACCTAAGAAGAGATTTTATATTAAGAATGAGACAATGATGACACTCCCAGTTGACGATGATGAACCTCAATCCGTTAAGGAAGCATTGAGACGTAGTGTTAGAGAAAGTGGAAAATAGCAATGGAAGAAGAGATAGAGTTGATGATGAAGAATCATGTTTGGGATTTAGTCGATCTTCCTCTTGGTCAAAGGGCCATTGGGAATAAGTGAATTCTCAAAATTAAGAGGAAAGATGATGGATCGATTAATCAATACAAAGCTCGCTTGGTTGCAAAAGGATATACCCAATTGGATGATATTGACTATGAAGAGACGTTTTCTCCCTTAGTGAAATTTATGTCAATCCGAGTCATTTAGGCTTTTGTAGCACATTATGACTTGGAGTTACATCAAATGGATGTAAAAACTACTTTCCTTAATGGTAAGCTTGACGAGGAAATCTATATGGTACAACTAGAAGGTTTCTTTGCTAAAGGCCAAGAGGGCAAAGTATGTAGACTTAAAAAGTGTATATATGGGCTAAAGCAAGCGTCAAGATAATGGAACATAAGATTTAACGAAGTCGTTTTATCTTATGGTTTTGAAATGATCAATGAGGATCATTGTGTTTTCCTGAGAAAGAAAAAAAGGAAAGTATGTCATTTTATCATTATATGTTGATGATCTATTGATAGCAGAAAATTACATAAGATTTGTAAAAGAAGTCAAAGAGTGGCTTTCATCACAATTTGACATAATAGATATGGGAGAAGCTGAAAACATCTTAGGTGTGAAGATCGTGAGAGATCAATCGAAAAGACTTTTGGGTTTGTCCCAAGAGACTTATATAAATAAGATGTTATAACATTTCAGCATGTCTGATTGCAACATAAAATAGACACCTATAGAGAAAGGTGTTATTTTGAGCAAGAAATGTGTCCCAAGATTCCTGAAGAAATAGCCGAAATGAAAAAAAACATATGTCAGTGTTGTTGGTAGTTTGATGTACACTATGTTGTGTACACGTTCCGATATCAGCTATGTTGTTGGCTTAGTCAGTCGATTCCAGTCAAACCCAGGACCGAGACACTAGAAGGCGGTGAAAAGGATATTTAGATATCTGAAGGCGATGACAGATTATTGTCTTTATTTTCAAGGATCAGATATGACCCTGAAAGGCTATTAAAATGCAGATTGTGATGGGGACATGGATGATAGAAAATCCATATCAGACTATGCATTCTTGCTGAATGGTTGTGCCATCTCTTGGAACAACAAAAAACAGGATTGTGTAGCCTTGTCGATAATGGAAGCTGAATATGTGGCATGTTCAGTGGTTGTGCAAGAAGCAGTCTGGTTAAGAAGGTTCCTGAAGCATTTGAAGATTGTTGAGGACAGTGCGAGTTTAGTCACTGTCTATTGTGACAATCAAGCTGCTATAGCTTTTTCCAAGGATCCAAATATCATAGTAAGGGCAAGCACATAGCTATAAAGTATAACTTTATAAGGGATATTGTTGCTAAGAAAAAAAGTTGTTCTTGAGTATATCCCTACCCGTGCTATGCTTGCAGATCCTTTTACTAAGCTAATGACTAAAGAGTCATTTTATGAGCATGTAAAGTCCATGGGAGTTCAAAGAATGTAACAAAGTTGTAATAACAATCAGATTTTATGAGATAATTTGATTGAGAAATGTCATAATCTATTCAGTGTATAGGTTAAGTTACATTCTAATAAGATCTGAGTAAGCATGTTGGCAGGTTAAGATCGGTCCTCTCACATGGACAATCATCTCTATTTGTTGAGTATGAATAGGGGTAAGACCGGTGCTTATGAGATAGCTTATGTAACTATATGTAAATAGAGACATACCTATAAGCTGGGGTCGCCTTGATAATTGTATCAAGATGAGATCATTTGTAAATTTATGATCAAAGACAATGTACCCATCATTTACTAAACTTGTTTATAGCTAGATTAGAATTCATGAGTTAAATTCAAGATTAGGCATTGGAAATGTCTAGATCGAAATCTGTACAATGTTGATTTGAGAAACACATGCACTCATTTTAGTAAAGAGAATAACATCAAACATGTAATTCATACTATATGTGTTACGACAACAATAATGGTAGTAGGAGAATGGATCCCCGCTTCCCTACTTCCCTGCTATGTGAGCCCTTGAGATTATATGTTAATCTCGGTATTTTTCTTAAGTGACTATTTAACTGTCTACTTAAAATTTTAATTAGGATCTTCTACTTTAGCATATAAACCTATTGATTATGAATGATTTGGTCTATGGAACATGACTAGGAAAGCGATTGATTAAAATGGATAGATTCGAGTTAAAAAGGAAAATTAAAAAGATTTACATCCTTGAATGTTACTCACTGATCGACCCATTTTTGTTATGTATAGAAATGAATTGTGAATATTAAAATATAGAACATGCTCTTGACATAATGATCATTATAAGAAATTAGAGATGTTCATATTAATGTAAATAATTTAATCTGGGTAAATAGCAAGACATTGATGTATCTAGGAGAATAGTTATGTACCACCTGGAGAATTGTTGAGTGCCACTTATAAAATGGTTGTGTACCATTTAGTGAACGGCTAAGTAAAGTGTAACAACTTTCTTAGCAATAATTACTCAATGAGCAGCTATGTAAGGTGTAACAACTTTCTTAGCATTTAATGCTTAATATGCTTGCTGTTGCACAAACCATTTTTCCTAAGTATGAATTGGATGATCTGAATTAGACTTTGCAACTATCTAATTTTAGTGACTATGAATCTCTATGACTGCTAAATCTCGATTCTTATTAGTCTATGTGACTATAAGTCTCTATTCTTATTGGTATTTGTGACCATTTGCCTTTGAAGCATAACTTGGACGAGTGGGAGATGTGAGAATTGTTAGTGAAAGCCCTAGAGCCAATCATGTGATGATTGTTGTATGGACTTTATTGTATCATATTCCTATTTATAAAGGCATGGTTATTATATTTACTTGTATTGGTGCCAAATAACTAAGTATAATAACGTCCTTGAGTAGTAGGTTCTTATCTATATCAATCGATTGGTTGAATCGATAAATGAGATGATATAGAGAACACTACTCTTAATCATTCCTAGTCAAGTATTAACATTCAGGGACAATGTTAATGCGTAGAGACTAGCATGTAGGTCAACACGATGACTTGATCTCACAAGTCATGGATATGAGATATTAAGTTGACACATGGGTATGCATTTGAGAATGTATACTGAATGACCCGCCATGAGAAAGTATCATGGATCGTTATATGAGTGTCATATACTTTCTCATGTGGCTATTAGTATGACTATTAGTCCTTAGACCTGAAGTCACCATGGTTCCCTACATAAGGAGTTGCATACTTTGGCTTCGTCAAACGTCACACGTAAATGGGTGGACTATAAAGGCGATTACTGGGTATGTAACAAATTATGCGGAGGGATGTGAGTGATGTAGATGAGATCTATTCCTCCTATATGACGGGAGTGATATCGTTATTCTTGATAGAGTGAGACCACGAAGTGCATAGCCATGCCCAAATGAGTCAATATGAGATATTGAGCTCATTTGATTAGAGTGAGTCTACTTGGAGTTCAAGATATAGATTGTACCGAGGATGACACGGTCTATGCCTCAATTGGTCAATCTAGATGTCAAGGATAGAGGGACATTGTCACATATTGTGAGAGTTACAATTAGTAGTCACAAAGGTGATGTTGGAGCTCAACATTCTTGTAACTTGGGTAGCAATAATGTGTTGCTAGATACCGCTCATTGCTTATGTTTCTAAATCGGTTTAGGGACATTGCCAACGTTACAAGAACCTATAGGGTCACACACAAAGGGCAATTAGATGGAGATTAGGTTCATATGATGAACCATGAGGATTAGGTTCATGTGATGAACCAAATTGGATTAAGAGTAATCCAAATTAGACTAATTGAGTTAGACTCAAGTTGATTCAAGTGTTGAATGAGTCTAATTTAGATTTGATTCATTTAGTCAATTTAAATTAATGAATAGAGATTCATTAAATCAAATTGACTTGAATCAAGTGGTTGGATTTGATCAACCATGGGAGATAAGAGGTTAAGTTTGACTTGACTTGAGAGAGAAGATGAAAGGTCAAGTTTGACTTGACCAAATGCCATGTCATGATGATGACTTGGCATGACTGGCCAATGATGATGCTCCACATCATCATTAACTTATCAAGTGGTGCCACCTTATAAGGGAGACCAAGAGACATTGGCTCTTGGAGTTACACCACTTATTCCATTAGATGGAATTGATTTTGTGAGTTACTCCAACTTCATCTTCCTCCTTGGATCATCCTCTCAAGCTCCCCTCTCCTCCTTGGCTGAACTATCCATAGAGTGCTAGCACACTCAAGGGTGTGTTTTCTCCACCTATTGCTTGTGTGGATACCAATAGAGGAGTGTACACTTGACACTCTAGAGTTCCGGCAAGCTATTTGGACGAGCGGTATTTGCGAAGGACGTCGCATCGAGGGTAACACTCTCAACTTCTAGATCTAAGGTAGATCTAGGTTTACTTAGCACATACATGTTTTTATTTTAATATATCTTCTCATGGATCCGTGGCCAGACTTCTAGGGTTTCCGCAACACAAAAGGCAGTTTTTGCGGCTCGAAAAGTCCAACAGTGGTATCAGAGCCATGTGCGAAACATTTATGTGTTTCATTTTTATAGTTTTTGTATTAGATATAAAAATTACAGATTTTTATGTTTCTATAAATTTCCTATTTTTACAGAATTTTTGGGTATTTTTTTCGAAGAGTCGAAGCAACAAGTGTTGGGACACTTGTAGGCTTCAACCATAGAGAAAAACTCCCCAAAACGGTGAGTTCTCGCTTTAGGTTTTTGGGACAGCGACTTAAGTCGCTGTAAAATCATAGTAGAGACACTCGCAAAATTTATTTTGCGAGTAGGGGCGCTGCCCCTGTCCCCGAAAGGGGCTTTGTCCCGCGATCGCGCCCGGAAATAGCTTAGCAGGACCGTTACGGAGAGGTGACTCATAAAATTGAAAAAAAAGGAAAAATTATAGAAATTTTCTGTAAAAATACATAATTTAGAATTATGTATAATTCTGTGATTGTCATGGCCCAAGAACCCCAATTTGATTGGACGTTAATGTGTTGTAATTCATAATACGGCCTGCGTGCCGTTTTTGTGGTTGTACGTGTTGTATAGTGTATGCGACCTGCGCGTCGTGCCTCTTCTTTTGAAATTCTAGTTGTAAATAGTTTTAGACTCGAATGTAACTCGAGTTTCATATTTGTAATGTACAAAATGGAGCGGTGGAAAGTCCACTAGTAGACGAAGTTACGAGAAGGGTGCCGACGACACATGACGGTCAAAGGAAGCGCTTGGAGAAGCCGCTATCCCTATGTTGACCGTCTGATCTTCTCATTGGATTGAGAAGATCGTAGTAGGGCCATGACCACATCATAGTTAATTATATATATATATATATATATATATATATATATATATTTGATTTTTCTTGTATGTATGTGGTGCATGCTAGTAGAATAATGCTTGTATGTATATGATGCATGCTAGGATATTTTTCTTGTATGTATATGATGCATGCTAGAATAATGCTTGTATGTGATGCATGCTAATATAGAATAATAAAGGTCTTAATGTGTATATGATACACATTATAATTAGATTAGATCTTAATCGAATTAACTCATAAATGCCTACCAAGTCCTTGATACCCATCACTACCTCGATCATTTGTAGTTGTTGAATCTGCCAAAGCAGAGCAACGCATATTATCTTGGTAGGGTGCGGAGGGATAATCTTGGTCCTGCCTATCACGGCTTGGGTTCGAGTAAGCTCAATTAGATTGAGTAAAACTAGTTAACTCAATTGGATCGAGTAGAACTATAGGCATATTCCAACCATTGGAAAGATAGGATAAGATCGCATTTACACTAAATCTTGGGCGATTTAGCCAAAGCTAACTCAAGGTCTTTTGTAAATGAGGGTCTTGATCCTATAAACAAGAGTTGCATAGAGATGTAATCAGTAATGTGTTACCCACCGATCGTACTAAGTCTTGGGCGATTTAGCCAAAGCTAACTCAAGGCTTAGTATGATGTGGATCTTGTCCCGCAAGAATTATAGCTAGTTTGTATGAATCTAGTAATGTGGTTTGACCACATCCATAACTCGATTCTACAAAATTCCTATAATTCAGTGGGAGCATCATTTGATTAAAGGCCTAATTAAATGATAAAAGGAATATGATAATAATTCTCTGCATTGTATGTTGTAGATTACTATGTCGACAAACACGAACACTCTCTCTCTGCGTTCTGTCCTTGAGAAGGACAAGCTAAATGGAGGCAATTTCCTGGACTAGTACAGGAACCTGAGAATCGTTCTCACCCAAGAAAGGAAACTGTACGTCCTGGAGCAGCCCATTCCGGAGGCACATCCTGCCACTGCCTCACGAGCTGACAAAGATGCTTACAAGAAGCATCAAGACGATGCATTAGATGTGTCATGTCTAATGCTCGCGACCATGAACTCTGAGCTTCAGAAGCAACACGAGTTCATGAATGCTCATGATATGGTTGAACATCTTCGTCAACTATATCAAGGACAAGCAAGGCACGAGAGATATGAAGTCTCTAAGGCACTGTTTGGTTCCAAAATGCAAGATGGGACTCCCGTAGGTCCATATGTACTCAAGATGATTGGGTACGTAGAAAACGTACAGAGATTGGGATTCCCCCTTGGCCAAGAGCTGGCCACTGACTTGATCTTGCAATCTTTGCCGCAAAGCTACAATCAATTTGTCATGAATTATAACATGAATGAAATTGATAAGCCACTGCCTGAGATACTCAGCATGTTGAGAACTGCTGAGCTCAACCTTAAGAAGAGAAAATCTGACGCCATTTTGATGGTGCAAAAGAAGAAAGGCAAGGGCAAGCCTAAAGGTAAGGGAAAGTCCCAAGCCAAGGGAAAAGGCAAGGAACTGAAACCCAAAGGAGGGGTGGCTAAGGAAGGGGCTTGCTTCCACTATAAGGAAGCTGGACACTGGAAGCGTAACTGCAAGGCATACCTGGAAGATCTTAAGAAGAAGAGAAGTGAGACTTCTACTTCAGGTATAAATGTTATAGAAGTCAATCTATCTATTTCTTCATCATGGGTATTAGAAATCGGATGTGCATCTCACATTTGTACCAATGTGCAGGCGCTGAGAAATAGCAGGGCATTCACAAAGGGCGAGGTGGACCTACGAGTAGGCAATGGAGCAAGGGTTGTTGCTGTTACTGTAGGAACTTATGATCTATCTCTGCCCTCTGGGCTTGTACTAGAATTAGATGAATGTTGTTATGTGCCTGCCTTAACTAAGAACATCATTTCGGTTTCTTGTTTAGACAATAAAGGATTTACATTTATAATAAAGAACAAATATTGTTCAGTTTATTTAAATGATATGTTCTATTCTAGTGCACCTCTAATGAACGGACTCTACTTTCTAGACTTAGAGAGCCCTATCTATAACATAAGTACCAAAAGGTTCAAGTGAAATGAGTTGAACCAAACCTATCTTTGGCATTATCGCTTAGGTCACATAAATGAGAGTCGCTTGTCTCAGTTCCATAAGGATGGGTTGCTAGACTCATTTGATTTTGAATCATATGAGACATGCGAGTCTTGCCTTTTAGGCAAGATGACCAAGACTCCCTTTAGTCGACACAGCGAAAGAGCAACAGACTTGTTAGGACTTATACATAGTGATGTATGTGGCCCTTTCAATATTGCTGTTAGAGGTGGTTACAGGTACTTCATTACATTTACTGATGACTTCAGTAGATATGGTTATGTGTATCTTATGACACATAAATAAGAATCCTTTGAAAAGTTTAAAGAATTCAAGAATGAAGTATAAAACTAGCTTGGCAAGAGTATTAAGATACTTCGATCAGATCGAGGTGGTGAATACCTTAGCCATGAGTTTCGTGACTATCTAGCTGAGTGTGGGATTCTATCCCAACTCACTCCTCCTGGAACACCACAGTGGAATGGTGTATCCGAAAGGAGGAATCGTACCCTATTAGATATGGTATGATCTATGATGAGTCACACAGATCTTCCTATATTCTTTTGGGGATATGCTCTAGACACAGCAGTCTTTACCCTTAACCGTGTACCATCCAAGGCTGTGATAAAGACACCATATACGATATGGACAGGGAGAAATCCCAAGATATCTTTCATGAGGATTTGGGGTTGTGAGGCTTACGTTCGACGTCAAGTCTCAGACAAACTGGGACCCAAATCCGATAGGTGCTATTTTGTTGGATATCCCAAGGATACAAAGGAATATTACTTCTACATTCTCAGTCAGCACAAAGTGTTTGTGGCAAAGACTGGGGTTTTTCTAGAAAGGGATTTTATTTCTAGAAAAACTAGTGGGAGTACGTTCGATCTTGAAGAAATTCAAGATAAGGACCATAGCACTGAGGCCTTGATAGAGATTGAACAGGAACCACAAAGTGTTGTGGGTGATGAGATTGTTGTACAAAGAGTTGTGGAACAACCACCTGTTCATGTAGACCTACCTCTTCGCAGGTCTGATAGGGTACGTCGTCAGCCTGAGAGATACTCATTTCTCTTGTCTGACCATGATGATGTTATGCTCATTGAGAATGAGCCTACCTCCTATCAGGAAGCTGTGATGAGCCCAGATTCTAAGAAATGGCTAGAGGCCATGAGATCCGAGATGGAATCTATGTACACCAACCAAGTATAGACTTTGGTTAATCCACCTGAAGGGGTCAAACCTATTGGGTGTAAGTGGGTCTTTAGGAGAAAGACTGACATGGATGGACTTATGCATACCTATAAGGGCCGATTGGTGGCTAAAGGTTTCAAGCAAATTCATGGTATTGACTATGATGAAACCTTTTCTCCAGTGGCGATGTTTAAGTCCATTCGGATCATGCTTGCTATTACAGCATAACACGATTATGAGATCTGGCAGATGGATGTCAAAATCGCATTTCTGAATGGAAACTTACTCGAGGATGTGTACATGACACAACCTGAGGGTTTTGAAGATCCACAACATACTGGGAAAGTATGCAAGATGCAAAGGTCCATTTATGGGCTAAAGCAAGCCTCTTGAAGCTGGAATCTTCGATTCGATGATGCGATCAAACAGTTTAGTTTCATCAAGAATGAAGATGAACCCTGTGTCTACAAGAGGGTTAATGGGAACACAGTTGTCTTCCTTATATTGTATGTAGATGACATACTACTCATTGGGAATGACATCCCTTCGCTACAGTCTGTGAAGACTTGGCTGGGAACGTGCTTCTCAATGAAGGACTTAGGTGAAGCAACCTATATTCTAGGCATCAAGATCTATAGAGATAGATCTAAGAGATTGCTTGGCCTAAGTCAGAGTACATACATTGACACGGTATTACTACGGTTTGCCATGCAGAATTCCATGAAGGGACTTTTGCCGATATCACATGGTGTGAGTCTTTCGAAGACTCAAAGTCCCTCTTCTAGAGAGGAGAGAGACCGCATGGATAAGATCCCTTACGCATCAGCTATAGGATCTATCATGTATGCCATGCTATGTACTCATCCTGATGTCTCGTATGCTTTGAGCATGACGAGTAGATACCAGTCAGATCTAGGTGAGCGTCATTGGATAGTAGTAAAGAATATTCTTAAGTACTTGAGAAGGACTAAAGAATATTTCTTGATATTTGGAGGCGATAAGGAGCTAGCTGTAAAGGGTTACAGCGATGCCAACTTCCAAACTGACCAGAATGATTATAGATCGCAGTCAGGGTTCGTGTTTTGCTTGAATGGTGGCGCTGTGAGCTGGAAGAGTTCGCGTAACACGCTTGCCGATTCTACAATGTAGTATATTGTCGCATCCGAGGCGAAAGGAGGCAGTTTGGATCTGCAAGTTCATTACTGAGCTTGGGGTGGTTCCTAGCATAACAGATCCCATAGAGCTCTATTGTGACAACAATAGAGCGATTGCACAGGCTAAGGAACCTCGCTCACACCAGCGGACCAAACACATACTACGACGCTTCCATCTCATTCGAGAGATTATCGATAGAGGAGATGTGAAGATTTGCAGAGTACCGACAGAGGCTAACATCGCAGATCCCTTGACCAAGGCTTTGGCACAGAAAAAGCATGATGGTCACACTAGGTCGTTGGGTATTAGATACTACGGTGATTGACACTAGTGCTAGTGGGAGATTGTTAGTGAAAACCCTAGAGCCAATCATGTGATGATTGTTGTATGGACTTTATTGTATCATATTCCTATTTATAAAGGCATGGTTATTATATTTACTTGTATTGGTGCCAAATAACTAAGTATAATAACGTCCTTGAGTAGTAGGTTCTTATCTATATCAATCGATTGGTTGAATCGATAAATGAGATGATATAGAGAACACTACTCTTAATCATTCCTAGTCAAGTATTAACATTAAGGGACAATGTTAATGCGTAGAGACTAGCATGTAGGTCAACACGATGACTTGATCTCACAAGTCATGGATATGAGATATCAAGTTGACACATGGGTATGCATTTGAGAATGTATACTGAATGACCCACCATGAGAAAGTATCATGGATCGTTATATGAGTGTCATATACTTTCTCATGTGGCTATTAGTTTGACTATTAGTCCTTAGATCTGAAGTCACCATGGTTCCCTACATAAGGAGTTGCATACTTTGGCTTCGTCAAACGTCACCCGTAAATGGGTGGACTATAAAGGCGATTACTGGGTATGTAACAAATTATGCGGAGGGATGTGAGCGATGTAGATAGGATCTATCCCTCCTATATGACGGGGGTGACATCGCTATTCTTGATAGAGTGAGACCACGAAGTGCATGGCCATGCCCAAATAAGTCAATATGAGATATTGAGCTCATTTGATTAGAGTGAGTCTACTTGGAGTTCAAGATATAGATTGTGCCAAGGATGACACGGTCTATGCCTCAATTGGTCAATCTAGATGTCAAGTATAGATGGACATTGTCACATATTGTGAGAGTCACAATTAGTAGTCACAAAGGTGATGTTGGAGCTCAACATTCTTGTAACTTGGGTAGCAATAATGTGTTGCTAGATACTGCTCATTGCTTATGTTCCTAAATCGGTTTAGGGACATTGCCAATGTTACAAGAACCTATAGGGTCACACACAAAGGGAAATTAGATAGAGATTAGGTTTATATGATGAACCATGAGGATTAGGTTCATGTGATGAACCAAATTGGATTAAGAGTAATCCAAATTAGACTAATTGAGTTAGACTCAAGTTGATTCAAGTGTTGAATGAGTCTAATTTAGATTTGATTTATTTAGTCAATTTAAATTAATGAATAGAGATTCATTAAATCAAATTGACTTGAATCAAGTGGTTGGATTTGATCAACCATGGGAGATAAGAGGTCAAGTTTGACTTGACTTGAGAGGGAAGATGAAAGGTCAAGTTTGACTTGACCAAATGTCATGTCATGATGATGACTTGGCATGGCCGGCCAATGATGATGACTTATCAAGTGGTGCCACCTCATAAGGGAGACCAAGAGACATTGGCTCTTAGAGTTACATGCATGCATGTAACACCGCCCCCCCCCCCCCCCCCATGAAGTGGCCGACCACTTATTCCATTAGATGGAATTGATTTTGTGAGTTACTCCAACTTCATCTTCCTCCTTGGATCATCCTCTCAAGCTCCCCTCTCCTCCTTGGCCAAACCATCCATAGAGTGCTAGCACACTCAAGGGTGTGTTTTCTCCACCTATTGCTTGTGTGGATACCAATAGAGGAGTGTACACTTGACACTCTAGAGTTCTGGCAAGCTATTTGGATGAGCGGTATTTGCGAAGGGCGTCACATCGAGGGTAATACTCTCAACTTCTAGATCTAAGGTAGATCTAGATTTACTTAGCACATACATGTTTTTATTTTAATATATCTTCGCACGGATCCGTGGCCGAACTTCCGGGGTTTCCGCAACGCAAAAGACGGTTTTTGCGGCTCGGAAAGTCCAACAAGAATTAATTGCACTTTATTACATAGTATGCTCATTACTGTGTGAAACCAATAAAGCCGAAGGAGATGGAAAGACTTTGGCATTAACATGATGTTGATGGAATGCACATACGTTGCGCAGCTAAAGCTTTATTTCTTGGAGATAAAAGGTCTCCAAGAGATTTTGGAATGGTCTCCATCCAAGTTATAAGGAGTTGATGTGATGAAAAAAAGAAGAGAAATAAGGTTGTACGGTGAGAGTGTGGTGTACGTGAGTAGCAGAAGAACATCTGAAGCTCCATCGGGATTTGGTTTGTAAATCAAGAAAAGCTTTCTGATTGTGTACTACGATCATTTTTCAGACGGTAAGAAGAAAGACAAGAGTTCTTCTTACAAAAGTTCAGAGCTGATCAAAGAACTTGGAATAGGCGAAAGGATATTGTAAGTGTTTACGATATTTGCAATTAAAACTCATGCTTAAGTTATTCTTTAGTAATCTATTTCTAACAGTGCAAATTGAGGATCGAAGTAAACAGATCAGGATCTACGAGAGTCATTGGTCCGAGCACCCGAAATGGTGTCACATCAACAAAGGTAAATCGAAGCCAACTTATTTGAGGATAAATGTCACTTATCTTCCAGGAACCTAATGTGTGTGAAATATGCATACGTTATGGTCTTATTTAGCATACATTTGTTGCATACATTAGCATATTTCTATATAAACTTCTAACATTTTATATTCATTTCATCTTTTAGTTCGGATGACTGTAGTTTTTAAGATTTTCTTTGATAGGAGGACAAGATCTTGGTGTTGGCACATCTAGAGCAAGAAGATATGCTTGAAGAGGCTCAAGCATTAGGTAAATAATTAAAAGTTCTATCTATAGTCTACCTGTGGAGCTTTCTACGATCATGGATGGTGTCGTGGAGGCAAGGGTCAACCCAGAATGAACCATGGTCAGCCCGTTGTAGCCACCACAATCATGGTTCTCACTACATTAGAGAAGAGCTTGTTCAAAACTAGCCCATTGATGTACAAGATGAACCATGGTCAGGATGTGGTGCTACCCAAGGCCATAGAGCTTACTGTAAATCAGAACAATACCACTAGAACGATCCATGACCAGGCCATGATAGCCACCATAGCCATGGATAGCATATCTTTTGCACCACATTTTCCTTTTTGATAGCTATTTGAGAATAAATAAAGGGTAAGAGACACAATCCAAGGGGAGAATGACAAGGGAGATGTTATGTTTGAGATGTGTCCTAAGGCAATCGCTTTATGATTGTATTATTAAGTTGATAAATAAAGATTCAGTATTTGAGTGCACATGTCATATGTATTTGATTGGATCTTAAACTCATTTACTGAATGTCGGTGATACGATTCATAGCATGAAAGAACTTGTGATTGGATCATAACTAGTGAGTATCTCTACATTGTCATTGTAGGGGAAATGTTGACCGCTAGAGGGGGGGGGGGTGAATAGCGTCGATCTAGTACGTGATGGAAATCGTTCGCGTTCATCTACAAACTTCGTTAGCGCACAACGAAATAATAATAATAAAGCAATAACGAAATAGACAAACATACAAACACAACTATTTAACGTGGTTCGGAATCGAATGGTTCCTACTCCACGGATCGAGCTCTAAAGAGCTCTAGTGATGTCAATGCAATCACTAATCACAAATAACTCCTTCTCGGAACAATCTGGAGGCGGAGAAACCTCTTACAATAGATTACAAAAGTAATACAAGATAAAAACAAGCAAATACAAGAAGAATACAACAATCTATGCAAAGAAAAACTTTACAAATGCTCTTTTGATTGCTTGCTTTGTGGTTGCTTGAATTGCATTTGGAGACCCTGATTTGCAGCAATAAATCGCCCCAAAAGCCTTCAAATCCCGTTGTTGATTTCCTCTTCCTCGAGCTCAATTTAAAGCTTCAACCTGGGTTGGAAATCACCAATCAGTCGACTGCTCGGGACCATCAGTCGATTGATGACACTGTTGCTGTGAGACAACGGTATAATTCACGCTGAAAAAATTCAACGGATAGGACATCAGTCGACTGATCGAGCCTTCACTCGACTACTAGCCCCAGCAGTCGAGTGAGACTCCATTCTGTGCCGAACAAATTGAGCACCAGTCGACTGATCGCACGATCAGTCGACTGCTCGGCCAATCAGTCGATTGTCCTCCTCTGGCAGTCGACTGCTAAGGCACTCCCCGCAGTCAAACTCTAGTTGACTCACACCAGTCAACTATCATATGGCACCAGTCGACTGACACACCTTAAACATGAAGTTTAACCCAAGTATGGTTCCCCCATACTTGCTAGACCACCCGTATCCTAGACCTTAGTCTTTTAGCCACCTCCGTCAGCCTCGCGCCTCTCGGATCCCTTCAAGTCATCCATGACTTGTTCATCTATTGCGCTAGCCTTCAGGTGCTTCCATCGGCTATGTCATGCTAACGTTGTCTACACCGCCAAGGCACATTGGACTTACGCCGCCAAGACTCCGCTTGGACTTTACGCCGCCAACCATTGGACTTATGTTGCCAAGACTCCCGCTTGGACTTTACGCCGCCAATATCAATCCCTTGGACTTCTCAAATGTCAAGACTCAAGCTTGGACTTTCCCTTGCCAACCCATGTTGGACTTTCCATGCCAAGACCCATGCTTGGACTTTCCTTGCCAACCCATGTTGGACTTTCCATGCCAAGACCCATGCTTGGACTTTCCTTGCCAACCCATGTTGGACTTTCCATGCCAAGACCCATGCTTGGACTTTCCCAAATGCCAAGTATCCCACTTGGACTTTCCATGCCAAGTACCTAAGACTTGGACTTTCCCATGACAATCACATTGTCATATGTTTTTGTCGAACATCAAAATATCTCTCGAGTCAAGCTCGAGTCCTGGTCAATCGTGACCTGAGCTGATTGCACTAACAATCTTCCCCTTTTTGATGTTTGACAAAAAACAAATAAACCATTGAGTTAGACCATCTAACTCAAACCAATAATCCCCATCAATTTTCCCAATTGATGTCATTCTCCCAATAAGTTCTCCCCCTTTTTGACTAATATCAAAAAGGTTCTCTCCAAGGAGGTCAATGTCTCATGTCCCAATGAGATCTTACAATCTCCTCCTTGGTCCAAAAATACCTAGGATGCCTACCATCCTCCTAGTGATAAGTCTCATATCACTCAAGAGAGGCAATCCTATACACTCTCCCAATTTCCAAATTGGGTATCTCAAAATCCCATTTTCCTCCTCATGAGGAAAAAAAATACCATCCATCATCCCATGATGGATAACTCCCCCTAAAGGCTTACTCCCCCTTGACCATTGCACCAATAATATCCTTGGGAAGTCCCTAAGCCAATAGGAACTTTAAACCATCAAAATTAAGGTCTAAAGTTCAACATTGAACTTTTCCTCACCTTAAAATTGATACAAACCCTAAACAACTTCCTAATCCATATTCAATGGATTTTCACCCTTTCTAATGCTTCCCAAAGCATATCCTAGGGTTAGGAGTGGTTAGGGAACTTTACAATGGCTGAAAATGGGCTAAACAATCTTATTTTTCCCGAAATCAGCTTGATAGTCGACTCTATCAGAGATCAGTCAATCCACATCACATCATCACGCTTGCCATAGAGCGATCGATAATCAAAATCTCGATTTTTAGTTATCAAAAATGAATTTTGAAAATTCATAAATAATTATACGTATATCAAAAAATCATGAAAATTCATACGTATAATACTTATGACTAATACAATGGGTGAAAAATGATAAAAAAAATATTGTACCCATAAAATAGTGAAATTTACACAAAGTTCAAAACCATTGAAATTTTCAATGTTTTGGCCCTACTTTGTATCAACTTCATCAATGGTGATTGCTATCAAAAGATAGACTTCACCAAGGTTTTCTAAAATAATTTTAAAATGTTTTTGAAAACCTATATTGGATCATATTCCTTGGGCTCAATGTACATGACTTGTACACAAGCTTTCCCAATGATCCACCATTAGTTAAAGATGAGTTTTAGTTCATCTAGATGTAAAAACTATGCACCTTGAACTTAACTCATATCCTAGCATCTCACATGTATCTAGGGTATATAAATACACATACATGTCAATTTTAATGTGAGATGTGAGTTTTTGTTATCCTAATCTAAGGTTTCATGCATTTTTCTAAGGCAACCCTACTTGATTCCCTTATAAATGGGATTTCAAGTCATGCCAAAGTCCTTAATTTTAATCAATTTAGATGCATGAATGATTATGAAATTAATGATGGTATAAATAAACACATGCTCATAATCATGATGTCATGGCATAAGATGGAATCTAAAAACACATGACATTAAACCTAATCCTAAACATGATCATGACATATTAAATAGTTAAAAATAGATATGATGTCATGACATGTTATATGGAAAACAAAGCATGACATATAAAATGTATAGGTATAATAATACCTAAATGTTAATGTTAATTACCATTTGATATTATTAATTGTATTTTGTCATATTGCCACTTTTCTCCTAAGTGTGCCAAAAACCTAAAATGACACACTATGACCTCTAAACCTAAATTGTGCCAAATTAATTGATTTTTCATAATCCCAACAATGTATTGGCACATCCTAAAATCTTTTAGGATCATAATATCAAATCTATTTTCAAAGTATCCATAACCTTAAAAATAATCTAAAGTGCCACCTTTACCATGGTTAGGTTAACTACCCATCCATTTAAAGTTGACACACCCTAAACCCATCTAGCGTGAATCGATCACACTCTTAGGAACCCAAAACCTATTTGAGCTCCTAGGGTTAATTAGGTATTCCTTAGGGATGACCTCCTTAGATACCTTCCTAATGACCCTTCTAGGCTTGTTAGCCTTGGTCATTTGGGTCTTACCTAGGTTGACTCTAGGGGTAACTCCCCTTGCAATTTTCTTAGTGGCTTTCCTAGGTTTCCTTGAAACCCTAGCCACTAGGCACACACCATGGTCAACTCTAGGGATGACTTCCCTATTGACCTTGGTCTTCCTAGACCTAGTTTGTGTTCCATAATCAAATGGAACACTATGATAAGCCACCTTAGGCTTAGGTTTGTGACCCAAACCTTTCTTACCCTTGGTTGACTTTTGTCTCTTAGGCCCTAGGTGTTGACTCTTGGTCCTAGACTCTTGACTTTGACCATTTGACTCTTTTATTTGGTTTTGCATAATCTTAAGGGTCTTCTCAAGTTTCTCAAGCCTTGACCTCAAAGCTTGATTTTTCAATTCTAATTGCCCAATTTTTGATTTTTCATTTGGTCTTTGGGCATTATTTTTCCTAGGCATATTCCTAGTCCATTTGGGGTTAAGACATAGGTGCTCTTGTACCTTTCTAATTGTCTCCCTAGGTAGAATTGGTCTAGAATTATTTGACCTAAACTTGTCTTTGGCTAAATTTGTTTTAGGGACATTAGTCTCAAATTTCTCCTTATTATTAAAATGAATATTCTTAGCTCCTAGGCAAAAATATTTATTGTTCCTAGCATGCTTTTCATGATAAATTACAAGGGAATTGAAATTCCTAGAATGCTTTTGCCTATAAACTAAAGTAGAAGCATTATTGAATTTTACCTTAGGGTTTACCTTAGAGGCTCCCCCTACTTGTGATGCTTCTTCTTGGGTTTTCTTCCCCTTTGGGCATTGACTCCTATAGTGCCCCTTTTGATGACACTTGAAGCATACTACGAGCTCCTTGCCCTTGGTGGTTGAGGCTCCGGTCTCCTTGATCTTTTGAGCCTGTGGAGTCTTCTTAACTCATTTAGGACACTTACTCTTGTAGTGTCCTTTCTCCCTACACTCAAAGCATATTATATGAATTTTATTTAACATTACATTGCTTGAGTTACCTAGGTCTGTGGTGGAAGCTGGATTTTGAGCTTCTTCATCTTGATCGGATGTTGAGGTTACCTCTTGATCCGGCATGGAAGGTGATCTAACTTCCTCCCCCTCAATCCTAGAGGTGGAGGCTTCTTCCACTTTTTCTTCCTCTTCCACCGATTTGGAGGTTGACTCCCTATCAACTTCCAAATCCTCACTCGCTTGTGAGGATGAGGCTTCATCTTCGGCCACCTCTTCTTGAGCCGATGATGAGTGTCACGCTCCGGGGTACTATTCGCCATCCAAAATGACGGAGGAGCCCCTTAGTGACAATATTCATAAACACAATACTGGAACCAAATCTAGTAAAAACTCCGAAATATTATAGAAATATAATTATTTTATGGATCGCATGCATGCACGACTAAGTATCAATTAATTAAAAGTAAAATACATTTTTTTACACTAAATCCAATTTCGACAAAATCCAAAATGCGTAAACAAATTACGATAACAACAAAAGAAAGATCGAATGACATCTCGATCGAATGCTGTGGGACCAGCACGGCCAGGGACTCTCTGAGCGACACAATGGTAAGTCAACTGGACTCATCCTCTATCAGCTAACCTGGAGAATATGAGAAAAAGGGGGTGAGTACAACCACACAGTGGGTGGATAGAATAAAGTGCATAATCATAATGGACATAATGGATAGCTGGACATAATGAACATAATGAAAGTCAAAGAAACCAACTAGAGTAACTCAAACCTCAGAGTATCTGTATCAGTCTGCCTCTAACCTGGACAACAATATAATAAATACATCTATAACACATAACCAACTGCAAATCTACAAGTAATGAATATCAAGAAACCGCGACAAAGCCTCGACTCTCGAGGTAATGCGAAGAGGTACTATCTACTAACTACCACAAACGAGACTCATGGGTCGACAAGCAAAATACGAAGTACTATCTATGGAGTGTAGGCCATACTAGTAGGAGTAAGGTTGTCAGACCAAATATAAAATGTATCCTATATGCATGCCAATCATATGCAACAACCAAGGCAGCAACCAAAATGCAGCAAACACAAACAAATGCAATCCAAGCGATATGCATGCGATGCAAATGACATGGTCACCCCTGACGCCAGTCAGCCACCTCACACGCGATGGTGAGACCGAGTGGGTAGGGCTATGACAACTGTACACTCTGCCATCACTACTCCTGAGTGACCGAGTGGACAGGATGCTGTCGGAGTACATCTATCCTCCTACCCCAAACAGAGTGGGGGAGCAAAGCTCTCATCTCCCGGTGTCGTAGACCAGAGGAGGGATCCCTGCCCGCTACCACGCTATTTCACAGCTACCCATGAGCGGACCAACGGAGCCTGACAGAGCAACTGCATACACCCTCCTGATGTACCACTAACCCATGAGTGGCAGTGTGTGCAGGCCATGTAACTGGCTGCAGGCTCACTACAAAGGAGTCGCTGCTCGCTAGCATGCAATCATGCAAGATGGTACATGTCACTAAAGCATGTAACACCAACAAATATACATCTCCAAATAATATGTACAATAAAATGAGTACATATAGATGACCTAGGTATACAGGGAAAGTATATCTAAAAGTGAGTCAAGTGTATGTCACAACTCCTAAAATAAGTACATCAAGATAATTAAACCTAGGGTTCCAACCCTTCTAACATGAACACCTATCACGACCGATAAGATCATAAACCTTCTCATAACACATCGAGACGATAAAGTCTAAATTATATCATTTCTACCAATTCAATCATGCATGCTACAACATGCTACCACGAACAGGTCTTGTGGGTACTTAAGATGTAAGGTAGTCATTTAGCTACAACAGATATACGATTCCAATTATCACTAACTCCGAACGGACAATACCAGAGTATGACTTTACGGTAAGTCATCTCATCCATGATTGGGAAACACGATCGACCCCAGATATACAAAGCAATCATAGAGAAACTCTACTGTAAACTTTCTCAACTATGTATGAGAGACTTAGTTGACAGCCGAAATATGAGAAACGGTATATACCCTCTAAGGATCATACCACCTCTGATAGTTTAATCACAATATCCACCGAACCAATAAGTAGATCAAACCTATACCAACAACATCTACCAATAAGCATGTCCGAATTATTATGTCTAGGATTCCAACACCTAGGGTTATATCATTGTCGTTTCATTCCTTAGATTCACTCCTAAAAGATAACCTCATCTAAATTATACTATCTCTACAGTAATTGGGTGTCCCTATACCAATGAGCACGTCTGAGTTATTACACCTAGGATTTCTACTAATGTTGTTTTATTCCTGAGATCTGCTCCTACGAAATCACCTCACCTAAGTTATATTATCTACAGATCTCAATCATGGTATCAATCGCGACAATACATAACCAAATTTATTCCAGAGATCCGCCTCTACGGAATCACCTCACCCAAGTTATACTATCTACTAATCTCAATCATGGTATCAATTGCGACAATACATAACCAAATAAGCATTTAACCATGATGTCCAATAATAACAGCAAAAACACATTAATGGAGATCAATAGCTGAAACTAATTACAGTATAACTAAGGAGGTCATGCCAGGACAAAGTCAAGGCAATACTAAATAAAGCATCAGATGCCTATATATATATCCTAAACTATGTAAGCCATGTAATCATCATGCACTAGGATCTAGAGAATCAAAGAACCTATATGTGTACCTTCTACGAATTTATCTATTTTAGTCATATTATTCTACTAGTCTAATCCTAATACTAGTCCAACAATTAAGAGGTAAACATCTACCGATAATACCTAATCATTTCTATCTCAATGATAACTAACTACGTATAACATTAATAGCAATTTATAATCATATGCTAACGATAAACCAGTAACCTAAAAATTCCATAGTCTATCAGATATAAGATTAAAACAACGCTAGACAAATCACAAAGTGAAAATATGATACCAACCTAAGTAAACAGCATAACCAATATAACCAATATAAATATGCACTAAATTCTGAAATTATAGAATCCACTCACCTGATTTGTAGAATGTCGATTGTCTCTGCCTCAAAGAATCTACCTCCAATTAAAGACCTCCTTAAACACCACTCCCTCGAGCCCAGTCAACAAATTGCATGCCTCCATAGTTGTTGGCAAAAATTGAACTCCAACAGTGAAAGCCATAACCACAATAGGTACACATTTGGCAATTCATTGGCCTATAATATCACAAACAAATCCACTGATCCATACAGAACTCCCTTCCATGAGAATTTCCTGATCCTTCATTCACAGATTGCTTGATTGCAAATTTTAAGCAGCACACTATTATCTTCTTGCAGTAGATTGACAGAAATATTAGCAAGACGAACTGAAGGTCGCCTACAGTTTATAGAAGATTTACAAAGCGAAATTCTAGAACCAGATCCATCTGGCATGCTATTCTCCGGTATGGCAATGGATTAAAGGTGATAATGTTGAGCAACCATGTGTGATGCTAATCGTAGGTAAGAATTTGGGACTTCCTGAAATTCCAGTTGATGTTGAGTAGGACCACGGATGAACTTCGCAACATATTGTTCCATCTTGAAAATCGCCAGTCGCTCCCGGGGCTTCTCCAAAGCCTCTCGAAGGACTGATCCACCTGGTTCACCGCATCCACCGAGACACCTCGAACTCGATCGAAAGAATCCAATGAGGCAACTGTCGGTGTTGCATCTGCCTCTTCCGCTTCTTCCACAGCCACAGGTAGCGAACTCGACAAGGTTGAGCTCTTTTTGGAGGGGAGAAGGAGCCGGCGACGTGATCGTCGCTGGCAAGGGCGGAGCTAGGGCAGCGGCAATGCTAGCTAGAAGGTAGCAACAGCTGGTCGCGACGGCCGCGGCGGCCGAGGTGCGGCTAGGCGGTGAGCGCGACGCGCAGTATGGCATGGTCGCCGCATGAAGCGGAGCCGACGCGATGAATCAAGAAGAAGGAAACGCAAGGAAGGGGTAGGGGAAGGCGCTGTGGCGGAGGTGGCATCTCTCGGCGGTGACGTCGGTGTGGCTACGGACGCGAGGAGAAGAAGGAACAGCGGAAGAACAGTTTTTTCCCAAAATTGAACGAAAATCAAAACTAGGCCTTAATTATATAATTAAGCTAATTGACTTAATCAACCTTAGGGTTATCTATTCAAAATCCTAACCTAGGTTTTAAGTTATATAATCTTAAACTTAACCGAATTAATCAACATAATGATTAACCTTAATTTGACCTCATCCAATCTCATAAAAATCTTATCCCATAATTAACAACCAAAATACTAATAAATAATTACATTTCCTTTTTAATAAATAAATAAATTTTATGTTATTTATCACGTTTTAAATTACATTATTATCATATTACATTATATTAAATTTTTAATTTCATTTATTATTATTAAAAAAAAAAAATTTCCCGATTTATTACATTCTCCTCTACTTATAAAAATTTGGTCCCCAAATTTCCTACTCGATATACCCTAATGAAGATATCCTATCTCCATGTCATTCTTCTACTCTAAATAGTTCCTTCATCAGAATCTCATTACCACCCAATCTCAATTCAATAGATGATCGACATTCTTATATCTAGAGTATGATCTTGAATTCCAACTATAATTTCCACAACGTAATTAAACCAAGTACATACTCCCATATGTGAAAGTTACTATGTACTTCTACGAATAGGCAACCCCAAGTATCTTATCTCTCTTCCAACTTATTCTAATATCTTCACATCTCAAATTGTCAGATCTTAAACTTCTCTGTGGTTTACGAGCCCACCATATTTCCGCTGTACAACTCTGATCCATATCTCTAGTAGATAGCTAAACCCTAAGATGCATCCAATAACTAGAAGCCCAATAAGTGTGAGATCTAGTGCATTTATGTTGGGTTTCTATATATCAGAATCTCTTACTCTAAGTACATGGTACTCTAATCTCAAGTCAAGGTATGACTATCAAAATCCAAAGGTTACTCCTTTACCTCGTAACAAGATGTTAAAGGCTTCCTTTATTATAACTAATCTACAAAGGCGAGGTATCGCAATTCTACAAATTTTTCCCTAAGTATTATCGAGATATCAAAGAATGTGAGCTATCAATATATCAACTAGAATAGGGTAAATCGGAATGATACCTCGTATACCAGACCCATCGGCTCGCTGAGTCATCTCGATCAATATAACTTGGTCTCACCTTATTCAATAAGTATCAATGAGGAATTCAAACATTCTAATCCGGATATAGGCTATAAGACCTTGGACAAACTGAAGCATACGATCATAGTCCTGGGCTCCTTAATAGGGTAAAAATTCTGTAATCCATGACACCTTGATCACCTTGCTTACGATTCAAAAACTCTCGATGACAACTTATACCAACAGAGATCAGTAAATACTCTCTCTCAAAGTCTCTTGGAATAGTATCAAAGTGATACTCTGCTCCACAAAATCATCAACTGCATTTTCCACCATGTGTTGGCCTGATCTTGTAAGTGATACACTGCAAGCTCCATCTTCTCTGCATCCCTGCAAGTTATGTATCCAAACGAATCTTCTAGATTGTCTATCTATGCATGAGCAATCCATAAACCGATATCCCCTAACATAAGGTAAAACAACCCTTCATCATTTTGGTCAGTGTAGATATACACGCCTTATCTATGAATAAATCACTAGTAGTATGGACTGATACTCTCTGAGGGGTTACTCCTTTGACTTCCAAATTAGTGGCTAGCGAGTCTAACTCTAGCCTCTTAATTCAACATCAGTCGACACCTCTAAAGAGTCTACATTTTCCAACCTCAAGGGTAGGTCCTATAGCATCAATAGGTCGCTTCCGAGGTTGACCTCGTCCACAACCATGAGTAGGGAAAATTTCACTAAATAGCCTTTCCTACAATGAGCAATATATAAGTATCTAACAAAACATAATGACAACATCCTATTACATAAGAAAAGTACAATGACCACTAAAGATGACTACTTTTCCTATAGCTCAGAGATGTCCTTCAGCTTGCCTGGTCCTAAAACACAAAAGTCCAAAAATCAAAGGACAAGAAAACCTCGAAACACAAAACCCACAAACAAAAATCGCAAACCTAAGCTCTGATACCAATAAAATTGTCACGCCCCGGGGGCCTATTCGCCATCTAAAATGACGGAGGAGCCCCTTAGTGACAATATTCATAAACACAATACTGGAACCAGATCTGGTAAAAACTCCAAAATATTATAGAAATATAATTATTTTATGGATCGCATGCATGCACGACTAAGTATCAATTAATTAAAAGTAAAATACATTTTTTTACACTAAATCCAATTTCGACTAAATCTAAAATGCATAAACAAATTACGATAACAACAAAAGAAAGATCGAACGACATCTCGATCGAATGTTGTGGGACCAACACGGCCAAGGACTCTCTGAGCGACACAATGGTAAGTCAACTGGACTCATCCTCTATCAGCTAACCTGGAGAATATGAGAAAAAGGGGGTGAGTACAACCACTCAGTGGGTGGATAGAATAAAGTGCATAATCATAATGGACATAATGGATAGCTGGACATAATGAACATAATGAAAGTCAAAGAAACCAACTAGAGTAACTCAAACCTCAGAGTATCTGTATCAGTCCGCCTCTAACCTGGACATCAATATAATAAATACATCTATAACACATAACCAACTGCAAATCTACAAGTAATGAATATCAAGAAACCGCGACAAAGCCTCGACTCTCGAGGTAATGCGAAGAGGTACTATCTACTAACTACCACAAATGAGACTCGTGGGTCGACAAGCAAAATACGAAGTACTATCTATGGAGTGTAGGCCATAGTAGCAGGAGTAAGGTCATCAGACCAAATATAAAATGTATCCTATATGCATGTCAATCATATGCAACAACCAAGGCAGCAACCAAAATGCAGCAAACACAAACAAATGCAATCCATGCGATATGCATGCGATGCAAATGACATGGTCACCCCTGACGCCAGTCAGCCGCCTCACACGCGATGGTGAGGCCGAGTGGGTAGGGCTATGACAACTGTACACTCTGCCATCACTACTCCTGAGTGACCGAGTGGACAGGATGTTGTCGGAGTACACCTATCCTCCTACCCCAAACAGAGTGGGGGAGCAAAGCTCTCATCTCCCGGTGTCGTAGACCAGAGGAGGGATCCCTGCCCGCTACCACGCTGTATCACAGCTACCCATGAGCGGACCAATGGAGCCTGACAGAGTAACTGCATACACCCTCCTGATGTACCACTAACCCATGAGTGGCAGTGTGTGCATGCCATGTAACTGGCTGCAGGCTCACTACAAAGGAGTCGCTGTTCGCTAGCATGCAATCATGCAAGATGGTGCATGTCACTAAAGCATGTAACACCAACCAATATACATCTCCAAATAATATGTACAAAAAAAATGAGTACATATAGATGACCTAGGTATACAGGGAAAGTATATCTAAAAGTGAGTCAAATGTATGTCACAACTCCTAAAATAAGTACATCAAGATAGTTAAACCTAGGGTTCCAACCCTTCTAACATGAACACCTATCACGACCGATAAGATCATAAACCTTCTCATAACACATCGAGACGATAAAGTCTAAATTATATCATTTCTACCAATTCAATCATGCATGCTACAACATGCTATCACGAAAAGGTCTCGTGGGTACTTAAGATGTAAGGTAGTCATTTAGCTACAACATATATACAATTCCAATTATCACTAACTCCGAACGGACAATACCAGAGTATGACTTTACGGTAAATCATCTCATCCATGATTGGGAAACACGATCGACCCCAGATATACAAAGCAACCATAGAGAAACTCTATTGTAAACTTTCTCAACTATGTATGAGAGACTTAGTTGACAGCCGAAATATGAGAAATAGTATATACCCTCTAAGGATCATACCACCTCTGATAGTTCAATCACAATATCTACCGAACCAATAAGTAGATCAAACCTATACCAACAACATCTACCAATAAGCATGTCCGAATTATTATGTCTAGGATTCCAACACCTAGGGTTATATCATTGTCGTTTCATTCCTTAGATTCGCTCCTAAGAGATAACCTTATCTAAATTATACTATCTCTACAGTAATTGGGTGTCCCTATACCAACGAGCACGTCTGAGTTATTACACCTAGGATTTCTACTAATGTTGTTTTATTCCTGAGATCTGCTCCTACGGAATCACCTCACCTAAGTTATATTATCTACAGATCTCAATCATGGTATCAATCGCGACAATACATAACCAAATTTATTCCTGAGATCCGCCCCTACGGAATCACCTCACCCAAGTTATACTATCTACTAATCTCAATCATGGTATCAATTGCGACAATACATAACCAAATAAGCATTTAACCATGATGTCCAATAATAACAGCAAAAACACATTAATGGAGATCAATAGTTAAAACTATTTACTGTATAACTAAGGAGGTCATGCCAGGACAAAGTCAAGGCAATACTAAATAAAGCATCAGATGCCTAAATATATATCCTAAACTACGTAAGCCATGTAATCATCATGCACTAGGATCTAGAGAATCAAAGAACCTATATGTGTACCTTCTACGAATTTATCTATTTTAGTCATATTATTCTATTAGTCTAATCCTAATACTAGTCCAACAATTAAGATGTAAACATCTACCGATAATACCTAATCATTTCTATCTCAATGATAACTAGCTACGTATAACAGTAATAGAAATTTATAATCATTTGCTAACGATAAACCAGCAACCTAAAAATTCCACAGTCTATCAGATATAAGATTAAAACAACGCTAGACAAATCACAAAGTGAAAATATGATACCAACCTTAGTAAACAGCATAACCAATATAACCAATATAAATATGCACTAAATTCTAAAATTATAGAATCCACCCACCTGATTTGTAGAATGCCGATTGTCTCTGCCTCAAAGAATCTACCTCCAATTAAAGACCTCCTTAAACACCACTCCCTCGAGCCTAGTCAACAAATTGCATGCCTCCATAGTTGTTGGCAAAAATTGAACTCCAACAGTGAAAGCCATAACCACAATAGGTACACGTTTGGCAATTCCTTGGCCTATAATATCACAAACAAATCCACTGATCCATACAAAACTCCCTTCCATGAGAATTTCCTGATCCTTCATTCACAGATCGCTTGATTACAAATTTTAAGCAGCGCACTATTATCTTCTTGCAGTAGAATGACAGAAATATCAGCAAGATGAACTGAAGGTCGCCTAAAGTTTATAGAAGATTTACAAAGCGAAATTCTAGAACCAGATCCATCTGGCATGCTATTCTCCGGTATGGAAATGGATTAAAGGTGATAATGTTGAGCAACCCTGTGTGATGCTAATCGTAGGTAAGAATTTGGGACTTCCTGAAATTCCAGTTGATGTTGAGTAGGACCACGGATGAACTTCTCAACATCTTGTTCCATCTTGAAAATCGGCAGTCGCTCCCGGGGCTTCTTCAAAGCCTCTCGAAGGACTGATCCACTTGGTTCACCGCATCCACCGAGACACCTCGAACTCGATCGAAAGAATCCAATGAGGCAACTGTCGGTGTAGCATCTGCCTCTTCCGCTTCTTCCACAGCCACAGGCAGCGAACTCGACAAGGTTGAGCTCTTTTTGGAGGGGAGAAGGAGCCAGCGACGTGATCGTCGCTGGCGAGGGCGGAGCTAGGGCAGCGGCAATGTAAAATACCACGAATAAATTTGCGATGGATTATTATCCCTATTATTCAGTAATTAGGGAACTATTCCTAACGATTAATTAATCCATGGTTAAGGATTTATTTAAATCATGAGTAGAGGTTAATTAAACCATGATTAGGAGGGGTCCGGGTCATTTAGTAATGCAACCCATTTACCCGTTTCCTTCATTTCCTGTGTCGACGCCTTCCCAAATGTTTCTCCCCAATCGGCGTTATTTTCTTTCATTTCTAGTTTTCATCTCGCGCTTGATCTCGCCAAGTGTTTTCATCTGCTTCGATGCCCGCCACCGAGACAACTCGTCGTCGACCTCCTCACCCCGTCGCCGCCCGAGCCCAAGCTCGATCTGTCGCCGTCGCCACGCCCTACGTCCTACGCCGCTGCTCCGCGCCAGCGTCGATCGCAATCGATGCTAACCTTCACGCGACACTGTCGCCCATCCGCTGTTGATGTGTCGGTTTGCGTTCGTCGTCACAGTCGCCTGTGATTACCTAGATCGGTTGTCGGCTGTTGGATCTGTCGAGTTGATCTCCGCATAGTACTTGTTGCCGTCGTTGATGGCTGCCTCCTCAAGCCGTAGCCACTGCCGCTGCCCCGCTGTTGCCGTCACCAGCCGCTCGATCTTCGTTGCTGCATTCTTCCTCTACCATCACCGTCGCCTGCTGCTTCGTTCGATTGTTACTTGTGCGTGATCGGCCGACGTTCGTTGTGAGCTGAAGCATCTCCAGGAGAAGCAGATTCGTCGCATTTGCCCTCGATTCCGATTTTGGGAGCATTTCCTCACCATATCAAGACCCTCGTACCGAGTTCTAGAGATCGGTCTCCATTTCCTCTACTCCATCGCTGTGGATTTGCTCCGGCTGTCGGTAGCGTCTATCACTGTAGTTGAAGGCCAGACCGAAGAATCCACCGTTGTGTTTTCTATAGCTCCACACTCGATTTCTGATTTTTGCTGGGATGAGTAGTTGTGCAGGTAAATTGATTTGGAGAATCGTTTGCTATGACACCTTGCAGAGTGATAGGCAGTGAAGGGAAATCTGGAATTTGAGCTAGGCCAGTAAGTATTGATTGGTATATTCACAGCTAATATTGTGGAATAATATGTTAAGGGATTGGTTTGGTTCTACTATTAGATTGATAGTAGAACTTTAATTTATGTTGTATTCTTTGGTTACAGGACGTGGATACGAGATAGGTTCGTGGACGTGAAGATATTATTCTGAGCTTCTTAGAAGGTGGGTAATTTTCCTACCTGGTACGGTAGATGTAATTGCATTCAGATTTAGACATAGATATGAGCATGTTATATGTTCATGTTACCTTGATTATGCTCTTATTATCGTATGCTTGAACTTATCGTTGGATGTATTTATGCTCAATTGTTGATATCACATATACCCTATCATGATTTAGGAGTTATAGATGTGATGTAAATTGGCTTAGATGATTAGTCGGGTGTAAATGTCAGTACGGGTGATGACCCAAATTATAAATTGAGAAAAAGATCATCTATGGGTAGGTAATGCCCTAAATGTAGAATTTATTTCCAATACCCGTATGTTGTATACTGTTACCAACCATGAGTTGTGTAATGGTTAAGTGAAGGGTGATTAGTGTGTCACTGCGGACCGGTGGTCCCAGCTTGATATGATTAGTTGAGTATGACTCTCTATCGGATAGAGAGTGCATCGATCATTTGAGTACGACTCTCTATTAGAGAGAGAGTTATGATCAGTTGAGTACGACTCTCTATCGGATAGAGAGTGCGTCGATCAGTTGAGTACGACTCTCTATTGGAGAGAGAGTTATGATCAGTCGAGTACGACTCTCTATCGGATAGAGAGTGCGTCGATCAGTTGAGTACGACTCTCTATTGGAGAGAGAGTTATGATCAGTCGAGTACGACTCTCTATCGGATAGAGAGTGTGTCGATCAGTTGAGTACGACTCTCTATTGGAGAGAGAGTTATGATCAGTCGAGTACGACTCTCTATTGGATAGAGAGTGCGTCGATCAGTTGAGTATGACTCTCTATTGGAGAGAGAGAGTTATGATCAGTCGAGTACGACTCTCTATTGGATAGAGATTGCGTCGATCAGTTGAGTACGACTCTCTATTGGAGAGAGAGTTATGATCAGTTGAGTACGACTCTCTACAGGATAGAGAGTCCGTCGATCAGTTGAGTACGACTCTCTACAGAATAGAGAGTGTATTGATCAGATGGGTATGACTCTTTGTTGAACAGAGAGTCTGTGGTAGATGGTTGTACGAGTGACAGCATACTCATGTCATATGCATGCATTCTGACGATATAGTCTCCCTTGGGGTTGAGAGAGTCGTCAGTCATCTTGCCTCCCAGAGCACTCCACAAGGAGTAACTGGTGCGAGGGCAGAGCATCTGTTGTGCCACACTCTACCACTATAGACGGTGATAATTGGAGTTGCGTGCAGTTGTCCTTGGTGCGTGGTACTCGACCACTCATTGGTAGTGTTAGTTTGAGTGGCCAATAGTAGGGACCCCCGTTGTGTAGCGAGCTCTTTACGCTCATATGCTACTTGATCATACTGCCCACTCGGCCACTCTATAGCAATGGTTGGTGTGAGTTGGGACAGTTGTCATGTCGTGCCACCTAGGCCACACTGGGGTCGTGGTAGCGAGTAGAGGTGAGCAGGCATGACCATGCATGCTGCATTGCCGTATCTGATGGCGCTTTGCATATTACCATATATATATACATATATGCATGTATATATATATATATGGATGGTTGTGATTAATATATATATAGATGTGGTATATATATATATGATTATTGTGATGTTGCATTTGTTTGTATTATGTTTGCTGCACTTGTTTGTACATCATATTCATGCATGTTTCTTGCATTTATTATACAGTTGTGTTAGATAATTGTATATGTGTTGGACAGACCATTAGGTACCTTGACCAGTAGTATGGTGAGTTGGTATTACTCTTCCTGTTATATATATGTTGGATATATGTTCAGGTTGGATCAGAGTAGCGTAGCAGATTTCAGGTATGTCTGCATTTTACGTTGTTCATTTGGTTAGACGGTATATGCTTGTATTTATATACTATGCTGATATACCTGTTGTACCTCTAGATTATGTTGTTGAAAATACATGTGATATGACATATATACATGTTTTCTAATACCTGCTGAGTTTTACTCACCACCCCAACGGACCCTGGGTTTTTCTGTCGCCCAGGTAACAGGTAACCGACTTCGTGATGGACTTGGAGCACCGCTGGCTGACATCTCATCTCACCTCTGAGGCTTCCGTGTTTGTGTTGGATTTTCCGTATGTCTTGTTATGGATTCGGAGTTTTCTTGATGTTATGTATTATGTGATGTACGCACATGTTGGTGAGGGTTTTGATGAGGTTTTCTTTATGTTCTGGTATTAGTCATACGGGTATGCATGTGTGTAGGTTGGGATGTTATTGTATCATGTTTCCGCTATGTTTTGTGTAGTTGTTGTTTTCATATATGTATATATTGTTGTTATTGTGGGCCTACGGGTCTTGTATTAATCCGAAATGTTGTCACGTACAGGGGAGATGTCGTCTGTTTGATTTTAGGCTCGGCATGCTCTCGGGGCGTGACAACTTTAGTGGTATCAGAGCCCTAGGTTCTGCGATGCCATACAATGTTGTTTTTGAGTCGAGTCTTGGATTCTCGGGAGTCGATTTATTCGGTTTTGATTTTTTGAGATGAGATGGACAGCGGCCTGAGCTCCAAGCAGCACGAGGTAAGAATTCATGATAACTTATGATTTAGTAGATATTTATCTAAACTTGATCAGTAGGTGTATACAATAGAGTTATGACACCTGTGCATACTTGTAGTAGGGGTCATCCACCGAGGCGACCAACCGGAGTTACCTTAGTGTTTATACTCCCAGTTTTGTTGCCTATGCATTTAGATGCTTATAACAGGGAATAACCTATAGTGTGTTGGTTATTATTCATAATCGTGGTATGAGTTGACCTTGGAAATGACCTGTTGAGTCTGTGAGTCTTGAACCTGTGTCGAGAAGGTGATTTACCTTTGAGAGCCGACTGATACCGAGTCAAAAAACAGGGGCCAAGTCGTCACATTTATTATGAAAATCAGAGACTACAGCCTTAGAGATTTCCACTAACTGTGCTAGTCAGATCATTACCTTGGGTAATGAACAGACTTGTAGACTATTGTGATGCAGATAGCGGAAGGCTAGGTTACGGTGTTTCATAGGGATTTTATCCCTGAGTTGTTCGTACTGAGATGTATAACTTTGAGAGTACTTTTGAGTACTTAACTCATGTTATACCAAAAAAGAAGAGTTGTTTGCATACCATTATCGGGATCAAGCCGGTATTTGGTGATAATTGCAGAAAAATAATCTTGGGGAAATAATATATCACTTGATCATTGTTTAGTGATGTTGAAGGAGAGTATTTCCCCGTGTCACTTTTAGTGACACATTGTAAGGAATTCTTGAGCTTCAAGAAAGGGTGATCGGTTAGTAATAGTGTACTGTGCAGAGTCGTGAGACTTGCAGAGGTTACGACCACCTAATAGCTCAAGAAGATGAATGGATGATTTAAGCCACCCAGAGTTATTGGCTTATATTAGATTAGGATGTCGGGATCTTCTACCAGATCCTGCTAGAAGATGTTGGATTGAGACAGGAGTTTAAAAATGACTCCGTACAAGAGTTTAAGAGTTGGAGACCGGTAAGCAAATATTGCAGGTCAACTTAATAGAGTCAGAAGTCTCCGACTGTTGGATAAAGGAGCAAGATCAGAGTCATAGGCTTTGAGCTATTTTCCGATTATAGAAGACCAACCGCAAATTATCAGGCTGTTCTCGTGGATATCAGCAAAATCAGAACAAAGACTTCGAAGGGATTATGTGCGTGCAGTGCAGATCACGAAGACACGTGAAGTCAGATTATCCGTTGGATCAGTTCATCTATTGTTATTATGAGCAACCAGTATAGTGGAGGAGGTGTACTTTGAAGATTCAGTTGAAGACTATCTGGGGTATTCGGGCAAGGTGATGCACCGTCTCGACAGCAGAGATCAGCACTGAAGATTGAGTTATTTTGTCAGCAGCGATCTACCACCTCAGGCGTGGTTGGAGTTCCGTGATACTTCCCTTCAAGGGAAGTGACTTATGCAGATGTATCAGTAGAAGACATCGTAGAAGACTCATGCAGGCAGCAACAACAGTTACCTCCAGATGTGATTTGATTTGTACAGAGGAGAGAGTATACGACGATGGTCGTATCTATTTTGTATTCTACAGTTGCAACTCGTAGAATTTAGTGATGGGATGGAATGATCTAGGAAAAATCCTCAGATCATTCATCGTAGAAATGCAACCGCTTTGTCGCGGACTGTTGGATCTGATCTTGTTCTCTTCGGAGAAAGGCGGAGACCTGCGGGGAGCCTTTGGATCAGATCGACAGATAATTGATCGTTCAGGGTATTACTTTAGTTTACCCTCTAGGTTAATATGTTGAGAGATGCTTGTAGTTACAGGTATCTGTATCTAGAACATTCTTAGTCTGGATTAAAAAGGGGTCCTTTACATCGACTTGTGGGTCAGTGGTATCTCTGCTGTCAGGTGAGAAGTGGACCAACAATTAAAAAGTCAAGGGAGGCCCTTAGACTTGGATAGACATATCTTTACTGTTGACATATCCTTACGGATGGTCAAGTTGTTAAGATTATAGTATGATTATGTCTCTTAGATGTGCGTATAATCCGAGAGCATTCTGATGTAGTTTCGAATGAACTCCTAGCCTTGCCGTTGCTTAGGCAAGTGGAGTAGGCGATCGAAATGATTGCAAAAATAGTCCGGTATCGAAGATCACATATCGAGTGATAGTTTTGTTGGTATCAGTGTTGCTAAACACTATAAAAATTGGAAGAATGTAAGTTATAATTATAGGAGAAGTTGGAAGGGATATTTATCTATCCCAGTATTCCTCCTTTAGAAGATCCGGAACTCTTTATTGAAAGAGAGATGAACCTTTGAAAGTATGCATCGATTATCGATGATGGAATACAGTAGTTGTTGTGAAGAATATCCTAAGTTGTGGATAGATGATCTATTAAGATCAGCCAAAAACACCTGTGTATACTCTAGGGTTGGTTTACGACTGGAGGATTGACAGTAGTGACATGGTGTCATACAATTATCATTGTCGTTGTGATGATTAATATATATCATCAGCTTAGGGTAAAGGGGATGCAGGTGTGTGGAGACGACAATTTCATACTTGGTATGAATTGTATGAGTTTTGATTAAGTTGCTAGACTAATTAACGATTTAGTTGCCACTGGATTTGAGAATCGTGTATCCTGGACACGATTGGATCAGTTTGTGGTTGTTGGAGTTGCGTAACCTGGCCACTGTTGATTGTGGTAGTTGAAGTTGCACACTTGACCACCGTAGATGGTGGTTTGCCTTATATGGTTTGGTTAGTACTGTAGATGTGGATAGAATGTCTTAGCATTACTATACCGCAGATTTGTTTGACAAAGGTGATGTTGGAAATTATTTAGTCGGATGCTAGTGAAACCAGTTTACAGGATCTAGACGGTGGTTAACTTTTACACGAGTATTAGTTAATCCTTCTGGAGTGGATAAAAGGATGATGTACGCAGATGCATCGTTTCAAGGATCGGAATGATTCCGATGCAGTTGAATAAGGCGTACCTTATGCTCATGACAGTTAAGAAACTACAAAATAGGCTGTCATCAACATGACGTGGCTTTAGTAGTTATTATCTGGATTTATAGATGTATGGAGCAGGAATGCTCATTGAATTTAACTAGCTACTCGGTAGCTACTATAGAGTTGCTACCGGAGGCACCTTATTTGGGATTTGCTATGCATCCTGGTGGTACTCGGATGTACCGAGATTTGAGATGTTTATATTGGTGGGAACGGTATGAAGAGAGATACCGCAGATTTTGTTGCTGAATATTTAGTATACCAGCAGGTGATGGTTGAACATCAGAAACCCAATGGATTGCTCCAGGAAAAATTCCGATTTCGGAATGGAAGTGGGAGCATATCACTATTGATTGCGTTATGGGATTGCCTAGAACCCGAAAAGGACATGATGCGATTTGGGTGATTGTGGATCGATTAACTAAATCCGTCCATTTCTTTCCTATTCATGGGACGGACTCGTGGGATCGTCCGGCAGAGTTGTATCACCGAAAGATTATCAGAATGCGTGGGGTACTTTTAAGTACCATATCGGATAGAGATCCGCGATTTACCTTGTGATTTTGACAGACTCTGCATCAGACTATGGACACAGAGCTTTGGCTCAGTACAACATTTCATCTGCGGACTTATGGACTATCTGAGCGTACAATTCAGATATTGGAGGATCTAATAAGATCTTGTGTCATGAATTATGGAGGTAGTTGGGAGAATCACATTCCTTTAATGGAATTTGGCTGTAAGAACCATTATCACTCATCCATTCAGATGACTTCTTCTGAGGCCCAATACGTTAGACCCTGTAGATCTTCTGTGTTCTGGGAGGAAGTCGGGGAATGACAGCTGTTGGGGGCCACCGAGTATCCAACATGATGCAGAGTTGGTGCACATTGTCGGATGATGGTTATTTGAGGTACAGGATCGACTGAAGAGTTACGCAGACCGGAGGAGGTGAAACAAGATTTCTACGTGTTTCACCAACGAAAGAGGTGAAACGATTTGGGCTAAAAGGGAAATTAATTCCATGCTATATTGGCCCATTTGATATATTGGCATGGATGGGAGGTGTAGCTTAACGGTTGGCTTTAACCTCCAACACTTACGAGTGTTCACAACGTATTTCCTGTTTCTATACCGAGGAAATACGTGTCGCTTGTTGATCATTGTTCTGAAGGAGGTAGCAATTCCACTTCAACCTAATGTGACTTACGAGGAGACTCCAGGGTGGGGCCTGGGTTGCAAGGAGGGACAGTAGTGGGATGAAAACCATCCGACTCGTAAAGGTTGGATGACAACATCATACCGATGAGGAGGCTATGTGGGAGCTGAAAAAATACTATCCGAGCTCGATACTCTCATCTGTTCACTTGAGGAAGGTATGTGGTCCTTTTAGAAATTTGCTTGAAGTAATTTTTGCATGTTAGTACGAAATTTGGGGACCAAATTATTTTAAGTGGGGGAGAATGTAAAATACCACGAATAAATTTGAGATGGATTATTATCCCTATTATTTATTAATTAGGGAACTATTCCTAACGATTAATTAATCCATGGTTAAGGATTTATTTAAATCATGAGTATAGGTTAATTAAACCATGATTAGGAGGGGTTCGGGTCATTTAGTAATGCTACCTGTTTACCCGTTTCCTTCATTTCCTGCGCCGACGCCTTCCCAAACATTTCTCCCCAATCGACGTTATTTTCATTCATTTCTTCTCGTCGCGAGAGTTGATCAGTCATCTTTGCTTCGTTCTTCTCTCGATCCAGCGCCCCGTGCCCTAGTTTTCATCTGCGCTTGATCTCGTTGGTGTCGCTGCCCCTTGCGACCACCGAGACAACTCGTCGTCGACCTCCTCACCCCGTCGCCGCCCGAGCCCAAGCTCGATTTGCCACCGTCGCCACGCCCTGCATCCTACACCGCTGCTCCGCGCCAGCGTCGATCGCAATCGATGCCAACCTTCACGCGACACTGTTGCCCATCCGCTGTTGATGCACTGGTTTTCGTTCGCCGTCACAGTCGCCTGTGATTACCTAGATCGGTTGTCGGCTGTTGGATCTGTCGAGTTGATCTCTGCCCCGACCTTGTTGCCGCCGTTGATGACTGCCTCCTCGAGCCGTAGTCACTGTCGCTGCCCCGCTGCTGCTGTCACCAGCCGCTCGATCTTCGTTGCTGCGTTCTTCCTCTGCCATCGCCGTCGCTTGTTGCTTCATTCGATTGTTACTTGCGCGCGATCGGTCGGCGTTCGTTGTGAGCGGAAGCACCTCCAGGAGCAGCAGATCCATCACATTTGCCCTCGATTCCGATTTTGGGAACATTTCCTCACCATATCAAGACCCTCGTACCGAGTTCTAGAGATCGGTCTCCGTTTCCTCTACTCCATCGCTGTGCATTTGCTCCGGCTATCGGCAGCGCCTATCACTGCAGTTGATGGCCAGACCAAAGAATCCACCGTTGTGTTTGCTATAGCTCCACACTCGATTTCTAATTTTTGCTGGGATGAGTAGCTGTGCAGGTAAATTGATTTGGAGAATTGTTTGTTGTGACACCTTGCAGAGTGATAGGCAGTGAAGGGAAATCTGGAATTTGAGCTAGGCCAGTAAGTATTGATTGGTATATTCACAGCTAATATTGTGGAATAATATGTTAAGGGATTGGTTTGGTTCTACTATTAGATTGATAGTAGAACTTTAATTTATGTTGTATTCTTTGATTACAGGACGTGGATACGAGATAGGTCTGTGGACGTGAAGATATTATTCTGAGCTTCTTAGAAGGTGGGTAATTTTCCTACCTGGTACGGTAGATGTAATTGCATTCAGATTTAGACATAGATATGATCATGTTATATGTTCATGTTACCTTGATTATGCTCTTATTATCGTATGCTTGAACTTATCGTTGGATGTATTTATGCTCAATTGTTGATATCACATATACCCTATCATGATTTAGGAGTTATAGATATGATGTAAATTGGCTTAGATGATTAGTCGGGTGTAAATGTCAGTACGGGTGATGACCCAAATTATAAATTGGGAAAAAGATCATCTATGGGTAGGTAATGCCCTAAATGTAGGATTTATTTCCAATACTCGTATGTTGTATACTGTTACCAACCATGAGTTGTGTAATAGTTAAGTGAAGGGTGATTAGTATGTCGCTGCGGACCGATGGTCCCAGCTTGATATGATTAGTCGAGTACGACTCTCTATCGGATAGAGAGTGCGTCGATCAGTTGAGTACGACTCTCTATTGGAGAGAGAGTTATGATCAGTTGAGTACGACTCTCTATCGGATAGAGAGTGCGTCGATCAGTTGAGTATGACTCTCTATTGGAGAGAGAATTATGATCAGTCGAGTATGACTCTCTATCGGATAGAGAGTGCGTCGATCAGTTGAGTACGACTCTCTATTGAAGAGAGAGTTATGATCAGTCGAGTACGACTCTCTATCGGATAGAGAGTGCGTCGATCAGTTGAGTACGACTCTCTATTGGAGAGAGAGTTATGATCAGTTGAGTACGACTCTCTATTGGATAGAGAGTGCGTCGATCAGTTGAGTACGACTCTCTATTGGAGAGAGAGTTATGATCAGTCGAGTACGACTCTCTATTGGATAGAGAGTGCGTCGATCAGTTGAGTACGACTCTCTATTGGAGAGAGAGTTATGATCACTTGAGTACAACTCTCTACAGGATAGAGAGTCCGTCGATCAGTTGAGTATGACTCTCTATAGGATAGAGAGTGTGTTGATCAGATGGGTATGACTCTTTGTTGAACAAAGAGTCTGTGGTAGATGGTTGTACGAGTGACAGCATACTCATGTCATATGCATGCATTCTGACGACATAGTCTCCCTTAGGGTTGAGAGAGTCATCAGTCATCTTGCCTCCCAGAGCACTCCCCGAGGAGTAAATGGTGTGAGGGCAGAGCATCTATTGTGCTGCACTCTACCACTATAGACGGTGGTAATTGGAGTTGCGTGCAGTTGTCCTAGGTGCATGGTACTCGACCACTCATTGGTAGTGTTAGTCGGAGTGGCCAGCAGCAGGGACCCCCGTTGTATAGCGAGCTCTTTACGCTCATATGCTACTTGATCATACTGCCCACTCGGCCACTCTATAGCAGTGGTTGGTGTGAGTTGGGACAGTTGTCATGTAGTGCCACCTAGGCCATCCTGGGGTCGTGGTAGCGAGTAGGGGTGAGCAGGCATGACCATGCATGCTGCATTGCCATATCTGATGTCACTTTGCATATTACCATATATATATACATATATGCATGTATATATATATATGGATGGTTGTGATTAATATATATAGATGCGGTCTATATATATATGATTATTGTGATGTTGCATTTGTTTGTATTATGTTTGTTGCACTTGTTTGTATATCATATTCATGCATGCTTCTTGCATTTATTATACGGTTGTGTTAGATATTTGTATATGTGTTGGACAGACCATTAGGTACCTTGACCAGTAGTATGGTGAGTTGGTATTAGTCTTCTTGTTATATATATGTTGGATATATGTTCAGGTTGGATCAGAGTAGTGTAGCAGACTTCAGGTCTGTTTGCATTTTACGTTGTTCATTTGGTTAGATGGTATATACTTGTATTTATATACTATGCTGATATACCTGTTGTACCTCTAGATTATGTTGTTGAAAATACATGTGATATGACATATATACATATTTTCTATTACCTGCTGAGTTTTACTCACCACCCCAACGGACCCTGGGTTTTTCTGTCGCCCAGGTAATAGGTAGCCGACTTCGTGATGGACTTGGAGCACCGCTGGTGATAGAGCGGTTAATGAATTGTCGTGATACCGTTCCCAAATTATTTACCGAACCCCCTAACTACACTAATGCAGTATAGGACTGACTCGGGTCATCTCCCAACGAACCTAATGGCTGGACGTTTGTTTTTAAACAGAATTAAACACTGGGGGTTTTTACAATTTTCAAAACAATTATTCAAAGCTAACCTAATGCAAGAACGATTCAACCTTGCACCGCACTGTTACTATACGATGCAATGGTCAAACAATTCTGGTAAACAAACCAACATGGAAATTAAATCTGCAGGAAGTAAATCTAACTAATGCGCAAAAGTAAGTAATCATGCACCGCACTGTCACTATATGGTACAATGATCACGAAACAAAAGTGAACAATTTAACCATGTACCGCACTGTCACTATACGACACAGTAGTCAAACAGTCACTAAAAATTACAATAAATGAAATGCAATAAACGAAAGCAATTCAACCGAGCCTATCGACTTTGTCACTATCGACAAGCGATCGAATGTAAAGAAATCTAACCTAATAATGAAAGCACTCAACCGAGCACCTATGTCACTATACGATGCATGGATTGGACAATTTTAATAGCTAGGGTTAGTGTATCAGCAATAAGAAATTAAACTAACCTACAAATGCACGACGAACAAAATTAACAACTAAGCAATAATCAAACCTATAGAATTAACATTGCAAGTAAACAAACAAAAAAACATAGCAAAACAAATATCCAATTAAATGGATCAATCAAATATAAGTAATCGGTAACCCACGATGGCGACTAATAACCCGAACAACCCTCTCCGACGGTGAATGACGCGGCCCAATCGGCAGCGGAAGGACGGACATACGATCGAATCGCGATCATCGCTCGGCAACTGGATTCACCGGGCGATGAAGGGAATCTTCACCGCGATGGTGATGGGCTCCCAACCGCAACTAGTGGATGACTCCGGCGAAATGGAACGGCCTATTCCAGCCGCCGGAATGGAGTGGATTTGCCGGAAAAGGGAATCACCGGAATCCTGCCTCGCCCCACTTCGGATCAGCTGCCGCAACCAGTGCATCTGTATCTACCGTCGAGGGTCGGATGGGATTACCGTCGGATCTCGGAAGGGAGGTCGCCGGAATGGGATGTCGGACTGTCTCCGTCGGACGTGGGGAAGAAGACTCTGTCGTGCGTGGAAATGGGGAAAAAAAATGCCTTGGCTCGAGTTGCTGCTGCTCGTCGCGACATGGAAGGACCTCCTTCTGCACGTCGCCACCGGCTGCCATGCAATCCAGCCGCTGCCACGGCCAAGGAAGAAGCCGGCCGCCGCCGCGAGGAGGAAGACCGCCATGCGCGACGATTTCTGTCGAGTAAGGTTTAATTGAATGAAATTTGTGAACCGTCCGATCATTTTGCCCACTCAATCTCAGCCGTTCCTTAGATCTAGGGCTTGATTAATCGATTAAATAGGCTTCATTTGGCTGCTCAATCCAACGGCTGAAATCAGTCTGATTTGAAATGGACGGATCTAATCCGTCTGAAGGTATAATCACGATCCAACGGTCCGGATGAACGGCCAAGACGTGTAGATCTTAATGTATGGGTCGGATCGCTCCAGATCCAGATGGATGGCTCAGAATCAATCACTTTCCTCGGACGGTCCATAATGCTCAGATATGAACCCTTGATTTAATTTGTCTTCTGATCTGGATGAAGGGCTCAGATTAAATAATCTTGAAATGTCCATTATGACCCAGATGAAGCCATATTTGATCCAACTTGAGTCTAGTCCAGTGGCACATCTCGATCTTCTACAAACAAAGATAAAATTTGCATATAAGTCCAAAAATTAGGAGAATTTACAATAAGGTCCAAAAATATATCCAACTTATAAAACATGTAAATAACCAATAATAAATCACTCGAGAGGATAAAAACAGTGATGTTAAGGACCAAAATAATACAACAAAATGACAGTTATCAGCTGGCTGACATCTCATCTCACCTCTGAGGCTTCCGTGTTTGTGTTGGATTTTCCGTATGTTTTGTTATGGATTCGGAGTTTTCGTGATGTTATGTATTATGTGATGTACGCACATGTTGGTGCGGATTTTGACGAGGTTTTCTTTATGTTCTGGTGTTAGTCATACCGGTATGCATGTGTGTAGGTTGGGATGTTATTGTATCATGTTTCCGCTGTGTTTTGTGTAGTTTTTGTTTTCATATATGTATATATTGTTGTTATTGTGGGCCTACGGGCCTTGTATTAACCCGAAATGTTGCCACGTACAGGGGAGATGTCGTCCGTTTGATTTTCGGCTTGGCATGCTCTCGTGGCATGACAACTTTAGTGGTATTAGAGCCCTAGGTTCTGCGATGCCATACAATATTGTTTTTGAGTCGAGTCTTGGATTCTCGGGAGTCGATTTGTTCGGTTTTGATTTTTTGAGATGAGATGGACAGCGGCCTGAGCTCCAAGCGGCACGAGGTAAGAATTCCTAATAACCTATGGTTTAGTAGATATTTATCTAAACTTGATCAATAGGTATATACAATAGAGTTATGACACCTGTGCATACTTGTAGTAGGGGTCGTCCACCGATGCGACCATCCGGAGTTACCTTAGTGTTTATACTCCCAGTTTTGTTACCTATGCATTTAGATGCTTATAACAGGGAATAACATGTAGTGTGTTGGTTATTATTCGTAACCGTGGTATGAGTTGACCACGAAAATGACCTGTTGAGTCTGTGAGTCTTGAACCTGTGTCGAGATGGTGATTTACCTTTGAGAGCCGACTGATACCGAGTCGAAAAATAGGGGCCAAGTTGTCACATTTATTATGGAAATCAGAGACTACAGTCTTAGAGATTTCCACTAACTGTGCTAGTCAGATCATTACCTTGGGTAATGAACAGACTTGTAGACTATTGTGATGCAGATAGCGGAAGGCTAGGTTACGGTGTTTCATAGGGATTTTATCCCTGAGTTGTTCGTACTGAGATGTATAACTTTGAGAGTACTTTTGAGTACTTAACTCATGTTATACCGAAAAAGAAGAGTTGTTTGCATACCATTATCGGGATCAAGCTGGTATTTGGTGATAAATGCAGAAAAATAATCTTAGGTAAATAATATATCACTTGATCATTGTTTAGTGATGTTGAAGGAGAGTATTTCCCCGTGTCACTTTTAGTGACATATTGTAAGGAATTCTTGAGCTTCAAGAAAGGGTGATCGGTTAGTGATAGTGTACTGTGCAGAGTCGTGAGACTTGCAGAGGTTACGGCCACCTAATAGCTCAAGAAGATGAATGGATGATTTAAGCCACCCAGAGTTATTGGCTTATAGTTAGATTAGGATGCCGGGATCTTCTACCAGATTCTGCTGGAAGACGTTGGATTGAGACAGGAGTTTAAAAATGACTCCGTACAAGAGTTTAAGAGTTGGAGACTGGTAAGCAAATATTGCAGGTCAACTTAATAGAGTCAGAAGTCTCCGACTGTTGGATAAAGGAGCAAGATCAGAGTCATAGGCTTTGAGCTATTTTCCGATTATAGAAGACCAACCATAAATTATCAGGATGTTCTCGTGGATATCAAGAAAATCAGAACAAAGACTTCGAAGGGATTATGTGCGTGCAGTGCAGATCACGAAGACACGTGAAGTCAGATTATCCGTTGGATCAGTTCATCTATTGTTATTATGAGCAACCAGTATAGTGGAGGAGGTGTACTTTGAAGATTCAGTTGAAGACTATCCGGGGTATTCGGGCAAGGTGATGCACCGTCTCGACAGCAGAGATCAGCACTAAAGATTGGGTTATTTTGTCAGCAGCGATCTACCACCTCAGGCGTGGTTGGAGTTCCGTGATACTTCCCTTCAAGGGAAGTGACTTATGCAGATGTATCAGTAGAAGACATCATAGAAGACTCATGCAGACAGCAACAACAGTTACCTCCAGATGTGATTTGATTTGTACAGAGGAGAGAGTATACGACGATGATCGTATCTATTTTGTATTCTACAGTTGCAACTCATAGAATTTAGTGATGGGATGGAATGATCTAGGAAAAAATTCTCAGATCATTCATTATAGAAATGCAACCACTTTGTCGCGGACTGTTGGATCTGATCTTGTTCTCTTCGGAGAAAGGTGGAGACCTGCGGAGAGCCTTTGGATCGGATCGACAGATAATTGATCGTTCAGGGTATTACTTTAGTTTACCCTCTAGGTTAATATGTTGAGAGATGCTTGTAGTTACAGGTATCTGTATCTAGAACATTCTTAGTCTGGATTAAAAAGGGGTCCTTTACATCGACTTGTGAGTCGGTGGTATCTCTACTGTCAGGTGAGAAGTGGACCAACAATTAAAAAGTCAAGGGAGGCCCTTAGACTTGGATAGACATATCTTTACTGTAGACATATCCTTACGGATGGTTAAGTTGTTAAGATTATATTATGATTATGTCTCTCAGATGTGCGTATAATCCGAGAGCATTCGGATGTAGTTTCGAATGAACTCCTAGCCTTGCCGTTACTTAGGCAAGTGGAGTAGGCGATCGAAATGATTGCAAAAATAGTCCGGTATGGAAGATCACATATCGAGTGATAGTTTTGTTGGTATCAGTGTTGCTAAACACTATAAAAATTGGAAGAATGTAAGTTGTAATTATAGGAGAAGTTGGAAGGGATATTTATCTATCCTAGTATTCCTCCTTGAGAAGATCCGAAACTCTTTATTGAAAGAGAGATGAACCTTTGAAAGTATGCATCGATTATCGATGATGGAATACAGTAGTTGTTGTGAAAAATATCCTTCGTTGTGGATAGATGATCTATTGAGATCAGCCAAAGACACCTGTGTATACTCTAGGGTTGGTTTACGACTGGAGGATTGACAGTAGTGACATGGTGTCATACAATTATCATTGTCGTTGTGATGATTAATATATATCATCAGCTTAGGGTAAAGGGGATGCAGGTGTGTGGAGACGACAATTTCATACTTGGTATGAATTGTATGAGTTTTGATTAAGTTGCTAGACTAATTAACGATTTAGTTGCCACTGGATTTGAGAATCGTGTATCCTGGACACGATTGGATCAGTTTGTGGTTGTTGGAGTTGCATAACCTGGCCACTGTTGATTGTGGTAGTTGAAGTTGCGCACTCGACCACCGTAGATGGTGGTTTGCCTTGTATGGTTTGGTTAGTACTGTAGATGTGGATAGAATGTCTTAGCATTACTATACCGCAGATTTGTTTGACAAAGGTGATGTTGGAAATCATTTAGTCGGATGCTGGTGAAACCAGTTTACAGGATCTAGATGGCGATTAACTTTTACTTGAGTATTAGTTAATCCTTCTGGAGTGGATAAAAGGATGATGTACGCAAATGCATCGTTTCAGGGATCGGAATGATTCCGAAGCAGTTGAATAAGGCGTACCTTATGCTTATGATAGTTAAGAAACTACGAAATAGGTTGTCATCAACATGATGTGACTTTAGTAGTTATTATCTGGATTTATAGATGTATGGAGCAGGAATGCTCATTGAATTTAACTAGCTACTCGGTAGCTACTATAGAGTTGCTACCGGAGGCACCTTATTTGGGATTTGCTATGCATCCTGGTGGTACTCGGATGTACCGAGATTTGAGATGTTTATATTGGTGGGAACGGTATGAAGAGAGATACCGCAGATTTTGTTGCTGGATATTTAGTATACCAGCAGGTGATGGTTGAACATCAGAAACCCAATGGATTGCTCCAGGAAAAATTCCGATTTCGGAATGGAAGTGGGAGCATATCACTATTGATTGCTTTATGGGATTGCCTAGAACCCGAAAAGGACATGATGCGATTTGGGTGATTGTGGATCGATTAACTAAATCCGTCCATTTCTTTCCTATTCGTGGGACAGACTCGTGGGATCGTCCGGTAGAGTTGTATCACCGAAAGATTATCAGATTGCGTGAGGTACTTTTAAGTACCATATCGGATAGAGATCCGCGATTTACCTTGTGATTTTGACAGAGTCTGCATCAGACTATGAGCACAGAGCTTCGGCTCAGTACAACATTTCATCAATGGACTGATGGACTGTCTGAGCGTACAATTCAGATATTGGAGGATCTAATAAGATCTTGTGTCATGAATTATGGAGGTAGTTGGGAGAATCACATTTCTTTAATGGAATTTGGCTGTAAGAACCGTTATCACTCATCCATTCAGATGACTTCTTCTGAGGCCCAATACGGTAGACCCTGTAGATCTCCTGTGTTCTGGGAGGAAGTTGGGGAATGACAACTGTTGGGGGCCACCGAGTATCCAACATGATGCAGAGTTGGTGCGCGTCGTCGGATGATGGTTATTAGAGGTACAGGATCGACTGAAGAGTTATGCAGACCGGAGGCGAAGGCCTTTAGAGTTCTCAGTTGGGAAACAAGATTTCTGCGTGTTTCACCTACGAAAGAGGTGAAACGATTTGGGCTAAAAGGGAAATTAATTCCACGCTATATTGGCCCATTTGATATATTGGCATGGATGGGAGGTGTAGCTTAACGGTTGGCTTTAACCTCCGACACTTACGAGTGTTCACAACGTATTTCCTATTTCTATGCCGAGGAAATACATGTCTCTTGTTGATCATTGTTCTGAAGGAGGTAGCAATTCCACTTCAGCCTAATGTGACTTACGAGGAGACTCCAGGGTGGGGCCTGGGTCACAAGGAGGGACAGTAGTGGGACGAAAACCATCCGACTCGTAAAGGTTGGATGACAACATCATACCGATGAGGAGGCTATGTGGGAGCTAAAAAATATTATCCGAGCTCAATAGTCTCATCTGTTCACTTGAGGAAGGTATGTGGTCCTTTGAGAAATTTTCTTGAAGTAATTTTTGCATGTTAGTATGAAATTTGGGGACCAAATTTTTTTAAGTCGGGGAGAATGTAAAATACCACGAATAAATTTGCGATGGATTATTATCCCTATTATTCAGTAATTAGGGAACTATTCCTAAGGATTAATTAATCCATGGTTAAGGATTTATTTAAATCATGAGTAGAGGTTAATTAAACCATGATTAGGAGGGGTCCGGGTCTTTTAGTAATGCTACCCGTTTACCCGTTTCCTTCATTTCCTGTGTCGATGCCTTCCCAAACGTTTCTCCCCAATCGGCGTTATTTTCTTTCATTTCTTCTCGTCGCGAGAGCTGATCAGTCATCTTCGCTTCGTTCCTCTCTCGATCCAGCACCCCGTGCCCTAGTTTTCATCTGCGCTTAATCTCATCGGTGTCGCTACCCCTTGCGACCACCGAGACAACTCGTCGTCGACCTCCTCACCCCGTCGCCGCCCGAGCCCAAGCTCGATCAGCCACCGTCGCCACGCCCTGCATCCTACGTCGCTACTCCACGCCAGCATCGATCGCAATCGATGCCAACCTTCACGCGACACTGTCGCCCATCCGCTGTTGATGCGCCAGTTTGCGTTCGCCGTCACAGTCGCCTGTGATTACCTAGATCGGTTGTCGACTGTTGGATCTGTCGAGTTGATCTCCGCCCCGACCTTGTTGTCGTCGTTGATGGCTGCCTCCTCGAGCCGTAGCCACTGCCGCTGCCCCGCTGTTGCCGTCACCAGCCGCTCGGTCTTCGTTGTTGTGTTCTTCCTCTGCCGTCACCGTCGCCTGCTGCTTCGTTTGATTCTTACTTGCGCACGATCGGCCGACGTTCGTTGTGAGCGGAAGCACCTCCAGGAGCAGCAGATCCGCCGCATTTGCCCTCGATTCCGATTTTGGGAGCATTTCCTCACCATATCAAGACCCTCGTACCGAGTTCTAGAGATCGGTATCCGTTTCCTCTACTCCATCGCTGTGGATTTGCTCCGGCTGTCGGAAGTGCCTATCACTGCAGTTGAGTACGACTCTCTATTGGAGAGAGAGTTATGATCAGTCGAGTATGACTCTCTATCGGATAGAGAGTGCGTCGATCAATTGAGTACGACTCTCTATTGGAGAGAGAGTTATGATCAGTCGAGTACGACTCTCTATTGGATAGAGAGTGCGTCGATCAGTTGAGTACGACTCTCTATTGGAGAGAGAGTTATGATCAGTTGAGTACGACTCTCTACAGGATAGAGAGTCTGTCGATCAATTGAGTACGACTCTCTACAGGATAGAGAGTGTATTGATCAGATGGGTACGACTCTTTGTTGAACAGAGAGTCTATGGTAGATGGTTGTACGAGTGACAGCATACTCATGTCATATGCATGCATTCTGACGACATAGTCTCTCTTGTGGTTGAGAGAGTCATCAGTCATCTTGCCTCCCAGAGCACTCCCCGAGGAGTAACTGGTGTGAGGGCAGAGCATCTATTCTGCCGCACTCTACCACTATAGACGGTGGTAATTGGAGTTGCGTGCAGTTGTCCTGGGTGCGTGGTACTCGATCACTCATTGGTAGTGTTAGTCGGAGTGGCCAGCAGCAGGGACCCCCGTTGTGTAGCTAGCTCTTTACGCTCATATGCTACTTGATCATACTGCCCACTCGGCCACTCTATAGCAGTGGTTGGTGTGAGTTGGGACAGTTGTCATGTCATGCTACCTAAAGCATGCGGGTCAGTAGTAGGTGAGCAGTGGCGAGCATGACCATGCATCTTTGCATTAAATATCGATGGCGCTTTGCATATTACCATATATATATACATATATGATATATATATATATATATATATATATATATATATATATATATATATATATATATATATATATATATATATATATATATATATATATATATATATATATATATATATATATATATATATATATATATATATATATATGGATGTATATATATATATATATGATTATTGTGATGTTGCATTTGTTTGTATTGTGTTTGTTGCACTTGTTTGTAAATCATATTCATGCATGATTATTGCATTTATTATAGTTAGATATTTGTATATGTGTTGGAAGTTGGTATTACTCTTCCTGTTATATATATGTTGGATATATGTTCAGGTTGGATCAGAGTAGCGTAGCAGACTTCAGGTATGTCTGCATTTTACGTTGTTCATTTGGTTAGACGGTATATGCTTATATTTATATACTATGCTGATATACCTGTTGTACCTCTAGATTATGTTGTTGAAAATACATGTGATATGACATATATACATGTTTTCTATTACCTACTGAGTTTTACTCACCACCCCAATGGACCCTGGATTTTTCTGTCGCCCAGGTAACAGGTAGCCGACTTCGTGATGGACTTGGAGCACCGCTGGCTGATATCTCATCTCACCTCTGAGGCTTCCATCTTTGTGTTGGATTTTCTGTATGTCTTGTTATGGATTCGGAGTTTTCGTGATGTTATGTATTATGTGATGTACGCACATGTTGGTGCGGGTTTTGACGAGGTTTTCTTTATGTTCTGGTGTTAGTCATACCGGTATGCATGTGTGTAGGTTGGGATGTTATTGTATCATATTTCCACTGTGTTTTGTGTAGCTGTTGTTTTCATATATGTATATATTGTTGTTATTGTGGGCCTACGGGCCTTGTATTAACCCGAAATGTTGCCACGTACAGAGGAGATACCGTCCGTTTGATTTTCGGCTCGGCATGCTCTCGGGGCGTGACAGGCAATGCTAGCTAGAAGGTAGCAATGGGTGAGGCGATGGGTGTATGCGCTAGTTGCCACAGTGGTCAGACAATCGGCGCGGCCGAGGTGCGCTTGATGTGGGCGCGCGACGCCGCAGCATTGTGTGGTCGCGGGCAAGTGAAAAGAAGGCAAGGCAAGGAAGGGGTAGGGGAAGGCGTTGTGGCGGAGGTGGCAGCTCTCGGCGGCGACGTCGGTGTGGCTATGGACGCGAGGAGAAGAAGGAACGACGGAAGAACAGGTTTTTCCCAAAATTGAACGAAAATCAAAACTAGGGCTTAATTATATAATTAAGCTAATTGACTTAATCAACCTTAGGGTTATCTATTCAAAATCCTAACCTAGGTTTTAAGTTATATAATCTTAAACTTAACCGAATTAATCATCATAATGATTAACCTTAATTTGACCTCATCCAATCTCATAAAAATCTTATCCCATAATTAACAACCAAAATACTAATAAATAATTACATTTCCTTTTTAATAAATAAATAAATTTTATGTTATTTATCACGTTTTAAATTACATTATTATCGTATTACATTATATTAAAATTTTAATTTCATTTATTATTATAAAAAAAAAATTCCCGATTTATTACAATGAGTCTTCATGGAGCTTGGCCAATTCCCTCCAAAGCTCCTTAGCATCCATGCAATCACCTAGGCTACACAAGAAGTCATTAGGAATTAAATCAAAAATAAATTTGACTACCTTCTTGTTCTTCTCGAATTGTTGGAGTTGCTCCTCACTCCATCTTTTCTTTTTGAGGAAGCCACTTTTTGATCCTCTTGGGTATTGGAATCCTTCTATTAGGATGTATCATTCCTCTAAATCCCTCATCATCAAAAAATCTTCAATTCTTCTCTTCCAAGAATTGAAGCCTTCTCGTCCATATAGGGTGTAGGGCACCGGTGTGTTGATGTCCCAACCGAGTCGTTCTTCCAACTCCATCTTCACCCTCTAGTGTCTTTGTCTTTGCTCTCAGCGGTTAGTCCGTAGAAGAGCCTCGTGCTCTGATACCAATTGTAGGGAGAATGTTGACCGCTAGAGGGGGGTGAATAGCGTCGAGCTAGTACGTGATGGAAATCATTCGCGTTCGTCTACAAACTTCGTTAGCATGCAGCGAAATACTAATAATAAAGAAATAACGAAATAGATAAACACGCAAACACAACTATTTAATGTGGTTCAAAACCGAATGGTTCCTGCTCCATGGATCGAGCTCTAGCGATGCCAATGCAATCACTAATCACAAATAACTCCTTATCGGAATAATCCGGAGGCGGAGAAACCTCTTACAACAGATTACAAAAGTAATACAAGATAAAACAAGCAAATACAAGAAGAATACAACAATCTATGCAAAGAAAAACTTTACAAAAGCTCTTTTGATTGCTTGCTTTGTGGTTGCTTGAATTGCACTTGGAGACCCTGATTTGCAGCAACAAATCGCCCCAAAAGTCTTCAAAAACCATTGTTGATTTCCTCCTCCTCGTGCTCCATTTAAAGCTTCAACATGGGCTGGAAATCGCCGATCAGTCGACTGCTCAGGATCATCAGTTGACTGATGACACTGTTGCTGTGAGACAATGGTGTAATCCACACTGAAAAAATCCAACGGATAGGACATCAGTCGACTGATCGAGCCTTCACTCGACTGCTAGCCCCAGCAGTCGAGTGAGACTCTATTTTATGCCGAACAAACCGATCACCAGTCGACTGATCACACGATCAGTCGACTGCTCGGCCAATCAGTCAACTGCCCTCCTCGAGCAGTCGACTACTAAGGCACTCCCCGTAGTCAAACCCTAGTTGACTCACACCAATCGACTGTCATATGGAACTAGTCGACTGGCACACCTCAAACATGAGGTTTTAACCTCAAACATGAGGTTTAACCCAAGTATGGTTCCCCCATACTTGCTAGGCCACCCGTAGCCTAGACCTAAGCCTTCTAGCCACCTCCGTCAGCCTCGTGCATCTCGGATCCCTCCAAGTCATCCATGACTTGTTCATCCATTGCGCTAGCCTTCAGGTGCTTCCATCGGCTATGTCATGCTAACGGTGTCTACACCGCCAAGGCACATTGGACTTACACCGCCAAGACTCCGCTTGGACTTTATGCCACCAACCATTGGACTTATGTTGCCAAGACTCCCGCTTGGACTTTACACCGCCAATATCAAACCCTTGGACTTCTCAAATGCCAAGACTCAAGCTTGGACTTTCCCTTGCAAACCCATGTTGGACTTTCCATGCCAAGACCCATGCTTGGGCTTTCCTTGCCAACCCATGTTAGACTTTCCATGCCAAGACCCATGCTTGGACTTTCCCAAATGCCAAGTGTCCCACTTGGACTTTCTATGCCAAGTACCCAAGACTTGGACTTTCCCATGACAATCACATTGTCATATATTTTTGTCGAACATCAAAATATCTCTCGAGTCAAGCTCGAGTCCTGGTCAATCGTGACCAGGGCTGATTGCACCAACATACATGTGTAATTATAAATGTATTGAAATAATCCCTAGTCGATAAATTTTTTAGTTCGGACATCATTGATTCTGGGAAACAAGCACGGGTTATACTCCTTGGTTTATCCAAGTAGCTGCTCCTCATTGGCTCAAGACATTGAGATGTCGAGAGTTAAACGTGGATGCTAGTTATGGTAATTAGTTCATTGGAGTGACCTATTGTAAGACTTCACATGGTTCTCTGCATATAAGATATGTCAGTGAAGCTGTTACTGCAGCTCGAGTGTGAGTATCCTTCGACTTGAGGTATTCAAGTCATCTTGGTCATGGAGACTTATACTTTGACATCTTAGTTGATACATCTCTATGGAGGTGTGGGTATGAGATGATTGGGTATAAGTCAAAGTGCCCGAAGGTGATTGAATATCCAACAAAGGATTCACCACTCCTTGCGAGGAGATGTATACCCTATAGCCACTCATCAGGATTGTTGCTCAAAGTCTTTGGCTAAAACATTGAATGTCAAGAGTATGGTACTCTTGGATACAGGTCAAAGTAATTAGAATTCACTGGACGAGGAAGTAAGACTTGGGCTAGGTGTGACATAGTCAACCTAGTGGGGACAAACACATAGACCATGTCCTGAACCAAGTGGGTATAAGATGAGTGAAATGAACGAGGCATGATTCACTGTAACTGATGAAGAGTTCGGAAATGGTTATGAGATCAACCATTGATTTTTTGATTAATTAGAGATCATGATATACTACTAGGTGTCATTCATGATTGTTCTATAACTAATGGTTAATTATGGATGACTATCATAAATCTAGAACCTATTAGGTCACACGCACTATGAATCCTTTGAAAAGACTTAAAATGAGTTTGAGAATTGGATTCTCAAGATCGAGAGAGATCAAGTTTGGTTCGACCAAACACATGACAAATATGGAAATATTTGTCAAGTCAAAAACGCGAAAGGAGCACGTCTTAAGAAGACGGGTTGGGCCTTAAAAGGTTTAATTATAAACCAAACCCATTTGGTTTTAATTAAAAGGGCCCTCTTTTGGTTAAGGGTCCAATTAGGGTTTAATGGATGAGATTAAGCCTTAATGGTTATGGGCTTAAGGATTTGATCCACTAACCTATAATCCATTAGCATTAGTGCTTATATAAAGGGTTATAAATGCTAAACCTAATGAATAGAAGTCCTTAAGACCCTCTTCCTCAACTTAGCCGAACCTAAGAGAATTAGGGTTTGGTGTTCCGCCGACCATCAAGAAAATAACGGTTGTTTCCACCTCTTTAGAGGTCGGCCACTTTGTTATTGTCGCTTATTGAAGATTCAAAATAGTGGCTAATTCTACACGAATCGACAACCTTGCGAAGGTAGTTCGAGGACTCATTTGTGTCGCAAAATGAGTCCGTGATTGCTCTCCGATCACCCGACCTTCTTGCTTCATCTTGTAGCGAAGAGAAGGTCAAACTCGTGGCTTTTAGAAGTTGTCCCTTCGAAGATTTGACGTGGATATGAGTAGAGACGAAGCTCCACGAGCGTCCTACGGTTGATGTCCTTCCGACTCGTCATCATCCGAAAGATATACCTAGAGTAAAATTTATTTTATTCTTGTTATATGTAAAATTTTATTTGACGGATATGTCCACACATGTTGTAATTCTGCATGTGTGGGTGTGAGTGTTGTGATAATTTAGAAAATTATTACGTTTTTCTTCCGCTGTATTCATTTGTGAAACGACAAAAGCACATCTGCGCATTGACCGTAACCCAACAGTGGTATCAGAGTCTAACCGTGCTTCAACATATTCGAAAATAGGTTTTACAAAGTCGTAGTTGGTCACATAATTATTTTGGAAATTTTCTTATTTTGAATTTTTTTTCATTTTTGGAAAGTTTTCTAATTTGTTAGAAAAAAATCCAGATTTGAAAAATTTAGAAATAATTTATGAAATTATATTTTTGAAAATATTTGAGAAATAAATATTAATATGGAAAATGTTTCCCAATTAATTGGATTTTTTTATAGGTATTTATTTCCTTAAATAAAGTATGTGATTAAATTGAAAATTATTTCCTAATTCAATTATGGAATTTTGATTTATGGAAATCAATATTCTATAACATATTTTATTTCTGAAAAATATTTACCAAATAAAATATAAAATTAAATTCGGAATTAATTCCTTATTTAATTAGAGAATCATGATTTATGAAAATTAATATTCTAAATCATATTTTATTTCTAATATATTTACTAGATAAAATATAATATTAAATTCGGATTTAAATCCTTATTTAATTAAAGAATCATGATTTATGAAATCTTGATTCAAAAATATATTTTATCTTTAATATATTTCCCAAACAAAATATATGATTAAATTTGGAAATTGTTTCCTAATTTAATCAAAGGAATGTTGATTTATAGAAATCAAATTCCTAAATATATTTTAATTCCAAAATAATATAATAATAACTATCAAGCTCAACTTGAAATTAGATATGTTTGAACCATAGAGATACGATCTCATGATTAACGGGTTGACTTTAACTTGAAGCATTGGCTTGTTGACCTAACGCCTAGGTCAATGTGGATAGAGGTGAAGTCAGGTGATATACATTTGATGTATACTTGTTAATGTGTTAACAATTCGATGTTTATGCAAACATTCAAATAGTTGATGGCATAATATGATAGTTACATATATGTGATATGTAATCGGTATACTTAATACCTACCACTATATCTAAGAATGACTTGTTGGCCTAACATTAAGTGTTGGATCGAAGCGGATCGCTAGGGGGGGGGGTGAATAGCGATAAAACTTTTTCGTACGAATTCGTTTCAAAACACTTATATGCAGCGGAAAGATAAATAAAAAATAAAAGAGACAAGTAGATTTTTTACTTGGTTCGTAGCCTTCGGCTACTACTCCAAGGCCCTAGTGATCCTTGATCACGCACGGAGGGCAAATCACTAATGAACTCCTCCTCGTTGGAGGTAGGAGTTAATCGGATACAAAAACCACGAAAGAGACTCGAGATAGAGGGACACTCCCCCTCTTCTCGTTACGATAAAACCAAAATAAAAAGAAGTACAGAATTGAATTAAACTTAGATTATACCGACGACTCGTAGATGGAAAGATGAAACCCTAGTCGTCGTGTCTGCAGAGCTTCGTCGTAGGAATGTCGGAGACTCGTAGCGTACCGGAAGCACTTGGAAGCTTTTTAATTGATGAAAAACCCTAGGACAAGCCCTCCTTTTATAGCCTTTGAGCCCCTCATCGAATGGGTCTTCAACCAATCACAAATGGGCACAAAACCTCCTTGAAAAGAGGTGATAAGCCTTGACTTCTCGAGGTTGATCATTGACCATCGATCGTGATTGGCCATCATCGATCGTGATGGCTCGATCGATCGAGTCTTGAACTCGGCGATCGTGATTGGCGACAATCGAGTCCTCAGGTTAGCTCAACAAAAACATAATTTCAATGGTCGTCGATCGTCCGATCTCGACCTAGACCATCGATGGGATGTCTTTAGTCGGATCTACACTTAAGACCATCCCCGTAAGGAGGATACGACCTCACTTACGCTCACACACATGAGCTTACCTCAATACTTACTGCGTCACTTTCGCTTTTGGCCTTCCACTCGATTCCTTCGGCTCCCTCCGAAGTCACTCGAGTGTCGCCCGACCACCGTAGCTTCCTCCGGGTGTCGCTAGCCTTCAGCTTCAGCTTTAGCACTTTTCTACACACTCAATTCAGCTCGTGAGATAATGATATATCCTTGACTTTGCATCTCTTGTCATAATCAAAATACAGGTTCGACTTAGGTGCCCCTGCACCAACAATCTCCCCCTTTTTGATCCTATGGAAAATTTACGCAAAGTTAAGGGAAAATATAAAGCAGAAAATGAGTAAGATAAACGTTACGCTCATTTGTAGTGAACTCCCTCTTAACCTTCGGTGAGTTTTAAAACAAAAGTTTTAATTTTCAAAAATTTAAATTTTGTTCTCCCCCTTAACTTATGCTCTTCTCCCCCTTTTTCCATGAATCAAAAAAAAGTGTGGGGTTAAAAAGTAGGGGTTTTTATAAAAAGTAGGGGTTTTTTAATAAAAAAAGGTAGCATGCATAAAGATTATCTAACATGAGTCCAAACATGTGTCTTGATTTAATTTGGTTCGAGGTATAGCCCTCTGCACCAACAATGAAAGTTTTTGGAAACTAAGTTTGATTTTCAAAAAAAAATTAGCTTTGAGTTCCACAATACTTATACGCTAATGACTTTTGAAAATATATATAACCCTTAGAGTTAGTTTGCTCTCCCCCTTAATCAAATATATAAGGTACAGAAGAGTTAGGGGGCGCTAAACATTGACCTAGAAGGTTGTATATTTAGAATTTTGTCCAAGTATAAGTACACGTTTAAGCTCGATAGTTTGAAAAATAGATAACATTTTTTAAAAGATTATGTAAATTGAAATTGTTCCTTATTCATCTCACCCATTCTAAGTGTCTTAGAATTGGTCACCTTATATGTTGTGTGAGATGATTCCAATTTTATCTTGATTAAGTTTTAATGATTTGAAACTTATCAACCTTGCGTTAGATTCGGATTTGATCCTAAGCTCATCAAGTCACCTTTTCAAGATCTTGGCTTCCAAGTCGTGGCGAGGCACAGGGGCCTTCTTTGATCGGAAAAATGACCACTTCCTTAGACAAAGCCAATTTCGAGAAAGTAGTAACTTGACTCACCTAAGACCACTTCCTGGTCTAACTAGTCTAGGATACGGCGAGGTAGCTTCAGCTAGTTCCACTCGGTCAAGTGCACCGAACTAGATACGCCTTATCTAGCCCGAATACACAAGACTTCGCTTTCCTAGCGTACTATCATCTCACCGTGTCCTGGTACTATGTTATCAAGCATTGACGAGTTATAGTCCTATCTCTCCATTCTAAAAGAAATAAGAGGTTTAGGTTATCGGATATACTATTTTGGTATTAGCTCCCCCTGGATCATTGAACCGATATGGTCTGGTTAAGTAATGAACTTGATCCTTGGGAAGCCAAAACCTATTGGTCCTTATATGTGAGTTTAATAAAGTTTTCGAGACCCACGCTTGGACTCGATGATGACTACGGTTTACGATAGACATGTAAGATATATTCGTAGTCTTTGAGCTATATCCGAGTCCATCTCTATTGTACACGACTCTCTGAGTTCCAAGAAGTCGGTTAAGATTCTTGGACCCCGTCGAGAACTTGTTCAACCGAGCTTCGAGCTCTTGGACTTGCCCTTTCAAGAGAGAGTTCTCTTCTTCGAGTTTTTCAACTCGAGTTGAGTCCTCCTCTTGAACTCGACTAGTCGAAGAGTTTAGGGGTGTCTCTTGTTTGAGGGTTTCAACCTCCTCAACCAAGGACTCGACCCTAGACTCGGATTTAGCTAATTTTCTAGTTAGCAATTTAATCGTATTGTAAAGCGTATGAATTAGTGAGCGGCTAACCTTAATTTTATCTTTCGATCCGGCTTTGAGTTGCTTCTCGAAATAGTCCTCGAGTTCGGAGTCGGTGTTGTAATTGGATTCGGATTCGGACTCTTCGGGTCTTGCCATGCATGCTATGCCGCCGCCTTCTTCGTTATCCCATGTTGCATGAAAAGCCTTCTTTTATTTGATTTGAATTGTGCCCTCTTTTGATTCTTTAGTAGCCTCCTTTCCTCCGAACGATCTTCCGTACTACGTTCACTATTGTTTCCACCTTTTCCGATTCAGACTCCGATTCGTCTTCGGGTTCAAGTTCATCTACTTGCCTAGTAGGTGGCTTGCTTCTTTGTCCTGCAAGTAGAGCAATACCTCTCTCGGCCCGAACCATGTTAGTTTGCTCATGAAGTTCAAACTCGGAAAATAATTCGTCTAACCTAAGCTTTGAAAGGTCCTTAGAGACCTTGTAGGCATCAACCATGGATGCCCACAAGGTAGTCCTAGGAAATGAATTAAGAACGTACCTTAGGAGGTCACGGTTTTCGACCTTATGTCCGATGGTGTGCAATCCGTTGACAATGTCCTGGACGCGGGCGTGTAGTTGCGTTGTCGTTTCACATTCCTGCATTTTTAGGTTATACAATTTATTAAGTAGTAAGTCACGCTTACTTAATTAGTCCCTTCGTGTAGTTCTATGAGTTTTGTCCACAAATCTTTTGCGCAGATGAAGGGTCCGATGCGGTTGAGCTCTTCCTTAGACAAACCGCATTGCAATATTTGGGTTGCTCTTGCATCGGCTTCGATTTGCCTCTTGGTTGCATTGGTCCACTTGTTGAAATCCAAGGGCTCATCTTGATCATTGGTGGGTAGAGCAAAGCCGGTTTGGATGATTATCCAAGACTCGACTTGTGTTTTTAGAAAACACTCCATCCGACCTTTCCAGTAATGGAAATCATCTCCGCTAAAGAACGGAGGTCGGGTGGTGTTGTACCCCTCAATGTGGGCCATAAAGAAAAACTTGCACACACAAAAAAAAAACTTGCCAAGACTCGAGTCTTGGATTAGTGGTGCGGAAAATAAAAGGAAACACACGAGAAATAGAAAGTTAAACAAAGAGATAAGAAACTAAACAAAAAGTAAGTACTCGCAACCTTCGATGTCCCCGAAAGGGTACTAAACGTCATTTTTTGGGGATAAAAACAGCTTGTTAGGGGGGTAAGACCTTCTAATAAGTGTAGATCTCTCAGAGAGCTTCGATTTGGTGGGTAGATCGTTTTGTGAGTCCACTTGTAGCAAAAGTTATGCTTGTTTGATCGTGAGGTACTCCGAAGGCGATTAATACTTGCAAAAACACAACCAAAAACTATGTACCAAGACTTGGTCTTGGATTAGTAGTGTGGGAGAAATCTTAAAACGATAAATACGAAAAGAAAAATGCTTGACCGGTGGTTGCACCGAATCTGAGTACCCCCGGCTCTGATACCAATTGTTGGATCGAAGCGGATCGCTAGAGGGGGGGGTTGAATAGCGATAAAACTTTTTCGTACGAATTCGTTTCAAAATACTTATATGCAGTGGAAAGATAAATAAAAAATAAAAGATACAAGTAGATTTTTTACTTGGTTCGTAGCCTTCGGCTACTACTCCAAGGCCCTAGTGATCCTTGATCACGCACGGAGGGCAAATCACTAATGAACTCCTCCTCGTTGGAGGTAGGAGTTAATCGGATACAAAAACCACGAAAGAGACTCGAGATAGAGGGACACTCCCCCTCTTCTCGTTATGATAAAACCAAAATAAAAAGAAGTACATAATTGAATTAAACTTAGATTATACCGATGACTCGTAGATGGAAAGATGAAACCCTAGTCGTCGTGTCTGCAGAGCTTCGTCGTAGGAATGTCGGAGACTCGTAGCGTACCGGAAGCACTTGGAAGCTTTTTAATTGATGAAAAACCCTAGGACAAGCCCTCCTTTTATATCCTTTGAGCCCCTCATCGAATGACTCTTCAACCAATCACAAATGGGCACAAAACCTCCTTGAAAAGAGGTGATAAGCCTTGACTCCTCGAGGTTGATCATTGACCATCGATCGGATGGCCATCATCGATCGATCGATGGCGGCATCGATCGATCGAACTCCCGTGATCGACTGATTGACGATAGTCGAGTCCTCCAAGCTGGCAGTCGACTGATGCTTGCTGCAAGTCAAAGTTAGCTCAACAAAAACATAATTTCGACGGTCATCGATCGTCCGATCTCGACCTAGACCATCGATGGGATGTCTTTAGTCGGATCTACACTTAAGACCATCCTCGTAAGGAGGATACGACCTCACTTACGCTCACACACATGAGCTTACCTCGATACTTACTGCATCGCTTTCGCTTTTGGCCTTCCACTCGATTCCTTCGGCTCCCTCCGAAGTCACTCGAGTGTCGCCCGACCACCGCGGCTTCCTCCGGGTGTCGCTAGCCTTCAGCTTCAGCTTTAGCACTTTTCTGCACACTCGATTCAGCTCGTGAGATAATGATATATCCTTGACCTTGCGTCTTTTGCCATAATCAAAATACAGGTTCGACTTAGGTGCCCCTGCACCAACATTAAGGTTGTTCTTATCTATAGTGGATATCAACCCACTCGGAGAAAAACCAACGATCTCCCGAATTCAAAGTAAGGGCTCTTGAATTCGAAAAGTGAGTGGGAGCCTAATATATAAATTGTTTACATATTAAATCATCTCTCTCACATTCTCAATTTTGTATTTCTAGGTTAATCATTTGATGATGTCATCTGTTAATCTGCGTTCGATTTTGGAATCGAACAGATTGACTAGGTGTAACTTCTTGAACTAACTTCGAAACTTGAGAATCGTTCTCAAGGCTGAGAAGCTTGCTTATGTTCTTGAAGAGTCACTTCCCACCAGTCTTGACCATGATGCAACTCCGGACCAAATGTTGGCCCATCAGAAGCATATGACTGATTTTGAGCTTGCCAGTTGTATCATGCTAGAGACGATGACTCCTGAGCTACAAAAGCAGCACGAGCATATGGATTCTTACATGATCATTCACCATCTTCGTGAACTCTTCGATGAGCAGTCGAGATCCAAAAGGTTCGAGGTCTCGAAGCTTCTCTTTTGCTCGAAGATGGAGGAGGGTTCATTTGCAGTACAGTTTGTACTAAAGATGAATGGGTACATTGAGCGGCTAGGATCACTAGGGTTTGTGATGAATCACGAATTAAGTATTGACTTAATTCTACATAGTTTGTCCAAGAGTCACTCACAAATTGTGATAAACTATCGGATGAACAATCTTGAATCCACCATTCCCGAGCTGATCAATATGCTCAAGACTGTAGAACCTTCCGTGACTAAATAACATAAGACGGTGATGTTGGTTGACTCCTCGAAGAAAGGTTCTAAGAGGAAGTCAAAGCAACAACCAAAGGGAAAGAAGAAGAAGGCCAAGACTAGAGAGTCAGCTCCAAAGGGCACATGCCATCACTGTGGAAAGATTGGCCATTAGCGAAGGAACTGCAAGATCTATCTTGAGTCTATGAAGAAGAAGTCGGCATCTGATGCCCCATCCTCTTCAGGGGCTAAGGGATAGCAAAATATTTGTCAAGGGAGAAATGAATTTGCGAGTCAGCAATGAAGCAAAGGATGCAGCTATCACCATCGGAACATATTCGCTGAAGCTTCCTAGTGGACTTGTCTAGAATTGGACAATTGTTATTTTTTTCCTGCATTAATAAAGAATATTGTTTCTATATCTTGTTTAAATAGAAAGGATTTTCATTTGATGTTTAGTAACAATTGTTGTTATATAACCTTGAATGGTGTTCTTTATGGCACCGGAACTTTATGCAATGGCATCTACGTGTTAGATACATCCAGTGACACATTCAATATCAAAGTGAGCAACAAGCGTGCTTGAAAGGATGATTAGTTAACCTCCTACACATGACATTGTTTCCTTGTCCATATAAGCAAGAAGCGTATGTCAGAGTTACACAAGAGTGGAATTCTAGAATCATTTGAATTGAATCATTTGATACATGTGAATCATGCTTACAAGGCAAGATGACAAAGTTGCCCTTTTCTAGAAGGGTAAGCCAGTGGAAGAGTTACTGGGTCTCTTACATACTGATGTATGTGAACCAATGTCAATTCATGCTCAAGGAGATTACAGCTACTTCATTATCTTTATCAATGATCACTCACGATTCAGGTATGTATATCTTATAAGATATAAATCTAAAGCCTTTGAAAAGTTCAAAGAATTCAGAAATGAAGTAGAGAAATAACTTGGTAAAAATATTAAGATATTTTGATCCGATCGAGGTGGCGAATACTTAAGCTAAGAATTTCAGGATTATCTAAGAGACAATGGTATATTGTCTCAATGGACTCTGCCTTATACACTGCAACATAATGGTGTATCTGAAAGGCGAAATCGAACCTTGTTGGACATGGTGAGATCGTTGATGAATCATGCAAGTCTTTCCAAATCCTTTTGGGGCTACGCACTCGAGACAACTATTCACTTGCTGAATAGAGTCTCGACCAAGGCAGTCTTTGCTACTCCATATCGGATATGGATTGGTAAGAAATCCTAGTTTTCTTATTTGAAGACATGGGGATGCCTTGCTTATGTGAAGAGGACTATATCAGACAAGCTGGATACTAAGTCTGATAAGTGTCTATTTATTGGATATACCAAGGAAACGAGGGGTTATCAATTCTATTATCCCTTAGAACAAAAGGTGTTTGTTTCAAGAAATATTGTATTTCTATAGAAAGAGTTTCTCTTGCAAGAAAATAGTGGGAGTCAGGTTGAACTTGAGAAAGTTTAAGAAACTCCAATAGACACTAAAGAGACGTCTATACTGGAACTACAGTCTATTATTCATGATGATGAGATAATGATTGAACCTATCATTACACCATCTCTTCGCAGATCTGATAGGTCACATAAGATTCCTAAGAGATATGAATTTCTCGTAAGTGAATCTAATGATGTGTTACTCATTGAGGATGAGGAACCTACTAGTTACGAAGAAGTTCTGAAAAGTTCAGAAAGGGATAAATGGCTAGTAGCCATGAAGTTAGAAATGGATTCCATGTATGAAAACTAAGTTTGGAACTTGGTGGATCCACCTAAAGGCATCACGCATATTGGGTGCAAGTGGATTTCAAGAAGAAAACTGACATGGATGGTAATGTGATTACCTATAAAGCTAGATTGGCGGCAAAAGGTCATCATCAAAAGCAAGGTGTTGACTATGACGAGACATTCTCACCAGTTGTCATGCTTAAATCCATTCGGATACTCCTGGCCATAGCAGCTCATTATGATTATAAGATATGACAGATGGATGTGAAAACAGCTTTCCTTAATGGAAACGTACATGAGGATGTGTATATGATACAATCCGAGGGATTCACATCAGTTGACAAAACCAAAGTATGCAAGCTTCAACAGTCCATTTATGGACTGAAGCAAGCATTCAGGAGTTGGAATATCCATTTTGATGAGGCAATCAAAGAGTTTGATTTCTCATAAAATCCTGACGAACCTTGTGTGAACAAGAGGGTTAGTGGGAGTGCGATTATATTCTTAGTACTATATGTCAATGACATATTACTCATAGAAAATGATATACATATCTTACAGTCAATCAAAGGTTGGTTATCCAAACTATTCTCCATGAAAGACATGGGAGAAGTGACCTACATCCTCGGGATTAAGATCTATAGAGATAGATCTAAAATGTTGTTTGGTCTTTCGTAGTCTACATATATAGACAGGGTGCTAAAGCGGTTTAACATGTCTAAATCCAAGAAAGGTTATATACCTATGTGATATGGAATTCATCTTTCAAAGTATGTGTCACGAGCAGATATGTATGCTATATTATGTACAAGGCCCGACGTATCATATGCTCTAAGTGTCGCGAGCAGATATCAGTCTGATCCAGGAATGGATCATTGGGTGGCTGTCAAGGCAATCCTTAAGTACTTGAGAAGAACTAAGGATATGTTCTTGGTATATGGAGAAAGTGATATGGTTACACATGAGTATACATATGCCAACTTCTAGACCAATAAGGATGACTCCAAGTCACAGTCTAGGTACATATTCACACTGAATGGTGGCGCAGTGAGTTGGAAAAGTTTCAAACAATACACTGTTACCGATTCTACCACAGAGGCAGAATATATTGCAGCTTATGAAGCAGCAAAGGAGGATGTTTGGATCAAGAAGTTCATCTCCGAACTTGGGGTGGTTCCATCCATTGTTGAAGCATTACTAGTTTACTGCGACAACACTAGAGCTATTGCCAAGCAAAAGAACCCAAGTCTCACCAATGATCCAAACATGTGCTTCGGCGATATCATCTGATCAGAGAAATTATCAGTAGGAAAGAAATACAAATCGAGAAGATTCCCCACAGAAAGGAACCTAGTGGATCCTTTGACAAAGGCTCTATTACAAAGTAAGTTTGAGAGTCACATCAAGGACTATGGTATTGGATAGCGATTGGCTTTAGGCCAAGTGGGAGTCTGTTATGTTTGAGAGGTATCCTAAGGTAGTCACCTTATGGTTGTACTATTTAGTTAATAAATAAATATTCAGTATTTGAGTGCATATGTCATATGTGTTTGATTGGATCTTAAACTCATTTACTGAATGTCCGCGATACGATTCATAGCATGAAAGAACTTGTGACTAGATCACAACTAGTGAGTATCTCTACATGTGTAATTATGAATGTATTGAAATAATCCCTAGTCGATGAATTGATGAGTTCAAACATAGCATGGGTTATACTCCTTGGTTTATCCAAACAGCTGCTCCTCACTAGCTGGAGACATTGAGATGTCAAGAGTTAAACATGGATACTAGTTATGGTAACTAGTTCATTAGAGTGACCTACTGTAAGACTTCACATGGTTCTCTGCATATAAGATATGGCAATGAAGCTCTTACTGCAGCACGAGTGTGAGATTCCTTCAACTTGAGGTATTCAAGTCATCTTGGTCATGGAGACTTATACTTTGACATCTTAGTCGATACATCTCTACAAAGGTATGGGTATGGGATGATTGGGTATAAGTCAAAGTGTTCGAAGGTGATTGAATAGCCAACAAAGGATTCACCACTCCTTGCGAGGAGATGTATACCCTATGGCCACTCGTCATGATTGTTACTCAAAGTCTTTGGTCAAAGAATTGCATGTCAAGAGTATGGTTCTCTTAGATACATGTCAAAGTAATTAGAATCCACTGGACGAAGAAGTAAGACTTGGGCTAGGTGTGACATAGTCAGCCTAGTGGGGACTGACACATAGACCATGTTCTAAACCAAGTGGGTATAAGTTGAGTGAAATGAACGAGACACGATTCACTGTAGCTGATGAAGAGTTCGGAAATGGTTTCGAGATCAACCGTTGATTTTTCGATTAATTGGGGATCATGGTGTACTACTAGGTGCCACTCATGATTGTTCTATAACTAATGATTAATTATGGATGACCAACATAAACTGAGAACCTATTAGGTCACACGCACTACGAATCCTTTGAAAAGACTTAAAACAAGTTTGAGAATTGGATTCTCAAGATCGAGAGAGATCAAGTTTGGTTGGACCAAACACATGAAAAATATGGAAATATTTTTCAAGTCAGAAACACAAAAGGAGAACATCATAAGAAGACGGGTTGGGCCTTAAAAGGTTTAATTATAAACCAAACTCATTTGGTTTTAATTAAAAGGGCCCTCTTTTGGTTAAGGGCCCAATTGGGGTTTAATGGATAAGATTAAGCCTTAATGGTTATGGGCTTAGGGATTTGATCCACTAACCTATAATCCATTAGGATTAGTGTCTATATAAAGGGTTATAACGCCTAAACCTAATGAATAGAAGTCCTTAAGGCCCTCTTCCTCAACCTAGCCGAACCTAAGAGAATTAGGGTTTGGTGTTCCACCGACCATCAAGGAAATAAGGGTTGTTTCCACCTCTTTAGAGGATGGTCACTCTAGGTTTTAGGGTTGTTATTGTCGCTTATTGAAGCTTCAAAACAAAGACTAATTCTGACACGAATCGACAACCTTGCGAAGGTTGTTCGAGGACTCGTTTGTGTCACAAAATGAGTCGATGATTGCTCTCCGATCACCCGACCTTCTTGCTTCATCTAGTAGCGAAGAGAAGGTCAAACTCGTGGCTTTTAGAAGTTATCCCTCCGAAAATTCAGCGTGGATATGAGTAAAGATGGAGCTCCACGAGCGTCATGCGGTTGATGCCCTTTTAGCTCGCCATCATCCGAAAGGTATACTTAGAGTAAAATTTATTTTATTCTTGTTGTATATAAAATTTTATTTGGTGGATATATTTACACGTGTTGTAATCCTACATGTGGCAGTGTGAGTGTTGTAATAATTTAGGAAATTATTATATTTTTCTTCTGCTGCGTTCGTTTGTGAAACAACAAAAACACATCTACGCGTCGGTCGTAACCCAATAAGAGACGCCTGGGTGCATCAAGGAGACAATAAAGGAATCATTTCAAGTACAAGGAGTTACCTAAAGTTATCAATAACATCGATAATCGAGTTTTATTTATCTCTGCTTATAATTTTAGATTGTTGAATGTTATATTTGATTTCTATGGGTTGTGATCTCGATATTATAAAGTAGTCTCTTAAATTCTAGGGCAAGGGATTAGCCCGATAATAATTTAACATTAAAATTATTTACTTCTTCTTATTTATGATTCAGTTTTAGTATGCTTTATTTTAGCGATTGTGGATATATGTCTCCATGAATTATATATTAAGAGATGAACTGAAATGATACCCTTAATCATAGATGTATAAAATTGAACTTGAGTTTTCGATCATGAAAGTAGTTCAAATTCTCTCAAGGATAACATTGAATATCACAAAACTCAAAGGGTTTAATCTAGGTCAAAGCTATGAAAATAGAAGTTGCACTGAGTTAGCACGTCGTTGTATTCTGAAAGAAAATAGTGATTACCTAAGGATAATTCATCGTCAAGAAGCATCTATCGTTATAAGAGAAGAAACATAACTGAATTGTCGATAGTTATTGTAGTGAAATTGAAATCCTAGGATTATCTTCAACCGTGATTTTTCCAATTCGTTTTCTATTTAGTCTTGTTTCTATCTTTTTACAACTGAAACCTTATGTTCTCAAATCTAAAGTTTGATCAATTATCCTTAACAATATGTCCAAGCTTTGGTAATCAAAGAAGAGTGAATACTTTTAAACCTTAACAATAATTGAATCAACTTAAGTATTTTGAATTTCCTGAAACTTATGTTCTCAAATCTAAAGTTTGATCAATTATCCTTAAAAACCTGAAACAATAAACTTTAATCACTTGTTTTAAAAATTTTGTTTTGAAAGTCTTATTTTCTCCCCCTTAAAAATATATCTTTTTAAACTTAAAAAATTTTCAAACCTTTTTGAATTCTTTTCAAAAATATTGAATCTCCCCCTTAACTTAAGATTTTAAAATAATTTTTCAATTTTTCCCTTGAGCTTTGAAAATAGTATTCTTAGAATTTGAAAATGAAATTAATAGGCTCCCCCCCTAAGTTACTTAGAAATGATGCACACTAGTACAAATTTACCTTAAGAAAGTGTTTTTCCAAGCATGAATCCCTACTTGTAATTGGATAATTTTTGAAAATGACATATTGAATATAAACATCTAAAAATTATCCTTAAAAAAATGTCTAACTCTTGTTTTAGAAAACTTGAATGAAGTTAAGAGTTAGTCACTGAAATGATTCATTTTGTTTTAAACCCATTCAGTTCATGTCGATGCACTGAATCTACATCTGGAATCTAGGGTATAGTCCTAATATCTCACACTCATCTTTGTGCTTCAATACACAAATAGTTAATCCTAAGTTTTTGTGAGATGCAAAAGCTTTCCTAGGTCTATAGGTTCATGAAGTCTAAGTTTGACCTAGGCTAGCTTAATTTTCAAATTTTCTTAAGAAATACTAAGATTTAATAGCAAAATAAGTTTGAATGTGAAAGCAATAATGAAACCTATTCTACAAGACACAATCCTAATTGTCTTCTAGGTGTACAAAACTCAACTTCTGAAAGTGCATTGTTTAGTAAAAATGTCCGCCAAGTTTGCTTTGGACTCAACATAGTTGAGTTCAATGCTTTCTTTGGCAACGTGATATCTTATAAAGTGATATTTAACATCAATGTGCTTAGTCCGTGAGTATGTGTTGGATTTTTAGTCAAATTTATTGAACTTAGTTATCAATAAGTGTCTATATATTTTTATATTCTAACTCAAAGTTTTTTAGAGTGTACATCATCCATAATAATTGTGCTACACACTCTCCTATTGCTATGTATTCCGCCTCAGTTATGGATAGGACAACACAATGTTGTTTCCTACTAAACCAACTAACTATACTTGATCTTAAGAATTTACAACCGCCACTTGTATTTTTTCTATCTAATTTGCAACTGGCATAATCTGAGTTAGAATAGCTTACTAATTTGAAGTTGTTAGTCCTAGGATACCACATTCTCACATTAATTGTTCCTTTAATGTACCTTAATATTCTTTTAACATGTGTTAAATGTGATTCTTAAGCACAAGATCAGTATTTTGCATACATACTTATTGTAAATAATATGTCAAGTCTACTTGCAGTTAAGTACAAGAGACTTCCTATAACACTTCTATAATACTTTAGATCTATAGACTTGCCTTCTGCATCACTATCTAACATTATGTTTGTTACCATAGTTGTTTTTATTTCTTTTGTATTTTCTATCCCAAATTTTTAAATTAATTCTCTAGCATATTTATTTTTAAATATGAAATCCCCATCTCTTGTTTGTTTTATTTGTAGTCCTAAAAGAAATTCAATTCCCCAACCAAGCTCATTTCAAATTCATATTCCATTAGGGTTATGAAATCTTTTAATAATTTTGAATTTGTCGAACCAAATACTATGTCAACTACATATACATGGGCTATAAAGATATCTAATTTCAAAGTTTTTACAAAAAGGGTTGAATTGATTCGACCTTATTTAAAACCTTTGAAAACTAAGTAGGATGATAATCGTTGATACCATGCTCTAGGTGATTGTTTTAGCCCATACAATGCCTTTTTTAATTTATATACATGGTTTGGATATTTTATACTCTCAAATCTGGGGGTTGACTCACATATACTTCTTCTTTAATTACTCCATTTAAAAAAGTGGACTTAACATCCATTTTGTATAGTTTGAAACCTTTGTGTGCATATGCTAACAACATTCTAATAGACTCAAGTCTAGCAATCGGAGCATAAGTTTTGTCATAGTCTAGTCCTTCTACTTGATTAAACCTTTTTGCAACTAAATGTGTTTTGTTTCTAACAAGTTCTCCTTTATCATCTAGCTTATACCTAAACACCCATTTAGTATCTATTATCGATTTGTTTGTTGGTTGGGGCACCAAATCCAAAACATCATTTCTTTCAAATTGAGCTAATTTTTGTTGCATGACTATTACCTAATCAGGGTCTGGTAAAGCCTCATTTATTGATTTTGGTTCTATTTTTGATATTAGTACTATATGACTTATGTTTCATATAGCTGATCGTGTTTGAACTCCTAGGGTTGGATAGCCTAATACTTGTTCAATTGGATGGTTTGGGTTTGCCCAAAGTGTTCTTGAGTCTTGGTGATATTGATTTTGTTCTTCTTCTTCTTGTACATTTTCTTTAACTCCCCTGTTATCATTATTTATTTTATCAAAATATATTTGATCATTATTGACAACTTCTAATTCAGTAAAATCTTCATCAAACATTACATTAGTTGTTTCTTTAATTTTTCATGTTTTCTTATTTTATATTCTATAAGTCTTACTAGTTGTTGAATAACCCAGAAAAATCTCATTACCTATTTTCGATGTAAATTTTCCTAAATAATCTTTAGTATTTAAAATATATGCTTTGCATCCAAATACTTGTAGATATTTTATTGTGTAGGACCGTTGGCGTCGCTAGAGGGGGTGAATAGCAATTCGTCGATTGTCGTTGATGGAATTCGTCGTGCTTGTCTACATTCATTAGTACACAGCGAAAATATAAATACAAATACAAATCACATCACAAGCATAACACACGGATTTTATATGGTTTGAAACCCTAGTTTCTACTCCACGGTCGAGCCTTAGCAAGCTCTAGTGATGCATACCACCACTATCACACTTCTCCTTCTCGGTGACACACCGGAGGTGGAGAAACCTCTTATAAGTCTCTTACAACAACAAGAACGAGATACAACATGCAAATATAATAATTACAAAAGAAAATAAGAAACAAGTGAATACACTTTACAAGTTAGAACTTTTGAATGCTTGCTTATTGGTTGCTTTGGGATGACCTTGAAGACCCTGAAATGCAATAGCACTTCACCTCAAATCGCCTCTCTAAAACCTTGCTCGAAGACACCCTCAAGTCTCCTCATATATGCCCCATCAAAGCTCACAATTCCGAACATTGCAGCACAATGGTCGCTTCGCCAATCGAGGCACTGCCTCGACTAGGCCCTAGTTGAGGCACTGGTCGAGTGCGCTTGATAATTACCATTTTGTTGTGTTATTTTGGTCCTTAATATCACTGTTTTTATCCTCTCTAGTAATTAATTATCGATTATTTTCATGTTTTATGAGTTAGATCTATTTTTGGACCTGATTATAAATTCTCCTAAATTCTGGACTTATATGAAAATTTTATCTTTCTTTGTAGGAGATCGAGATGGGCCACTGGACTAGACTCAAGTTGGATCAAATATGACTTCATCTAGGGCTAGAAGGATCATTTCAAACTGGATTAATCTGGACCTTTCATCCAGATCAGAGGCAATTAAATCAAGGGACTAGATCTGAGCAATATGGACCGTCTAATGAAAGCGCTTGATTCTGAGTCATCTATCTAGATCTGGAGAGATCCAGTTCATACATTTAGATCTGGACATCTTATCCCTTCATCCAGATTCGGCCGATCGTGATTATTCATTCAGATCCGATCAAATCCGTCCATCTCAAATCAGATTAATTTCAGCCGTTGAATGCATAGCTCCTTAATTGATTAATCAAGGCATTTTACTAGCTTTAATTGGATGGCTGGGATTTGATCCTGCTTCGATCGGACGTCCATAGAAAAGAAGCTTTAAAAATCAACATTTTTACCCTTTTTCCAAATCGCAGAATGCGCAGACGCCGAGTTTCTTCCTCACGCATGAGCAGCGACAACACTGCTTTCTCGCGCGCGATCCGGCAGCCATCGATCCTCCACATGATGGTGGCAGGTCTGGGTGTCTATTCCGACAACCTCCTTCCATCCAAGCCGGTGATGATCCCCTTCCTATGCCGGCGACGAGATGCTGGGATACCAGCCAGCTCGTCGGCAGCGAGTAGTGAAAGCAATTCCGGCGGTTTTCACCGGCAAAACTTCCAACGCCAAATGCCGGAGCTGAGACGTCGCAGCTGGACGAGATTTCGAAAGACTGTGGTACTTGCTACTCCACCGATTGGGCAGAATCTATTCCAGCTCTCGACTGCAGTGGGTTTACCTCCATAATCTTGCGGCAGAACCTAGCTTCCATCGCCGGCGAAGAGTTCCAGCTTATACTCCGGTTCCATTCTCTCCATGCAGTGCTAGCAGTTTCCTTGTAGTATAGTGGTGAGTATACTCGACTGACAACCAAGAGACTCAGATTCAGTCCCCGACAGTGGAACTACGGGCTGCTCCACCTCGACAGAACCATCCAATGGCTACGCCGATTGGGCAACTTCACCAACCATTGCCGGAGTAGAGAGCTAGCATCATCTTCTCGTTCCGCACTTGCCGGAGGATATTCCGGCAAGGATCCAACCCTTCCATCCATCAAAAGAGGGTCGTTTCGGGTTGTTGTCACCGTCATGGAGTAGTGATCGGTGGTTATGTTTGGATTTGTCCATTGAGTTGGATGTTTACCTTGCTATTTACTTTGATGTTTGAATTTAGTGTTTTACAATTTAATTGCATGATCTTTGATTAAATGTTTCTTTAGTAATTAGGTTGTAGTTTGTTAGTTTAGATTTAATTTCATGTTATGATTTACTCTCATGTTATTCTGCATATTTAAATTCCTACACTTTCTTATTTGAATGCTTAGTTTAAGTTTCCTTTAATTTCATCGCAATTGTAATTAAGTAGTTGCTTTCTTTTAATCATGTTCATGCATTAGATTTCGTTGATGCATTAATTATTTCATTTGGTTGTTAGCTAAATCTCTTCTTCCCTTGAGCCCTAGCAGCCATCTCCACCTTGCTTCCATCCATTTTCCTCCACGGATTCGAGGAGGAACCGCTTCATCGAGAGATTTCAGCGTCGTCCTCCATCTCCACAGCTCATCCACCTTCTCCTTTGGATTCGAGGAGGAGTTCCGCCCCAACGACACTTCTTCGAGCTCAATTGGATCCATGAGAGTTCAGAGCATCCATCAAACTACTAGATTCAGGAGTTTACACCATTCCACATCCACTGCCGTTTGCGGAGTCTTGATCGAGCTTTGTTTGACTTAGCCGGAGGAACTTGTTCATTCACCGCGCCTATCTTGGGTTGATTAAATCATTTATTTCCTCTTCCAGTTTTTATTTCTTTAATTCCTGCATTGTTTGATTCAGTTATTGCATGTTAGTTTAGAGTTTTAATTACCTTGCAACTGTAGATTAGAGCTCAAAATCCAAACTCCCATCTTCAATAGAAAACCCAAAGTAATAATTAGAAATCCTAAGTTTATTATTCTATCAATTATACTTGTTGGGAAATGATCCGGGCCATTCACTATGTTATATTAATGTAGAGAGGGTTCGGTAATTAATTTGTAACGGTACCATGACACAAAATATCGTTATCAAATTTTGGCGCCGTTGCCGGGGAGTATAATGATGTTTGGTAGACTTAGGATTGTTTGTCCATTTTTCTAAAAAAATCAAAAAAATTAAAAAAATTTGTTTAGGGATGCATTCTTTTATTTTATTTCTTGTATATCCATGTATTTTATCATGTCTACTTCCTATGTCTTTTGATTTATTTATTGGTGTTTCAGGAAAGACTAGGAATTCTCTTTTCTAAGAAACATGGATCTGTATAATCAGTAGTATGGAGACTACGGTGATAGTTAGCATCATTGATCAAACAGCTAGATCAAATTGCAACATCCTTCAGCCAGATGCAGCACAAGAGTTCATTCAGCCTCCGTCAGAGACCACTTCTGTGGATATCAACGCGCTTAGGGAGATGGAGTGTGGAGTGGGTAATAGGCATACTACTCCATAGGACTCCTATGAACCATTGTGTTGTGATGTGATTTCAGACACTGATGGATGTGATTTCATTGATGAAGCTACTGTTATGTTAGATTTTTGCAGATGATGACATAGGAGTGGTGGATAGCTGGACACCCCCAGACTGGACACTCCCACCTGAGATCGAGTCTCCAAGAATGTTGTTGATGGAAGCCCTAACAACAGATGCAATAATCCAACCCCTGAGCTGGAAATTTCGACTGAATCACCTCCAACCACCAGAGAGTACATATGATGAGGCAACGATCATATCGGAGCGAGCAGCATGGAACTATCATGATCACACCATGAAGGCGCTCACCCCCATTCAGTCCATTCCACTCCCGGCATGAATGCTTACACTGAATCTTCTTCAACCACCGGGATAGGATTTCTCTCGGAGCACCCCACGACCTGCGTGGCTCCTCCTGCTAAATCTTCTTCAACCGCTAGGACCTCAGGGGAGTTTGCTCCACCTCATCTCTTTTCTTTTTCCTTGTATATATTTCTCTTTTACTTTATTTGTTTTTGTTTTAGTTGTTATGTTTTGTTTGATGAGTTTTTGTTTTATCGGTGTTTTGAAATAAATTGCCTGTGCATTCCTTTATATCATCTTAGAAGTCATGAAAGCTAGTAAAATTTGATTGTCGAGTTTCAGGGATTTATTGTCATGAATGGATTATTTGATTGCATATGATTACTACTTGGTGATGGATTCTTTATTGATAGACTGAGTTGACTATTTTTGTTTACCTAGTGAGGATTGAGCCTATTTTTATTGCTTGTGTGTGGTGCACTTGTGGTTATTGTAACTCTAGAACTTGCTTTGATTCTTTCGAGACCACACAACAATAGGTTGACATGATTATTATGAAGGCAATCTCATTTATTTTTCTTCACTTCTTTTGTCGCCACATGCTTATTGAATAACATTCTAGTCATTCATCATTTCTATTTTTCTTTCCTTCCATTACTTTCTTTTCCATTTCTATTTCTGGATGTGGAATACTTGGATGTTCTATGATGAGTGTTTTGCCCAGGATGGACAAAAATTTAAGTGTGGGGGAGAGGAGTAGCTCATGGAAATTTAGTGTTAGCATAGACAAGTCGTGCTTGATCACCATGAGCTAGCCATGCTCTTTATCTTTTTAGCTGAGCTTGATGTTTTCTTTCTTGGAGCATAGGGAAGTGCACTACATGTCAGAAAAAAAGAGTTTGAAAAAAAAAAGTTGAAAAAAAATAAACATTTGGGTGCCCATGAAATAAAAAAAAAGTATTGTGAAAATTTTGACATGTTGTGCCAATTTTTTTTATTTGTGTGATAGTATTTTTATTAACGACATCCCTTGTTGCAATCATTGAGAGATTTATTGTATATCATGAGTAGATTTGTATTGAAGAATGTGATAAGGGTTAGGATCTTTGTAATGGCTAGAGGGGGGTGATTAGCCTTTCTTTGTTTCTACAAAATACGTTAGCGGAAGCAATACAAATACAAGTACAAATAAGAGAAAGAAACAAGGAAACAATGCTAACACCCGATGTACGTGGTTCGGAGATAACGCTCCTACTCCACGGCAATCCGTAAGGTGGATTAGCCCTAGCCAATCTTCACTAAAACCTCCTTTGGATGAACCAAGGTGGAGAAACCTTCTCTTACAATGCTCTCCTCTTCTTTACAATGATGGAAGATTAAGATTAGAGAAGAGGAGGTTTATAATCACAAAAATACTTGGAGAAAACTTGGTGAGCACGAGGGTGTAGCTAGGAATGAGAGCACTAGATTTACCAAGCTCCCCAAGGACCCTTCTTATAGAAGAAGGGTTATTTTTCCCGTTGGGCTTTGATCAGTCGACTGATGATCACCATCAGTCGACTGCCGTCAAAGCTAACGGCTTCTGACAAAGCAGATCCGCGGGGATTCGCAGCCACCATTTCCAACGGGAGGCCTATCAGTCGACTGATCCATCCATCAGTCGACTGATGGAGTGATCAGTCGAGTGATCAAAGCGGCGTGAGTGAGGCGCATTCGTGCGAATTTTCCCTTGATCGGTTGGATCGCGCCTTTGGCGATCGGTGATCGCAACATCGATCGCCATGACCACGGCGATGGGCGTAGTCGTCGAGTTTCATCTCGACTCGTCGGTCGAATCTGACGGTCGGCGATACATCGTATCGATCTCATCGATACTCATCAAGTATGAATACTTCATACTTGATTTTACCCCCTAGACCTAGACTTGACCTTCTAACTCTTCCTTCAGCCTTGCGCCTACCTTCAAGAGTTTCCTTCGGCCTCAACATGTCTTGGGTTGCCAAATGCTTGGAATTTATGTCGCCAAGACTACAAGCTTGGACTTATGCTGCCAAGACTTTACTTTGGACTTCCTTTGCCAAGGTTCACTTGGACTTTACGCTGCCAAGACTCCAAGCTTGGTCTTATGCTGCCAAGTCCATCCCTTGGACTTTCTTTGCCAAGGTTCACTTGGACTTTACGTTGCCAAAACTACAAGCTTGGTCTTATGCTGCCAAGTCCGTCCCTTGGACTTTCCTTGCCAAGATCATACTTGGACTTCTCTTTTACCAAGTCTTCATCCTTGAATTTCCCTATCACTTAAACATGTGCATAATTAGATCACAAAGCATTGCCTAACTTAGATGATTTAACCAAACATCAAGACATATATAAATGCTTGGGGCATTGTTGCACCAACATTGTTTACATGTTTATTGGGTTGGAAGAAAAATTTTAGGGCAATGCTTTCTTGTACTCATCTATGTAGCATTCTATTATTTCCATATCTTTCACTATTTTCTTTATCTCTTTGATTTCTTTGTTTTGCACTCACACCATCATTTCTTTTATTTCATGTTTCCCTTACATTCTTAATAAGCCTTCAGTGATTGTACATTCTTATGTGTATATAGTGGTGAAGGTAGACGAAAAGCAAGCATAAGATAGTTCATAAACCATGAGTAGCTTGAGTGAACTCCACTATTACATGCTTATGAGAGCGAGAGAAACCACCACTTACCTTGTGAGGCTTAATCATTCTTAGCCTAGTCATAATGGATTGAAGTCACCATGTTTGTTAACCTATGTAAGATTTGAGTCCATGATTGCTTGAGTCTTTGAGAATTGACAATCCTAGGTAACTTTCTTTCACGATTTTCTATGTATGCTTGGGAATTGCTAGGGAAATATATCTTTAGTTTGCTTTTAGTTTTCTTTACTTGCTCGGGACGTGCAAGAATAAGTGTGGGGGAATTGATAACTATCATTTTATTGTGTTATTTGGGTCCTTAATATCACTGTTTTTATCCTCTCTAGTGATTAATTATCGATTATTTACATATTTTATGAGTTGGATCTATTTTTGGACCTGATTATAAATTCTCCTAAATTCTGGACTTATATGAAAAATTTGTCTTTTTTTATAGGAGATCGAGATTGGCCACTGGACCAGACTCAAGTTGGATCAAATATGGCTTCATCTAGGGCTAGAAGGATCATTTCAAACTGGATTAATCTGGACCTTTCATCCAGATCAGAGACAATTAAATCAAGGGACTAGATCTGAGCAATCTGGACCATCCGATGAAAGTGCTTGATTCTGAGCTAACTATCCAGATCTGGAGAGATCCAGTCCATACATTTAGATCTGGACATCTTAGCCCTTCATCCAGATTCGACCGATCGTGATTATTTATTGAGATCCAATCAGATCCGTCCATCTCAAATCAGATTAATTTTAGCCGTTGAATGCACAACTCCTTAATTGATTAATCAAGGCATTTACCCTAGCTTTAATTGGATGGCTGGGATTTGATCCTACTTCGATCGGACGGCCATAGAAAAGAAGCTTTAAAAATCAACATTTTCACCCATTTCCCAAATCACAGAACGCCCAGACGTCGAGTTTCTTCCTCGCGCACGAGCGGGTGGCGACGCTGCTTCCCCGCGCGCAAGACGGCAGCCATCGATCCTCCACGCGACGGTGGCAGATCCGAGCATCTATTCCGACGGCCTCCTTCCATCCAAGCCGGCGATGATCCCCTTCCTCAACCAGTGACAAGATGTTGGGATTTCGGCCAGCTCGTCGACAGCGAGTAGTGAAGGTGATTCCGGCGCTTTTCACCGGCGAAACTTCCAACGCCAACTGTCGGAGCTGAGACGCCCAGCTGGATGAGATTTCGAAAGGTTGTGGTACTTGCTACTGCACCGATTGGGCAGAATCTATTCTAGCTCTCGATTGCAGTGAATTCACCTCCATAATCTTGCAGTAGAACCTAGCTTCCATCGTCGGCGAAGAGTTCCAGCTTGTACTCTGGTTCCATTCTCTCCATGCAGCGTCGACAGTTCTGTTGTAGTATAGTGGTGAGTATACTCGGCTGACAACCGAGAGACTTGGGTTCGGTCACCGATGACGGAACTACGGGTTACTCCACCTCAACAGAACCATCCAACGGTTGCGTCGATTGGGCAACTTCACCAACCATTGCCGGAGTAGAGAGCTAGCATCATCTTCCCGTTCCGCACTTGCCGGAGGATATTTCAGAAAGGATCCAGCCCTTCCATCCACCGGAAGAGGGTCATTTCGGGTTGTTGTCACCATCGTGGAGTAGTGATCAGTGGTTATGTTTGGTTTTGTCCCTTGAGTTGGATGTTTACCTTGCTATTTACTTTGATGTTTGAATTTAGTGTTTTACAATTTAATTGCATGATGTGTGATTAATTGTTTCTTTAGTAATTAGGTTGTAGTTTGTTAGTTTAGATTTAATTTCATGTTATGATTTACTCTCATGTTATTCTGCATATTTAAATTCCTACACTTTCATATTTGAATTCTTAGTTTAAGATTCCTTTAATTTCATCGCAATTGTAGTTAAGTAGTTGCTTTCTTTTAATCATGTTCATGCATTAGATTTCGTTGATGCATTAATTATTTCATTTGGTTGTTAGTTAAATCTCTTCTTCCCATGAGCCCTAGCAGTCGTCTCCACCTTGCTTCCATCCATTTTCCTCCACGGATTCGAGAAGGAACCACTTCATTGAGAGATTTCGGTGTCATCCTCCATCTCCACAGCTCATCCACCTTCTCCTTCGGATTCGAGGAGGAGTTCCGCCCCGACGACACTTCTTCGAGCTCAATCGGATCCGCAAGAGTTCGGAGCATCCATCAAACTACTGGATTTAGGAGTTTGCACCATCCCACATCCACTGCCGTTTGTGGAGTCTCGATCGAGCTTCGTTGGACTTAGCCGGAGGAACTTGTTCATTCACCGGGTCTATCTTGGGTTGATTAGATCATTTATTTCCTCTTCCAGTTTTTATTGCTTTAATTCCTACATTGTTTGATTCAGTTGTTGCATGTTAGTTTAGAGTTTTAATTACCTTGCAACTGTAGGTTAGAGCTCAAAATCCAAACCTCCATCTTCAATAGAAAAACCAAAGCAATAATTAGAAATCCTAAGTTTACTATTCTATCAATTACACTCATTGGGAAACGATCCGGGCCATTCACTATGTTATATTAGTGTAGAGAGTATTTGGTAATTAATTTGTAACGGTACCATGACAAATACTTGTTATTAGCGCCTCACTTCTGTGACTCCATCAGAACGACCAATCGAGGTGGCAGTCGAGTTATCCAGTCGAAGTGTTGGTTGAGTGCTTTCATAGCACTATCTCGACTTCTCAAGTCTCATCGCCCAACTCCACCTTACTAGTCGAGGGGCCGCCTTGACTACAGCCTAGTCGAGGTACTAGTCGAGGTCACCTTGCTTCTGTTTGCCTACAAACAAAGCCCAATCGACTGAACCGAATTGACAGTCAACTGTTATACCTCAACACTGAGGTTTAACACCCCAAGTATGATCCCTTCATACTTTATATTCACCCTAGGCCTAGATTTAAGCCTTCAACCAACTTCCATCCGCCTTACACCTCCCGGATCCCTCGAGTCTGTGACTCTTCATCCTTGCGCTAGCCTTCAAGTGGTTTCATCGGCTATCGTCATGCTCTCGGGTCTACCTTTGCCAAGAGGCCATGCCTCAGAGACTTCACTACCAAGACTCTCCGTCCGGGACTTCATTTGCCAAGACTCCTCGTCCGGGACTTCATTTGTCAAGACTCCTCGTCCGGGACTTCATTTGTCAAGACTCCTCATCCGGGACTTCACTTTCCAAACACGGTCTCCCAGACCTGCCGGGACTTCCCTCGCCAACTCCCCATTGGTCTTTCCAACACCAAGTGTCCTGTCTCCCTTGACCAACTTGGACTTTCCCTTGCCAAATATCCATACTTGGACTTTTCCTTGCCAAGTCACCATACTTGGACTTTTCCACACTAAGTGTCCAGTCAACCTTAACCGACTTGGATTTCCCCAATAATCTCCTTCATATGACCTTGGATGTCCCATACCATTCACTAGTCATATGGTCAAACCATATTGTAAACCATTATCGAACATCAAAATCCTACTCGAGTCCCACTCGAGTCTAGTCAATCGTGACCTAGGTCGATTGCACCAACAATCTCCTCCCTTTTTGATGTTTGACAATACCGTTAAGTTAGGTTATCCCATAAACCCAACTTGACTCTTCTTATGCCAAAGCATAACGAAAAGTTACCAATTTAGAATTTCAAATTTTTGAAATTTTTGGGGTTCAATGTATATTAGGGTTGGTCCTACGTTAAAAACCTAACTTAACCCTTTCCATTTCTCCCCCTTTTTGACATACATCAAAAAGTCTACCAAGGATTACCTCTCATTTTCCAATGAGATTCTTCATTCTTCCCCTTGGTCAAAAATCACCTTGAATGCCTTCATTCTCCTTAGTAATCTATCACTAAATGAAAAGCAATCTTCTATTTTTTTTCTCCCTTTTTATAAACCATCATCCATCATGTCTAGATGGATAATCTCCCACTAAAGGCTTACTCCCCCTTAACTATTGCACCAAAAATATCCTTGGAGAGTTCTTAAGCCAATAGAAAACTTAAACCATCGAAAATAAAGATAAAAGTTCAAATTTGAACTTTCACAACCCTTAAATTTTGATTTTTTTTTTTTACCTTAATTAACTCTCCAATTAATTTGAAATGAAAATCTCACATTTTCAATGCTTGTCTAAGCATATTAGAGGTTTAGGAGTAGTTATCTAGCATAGGGTTATGATCAGATGGCTTAAACCAATATTGTTAATCCAAAAATAGTGCTAACAGTCGACTAAGAATGCTTCAGTCGATTGTAGCAGCTCCAGTCGAGGCGTCGCCTTGACTGGTTTCTGAATTCTCTGAAAATGAATTTTCAGACGAAATTCAGAAATGCCTAAATAATTCTAGAAAATTCGAAAAAATATTGAAATTTCATCCACACATTACTTATGTCAAACACAATAGGGGAAAAATAATTTTTTTATGAAAATAACTTTTAAATTCAAAGAATGATACAAAGTTCAAAAGCATTGAAACCTTCAATGTTTTTAGCCAACTTTGTTTCAATCTTCTCAATGGTGATTGCTATCAAAAGATAGGCTTCACTATGGTTTTTCAAAATGATTTTAAAATATTTTCAAAACTTAATTTCAATCATGATCTATGGGCTAAGTATACATGACTTGTATACTAGCTTTCCTCATGATTTATACCTATGATTGAGATGAGTTTGAGTTCATCTAGATGCAACATCTATGCGCCTTGAACTTAACTCATTTTCCTAATATCTCACATGTATATAGGGTGTATCAATACACACACATGTCAATATAATATTCTTGTGAGATGTGAGTTTAGGTTCTTAGGGTTTTATGCATTTTATCTAGGCAACTATATTTGATTCCCTTATATTGGGACTTCAAATCATGTCATTGTCCTTAATTCAATTTTAATTATCCTAAATGCATGAATGATGATCATGGCATAAATGATAGCATCATTAAAGCATAGTCAATAATCATGATGTCATGGCATAAATAATAATCTAAGTGTAAGCATGATATAAATTAACTTAAGTATTATCATGAGATTTTATATGATCAAATGAAATATGATGTCATGACATGATATATGACAAACAAAACATGACATATAAATAATACAAAGATATAAATATACCTAAGTTTTAAACCTAATTTTCATTTTCTAGATTTAACCCCATTTTGCCATAATAAACCAAGTCTCTCAAATGTGCCAAAAATTCAAAAATGGCACACTATTGACCCTTAACCTAATTGTGTCAATTTTGATCAATTTTTCAACTTCCATAAAATTCGTTAGCACATCCTAAAATCTTTTAGGACATAATTCAACCTCATTTACAAGGAATCTCAAAACCTTTAAAATGTCCTAAAGTGCCACCTTTACCTTAGTTAGATTAACTACCTATCCATTCAAGGTTGGCACACCCTAAACCCATTTAGCTTGAGGGTATCACGCTCCTAGGAACCCAATACCTATTAGAGCTCCTTGAGTTTACTAGATACTCACTAGGAATAACTTCCCTTGGTATCTTCCTAATGATCCTCATATGCTTGAAGGCCTTGGGCATTGTTGTCTTGTCAAGGTTAACTCTAGGGGTTGCTTCCCTTGAATCCTTGTTAGTGGCTTCCCTAGATTTCTTTGAAATCTTAGCCACTAGACACTTACCATGGTCAACTCTAGGGATGACTTCCCTTGTGACCTTGGTTTTCCTAGACCTAGTACTAGTTCCATAATTAAATGGAACATTGTGGTAGGTTTGTATGGTCTTCTTGGGCTTAGGCTTGTGACCCAAACCTTCCTTGACCTTAACTAAATCTTTCCTACCAACACCTAAGTTTTGTCCATTTGATCCTATAATCATGTTTTCCATCTTCGTTAGGGTCTTTTCCATTTTCTCAAGCTTTGACCTCAAAGCTTGATTTTCCTTTTCTAATACTTCAATTTTGAATTTCAATTGTTTCTTGAGATATTTTCCTTTCTAGGCATATGCCTAGATTTCTTAGGATTATTAGATGGGGTCTCAACCTTATCCCTAAGATTACAATGTTTGGCACCTAAACAAAAATACCTATTTTTAGATTGATCCTTAAGCTTACTACTAGCATGCTTCTTATAATCATCAACAATTGCAAGTAAATTGAAATCATTCCTAGCATTCTTTCTATCATTACATAAATCACGAGCATTATTAAAATTTATCTTAGGGTTTACATTAGCTCCCCCTACATTTGAGCTTTCTCCTTTGCCCTTCTGAGGGTGACTCCTCCTAGGACATTGACTCTGGTAATGTACCCTTGTCACGCCCCGATGGAGTCCCCGCCAGACGAAAATCCGACAGCATCTCCCCTGTACGGGTGACAATGCCAATTTTCATACAAGGCCTACACGGCCACTATACATCGGTCAACACGACCGGAATCCAAACACACATGCAGATAATAAAAATAGGTCTCTGGCCATCAACCTAAAACTAGGTAACATCTATCACAACTAGACTTACCCCTTCTGTCATCTGGGCAGGAATACTCAACCGAAATCCAATCCAGAACAAAACTCTGAAAAGAGGTCCATAAGGACAACCAAAAATCCACGAATACATAAATCCAATTCCAGTCCTAAGTATATCTTCTAAACAAGATATCAAAAACCAAAAACAAATAACCAAATAAACTTCCACGATGAGGGGGTTTGGCAGCTGGACTCTTTTGACAGCTTCATCCTGAAATAGATATAAATCAACGGGGTAAGTTTAAAGAACTTAGCGGATATAGTTGATATGCAAAGTAAGATATAGCTAACAATAGAAATCATGCCAGTACAGTCTCACATATAGGGTATGCAAGAAATAAATACAACAGGACTGTACTAACCTGAATCTCCTACCCTAATATAGGAGCATGTGCCTGACTAAAAGTAATAAAGTCCTCACCATATATATAAATATGTATCTTGTATGCATGACAATCATATGCACATCCAAGGCAGCAATAAAAATGCAGTAAATACAATACAAATGCTATCCATGCAAAATACATGTCGTGCCAATGACATGGTCACCCTGGCTTGATCGGTAGCCTGCGCAGCGATGGTGAGAGGAGTGGGTAGGGCTATGACAACTGTGCACTCTGCCATCACTGCTCCTGAGTGACCGAGTGGACAGGATGCTATCGGAGTACACCTATCCTCCTGCCGCAAACATAGTGGGGGAGCTAAGCTCTCATCTCCCGGTGTCATAGACCAGAGGAGGGATCCCTGCCCGCTACCATGTTGCCTCATCGCTACCCATGAGCGGACCAGAGGAGCCTGACAGAGCAACTGCACACACCCTCCTGATGTACCACTAACCCATGAGTGGCAGTGTGTGCAGGCCATGTAATTGGCTGCGGGCTCAACAATAATGGAACCCCGTCCAGCCAGCATGCAATCATGCAAAAATGGTGCATGATACTAAAGCATGTAAATCCCACTCAAAATACCTATCCGAATAATATGTACAATCAATATGTACATATCCATAATCCAAATAACTATGATCTAAGTCAAACAGGGAGATATAATCATATCCTATCACATGCATGTATCAAGTAGGCACCAAAAGCATACTAGGCATATAAACATGAAAAATTATTGTAAGTTATCCTAACCAGCATATCAACAATGACTATATCTAAAAGATAAGTCAAAATACCTGCCTGCCAAATATCCGCAAAGAGAACCAGTTCGTCACGACCGTGATCCTGCCTCGTGACCGAAACCTGCATAATGCATAACTATTGTTAAGCACAAAATATCATTCACCGACAAATCGAATACTTAATCGATTCCTTCCATAACCAATTAATCCAAAGTAAATCCATCTAATCCAAGCACACGACATCGTGCTAAATTACTATTATGTATCTCCAAGTAAACCCTCAACCCGTTGGTCATAAATTGTGATTAACTCCTCAATCCAAGAACATATCCTTGCAATTAATCTCACAATGATCAATACTCATCATATGAAAATATTATCCATCTCACAACAAACGATCTAATCGAATCCTAGATCGACCTCATATCTGATCCACTAGATTGATTTAATTATTCTATTCAACCTAATCAATCCTCCATACATAATTATAGAACATCTCACCGATTAGAAGTATAAATCCAACCTAACCCTAGGTGACATATGTCACCGCTCAACCAAACCTTACCTCAAACTCGATCCAACACTTGGACCCAACAACCTGGCACCTACAATCCACTTACCTCACCTAACGATAAACTCGCGGCCCCTTCGTGGCCAGAACAACCTCACTGACCAACAACTATGGGTTAATTTAGGACTCACCTTAAGCCCATGACCTCTCTGACAACCTAATCGTTGCCCAAAATCCTGTACGGCATATCCCAAATCCTCAACCTTCATTTTCACAGCCACACTAACTGTATTTACAGCCACATCGACACCCAATAAAACCTCACAACCCTCTCCACCTATCAAAACCCAAAATCACATCCATCACTACCCTCTTCATTCCTCCACAGCCGAACTAGCTTCATCCACTCATCACAGATCACAACCTAAATTAACAATTTACAGCTATAGGAGAGGGAATAGAACAAGCTTACCCACCCTGCACTGCATCGATAGGGATTTCCCAATGTTTCCCTGTTCACCGACACCATACCACTGCCCTAGAAACTCCACCAACATCCCTAAATCAACGGATCAAGCTGAGTGAAGGAAAATCTCACCTTAAACCTAAATCTCGTCCAAAACAAGGGAGAGGAACAGAGCTTACCAGCCGTTGGAAATCCCTCGATAGTATCCTTCCTAAATCTCTGTTCACCGGAATTCCTGTTGCTGCCCTAGCACCCCACACAAAGCCACTGTGACCCCCCCTAAATCCGGCGGTGGAAAGAACTGTAGCGGCGACAGTGGCAGAGGAGCCTACGAAGGATGGTCACGGATGGGGGCGGCGTGTGCGTCTCGGCGAGCAGTGGCAGCCTGGTCGTCGACGCAAAGCGCGAGAAGAGGCTCACGGCAGCGGTCCTGTGGCAGAGGATGGCCGGCGCGTGCGGCTGTGAACGGCGAGGAAGAGAAGTCGGCGTCCTGCGGCTGCATGCGCGGGGAAGAAGAGGCAGCGGTGGCGGGTGTGGACTGGCCGTCGGCGAGTGCGGCTCGAGCGGCAACAACGGCCGAAGGCGAAGTGGCGGAGAAGAGCGGCGCCTGGTCGTCGGCGGAGAAGCGGGGAGTCGCGCGAGAGAAGAAACCGCAAGAGGGAATCGGGCGCACGGGAAAGAAAAGGAAATAAAAGAAAAACTTAGGGTTTTTTTTCTATTTAACTATAGGTTAATAAAATTTATTAACCCCTCAATACAGATAAACCAAACAGACCCTTTTAAAAGTCTATTTTTCTTATCCCCGTAAATACCTTATACGGACTCCGTTTAAATCCAAAAAAATTCCAAAAAATTCCTAAAATTTCCTAAAAACCCCGACAAATTTCCAGAATTATTTTCCTTAACTCTTTGGCCATTTAATTTAATATTTTAAATCTTCAGTATTTAACATTCTCCCCCACTAATAAAAATTTGGTCCCCAAATTTCCCACTCATGTATGAGTACGAGATGTCACAACAACCATCTCATGAATCTGGAGACAAGTCACGCCTCAAGTGACTAAGTGGGTTTACTGATATCCCCTAAAATCTATCACTCCTGCTTCTAGCAGCCCTTCCAAAGTATGAATAGTATCTTCATTTCGACCACCTATAATAAGTACCTAGTTGTACCAGAGTGGAGCTCGATATTCGTGACCTGTTAAAGACTATGCCATAATCCTAAGGTAAATCCTGAATCGCTATCGCATACGATACTCAAAGATCCTCCATGAACTGGAAATCGCCACAGTATAACCTATCCAGCGATCCAACAAACTCATCGTATGGATCGGACGAAAATGAGCGGACTTAGCTAATCAATCACCGATTACCCGAAATTGCATCCAGCCCTTTCCGAATTCTATATAAGCTCCCAACACTGTCTATCATACTATGCTTTCACGTCCATCTCGGTACAGAACCTTGCTGATTATTTATATACTACCTTTACTAGTTGACACACTGAACACCAGACCACCAAATCAACTATGTTCCACATGTCGTTCCACCATGGAGAACATTTCAATACCTACTATTTTCCGGATACAATCCTATACATCTGCAACATATAGAACCTATTGCAATCTTCAGCAATACTTATCAAAATATCATAATAAAGCCTCGTGGCTCTCGAGGTAATACAAAAGGCACGACTTACGGGCAACGACATGCTACCACGACCAGGACTCGTAGCCAGTCAAGATGTCAAGTAGCTATCTAGCCACCTACGATATACAAATTCCACTATCACTTACTCCGAACCGGTAGAGCAAGAGTACAACTCTATGGTAGATGCTCTCTATCATCCCAATAGGGATCTATCTGCTGTCCTAAATCAAAAGTAACTCTTCCTAAATCCGAATGTAACTATGTAACCCACCATTCCTCTCGGAGTCGGAGAAATATTTCCTCACAAGAGAAACCTACTTTCAAAAATCCATTCTATCACACAGAACGGAAGGTGACTGAAAAACTTTACTGACCAGTCTCTCCAGTTGCAACTATCCGTGTTCTAACAAATCTGTGTAGCTACCCAGTAGCTAGCTAAAACCTCATGAGCATTCCTGCTCCTCACTTCTACAAAATAACATAACATCTGCTGAGTTCACGTCATATATATGTCAACCCATCTCGTAGTTCCTCATTTGACGTAAACATGGGATACGTCTTATTCAATAGCATCAGAATCGCTCCGATCCCCGAAATGATGCATCCATGTACACTACCCTTCCATCCACACCAGAATGATTAATCAACACTGCCGTAAAAGTCAACCATCGTCTGAACCCTGAAACTAGTTTCACAAGCTTCAGACCAAATATATTCCATCACCTTCCTGATCCATATCTATGATAATAATCAAATCAAATACCAGAAAAATCACCATCTACGGTGGCCGAGTGCTCAACTCCAACTGCCACCATCACGAATGATCCAATCGTGTCCAGAATACACGATTTCCCAAATCCCTGGACGACTAAGTCGTCATAAGTCTAACAAGATAATCAAACCTCATACAATTCATACCAAGTATGATATTGTCACCACTATACACCTGCATCCTCTTTACTCTAGGCAGATGATATATCAATCATCCCTACGACTTTGATAATTGTATGACATCCTGTTACTACAATATCAACACACCTATCATAAATCAATCCTAGAGTATACATAGGTGTCCTATAGTTGATCTAAATAGATCCTCAATCCACCATGAAGGATATTCATTTCCTTCTACCACTACTGCATTCCATCATCGATAATCGATGTATAACCTCAAAGGTCCATCTCTCTTTGAACAATGAGTTCCAGAGCTCCTCAAGAAATAAAATACTGGGACAATAAATATCCCATCCAACACCTCCTTTAATTGGAACTTAGATTCTTCCAATTCCCATAGTGTTAAGCAACGCTGCTACCAACTAATTTATCCCCTGGAACAATCGTCATTCTAACAAATACCTCTCGGCACCATCAACCTTGCCAACTTTGAAAGATCGATCGCTGACAGTATCTAAGAAACTCGATTTGGCGCACAACCAATTCAATGACATTCCCTTGAGTATATCACGAGCTTCAACAACCTTGTGCGCTTTACACTAGCCCTCAGCTAACGTACCATAAGTAAAAATATTAGGCTCGTAAAATATCATTACCTCAGTACCAAATAAACTATCACCTAGTCGGGGATCTTCGATATCGAAACTATTTTCGAAATCACTCCGATCGCCTACTCTACTTACCTATACCGCGGCAAGCCTAGAAGTTCATCCAACACTACATCTGATTACTCTCGAATTATACAGGCATCTGAGAGACCTTATTATACCATCATGTCACAATCATAACCTCCAAGTTAATATCCAAATATCCACATCATATCAACCAAGTCAACTATAACTCAACTAAGTCAACTCTCTCATCATAATATAATATTTCCATCAGTCAACCTCTAAACATCCAAAATCAATATCATACCCCTCTGATAATCATCACAGTAATCATCCCAACATTTCACCTGTCGGTGGAAACACAATTAATCCATATGATCCAAATATAGAAATCCTTCTAATCCTATCTGTATATGTTTTAACCACAGATATCTGTAAACACTTGTATCCCTCAATATATCATCAAGTAAGGTAAACTATAGTAATACCTCAATGATCAATCCTTCAACCATCTATAATTCCTTTCGAGTAAAGATGCAAACTCATCCAAGTTCTGCTCTTAACGGATTCCCTATTTCACAGTGACTTAGAATAAGAATTCGGTAACTGTATGCATCTAGGTGTACACCTCTTCCTATCATGTTCTCCAAGAACCACACAACCAGCTTCATATCTTCCACAAGTGCACAAACCACTTCTGATAGCCACGTAAATCTGAGGAGAAAGCTTTAATCCATATTCCTGTTTTTCGCTGGGAATTGAAGTGTTTCATCAATCTTTCATTTCCAGGACAGAGCCTTGATCACCTCCAAAAATAAACTAAAATTCCAACTAAACCCTCAATCACTCGAGAGGTTGTAAACTTTCATCATCAACATCAAATTACCACCTCTAGCAACAGACCTGATCAATATCAAGCATCAACATGGGAACGAAATAATGTCACGTGAATTCAGCTAGAAAAGCACGTTCACGACTTCTACCGTTACCTTATCCGAAGTGTAGGTTATTATCACTAGATTGACTACACTATTCTCTTGAAACACTTGTTGCAGTCATTTTTATAAATATGACTCACCCTAATGCCTCCCGATAGGAACTGATGGAAAATCCAACTATCCTAATCCAAATGTAAGCCAATAAATCATGGGTGATCGAAAACAACTCAATCACTATCTTGAGCCCTTAAATGGGGGTAAACTCCATAGTGAACTCCATTATCAATTAATCACTCAACTTAAGGCTCAAGCATTTCCCAACAATGAGTCATACAAAATAACATGGAGAAATACTGTCTCCCGAAAACATCCTGAACCCGTGATCCCGTAATGGGTTATTTCCCCAAATAAATTTTTTTTCCTACATATTCCACCAAGTAACAACTTGATCATTGCAATAGTAAGAAACTATCTCCACTCCTATATAAATACCAGTTAGGTACTTAACAGTACCTTCAATGTTATCAATCTAAGGCTCAAGCCACTGAAGGATCAAAATCCCTATGGCACTTCGTAACTTAAACCTCCAAGGACTGTATCAACAATAGTATACATTCCTTGTCCATTGCCCCCACAGAGTAATAATCTGCCTAGCATAATCAGTGAAAATCTCTAACACTGTAGTCCTTGATTTCCACAACCAATATGACGCATTGACCCCTGCTTTCTGACTCGGTATCAGTCATCCCTCAAAGGAAATTCACCTTTTCGACACAGGTTCAAGACTCACTAATTGAACAGGTCATTTGTAGTCAACTCCATCTACGATTACAAATAGTGACCAACACACTTAAATGTTATATTCCTTTTATCCACTAAACACATAGCCAATCTAACTAGGAGTATAAACACTACGGCAACTCCTGTTGGTCACCTTGGTGGGCGACCCCTACTACGAGTCTGTACATGAGTCAAAACTCTATAGACCCTTCTGGCAACTCCTTAGCCAGAGATCTCACTGTCCTCTTGCGTGGTTACCCTGCACCACGTCTCGGTGCAGGAGCACGCTCACCTCGTCTCATATCTGTTAAATTATTACAGATGTTACTAGAAGTAAAAATATATAAAAAATTTCAGCATACCTGTTTCGCTGCAGGAGAGGTCCTGTCGCCGCCAAATCCCCATATTGACCTCGTCATAAATCCTCGAATTTCCAAAATATAAAAATCATCGGAAATCCATACCAATCCAAAAATTTCCAGATTGCCTCGCAGAAATCTGCCAAAACATGGCGAACTCCGAAAAATCCAAAAACCCCTAGGAACTCGAAAACCTAGGCTCTGATACCAAATAAATTGTCATGCCCTGATGGAGTCCCCGCCAGATAAAAATCCGACAGCATCTCCCCTGTACGGGTGACAATGCAAATTTTCATACAAGGCCTACACGACCACTATACATCGGTCAACACGACCGGAATCCAAACACACATGCAGATAATAAAAATAGGCCTCTGGCCATCAACCAAAAACTAGGTAACATCTATCACAACTAGACTTACCCCTTCTGCCATCTGGGCAGAAATACTCAACCGAAATCCAATCCAGAACAAAACTCTGAACAGAGGTCCATAAGGACACCCAAAAATCCACGAATACATAAATCCAATTCCAGTCCTAAGTATATCTTCTAAACAAGATATCCAAAACCAAAAACAAATAACCAAATAAACTTCCACGATGAGGGGGTTTGGTAGCTGGACTCTCTTGACAGCTTCATCCTAAAATAGATATAAATCAACGGGGTAAGTTTAAAGAACTTAGCGGATATAGTTGATATGCAAAGTAAGATATAGCTAACAATAGAAATCATGCCAATACAGTCTCACATATAGGGTATGCAAGAAATAAATACAACAGGATTGTACTAACCTGAATCTCCTACCCTGATATAGGAGCATGTGCCTGACTAGAAGTAATAAAGTCCTCACCATATATATAAATATGTATCCTGTATGCATGACAATCATATGCACATCCAAGGCAGCAATAAAATTACAGCAAACACAATACAAATGTTATCCATGCAAAATACATGTCGTGCCAATGACATGGTCACCCCTAACGCCAGTCAGCCGCCTCACACGCGATGGTGAAGCCGAGTGGGTAGGGCTATGACAACTGTGCACTCTGCCATCACTGCTCCTGAGTGACCGAGTGGACAGGATGCTGTCGGAGTACACCTATCCTCCTGCCCCAAACATAGTGGGGGAGCTAAGCTCTCATCTCCCGATGTCATAGACCAGAGGAGGGATCCCTGCCCGCTACCACGCTGCCTCATCGCTACCCATGAGCGGACCAGCGGAGCCTGACAGGGCAACTGCACACACCCTCCTGATGTACCATTAACCCATGAGTGGCAGTGTGTTCAGGCCATGTAACTGGCTGCGGGCTCAACAATAATGGAACCCCGTCTAGCCAGCATGCAATCATGCAAAAATGGTGCATGATACTAAAGCATGTAAATCCTACTCAAAATACCTATCCGAATAATATGTACAATCAATATGTACATATCCATAATCCAAATAACTATGATCCAAGTCAAACAGGGAGATATAATCATATCCTATCACATGCATGTATCAAGTAGGCACCAAAAGCATACTAGGCATATAAACATGAAAAATTATTGTAAGCTATCCTAACCAGCATATCAACAATGACTATATCTAAAAGATAAGTCAAAATACCCGCCTGCCAAATATCCGCAAAGAGAACCAGTTCGTCACGACCGTGATCCTGCCTCGTGACCGAAACCTGCATAATGCATAACTATTGTTAAGCACAAAATACCATTCACCGACAAATCGAATACTTAATCAATTCCTTCCATAACCAATTAATCCAAAGTAAATCCATCTAATCCAAGCACACGATATCGTGCTAAATTACTACTATGTATCTCCAAGTAGACCCTCAACCCGTAGGTCATAAATTGTGATTAACTCCTCAATCCAAGAACATATCCTTGCAATTAATCTCACAATGATCAATACTCATCATATGAAAATATTATCCATCTCACAACAAACGATCGAATCGAATCCTACATCGACCTCATATCCGATCCACTAGATTGATTTAATTATTCTATTCAACCTAATCAATCCTCCATACATAATTACAGAACATCTCACCGATCAGAAGTATAAATCCAACCTAACCCTAGGTGACATATGTCACCGCTCAACCAAACCTTACCTCAAACTCGATCCAACACTTGGACCCAACAACCTGGCACCTACAATCCACTTACAGCCGTTAACAACTCACCTAACGATAAACTCGCAGCCCCCTTCGTGGCCAAGAACAACCTCACAGCCAACAACTATGGGTTAATTTAGGACTCACCTTAAGCCCAACAGCCTCTACAACCTAATCATTGCCCAAAATCCTATACAACATATCCCAAATCCTCAACCTTCATTTTCACAGCCACACTAACTGTATTTACAGCCACATCGACACCCAATAAAACCTCACAACCCTCTCCACCTATCAAAACCCCAAATCACATCCATCACTACCCTCTTCATTCCTCCACAGTCGAACTAGCTTCATCCACTCATCACAGATCACAACCTAAATTAACAATTTACAGCTATAGGAGAGGGAATAGAACAAGCTTACCCGCCCTGCACTCTATCGGTAGGGATTTCCCAATGCTGCCCTGTTCACCGACACCATACCACTGCCCTAGAAACTCCACCAACATCCCTAAATCAACGGATCAAACTGAGTGAAGGAAAATCTCACCTTAAACCTAAATCTCGTCCAAAACAATGGAGAGGAGCAGAGCTACTCACCGCTGGAAATCCTCAGCAAAGATCCTTCCCAAATCTGCTCACTGAATTCTCACGCCGCCTCTAGCAGCACCCCACGAAGCCACCATGACCCCCCCTAAATCCGGCGGTGGAAAGCACTGCAACGGCGACAGTGGTAGAGGAGCCGACGGAGGATGGTCACCGATGGGGGTGGCGTGTGCGTCTCGGCGAGCAGCGACAGCCTGGTGGTCGACGTAAAGCGCGAGAAGAGGCTCACGGAAGCAGTCCTGTGGCAGAGGATGGCCGGCACGTGCGACTGTGAACGGCGAGGAAGAGAAGTCGGCGTCCTACGACTGCAGGCGCGGGGAAGAAGAAGCAGTGGTGGCGGGTGCGGAATGGCCGTCGGCGAGTGCGGCTCGAGCGGCAACAACGGCTGAAGGCGAAGTAGCGGAGAAGAGCAGCGCCTGGTCGTCGGCGGAGAAGCGGGGAGTCGCGCGAGAGAAGAAACCGCAAGAGGGAATCGGGCGCACGGGAAAGAAAAGGAAATAAAAGAAAAACTTAGGGTTTTTTTTTCTATTTAACTATAGGTTAATAAAATTTATTAACCCCTCAATACAGATAAACCAAACAGGCCCTTTTAAAAGCATGTTTTTCTTATCCCTGTAAATACCTTGTACGGACTCCGTTTAATTACAGAAAAATTCCAAAAATTTCCTAAAATTTCTTAAAAATCCCGAAAAATTTCCAGTATTATTTTCCTTAACTCTTTGGCCATTTAATTTAATATTTTAAATCTTCAGTGTTTAACAACCCTTTTGTTGCACTTGAAGCATACTATATGCTCCTTGCTCTTGTGAATTGGGGCTCCGTCTTCCTTTGACTTTTCTTTGGCCCTTGGTGCCGGTTGAGCTTTTTTGACTCTTTTTGAGCATTTACTCTTATAATGTCCTACTTCCCTACACTCAAAGTATGTTATATGATTTTTATTTCTAATAATTGCATTTGAGTTACCTTCTTGAATAGTTGGTGAATTTTGGCCTTCTTCTTCATTTCTCCCAGAGGCAGAAAGCTCCTCCTCTTGCTCTTGTTCCAAGGGTGAAGATCTAAGCTCCCCCTCAATTCTTGAAGTGGAGGCTTCTACAATTTCTTCAATCTCAGAAGTTGAACACTTCTCAACCTCCGAATCATCAAGAGCTTGGGATGAAGAACATTCTTCTCCTTTGGACTTGTCATCACCTTGGATTATTAAAGATTCATCATGGATCTTAGCAAGCTTGCTCCATAATTCTTTAGCATCCCTGAACATCCCTAATTTGCACAAAATTCTATTAGGTATTAAATTAACTAAAATCTTTGTTACCTTATCATTAGCCTTGAATCTTTGGACTTCTCCCTCAGTCCATTTACTCCGATTGAGAGTTCTCCCCTTCTTGTCCGTTGGAGTCTTGAATCTCATTTCCAAGGAATCTCAAAACCTTGAAAATATCCTAAAGTGTCACCTTTACCTTGATTAGATTAACTACCTATCCATTCAAGATTGACACACCCTAAATCCATCTAGCGTGAGGGTATCACGCTCCTAGGAACTCAATGCCTATTGGAGCTCCTTGGGTTTACTAGATACTCACTAGGGATAACTTCCCTTGGTATCTTACTAATGACCCTCCTAGGCTAGAAGGCCTTGGTCATTGTGGTCTTATCAAGGTTAACTCTAGGGGTTGCTTCCCTTGAAACCTTGTTAGTGGCTTCCCTAGATTTCTTTGAAACCTTAGCCACTAGACACTTACCATGGTCAACTCTAGGGATGACTTCACTTGTGACCTTGGTTTTTCTAGACCTAGTACTAGTTCCTTAATTAAATGGAACATTGTGGTAGGTTTGTATGGTCTTCAGGGGCTTAGGCTTGTACCCAAACCTTTCTTGCCCTTAACTAAATCATTCCTACCAACACCTAAGTTTTGTCCATTTTACCCTATAATCATGTTTTCCATCTTCGTTAGGGTCTTCTCCATTTTCTCAAGCTTTGACCTCAAAGCTTGATTTTCATTTCCTAATACCTCAATTTTTGAATTTCCATTGTTTCTTGAGACATTTTTGTTCGTAGGCATATGCCTAGATTTCTTAGGGTTATTAGATGGGGTCTCAACCTTATCCCTAAGATTACAATGTTTGGCACCTAAACAAAAATACTTATTTTTAGATTGATCCTTAGGCTTACTACTAGCATGCTTCTTATAATCATCAACAATTGCAAGTAAATTGAAATCATTCCTAGCATTCTTTCTATCATTACATAAATCACGAGAATGATTAAAATTTACCTTACGGTTTGCCTTAGCTCCCCCTACATTTGAGCTCACTCCTTTGCCCTTTCGAGGGTGACTCCCCCTAGGACACAGACTCCGGTAATGTACCCTTTTATTGCACTTGAAGCATACTATATGCTCCTTGCTCTTGCGAATTGGGGGTTTGTCTTCCTTTGACTTTTCTTTGGCCCTTGGTGTCGGTTGAGCTTTTTTGACTCTTTTTGGGCATTTACTCTTATAATGTCCTACGTCCCTACACTCAAAATATGTTATATGATTTTTATTTTTAACAATTGCATTTGAGTTACCTTCTTGAATGGTAGGTGAATTTTGGCCTTCTTCTTCATTTCTCCCGGAGGTAGAAGGCTCCTCCTCTTGCTCTTGTTCCAAGGTTGAAGATCTAAGCCCCCCTTCAATTCTCGAAGTGGAGGTTTCTACAATTTCTTCAATCTCGGAAGTTGAACACTTCTCAACCTCTGAATCATCAAGAGCTTTGGATGATGAACATTCTTCTCCTTTGGACTTGTTATCATCTTGGAACATTGAAGATTCATCATGGAGCTTAGCAAGCTTGCTCCATAATTCCTTAGCATCCCTGAACTTCCCTAATTTGTAAAAAATGTTATTAGGTATTAAATTAACTAAAATCTTCGTTACCTTATCATTAGCCTTAAATCTTTGGACTTCTCCCTTAGTCCATTTACTCCGGTTGAGAGTTCTCCTCTTCTTGTTCGTTGGAGTCTTGAAACCTTTCGTCAATGCGAACCACTCCTCAATGTTCATTTGGAAGAAAAATTTAGTCATTGTCTTCCATTGAGAAAATCCTCCAAATCAATAGGGCGGTGGAAATCGAATATCATGCCCAAATCCATCTTCAAACTCCATCGCCTCTATCTTTAGCTCCCATGGCTATTAGTCTGATTGAAGAGCAACCTTGTTGTAATACCACTTGTAAGACCGTTGGCGTCGCTAGAGGGGGTGAATAGTAATTCATCGATTGTCATTGATGGAATTTGTCGTTCTTGTCTACATTCGTTAGTACGCAGTGGAAATACAAATACAAATATAAATCACAACACAAGCACAACACACGGATTTTACATGGTTCGGAACTCGAGTTCCTACTCCACGGTCGAGCCCTAGCGAGCTCTAGTGATACACACTACCACTATCACACTTCTCCTTCTCGATAACACATCGGAGATAGAGAAACCTCTTACAAGTCTCTTACAACAACAAGAAAGAGATACAATAAGCAAATACAAAAAATACAAAAGAAAATGAGAAACAAGTGAACACACTATACATGTTAGGGCTTTTGAATGTTTGCTTGTTGGTTGCTTTGGGAAGACCTTGAAGACCCTAAAATGCAGCAGCACTTCGCCTCAAATTGCCCCTCTAAACCCTTGATCGAAGATGCCCTCAAACCTCCTCATATATGCCCCGTCAAAGCTCGCGATTCTGAACGTTGCAACACAATGGTCGCTTCGCCAGTCAAGGCGCTGGTCGAGTGCGCATCGCTTCTGTGCCTCCATCAGAATGACCTGTTGAGTTGTCCAGTCGAGGCGCCACCTCGATTAGCCTCTAGTCGAGGTGTTGGTCGAGTGCTTCCATAGCACTATCTCAACTTCCCAAGTCTCACCGCCCGACTCCACCTTACCAATCGAGGGGTTGCCTCGACTACAACCTAGTCAAGGTGCTGGTTGAGGTCACCTTGCTTCTGTTTGCCTACAAACGAAGCCTAGTCGACTGAACCAAACTGGCAGTCAACTGTTATACCTCAACATTGAGGTATAACTCCCCAAGTATAATCCCTTCATTCTTGATACTCACCCTAGGGCTAGACCTAAGCCTTCAACCCACTTCCATCAGCATTACACCTCCCAGATCCCTCGAGTCCATGACTCTTCATCCTTGCGCTAGCCTTCAAGAGGTTCCATCGGCTATCGTCATGCTCTCGGGTATATCTTTGCCAAGAGGACATGCCTCCGGGACTTCACTGCCAAAACTCCCTGTCCAGGACTTCATTTTCCAAGACTCCTCGTCAGGGACTTCATTTGTCGAGACTCCTCGTCCGCAACTTCACTTGCCAAGCATGGTCTTCCAGACCTGTCGGGACTTCCCTCGCCAACTCCCCGTTGGTCTTTCCAACACCAAGTGTCCGGTCTCCCTTGACCAACTTGGATTTCCCTTGCTAAGTATCCATACTTGGACTTTTCCTTGCCAAGTCATCATACTTGGACTTTTCCACACCAAGTGTCTAGTCAACCTTGACCAACTTGGATTTCTCCAATAATCTCCCTCATATGACCTTGGATGTCTCATACCATCCACTAGTCATATGGTCAAACCATATTGTAAACCATTGTCGAACATCAAAACCCTACTTGAGTCACACTCGAGTTTGGTCAATCGTGACATGAGTCGATTGCACCAACATATTGTTGGAGTTTTATTATTAAAAATTTCATATGAAGTTTTATTAATTTGTTTATTAATTATTAATTTATTTTATGTATAACATGCCCGTATTAATCGTTTCAATCCGAAAGTAACTAAGTAAGTTGTATTCATTGAGCATTGATCTAGTGGCTTCTTGTAGGGTTCTATTTTTTTCTACTTTGTCGTTTTGTTGAGGGATCTAGGACATGAGTATTCATGATGTAGCCTTTTTCTAGACATAGATTTGTGAACCTTTGATATTTAAATTCGCCATTATCACTCCTAATTATTTTTATTTTAATGTTCTTTTTATTTTCTATTTGTTTACAAAAGTTATTAAATATTTCAAAGGTTTCATCTTTATGTTTTAAAAACTTTACCTCAAGTATATCTAGAATAGTCATCAATTACAACTAGATAGTATAGGCTTCCATTTAATGATTTAACTCCAAGTGAATTAAATAGATCTGGATGCAGTAACTCAAGTATGTCTTTTGTTCGTCTTGATTAGTTAGTTTATAGTGAGACTTAGTTTATTTTCCTTGTTGGCAAGCATTACACACTTTACTTTTCACTTAGTTTGGTTAAGTGCCTAAAATGGATGTGGGCAAGTCTCCTATGCCACAACCAACTTTCCTCTTACTATATCAAGAGACACTTGAGTGAGAATATATGTAGGTTTATTGAGAAATATTATTACTCCTAATACCTTTTAGTAAAATATTTAAATTTTCAATATGATTAATTAAGCATTCATTTGATAAAAATCTTACTTCATATATGATATCACACAAATGACTTATACTCAGTAAATTAAAATTAAAATTAAAATTTTCTACAAGTAAAACTTTTTGTATAACAAAATTTGATTTTAATTCGGTGTTATCTATTCCAATTACCTTAAGTTTTTCGTCGTTTCCAAAAGCAATGGATCTTAGATTCTTGAGTTTTAGTTTTGAAAACTTGTGTCAATCTCCAGTCATATGTCTGGAGTAGCCAGTGTCCATAATCCATTGATCTATTCTTTTAGAGTCCTACATAAATTGGGAGATACTTAAGGTTAGGGTTTAACTTAATCAGTTCATCTGCACCTAATTCATCTCACCTAGTCTAAGTTCTCAATACATGTTAGCCTTATATTTTGTGAGATGAGTTTCCATTTTAACTTGATTAAATTTAATGAATATTAAAAGTATTTAAACTTGCGTTAGATTCAAGTTTAGTTTTTAGGATAGCCAAATAAATTTTTCCTAAATCAACTTTCATGTAGTAGCGAGGCATAGAGGCCTTCTTGGATATCAGATGGACCACTTCCTAAGACAAAGTTGATATAGGAAACAAGTATTTGACTAACTTCGAACTAAGCTTTGGTCTAACTAGTTTAGGACTTAGTGAGTTAGCTTTGGTTAGTTTCACTCAGCTCAGTGCACCAAGTAGGATGTGTCTCATCCAGCCTAGACATGCACCTTGAAGAGTTTTCCTAACTTACTATCAATTAACTTCATCCTAATACTATGTTTTTCAAGTTTAAACTACTTCTTTCCTATGTAGGTCATTCTAAATTAAGCAAGTAAATAACTAAGCATGCAAGTGACTTATCTAATTAAAGAAACACATAAAGTATTTGTTGCCCATGAGTAATAACTTTGGTAGGTCTTATTCACAAAGTGAATTTGACCTTTGGGGATCCAATATTGATTTAGTCCAACTTGATTGACTAAACAAGTCTTAGGGACTCATGCTTGGACTCAACTTTTAGCATTTCGATAAACTAATGATATGTAGGATTTGTAGGTTGAGTTAGACTTGTATCCAAGACTAGATTTGTTGTACACAGCTCGCTGAGATCCAAACATTATGTTTAGATACTTGGAGCCCGATGTGAACTTTTCCAATAATCCTTTGAGATCTTCTACTTAACTTGTCAAGGTAGAGTTCTCTTCCTCAAGATTTGCAACTTGAGTTGAGTCTCTATCTTGAAATTGGCAAGTTGAAGACTTTGAGTTGACTTGCTCTTTAAGTACTTGGACTTCCTTAAGAAGCAACTCAACTAGATACTCAGATTTGACTAACTTCCTACTTAGACATGCTATCATTTTATACATTCTTTCTTCTATGAGGGAAGTTACCTTATTTGGTCCTTCAGAAACGAATGCGGATCTGTGGCTCGACTCGGACTCAGACTCAGACTCGGATTCTTGACTTGACTCAGCATCAGACTCATCGATCGCTATGAATGCTACAAAACTTGTCTTCAGTACTTCTGCATCCTGTAGGGATCGATTGTGCGCGCTAGAAAGGGGTGAATAGTGATTTCTCCGATTCATCGTTCATTTAAGTTTGTGCTTGTCTACAAGTGTTAGTACGCAGCAGAATACAAATATAAATATAAATACACAACACAAAACCAAACACAAGAACAAGACAAAGGATTTTATGTGGTTCGGAACCTATGGTTCCTACTCCATGGGCAAGCTCTAGTTAAGCTCTAGTGATGCACACACCACTATCAACTTCTCCTTCTTAGAAACAATCTGAAGGTTGAGAAACCTCGTACAACAAGTTTATACAATGAAATACAACCAAATACGAAGTAAATGAAGGAGTACAAAATCAAAATACTTTACAAATGCACTTTTGATTGCTTGATCTTTTGGTTGCTCTGAAAGGCTTGAAGACTTGGAATGCATAAGCAATTCCTCCCTAAAAGCTCCAAAAACCGGTAGCCATCTCCCCTCCATCACAACTCCTTATAAAGCACACTTCGAGCCGATTTTCCACCATCCAATTGACTGGTCTTACCTAGCAGTCGAATGGTCACAATACCATTGTCACATAACGACTTAATCCATGTTAGATTAAGTCGAGCAGTCGACTTCCCTGACCTAGCAATCAACTATCATAGGCACCAGTCGACTGCCATAAGTCAACAGTCGACTGTAAAATATTTTGTACCTTGGCCACTTAATTCCAATCGACTGCTCAACCCTAGCAGTCGACAGTCAGGGCAATAGATAACAGTCGAGCTTCAGTCGACTACACGATTGGTCATAACTCCAGTCAACTGCTAGAGTCAAACTAGGCTCCCAAGTGTCGTGCACTTGGCCAGTCGACTGGTCCATAATCTCAATCGACTGGTAACTCTCAAACATGATGTTTAACTCAAGTATGATCCCCTCATACTTGATTGATCACCCTTAGCCTAGACCTAAGCCTTCTAGCCACCTCCATTAGTCTCACACTCTTAGGGTCCATCCGAGTCCTCCACAACTCCTTCACTCTTCGCGTTAGCTTTTAGGTGCTTCCATCGGCTATCTCATGCTAATCGAGTCTTCTTTGCTAAGGTTCATTTGGACTTATGCCGCCAACACAATATGCTTTGACTTTACGCTACCAAAAACCTCACCCTTGGACTTTTCGATTGCCAAGCCTCAATGCTTGGACTTTTACCGCCAAGGTTACACACTTAGACTTACGTGGCCAAGACTTCAAACTTGGACTTTTCATGCCAAGACTATTATTGAACTTTCCATGCTAAGTATCCAAACTTGGACTTCCATGCCAAGACCATTCTTGGACTTTCCATGCCAAGACCATTCTTGGACTTCCCATGCTAAGTATCCAAACTTGGACTTCCATGCCAAGACCATTACTTGGACTATCCATGCCAAGTATCCAAACTTGGACTTCCCCTCGAGTCTTACTCGAGTCTAGTCAACCTTGACATGAGGTTTGATTGCTCCAACAATCTCCCTCAAATAATCTTTCCCATATGACTTTGAATATCCCAAACATCCACTAGTCATATTGTCAACATATGCTCAAACCATATCCAACCATATTGACAAACATCAAAACACTACTCGAGTCTCACTTGAGTCTGGTCAACATTGACCTGGGGCTTATTGCACCCTCCCCTTTTTGATGTTTGATAATACCTTTAAATTAGGCTAACCAATAAGCCCAACTATTCCTTTTCTTATACCAAAGCATAATGAAGGTTTTCCTAACTTAAAACTTTACTTCTCCACCTTTGGCATACATAAAAAAGTTTATCAAGATTTTCAATGTTTCATCTCCCAATGAGATCCTACATTCTCCCCCTTTGTCCAAAATCATCTAGGATGCCTTCACTCTTCTTAGTGATACAACCCCTATCACTAAATGAGAGGCAAGCCATAATGAAGGTTTACCAAACCCTCACTTCTTCCCCTTTGTAATCAAAGTTTATCCATCATACCAAGATAATGACCTCCCCCTAAAGGCTTACTCCCTCTTAACCATTGCACCAATAATGTCATTGGAGAGTTTCTAAGCCTATAGAAAATCTAAAAAATCGAAAATAAGGGTAAAAATTCAACATTGAACTTTCATTATCCTTACAATTTGATACTCCACCCTAACTCACGCTCCTAATCATTTTCAATGATTGTTTCACCCTTCCAATGCTTTCTAAAGCATATCATAGGGTTAGGAGACGTTAGGGTACCTAGGGGTGTTGATAACTAGCTAAACAAATCTTGTTCAGCCAATATCAGACACGACAGTCAACTGAAATAAAAATCAGTCGACTGCCCAAAGTGGCAATCGACTAGTTTCTGCAATTTGTAGAAATCATACTTCAAATTAGAATTTTAAAAATTCATAAGTAATTATACATAATTTGAAAAATCGTGAAAATTCATATGTACATTACTTACAAGAAATACAATAAGTGAAAAATAATTTTAAGTTAAAATACCCATTATTTTAAGAGATTGATACAAAATTCAAATGCATTGAAAAATTTCAATGTTTTGCCTAACTTTGTGTCAATATGATCAATGATGATTGCTATCAAAAGATAGACTTCACCAGTATTTTTTAAAATGACTTTAAAGCCTTATTTTAAACCATGGTCTATGAGCTGGATGTACATGACTTATACATTAGCTTTTCTCATGATTCCTCCATGTTATATTATGAGTTTGTGTTCATCTAGCTGCAACATCTATGCACCTTGAACTTAACTCATTTTCCTAACATCTTTTTTTTTATTTACATCAAGTATCACGTACGATTTCTCTTCCCTACTAATCCTGATGATCGACCACCCCGATCCCATGGAAGTTTTCCAATGGTCGACGTGGGTAAATCAGGATAACGCGTGGCCCAAGCACGTTTGAACCCATGCGACACCAGGAAGGACCGACCACGCTGCGACGAAGGGGTTGATTTCTACCACCATTCGCGCAGCGCACGCTGCCAGGGCGGAATTGACCCCTAGAAGTGTAGAGGGGAGCCTTGTGATTAACCAATGTGTCGTTGCCCTAGGGGTCATTTTCCTAGCATCTCACATATATCTAGGGTGTATCAAAGCACACACAAGTCATCCTTATAATTTTTGTGAGATGTGGGTTTTGTTCTTCCCTACATCTAAGGGTTCATGCATATATCTCGGTATATCCAATTTGATTCTCTTATCTTGGGACTTTAAATCAATGACATTTTCCTTAATTTCAAATTAATTAACTTAAATGCATGAAAATGATAATGGAATAAATGATTTGCATATTAAGAATATTTGCTAATGATGCATAATTTCATGGCATTATAAAATTAATTCTAAACATTATCATAACATTTTATATGATCAAATGAAGCATGATGTCATGACATAACACATGGCAACCAAAGCATGACATATAAATAATTCAAAGATATAAAAATACCTAAATTTTAATTCTGATTGTCATTTGTTAAAATTATATCAATTTACCATAATACCAACTTTCCCTCAAGTTTCCCAAAAATCCAAAATGGCACACTATTAACTCTAAACATACTTGTGCCAATTTTGATCTATTTTTCAACCTTTAAAATTTCTATTGGCACATCCTAAAATCCTTTAGGATTAAAATCTAAATTCATTTTCAAGGTATCACATAACCTTGAAAATGTCCTAAAGTGTCAACTCTACCATGGTTAGGTTAACTACCCATTCATTTAGGGTTGACATACCCTAAACCCATTTAGCGTGATGGAATCACGCTACTAGGAATCCAATATCTATTAGAGCTCCTTGAGTACACAAGGTACTCACTAGGGATGACTTTCCTAGATACCTTCCTAATGACCCTTCTAGGCTTGGAAGCCTTGGTCATTTTGGTCTTCTCAAGGTTAACCCTGGGAATAACTTCCCTTGTAACCTAATTAGTGGCTTTCCTAGGTTTATTTGAAATCTTAGCCACTAGACATTTACCATAGTCAACTCTAGTGATAACTTCCCTTGTGACCTCGATTTTCCTAGACCTAGGGGTGGTCCATAGTTAAATGAAACACTATGATAAGAGGTCTTATCCACCTTGGACATAGGTTTGTGACCCAAACCTTTCTTGTCCTTAGTTGGTTTCTTCCTACCAACACCTAGACCTTGCCCATTTGAGCCATTAATCATTTTCTCCATCCTTTCAAGGGCCTTTTCTATTTTCTCAAAGCTTTGACCTCAAAGTTTGATTTTCAATTTCTAATTTCCAAATTTTGAATTTTGATTCTTCTTTTGTGAATTTCTCTTCCTCGGCATAAGTATATATTTCTTAGGATTACTACCTAGGTCGTTCTTATCTTTAGGTAAGATCTTGTCCTTAACTCTAAGATTACAATGTTTAGCATCTAAACAAAAATACTTATTTCTAGAATGATCCTTAGGCTTACTACTAGCATGCTTCTTATGGTCATTAACAATTGTAAGTAAATTGAAATGATTCCTAGCATGCTTTCTATCATTACATAAATTACGTGCATTATTAAGATATACCTTAAGGTTTGCCTTAGCTCCCCCTACATGTGATGCTCCTCTCATGTCCTCGGTTGGATTCCTCCCCCTCGGACAATGGCTTCGGTAATGTTCTTTTTTATTGCATTTGAAGCATACTATATGCTCCTTACTCTTGCATATCGGGGCACCGACTTCCTTGACCTTCTCCTTCATCTTAGGTGCCACTTTAACTGTTTCCTTGATTTTTTTGGCCATTTACTCTTGTAATGCCCTTTTCCCCTACACTCAAAGCATATGATATGGTCTTTATTTTTACAAATAATGCTTGAGTTACCTAGCTCTGTGGTAGGAGAGTCATGGTCTAGTTCTTCATTTCTTCTGGAGGTAGATGGCTTCTCTTGCTCTTGCTCCGGAGTTGAGTGTCACTCCTCCCCCTCAATCATAGAGGTGAATGCTTTCTCAATTTCTTCTTCGGATGTTGAACACTTATGAACCTCCAATTCTTCACGCGCTTGAGAGGATGAGCATTCTTTCTCCTTAGATACCTCCTCTTCTTCTTGGATCGATGAGGGTTGTTTATGGAACTTTGCCAATTTTCTCCATAGATCCTTGGCATCCTTATATTCTCCTAACTTGCACAAAAGATCATTACGAATTAAATTAATTAGAATTTTCATTACCCTTTCATTTATCTTGAAGGCTTGAATTTTCTCTTCGGTCCATCTCTTCATCTTGAGGATTCCTCCCTTCTTGCCCCTTGGAGCTTCGAACCCGTCCATCAGGATGAACTGTTGCTCAATGTCCATCATCAAGAATGTCTACATCCTTGCACTCCACGCCGAAAATTCTTCTCGACTTAATGGTGGAGGAATTCAAGTGTCATAATTGAATCTGTTGGTTTGCTCCATTTTTCTTCTCCTCTAGCTATTGCTCTTGTGGTGATGAGTCCGGTGAAGAACGACCCCGCTCTAATACCAATTGAAGGGATCGATTGTGCACGCTAGATGGGGTGAATAGTGATTTCTTCGATTCGTCATTCATTTATGTTTGTGCTTGTCTACAAGTGTTAGTACGCAGCGGAATACAAATACACAACACAAAACCAAACACAAGCATAAGACAAAGGATTTTATGTGGTTCGGAACCTACGGTTCCTACTCCATGGCTGAGCTTTAGTGATGCACACACCACTATCAGCTTCTCCTTCTTAGAAACAATCCGAAGGTGAAGAAATCTCATACAACAAGTTTATACAATAAAATACAACCAAATACAAAGCAATTGAAAGAGTACAAAACCAAAATATTTTACAAGTACACTTTTGATTGCTTGATCTTTCAGTTGCTTTGAAAGGCTTTGAAGACCTGACATGCAGCAGCAATTCCTCTCCAAAAGCTCTAAGAACTGGCAGCTATCTCCTCCCCATCGTAGCTCCTTATAAAGCATGCCTCAGGCTGATTTTTCATCGTTCAGTAGACTACTCTTACCTAGATGTTGACTAGTCACAGTACCGTTGTCTCACAACGACTTAATCCAGGTCAGATTAACTCGAACAATCGACTATCCTGACCTAACCAGTCGACTGCCATAAGCCAGCAGTCAACTGCAAAATATTTTGTGCCCTAGCCACTTAATTCCAATCGACTGCTCAACCCTAGCAGTCAAGTGCTAATGGCCAGTCGATTGCTCAACCCTAAGAGTCGACTGCTAGCGCCACAAATTGTAGTCAAGCTTCAGTCGACTACACGACCAGTCGACTGGTCATAACCCCAATCGATTGCTCGAGTCAAACTAGGCTCCCAAGTATCGTACACTTGGTCAGTGACTAGTGCATAACCCCAGTCGACTGGTACACCTCAAACATGAGGTTTAACCTAAGTATGGTCCCCTCATACTTGATCGACCAACCTTAGCCTAGACTTAAGCCTTATAGTCATCTCCATCAATCTCACACCCTTAGGGTCCATCCAAGTCCTCCACAACTCCTTCACTCTTCGCGTTAGTATTTAGATGCTTCCATCGACTATCTTATGCTAACCGAGTCTTCTTTGCTAAGGTTCATTTGGACTTATGTCACCAAGACTACATGCTTGGACTTTACGCTACCAAAAACCTCACCTTTGAACTTTCTGATAGCCAAGCCTCAATGCTTGAACTTTCACCGTTAAGACTACACACTTGGACTTATGCGACCAAGATTTCAAACTTGGACTTTCCATGCCAATAACATTCTTTGACTTTTCATACCAAGTATCCAAACTTGGACTTCCATGCTAAGACCATTCTTGGACTTTCCATGCCAAGACTATTCTTGGACTTCCCATGCCAAGTATCCAAACTTGGACTTCCATGCCAAGACCATTTCTTAGACTTTCCATGCCAAGTATCCAAACTTGGATTTCCCCTCGAGTCTGGTCAACCTTGACATGAGGTTTTATTGCTCCAATAATCTCCCTTAAATAATCTCCCTCATATGACTTTGGATATCCCAAACATCCACTAGTCATATGGTCAACATATGGTCAAACCATATCTAATCATATTGATAAACATCAAAATGTTACTCAAGTCCCATTCGAGTCTGGTTAACATTGACCCGGGGCCTATTGTACTAACACGTCCAACTCTTCCGATGATGACTCTTCCCAAGTTACTTTTATTGCCTTCTTCTTCTTTTCCTTATTTGGCTTTCCTTCCTTTTTTAGATTAGCACACTCTGACTTGTAATGTCCCTTTCCATTGCATTCGTAGCAAGTAACTACATACCACAGTCGACTCATCCTATTCTCTATCACCCTTTTGTAAATCTTTTTTTGTTAAATATCTTTCTTACCATATTTCCCATTTCCTATTCTCCATTTGAATTCAATTCTGATTAATCTTCGAACTCATGTTTTGGTTTGGATTTCTTTCCTTCTTTGGTTTTGTTCGGACCTGTAATCAAGGCAATACCATTCTTAATCCTAGTGTGCAATTGACTTGCTTTTTCACCATCTAACATTTTACAATTAAAAAGTTGTTTAATTGTTGGTGCAATCGACTCGAGTTTGACTCAAGCAATATTTTGATGTTTGATAAAACGTATGACAATGTAATTGTCATGGGAAGTCCAAGTGTGTAGCCTTGGTCACATAAGTCCAAGTGTGTAGTCTTGGCGGTGAAAGTCCATGGGTCTTGGCATTTGGAAAGTCCAACATGGAGTTGGCAAGGGAATTCCAAGTGTGTAGCCTTGGCATGGAAAGTCCAACATTGAGTTGGCAAGGGAAGTCCATGTAAGAGATTTGAGGCCGCTAGAGGGGGGTGAATAGCGTCGTGCTCGTTCGATAATGGAATTCGTTGCGTTTGTCTCTACAATTTCGTTAGTGCAGTGGAAATAGAAGTAATACAATAACAAAATATGACAAACACAACAAGAACACAAGTATGTAATGTGGTTCGGAACCACACGGTTCCTACTCCACGGATCGGGCTCTAAAAGCCCTAGCAATGCAAACACGCACTACTAATCACAATAACTCCTTCTCGACACAAGTCGGAGGTGGAGAAACCTCGTACAAACGATCTTACAATAGCAAGAACGAAATACAAGCAATATACAAAGCAAATACGAAAGACAAGTAAAGAAAGAACTTTACAACACTTGTTTTTGATTGCTTAAATTCTTGGTTGCTTGCTTGCACTTAGAGACCTGATTTACAGCAACAAATCGCCCCAATAGCTCTCAAGAACCGAATCCATTTTTCTCCATCACGAGCTCCTTTTATAGCTTCAACCTGTGCTGAAAAATATCGATCAGTCGACTTCCCCTCGAGTCGACTATCCATGCCAAGACCATTACTTGGACTATCCGTGCCAAGTATCCAAACTTGGACTTCCCCTCGAGTCTTACTCGAGTCTAGTCAACCTTGACATGAGGTTTGATTGCTCCAACAATCTACCTCAAATAATCTTTCCCATATGACTTTGAATATCCCAAATATCCACTAGTCATATTGTCAACATATACTGAAACCATATCCAACCATATTGACAAACATCAAAACACTACTCGAGTCTCACTTGAGTCTGGTCAACATTGACCCGGGGCTTATTGCACCCTCCCCTTTTTGATGTTTGATAATACCTTTAAATTAGGCTAACCAATAAGCTAAACTATTCCTTTTCTTATACCAAAGCATAATGAAGGTTTTCCTATCTTAAACCTTTACTTCTCCACCTTTGGCATACATAAAAAAGTTTATCAAGATTTTCAATGTTTCATCTCCCAATGAGATCCTACATTCTCCCCCTTTGTCCAAAATCATCTAGGATGCCTTCACACTTCTTAGTGATACAACCCCTATCACTAAATGAGAGGCAAGCCACAATGAAGGTTTACTAAACCCTCACTTCTTCCCCTTTGTAATCAAAGTTTATCCATCATACCAAGATAATGACCTCCCCCTAAAGGCTTACTCCCTCTTAACCATTGCACCAATAATGTCGTTGGAGAGTTTCTAAGCCTATAGAAAATCTAAACAATCGAAAATAAGGGTAAAAATTCAACATTGAACTTTCATTATCCTTACAATTTGATACTCCACCCTAACTCACACTCCTAATCATTTTCAATGATTGTTTCACCCTTCCAATGCTTTCTAAAGCATATCATAGGGTTAGGAGACGTTAGGGTACCTAGGGGTGTTAATAACTAGCTAAACAAATCTTGTTCAGCCAATATCAGACACGACAGTCAACTGAAATAAAAATTAGTTGGCAGTCGACTAGTTTCTGCAATTTGTAGAAATCATACTTCAAATTAGAATTTTAAAAATTCATAAGTAATTATATATAATTTGAAAAATCATGAAAATTCATATGTACATTACTTACAAGAAATACAATAAGAGAAAAATAATTTTAAGTTAAAATACCCATTATTTTAAGAGATTGAAACAAAATTCAAATGCATTAAAAAATTTCAATGTTTTGCCTAACTTTGTGTCAATATGATCAATGATGATTGCTATCAAAAGATAGACTTCACCAGTATTTTTTAAAATGACTTTAAAGTCTTATTTTAAACCATGGTCTATGAGCTAGATGTACATGACTTGTACATTAGCTTTTCTCATGATTCCTCCATGTTATATTATGAGTTTGTGTTCATCTAGCTACAACATCTATGCACCTTGAACTTAACTCATTTTCCTAGCATCTTTTTTTTTTTTATTTACATCAAGTATCACGTACGATTTCTCTTCCCTACTAATCCTGATGGTCGATCACCCCGATCCCACGGATGTTTTCCAATGGTCGACGTGAGTAAATCAGGATAACGCGTGGCCCAAGCATGTTTGAACCCATGCGGCACCAGGAAGGACTGACCACGCTGCGACGAAGGGGTTGATTTCGACCACCATTCGCGCAGCGCACGCTGCCAGGGCGGAATTGACCCCTGGAAGTGTAGAGGGGAGCCTTGTGATTAACCAATGTGTCGTTGCCCTGGGGGTCATTTTCCTAGCATCTCACATATATCTAGGGTGTATCAAAGCACACACAAGTCATCCTTATAATTTTTGTGAGATGTGGGTTTTGTTCTTCCCTACATCTAAGGGATCATGCATATATCTCGGTATATCCAATTTGATTCTCTTATCTTGGGACTTTAAATCAATGACATTTTCCTTAATTTCAAATTAATTAACTTAAATGCAAGAAAATGATAATGGAATAAATGATTTGCATATTAAGAATATTTGCTAATGATGCATAATTTCATGGCATTATAAAATTAATTCTAAACATTATCATAACATTTTATATGATCAAATGAAGCATGATGTCATGACATGACACATGGCAACCAAAGCATGACATATAAATAATTCAAAGATATAAAAATACCTAAATTTTAATTCTCATTGTCATTTGTTAAAATTATATCAATTTGCCATAATACCAACTTTCCCTCAAGTTTTCCAAAAATCCAAAATGGCACACTATTAACTCTAAACCTACTTGTGCCAATTTTGATCTATTTTTCAACCTTTACAATTTCTATTGACACATCCTAAAATCCTTTAGGATTAAAATCTAAATTCATTTTCAAGGTATCACATAACCTTGAAAATGTCCTAAAGTGTCAACTCTACCATGATTAGGTTAACTACCCATCCATTTAGGGTTGACATACCCTAAACCCATTTAGCGTGATGGAATCACGCTCCTAGGAACCCAATATCTATTAGAGCTCCTTGAGTACATAAGGTACTCACTAGGGATGACTTTCCTAGATACTTTCCTAATGACCCTTCTAGGCTTGGAAGCCTTAGTCATTTTGGTCTTCTCAAGGTTAACCCTAGGAATAACTTCCCTTGTAACCTAATTAGTGGCTTTCCTAGGTTTCTTTAAAATCTTAGCCACTAGACATTTACCATAGTCAACTCTAGGGATAACTTTCCTTGTGACCTCGATTTTCCTAGACCTAGGGGTGGTTCCATATTTAAATGAAACACTATGATAAGAGGTCTTATCCACCTTGGACATAGGTTTGTGACCCAAATCTTTCTTGTCCTTAGTTGGTTTCTTCCTACCAACACCTAGACCTTGCCCATTTGAGCCATTAATCATTTTCTCCATCCTTTCAAGGGCCTTTTCTATTTTCTCAAAGCTTTGACCTCAAAGTTTGATTTTCAATTTCTAATTTCCAAATTTTGAATTTTGATTCTTCTTTTGTGAATTTCTCTTCCTCGACATAAGTATATATTTCTTAGGATTACTACCTAGGTCGTTCTTATCTTTAGGTAAGATCTTGTCCTTAACTCTAAGATTACAATGTTTAGCATCTAAATAAAAAAACTTATTTCTAGAATGATCCTTAGGCTTACTACTAGCATGCTTCTTATGGTCATTAACAATTGTAAGTAAATTGAAATCATTCCTAGCATGCTTTCTATCATTACATAAATTACGAGCATTATTAAGATATACCTTAAGGTTTGCCTTAGCTCCCCCTACATGTGATGCTCCTCTCATGTCCTCGGTTGGGTTCCTCCCCCTCGGACAATGGCTTCGGTAATGTTCTTTTTTATTGCATTTGAAGCATACTATATGCTCCTTACTCTTGCATATCGGGGCACCGACTTCCTTGACCTTCTCCTTCATCTTAGGTGCCACTTTAACTATTTCCTTGACCTTCTCCTATACCAACGAGCACGTCTGAGTTATTACACCTAGGATTCTACTAATGTTGTTTTATTCCTGAGATCTGCTCCTACGTAATCACCTCACCTAAGTTATACTATCTACAGATCTCAATCATGGTATCAATCGCGACAATACATAACCAAATTTATTCATGAGATCCGCCCCTACGGAGTCACCTCACCCAAGTTATACTATCTACTAATCTCAATCATAGTATCAATCGCGACAATACATAACCAAATAAGCATTTAACCATGATGCCCAATAATAACAGCAAAAACACATTAATGGAGGTCAATAGCTGAAACTAATTACTATATAACTAAGGAGGCCATGCCAGGACAAAGTCAAGTCAATACTAAATAAAGCATCAGATGCCTATATATCTATATATATATCCTAAACTACGTAAGCCATGTAGTCATGTCATCATGCACTAGGATCTAGAGAATTAAAGAACCTATATGTGTACCTTCTACGAATTTATCTATTTTAGTCATATTATTCTACTAGTCTAATCCTAATACTAGTCCAACAATTAAGAGGTAAACATATACCGATAATACCTAATCATTTCTATCTCAATGATAACTAGGTACGTATAACAGTAATAGCAATTTATAACCATATGCTAACGATAAACCAGCAACCTAAAAATTCCACAGTCTATCAGATATAAGGTTAAAACAACGCTAGACAAATCACAAAGTGAAAATATGATACCAACCTAAGTAAACAGCATAACCAATATAACCAATATAAATATGCACTAAATTCTAAAATTATAGAATCCACCCACCTCTAACTGTCGAACGCCAACTATCTTCCAATCTGAGGATTTGCTTCAGCTTTCGACTCTTTTCATTGAGGCTAGTCATCAAAGGAGAATTTCGAGTCCTTTGCTTCTTCCTGTGAACTGTCTTCCTAAGCATCCACAATCCCAAAACTGCGACGGTAATGGAGATAGGCCAAGCTGGTTTCGTCTTAGAGAATGGTAAGAGCACAATGGGAAGCTTCCACCAAAGCACCCCTTTCTTCTCTTCGACATTAGCCAAAATGCAATCAGGGACAATTTTCTCATCATCCATTTTAATAGAAGAATCACAGCTCGCATCTTGTGTGCTCATGTACACGACAGACTCCTCTTTTTCGGCTCTGCAAACCCCACCATTCTCCCTTCAATTCCATTGCTTCCTCCTCATCGTCTTTGTTGGTGATCTCGTGCTCATCTTTTCTAGATGATGAAGAGGCAAAAGCCTGGCTTATTGTTCTCCGCTCAGATCCACTGTTCGAACTGTTGCAGCAATGAAACACCGCAATAGCTTCGCTTCATAACCAGAGGAGGCAGCGCATCCATCGCCAACAACAGCGCAGAAGGTCTGGTGGCCGGCGAAGCTCATCGCGGTGAGCATGGAGTTCCTGGGGCAGCCACTGAGGGAGAAGCCCAGTGACAGCACTGATCGGACGCTGTGATGATGTCGTCGACCTGGATCGCGCAAAGGAGAGCGGCAACAACGAAACAACGGCGACTGGCGGATGAGAAGAGGCGCGACAAGGAGGCAGTGCTCGCGGGATTGGGGAAATAGAGGGTGGCACAGTGGCTGGCTGGTGTTGTGTGCGGGGCGGCCGTGGTTAGGGCTCCAGTGGCAGCGGTTCGAGCTCGAGCAGCTGCGACGAGAATGAGAGGCGCGCCGAGGAGAAGGCGACGGCAATTTTGGGAAGAAATGGGAAACTTACCAAAATTAATACCTAGGTTTCCTATTTATAGCATACATTTAGGGTTTAATTAACCCTTGACTAAATCCTTTATTGACCTTATCAATCCAACATAGTTTTATAAAACTTACCCAATCTTTTCGTACGATCCACCATATCAAGTCGATCTAAATCCCGAAATTGCCAACTAGAATACAAATAAATAACTGTATTTCCTTTTAATAAATAAATATATTTATTTTATTTAGTTCATTTTAAATTATATCATTATTAATTTTCTTAAATTAAATTTTAATTTTATTAATTTTTTTTTCGATATATTACATCGATTCTGATTCATCTTCGAACTCATGTTTTGGTTTGGATTTCTTTCCTTCTTTGGTTTTGTTCGGACCTGTAATCAAGGCAATACCATTCTTGATTTGACCCAATTTAGCTTGTTCGTGCAGTTCTAATTCACAAAAAAGATCATCTAATCTAATTAAGTAAAGATCCTTATATACTTTGTAGGTATCAACTATTGATGTGCATAAAGTGTTATGGGAAAAAGCCTTAAGCATATACCAGATTATATCGTGATTTTCTATTTGATGTCCTATTAGGCTAGGTCCATTCAAAATATCTTTAATCCTAGTGTGCAATTGACTTGCTTTTTCACCATCTAACATTTTACAATTAAAAAGTTGTTTAATTGTTGGTGCAATCGACTCGAGTTTGATCCAATTTGGTTTTGTTAAGTAAGCATATACCAGATTGCTTGAATGTTTGGTTGCTTGCTTGCACTTGGAGACCTGATTTGCAGCAACAAATCGCCCCAATATCTCTCAAGAACCGAATCCATTTTTCTCCATCACAAGCTCCTTTTATAGCTTCAACCTGTGCTGGAAAATATCGATTAGTCGACTGCTCGGGATCATCAGTCGACTGATCACATTGTTGCTGTGAGACAATAGTGTAATCCACGCTGGAAAAATCCAACGGCTAGGACATCAGTCGACTGATCATGAGCATCAATCGACTGTTCAAGCATCACTCGACTGCTCGTCCCAGCGGTCGAGTGAGACTCCATTCTATGCCCCAAAATTCGAGAATCAGTCGACTGATCACAAGATCAGTCGACTGCTCATCCAATCAGTCGACTGTCCATCTATGGCAGTCGACTGCTAGGGCAATTCCCACAGTCAAACCCTAGTTGACTACGTGAGTCGACTGTCACATGGCACCAGTTGACTGGCACACCTCAAACATGAGGTTTTAGCCCAAGTATGGTGCCCCCATACTTGCTAGACCACCCTTAGCCTAGACCTAAGCCTTCTAGCCACCTCCATCATCCTTACGCCTCTCGGATCTCTCCAAGTCATCCATGACTTATTCATCCATCGTGCTAGCCTTCAGGTGCTTCCATCGACTATGTTATGCTAACGGTGTCTACACCGCCAAGGCACATTGGACTTACGCCGCCAAGACTCCGCTTGGACTTTACGCCGCCAACCATTGGACTTATGCTGCCAAGACTCCCGCTTGGACTTTACGCCACCAATATCAAACCCCTTGGACTTCTCAAATGCCAAGACTCAAGCTTGGACTTTCCCTTGCCAACCCATGTTGGACTTTCCATGCCAAGACCCATACTTGGACTTTCCCAAATGTCAAGTGTCCCACTTGGACTTTCCATGTCAAGTACCCATGACTTGGACTTTTCATGATCACATGGTCAACCCTAGTCAACCATCAAAGTCTCCCTCGAGTCAAACTCGAGTCTGGTCAATTATAACCTGGGTCGATTGTATAAACAATCTCCCCAAAACATCAACAGACATTAATGTCAAACATCAATGTCAACTTATTTTGTCAAACATCAAAACATCACTCGAGTCAAACTCGAGTCTGGTCAATCGTGACCTGGGCCGATTGCACCAACAATCTCTCCCTTTTTGATGTTTGACAAAACAAACCTTGAGTTAGGCCCCTAACTCAAATTCCCTTACCAATTTTCTAAATTGGTAATTTAATGTTCTCCCCCTTTTTGACATACATCAAAAAGGTTATCTCTCCAAGGAGGTTAATGTCTCATGTCCCAATGAGATCTTACAATCTCCCCCTTGGTCCAAAGATACCTAGGATGCCTACCATCGTCCTAGTGATAAGTCTCATATCACTCAAGAGAGGCAATCCTATACTTTCCCCCAATTTCCAAATTGGGTATGTGAAAATCTCATTTTTCCTTCCCATGAGGAAAAATACCATCCATCATCCCATGATGGATACCTCTCCCTAAAGGCTTGTTCCCCCTTGAGCATTGCACCAACAATGTCTTTGGGAAGTCCCTAAGCCAATAGGAACTCTAAACCATCAAAGATAAGGTTAGAAATTCAACATTGAACTTTCCAACACCTTAAATTTGATACAAACCCTAAACACCTCTCCAAATCCATATCCAATGGATTTTCATCCTTTATAATGCTTCCCAAAGCATATCCTAGGGTTAGGAGTGATTAGGGACCTTAACCGTAGTTGAAATCGGGCTAAACAAACCTAGTTTTCTCGAAATCAGCATTGGCGACTTCTACTACGATCGACACTCACATCGATCGCCACCAAGGGCGGGCCGATCGATAATCAAATTTCTGAATTTTAGTTATCAGAATCGAATTTCAGAAAATCATAAGTAATTCTACGTATATCTAAAAATCACGAAATTTGATACGTATTTTACACATACAATCGGTGAAAAATCTTGGAAAAATATTTTAACCATTAAAATAGGAGATTGGTACAAAGTTCAAAAACTGTTAAAACTTTAAGGTTTTTGATCTACTTTGCATCAACTTCTACAATGATAATGACTATCAAAAGATAGACTTCACCAAGGTTTTCTAAAGTGATTTTAAAACGTTTTTGAAAACCTATTTTGAACCATGATTTATTGGCTAAATATACATAACTTGCATATTAGCTTTCCTCATAATTCTTAGTGATGTTTGAAATAAGTTTAAGTTAATCTAGATGCACTACCTATACACCTTGAACCTAACTTATTATCCTAACATCTCACATATTATCTAAGATGTAAACACACACATACATGTCAATTTAGATGTGAGATGTGGAGTTAGGATTATTATGGCCTCATGCATTTTCTAGGCAACCCTACTTGATTCCCTTATAAATGGGACTCCAAGTCATGTCATTTTTCCTTAAATCAATTTTAATCAAAATAAATACATGAATGATCATGGCATAAATGATATCAATAATAACGCATGGCCAATGATCATGATGTCGTGGCATGTGATATAATCTAAAAACGAACATGACATCTAAAATAATCCTAAACAATGGCATGACATGTTATATGATAAGATGAAATTTCATGTCATGATATGGCAATTTTCCATAAACCAATACATTAATACAAGCACATAATCAGACACAAATGATTTTCATAAACAGAATATTTCATTCAATTTAAGAAAACTTCAGTTTTTACATCCAAAATAGAGATTTGAGACGCTCAATCTCACTACAAAAACTAAAAACAAAAATCCTAACATCCTCTAGCTCTAATCATTTGCATAAGGTGGAGGTGGAGGAGGCTGCTTGCTCAAGGTCCAGGCTCACATCATCTCGTACATATCGAGCTGACGTTGCTCAATGCGGTTCTGTGACTCCTCAATCCGAATGTAGCGCTCCTCCATCCGACTGAGATGCTCGCCCATGGAGGATTGCCCCACTATAAGCTCTGACAGCCGAGAGTCAACTGTCTGCTGGTAGTCCTGGAATCTGGCCTCCAGCTGTCCAAATCGATCTGAAGGACCTGCTGCTGATGCATCTGCTGGCATCTGGTCCTCCTCATCAGCAGCATCTGGATCCTCATATTCCTCTGCAGCCTCTCTAGGCACTAGAGGTGGCTCCCCACGTGCCCTGGGCGGAGGTCGAGGTGCCAGCTCCATCTGCCCATGTCCCATCCGTAGCTTCGCCAATGAGAAGTTACGAACTGATATACAGTCGTAAACTTCAGATAGCGCCCTCAGCGATCCCCTGTTAATGTTAATGCCTAATGACTCTAACCATGCAGTGATGATGTGACTAAAAGGCATATGCACTTTCCCTTGCACAGGGGATATGAAATGTACAATGCAATGAAACATGTTCAATGCAATATTTATATCTAGTCTATGACGCATGGCGTATAGGAGAAAGAGATGGGGAGGCCGAATCTTGGCCAGACCCCGAGTCACAATCGGAAGAAGGCACCCAACAATGACTTTGTAGAGTACATTATCGGGCGCAGATAGCTCATTAATGGGAAATAGGTTCTGAGCTGGTGGGCGAGGATGGCGAAAGACATGCTCATGCATGGAGTCCAAGGAGATATGATCCAAGGGCTCAGGTAGAGGGGCATCGAAGGTAGGGTAAAATATGAAAGTATCAGCCGATGGCTTACACTCAAGAAACTCCTACAATATCGTAGGAGTGAACTCTAAGTCGCATTTTGCAACGCGGGTAGTGTAGGTAGGACCATCATCTACCTTCTTTAAGTTTTGATAGAACTCCTTAAGGAGATCATCATTTATGGCATGAGTGCATAATACTATCTTCATGAGATGATAATATGATAAAATTTCCATGACATCACCGCAGTAACGAGTAAAGAAATCCCTATCAATGTACCTAACCAATATGGTTTGGTACAACTGTGATTCAACCTCAGTCGGGTCATTTCTACGGGATCGCCTATATGAATGCAATGCAGTGACATGAAATGCAAAGACACAAATGCACGATTAGATCATAATGAGTTATAATGAAAAAATTAGGGTTTTAGAGGAGTAAAAAGTTATACTTTGGCTCCATTGAGGATGATGAGGAGAGGGTACTCAGACACCACTGAAGAGGGCACCGGAGAGTTCGCCGGAGCAGTGGTTTCGCCGGAACCTTAATCGAAGAAGAAAACATCATCAGAGATGAGTAGATTAGGGTTGTGAGATGCTAAAAACGTGAGCGGAGGAGTTTGGCTATCAAACCTAGGACTTAGGTGGCCGGCGCGATCGGAAGAGTTGGTCGGAGAAGGAGGCGACGACCGGAGAGGAGGAAGAAGGCGAGAGATCGAGCGTGAAGATGTCGAACCCTAGCGATTCGGCGTTATAAAATTGCGAATCTAGTTGACTGATATGCAACATCAGTCAACTGATTGTAGCTTATGAGCGATTTTACCGAATCGGCAATGATCGCGCTTGGCCAAAGCCATTGATCGTTGATCATTCTCAGATCGTGCTAGATAACATCATCGATCGATGTTGCTCATCACGATCGATGCGATCACCACTGCTCAAAGAAGCACTCGTGATGATCCTCTCGCCTCGATGAATAAGATTACTATCACCGATCGATGTACAAAATAGTCGAGTCCTAGAAACAGCACTCGACTGCCAGACTCACCGTATCGTGCTATAGTAGTAACAGTCGACTGATAAACTGTATCAGTCGACTGATCTCTGATTTCCAGTTCTGAAATTGAGTGAATTTCGATTTCTTCACTCAATTTGTTTCATTTTATCATGTTTACTCTTATATGTCGAATATATTAATGTTATGCTTATATTCATGCATTTGTTAATGTATTTTGGTATTTTATTTCATTTTAGCAAACATTAACATCCAATGGTTTCAAAATCCTAACATCTCACCCTTTCTAAGTGTTGAAATACACATTCAAGGTAAAAGACTTGTTTTGTGAGATGCAATTCACCCTAGACATTCCTTCCATGCAAACACATGGTGAAACACATGAAACATGGTAAGTGCAATACATCAAGTGTGTGGCACTTGAGTATCACTCTTGATGTAACTTCTACACCTTAAAAACACTTCTCTTGATACATTAATTCCTAAAGTGTGCCAAAGATCAAAATGACACACTATGACCTCTAAATCTAGATTGTGCCAATTTTATTGATTTTTCATGATTTCAAAAATATATTGGCACATCCTAAAATCTTTTAGGATAGAATATCAAACTTATTTCCAAGGTATCCATAACCTTTAAAATAACCTAACATATCAACTTTGCTATGGTTGAGTTAACTACTCATCCAATCAAAGTTGGCACATCCTAACCCATTTAACGTGAATCAATCACGCTCTTTGGAACCCAAAATCTATTTGAGCTCATTGGATTAATTAGGTATTCCTTAGGGATAACCTCCCTAGATACCTTCATAATGACCCTTCTAGGCTTATTAGCCTTGGTCATTATGGTCTTGCCATGGTTAGTCTTAGGGATTGCCTCCCTAATAACCTTCATAATAGCTTCCTTAGGTTTCTTAGAAACTCTAGCCACTAAGCACACACTATGGTTGGCCTTAGGAATAATTTCCCTAGAGACCTTGGTTTTCTTAGATCTAGGTTTAGTTCCATAATCAAATGGAACATTGTGATAAGTAGGCATTACTTTCTTAGACATAGGTTTGTGACCCAAACCTTGTCTCCTAGATGATTCTTGCCTCTTACACCCTTTTTGTTGACTTCTAGATCCTAGAGTTTGACACTTTGACCCTTTAAATTGATTTTGTATATTTGCAAGAGTCTTTTCCAATTTCTCAAGTCTTGACCTCAACGCTTGATTTTCTAACTCTAATTGCCCAAATGATTTTTGATTAGGTTTTTGGGCATTACCATTCACTTTAGGCATATGTCTACCCTTATTGGGATTGATGCCTAAATGATTTTCTGTTAGTTAAAGCCCTAGAACCAATCATGTGATGGTTGAATAGGGAACATTTTGTATCATATTCTATAAAGGCAAAGGATTGGTTATTATATTTACATCTTGCTTGTGCCAGCTAATTTAAATATAATAATGCCCTAGAAAAGTAGGTTCTTTTCTATAGCACATCAATTGGCAGAATTGATTATGAGAGGCTGTAGAGAACACTTTCCTAAATGTTCCTAGTCGAGTATTAATATGCAAGGGCAATATTAATACATAAAGACTAGCATGTAGGTCAATTGATGACTTGATCTCACAAGTCATGGATATATGATATCAAGTTGACACATGGGTATATATTGGAGAATATATACTGAACTGACCTGCCATGAGAAAGTTTCATGGATCGTTATATGAGTGTCATAAACTTTCTCATGTGACTATTGGTATGAATAGTCCTTAGACCTGAAGTCACTATGGTTCCCTACATAAGGAGTTATGTACTTTGGTATCGTCAAACGTCACCCGTAACAGGGTGGACCATAAAGGCGATTACTGGGTATGTAACAAATTATGCGGAGGGATGTGAGTGATGTAGATGGGATCTATCCCTTCCATATGACGGGAGTGATATCGGTGGGCCCCTTGATTGAGTAGAACTACTAAAACGCATGGCCATGCTCGAATGAGTCAATATGAGATATTGAGCTCATTTGTTTGAGTTAGTTTACTCAGGGATCAAGAAACACATAGATTGATCGAGGATGACACGGTCTATGCCTCATTGATCAATCTGATATCAAGGATAGAAGGACACGGTCCTATATTATAGTAGTCACGGAAAGGTTAGTCGGATCTTGACTTATCTCGTAACTTGGGTAGCAATGATGTATTGCTAGATGCCGCTCATTGCTTGTGTATCTAAAAGAGTTTAGATCCACTGCCAACGTTATAAGAGCCTATAGGGTCACACACAAAGAGCATGATAATTAGAGAAATTAGAGTATTCTAGTTTGACTAGAATAATTTGGGAATAAGCTTAAGTACAAAAATGGTTTTTGGACTTTAAGCTTAATGAGAATTTTAGCTAATTGATTTAATGAGATTAATTCAATATGTTACCTTATTGATTTAATAAGATTAATTCAATATGATAACATAAGCTTAATTGAATTAATAAGATTAATTCAACATGCATGAAAGCCACATAAGAATGCCACATAAGCATGCCACCTAAGCATCCACCTAAGCATCCACCTAAGCTAGATGAGGTGGAAGAAGACAAATTGGTTTTTGTCTCCTTAAGTGGCCGGCCAAACAAGGATATGTCTCAATGCAATGGATTGCATTGAATGTGTGGAGGTGAAAGGGTTTTTCCAACCCTATAAAAGACACCCTAAGTGGCCGGCCAAAGGAGAGAGCATTTGGCTTTGTTGTTGGTGGAAGCTTTGGTTGTGTTGTTGTGGTTGTGAGAGAGCTTGGTTGAAGCTTTGGTTGTGTGGGTTTGTGAGTGTAGGCTAGCAAGAAGAGGAGTCTTCTTCTTCCTTTCTCCTTTTCCCTCTCTTCCTCTCCTTTAGGGACTTCTCTAGCAAGAAGTAAAGGAGAGCTCCTCTAGTTTTTCTTTTGTGAGACAAGAGCTTGCTCGTGTGGATACATATAGAGGCACGGACATTTGAACGTGCTAAAAGATCCAACACATCCAAGGAAAAGCGGGATTGCAAAGGGCACGCAACAAAGGTAATCCTCTCCTATAAGATAGGCTTGGTTTAGAGAAATTTATTTTATACGAGTTTGCTTTCGCATGGATCACTTGGAAGGGATCCTAATTTTTCCGTTGCGCATATGTCATTTGGCATAAAGAATTCCCTACAGTGGTATCAGAGCCACTTAAGTAAAGATCGATAAAAAATAGGTTTTCTATTTTATATGTGATATAGAAGTAGGATAAATTTTATTATGAGTTGATAATTGCATTAGCAAATTTTCAAACATAATAAAATATCCAATGTCTTTTAAAAGTTAAAATGACATGGTGCATGGTTATGGCCTAGTCCCAAAGAGTTTGTGATTGTGTGTTGTAATTCTTAATACGGCTGCGATGGTCGTGCCTTTCTCCTAATATTCTTGTTGTAAAATTAGTTTTAGACTAATGTAACTCGAGTATTTCTCCTTTTGTAATGTACAAAACAAGGATGGAGGGTCCATTGGAAGATGAGGTTACAAGGAGGAAGTCAACACACAAGACAACCAAAAGGAAGCACTTAGGAGAAGATGCTATCCCTAGGTTGACCAATCAATCTTTTCATTGGCTTGAGAAGATTGTAGAATAAGGGTCCATAGCCATGACACGTTAGTTTAATATGTATGTGATGCATGTTAGTTTAGCTTGTATGTGATGCATGATTAGTTTAGCTTATATGTGATGTATGCTAATATGTATATGATACATGTTTATTTCTTAATAAGTCTAAACGATATGCCTACCAAAGTTGGTACTCACTACTTCCTCGATCATTTGTTATTGGGTTTGCCAAAGCAAAGCAATGCATTTTATCTTGAGGGGTGCGAGTGGACAATCGTGATGTCCCGCTATCGCCTTGGTTAAGACTTAATTAAGTGTTTTCTTAATTGGTTAAGAAAGTAGAGGCATATATTAGCTTTGAACATAAGTGTTAACATTAGTTTTGTGTGATTTCCAACATCACTTTGTCTTAGAAGTGGTCGCTGTTCGATATCCAAGAAGGCCCTGTGCCTCGCCACACCGAAGTCGGTTTAGGAATAAACACTAAACTAATCTAAAACTTAACCAAAGCTATTAAAGAGTTACATCAGATGTAATTGGCAAAAGATTGCCTACCTAATTATATACTACGCCTTGGGCGATTAGCCAAAGCTAACTCAAGACTAATTATGATGTGGATCTTTATCCCATATAAATTTATAGCTAAATAGTAGCTATGAGAATTTAGTGGGAGCCTCATTTAATTAAAGGCCTAATTAAATGATTTAGGTATGATACTTAACTTTGCATTTTAATGTTGTAGATCACCATGTCATCTAACACGACACACCCTCAACTCTGCGATCTGCCCTGAGAAGGACAAGCTCAATGGAGCAACTTTTCTTGATCGGTATAGGAACTTGAGGATTATCCTCAAGCAAGAACGCAAACTATATGTCCTAGAGCATCCTCAAATACCCCTACCACGCCACTGCAGGTTAAAAGGATGCTTATAAGAAGCATCAAGATGACGCATTAGATGTGTCATGCCTTATGCTTGCCACCATGAACTCTAAGCTTCAGAAGAAACATGAGAACATGGATGCCTATGATATGGTTGAGCATTTGAAACAACTATATCAAGGACAAGCTAGGCACGAGCGTTTTGAAGTGTCTAAGGCTCTTTTGCATGCAAGATGCAAGAAGGAACACTGTAGGAACTCACGACTAAAATGATTGGGTACGCTGAGAACCTTGAAAGACTAGGTTTTCCATCGAGCCAAGAATTGGCAATCGATGTTATCCTCGCAATCGCTTCAAGCATACAATCAATTCGCCATGAATTATAACATGAATGAAATTGATAAACCTTTGCTCGAGATTCTCAAAGATGTTGAGAATCACAACCAAATCTCAAGAAGAAAGTTAGTAATGTACTAATGGTCAAGAAGGCACAAGGTAAGCAAAGGCAAGGGTAAGACCCAAGCCAAAGGCAAGGCCAATTCATCCACTTCAAAGGGTAAAGGTAAAGTACCTAAGGAAGGGACCGCCTATTGCGTGAGATCGACACCGGAAGCGGAATCGCAAAGTCTACCTTGAGGAAGTAAAGAACAAGAGAAGTGGGACTTCGCCTCGTATACGTTATAGAAGTTAATCTATCTATTTCTTCTACATGGGTATTAGATACCTGATGTGCATCTCACATTTGTACTAATGTGCAGGAGAAATAGTAGAATAATGGCAAAGGGTGAAGTGGACCTACGAGTAGGCAATGGCGCAAAAGTTGCTTTGTCAGAAATGTAGGGAACATATTCTTTGTCTTTGCCCACTGGGCTTATCTTAGAACTAGAGGAGTGCTTCTATGTACCGCATTAACAAAGAACATAATTTCAGATCTTGTTTAGACAAGAAAACTTTTCTTTATAATAAAGGACAAATGTTGTTCCATTTATTTAAATGAAATGTTCTATTGTAATGCACCACTTATGAATGGTCTCTATGTTCTAGATTTAGATAACCCAATTTATAACGTAAATACCAAACGGTTCAAATCGAATGATTTGAACCAGACATATCTCTGGCACTGTCGCCTAGGTCACATAAATGAAAAACGCATATCCCAACTCCATAAAGATGGATTATTGGACTCATTTGATTTTGAATCATATGAGGTATGCGAGTCTTGTCTTTTAGGAAAGATGACTAAAACTCCATTTAGTGGACATGGCGAGAGAGATGACGGACTTGTTAGGACTCATACATACTGATGTATGTGGCCCTTTCAATGTCGAAGCCAGAGGAGGCTATAAGTACTTTATTACTTTCACTGATGATATGAGTAGATTTGGCTACTTATATTTGATGATACATAAGTCAGAATCCTTTGAAAAGTTCAAAGAATTCAAGAATGAAGTACAAAACCAACTTGGTAAGCGTATTAAGCTACTTCGATCAGATCGAGGTGGTGAATACCTTAGTCAAGAGTTTCGTGATCACCGGCCGAGTGTGGGATAATATCCCAACTCACTCCACCGAACACCACAATGGAATGGTGTATCCGAGAGGAGAAATCGACTCTATTAGATATGGTACGATCAATGATGAGCCGATCGATCTACCTACTTCCTTTTGGGGTTTAGCTCTAGAGACACCGCTTTCACACTTAATCGCGCCCCATCAAAAGTAGAAAAGACACCATATACGATATGGATCGAAGAGTCCCAAAATGTCTTTTATAAAGATTTGGGGTTGTGAAGCTTACGTTAGACGCCAAGTCTCAAATAAACTAGGACCCAAATCGATAAGTGTTATTTTGTAGGATATCCCAAGGAAACTAAGGGATATTACTTTTACAATCCCACACTTGGCAAGGTGTTTGTTGAAATGTTGTCTTTCTAGAAAGAGAATTTATTTCTAGAAATACTAGTGGAGTAAAATTCATCTTGAAGAAGTTCAAGATGATGATAACACTAAGGCTTCGATGGAAAATGAACAGTGCACCACAAAGTGTTGTGGATGAGGAATTTGTTGCCCAAAGAGTTGTGGAGCAAACACTGCTCAAGTAGACCAACCTCTTCGTAGATCTAATAGGATCCGCCGTCAACCCGAGAGATATTCTTTTCTTGATCGACAACGGTGATGTATTGCTTATCAATCTCGACGAGCCTACATCCTATAAAGAAGCTATGATGAGCCCAGATTCCGAGAAATGGCTAGAGGCCATGAGATCCAAATGGAATCCATGTACACTAACCAAGTATGGACTTTGGTCGATCCACCAAGGGGTAAAACCCATTGGGTGTAAGTGGGTCTTTAAAGTAAAGACTGACATGGATGGTAATAAGCATACCTATAAAGGTAGATTGGTAAAGGATTCAAACAAATTCATGGTATTGACTATGAAGAAACCTTTTCACCGGGCTATGATGCTTAAATCCATTCGGATCATACTTGCTATCACCTACCATGATTATGAGATCTGGCAGATGGATGTCAAAACCGCTCAATGGAAAGCTACTCGAGGATGTGTACATGACACAACCCGAGGGTTTTGAAGATCCAAAGCATCCTCGAAAGGTATGCAAACCGCAAAGGTCCATTTATGGACTAAAGCAAGCCTCTCAAGCCGGAATCTTCGATTCGATGATGCAATCAAAGAGTTTGGTTTCATCAAGAATGAAGATGAGCCTTGTGTCTACAAGAGAAATAGTGAGCATTGTATTTCTTGTCTTGTATGTAGATGACATACTTCATCGAAATGATATTCCCTCACCCACTGTGAAGATGTGGTTAGGGAATTGTTTCTCGATGAAGGACTTAGGTGAAGCCGCCTATATTCTAGGCATCAAGATCTATAGAGATAGATCTAAAAGATTACTTGGCCTAAGTCGAGTACATACATCGATAAAGTGCTAGATCGCTTTGCTATGCAAAATTCCAAGAAAGGATTTCGCTTTATCACATGGTGTGAGTCTTTCAAGACTCAATGTCCTCTTCTAAGGAGGAGAGAGATCGCATGGATAAGATCCCTTATGCATCCATAGGGTCTATCATGTACGCCATGCTTTGTACTGCTCCGACGCCTCGTATGCTTTGAGCATGACGAGTAGATACTAAATGGATCTGTGAAAGTCATCGGATAGCAAATAAAAATATTCTTAAATACTTACGAAGAACGAAAGAATATTTCGATATTCGAGGCAATGAGGAGCTAATCAGAAGGGTTACAATGATGCAAGCTTCCAAATGCATAAGGATGACTATAGATCGCAATCGGGTACGGTTTTGCCCGAATGGTGGAGCCGTGAGTCGAAGAGTTCAAGCAGACACAGCTTCGATTCTACAACACGTAGAGTATATTGTCCTGATGCAAAGAAAGGAGGTTGTTTGGCTCCGCAAGTTCATCGCTGAACTTGGGGTAGTTCCTAGCATTGCAGATCCAATAGACCTCTATTGTGACAACAATGGGGCTATTGCACGTGCTAAGGAACCTCGATCACATCACGACCAAACACACAAGGCGGCGCTTCCATCTCATTCGAGAGATCATCGATAGAGGAGATGTGAGGATATGCAGAGTACGAAGCTAATATCGCAGATCCATTTGACCAAGGCTTTGGCACAGAGGAAGCATGATGGTCACACTAGGTCACTAGGTATTAGATATCATAGTGATTGGTACTAGTGCTAGTGGGAGATTGTTAGTTAAAGCCCTAGAACCAATCATGTGATGGTTGAATAGGGAACATTTTGTATCATATTCTATAAAGGCAAAGGATTGGTTATTATATTTACATCTTGCTTGTGCACTAATTTAAATATAATAATGCCCTAGAAAAGTAGGTTCTTATCTACAGCACATCAATTGGCAGAATTGATTATGAGAGGCTGTAGAGAACACTTTCCTAAATGTTCCTAGTCGAGTATTAATATGCAAGGGCAATATTAATACATAAAGACTAGCATGTAGGTCAATTGATGACTTGATCTCACAAGTCATGGATATATGATATCAAGTTGACACATGGGTATATATTGGAGAATATATACTGAATCGACCGCCATGAGAAAGTTTCATGGATCGTTATATGAGTGTCATAAACTTTCTCATGTGACTATTGGTATGAATAGTCCTTAGACTGAAGTCACTATGGTTCCCTACATAAGGAGTTATGTACTTTGGTATCGCCAAACGTCACCCGTAGAATAGGTGGACCATAAAGGCGACATCGGGTATGTAACAAATTATGCGGAGGGATGTGAGTGATGTAGATGGGATCTATCCCTTCCATATGACGGGGAGTGATATCGGTGGGCCCTTGATTGAGTAGAACTACTAAAAGCGCATGGCCATGCTCGAATGAGTCAATATGAGATATTGAGCTCATTTGTTTGAGTTAGTTTACTCAGGATCAAGAAACACATAGATTGATCGAGGATGACACTCTATGCCTCATTGATCAATCGATATCAAGGATAGAAGGACACGGTCATATATTATAGTAGTCACAAAGGTTAGTCGGATCTTGACTTATCTCGTAACTTGGGTAGCAATGATGTATTGCTAGATGCCGCTCATTGCTTGTGTATCTAAAAGAGTTTAGATCCACTGCCAACGTTATAAGAGCCTATAGGGTCACACACAAAGAGCATGATAATTAGAGAAATTAGAGTATTCTAGTTTGACTAGAATAATTTGGGAATAAGCTTAAGTACAAAAATGGTTTTTGGACTTTAAGCTTAATGAGAATTTTAGCTAATTGATTTAATGAGATTAATTCAATATGTTACCTTATTGATTTAATAAGATTAATTCAATATGATAACATAAGCTTAATTGAATTAATAAGATTAATTCAACATGCATGAAAGCCACATAAGAATGCCACATAAGCATGCCACCTAAGCATCCACCTAAGCTAGATGAGGTGGAAGAAGACAAATTGGTTTTTGTCTCCTTAAGTGGCCGGCCAAACAAGGATATGTCTCAATGCAATGGATTGCATTGAATGTGTGGAGGTGAAAGGGTTTTTCCAACCCTATAAAAGACACCCTAAGTGGCCGGCCAAAGGAGAGAGCATTTGGCTTTGTTGTTGGTGGAAGCTTTGGTTGTGTTGTTGTGGTTGTGAGAGAGCTTGGTGGAAGCTTTGGTTGTGTGGGTTTGTGAGTGTAGGCTAGCAAGAAGAGGAGTCTTCTTCTTCCTTTCTCCTTTTCCCTCTCTTCCTCTCCTTTAGGGACTTCTCTAGCAAGAAGTAAAGGAGAGCTCCTCTAGTTTTTCTTTTGTGAGACAAGAGCTTGCTCGTGTGGATACATATAGAGGCACGGACATTTGAACGTGCTAAAAGATCCAACACATCCAAGGAAAAGCGGGATTGCAAAGGGCACGCAACAAAGGTAATCCTCTCCTATAAGATAGGCTTGGTTTAGAGAAATTTATTTTATACGAGTTTGCTTTCGCATGGATCACTTGGAAGGGATCCTAATTTTTTTCCGTTGCGCATATGCCATTTGGCATAAAGAATTCCCTACATTTTCGATTTTCTTAATTGTTTTCTTAGGAAGGATATTTCTAGGGACATTAGTCCCAAATTTCTCCTTCTTTGAAATAGACCTAGAGTTATCATTTCTAGATTTCTCCTTAGTCCTAAAACCAACATGTTTAGCTTTCAGACAACCATAATTATTATTTCTAGCATGCTTTGATTCATGAGTAATAGCAAAATTATTTGAATTAATTCTAGCATGCTTTTGCTTAGAATTTAAAGAATGAGCATTATGAAAATATACCTTAGGGTTTGTAAAATACCGGGAAAAAAAATCCTCGGTAATTGATAGAATACCCTATGGAATTTTTCAGGAATTTTTAGAAATTTTTCTGGATTTAAACGGAAGGTTTATGGATGTTTCATGGGGATAAAGCGAACAGGCTTTTGTAAAGCCTGTTTAGACTATCTGCTAGGAATTAATGGGTTTAATTAAAACCCTTTTTATTCCTTCCGTTTCCCTTATTTCCCAATCACGCCGTTTCTTTTTCCCCTTCCGACTTCTCTTCTCACGATCTCTCTGCCTCTCGCCGCTTCCTCCTCTTCTCGGATAGTGAAGGCCGGCCACAGCCGCCTCCTTTCCCTCCGCAAGCGAAAGTCGACCACGGTTGGCTCCCCTCTACAAGCGACGGCCGGCCACCCCATGGCCCATGGACGCACGGCGACGGGCGGGCGCGTGGTCGGGAAGATCGGGTAGGCGACGCTTCGATCAGAGGGGGGGTTGTTCTTCCCGATCGTTGCCGGAGCAAGTGGTATGGAGCGTGGATTTGCTCCGAGGAACAGGGGATAGGAGGAGATTCGCGTCGGCAGAGTTGCTAGGGCAGGGAGGTGGTTTCGGCAGTGGTTCGATTGGAGGCTTTCACAGTTGTCGCCGGAGCAAGGTAAGGGCACGATTCTTGGTTGATTTCAGTCGATCTCTACCTCACAACTAGTTGTTTCTCCCGCGTACAGATCGTCCACAGCGTCACTGTGGTTGGGCGTTCCAACCCGTGGTGGAGCTGTTGCGGCAGACAGAGCAATTGGGGGAGGAGAGGTGCCGGTGGAGTTGAAAACGCTGGTAAATCACACGGTGTCCTTATCCTTTCTGTCTATTGTGGATTGTTGCCCTATTGTGATATTGCGCAGCCGAAGCTTCCTACCGACCGCTGACCGCGAGCGCAGGTCGACCGCCACAACTCGCATCCTTGGATCACCGATACAACAACGCTGGTTAGTTGTGGTTTGTGGAGCTAGGATGATGTGATCAGAGGTTGCTCGGCTGAGAATGAGTCAAGGGTTGTTGATAGCAGTGTGGATTTGGACAGGTGGTTCAAGTTAGAGGTAAAGTTGTTTTGATCTACGATTCTATTATGTTACTAAGCTGCGACATAGTTTGCTTGTAGTGATTTGGTTATAGGATATTGTGCTTGATAATTGGGAGTGAATTGATTTGCAGTTAATTGAATGAGGATAGATGTGAAGGCTTGATTATGTTAAGTGGATAACTAGATCAATCTAGTCGGATCGATACAAAGTCATGTAGCATTTGATTGGATCACTCGTTGTATAATAGAACCTGATAGTAGTTCATGTTGTCTTGCAGGACTTTGATGCGAGGCGTATTTGCGGACATGAAGACGATTGGTGTCTACAAACAGGTGGGTAATTTCCTACCTGGTCCGGGTAGTTGTTTTTCATTCAGATTTAGTCATTGATATGAGCATGTTAGGTGTTCATATTACCTTGATCATGTTCTTTTTATCGTATGCTTGATCTTCTACCATCGGCTATTAACTCCATTGTTGATATCATGTTTATTTTATCATGATTAGGAGTATATATATAGGTGATGTAAGTAACTTAGAATTTGTTTAAGTTAAGTGCAAAGAGTAAAGTCCGGATGACAACCTGATTGTATATTGGGCAAAAAGGTCATCCGTAGGTAGATAATGACTTTAACCTAGGGTTAGTTCTAGTACCCTTAGGATATATGTTACCACCGAACATGTGTTGTGTAAATGGTCAGAGGAATGATACTTAGGGTATCGCTACGGACCTGGTCCTAGCTTGTTATTATCGATGAGTACGACTCTACGTGATGAGAGTGCGCCGAGTAGATTAGTATGACTCTCTACAGTGATAGAGAGTATTATGATCATTTGAGTACGACTCTCTACATGATAGAGAGTGCGTCGAGTAGATTGGTATGACTCTCTACAGGATAGAGAGTCTATGGTAGACGTCTGTATGTGAGACATTGCATTCATGCATTTACATGCATGCTGGCGACGAGGTCTCCCTTGTGGTTGAGAGGGTCGCCAGTCATCCTGCCTCCACGGTTACTCATAGGAGGAGTAACCGGTGTGAGGGCAGAGCATTGAGGTGCCGCACTCTACCACTATAGACGGTGGTAGTTGGATTTGCGTGTCGTAGTCCTGCGTGTGTGGTACTCGACCACTCATGGGTAGTGATCGGAGTGACCAAATGCCAGGACCCCATCGTGTAGCTTGCTCTTTACGCTTATATGCTACTCGATCATACGGCCCACTCGGCCACTCGAGAGTAGTGGTTGGTGTTGAGTTGGGACAGTTGTCATGCTCGAGCCACCGAGGCCACACTGGGGTCGTGGTAGCTTTAGGGTGAGCCGACATGACCATGCATGCTGCATAGCCATATCTGATGGCGCTTTGCATATTACCATATATATATACATATATGCATGTATATATATATATATATATATGGATGGTTGAGATTAATATATATATAGATACAGTCTATATATATATGATTATTGTGATGTTGCATTTGTTTGTACTATGCTTGCTGCATTTGGGTGGACATCATATTCATGCATGTTTCTTGCATATGTTATACAGTTGTGTCAGATATTGATATGTGTTGGATAGACCATAGATACCTTGACCTGTAGCTAGAGTATATTTTGAGTTGATCTACTATTCCTGTTATATATATATATATGTTGGATATATGTTCAGGTTGGATCAGAGTAGCGTAGCAGACTTCAGGTATGTCTGCATTTTATGTTGTTCATTCAGTTAGACGGTATAAGCTTGTATTTATATACTATGCTGATATACATGTTGTACATCTAGATTATGTTGTCGAAATACATGTGATATTACATATATACATGTTTTCTATTACTCTTGAGTTTTACTCACCACCCCGGGGACCCCGGTTTTCCGCCGTGTAATGTAGCCGACTTCGTGATGGACTTGGAGCACCGCTGGCTGGCATCATCTCATCTCAACTCCGAGAGTCCGGATTTTTGGTGTTATCATTTGTATTCCGTTATGGATTTGTGTTATGTGATGTACGCACATGTTGGTGCGGGTTTTGACGAGGCTTCTTTATGTTCTGGTGTTAGTCATACCGGTATGCACTCTGTGGGATTGTATTGTGTCGTGTTGTTTCCGCTGTGTCTTGTGTAGTTTTGTTTTTATACATATATATTGTTGTTATTGTGGGCCTACGGGCCTTGTATTAACCCGAAATGTTGCCACGTACAGGGGAGGTGTCGTCCGTTTGATTTTCGGTTCGGCATGCTCTCGGGGCGTGACAACTTTAGTGGTATCAGAGCCCAAGGTTCTGCGATGCCATATTATGTTATTTTTGAGTCGAGTCTTGGATTCTCGGGAGTCGATTTATTCGACTTTGATTTTTCTGAGATGAGATGGACAGCGGCCTGAGCTCCAAGCAGCACGAGGTAAGAATTCCTGATAACTTATGGTTTAGTAGATATTTATCTATACTTGATCAGTAGGTGTATACAGTATAGCTATGACACCTGTGCAGACTTGTAGTAGGGGTCGTCCACCGAGGCGACCAACCGGAGTGACCTTTCGGGTTTATACTCCCGATTATGTTGGCTATGCATTTAGATGCTTATACTGGGAATAACCTGTAGTGTGTTAGTTATTATACGTAACCGTGGTATGAGTTGACCACGGGAACGACCTATTGAGTCTGTGAGTCTTGAACCTGTGTCGAGAAGGTAATTTATCTTTGAGAGCCGACTGATACCGAGTCGGAAAAACATGGGTCAAGTCGTCACATTTCTGGTTGAAATCATAGATTTCAGCCTTAGAGATTTTCACTAACTGTGCTAGTCAGATCATTACCTGTGGGTAATGAACAGACTTGTAGACTATTGTGATGCAGATAGCGGAAGGCTAGGTTACGGTGTTTCATAGGGATTTTATCCCTGAGTTGTTAGTACTGAGATGTATAACTTTGAGAGTACTTTTGAGTACTTAACTCATGTTATACCGAGAAAGTAGAGTTATTTGCATACCATTATCGGGGTCAAGCCGGTATTTGGTGATAAATGCAGAAAATAATCTTCGGGGAAATAATATATCACTTGATCATGGTTTAGTGACGTTGAAAGAGAGTATTTCCCCGTGTCACTTTTAGTGACGCATTGTAAGGAATTCTTGAGCTTCAAGAAAAAGGGTGATCAGTTAGTAATAGTGTACTGTGCAGAGTCGTGAGACTTGCAGAGGTTACGACCACCTAATAGCTCAAGAAGATGAATGGATATTTTAAGCCACCACGATTGTTGGCTTATAGTTGGATTAGGATGCCGGGATCTTCTATCAGATCCTACCGGAAGACGTTGGATTGAGACAGGAGTTTAGGAATGACTCCGTATAAGTGTTTAGGAGATGAAGATCGATAAGCAGATATTGCAAGTCAGATATTGGAGTAAGAAGTCTCCGAATGTTGGACAAAAGGAGCAAGATCGGAGTCAGAGGCCTTGGGGCTACTTTCCGATTATAGAAGACCAATCAAAGGTTCTTGTGGATATCAAGAAAATCGTAACAAAGACTCAAGGAATTGTGTGCGAAAGGGATCACAAAGACATGCGAAGCCGATTATCCGTTGGAGCGCCCTATTGCTATGGTGAGCAACCAAGATAATGGAGGAGGTGTACTTAAGACTCATTGAAGACTATCCGATATTCGGGAAGATGATACACCTCGATAAAGAGAGATCAATCGAAGATTGGGTTATTTCGTCAGCAGCGACCTACTACCTCAGGCGTGGTTGAAGTTCCGTAATACTCCCCTTCAGCAGAGATCAGCACAGAAGCAGCATCAGCAGAAGACATCTTAGAAGATTCAGCAGACAACAACAGTTACCTCCAGATGTGATTTGCTTAGTACAGAGGAGAGAGTATACGACGATGGTCGTATTTATTCAGTATTCTACAGTTGTAGCTCGTAGATTTAAGTGATAGGATCAGATGATCTAGGAAAAATCCTTGGATCATTCGACGCAGAAATGCGACTGTTTTGTCGTGGACAGTTGGATCTGATCTTATTCTCCTCGGAGAAAGGCCGAGACCTGCGTGGAGCCTTTGGAATCGGATCGACAGATATTTCATCGTTCAGGGTATGACTCTAGTTTACCCTCAATGTCAATATATTGAGAGATACTTGTAGTTTACGGGTATCTTTGTCTAGAACATTCTTAGTTGGATTAGAAAGGTCCTATACATCGAACTAATGGGTCCTGGTATCTCTACCGCCTAGTGAGATGTGGATCAATAATTAAGAAGTCGAGATGTCCTTAGACTTTGATAGACATACTTTTATCAGAGACATATCCTTACGGATGGTCAAATTGTTGGAAGTATGGTACGATATGTTCTCTGATGTGCGTATAATCCGAGAGTGTTCTGGATGTAGTTTCGATGAACTCCTAGGCTTGCCCTTGCATAGGCAAGTGGAGTAGACAATCGAAATGATTGCGTAAAATAGTTCGATATCAAGATCACTGCATCGAGTGATAGTCTTGTGAGTATCGTTGTTGTAAACACTATATAAATTGGAAGAACGTGAGTTGCGATTATAGGAGATGTTGAGGATATTTATCTATCCCAAAGATTTCTCCTTGAGAAAGATCCTAACTCTTTGTTGAAAGAGAGATGAACCTTAAAAGTAGGCATCAATTATCGATGATGGAATATGATAGTTGTCGTGATGAATATCCTCCGTTGGGGGATGGATGATCTGTTTAGATCATAAAGACACTGTGTATACTCTAAGGTTGGTTTACGATCGAGTGTTGATATTGTAGTGACATGATGTCATACAATTATCATTGTCGAGATGATTATTATATCATCTTAGAGTAAAGGGATGCAGTGTGTGTAGACGATAATTTCATACTTAGTATGAATTTTATGAGTTGTGATTAAGTTGTTAGACTAATTAACGATTTAGTCGCCATCGATTTTTCATCGGGAACATCATTGTGGATCCGGCCACTTCCAGGCAATACGTAACTCGTAACTGCCACTGTTGGTTGTGGTAGTTGGAGTTGCGCACTCAACCACCGTAGAAGGTGGTTTGCCTTGTATGGTTTGGTTAATACTGTAGATGTGGATAGAATGTCTTAGCATTACTATACCACGAACTTGGTTGACTTAGGTGATGATGGAAATTATTTAGTCGAAAACTAGTGAAACCAGTTTACAGGACCTTGGTGGCGGTTAACTTTTACGTAAGTATTAGTTAATCCTTCCGGAGTGGATAAAAAGGAGGTTGTACGCGGATGCATCGTTTCAGGGATCGGAGCGATCCCGATGCAGTTGAATGAGGCGTACCTTATGCTTACGACAGTTAAGAAACTACGAAATGGGCTGTCATATACATGACGTGACTTTAGTAGTCATTATTTGGATTTGTGGATGTATGGAGCAGAAGTGCTCATTGAATTTAACAAGCTACTAGGTAGCTACAATGGAGTTGCTGGAACGCAAATAGTTGTAATTTGCGAGAGTTGATCGCTATAGCCTCCCATGCACTTACAGAATGCATGGTGGAGTGGAATTTTTGGACGACGGATGGACTTCTCTTTTGAGAAGATAATTTTCCCCGTCTCTGATAAGGATAGTGGGTTCCGAAGTTGCGGTATTTAAGAAAGAGTTGCTACAGAAAGCACATCATTCGAGATGGGCTACATACCTTTGAGGTACTTAGATGTATCGAGAGTTGAAATGCTTACTGGTGGGATGGTATGAAGAGAGATATAGATACTTTGTTGTGGATATATACTATACCAAGAACATTAGAAACCCGTTAGATTGCTCCAGAAAAATTCCACTTTCGAAATGGAAGTGGGAGCATATCACTATTGATTGCGTTACGGGATTGTCCAGGACCCGTAAAGGACATGATGCGATTTGGGTGAGTGTGGATCGACTGACCAAATCAGCTCATTTCCTTTCTATTCGTGGGTCGTACTTGTTGGATCATTCGGTAGAGTTATATTACCGAAAGATTATCAGATTGCGTGGGGTACTTTTAAGTACCAAATCGGATAGAGATTCGCGATTTACCTCGCGATTTTTGATAGAGTCTGCACCAGACTATGGGCACAGAGCTTCAGCTTAGTGCAACATTTCATCCGCGGACTGATGGACTGTCTGAGCATGACATTCAAACGTTGGAGGATCTATTCAGATCTTGTGTCGTGGATTATGGAGGTGTAGCTTATCGATTGGCTTTACCTCCGACACTTGCGGGTGTTCGTAACTTATTTCATGTTTCTATGCTAAGGAAATACGTGCCGCGATTTGATCATGTTCTGAAAGAGGTTCCGATTATACCTCAGTCTAATGCGACCTATGAGGAGATTCCAGTACGGATTTTTGGTCGCAAGGAGCATCAGTTGCAGAACAAAATCATCCGACTCGTAAAAGTTGGAGGACAGCATCTTACCGATGAGGAGGCTACGTGAAAGCTGGAAGATACTATCCGAGCTCGATACCCTCATCTGGTCACTTAAGGAAGGTATGTGGTCCTTTCGGAAACTTGCTTGAAGTAAATTTTTGCATGTTAGTACGAAATTTGGGGACCAAATTTTTATAAGTGGGGGAGAATGTAAAATACCGGGAAAAAAATCCTCAGTAATTGATAGAATACCCTATGGAATTTTTCAGAAATTTTTAGAAATTTTTCTGGATTTAAACGGAAGGTTTATGGATGTTTCATGGGATAGGCGAGCAGGCTTTTGTAAAGCTGTTTAGACTATCTGCTAGGAATTAATGGGTTTAATTAAAACCCTTTTTATTCCTTCCGTTTCCCTTATTTCCCAATCGCGCCGTTTCTTTTTCCCCTTCCGACTTCTCTTCTCACGATCTCTCTGCCTCTCGCCGCTTCCTCCTCTTCTCGGATAGTAAAGGCCGGCCACAGCCGCCTCCTTTCCCTCCGCAAGCGAAAGTCGACCACGGTTGGCTCCCCTCTACAAGCGACTACCGCCACCCTTACAGCTGCCCATGGACGTGCGGCGACGGGCGCGCGTGGTCGAAGATCGCAGGCGACGCTCGATCGAGGGGTTGTTCTTCCCGATCGTTGTCGGAGCAAGTGGTATGGAGCGTGGATTTGCTCCGAGGAACAGGGGATAGGAGGAGATTCGCGTCGGCAGAGTTGCTAGGGCAGGGAGGTGGTTTCGGCAGTGGTTCGATTGGAGGCTTTCACGGTTGTCGCCGGAGCAAGGTAAGGGCACGATTCTTGGTTGATTTCAGTCGATCTCTACCTCACAACTAGTTGTTTCTCCCGCGTACAGATCGTCCACAGCGTCACTGTGGTTGGGCGTTCCAACTCGTGGTGGAGCCTGGCGCGTGAGGAGCAATTGGGGAGGAGAGGTGCCAGGAGTTGAAATCGCTAGTAAATCTCACGGTGTCCTTATCCTTTCTGTCTATTGTGGATTGTTGCCCTATTGTGATTGTCGTTGTGCCGAAGCTTCCGGCTGACTCTGCACCGCGAGCAGCAGGGTCGACCGCCACAACTCAGATCCTTGGATCACTGATACAACAACGTTGGTTAGTTGTGGTTTGTGGAGCTAGCTGGATGATGTGATCAGAGGTTGCTCGGTTGAGAATGAGTCAAGGGTTGTTGATAGCAGTGTGGATTTGGACAGATGGTTCAAGTTGGAGGTAAAGTTGTTTTGATCTACGATTCTATTATGTTACTAAGCTGCGACATAGTTTGCTTGTAGTGATTTGGTTATAGGATATTGTGCTTGATAATTGGGAGTGAATTGATTTGCAGTTAATTGAATGAGGATAGATGTGAAGGCTTGATTATGTTAAGTGGATAACTAGATCAATCTAGTTGATCGGGATACAAAGTCATGTAGCATTTGATTGGATCACTCGTTGTATAATAGAACCTGATAGTAGTTCATGTTGTCTTGCAGGACTTTGATGCGAGGCGTATTTACGGACATGAAGACGATTGGTGTCTACAAACAGGTGGGTAATTTCCTACCTGGTCCGGGTAGTTGTTTTTCATTCAGATTTAGTCATTGATATGAGCATGTTAGGTGTTCATATTACCTTGATCATGTTCTTTTTATCGTATGCTTGATCTTCTACCATCGGCTATTAACTCCATTGTTGATATCATGTTTATTTTATCATGATTAGGAGTATATATATAGGTGATGTAAGTAACTTAGAATTTGTTTAAGTTAAGTGTAAAGAGTAAAGTCCGGATGACAACCTGATTGTATATTGGGCAAAAAGGTCATCCGTAGGTAGATAATGACTTTAACCTAGGGTTAGTTCTAGTACCCTTAAGATATATGTTACCACCGAATATGTGTTGTGTAAATGGTCAGAGGAATGATACTTAGGGTATCGCTACGGACCGGTGGTCCTAGCTTGTTATAATCAGATGAGTACGACTCTCTACAGGATAGAGAGTGCGTCGAGTAGATTAGTATGACTCTCTACAGGATAGAGAGTATTATGATCAGTTGAGTACGACTCTCTACAGGATAGAGAGTGCGTCGAGTAGATTGGTATGACTCTCTACAGGATAGAGAGTCTATGGTAGACGTCTGTATGTGAGACATTGCATTCATGCATTTACATGCATGCTGGCGACGAGGTCTCCCTTGTGGTTGAGAGGGTCGCCAGTCATCCTGCCTCCACGGTTACTCATAGGAGGAGTAACCGGTGTGAGGGCAGAGCATTGAGGTGCCGCACTCTACCACTATAGACGGTGGTAGTTGGATTTGCGTGTCGTAGTCCTGCGTGTGTGGTACTCGACCACTCATGGGTAGTGACTGTCGGAGTGACCAACAGCAGGGACCCCCATCGTGTAGCTTGCTCTTTACGCTTATATGCTACTCGATCATACTGCCCACTCGGCCACTCGAGAGTAGTGGTTGGTGTTGAGTTGGGACAGTTGTCATGCTCGAGCCACCGAGGCCACACTGGGGTCGTGGTAGCTTTAGGGTGAGCCGACATGACCATGCATCTTTGCATAATAGTATCGATAAGCTTTGCATATTACCATATATATATACATATATGCATGTATATATATATATATGGATGGTTGAGATTAATATATATATAGATACAGTCTATATATATATGATTATTGTGATGTTGCATTTGTTTGTACTATGCTTGCTGCATTTGGGTGGACATCATATTCATGCATGTTTCTTGCATATGTTATACAGTTGTGTCAGATATTGATATGTGTTGGATAGACCATAGATACCTTGACCTGTAGCTAGAGTATATTTTGAGTTGATCTACTATTCCTGTTATATATATATATATATGTTGGATATATGTTCAGGTTGGATCAGAGTAGCGTAGCAGACTTCAGGTATGTCTGCATTTTATGTTGTTCATTCAGTATTTATATACTATGCTGATATACCTGTTGTACATCTAGATTATGTTGTCGAAATACATGTGATATTACATATATACATGTTTTCTATTACCTGCTGAGTTTTACTCACCACCCGGGACCACAGGTTTTACATGGCCAGTAACAGTAGCCCTTGGAGCACCGCTGGCTGGCATCATCTCATCTCAACTCCGAGAGTCCGGATTTTTGGTGTTATCATTTGTATTCCGTTATGGATTTGTGTTATGTGATGTACGCACATGTTGGTGCGGGTTTTGACGAGGCTTCTTTATGTTCTGGTGTTAGTCATACCGGTATGCACTCTGTGGGATTGTATTGTGTCGTGTTGTTTCCGCTGTGTCTTGTGTAGTTTTGTTTTTATACATATATATTGTTGTTATTGTGGGCCTACGGGCCTTGTATTAACCCGAAATGTTGCCACGTACAGGGGAGGTGCCGTCCGTTTGATTTTTGGTTCGGCATGCTCTCGGGGCGTGACAGGGTTAGTCTTAGAGACTCCCCCTACTTGTGAAGCTCCCTCCTTTCTTCTAGGACATTGGCTCCTATAGTGTCCCGATTGTCGGCATTTGAAGCACACCACGTGCTCCTTTCTCTTCTTGCTAGGGACACCGGCATCCTTGACTTTTTCATTGACTTTTTGTGCCGGAGGAGCTTTCTTAACCCTTTTTGGACACTTACTCTTGTAGTGTCCAGATTCCCTACACTCAAAGCATATTATATGAATTTTGTTATTAATTGACATGCTTGAGTTACCTATGGTGGTGGTGAGGTTCTCTTGAGCTTGCTCTTCTTCTCTACCGGATGTAGATAATTCTTCTTGAGATTGTTCCGGTGTAGATGCTCTAATCTCCTCCCCCTCAATCCTAGAGGTAGAGGTCTCCTCTTCTTCCACCAATCCGGAAGTTGATTCCTTCTCAACTTCCGAGTCCTCACTCGATTGTGAATATCATGATGATTCTTCCTCAACATCTTCCTCTTCTTGAGCCGATGAAGATTCTTCTTCTTCTACTTGTGCCAAGTGAGGCTTCTCATGGAACTTGGCCAATTTGTCCCATAGCTCCTTGGCGTCTTGAAATTCACCTAAACTAGACAAAATGTCATTAGGTATCAAATCTTCTAAAAGCTTTGTTACCTTGACTTCGGTCTTGAACTTGAGACGTTGCTCTTGTGTCCACTTCTTCAATTTCAAGACGTTTCCGTTCTTATCCCAAGGAGGTTCAATGCCTTCTACGAGAATGAACCAATCCTCTATATCCATCATCAAGAATGTCTCCATTCTTGTTCTCCACGCCGAAAAGTCTTCTCGATCATATGGCGGTGGAGTGTTGATGTCCCATCCAAGCTTGTCTTGGAATTCCATCTTCCCTCTAGCTTCTTTAGCTCCCGGCGGTTAATCCGTAGAAGAGCCCCGGGCTCTGATACCAATTGTAGGAGATTTGAGGCCGCTAGAGAAGGGGTGAATAGTATCACGCTCGTTCGATAATGGAATTCATTGCATTTGTCTCTACAATTTCGTTAGCGCAGCGGAAATAGAAGTAATACAATAACGAAATACGACAAACACAACAAGAACACAAGTATGTAACATTGTTCGGAACCACACGGTTCCTACTCCACGGATCGGGCTCTAAAAGCCCTAGCAATGCAAACACGCACTACTAATCACAATAACTCCTTCTCGACATAAGTCGGAGGTGGAGAAACCTCGTACAAACGATCTTACAACAGCAAGAATGAAATACAAGCAATATACAATGCAAATACGAAAGACAAGTAAAGAAAGAACTTTACAACACTTGTTTTTGATTGCTTGAATGCTTGGTTGCTTGCTTGCACTTGGAGACCTGATTTGCAGCAACAAATCGCCCCAATAGCTCTCAAGAACCGAATCCATTTTTCTCCATCACGAGCTCCTTTTATAGCTTTAACCTGTGCTGGAAAATATCGATCAGTCGACTGCTCGGGATCATCAGTCGACTGATCATACTGTTGCTGTGAGACAACGGTGTAATCCACGCTGAAAAAATCCAACGACTAGGACATCAGTCGACTGATCATGAGCATCACTCGACTGCTCGTCCCAGCGGTCGAGTGAGCCTCCATTTTGTGCCCCAAAATCCGAGCATCAGTCGACTGATCACAAGATCAGTCGACTGCTCGTCCAATCAGTCGACTGTCCATCTATGGCAGTCGACTACTAGGGCAATTCCCGCAGTAAAACCCTAGTTGACTACGCCAGTCGATAGCCACATTGCACCAGTCGACTGGCACACCTCAAACATGAGGTTTTAGCCCAAGTATGGTGCCCCCATACTTGCTAGACCACCCTTAGCCTAGACCTAAGTCTTCTAGCTACCTCCATCAGCCTTACGCCTCTCGGATCCCTCCAAGTCATCCATGACTTGTTCATCCATTGCGCTAGCCTTCAGGTGCTTCCATCGGCTATGTCATGCTAATGGTGTCTACACCGCCAAGGCACATTGCACTTACACCGCCAAGACTCCGCTTGGACTTTACGCCGCCAACCATTGGACTTATGCTGCCAAGACTCCCGCTTGGACTTTATGCCACCAATATCAAACCCCTTGGACTTCTCAAATGCCAAGACTCAAGCTTGGACTTTCCCTTGCCAACCCATGTTGGACTTTCGATGTCAAGACTCATGCTTGGACTTTCCCAAATGCCAAGTGTCCCACTTGGACTTTCCATGCCAAGTACCCATGACTTGGACTTTTCATGATCACATGGTCAACCCTAGTCAACCATCAAAGTCTCTCTCGAGTCAAACTCGAGTCTGATCAATTATAACCTGGGTCGATTGTATAAACAATCTCCCCAAAACATCAACAGACATTAATGTCAAACATCAATGTCAACTTATTTTGTCAAACATCAAAACATCACTCGAGTCAAACTCGAGTCTGGTCAATCGTGACCTGGGCCGATTGCACCAACAGTCCAAGCATGGGGCTTGGCATTTGGGAAGTCCAAGGATGTGCCTTGGCAGTGTTGACCCGGTTAGCATAACAATAGTCAAAGGAAGCACCTGAGGCTAGCGTATGAATGAACAAGTCATAGATGACTTGGAGGGATCCGCGCATGGATGAACAAGTCATGGATGACTTGGAGGAATCCGATAGGCGCGAGGCTAGTGGAGGTGGCTAGAAGGCTTAGGTCTAGGCTAAGGGTGGTCTAGCAAGTATGAGGGCATCATACTTGGGGTAAATCTCATTGTTGAGGTTATCAGTCGACTGGTATATTGGACAGACGACTTACCAGGAGTCGATTAGTGTTTGACTGCGGCTACATGGCCTTGGCAGTCGACTACCAGCCTTGGGCAGTCGACTAGCCTTGAGCAGGCGACTGCCATAGAGGGCAGTCGACTGATGGTCGCAAGCATAGAAAGCTCGGTAGCTGATTGAGCAGTCGGCTATGGTCTTGGGCAGTCGACTGATGGTAATAGCAGTCGACTGTCAGTGTATCCATTGGCTGGGATGCCAACGTGGATTAAGCCGTTGTGAAACAACGACTACAGGGGCAGTCAATTGCGCCTTATGGAAGTTGACTGCCAGATGTGAAATCATCTCGATGTAGGTTATAAAAGGAGCTCGAGTTAGAGGATTTTGCAGCGACTTTTGGGGAGATTTTAAAGGGAAATTGCTGCTGCATTCTAGATCTTCAAGAGTAAACCAAAGCAAGCAACAAGCAAAGCATTCAAAGCAAGTGTTGTAAAGTGTTTCTTTTCTTGTATTTTTTATTATCTTTATATTTTCTTGTATCTTGTATATTACTGTTGTAATTGCTTATACGAGGTTTCTCCACCTTCGACGTGTTGTCAAGAAGGAGATTTATTAGTGGTGTGTGCATCACTAGAGCTCGTTGAGCTCGCCCCATGGAGTAGGAACCCTAAGGTTTCGAATCACGTTATATCGATGGTGTATTGTGAGTGTTTGTTGTGTTTTATTATTGTTGTCATTATTTCTGCTGCACCAACAAGAATTGTAGACAAGCTCGCAAACACGATCGAATTCTGTCAAGCAAACAAAAGGCTATTCATCCCCCCTTCTAGCCGGGCCATCGATCTCCAACAAGTGGTATCAGAGCGAGGAGCTTGTCATCGGATTCACCGCCGTGATAAGCAAGTCAAATGGCCGACATCAACTTTTACCCACCAAAGTTCGAAGGAGACTTTTCTTGGTGGAAGAAAAGAATGGAGGTATTTTTCGAAACCGATTTTGATATGATGCTAATAATTGAAAATGGTTTCGAGGTACCTAGGGATGAAGACAACAAGCTCATAGAAAAATCAAGATGAACCGAGGAGTAACGACAACAATTTAAGACAACTGTTAAGGTAATGAAAATATTAATAAAATTGATACCTTACGATATTTTGTCTAGATTAGGGAGCTATGAGGATGCTAAGGAGTTGTGGGATAAGTTGGTAAAATTCCACGAAAATCCCGAACCGGTATGAGTAGAGAAGGAAGATGAAGAAGAATGTTCATCGGCTCAAGAATGTGAAATTCGAAGGTTGAGAAGGAGTCAACATCCGGATCGGTAGAAAAAGTGAAAGAATTGGAGGAAGGATCCACCTCCAGGAGAAGTGATGAACAAGCTCAAGAGGCTTCCACCACCACCTTAGGTAACTCAAGCACCATAATTATAAATAAAAATCATATTATGTGTTTTGAGTGTATGAAATATGAGAACTATAAGAGTAAGTGTCCTAAGAAGGTCAAGAAGGCTCAACCGATGCAAAAGGTCAAGGATGCTGGTGTCCCCACTAGGAAGAGCAAGGAGCACGTGGTGTGCTTCAAATGTCATCAAAAGGAACATTATAGGAGTCAATGCCCTAAGGGAAGACAAGCGTCCAAGGTCAAGGAAGAAGCATCATATGTAGGAGGAGCTTCTAAAGCAAACCCTAAGATATCGTTGATTAATGCACCTTCAAGTTCTAAGGTTAAAAAGCTTGCTAGAAATAATTTTAGTTCACTTGCTATTGCTCATGAACGAAAGCATGCTAGTAGGAATAGATATTTTTGCTTAGGGGCTAAATCCTATGAACTTACATCTAAGGACAAACCTAGAAATAATAATCTTAGAAAAATTCTACCTAAGGAGGCAATTAGAATGGTATAAGATCATTTGGGCATTAACCCTAAGAAGGGTAGACATATGCCTAAGAAGAAAAACATTTCCCAAAAGGTCAATGAAAAATCAAAATTGGAAAAATTAGAATTAGAAAACCAAGCCTTGAGGTCAAGGCTTGAAAAATTGAAAAAGACCCTAGCAAAAATGACAAACTCATTTAAGGAATCAAATGATCAAAATCTAGATCCTAGGAGACAAGAATTGTCTAGGAACAAGAAAGGTTTGGGTCACAAACCTAACCCCAAAAAAACCTATCACGATGTTCCATTCGATTATGGAATCATTTCTAGGTCTAGAAAAGCCAAGGTTACTAGAGAGGTCATCCCTAAGGCTAACCATGGTGTGTGTCTAGTGGCCAAGGGTTCTATAAAACCTAGGAAGACCACTAAGAAGGTTACTAGGGAGGCAATCCCTAAGGTTAACCTTGACAAGACCACAATGACCAAGGCTTCTAAGCCTAGGAAGGTCATTAGGAGGGTATCTAAGGAAGTTATCCCTAGTAAATACCTTGTAAATCCAAGGAGCTCCAATAGGTATTGGGTTCCTAGGAGCGTGATTCCATCACGCTAAATGGGTTAGGGTGTGTCAACCCTAAGTGGATGGGTAGTTAACCTAACCATAGTAGAGTTGACACTTTAGGACATTTTAGAATGTGCCAATGTACTTTGAGAAGTTTGAAAAATTAATCAAATTGGGACAATTAGGTCTTAGAGGTCATGGTGTGCCATTTTGGGTTTTTGACACATTTGGGAGAAAAATGATAATATGGAAAAAATTGAATTTAATCATAACAAATGGAAATTAATACTAAAATTTAGGTATTTTTATACTTTACCTTTAATTTGTCATACCTTATTTGCCATTTTCATGTCATGATATTATATTCATTTTTAATCATATAAAATGTCATGATCATGCTTAGAGTTAATTTTTAATGTCATGTTATGCTTGGGTTTATATTATATGTCATGACATCATGATTATTGGCACATGTCTTATTTATGTTATCATTTATGTCATAATCATTATTCATGCATTAATTAAAATTGAGTTAAGGACAATGACATGATTTGAAGTCTCATGTATAAGGGAATCAAATAGAGTTGCCTAGAAAATGTATGAAATCCTAAATAACCAAAACCCACATCTTCCAAGAACACTTGACTTGTATGTGTCTTCATACACCTTAGATACAAGTGAGATGTTAGGAAAATGGATTAAGGTTTTAAAATAATTTCAAAACTATTTTGAAAAACCTTGGTAAAGTCTATCTTTTGATAGCAATCACCATTTAAGGAGATGATACAAAGTAGGGTTAAAATATTGAACTTTTCAATAATTTTGGACTTTGTGTCAATCTCATTATTTTATGGGTAGTTTATTTTTCAAATATTTTTCACTCATAATGATTGACTTAAGTATTATACATATAAATTTTCATGATTTTTTTATTTATGTTTAATTACTTATGGATTTTCGAAATTGATTTATGATTTTTGATTTTTGCAAAGTGCAGAAATTAGTCAACTGCCATGGATGGTAGTCGACTGGCCTTAAGGGAAGTCGACTGGTAGCTGACAGAGTCGATTGCCAAGTGCTGATTTCAGGTAAACAAGGTTTATTTAGCCCATGTTCAGCTATTTCCAAGTTCCCTAACTGCTCCTAACCCTAAGATATACTTTGGAAAGCATTGGAAGGGTGAAAATCCATTGGATATGGATTAGGAGAGTTATTTAGGGTGTGTATTGAATTTTAAGGGAGGTGAAAGTTCAATGTTGAATCTTTGCCCTTAAATTCGATTAGTTAGTGTTCCTATAGGCATATGGACTCTCCAAGGACATTATTGGTGCAATGGTCAAGGGGGGACAAGCCTTTAGGGGGAGGTTATCCATCATGCAATGATGGATGTGTTTTTCCTCATGAGGGGGAGAATGAGGATTGCCTCTCATTTAGTGATATGGGTCGAGACTTATCACTAGGAAGAGTGAAGGCATCCTAGATATTTTTGGATCAAGGGGGAGATTGTAAGATCTCATTGGGATATGAGACATTGACACTCTTGGGGAGAGCCTTTTTGATGTATGTCAAAAAGGGAGAGATTATAAGTCCAATTTGGGACAATTGGTAAGATTTACCAATTTGGGATAATTGGGAGATTTGGGTTAGGTGGTTTAATTCAAAGGTTTTGTGGTTTTTGTCAAACATCAAAAAGGGAAAGATTGTTGGTGCAATTGACTCAAGCAGTATTTTGATGTTTGACAAAACGTATGATAATGTAATTGTCATGGGAAGTCTAATTGTGTAGCCTTGGTCATGGAAGTCCAAGTGTGTAGCCTTGGCCGTGAAAGTCCAAGCATGGGTCTTGGCATTTGGAAAGTCCAACATGGAGTTGGCAAGGGAAGTCCAAGTGTGTAGTCTTGGCATGAAAAGTCCAACATGGAGTTGGCAAGAGAAGTCCAAGCATGGGGCTTAGCATTTGGGAAGTCCAAGGATGTGTCTTGGCAGTGTAGACTCGGTTAGCATGACAATAGCTGAAGGAAGTACCTGGAGGCTAGCGTATGAATGAACAAGTCATGGATGACTTGGAGGGATCCGCGCATGGATGGCTTGGAGGGATCTGATAGCCACGAGGCTAGTGGAGGTGGCTAGAAGGCTTTGTTCTAGGATAAGAGTAGTCTAGCAAGTATGAGGGTATCCTACTTGGGTTTAACCTCATTGTTGAGATTTATCACGACCGTATATTTAATCGATTAGAGTCGATCGGTGTTCGATCGTGGTTTGGTAATCGACTACTTAGTAGTCGAACGCCATGGAGGGCGATCTGCCCGATGGTCGTGAGCATAGAAAGTTTCGTGAGTCGATCGAGCAAATGATTACGGAAGCTTGGGTAGTCGATCGATGGTAATAGCAATGATCACAATGTATTCGTTGGCTGGGATACCAACATGGATTAAGCCGTTGTGAGACAACGGCTACAAGGGCAGTCAGCTGGGCCTTATGGAAGTTGACTGCTAGGTGCAAAATCAGCTCGATGTAGATTATAAAAGGAGCTCGAGTTGGAGGATTTTGCAGTGACTTTTGGGGAGATTTTGAAGGGGAATTACTGCTACATTCCAGACCTTCAAGAGCAAACCAAAGCAAGCAACAAGCAAAGTGTTCAAAACAAGTGTTGTAAAGTGGTTCTTTACTTATATTTCTTATTGTCTTTGTATTCGCTTGTATCTTGTATATTACTGTTGTAATTGCTTGTATGAGATTTCTCCACCTCCGACGTGTTATCGAGAAGGAGATTTATTAGTGGTGTGTGCATCACTAGAGCTCGTTGAGCTCGACCCATGGAGTAGGAACCCTAAGTTTCCAAACCACATTATATCGATTGTGTATTGTGAGTGTTTGTTGTGTTTTATTTTTGTTGTCATCATTTCCGCTGTGCTAACAAGAATTGTAGAGAAGCTCGCAAACACGATCGAATTCCATCAAGCGAACAAAAGACTATTCATCCCCCCTTCTAGCCAGGACATCGATCTCCAACATTAATAACATGTCCCTCTTTGCTATTTTAGAATCACTAGTTCCTTCATGCAACTCAACTAATTTTTTCCATAATTCTTTAGATAGCCCGACTCGATTTAGTTCTTCTTTTGTAAGTCTGCATTGCAAGGTGTTTAAAGCCTTGTAATTGACTTGGACCTTTTTTCTAACTTCCATGGTCCATTTTTTGGGATCTAATAACTCTCTCGAGTCATCAATAGGAGTTATGAATCTTTTTCTAATACAAAACAATATAGCTAGGTCAATTTTTAGAAAGCACTCCATTCATCTCTTCCAATAACTAAAATCCTCTCCGTTAAAGATAGGAGGGTGAACGACGTTATAACCTTCCTAATGTGACATAGATAAAATTTTACAAAAAAATAAACTAAGACTAAAATTTTTGCAATACTAAAATAAAGAAAATTTTCTTCTTGGTCAATTCGATGGTTGAACCAAATTTTGAGCACCCCTGCTCTAATATCAATTGTAGGATCGATGCATCCCAAGCGATGGGGGTCAATCTCGAATAGAATTTTTCTTTACTAAAAAAAACTTTTTCTTTATATTTTAAAACTAAAGTTATCGCAACAGAAATGTAAATAAGATAAAAGGCACAAGTTCTTTTTACTTGGTTCCCAATCTAAGTCGAATTGCTACTCCAAGGTTTGTAACCCTTCCTAGGGCTACCTCGTCAGGCAATCCACTAAGATCCCTCCGATTCGAAAACTTTCGATCTTGGAGGGGTTTTTGCATACAAAAGATTGAGGGAAAGGTAACACTCTACCTTCCCTTGTAAGTTTTACAAGTGTGAAAGTTAAAATACAAATAAAAAATATACTGACACTTAAAGCTTAGTCGATGGAGTTCGAAGTGTCGACGAAGTATCGAAACAATGCGTGAAGCTTGTAATCGAAGATGTAGCGCATGAAAGAAGGAATGGGAGCAAGAAAGAATGTTATTTCGAAGTTGCCTCCACCTTTCTTTTATAAGTTGATCCCAGGTGCCTGGACCACCTCCCAATCGCTGCTATATCAACTCGTTGGCATGGAAAATCAGCCTTCCCAGGCACCTGGACCTGGTCTAGGTCACTCCAGGTCACCCTTATCCACTCCAACGTAGTTCTAGAATTTTCCGATCCCAGACGCCTAGATCGGATCTAGTTGCCTACTATACTTGCCATTGATATCTCGTGGTCGCCAGCTCGCATTACTAACTCAGCATTCCCAGGAGCCTGGACCTACTCTAGTTTCCTAGACACACTAATCGCCTAGACTTGGTCCAATTATCTAGACCCCTGTAGAACAGATTAGCACAGGAAAATACAATATTTAGTAGTAGTAATACTGTCCGATCTCAACTCCAGAGTCCAAGTTTGACCCTTTGTCGGATTGACACCTACCTTTATCCTCAACCGAGAACTTGGCCTCATCTCTCCACACAAGAACTTACCTGCCAAACATCTTATTTTGACTTTCCTTGCTTAACGTTTGATATTGACCCACTAGGTCTTCCTACCAGCTGTCCGGTCCTCCTGACCCAGCTAGTCTTCCTGTCGGTTGTCTAGTCCTCTTGACCCAACTGGTCTTCTGCCAGATGTTCGTTCCTTTTAATCCATTTGGGCTTCCTACCCAGTGTCTGATCCTGCTGATCCATCAAAACTTTTGCCTAGTATCTGACCCACTAACCTATTAGGACTTCTATCACATTGTCTAATATCCAGTCAACCTGACCTACTAGGACTTTCCTGTTAAGTCTACATAGTTAACACATATATTAAATCATAAGCTTGTCCTAACATTAAACCTTGGTTCATACATCAAAACATAGAAGTAGTGCTCCCTGCACAAACAACAATGATCGTACGCTTGTGGATTGACACAAACAGTGCCCAGAAAGCGTTCGAGGGCCTGAAATAGTGCCACGTTACCTTGATTATTAGGTCAAGGAGAAGTCTATATAAGGACCCTTGATTCTCGAAGTTGAACACGACACACTCCTTCAGCTCTTGCAATAATATTCGTATGTGTTCTAATCCTTCTCCTTGTATCTACTTGAAGTTGTAAGAGGTTTATCTACCTGTATTTTACCAAAAAAGAGAAAGTTAATGGATGAGCGAACCTATGTATAGGTTTTAAACTAGCAACCCTAGGGGTTGTGAACCAAATAAATTATTATTTTCTTTGCTCTTTGTTGGAGCAACAAGCTCTGGGTCAATGTTGACCAAATTCGAGTGGGACTCGAGTAGTGTTTTGATGTTTGACAATGGGTTGACAATGGATTTGACCATTGTTTGACAATATGATTTGACCATATATTGATCATATGACAAGTGGATGTTTGGGATATCCAAAGTCATATAGGGGAGATTATTTGAGGAAGATTGTTGGAGCAATCAATCTCAGGTCAAGGTTGACTAGACTCGAGTGAGACTCGAGGGAAAGTCTAAGTTATGAATACTTCGCATGGAAAAGTCAATCCAAGCATGGTCTTGGCATGGAAAGTTCAAGAATGGTCTTGGTAAGAAAAGTCTAAGTCATGGGTACTTGGCAATGGTAAAGTTCAAAAGTATAGTCTTAGCGGCATAAGTCTAAGCATATAGTCTTGGCGGCGTAAAGTCCAAGTGAACTTTGGCAATTGGAAAGTCCAAGGGTATGTTTGGTAGCGTAAAGTCCAACCATGGGTCTTGGCGATGTAAGTCCAAATAGATCTTGATAAGGAAGTCCAAGGGTGAGGTTTTGGCAGCGTAAAGTCCAAGCATGTGGTCTTGGGGACATAAGTCCAAATGAACCTTGGCAAAGGATCCGGTTTGCATGACATAGATGATGGATGCACCTGAAGGCTAACGCAAAGGATGAAGAGTCATGGACTCCAAGGATCCGAGAGATGTGAGGTTGATGGAGGTGGCTAGAAGGCTTAGGTCTAGGCTATGGGTGAGTTTCAAGTATGAGGGGATCATACTTATGTTAAGCCTCATGTTTGAGGTTTACCAATCGACTGGAGTTATGGACCAGTCCACTGGCCAAGTGTTTGACACTCGGGAGCCTAGTTGACTCAGAGCAGTCAACTAGGGTTATGACTAGTCAATTGATCGGATAGTCGACTGAGCTTCGACTGCTCAACTTGTGTTCGGGCAATCAACTGTCAGTTGTGGGTAGTCGATTGGTCCATGAAAGTCAACTGCAATGATGGATAGTCGACTAGGGGTGGCGGACATAGGCACAAAATATCCCGTAGTTGACTGCCCAGTCGACTACTAGATTGGCAGTCGACTGCTGGTAAGGAAAGTCGACTGCTAGGGTATCCGTTGAAGTAATCCAACATGGATTAAGTCCGTTGTGAGACAACGACACTGTGGGTAGTCGATTGGGACCTTTTAACAGTCGATTGCCAGGCAGAAATCCAAATCTTGCATGCTTTAAAAGGAGCTTGACAGGAGGAGTTGAAGCTATTGATTCTTGGACGATTTGAAGAGAAATAGTTGCTGCTTTCTAGACCTTCAAAGACATTCAAAGCAACCAAAAGATCAAGCATTCAAAACTCTCATTTGTAAAGTGTTTTCACTTCATTGTTTTGTATTTGCTTTTGTATCTTATTTTTGGTTGTTGTATTTGTGTTGTATGCACTTGTAAGAGGTTTCTCCACCTCCATATTGTTTCCGAGAAAGAGAAAAGTTATTAGTAGTGTAGACACTAGACTCGGTCATAGACTAAGAACCCTACTTCCGAACCATATAAAATAGTGGTGTAGTGCTTGTGTTATTTTCATTTATGTTATTTTGTATATTCCACTATGCTAACGAATTATAGACAAGCACGAACACGATTGAACGAAGAAACGATGAGAAATCGTCGTTCACCCCTCCCTCTAGTGCTACGTCCGATCCTCAACACTCTTTTCATTTATGTTTTTAGATTATGTAATGTATGGTTGTCTTTGCTAAGGCTTTAGCAAGATAATAGAAATTTTAACTTGCAGGTATCGCTATTCACCCCTCCACTCTAGCCATCCAAATGTTTCTACACCTCGCAACAACGACAGGAGCTTGCAAAGCTCATAATTCGACAAGGTTAACTATGAATGATGACTTGGCATGGTGAAGGTAACATTCTCAATGGCTTGGAGGTATAAAAGAATTCAAAGAAAGTTGTCAAAGGCATCCAAGGAAACATAAGACGAGGATCATTAAGGTGGTGCTCGTGCAAGATAACTTAGCATGACTAAGTTGGTTAGCTCGGTGGCCAAATATTTGAAAGACATTTGAGGGGTCACAAAATAAGGAGAATCAAAGCACAATATTTATAACATCTAAAAGAAAGTAAAGTATATAGGTGAAATGTGAAGGATAACAAGTCATGCTAGCCATGAGCTCTATGCATTCATAATCATGGGATTTGTGCATCCAAGGAATGAGTAACCTAATAGGAGATGATATTGGTAGTGATATTACACTGTGGAAGGGAAGTTTTTGAGGAGCTGTGAGTGTTAAGAGATGTGTATCATTCGGATAGAGTAGATCTCAACCTAAGTGAAGACTCAATCATTAGGATGATTTTAGTTGAGATTATAGTCGATTGGAGATTCTACTTGATTAGTGAGCAAAGTCGACTAAAGAGTCGACTCAAGTTAATCAACTAGCAAACAAAAAATTATTGTTCATGGTTGAGTCAACTAGACAGTTGAATAATCTGCAATCAGTCAATCAATGTTGTGGCAATAAAGTTGAAAGGAACCTTTGATTTTACAATTCTCAAATAATGTTTAGATAACCTAAGTTATATAGTGTATCAGTCAATTAATAGTGGAATCCAATTAATTCAAGTACTTATTAGCATATTGCAAGCCAAAACAATTGAGAAACAATCATTAATGGTACATTCAATCGATTGATCGATAATAGATCATTGAAATAGCAAGTTAACCTTGAAGTATTTGAAGATTATATAAATAAGGCCAAGGGAATTGTTTGAAGTCTAGCAAAATAGTGTGTGTACACTAAGTAGAGGAAGGCATTTGAATCTAAAGCTCATAGAGTTGAATTGTTGATGCAATTGGCCTCAAGTCAATGTTGACCAAGCTCGAGTGGGACTCAAGTAGTGTTTTGACGTTTGACAATACGCTTGAAAATATGTATGATCATATAACTAATGGATGGTTTGAAACATCTAAGGTCATATGAGGGAGATTATTAGGAGGAGATTGTTGGAGGAATTAACCTTAGGTCAAGGTTGACCAAGCTCGAGTAAGACTCGAGTGAGAAAAGTTCAAGTATGGATACTTGGCAATGAATAAGTCCAAGAATGGATTCTTGTCAAGGGAAAGTCTAAGTATGGAAACTTGGCAAAGGAAAAGTCCAAGTATGGATGCTTGGCAATGGAAAAGTCCAAGTGTGTAGTCTTAGTTGTGTAAGTCCAAGTGTGTAGTCTTGGAGGCAAAAGTCCAAGTATAGATACTTAGCAAAGGGAAGTTCAAAGGTGTAGTCTTGGTAGCATAAGTCCCAAAGGTGCGACCACCTGGCAAAGGTCGACCTGGTAACATGATAAAGCCGATGGAAGCACTTAAAAATTAGCATAAGGGGGAGGAGTCATAGACTCAACCCAAAGGCGTGAGGCTGATGGAAGTGACTTGAAGGCTTAGGTCTAGGCTAAGAGTACCCAATGGCATGATGATGTCGATGGAAGCATTCGAAGGCTAGCGCAAAGGGTAAAGGAGTCGTGGATGACTCAGATAGACCCTGAGGGCGTGAGACTGATGGAAGTGGGGTAAAGGAGGTCTAGGCTAAGGGTGAGTGTCAAGTATGAGAGGATTATACTTGGGCGTAAATCTCAATTTTGAGGTTTACCAATCGACTGGTGGTATTGGATAGTCGACTGATCGAGTACTCGGCACTCAGAGGGCTCAGAAGACTCGAGCAATCGATTGGGGTTATAACCTAGTCGACTGGTCAAGTAGTCGACTGGTCGAATAGTCAACTGCTGCTCGACTTCTAACTGGTACTTTGGCAGTCGACTGGTAGCTTGCACTAGTCGACTACTAGGTTTGATAGTCAATTGACTTCAGTGGACAAGAGCACGAATGTTTCATAGTCGACTGCTGGCTCATTGCAGTCAACTAATGACTATGGCAGTCGACTAATGGTCATGAGCAATCGATTGATCGACTGTTTCTGATGTGGATTAGTCTATTGTGAGACAACGGTCAAGTGAATAATCGCCTGGGGGTAAGGTCAGTCGACTGCTAGGTAAAAAATCAGGTTGAGCGGAGGCTTTAAAAGGAGATCTCGGTGGAGAAATAAGAAGCTGATTCTTGAGGACTTTAAAGGGGAGTTGTTATTGCATTCCAGACCTTCCAAGCCATTCAAAGCAACCAAATCAACAAGCGATCAAAAGCTCATCTTATAAAAGTGTTTTCACTTGTTTTTCTTCATTTACTTTTGTATTTCGTATTTGTTTGTATTCTTCTTGTAAACTTCATTGTAAGAGGTTTCTCCACCTCCGGATTATTTCCGAAAAGGAGAAGGTTTAGTGGTGGTGTCAATTACTAGAGCTCACTCTAGAGCTTGATCGTAGAGTAGAAACTAGGGTTCCGAACCATGTAAAATCGTGTTTTGTGATTGTGCTTGGCTTGTCTTGTTTTTGTATTGTATTTCCACTGCAAACATTGTTGTAGACAAGCACAACCAAAACGATCGAACGATGAAATCGAGAATTGTTATTCACCCCTCCCCACTAGTTCAACATAAAGGTCCTAACGATTGTTATCAGAGCGAGATCACTCTTCAAAGACTAATCGTCGCGAGAGCAAGCGCTAGAGGAGTAGAAGAGAAATGGATTTTAGCGATGGTTTGGGCTACAACATACAAATTCCACCTTCTTTCGACCGCTATGATTTCGAGTATTGGAAAGGTAGAATGAAATATTTGCTTATGTGTGATATAGAAAATTAGTTTATTTTGATAGAAGGATTCCAGGCTCTAATGGACAAGAAAGGAAAAATACTCAAGAAGAAGAAGTGGACCGAGAAGTAAATTCGAAAATCTGATACCAATGGCAAGGTAACCAAAATGTTAATCAATTTAGTAGCTAATGATATTTTATGCAAGATAGGAGAATTTAAGGATGCTAAGGAGCTATGGAGTAAGTTAGTTGAACTCCATGAGAATCCCTTATTGGCACAACGTGAGGAGGAATCCAAAGAAGAAAGCTCATCACCTCATGAGCGTGTAGATTCAGAGGTTGAAAGATATTCAACATCCGAGTTGGAAGAAGAAGTTGAAGAAATCTCTACCTCAAGGATTGAGGGTGAGATTAGGTCTTCAATGTCAGAGCAAGAGGAGGAACCTTCTACATCCGGGGGAAATGAAGAACAAACTCACAATTCTCCTACCATCCAAGATTCCCCTATAGGTAACTCAAATGCAATCATTAAAAATAAAAATCATATCATTTTATTTGAGTGTAGGAAACAAGGGCACTATAAGAGCAAGTGTCCAAAATGGATCAAGAACAAGGCTCAAGTAGCACCTAAAGTAAAGGAAAAGTCAAAGGAGGTCGAGGTCCTAATACGCAAAGGTAAGGAACACATTGTGTGTTTCCGATGCAACTAAAAGAGTCACTACTAGAGCCAATGTCCGAGGGGGAGTCATCTTAGGAAGGACAAGGAAAAGAGCTCAAGTGTAGGGGGAGCTCCCACAGCAAAGCCTAAGGTATCATCTCATAATCTACTTGCAATTGTTCATTATCAAAAGCATGCTGAAAATAAAGTTTACTGTTTAAGTGCAAAATCTCATGAATTTAGGATTAAGGAAAATTCTATAACCACTCTACCTAAGGAAAATACTAGAACCTTTAGAGGTAGACCAAGTTTAGATAAATATGGGGAGAATGTCAACAATCTAGTCAAAAATCCTAAGAAAAATAGACATATGCATAGGAAGAAAAATCATATCCAAAAATACAATGGAAAATCGAAAGTGGAGAAATTAGAAGAAGAAAATCAAGTCTTGAGGTCAAAATTTGATAAATTAGAAATGACCCTTTGAATGATGACAAATTTGATTAACGGATCAAATAGGCAAAATCTAGGATTTTGTAAGCAAGAAGCACCTAAGGACAAGAAAGGTTTTGGTTACAAGCCTAAATCCAAGGGAAACATGCAAACCTACCATAGTGTTCCATTTAACTATAAAACTAACCCTAAGTCTAGGAGTGTCAAGGTTACAAGGGAAGTTATTCCTAGAGTTGACCTTGACAAGAGTCAAGTGACTAAAGTTTCAAAGAAGCTTAGGAAAGTCACCAACAAGATTACAAGGGAAGGTATTGCTAGGGTTAACCTTAATGAGACTACAATGGCTAAGGCTTCCAAGAAACCTAGGAGAGTTATTAGGAAAGTATCTAGGGAAATCATCCCTAGTGAATACCTAGAGTACCCAAGGAGCTCCAATAGATATTGGGTTTCTAGGAGTGTGATTTCTTCACACTAGATGGGTTTAAGGTGTATCAACCTAAAATGGAAAGGTGGTTAATCTAACCATAATAAAGTTGACACTCTAGAGCATTTTCAAGGTATAGATACTTTGAAAATGAATGAAGAATTATATCCTAAAAGGTTTTAGGATGTGCCAATTGGAATAATGAAGTTTTAAAAATTGATTGTAATTGACACAAATTAAGTTATAATCAAGAATGTACCAAGTTTGGGGTTTTGACACACTCGAGGGATTTGGGTGTCATGGAAAATTTGATGTAATCATAACAAATGACAATTAAGTTCAAAACTTATGTATTCTTATATCTTTGTATTTTATATATTTGTCATGCTTTGATTGTCATAATCCATGTCATGACATCATATTCCATATGATTATTTAAAATGTCATGATAGTACTTAAATTGATTAATGTCATGCTAATACTTAGGTTATGTTTATTATGTCATGACATCATGAATCATTGGAAATGCTTTTAATTTATGCAAATCATTTATGCTATGATCATAATTCATGCATTAAGATAATCAAATTGAAATTAAGGACAAATGGCATGATTTGATGTCCTAGATAAGAAAATCAAATTGATATGCCTAGGTAATGACGCATGAACCCTTAGGTTAGAAAAAAAAAAAAGCAAATCCACATCTCACAAAAATTATAGGATGACATGTGTATGTATTGATATACCTTAGACACATGTGAGATGCTAGGAAATTGAGTTAAGTTCTATGTGCTTATATGGTACATCAAAATGAATTAAGTTCTATGTGGCATAAGTAATGTGTATATGAAATTTCATGATTTTTCGAAAAACATAAAATTACTTAAGAATTTTTAAATTTTCATCTGAAAAACTTGATTTCTGCAAATGCAGAAACCAGCCGATTGCTAGTGTAGCCAGTCAACTGGTGGAGGTTGAATCAACTAATGGTCTGATTTTGGCTGAACAAGATTTGTTTAGCTATTTATCAACACTCCTATGTACCCTAACCACTCATAACCCTATGATATGCTTAAAGAAGCATTGAAAGAGTGAGATGTTCATTGAAAATGAATAGGAGAGTTAATTATTGTAAGGATCAAATTTTAAGGGAGGTTAAAGTTCAAATTTAAACTTTTATCCATATTTTTTATTGTTTAGATTTTCTATAGGCTTAGGAACACTCCAAGGATATTATTTGTGCAATGGTCAAGGGGGAGCAAACCTTTAGGGGGAATTTGTCCATCAAGGGATGATGGATGAAGGTTAAAAAGGGAAAGAGTAAAGAATTGTCTTTTATTTGGTGATGAGGATTTTGTCACTAAGGAGAATGAAGGCATCCAAGATGAATTTAGATAAAGGGAGAGAATGAAGGATCTCATTAGAAGATGAGAGACTTTTTGATGTATGCCAAAGGGGAAGAAATAATGGGTTTAAGATAGAAAACTTTCATTATGCCTTAACATAAGAAGAGTCAAGTTGGGCTTATGATTAGCCTAACTTAAAGGTATTGTCAAACATAAAAAAGGAGAGGTTATTGGTGCAATCAGCCTTAGGTCAATGTTGACCAAGCTCGAGTGGGACTCGAATAGTATTTTGATGTTTAATAATGCGCTTGACAATATGTATAATCATATGACTAATGGATGGTTTGAGACATCCAAGGTTATATGAGAGAGATTATTAGGAGAAAATTGTTGGAGCAATCAACCTCAGGTCAAGGTTGACCAAACTCGAGTGGGAAAAGTACAAGTATGAATACTTGTCAATGGAGAAGTCTAAGAATGGATTATTGACAAGGAAAGTCCAAGTATGGAGACTTTGCAAAGAGAGTTTAAATAAAGATGCTTGGCAATGGAAAAGTCTAAGGGTGTAATCTTGATTGTGTAAGTCTAAGTGTGTAGTCTTGACGGTGAAAGTCCAAGTATGGATACTTGGCAAACGAAAGTTCAAGGATGTAGGCTTGACAGCGTAAGTCCTAGAGATGCGACTTCTAGCAAAGGTAGACCCGGTAGCATGACAAAACCGATGGAAGCACTTAAAGGCTAGTGCAAGGGTGAGGAGTTGTGGACTCAAACCAAAGGTGTGAGGCTGATGAAAGTAGCTTGAAGCTTTATGTTTAGGCTAAGGGTGCCCGATGGCATGACGAAGCTGATGGAAGCACTTGAAGGCTAGCACGAAGGATGAAGAAGTCGTTGAGGACTCGGATGGACCCTAAAGGCGTGAGGCTGATAAAAGTGGCTTGAAGGCTTAGATCTAGATCAAGGGTGAGTGTCAAGTATGAAGGGATCATACTTGGGGTTAAACCTCAGTTTTGAGATTTACAAGTCGACTGGTGGTATTGGATAATCGACTGATCAAGTACTCGACACTCGAAGGGCTCAAAAGACTCGAGCAGTCGACTGGTCTAGTAGTCGATTGTGGCTCGATCACGACTAGTGAATCGACGGCCGACGTGGCTTGCACCGATCCGATTAGTTATCGCGCCGATCGTAGGATCGATAAATGACTAGCTTTAGTGGACAAGAGCACAAAATGTTTTGTAGTTGACTGTTGGCTCATGGCAGTCGACTGATGGCTATGGCAGTCTACTGATGCCCATGAGTAGTCAACTGATCAACTATTTCCAACGTGGATTAGTCCATTGTGAGACAACGGTCAAGCGGACAGTCGACTAGGGGTAAGGTCAGTCGACTGCTAGACAGAAAATTAACTCGAGCGGAGGCTTTAAAAGGAGATCTCAGTGGAGCAAGAAGAAGCCGATTCTTGAGGACTTTGAAGGGGAGTTGTTGCATTTTATACCTTCCAAGTCATTCAAAGCAACCAAATTAATAAGCGATCAAAAGCTCATCTTGTAAAAGTTTTTTCACTTATTTTTCTTCATTTACTTTTATATTTCGTTATTTGGTTGTATTCTTCTTGTAAACGCCATTGTAAGAGGTTTTTCCACCTTCAGATTGTTTTCGAGAAGAAGGTTTAGTGGTGGTGTGCATCATTAGAGCTCACTCTAAAGCTCGACTATGGAGTATGAACTAGGATTCCAAACTACGTAAAATCATATGTTGTGATTGTGTTTGGCTTATCTTGTTTTTGTATTGTATTTCCATTGCTAACATTGTTGTAGACGTGCATGATTAAAACGATCAAACGACAAAATCGAGAATCACTATTCACCCCCTCTCTAACTCAAAATCAAAGTTCTAACATGAATTAATTCTGAGCATTGCTGACTTGATCACAATGTATTATGGCATCAATAAAGCATTGTGCAAGTTGTCCGAAGGCTATGGTGCAGTGGTAGGACATCCAGCTCGGCTCCTAGGTATCCACGGTTCGATTCCCAACCATAGTGCATTTTAGAATTTTCCTCTAAATACGGTAACAAACCAAGAACACTACAACTGTTCAGGCTGCCTACACAAACACTTCCTAATTTACCATGATGGTCAGTGGAGCATATCTCACCTAGGGTTATTTAGTGCCCCATTAGAGAGTCATGGGGTAGGATCGGTCATCCCCAAGATTAATCGAATCGAAGGCTTGGATATCTGGTGCTAGGAAAAAAAATATTGTGCAAAGTAAGAAATAGTGTTTTGACTAATGATCCAAACATGTATTATAGTGTTTCAACCTAATCAAAGAGTTTATCAAACATAGAGATGTCACAATGGAAGAGCTGTGCAAAGCCTTTTGGTGATCATGATTTTGATTGTTTAGGCAAAGAATACAAGTTGGAATTATAACTATAATATTTAATATGTGTCTTAGAGTTGTATAAAACTTGGAGATATGTGTATGGAGAAGACTTACTGCAACGAAGGTCAGTTGATAACTCAATGGCTAGAGGTTTATAAAGAATAGAAAAGGATAGCATGAAGCATCCGAAAAGGCCACTAGGATAAGGATCATCAAAGCATGATTGAAATGAGGAAATAGATTATGTAGGCAAAAAACATGAAGGATTGCACGAGGAGCTTAGCTTTCGAACTCATTTGAGGGGCACAAGGCCTAGGTATAACAATTGTGAATTGAGTGTTTAGTGCAACTGTATCTAGGTAATGATAAATCTCAACATAGGTGGATCCACCTTAGATTTGGTCTTAATCAATGTGGCAAGAGACTAGAGATAGACTCTAGTCAACAATGCTTAAGTTGTGGACTTAAGGTTTCAACTGTCAAATAGAAAGGATTCTATTCATGATTCAGACCGGTGAAACCACGAACACAAACAAAGAGTTTATGGTTTGAACTAACTCACGATTTGATTCAATCGATAGGTAAAATAGTTCAGTCGATTGATTAGCCAAAGTGAGTAAATTAGCCAATGGTTAAGTGGACTAGTAAGTTGATTAATTAAAGGAGCAAATAATAGATGATAACTCCAATCAATTGATACTATAGGAGACAATGTGGAAGGAGAAATTGTTAAAGTAACTATCAGATTTGCTGACGACTAGTGATGAATGTCACCAATTAACGGATGAGCATTATGACTGCAATGACTCTCAGGAATCTCAGCAAAATATAAATTGGAAGAAAGCTTATAAAAAGACTTGATCAAGGATTCAACGAAAACATTCTTAGAGATATTGCAAGCAAATTCTATGATCTATTGTAATATTTCTTTACTTCCTTGAGAGCTTCGTTATAATTCCATAAAATACTTTGTAAAGATTTCTTCACATTTAGAATTTTACTGAGAAATAAAGGTAATAGCTGATTCTAGGATGATCCACCTAAAGTAGAGTAGGATCCAAGGGAGGACAACCAAATCTCCCTTGGGAGATGCTTTTGTATAGAAGCACGAAGCACAGTTTGAAATTTATTTATCAATGTCTTAAATGGTAGGAGCATGTCACCATCCTAATCTCCCTTCTATCCAATACAAATCCAAAAACTTGAATGACATAGCAAGATGAAAAAAGCAAGCAAGATATCGAAGTGTCACAATTATGATGTTGAAAGCGCCCGTCTTCTGTTGCAAATAATCTATGATCAAATTAATTGGCCAAACTTAATCATAACCACGCTCAAACACAGCAGCAGCTCCCATACCAGAACCTACAATACATTATAAAGTAACAAAATTAGATTGTTTTATACAAAACAGAAGAGAGAACGAACAATGTGTCAGAATGCCACCTATGCACATCGAAATGACCCCAAACCTGCTGCCACGTCGCTTCATTTCGTACAAAAGAGTACTTACACTACGGGCACCTTACAAAAAGGAAAAGGAATAAAAAACTTTGGATTTCTCATATCCAAAATTTGACAAGTACAGCATAAAAGAAAACTTTGAGATCCAATCATGATGTCTGGACGTTTAAACTGTGGTTGGTTTTATCTAAATATTCGAATTAATTCTGCATACAACATAAACTTTGATTTCATCTAAAATAACTCTACGAGACTCAATTAGCATAAATAGTTCATTGTTGAAGTAACAGTGACCATGAGAAAATAACTGAAAGGGAACATAGGCTTATGTATTGCAAATACCTGTAGCTCCTAATGGATGTCCTAGAGCCATAGCTCCACCATTGACGTTTACTTTCTCAGGGTCTAAGCCTAGCTTTTTGCAGCAATATACAAACTGGGAAGCAAATGCCTGAAGAAAAGAACTAAATTGTACGTGTTTGCATTCTCCTCAAGGGGTTCATAATAGAGTGGGATTTGTAGAACTACCTCATTGATTTCGAAGAGATCAATTTCGTTGAGCTGAAGACCAGCGGCCTCCACTGCAGCTGGGATTGCAACAGCAGGACCAACCCCCATGACACTAGGTTCTACTCCAACTGCAACAAAACTCCTATTTGCACATTACAAGGAAAGATCAGACCGCAAGGAAAATACTTTGTTATCTACAAATATTCACTCCAATTGTCATAATAGATTTTGCAAGAAACAAATGTGCTTAAGCACTCACTTTTCGCATAATATACCATCTGTAAAATCAACAGTCGCCAAGCATAGTTAAAACATTGATGAAAATAGTTCGATGCACTTTTACTAGCTTGGTGCTACAGATTTGTTCATATGCTTATTTAAAAAAGATTAAAAAGACCACTGCATCAAAATTATGATGAGTAAGGAGTCTTACTGTTGTTACCACTTGTGTAATATTGATTTCTAAACTCATTATCACTGCGTCGATCCATTTTAGCAGTTCTTAGAATAGTAATGAAAGCATGCTTGGGTAAAATCTTTCTACAAGGAGAGAAACCAGAAGGGCCATTGACCCAATCCTTCCTTGCATGGTGGTTGTGATATAATAAGTACCATTGAAAAATAGGCACCATCAATACTTCCCAAATCAAGATAAAATGTTCAAGAATCAGGACTGACTTTACCTTTTATTCTCTTGGGCAATCAGATAACTTATATAGCTAAACAAATCATAGGATGATAAAAGTTGAAAGTTTGAACAAAATACATAATAAACCTGAATACACCGAGTATTGGGAGCCTCTTTCTCATTGCTATCTCTCTTCTCATGAGGAGGACTGCTCCAGCACCATCACTGATCTGACTAGAATTACCTGGGAAAGTGGAATTTATGAATAACATTGATACACAAGCAGACAGTCTGTCAAGTAAACGAAATCCAAAAGTAAATTCTTCTAATACCAGCTGTTGTGGTTCCATCCTTCTTAAAAGCCGGTTTAAGTTTTGTGAGAACTGACATGGATGTGTCTGGACGTACACCATCATCTGTAGTAATTATGATTTGCTTGGACTCTCCAGTTTTCGGATCTACAATCTTTAATAATAGGTCGAAGTGGAATCAAAGTTTAGAATAGGTGAAAATCAATAACGTAGAGACAGCTGAATATGATCTTCCAGAGCTTGGAGGACAAGGAATTTTACCAGACTTGTCTCTTGGTTAACAAGTAAAAATATATGACAGTTGTTATGGAATAACTATCTTGAGAAACAATCAGCAAATAGTCACTGCAGTTTGAATGCAAATTTCCCCTGATGATTTTCTTTCTCAATCGCTATGGTCATTCTTTTAACAGGCAATTCAAAACTATTACAAATAAGAAAAAAAAAACAGAAATGTTTTACTTCTTTTACCTTAGTAACAACAGGAACTATTTCTTCTTTAAATTTTCCAGCGGCATTTGCTGCAGCTGCTTTCCTATGAGATTCAACCTAAAATAGAAATAAATCAAGAATTGCAGAAAATAGCACATGCGGATTGTTGGAAGGTTAAAAAACAATATAGACAAGAAACCCACAGCAGCCTGATCTTGTTCCTCTCTAGTTATGCCATAACGCTGAGCCACATTCTCTGATGTAATGCCCATTGGAACGAGACAGTCTCGTGCTTGCGCAAACATCAATGCCTGTATTACTTAAATGTATAATTATTATGTTTATAATATAAATTTTTGCTCATCTAATGGGACATACAAATAAAGAAAATTGAAATCAAATGATAGCACAGTTGATACTTTGGGGTTATGAGGCCAATCCCATCTGACTGGATCTGTAGACATCGACTCCAACCCAGCACCAATGCCTATACAATGCAGATCAAATAAAGAATCAAGATTATCCAGGAATTTTTAGAACCAAGAAAAGCATAGTTAGACTAACCAATATCATAAAAACCAGCCTTTATATAAGCTGCAACATCAGCAACAGCCTGGAGGCCAGAGGAACACTGTCTGTTGACTGTTCTTATAGGAACAGTATCTGCTTTTTTTGTCCAATTAAACAGAAATGTTAAAGAGATATTATGTATGCCGAACCACTGAAGATCTTAGGCAAGTCAAACAACCTGGAAATCCAGCATAAAATGCTGCCATCCTGCACTCAATTGCCCTTTGAGATCCTGGTGCCAAGACTGTGCCCACAACAATATCACGGACCTCACTTGGGTGCAATTGAGTCTTATCCAACAATGCCTGCATATGGAAAATGTCAAGATACCCATGAACATAACACATAACTAATGAAAGAGAAAATGGAAGTGTCTCTAATGATATAAAAAATGTAATTTTTCAGTATTTACAAGACATTTCATTCAGCAGTTAAAATGGCAATGACAAAAATGTTGAGAAAACATATAACCTTAAGAACAGGTGCTAGAAGATCATCAGGATATGTATCCTTGAAGCCCCCTTTCTTGGACTTGCAAATGGGAGTTCGGCAAGCACTGTCTTGCATTAAAAATTAACAAACTGATGAACAAAACAAAATACCATAAAAGAAGAAAAATGAAAACCTCCAATGCCATCAGTCATGAGTAAAAAACTGAGTTGGCAACAAAAACTAGTATCAATCTGCTACAAAATATTGCAATTAATTAACAAGTTCATTCTTTCTTAGTGAGTTCATATATGGTTTGCAAAAATTTGGTACTCCGCTGCTAAATTAATCGATTGAATACTTTTAGATATTAATATCTTATTTAATCAAGAAATTGATTTACATTAGTCTACTCGTGAAATATCACATCCATGCCCCTCTTGCACCTATTCAATCACTTGGATACAAGTCCCCACGGGGATGACGTGGTGGTTAAGGCACGGCGGTGCTTGCAGAAGTGGAATGGGTCAATTCCGGAGGAGGTTTAAAATCCTTTCCTAGATTCAGATGACCCCCACGTGTCTTGGCCACTACGTCAAGACTCATAGGGCCCTCCGTGATTTACCTCCCTCATAATGGTCGTGGGATAAGTCGGTGGGGGTCGCTAGGTTGGCGGTTCCAACCTTTTGCATATCACTTGGATACAAAATGAATTTCAAACAATAGTTGTGACTATTGTTGCTTGGAGGCAAAGACACTATGGCATGTTGTGCTGCGATAAGATACTATTGAAGCTACATACGGTCACATGAGATAGGATGAAGATGTGGCCAACACAACACAGACAATGGGATTTGTGTTATGTTGCATTACACAAGAGACACAATGCAAATTCAATGGAGATGCAATGCCAACACTCCTAGGAAAGGGGAATTTAGCAAGGGAAAGAGAGACCTTTAGCCAAAAAGAAGAGATTAAAAGTGTGGCTCTAACACTAAATTAGAGTTAGGGTAAAACAGTACACTCTTAGGAAAGAGGATTTTAGTGAGGGAAAGAGGGACCTTCAGATGATAAACAAGAAGAAGAGGTTAACAGTGTGGCTCTAACACCAAGTTAGTGTAAAATAGTTCTCATAAATGCTTTAGGTAGTCCCTTTCTACCCCTCTCTCTCTCTCTATATATTATTGATTAACAATGATAGTAAGCACATGTACTTTTACATATGTAGATTGAAGTATTGAACCATAAAAATAGCCATGTTTAATTAAAGGTTAAGAAAACATGGATATAAGTAATGTAAGAGCTACTGTACTTAAGGACCAAACAAGTACAAGCATGACTTCTACACTTAGTAGGTGTTATGGTGAAAATCCCTAGACGTTGATGACAAAGGCTCCTTTAATGACGTGGACAAACTTGCATAGATTAACACTCGTCAGAGTGTCAGGGGTGTCCAGCAAAGCCCTCCAATAATTAAGTGATATTTCGATAATGGAGTTTTTGAAAGAAAAAAAAAAGTGAGAATGCAATAAGGGAATTGAAGAGAATGAGATCTTACTATGACTGGTTTTACCTTTTTATATGATCGGTTGTCCACATTGTACGAGTGACTCTCCTAAAATGGGGGTGCCGACATGGACATGTCCAAGAATGGTCTAGACCAACTAAACTACACCCTACTACGGCGCCTCCTTGTCGAGGCTCCTCCAATTATGGTTTGTATTCTAGTCATACTTTGTAATCTCAGTAATTGACAAGAAGCATACTCAATGATGGGTCATCCTCAAAGGTTGTATTGGGAAAGGTGCAAAGTCATACTTGATAGAACCGAGGCCTAGGATGGTTGTAGTCGACATTGGAGAGAAAGCGGCCTAAAGCATTCAGAATGAGCAATACAGGGCTCGATTAAAGCCATAGGAGTAGAGTTGGGGCCCGAATCTTTGAGCATTTCGAAAAATGTAAGAGGTGCTTATAAGGCCAAGCACTCTAGAGGTTGTGCAAGGACGTTGAGCACTCCGGTTGAAGTGCTTAAGACACCAAGCACTCCGAAAGTTTGAGGTGGTGTTCGAGAAGTTGAACACTCTATGGTGGTTTAACACCATATGTTCCGTGTTTTCTAACAAGGAGCCTATCCACATACACACCTCGATGAGCTAGAAAGGGGGGTCATCACCTAGAGGTATCATGAGCCCCTCCCCTTTCAAATAAAGTTGAAGAGTGAAGGCACATGAAGCCCAAGTTAGGAGCCAATAATCATAGGTGAAGCCATTACCATAGATTTAAGTAATTTTAAATTTCTCCATTGCCACACATCCCTTAATCATCATGGACTGACACAACCTCTGATCGCTAAAATTAGTGCAAGGGTAATGGTCCTTCTCTCACAAACAATGTGATGGTTGTTTTCTCTGGGTTTCTACTAAATTGTCAAAAAAGGAAGATAAGATGCATGTATCTCTAGGTTAAATTCCTCACTCTAATCAGCGATATTTGTCATTCCTTAGGCTCATCATTCGCACAAGTCTACTATAGTCCGCTAAATCTACTAGATCTTTTTGCACCCCTTGGATGGACAACTAGTAAAGCCCAAGGTGACTACTAATCTTTGCTGAATCTAGGATTTTGATTGGTTCAAGGCGTGCCCCTGCTACTGGCATTAATGAGGAAAAGGTTTATAAGGCTTTGTGCATGATTCCCTTATTGTACCTGATTTCTTCTTAAATCCTCCAACCTTCATGATCTTTGCCTTCTCCAATCCTTCAACCTTCGCAATCCCTACCTCCCTAACTCTTGTAAGTCTTAGCTTTCCTTGCTTTTTCCCTTTCACATAAATAGTTCCAAGAGTAAGTATCCCCTTTTTGCTGACCCATTAGTGGTTGGAGAGTCATTGTTAAGAGGATGCCCAATCCCACAAGCATGGGTTAGGGAGACCATTGCCGAGTTGACTCCTTAGTAGTGGATGGGCCACTGCTATTAAGGGGATACTCAATCCCATGACTATGAATGGGGAAGTGCATTGTCTAGTCATCCTCTTGGCAATGGAAGGGACGTTTCTACTAAAGGGATGCTCAATTCCACAATCTTGGATTGGGGTGAGCATTGTTGAGTCAACCCCTAGGCAGTGGGAGGGAGGTTGCTTGTAAGGGGATGCTCAATTCTAAGACTGAGTCCGATAGAATGTGTCCAAGTCAACCCCTTAGTAGTGGGAGGGTCGTTGCTCCTAAGGATACATTCGATCCTAAGACCATCAACGAGAGCATTGCTAAATCGACCCTCTAGTAGTGGGAGGGCCATTACTACTAAGAGGGATACTGGAATCTATGGCCATGGGTCAAGGAGAGTTGTCCAATTTTGCCTCTTAGTAGTGGGAAAGTCACTACGGCTTAGAAGATGCAGAATTTCGTGATCGTGGGTCGAAGAGAGAACTTTGAGTCAATCCCTTAGTAGTGGGTGGTCGTGGCTACTAATAGGGATGCTCAATCCCACGATCATAGGTCAGAGAGAGCTTTACTGAGTCAATCCCTTAGGTCACTACTGCTAAGGAGGATACTTAATCCCACGATAGTAGGGCAGGTATAGCCTTGCCGGTCAAAATTCTATTAGAGTTATGATAATGAGATTTTGACAAGGAAAGCCACTATCAAAACTCAACCACCCAAGGAAAGCCTCTATCAAAACCCCCCATACGGTAAACACCAATGTAACACCCCAAGAGCCAAAATGCAACACCCTCAACACAGGACTGAATCTCTCACCTAGGAGTGTGGGACCACCTTCCTATTATTAGCCTAACAAATTCGACTTTTATAGGCCTCCATGCAGGCACAAACCCTCCCCCTTCTTATCTCTATCAAGTCTAAGTCTACAATTTAGTTTTCAGCATTAAGCCCTTGCTCATAAGCCCGAATTCAAGCAGATGCAACACCCCAACGGTCAAAATGCAACACCCTTAATACAGGACTAAATCTCCAACCTAGAAGGAGCATGGGATCACCTTTCTATTATAAGTCTGATAAATTCGACTTCTATAGGCCTCTATGCGTCTTATCTCTATCAAGTCCAAGTCTACATCTCAATTTTTAGCATTAAGCCCTTGCTCGTAAGCTCAAATTCGAGCAATTTCCATTCTAATCTCAATAGGCAAGCTTGCTCGTAACACTAAGCTTGGATCCTCCTACATTGAAATTGTCACCCATTATCAATTACCAACCTCCATAAGAGTTTGAACCGGGGAGATGATGTTCTTTCACAAGAATTGTTATTATTGCCTCACTAGTGATCCTGGCTATGGCTAAGGGCTAGGAGTTGACCCATTTAGATAAGTAATCAATAGTTATAATAAGAAATTTCCACTAAGAACTTGTAGGAAAAGGTCATATAATGTTGGTGCAAGAATGCCCCAAGTATTAATATATTTTGAGTTGCAGGAAAGTCCAAGTGTGAATCTTGATAAGGAAAGTCCAAGTGTGAAGACTTGGTAAGGAAAGTCCAAAGTGAAGCCTTGGCAAGAGAAGTCCAAGAATGTGGATTTGGCGGCACAAGTCCAAGCATGTAGTCTTGGCAAGAGAAGTCCAAGAATGTGGATTTGGCGGCACAAGTCTAAGCATGTAGTCTTTGCGGCATTAGTCCAAGTGAATCTTGGCAAGAAAGTTCAAGGGTGAATTTTGGCAGCATAAGTTTAAGCATGTAGTCTTAGCGGCGTAAAGTCCAAGCAGACCTTGACAAAGGAAGAACCCAAAGCATGATGAAACCGAAAAAAGTTTTTGAAGGCAAGCACAAGAATGAAGAAGTCGTAGACTCGGAGGGATCATGGAGGTACAAGGTTGATGGAGAAGCTAGAAGGTTTAGTCTAGGCTTAGAGTGTATTTTCAAATATGAATTAGTCACTTGAGGTATATCAGTCGACTGGTATCATAAACCAGTTAATTAGTCTCGAGTGTCAATGACCGATCCGGTCAAGTAGTCATCGCGGTCGACTACTAAACGAAGCTTTGGGCAATGAGTGGTGTTTCGATACTACCGATCGCCTTAGTCCGACTACTAGGTTCTAGCAATGACTAGACTTAAGTAGTCGTGGCACGATTGTTGGGCTGATCGATCGAGTGTTCGCTGAGCGACGACGCGAATCCACCTTCCGTCGAAGCTTACCGGATTCGGTCAATAGTAACATCACTCGACTGTTGGTATGCAGCAGTCGACTGGAGTCGGACTCAAGGGGCAGAATTGCCCAAACTCTATAAAGAGAGGCTTGGAGATGGCTAGTGCTCTAATTTTAAACGTCCATACCAAGCTCTTTAAGCCTTCCTTTTAATTTTCTAAGTGCTCTAACCTCTTCTTCCTAATCTTATTTCAAATCTTATAAGAAGAAGAGTGTGCTTGTAAAAAGACTTCTCCACCTTGATGTGATAATCAAAAGGAGAAATTCTAATGAAGGCTTGAAGCAGTGATCCATCTTAAGGATTGCCGTGGAGTAGGAGCATCATCTCCAAACCATGCTAAACAATTATGTTAGCTTTGTTTGTGTTGATTTCTATTTTAGTTTTTATTTTTGCTTCAGCTAAATACTACCTTATGAATGATATTGATAATTAATTTAGTGTCGTAGATGGATTTGAGAAGTCGGTGGACGAATTTGGAGCGTCGCTACCTACAAAGGATTGGACGAAAGAAATGACGAAGAAAGCTCAAGCAAATGTCAAAGCGACAACAACACTTCAATGGGGGCTTTCAAAAGTGCAATTGAGCAAAGTTGGATCGTTCAACTCTGCCAAAGAACTTTGGAAGAAGTTCATTGAACTCAATGAAGGATCCAAGGAATTAAGGAGAGCCAAAAGGGACTTATTGATAGAACAACTCCAAACTTTTTCCATGAAGGCAAATGAGACGGTAAGCCAAATGCATAGAAGATTCAAGGAGATAGTCAACGAACTTCACGTTATAGGTGAGAAGGTAGATAACCGGACTTGGTAAGGTATGTGGTTCAATCATTCCCTAGAAGCGCCTTATGGGCATCAATAGTAGATACTTATAAGGTCTCTAAAGAACTTTCTTTGGTTAAATTAGATGAATTATTTTGCGAATTTGAATTATACGAGCAAGCTAACATGTCTTCCAAGGAAAAAGGTCTAGCTTTTTTTTAAGAGAAGAAAGAGAAGAAGAAGGAAGTTTATTCATCATCCGAGTCGGAGGATGAGCCATCAAGTAGCGACGAAGAATTGTCGGCTAGTGAAGTGGCTCACTACGTCAAGAAGTTTGGCGGATCAAGAAGACTCACAAAGAAGGATGTGAGGAGGATGTTTCAATCCTCAAAAGGTAAATCAAGTAGTAATTCAATTTCTAATACTAATGTTACTTGCTATGGATGCAACAAAAAGAGGCATATTAAGCCAAATTGCCCAGAGCTAAAGAAAAGGAAGAAAAGGAAAAGAAGAGGAAGGACAAGAAGGAGAGGTGAAGAAGAAGAAAGAAGTCATGTTGGCACAAGCAACTTGAGACACTCAAAAGTATTGAGGACTCATCGGATGATGACGAGTTTTGCCACATCACTCGACATATGACATTTATGCCTTTAGACAATGACACCGACGAATCAAGCTCAAGTTAAGGAGAATCCTCTTCTAGCGACGAATCGTCATCTAGTAACGATGAGGTAAAGGACTCCCCTCAAGTAGATCTTTAATATAAGACTATTGCTTGCCTTAAGAATGCATTGGATAGATTAAAATCTAAGGTTAAGGATTTGAAGGTAAAAATAAAAGCAATTAGGAATGAAGAATCTTTATGTGATGATTCATGCATGCTTAGGGAGGAAAATGAAAAACTTAAGAATGAGATTTGTGAATCAAGGACATACTTAGAAAAGTTTACCAATGGATCAAAATTTCTTGATATGATCCTTAGAGACCAAAGGGTCGTTTATAACAAGGCCGGTATATGATACAAACTTAAGGATAAAGAAATTGCTTATATTTCTTTAATTAATAGAAAAGCAACAATTAAGGGTAAGGTAAAGAAGGCATGGGTCCTAAAGAAATTTTTAATTGATATGACAAGGACCGCTACATTTCCAGAATTCGGGTGTAGTGAAAAATATGCAAAAGTTCACGTTGCAGGGTCCGATTGCAACATATCGACAAGGACCACTACATCTCCATGAGAACTTGGGTGTAGTGTTAAATAAGCAAAAGTTCTCACACCATAGGTTGGGTAAAAACAAATATTATAGAAAAACTAATAGTCTAAGATTGGGTACATAGAACATAGGAACCCTCACTGGTAAAACAAAAGAGATAGTAGATACGATGATTAGGAGAAAAATTAATATTGTATGTGTACAAGAGACAAAATGAGTAGGTGAGAAGGCAAAGATGATAGAGAACTCGGGTTTTAAGTTATGGTATAGGAAAGAGTAAAACAAAAAATGGAGTAGGTATTATTGTAGATAGTTCGTTAAAAGATAAAGTTTTATGAGTAATTAGAAAGGGGGATAGAATTATAGCTCTCAAAATAATAGTGGAGAAAGAAACTATTAACGTAATTAGTGTATATACACCTCAAATAGGATTAGATGAAAATACCAAATTAAAATTTTAGGATGACTTAATAAAGTATTACAAAATATTCCATCAAATAAGATGATTTTAATAGGAGGCGGTGCGTGGGGTTATGGGTTCGAAGAAAGAAGAGGGTAAACTATATCAATTTCTGATAGCACAAGGTTTAAAATTTTGTTTCATTTCGCACGAAACGGACGAAATATTTCGTTCCGATGCGCGATCGAAACGAAACACCGGGCAAAATTTCGCGAGCAACGACGGCGACTGGCGCGGGATCGCGGGATCGCGATCGCATTCCCCGTGCGATCACGAGATCGCGTTCCCCGTGCGATTGCGATCCCCGCGCGATCGCGATCCCTGTGCGATTGCGGGATCGCGATCCCTGCGCGATCGCTGGATCGTGATCGCGTTCCCCGCGGGATCGCGATCACGCTACTATCCCAATTTAATTAAAAAATTATAATTTCTATATTATAATATTATTAATTAAAATTTTATATATAATATAAATTAATTAAACCATAAATTTAATTAAATAAATTATTAATTAATTTTAAAACATATGATCTTATACTAGGTAATACATTTTTTAAGAAAAAAGAAGAACACTTGATCACATTCAAAAGTGAAAATAATAAATCACAAATTGACTTTCTTATGGTTAGAAAGATAGATAGAAAGATTTGTTAAGATTGTAAGGTCATCCCTGGATAAAGTTTAACTAAACATAGGTTAGTAGTATTAGATATACGCCTCAAACAAAATATTAATAGAAGAAAAATATATACGACTCCTAAAATTAAATGGTGGAAGTTAAAGGATGAGAAACTAAATATATTCAAAGAGAAGGTAGGAGTACAAGTATTTTACAAGGTATTGAATGACTTACAAAATTATTTAAGATGATATTGAAAACAAAAAGGATGTCTGATCAATGGAGGGTAAGTATCCTAATTCTCTTGTATAAGAATAAGGGAGACATATAAACTTGTGAAAACTATAGGGGTATTAAACTAATGAGTCATACTATGAAACTTTGGGAAAGAGTAATAGAAAAAAGATTAAGGAAAGAGACCACAGTTCTCGAAAATCAATTTGGATTCATATCAGGAAGGTCGACAATAGAAGTTATACATCTTCTTAGACAACTAATTGAAAAGTATAGAGAGCAAAAGCAGGATCTTCACATGGTATTCATTAATTTAGAAAAAACTTATAATAGAGTTCCAAGAGAAATTATATGGAGAATTTTAGAAAAAAGATGTCTTAGTGTAACATATATTAAACTAATTAAGAATATGTATGAGGAAGTAACAACTAGAGTGAAGACTTCAGGCGGATTAACTGAAGCATTTCTAATAAAGATAGGGTTACATCAAGGATCAGCTTTAAGTCCATATCTTTTTACACTAATCATGGACGAACTCACTGGACATATTCAAAACACAATACCGTGGTGCATGTTTGTAGATAATATTATTTTGGTAGATGAGACACATGAAGAAGTAAATGCTAAACTAGAATCTTGGCAGGAAACACTAGAAGTAAAAGGTTTTAAGCTTAGTAGAGTAAAGACAAAATATATGGAATTTAAGTTTAACAATATTAGATGTAATGAGACAAGTGTTAAGATAGGAGATGACGAGTTGTCTGGAACTGAGAGCTTTAAATATTTATGATCATTTTTGCAAAACGATGAAAGGATTGAGAGAGATGTCTTACATAGAATATAAGCAGGATCGTTGAAATGGAGGAAAACGTCGGGTGTTTTATATGTTCGTAAAATGCCTCTAAAACTTAAAGGGAAGTTCTATAAAACGGCGATTAGACCTGCTATGTTATATGGCGCTGAATGTTGGGTTACAACTCGAGCACATGAGCAAAAGATGAGAGTTGCAAAGACGAGGATGTTAGGATGGATGTGCGGGCATACGAGGATAGACAAAATAAGAAATGAGAGCATTAGAGAAAAAGTCGGTGTTACATCTATTGAAGGATCGCGATCCCTGCGCGATCGCTGGATCGTGATCGCGTTCCCCGCGGGATCGCGATCACGCTACTATCCCAATTTAATTAAAAATTAAATTTATATAATTAATTAAATTATAATTTCTATATTATAATATTATTAATTAAAATTTTATATATAATATAAATTAATTAAACCATAAATTTAATTAAATAAATTATTAATTAATTTATATTATCGAACAGATTTAAGACGCACGATACGATACGAAAATCGTTCTCTGGCCAATGAAAAACCTCAAAGACTCGGCATTTAAAACCTTGCAATAGCATATGATCTTATACTAGGTAATACATTTTTTAAGAAAAGAGAAGAACACTTGATCACATTCAAAAGTGGAAATAATAAATCACAAATTGACTTTAGAAAGATTTGTAAAGATTGTAAGGTCATCCCTGGAGAAAGTTTAACTAAACATAGGTTAGTAGTATTAGATATACGCCTCAAACAAAATATTAATAGAAGAAAAATATATACGACTCCTAAAATTAAATGGTGGAAGTTAAAGGATGAGAAACTAAATATATTCAAAGAGAAGGTAGGAGTACAAGTATTTTACAAGGTATTGAATGACTTACAAAATTATTTAAGATGATATTGAAAACAAAAAGGATGTCTGATCAATGGAGGGTAAGTATCCTAATTCTCTTGTATAAGAATAAGGGAGACATATAAACTTGTGAAAACTATAGGGGTATTAAACTAATGAGTCATACTATGAAACTTTGGGAAAGAGTAATAGAAAAAAGATTAAGGAAAGAGACCACAGTTCTCGAAAATCAATTTGGATTCATATCAGGAAGGTCGACAATAGAAGTTATACATCTTCTTAGACAACTAATTGAAAAGTATAGAGAGCAAAAGCAGGATCTTCACATGGTATTCATTAATTTAGAAAAAACTTATAATAGAGTTCCAAGAGAAATTATATGGAGAATTTTAGAAAAAAGATGTCTTAGTGTAACATATATTAAATTAATTAAGAAAAAGATAGGATCAGGATAAGCTAGACGTATTGAAACAAATACAAGTAGTGCATGTTGTTTGTAGATAATATTATTTTGGTAGATGAGACACATGAAGAAGTAAATGCTAAACTAGAATCTTGGCAGGAAACACTAGAAGTAAAAGGTTTTAAGCTTAGTAGAGTAAAGACAAAATATATGGAATTTAAGTTTAACAATATTAGACGTAATGAGACAAGTGTTAAGATAGGAGATGACGAGTTGTCTGGAACTGAGAGCTTTAAATATTTATGATCATTTTTGCAAAACGATGAAAGGATTGAGAGAGATGTCTTACATAGAATATAAGCAGGATCGTTGAAATGGAGGAAAACGTCGGGTGTTTTATATGTTCGTAAAATGCCTCTAAAACTTAAAGGGAAGTTCTATAAAACGGCGATTAGACCTGCTATGTTATATGGCGCTGAATGTTGGGTTACAACTCGAGCACATGAGCAAAAGATGAGAGTTGCAAAGATGAGGATGTTAGGATGGATGTGCGGGCATACGAGGATAGACAAAATAAGAAATGAGAGCATTAGAGAAAAAGTCGGTGTTACATCTATTGAAGGAAAACTCCAAGAGACACGTTTAAGGTGGTACGGACATGTACTTAGACGACCAATAAATGTTCAAGTTAAGCGATGTGAAATGATGACAAATATACACATCAAATTAGGAAGAGAAAGACCAAAAAAGACTTGGTTAGCAACAATAAAACAAGATAAAATTTATTTAAATATATATGATGATATAGTAGGAGATAGAGTCCAATGACATAGAAGGATCCATATAGCCGACCACACCTAGTGGGATAAGGCTTTGTTGTTATTGATTACCGATCCAAACATTTGGATACCAAAGGAGTTTGTTTTTCATGTTATTTAGGTAGGTGAGTAAGGTATGTGGATTGTGGATAGCGGTTCAGGTATACGAGATGAAGAGTTCTCCGTCATATCCTTTGGCAATAGTGGGAAGCTCAAGATTTTAGGTAGAGGTACAATTGAGGTATCTCCTAAAATCATCATTCACAAAGTCTTATTAATTAAAAGCATGAACTTTAATTTACTTAGTGGTAGTCAACTTTGTGATGCGGGCTATGATGTAGATTTTAAATCCTCAAAATGCTTAATTAGACACAAGAGCTTGGATGATTGCATGTTAGTTGGATATAGGAAATCAAATATCTATTATGTTGATCTTTCATATGCTTCTAATATTTCTACCAAGTGTCTCAGGTCAAAAGAAGAGAAAGGTTGGCTATAGCATAGAAGGCTTGGGCACATCAATATGAAGAACATAGCCAAGGTAGCAAAATTGGAATTAGTAAAAGGACTACCAAGAGTGAAGTACATTAAGAACAAATTGTGTGATGCATGCCAAAAAGGAAAGCAATCAAAATTATCACACAAGGGTAAAACTCTAACTAACACTTCATTACCTTTAGAACTATTACATTTATACTTATTTGATTGTCATAACACTCCTTCATTAAATGGTAAGAAGTATCGCTTAGTTATAGTAGATTATTTTTCTAGATATACTTGGGTGTATTTTATAAAACATAAGGATGATACTTTAGAAATAATCATAGGATTTAGCAAAAAGGTTGAAAATAAAAGGAATCCCAAAATCAACCGGATCTGTAGTGATCCTAATGGAGAATTTGAGAATTCTAATTTTTCTAAATTTTGCTTAGAACAATGGTACAAGCATGAGTTCTCTTCTCCTAGAACACCCCAATAAAATGAGGTGATGGAAAGGAGAAATCGCTACAAGAGTGGAGAATGCTTAATGTATTCTATACTTGTAGATGACGGTTAAGCTAACTGCTATATCCAAAATCATGTCTTAGTCCATAGGTTTTTAGGCAAAACACCCTTTAAATTACAGAATGACAAAATTCCAGTAATTCATTATTTTAAGGCCTTTGGATATAAAGTCTATATTTTGAATACCAAAGACAATTTAGGGAAATTTGAGTCTAAGGCGGATGAAGGAATCCTAGTTGGATACTCATCTACTAGTAGAGGCTATAGAGTATACAATAAGAGGACTAAAAAGGTTGATGAATCCTCTAATGTTGAATTTGATGAGTCTACTGATGCCTATCCTAGGAAATCCTCCATTGAAAGGGATATCAATAGCAAAAATCAAGATATTACCCAAAGACTTCAAAATCTAAATTTAGGGGGTAATGATCAAGGGGGAGGTTTAGGAGGTAATGATCAAGGGAGAGGAAGAGGAGATTCCGATGATGAAAGGAGGAAGAATGATGATAAGCATGATCAAATTGAATGTGACTCACCTCCTAGGACCTGAAGGACTCAACAAAATCATCCTCTAGATCAAGTAGTAGGAAAATTATCATAAGGAGTAAGGACTAGGTCCTTCTATAGAGCTCTTACTAGTCAAGTTGCTCTTATCTCCCAAATTGAGCCAAAATCAATTAATGATATCTCACTTGATCCAGATTGGATATTGACAATGCATGATGAGTTAGCTCAATTTGAGAGAAGTCAAGTATGGGCGTTAGTTCTTAGGCCCAATGATAGCATCATTGTTATCACAAGATGAGTCTTTAGGAACAAGTTGGATGATCAAGGTAAAATCACTAAAAACAAAGCTAGGTTAGTGGCACGAGGATTTAATCAAGTTGAAGGACTTGATTATGATGAAACTTGTGCTCCGATTGCTAGATTGAAGTCTATCCGAATCCTATTAGGATATGTCGCTCACATGGATTTTAAACTCTATCAAATGGATGTGAAATCAACATTCCTAAATGGGTTCATTAAGGAAGAAGTCTATGTGAAGCAACCATCAGGATTTGAGAATATAGATTACCCAAACCATGTGTGTAAACTTAAGAAAACTTTATATGGGTTAAAATAAACTCCTCGGACTTGGTATGAGAGACTCTCATCATTGCTCATCTCTAAGGACTTTAGGAGAAGACAAGTTAACCAAATCTTATTTCTAAAGTAAAAAGAAAAAGACATTTTTGTTGTCCAAGTGTATGTTGATGATATTATTTTTGAGTTAACAAATGATGAACTTCTCCAAGACTTCATTAGAAATATGGAAAATGAATTTGAAATGAGTCTAGTAGGAGGGTTGACCTTTTTCTTAGGCCTACAAGTTAAACAAACTAGTGACGGAACCCATGTCTATCGAACCAAATATGTCAAGGAAATCATTAAGAAATTTAATTTAGAAAACGCTAAGGTAGTGTCTACTCTTATGGCAACCAATACTAAGATAAACAATGATCAAGATGGAAAATTGATTGACTCAAAACTTTATCGGAGTATGATTGGTAGCTTACTATACCTAACCGCTAGTAGATTCGATATTTTATTTACGGTAGATATGTATGCAAGATACCAATATTGTACCAAAGAGTCCCACTTGGTAGTCGTCAAAAGAATACTAAGTTATATCAATGGCACTCATAATGTAGATTTATGGTATCCTAGGACTCAAATTTTTTATTTGATTGGGTACATCGATTCAGATTATGCAGGCTGCAAATTGGATCGGAAGAATACTAGTGGTGGATGTCAATTTCTTGGATCTTCCCTAGTAAGTTGGAGTAGTAGGAAGCAACCTTTTATTACTTTGTCCACAATCGAGGTTGAGTATGTGGTCATGGATAGTTGTGTAGCTCAATTACTTTGGATGATACATACTTTAAAGGATTATGAGCTACACTATACCAAAGTTAAGGTTTATTGTGATAATGTGAGTACCATCAATTTGACCAAAAATCTGATACATTACTCTATGACCAAGCACATTGAAGTGAAATATCACTTCATTAGAGATCATGTGGCAAGAGAGGATATTGAACTTAATTACATTGAATGTAAGTCCAACCTTATCGACATTTTCACCAAGGCTCTCTCCGAAACGGAATTTACATCACTTAGGAGAGAACTTGGAATGTGTTTTGTAGAATAGTAGTATAGGTTTGCATAATCCTATAGCAAGATCTAGAACTATACCTCAAGCATCTCACAAATACCTAAGAGTCCATGATTTTTGTATTGAGTCACTTAGACATCATGTGAGATGTTAGGAAGATTTTGGTTCATCATACTTGTTATGATGCATTATTATGAACCAAAATGACATCTAGAGACATTAATCCTTAATTTGACCAATCATTGGGAAGGCTTGTGTATAATTGATGTGCACATATCTCTAAGAATATGGTTAGAAATGTCAATAAAATATCTTTTAAATTGTGTTTATCATGTTTTGAAAAATATGTTTTACTTGCTAAAGCAAAAGTGGTACATAACTTTGAAAAACCTTTAGTTAACGTTTGTTGGGGTTTTTTATTTGATAACTCAAGGTTATCAAAAAACCTGTTTAGTTTGGGTTATAAACAATTACGCAGTAATTGATCATTCTGAGTTATGAGCAAAAAAACCTTTTTAGGGGAATCGGAAAACCTTTAGAGAACCATGGTTTTGTTGATTCCTGGAGTTAAGGAAACTTTTTCCAATATTACCCCAATGATATATTAACGATTTAAAAATCATCGATTTATCGTCAATCGATAAAATTAAGTCGTCGTCTGCGTCTGGTAGTCGCCGCTTCGTATCGCCGTCCGTACTGCCTGTTATCGCCGCGCCGTATCGCCGCCGCGCTTGCCGCTATCGCTCGCATGGCCGCTTTATTCTAATTTCGCATCGCCGCTCGCCGCCGTTGCTGCTGCCGCGGGTCGCCGTATCGCCGTATCGTCGCTGTCGCATGCCTGGCCGCCGGGATGCCGCGCGCCGCGCCATTTGCGCCGCATATGCCAAGGTTACGAGCTTTGATATCGTCGAAGCTATCTTGCCGTCGTCGCCATCCGATCATTGCCGATCCATCATTAATATTTCTGTCGTTGTTGTCGAATTGATTGAGCAAAGACAAAGGATAATTTAGTAAAATGTTAAACTAAGTTATATATTAAAACCTCCAACCAAACAAAGTTTTTATCTAAGGTTATACTTTATTCCAAGGTTATGTTTTATTCTCTGGTAATCACATAACTAAGGTTATGTATGATTACTTGAACCAAACGCACCCTTAGAGCTTTTGCTTATTTTCAAGTTTGTATCAATTTTGAAATCTGGAAAAGATATATTTTTCAAATTATTTTTCCTTGATAGAAAATGGGTTTATAGATATGTCTATAAAATTTCATGAATTTTTGACATTTCTTTAATTTTTTATGCATTTCGAAATTCTGTTTGATAACCCAACGAGCGGGTGCGTTTGGTTGGGGGGTTTTGTTGATAACCTTGTAAGGTTATCAACAAAAACCTTGTTTGGTTTAGGTTATAAACAATTACTTGGTAATTGATCATTACCAAGTTATGAACAAAAACCTTTTTAGGGGGAATCGGAAAACCTTAGAGAACCAAGGTTTTTGTTGATTCCCAGGGTTAAGGAAACTTTTTTCCAATATTACCCCAAGCAATATATTAAATTGATTTAACTCAATCGATTATCGTCCGTCGTCGTCGCCGCTTCGTCTGCCGCGTCCATCGTCGCGCCACCGCCGCCGCGCCTCGCCACGCGCCGCTGCGTCGCCGCCGTCGCCGCTGCGCTGCCGCTGCCGGCATTCATTGGCCATGCTGCGCCGCCGATTCTCGCCGTCGCCGCCGCCGCCTCGCCGGCCCGCCGCCGTGCCGCCAGCCGCGTCCGCCGCTGGGCCGGCCGTCGCCACCGCCGCGCGTTCGCCGCCGAGGCATTCGGTATCGTCGTCTCGGCCGTCATTGCCGTCGTCCATTAATATTTACGCGTCATTTGTCGAATTGATTGAGCAAAGGCAAAGGATAATTTAGTAAAATATTAAACTAAGTTATATATTAAAACCTCCAACCAAACAAAGTTTTTATCTAAGGTTATATTTTATTCCAAGGTTATGTTTTATTCTCTGGTAATCACATAACTAAGATTATGTATGATAACTTGAACTAAACGCACTCTTAGAGTTTTTGCTTATTTTCAAGTTTGTATCAATTTTGAAATCTGGAAAAGATATATTTTTCAATTTATTTTTCCTTGATAGAAAATGGGTTTATAGATATGTCTATAAAATTTCATGAATTTTTGACATTTCTTTAATTTTTTATGCATTTAAAATTACGTTTTTGATAACCCAACCAAAGTGCGTTGGTTGGGGGTTTTCATTGATAACCTTGTAAGAAGGTTATCAACAAAACCTTGTTTAGTTTAGGTTATAAACAATTTAGTAATCGATCATTACCAAGTTATGAGCAAAAAACCTTTTTAGGGGAATCAAAACCTTAGAGAACCAAGGTTTTGTTGATTCCCTGTGGTTAAGGAAACTTTTTCCAATATTACCCCAAACAATATATTAAATGACAATTTTAAAACTCAATCGATTTGTCGTCCCGTCGTGCCGCCGTCTTTGCCGTCGCCGCCACTCCATCGTCGGCCGCCACCGCCGCCATGCCGCCATCGCCACCGCCGTCGCCGCTCGCACCGGCCGCGCCGCCATTGCCGCTCTGATCGTCGGCCGTCTGCCGCCGCTGGCGCCGCCGGCCCTCGCTGCCCGTCGCCGCTGCCGCCGTCGTCGCCGTCGACGCCGTCGCCGCCGACGCCGCCGCCGCCGACGGCTGCCGTCGCCGCCGCCGCCGCCGTCGGCCGCCGCCGCCGCCATGCTCGTCTCGTCGATCGGGCACTATCGTCGGCCGTCGTCGGTCGACCGATCGCTGCCATCGTCATTAATATTTCTGTCGTTGTTGTCGAATTGATTGAGCAAAGACAAAGGATAATTTAGTAAAATGTTAAACTAAGTTATATATTAAAACCTCCAACCAAACAAAGTTTTTATCTAAGGTTATACTTTATTCCAAGGTTATGTTTTATTCTCTGGTAATCACATAACTAAGGTTATGTATGATTACTTGAACCAAACGCACCCTTAGAGCTTTTGCTTATTTTCAAGTTTGTATCAATTTTGAAATCTGGAAAAGATATATTTTTCAAATTATTTTTCCTTGATAGAAAATGGGTTTATAGATATGTCTATAAAATTTCATGAATTTTTGACATTTCTTTAATTTTTTATGCATTTCGAAATTCTGTTTGATAACCGAGATTGCAGCTTTCAGCAACTGCCAGTCGACTGTTGAAGAATCCAATCGACTGGACTTAACTCAGTCAACTAGGGTCTCTCTCAGTCGACTGGTATTTCTGATTTTGGATTCATACTCCTAACTTAGTTATTTACAATCATTTCTAAGACGTCCCTACCATTTACTTTGTCTTAATGCAGTGGAATATAATAATCTTTTAAGGTCAATGGGGGAGAAAAGAAATTTATACAATGGTTAAGGGGGAGTTTTTACTATAAAATATATGTCTACACTCAAGGCATATGTGCACGTGTTTTATTGTTGGTGCAAAATTAGACAAATACTCTTACTCATGTTTTCATACTTTGCTCAACATGGTTACACTTAATATATCTTGGATTAAGGGGGAGTTTTAAGTATATTTTATACCTTAATTCAAGGCATAAACATCCTATTCTTATATATTTATTGAAAATTTTTCTTTCTCTCTTTGATGTGTCAAAGGGGGGAGGGGAAGATTTAAGTTAGATTTCATATTATGAAATATGATGTTTTTAATGCATATTTAAAGACTTAACTTAAATGATTGTCAAACATCAAAAAGAGAAAGATTGTTGGTGCAAGAATGCCCCAAGTATTAATGTATTTTGATGTTTGGATAATCAGTTATAGTTAGGCAATATTTGTGATCTAACATGAAATTGCAAGAAAGTCCAAGTGTAAATCTTGGCAAGGAAAGTCCAAGTGTGAAGACTTAGCAAGGAAAGTCCAAGTGTGAAGACTTAGCAAGGAAAGTCCAAGAATGTAGACTTGGCAGCATAAGTCCAAGCATATAGTCTTGACAACATAAGTCCAAATGGATCTTGACAAGGAAGTCCAAGAGTGAGTCTTGGCAGCATAAGTCCAAGCATGTAGTCTTGGTGGCATAAAGTCCAAGCGGACTTTGGCAAATGAGGCCAGGATTTAACCCTAGAGAAAATTAAGTGTATAATTTCTTAATTTAACTTTGTCTAAGGAAGTAGTCGTTGCTCCGATCAAATAATGCCTCTGTGCCTCGCCACAACTTTGAAGCCCTCTTTTAAAATCTTCACTTAACTAACTAAAGGTCAAATTTGAATCTGACCCAAGGTTAATTAATTTTCAAATCATTAAAATTAACTAAGTAAAATTGAAAGTTATCTCACAAAATACATAAGGTTAACATGCTTTGAGACACATAAAATGGGTGAAATGTTAAGAACAATTAAAATAAAAATAACATAATTTACGAAATATTTTCAAAATCTATAAAAATATTTATTTTTATGATTGTTGCGTGTAGTTATATTTAATCTTTGGAAATCTATAGTTACTTGATTGGTTGACCAATACTAGATATTTAATTCTTAGGTCAATTTTAGACTTCTAAACCCTCTAGACTTAGGTAAGTTTTTTTGTGGTTAACTAGAATGTCCCAAAAAGTATGACAAGTTAAGGGAGAAATATTGATTTAAAAGTTTAAAATTTGTTATATATATATATATATATATATTTGAAAATTATTCTTGCAACTCTTTTTTAAAAAAAATTGAATTGATAAGTCTTTAAAGTATTTTGAAACCATATTTACTAAATACTTTTGGTAAGAAATTAAAGACAATGTTTAGTTGAGAGTATGCATTCAAAATATAATTTTTATAAAATGAAATACATGAGCTTGTAATATCTGGATTATGTTTATAATATTTTCAAAAAATTACTTTACCAAAGTTATCATACACTCTTTCACAAAAGTAAAGTAAGTTTAACATTGTTGGTGCAGAGGGAAAAGAAAGACTTAAATTAATCCTATACCTCTAGTTACCTCTAGGTTGGTATACGATACTTAGGACTTAAATTAATTAACTTCAAAGTATAATTTTTTTTAGTAAAGGACACATGCTTAGATCATCACTACTTCATATTTTATCATATGAACAAATGAACTTAAGAAAATTTCACAAAATTTTATGGTTGACATTCACCTTAAAAATACACTCATTAAATTATTTTTGATATATGGCAAAGGGGGGAGAGATTAAAGTTAAGAGGTTAACTATGTTTTTTTTAAAACTCACCAAGTGTTTAAGGGAGAGGTAACCTTAAGGGAGAGGTTTTGAAAAAATAATTATTTAATGCTTACTACTATTCTCTTAATTTTGAATTTGTTTGTCATAAATCAAAAAGAGGGAGATTGTTAGTGTCATATATCAAGTCATAAGATTAGAACTCTTGATCACTTAGGTCAACCACAGACCCTTAGATCTCAAGATACATAGGTTCAAAATTTGACCTTAGAAAGTGTCAGATTAAATAGGAGCCCTATTGAAAGACCAATCTTTAAAGGAGAAGTTTTCAAAATTAATTTTGAAAAATAACTTTCAAATTTGTTTGAAAATTCTCTATTTAAAATATTTATGAATATAAATGGAGTAATTTTCGAAATTAATTTCAAAGTTTATAAAATTAGATTTTCAAATGCTTTTAATGAAAGTAAACTACTTTCAAAATTTACATCTTGCAAATATTCTTGAAAAATATTTTTGACATTTCATAACTAATCTTTAAAGGTATTGAAAATTTAAAAAACACTTTTGAAATGACTCTCCAAAGTAAGGATTGAAAAATACCGAAAAAGTTATATTCATAAAGACTTCCATGTTTAGTCTTTAAAAGTTATATTTTGAAAATGTTTGAAATGTACTTTGAAATTATTTTTTGAAAGTACTTAAAATGGACTTTGATATGAAAATGTTTGAAATGAACTTGAAAATATATTTTAAAAATATTTACAATGAACTTTGAAAATATATTTTAGAAATATTTGAGATGGATTATATTAAAAATGGACTTTGAAAAATCTAGTTTTGAAAAGTAACATCTTAAGGTCTTTCAATAAGGGGGAGATTTACCTTAGTATCTTTTCATTTCGAATGGATTTTAGACTCTAAATTTCTACTAAAATTCTTTTTGATGTATGACAAAGGAGGAAAAATTTGAGAGTTCAAGTTAGAAATTTCTTTTTTAATCATATTAAGTTAGGTCAAGAAGTAGTCTAACTTAAACATATTGTTAATCATCAAAAAGAAAAAAAATGTTAGTGCAATCAACCTCCTAAAGTTTTGATATTTGGGCAATGCGTTTGTTCATATAGTCAGTAGAAAGATTATTGATGCAATCAATTCCAAGGATTTAGTAGGAGACAGTCCAAAAAGGTCAACTAGGTTGACTGGATAACTTAGAAGTGAGTTAGAAGTGGAAATCCTAAATGCAAGTTGAAGTCTCAGGGGAGTGAACCTTCGGTAGTGGAAATGGAAGTTCTAAGAGAGTGAACTTTAGGCAGGGGAAAACCTAAGAGAGTAATCCTTAGGCAAGAGACAGGCCTAGGAGAGTGAACTTTAGACAAGTGGAAGTCCTAACAGAGTAAACCTTAGGCAAAGTAAAGTCTTAGAGGAGTGAACTCAGCAAGGGAAAGTCCAAGCTAGCCAAGGACCGAATGTTTGACAAATAAGAAGTCTTGAAGGAGTCAACCCTAAGCAAGTGAACTCATAGTAAGTCGGGTAGAGTAGATTTAGGTTTATTTGTTTGTGTTTAACCTTGTGATGCAGGATCAGGTTAACTAAATCAGACAAATCTGAGCACCCCTATTAGATCCAAGGGACTAGAGGTCTAAGTGATCAGATGAGTTCTAGGTGATCGATGTCCATAGAGTTCAGGTCCATATCAGGTCGAGGTACATGATGGCGGGCATGGCGATCGGAGTGTGTTGTCCACGATGTTCTGTCACGTTAGTATTCAGACGACCGAAAGGAGTCACAGTGACCGGAGAAGGGTGAAGACTGACAAAGTCAGAGTGATCAGGTGTCATTGAAGTTTTTCCACATCAGCATCCAAGCACCCAGATGGCATCGAGGCGATCAAAAGTGGATATATATCTGTGATGTCATGTTCAAACTACAAGCGCACGATTGTCGTCAAGTAATAAAAATATTACCCTCAGAGACTGATTATCAAATACCGACTATGTATAAAGTAGACTATTTAGAGGAAGCCAGAAATAAAGTACAGGTCAAAAAAATAGAGTTGAGAATAATCCTAAAGTTTTGGTTTCACGGCAACTACTATTGACGGTTCGGTTATGTTTCTCCCTCTAGAACGACAAAACCTACCTGAAGGTAAATCATCCTTATGTAGTCGATGTGTTCCTTTTAGAATACAACAATGTGTTTAACCCGATACAACTCCTATTTTCATGGCCTTCAACCGGATTAAACCCAGTGAGTTTTGTGATGTTTAATGTGATCCTCAAGAGAATTCAAACTAATTTTGTGATCAAAGACTCAAGTTCAGTTTTATATATTAGCGATTAAGATTCTCCTTTCAATTCATCCCTTAAATTCTTGAATCATACAAACATATGGCCACCATATACGCAAAATAGATGACGAACATGCTAAAACTGAATTAGAAATAGAAATATTGATAATAAAGGAAAGAATACAAACTTTAACGTTAGATAGTTTTCGAACTACTCTTTTATCCTAAGATTACTAGAGACTACTCCATAATGTGGAGGTTAAAGCCAGAGAAATCATTAAAAACATTCAACAAACTGAAAATAGACAGGGAAAAGAGAAAATTCAATTTATCAACGTTGTGAATGGCTCCTCCTCGGAACATCTCTCCTAATTGCATCTCAATACTCCCTGATGTTTTCTACTCCGTCCTCCTCCCTGGTGATCACCCTAGTCTCCTTTTTATAGCTGAACGCATGAAAAAATAGGAAAGTCAAAATCGAATTAGAGTAATCCATGACTGTGGAAGGGACTATGGCTGGTCGTGGATCGTGTTGATGCTGAAAAGTTCTTCGACAATAGGGATCACGGTCGTGAAGAATTCCACGGGCTAGCCGTGGTTGGTACTATAGCATCACAATTCTGTTCTGAACAATTCTCTTCTAAGGGCAGTGAGAACCACAACCGTAGATGGTTCCACAGGCTAGCCGTGGTTCATTTTGAGATTTTAACAGGGCTTCTGATGCCATCCACGACCATGGAGGGTTCAACGGGCTAGTCGTGGATGGCTCTATTGGCCATCTCTTTTAACTCTGATTCTTTTCAAGCATCTTTTCATTCTGTATGCGCTAACGTCATGATCTTATTCTCCAATCAATAAAAAGCACAAACCAGTCATTCGAAATAAAATGCAAAAAAATGAATATAAATACACGAAATATGCTAATATAATATGATGAATATATGTTAAACGAAACCACAAACGTATGTATGTTTCACACACATCAGCCGATAGAGTCAGACTCGATCAAGGCTAAGCTAGGGGCGTCTAGAAGGGCATTCAGGAAACGAAAATAGATTTATAAAAGACAGTTCAATGGCAACATTTGAAAATCAATCACAAATCATTAACGTAGCGTCTGGTTTGTAGAAAATTTTTCATTTTTCATTTTCATTTTCTGAGAAAATGAGAAAATAATATTTGGTTGGCGTTTTCCATCTTCGTTTCCTGAGAGAATTTTTTGGAAAACTGAAAAACATAAAAAAACTGTTTTCCGTTTTCTGGAAATAAAAAACGCGCCGCTGCCAAACGCCCCCCAAGTCTTTCTCATTCTCATTCTCTAAGTGCTACTACGATCTAGGAAAGTCCAGGGAGAGTCCTAAGCATTCGGGATTTTCAGAGGCGATCAAGATTTGAGTTTAGCAGTCTCATTTTTATTAGTATTTATTCATTTGTGTATTGTTGTCTTCTTTAAACTGTAAAAGGTTTTTCCATCTCCGAAAAGTGTCCAAAAAGAGGAAGATTTTAGTGGCATAAAACTGAAGTATGGCTCGCGAACTAAAAACTCTGGGGGGTTGTCGAACAACATAATTCTTATGTCTTATTTTTTTTGTATTTATTCTTTTTATTATTCGTTGCATACTAACTTGTTAGTTAAGAAAGATTCAAGATGGATTCACAAAATATAAGGGGGTTTGTGACACTTTCTTTGAAGTTTTATCTTGAACTTTTTCAACTGAAGAGTCAACATAAGTCTTATCCTTGAGAAGAGACTTGACTCTAGACTGACTTAGCTAATGACTTTGCTCCATATCTGACTCAGATTTAGAAGATTCATCCCACACGACCTTAAGCGCTTTCTTGGATTTTTTTTCTTCTTTGTTTTTTCCTCCTTTTCTACTTCTTTAAGTTGAAGCTCTGACTTAATTCGACTTGATTTGACTCTGATTTATCTGCAACTAAAACTATACCTTTCTCCACTTAGCCAAGGTCAGTCTCTTCATGGAGTTTAAATTCGCAAAAAATTATCAAACTTAACTAAAGACAAGCCCCGGACACTTTATACACATTCACCATGGATATCCATAAAGGAGTTCTTAAAAATGCATTTAAGGTGTACCTAATTAGATCTCTATTTTCAACATGTTCTCCCAGTAAATGTAGTTCATTCAGAATTTCCTTGAAATTACCATGACACTGACTCACAGATTCACCTTCCTTTATTTGAATTGTTTGAAGTTGATTTTAAAAGAGGTCCCTTCTAGCGATTTTGGAGTCTATGGTTCATGCAGCTCAATCAACTTTTTCGACAACTCCTTAGCACTTTGAAATAGTCGTACTTTGCTTAACTGTTCTTAAGTTAGACTGCATTATAGTGTTGTAGTAACTATTGCATTTGCTTAAGCTCTCTTCTTAGTGTCATTGGTCCACTTCTCGAAGCTCAAGAGTTGACCATTTTCATCCCTTAGTACATTAAAATTATTATTTATCACGATCTAATTGTCGATCTTATTCATTAAGTAATATTTTGTTCTTCTCTTCTAATAGGAAAATTATTGTCATTGAACAAAGGAGGACGAGAAGTATTGTAGCCTTCCTGCAATGCAATGGAGGTAGATCTCCAAAATCGAAAAATTGTCTTTTTTGGTTCTTAGATAAGTAACATAAAAATAATATCAAGCAAATGTTTAGTTTAAGTTTTTTAAGGTTTTTGTTGTGGGATTATGGATAGGGGATAGTGTAGGCTTAGAGAGGGTAAAATTTGACTTGTAAATTTCAATTAGGGTTCAATCTCTATCTAAACATTAGTTTAACCCTAAGTTAGATTCAAACTTACCTTTAGATCCATTAAGCAATCTCTTTTAAAGTAATTCTTAAGTTGTGTCGAGTCACAGAAGATGTTCTTAAAGTAGCCACGTGTTTTAGACAGAATTATCTCAAAGATAACTACCCAAGAGACTTAGTACTAAATTTTAATCTAACTGATCTAAAGTAAGGTGAGGTACCTTCGGTTAGTTTCACTAAGTTAATTGAACCAAGTAGCATATCCTTTATCCAGTCTATAAATGCATTAAGTTGAGTTTCCCTAACTTACTATCAGCTCATTCTGCTCTGATACCAATTAATAGGACCGAAGCAACAATAAAGAGGAGTGAATATTGTTACTTAATTTTAAATAAACTAATAATAAAAATATATCAACTAAGTAGACAAAGCAAATCAAACTTACATAAACAGAGCAAAACAGAGTATGCAGGGAAATGTAGAGTGACACGGTTGTTTAACGTGGTTTAGTAATCCTGGGTTCTTAGTCCACAACCTATAACATGTCACGTCGATCAATCGAATACAAGTATCCCACTATCTTTTCTCCTTTCTAAATGATTTGGAGATGAAGAAACCACTTACAATATATATATATGTATATATATATACTCTTAAATTGAAGTTTCTACTACACAGGCTAAGCAGCTGACCTGCTTCATATCTGACTCAAGTTTAGAAGATTCATCCCACACGACCTTAAGTGATTTCTTGGATTTTTCCTTCTTTGTTTTTTCCTCCTTTTCTACTTCTTTAGACAGAATTACCTCAGCTCATCCTTGAATCCTAGGAGATTGAACGATAGATAATGGAGGTGCTCACGGATGAGTTATATAGCATAACATATATATATATATATATATATATATAAAATGCAACAATGTAAGAGTAAAAATTGATAAGGCAATAAAATAAATATATCAAATACAAATATATTGCCTTAGAAAGAAGAAAAGCAACTTGCTTCGAGCACTTGTAGTCGATTTCTGAGTGATTCCAAATTCAAATTATCTTGATTTTTAATGATTTGAAGCTACTGTTGGACTTCTCTTATATAGAACCTTTTCGGGCGTCCCTAGTGTTGGGTTTCCCCGGCACCGACGTGGGTGTGCATTCGAACATGTTTCGTAAACATGCACAACAGAAGCAAATAAAACGAGTAATAACTAACTTATTACAACACACACACCATACGCATGCAAGAATACATCGAGTGTAGACATAATCGCTATTTAAAATTTTTGCAATAAAGAAACTAATCTAGGTATACCTGACAAATTACGTGAAGCGGAAATTGCATCAACCTAGCGACCCTCGTAAGTTTCGCCTCTATCCGTATCTACGCCGAGTATCGTCGGGATAGCTTCACCAAGCTACAAGCCTCGTCTTCTCACGAGATACTAGTCTCGAATCGAAGACGTTATGATCGAGAGACGATCACAATCTGAATCAAATTCAGATCCGAAAACCGAGTTCCACGAACTCGCTTCTCAGAAGCGGTTTTCGTCAACCAATTGACAAAACTTCGTTCCTCCACTAATGAGAATTATCGGGGATCCAATCCTCGGCAAGGAGGTCACTGTCGGAGTTCCAAACGTCGGCTAAACGACACTCTCGTCGCAAAGGACACAAGTTGTCTATGAGGGTAGCTTGGTGAAGGAAGGTGGTCGGCCAATCAAAGATAGCCGACAGAGCTAATGGAGTCGACCGGAGGCGACATCGATGGGTCGGCCGGCTTGGTCAGGCCGCAAGACTTAGAGCGGTGAAGGCTTGGGCGGCGCCAAGCTTGGGCAGCACAAGAAAGGGAGAGGGAGAGGGGAGAAAACGGCTAGGGTTTCGCAAAACTTGAACCGATTAATTCCGGGATATCTCTCAACCCCGTTATTTATAGAGAACATATCTCTTATCCATTAAGAGACTTTTTCTCAAGACCTTTTCTCAAGACCTCTTCTCTAAAACCTTTTCTCAAGAAACCTTTTTTGGTTCACAACCAAAACCCATTAACCCGCTCCATTAACTTAAGTTAAAATAAACCAAACCGCATTAGTCTATTTTAAGTTAAAACGAACGAAACCAATTTCGGTTCATTCATTTAAAACAAACCAAACCCCTTTGGTTTATTTTCCACCATAGGATTAAAACCAAACCGATTTGGTTCATCCATCATGTCTTCATAAGACTCGGCCCATCCATGCTTCCGTTGCGACTAAAACAATTTCATGCTCGCTCTTTGTTTGGTCCAACCAAACCAAGTCTCTCTCGATCTGATAATCCTATTATCAAGCTCGTTTTAAATCCTTCGGATAACACTCGTAGTGCGTGTGACCAAATAGATTCCCGATTTATGTTGGTCGTCTATAATTAACCATTAATTATAGAACGATTATGAGTGGTACCTAGTAGTACATCATGATCCTCAATTAATCGAAAAATCAACGGTTGATCCAAAACGCTTCTGAAACCCTTCAGCAGCTACAGTGAAATGTGTCTCGTTCCCTTCACTCATCTTATACCCACTTAGTTCAGGACATAATCTATTGTGTCAGTCCTCACTAGGCTGACTACGTCACATCTAGCCCAAGTATTACTTCCTCGTCCTACAGATTCTAGTTACTGTACATGTATCCAAGAGTACCATACTCTAAACATGTAATGCTTTGGCCAAAGACTTTAGTAACAATCCGACGAGAGACCATAGGGTATACATCTCCTCGCAAGGAGTGGTGAATCCTCTGTAGGTTATTCAAACACCTTCGATTACTTCGACTTATACCCAATCATTTCGAGTCCACATCTCCTGGGAGATGTTTGCTTAAGATGTCAAAGCATAAGTCTACATAACCAAGATGACTTGAATACCGCAAGTCGAAGGAACATCGCACTTAAGCTGCAGTAAGAACTTCATTGACATATCCATATATACAGAGAATCATATGAAGTCTTACAGCTAGTTACTCTAATGAAATAGTTACCATAATTAACATCCACGATTAACTCCGGACATCCCAATATCTCCAGCCAGTGAGGAACAGCTGCTTGGATAAACCAAGGAGTATAACTCGTGTTAGTCTCAACAGAATTGATGGTGTCCGAATACATCAATTCATCGACTAGGGATAATTCCAATACATCACAAGTACACATGTAGAGATACTCACTATTTGTGATCCAATCACAAATTCTCTCATGTTGTGAATCGTATTGCGGACATTCAATAAATGAGTTTAAGATCCAATCAAATACATGAAAACATATATACTCAAATAATAAATCTTCATTTATCAAATAAATGGTACAACCATAACGCGATTACCTTAGGATATCTCTCATATATCACTAACACCTAGCTCAGCCTTGATCCAGTCCGACTCATACGGTCTTCATCCACTTTCGATCGCCTAGATTCTTTCCAGACACCAAAATAATGATGTGGCAGAACTTCAGTGTAACTTGATCACTCCGACTCTATTAGTATTCATCCTTCTTCGATCGCCCGATTCCTTTCGATCGTTTGAAGCTGACGTGGCAAACATCGTGGTTGTCCAATCTCCAAGTGTCACGTCACCCTATATCTGCACTAAATCTAGACTCCAGTCGTTTGGAACCGATCTAGTTGCCTGGATCTGATAGGGGTGCCCGAATTTGTCCGATCTAGTTGTTCTGATCCAACTTTTAAACTTAGTTCCTGCATCATAGAATTAGCATAGAAACAAAGAGTATGTCTCTACAGTAACTCGGTTGCCTCACTCTTGACTTGCATCAGAGTGGCATCTAACTTAAGTTTACCTTATCCCCAAAAATAGTGACGCTTTCTCGCTATCTTCTGAAATAGAAGACCACTCAAACTTACCTTGTTTAAAACCTTTAGGACTTATCTTGCTTGGCATCTCCTAGACTTTTCCTTGCCTAGGAAACCAGATCTTCCTTTCTAGACTCTAATTCTGGACTTCACTACTTAGTCACTCTAGGTCTTCCTTACTAATCTCCACTTTTGGACTTCATCTGCCTGGTCACTTCAGGTCTTCCTTGCCAAACTCCACTTTTGAAATTCACTTGTCAAGCTTTTACACTTGCACACCTGATATACCTCATTAAATCACAAAACATCCTAATTTAAAACATATTCCATACATCAAAACATAGGTTTGATCTTATGGTGCTCCCGACACCAACACTTTTGAGAGTTCGACCTCTTGGAGGTCGAATAACACTACTCTCCAGCCAAGCTCCTCTTGCACAAACAAGCACCTAACCTATGGGATGAGTGTGGTCTATGTGATAACCTCCTGAGTCGACCAACTAGCAAGAGAGCTAGCCAGTTGAGCAAGTTCATCGAGTTTACAATTTTCCACCCTTCGGATTTGCCTAAAGATGACCTCGCTAAAGTCCTCCTTTGTTCGTTCATATATTTTGGCATATTTCTTGGTTGACTACTAACTGGGTTAACTTCGTAAGATTGTTAATTTGGTTAGCTATCGACTAGGAGTTTGCACATACTACTAAGCAACTTGGTTGGTTAACTTCATGCTCACCCTTTAGAGGCCCTAAATCCAAGTTGGATAGCTAGTTTCACTTCGTTGTTGTGAGGTGAGATTAACATAATCCCATTTCCACTCCTCTCACTGGTAGCGGGTCCATCTACAAAGATCTTCCTAAGCTCTTCTTCTTCATGGCAGATGGTTTCAACTTAGAAGTTTGTCAAGGCTTGGGCTTTGATTGTTGTCTACAATTGGTGTTGAATGTCATATTTACCTAACTCTATAGTCCACTTGATTAATCTCCCTAAAGCCCCTAGTTAAGTGAGGATGTAACCCATAGTGCTATTAGTTAGCATTGTAATGATGTGCAATAGGAAAAAAGGCGTAAGGCTCCAAGCAATGAAAGCCAAAATAATAGAGGGCTTCTTTAAATTGTTATATCACAAATCAGCCCCCTTAAGGAGATGGCTGACATAAGATCAACTCTTGTACTGAGCCTTCCAATCAAACGAGGATCGAGCACTCCAAATTTTGAGGTTTGGCAAACTTTCAAAGCATTAAGACTCTTTAGAAGAAGAGGGAGATAATTAAAAAAAATAAAAAATAAAAAAACTCGAGAAATCACAATTTGAGAATTGAGTGAACTAAGTTTAGGAATGAAAGATTTCTTCTAAGGATAAAAAGCACAATATTTAGGAGTGTCGTTTTAAGAAACATCTTCTTATTTTAATTAATTATTTTTTAAATTTAATTAATCAAATATATAGGTTTTAAATTGATTAATTGAGTTTAATTAAATCTCAATTAAACCAATCACTTTCGTAACTTGAGTTTAATTAAACAAATACATACTTTCTGCATTTGTTAATTTCATTTTATCCATCAATTTTACACCCCTTATTGATCCCATGAGAATTAATACTTGTGCAAACTTGAGTTAGTGTTTGTGAACCTCACTCATCTATAAGCTAGTGCCTTTATCTGATTTAATAAGTCCAACCCTTCGAAACTCAAATAATGTTATATATTAATTTCTCATTCATGTGAAAGAAAAATTAGCTTATGAAAGTCTTCTTGTAAAATAAGCATCCAATGCCCTATTCAAACAATTGATTATGAAAATAATTCACAACAAATTATTTCCCACGGCCTAGTATATCATGTGATTAAAATGTCTTGGGGATAAATATTAGATCTAGTGGATTGTGAAATAAGCGAAGAGTTGAACAAGGTTTAAAATTTCAAGTTATGCTGGAATTCTGACTTTTAGTGAAATTGTACTATTTCAGTACCATATTGATGTTTCAACATATAATACTAGTGGAGAATTTAATAGAGAAGAAAGGAGGTAGAGAGAGAGAGAGAGAGAGTATGAAGAGAACAGATAACAAACATTATTTCAACTTAACATAGTTTGCAAATCAAAAAGTGTTGAATGTTTGTAGGACACTATAGTCATAGTTTTAAGTAATTTTGTGTTTTAGTAATTTATTGAAATGACATTTCGATCATACCGCCTGGCACAGTACCAAAATTTTAATCATGGAGTTGAGGTTAAAGGAAACTACAATGACCTTTAATCATATGCCTAGGCTTCAAAGTTGTACTCTTTTCTGAAATATTATAATTTTTTCAAATAGAATAAAATGGCAAATGGAGTAATTAGTGCCCTAAAAAATGATTTTGTCTTTGCTGGATGATAAATACCGCGTCCATTTATATTTTAATATTTCAATTCAATGGCAACATTCCAACTCTACTATTCCACATTTGATTTTCCCTGAAATCTTTTTATAGGATGCTTTAATAAACTAGACATGCTCCAACACTAAATTCGTGATTGCACGGCAGTCCGCAACACATTAAATTTGGTTCACGAATGCAAGGGATGAATTCAAGACTTCCCTAACCTGTCCTCCTACAATTGTTGTGCAAATTGGCTCTTTGATATTCTCAATCCTAGGTGGTGTTTTTAATCAATGAAATACAATCAATTCTATGTCGCGTTGCTAGTTTGGGTTCTCTCACTATCGATTCAATTTGGTATTTTTTGCTTTCTTTCTTCCGGTGAGCGTGCATCATTATTTGGAACAAATTAATCATTAAGTGCAGTTAAAAAAAAATACTAACGTCCTAACGAGGATGACGTGATGGCTAAGATATAGCGATGCTTACAGAAAGAGTATGGATCAATTCCGGAGGAGATCTAAAATTATTTCTTAAATTCAGATGATCCCACGTGTTTTGACCACTATGTCAAAGCATATAAAATCCTCTGTGATTTATCTCTCTTACAAATGATCGTGAAACATATCGATGGAAGTCACTAGATGGTTCCAACTTTTGGAGAAAAAAAATACTAATCAGGAAAACCAAACTGTAAAAATAAGTACCACTTACGCCACGATAACCACGTCGTCCGCGGAGGAAGAACCCTGACACGTTGCACTATTGCCATCGGCCGCACACGCCCCAGTCTTATCAATAAAACAAAGGCGGAAAACAACGTCAATACTACCCAGTTAACTGTATCAAAACAAGGGTGGCATTCGGAACAGGAAAACCCTACTCTTCTAGATCCAGTTCAGATAGAATGGTTACCGAGAGGATCGCAGGTTGGACTGCAGGAGAAGGTTGAAGATGACGTAGGAGAACCATTTGTCTGTCGATCGCCTTCTCCATTTCTAGAATCTCTTTCTCGATCTCCGCTCTCTGTTGGTTTGGGTTGGTGAATCGGTGGTGGGAGGCCAAGCTTTTTAAATCGGGCAAGCGGACGCCGATCGGAAAGGAGGACAAAGCCTAGGAAGGAAACGCCGCTGTAAAATGCGCTTTTCTATAACGGGTTGCTGCGCTGTATTAGGAATTTTTTGTTTTGCATTTTTACAGAATTTATATAAAAAATAAACGAGCACTCCAGAAATTTAAAATTGTCTAAAAAATATCTTATACTTTTATATTTATCAAATAACACATTTAATTTTTTTTTTATCTTTCAGAAATAATACATTTAATTTTCGAACGCGGTACTGAAATTTAAATCTCAGCACCATAGTGATACTGAGATTTAAATTTTCAGTACCACGGTGATGGTGCTGGAATTACACTACCGCTGTAATGCTGGAAATTTAAATCTCAGCACCACAATGGTATTGTGATTTGAAATTTCAGTACTACTATGGTGCTGAGATTTAAATTCCAACACCACAATAGTGGTGCTGGAATTGCACCACCACTGTGGTGTTGGGATTTGCAATTCCAAACCACTAGATCGAATTGCTTGTGATATTTGGAATTATAAATCTCAAAGACCACGCTGGTGATCAAATTGCACCACCATCAGATCGAAAATTCAAATTCCAATATTATAGTGGTGCTGAGATTTGAATTCCTAACACCACATTCGAAAATTAAGTGCGCTATTTCTGAAAGGTAAAAAGGGAATTAAGTATCCTATTTGATAAATATAAAAGTATAATATATTTTTTGGACAATTCCAAACTTTAGGAGTGCTGTTTGGAAATTTGTCGAAAAATAAAATTTAATTTTCTATATTAAAAAATTATTTAATATCCATATCAGATCACATTTTCTATTATATTTATCATCACATCAAAATTAATAATTATCTGTAATTTATTTTCATTTATATTTATAGAATCGAGATAAAAAAAACTACTAAATTGATTATTCCATAGTGAATCAGTGGATAACATGTTAATTGATTTGTAAAAAATTTATTTTTTATTTTCTAATTATTTTTAAAAAAATATATAAAATATATTTGGTATGGTATATTGTAATTTTATTTTATAGAATAAAAATGAAAAATGTCTTTGATATAGTAAAGAAAATTGAAAAATATACTCGTGTTTTTTTTAGAAAACACACTCCGCGTTTTTCATTTTATTAAAACATGACTTTTAGATATCTTTTGTTTTTCTAGAAAATAATATCTCCTTTTTAAAAAAAATATTTTTCCAAATAAAAAATAAAAAATGAGTCTATCAAATACTACCTAAATTTTTTAAATCCGCAATTGAAAAGGAGGATTATGCCCGGGAAGGAAAGGCCGCAGTAAAATGCGCTTTTCTATAACGGGCTACTGCGCTGTTTTAGGAATTACAAATTTTGCAAATAATTAACCATTTAACAAAATTAAATAAATAAATATGAATAATTTTTTTAATAATCCATCATGCAAATTTAGAAAATATAGATGAATTTTAGCAAGTGATTCAAATGTTTCGGAGACTCAAATTCAAAATTTTCAAAGACTGATTCTTGAAAAAAAAAAATCGGGGCAATAATTTTTTTTTTCTTCATTAAATATTTCATGTCCAAACGTAGCACTCAAAGTCACTCTCTGAACACGGTACGATATACTGCATATATGCTAGAAATTAATAAATTTAAACTACAAAAAATGAAAATATCTAGAATTTAAAAAAGTAAAAATATTTAAACAATCAAAAAAAGGAAAACTCAAAAAAATAATTCAAAGTATGAAATTTCATTAATTAAAATTTTAATATTTATATTTATCTGATACTGCTGGTACCTTTTTTACATAATCCCCGATAGAAGGGTTAGCGGGGATCCATGATCCGATCCAAAGAAAAGGAAGAATCGCCGTTGGTCGGATATCGAAGTCATCGCACGGAGAATATCGAAAGCAATTGCACGGAGGTTAAAGCAATCGAACAAAGAAAGAAGAGACGGAAGACACTTCGCTAAGAGTGGAACAAGAATTGGTTCGGCTAGATAATTCCAGAAGCCGATGGGATGGATAGAGGGTCGACTTAACCTGATCGATACAGTTATACGAAGGAAGTCTGACACGGGGAAAAGAAGAATTGATTCGGGTTGATGAGGAACCCTAGGGCTAGGGCACCCGTGGGCTATAGACCTAAGCTAACTTCACTCAAAGCGGAGGGTTGAGGGAGATAGTCTAACCTATTTTTCCGAAAAGTAGAGGAAAATGTATTAGGCAACGGCTGAGGAGGCCCCACGCAATATTCCAAGGAGTCTTCACTCCTTATATCCAGAATGTAACTATTCCTGTGGAAGTGGTGGCCACGTGTACGATGGAGATAACCCACGACGCTACAATGACTAAGGGGAAGATAAAAGGGAGGAAGCAAGGAGGAAAAGGATTCGCAATCATTCCAACCCAAAGAAGAGAGAAGGAGACGCAGGAGGAGAAGGGGAGCGACAACGCCACGGAGAAGAAGGACTGAGATCTGCGTTGTTACATCTCTTGTATTTTTCTCGCCTTGTGATATCATCAGAAGAGGTTTTTCTCCTCCACCTTCTAAACTTATTTTCCGTAAAGGAGGACCTTCGTAGTGAAAGTGCTTAGTAATGCATCCGAGTGAAAAGCTCACCTCCGTGGAGTAGGAATCCTTATTCCGAACCACGTTACATCTTGTGTCTGAGTCTCGATTGCTGGCGTCGGTTTCTTGCGTTTCATCTACTTCATCTTCTTCTTCTTTACTGATTGTGACCCGTGAGAACCCTCTGAGATCTCCCTCCGTGCTTCACTACATTGGAAAGGAGTGAACAGAATTTCACCCGTCTGCATCAGTTGGCGCCGTCTGTGGGAACTTTGAGCTGGACGTTGAGATGCAACCTAAAGAAGTACAACAACCTGCTACCTCTACAGCGGAGGAGCGCCCCATCACCCTTCTACCATCGCAGCTGAAGGCCCTGATGGATGACGCTATTACAGAAGCCCTCGCTAGGGAAAGGAGAAGGACCGGATATCTGCATCCGCATTCTGGTGAACCTTCTTCCAGAGGCCCACCCCCAGAAATGCCTCCTCCATCTCGTACAGCCGTTAATGGGGAAATATTGCCTGGAGACGGACTTGGGGGAAGAACGCCTCAGAACACTATGCCCTTCACCCAAACGCGCAGGGAAGAACAGGACGAAAGTCAATCAACCAAACCTCCGGAAATATACGAGCCCGGTCCCTTTACAATGGACATTCTCTCTGAGCTCCCTCCATCTTACTTCCGGAATCCTCAGATCACTAAGTATGATGGTTCGATGGACCCCGAAGAGCACATATCTCAATTTGACGGAGCGGCCTCGCTCCACTGTTATACTGACGCTTTCAAGTGCCGAGTCTTCCTGTCACACCCCGAGAGCATACCGAGCCAAAAATCGAACGGACGGCACCTCCCCTGTACGTGGCAACATTTCGGGTTAATACAAGGCCCGTAGGTCCACAATAACAACAATACATATGTATGAAAACAAAAACTACACAAGGCACAGCGGAAACATACTACAATCAACAAACGACAACACACAGCATACCGGTATGACTAACACCGACTCAGGACACCATAATAAAACCAGAAAGGAAGAAAAGGATACAACATCAATAGTCACAACTACAATCATCACATAAAACAAATCCATAACGGAATACAATGAGAACACCAAAAATTCGGACTCTCGGAGTTGAGATGAGATGATACCAGCCAACGGTGCTCCAAGTCCATCACGGTCGGCCACATTGCTACGGCGATGAAAAACCTGTGGTCCATGGGGTGGTGAGTAAAACTCAGCAGGTAATAGAAAACATGTATATATGTAATATCACATGTATTTCAACGACATATCTAGATGTACAACAGGTATATCAGCATAGTATATAAATACAAGCATATACCGTCTAACTGAAATGAATACCATAAAATGCGTATATACTCAAGTTCAAGTACGCTTACTCGATCCAACCTGAACATATATCCAACATATATATAACAGGAAGAGTAATACCAACACATAATCTACTCATGCTACAGGTCAAGGTATCTATGGTCTGTCCAACACATACCAACATCCGACACAATCGTATAACAAATGCAAGAGACATGCATGAATATGATGTCCACCCAAATGCAGCAAGCATAGTACAAACAAATGCAACATCACAATAATCACATATATATAGACTGTATCCATATATATATTAATCTCAACCATCCATATATATATATATATATATACATGCATATATGTATATATATATGGTAATATGCAAAGTGCCATCAGATACGGCTATGCAGCATGCATGGTCATGTCGGCTCACCCTAAAGCTACCACGACCCCAGTGTGGCCTCGGTGGCTCGAGCATGACAACTGTCCCAACTTAACACCAACCACTACTCTCGAGTGGCCGAGTAGGCAGTATGATCGAGTAACATATAAGCATAAAGAGCAAGCTACACAATGGGGGTCCCTGCTGTTGGTCACTCCGACAGTCACTACCCATGAGTGGTTGAGTACCACACACGCAGGACTACGACTCGGCACCACAATGCTCTGCCCTCCCACGGGTGACTCCTCCTATGAGTAACCGTGGAGGCAGGATGACTGGCGACCCTCTCAACCATAAGGGAGACCTCGTCGCCAGCGTGCATGTAAATGCATGAATGCAATGTCTCACATACAGACATCCACCATAAACTCTCTATCCTGTAGAGAGTCATACCAATCTACTCGACGCACTCTCTATCCTGTAGAGAGTCGTACTCAACTGATCATAATACTCTCTATCCTGTAGAGAGTCATACCAATCTACTCGACGCACTCTCTCGTACTCATCTGATTATAACAAGCTAGGACCACCGATCCGTAGCGATACCCTAAGTATCATTCCTCTGACCATTTACACAACACATGTTCGGTGGTAACATACAACCTAAGGGTACTAGAACTAACCCTAGGTTAAAGGCATTATCTACCTACGGATGACCTTTTTGCCCAATATACAATCAGGTTGTCATCCGGACTTTACCATTTGCACTTAACTTAAACAAATTTTAAGTTACTTGCATCACCTATATGTATAACTCCTAATCATGGTAAAATAAACATTATAACAGCAATAGAGTTAATAGCCAACGGTAAAGGATCAAGCATACAATAAAAAGAACAGGGTCAAGGTAATACGAACACCTAACATGCTCATATCAATGACTAAATCTGAATGAAATACAACTACCCAGACCAGGTAGGAAATTACCAACCTGATACGAAGCTCGAAATAATCCTCACAACCGTGGACCTGCTTCGTATCCCAAACCTGCACATAATAGCAAACTATGATTAAGTACAAGTATCCGACAAATACATAACTACTACGTCGTTTCTATACTCCCATCCTTTTATCGAACACGAGTTAGTACTACGAGTACACACCTCCCATAACCCCAAATCTACATTCATCCTTGGTCGATTCACACCAAACTCAATCCACAACAGATCACCAACAGCCACAAGATCAATTAAAGTAATTAGATCTAAACAACCCTCAAATAACTATCCAATCATCTAAACATAGTCTCCACACTTCAACCTAACCAATTCGTAGCACCATTGCTTAACAGGCTCACCTTACATCTTTTTATCCACGCATAGCAACACAACCCAGATCAATTTGCATACACTCACAGATCTGATCCCACCATCTATTGGAATCCTCATTTCGAAACCAAACTACTACTTCACGCTACAAAAATCCACCCCAAAATTAACAATTTCACTTTGCTCACAGCTCTATCACGAGCAGGAACAACACATCACCAAAAATTCCCCTAACATCCACGCTTAAACTTAATAACAACCAACTTAACAGCAAGGCAAGGAAGCAACCGAGAGGTATACCTGAGGTTATAGCTTCACCGACGACCCTTCCCCCTTTTCTTTTCCTTGTTCACCATCTCCAAGCACTGCCCAATATCACAGATCGTTCAACCAAGGAAAATCCACAGAAATTCTGAACATCACGTTCAGGGTGAGACAAAGACGGACTCTTACCTATTCCGGCGATAATCGGCCAAGCAGCTCACAGCGACGTCGACTTGGGAAAACATCCAGTTGGTCCGGCAGCGTGGCGGCGCCGGATGTCCTGTGTGGTCGAAGGTAGACCGGCTGGCGTTCCTATTCCCGATCAACAACTTCTTGCGGTGAAGATCTCCGGTGGCAGAATGCTCGATCAACGGCGATGGAGCAGCGACTGCTAGCGGGAGAGTAGGAACGGCGACGGGGCACAGCGATGGACGAGTAGCTCCGGCGATGCAAGCAATCGGCGACTGAGGCAGAGTCCTCGCGGTGGTGATCAACGGCGACAACTAAAGTTGGTGGTCACCGGTCGCGTGCAGGCGGCGATCCGATTGATCCGGCGACGAGCGAGGCCGCACACGAGCTGCTCTGCCAGGGACCGCGAGCGATCGAGGATGGGCGCGAGGTGAGGTGGCGCGCGAAGAATCCGAGAGGGAACTCTGCTGGTTCGGCGGCCAGATCCATCGGAAATTAGGGATCGAAAAGGAGAGGATCGCGGAGAGATTGCGGTGAAACGCACGAACAGAAGAAAAATTAAAGGGGTTGGCGTTAAGAAACGAAATCGGATCAGATTTTCTGATAACGGGTTGGGTTTATAAGACTAAACCTAGATCCATTAGCATCCATTTAAATTAAGCAAAGTTAGGTTTAATTAAATTCTTAACCATGCCTTATCTATTTAATTTAATTAATTAATTATTATATATATATATATTTTATTCAATATTTTACATTCTCCCCCACTAATAAAAATTTGGTCCCCAAATTTCGTACTAACAAGCAAAAAATTACTTCAAGCAAGTTTCCGAAAGGACCACCTACCTTCCTCAAGTGAACAGATGAGGCTATCGAGCTCGAATAGTATCTTCCAGCTCTAATGTAGTCTCCTCATCAGTCGGATACTGTCATCCAACCTTTACGAGTCGGATGGTCTTGTTCCACTACTGTCGCTCCTTGCGACCCAGGATCCACCCTGGAATCTTCTCGTAAGTCGCATTAGACTGAGGTAGAATTTAGAACCTTTTTCAGAACATATCAACATGCGACACATATTTCCTCAGTATAACAACAGGAAATACATGGTGAGCATCCGCAAGAGTCATAGGTAAAGCCAACCGATAAGCTACACCTCCATAATCCACGACACAAGATCTGAATAGATCCTCCAACGTTTGAATGTCATGCTCAGACAGTCCATTAGTCCGTGGATGAAATGTTGCACTAAGCCGAAGCTCTGTGCTTATAGTCTGGTGCAGACTCTATCAAAATAGTGAGGTAAATCGCGAATCTCTATCCGATTTGGTACTTAAAAGTACCCTACGCAATCTGATAATCTTTCGGTAATACAACTCTACCGAATGATCCAACAAGTACGACCCACGGATAGAAAGGAAATGAGCTGATTTGGTCAATCGATCCACCCTCACCCAAATCGCATCATGTCCTTTACGGGTCCTAGGCAATCCCGTAACACAATCAATAGTGATATGCTCCCACTTCCATTCCGTAATTGGAATTTCCTGGAGCAATCTAGCGGGTTTCTAATGTTCAACCTTCACCTGCTGGTATAGTATATATCCAGTAACAAAGTCTGCTGTATCTCTCTTCATACCATTCCACCAGTATAAGCATTTCAATTCTCAGCACCTCCAAGTACCACCAAGGTACATAGTCCATCTCGAATGATGTGCTATCTGTAGCAACTCCATAGTAGCTACCCAGTAGCTAGTCAAAACTCCATGAGCACTTCTGCTTCATATCACTACAAATCCAAATAATAACTACTAAAGTCACGTCATGCATATGACAGACTATCTCCAAATTTCTTAACTGACGTAGGCATAAGATATGCCTCATTCAACTACATCGGAATCGTTCCGATCCTTGAAACGATGCATCTGCATACATCATCCTTTTATCCACATCGGAAGGATTAACTAATACTCGTGTAAAAGTTAACCGCCGTCTAGGTCTTTATGCGGTTTCACCGACTTCCGACTAAATGATTTCCACATCACCTTTGTCAAACAAGTCATGGTATAGTAATGCTAAGACATTCTATCACATCTGATTATAACCAAAACATACAAGGAAAACCACCATCTCACGGTGGTGAGTGTCGCATGACTCGACTACACGATCGCGGTGGCGGTTCATGACTCAGCAACCTGGCCCAGTCGGTCTAGGATACCACGATTCTCAAATCGATGTGACTAAATGCGTTAATTAGTCTATGACTTAATAAAAACTCATACAATTTATACGATTATGGAAATTGTCGTCTCCACACACCATCACCTTTTCTCTAGGCGATGATATATCATCACAACGACAATGATACTTATATGACACTATGTTACTATCATATCAACTCTCCAGTCGTAAACCAACCCTAGAGTATACACAGGTATCTTTAGCTGATCTAAACAGATCATTTATCCTCAACGTAGGATATTTACTTTCAACAATTATCGCATTCCATCTTCGATAATCGATGCATAATTCCAAAGGTCCATCTCTCTTTCAACAAAGAGTTCCGGATCTTCTCAAGAAGGAATACTGGGATAGATAAATATCCCCTCCAACATCTCCTATAATCACAACTTACGTTCTTCCAATTTCCATAGTGTTTAGTAACACTTATACCGGTCGAATTATCACCCGGTATAGGATCTTCGATATCGGAACTATTTCCGCAATCATTTCGATCGCCTACTCCACTTGCCTATACAACGGCAAGCCTTGGAGTTCATCCGAAACTACATCCGAATACTCTCAGATTATACGCACATCCGAAAGCATATCGTACCATACTTTCAACAATTTGACCATCCGTAAGGATATGTCTACAGTAAAAGTATGTCTATCAAAGTCTAAGGGTATCCCTTGACTTCTTAATTGTTGATCCTCATCTCACCTGACGGTAGAGATACCATCGACCCACAAGTCGATGTAAAGGACCTTTCTAATCCGACTGAGAATGTTCTAGATACAGATACATGTAACTACAAGCATCTCTCAACATATTAACCCAGAGGGTAAAACTGGAGTAATACCCAGAACGATCAATTATCTGTCGATCCGATCCAAAGGCTCCCCGCAGGTCTCCTCCTTTCTCCGAAGAGAACAAGATCAGATCCAACAGTCCGCGACAAAGCGGTTGCATTTTTGCGACGAATAATCCGGGGATTTTCCTAGATCATCTGATCCCATCACTAAATCCTACTAGCTGAAGTTGTAGGATACCGAATAGATACGACCTTCGTCGTATACTCTCTCTTCTGTACTAAGCAAAACACATCTGGAGGTAACTGTTTGTTGTTGTCTGCTGAGTCTTCTACAATGTCTTCTGCTGATCTTTATACGTCGATCTCTCAAGGAGTATCAAGGAACTCCAACCACGCCTGAAGTAGTAGGTTGTTGCTGTTGAGATAACCCAATCTTCTGTGTTGATCTCTGCTGTCGAGACGGTGCATCATCCTCCTGGAACGCCATTGGTAGTCTTCAACTGAATCTTCAAGGTACACCTCCACTGTACTGGTTGCTCATAAATAGCAACAGCTGAACTGCTCCAACAGATATTCTGGCTTCACGTGTCTTCGTGATCTGCACTGCACGCACACAATCCCTTCGGAGTCTTTGTTCTGATTTTGCTGATATCCACAAGAACCTTCTGATGATCTGCGATTGGTCTTCTATAATCGGAAAATAGCTCAAAGCCTATAACTCCGATCTTGCTCCTTCTATCCAATAGTCGGAGACTTCTGACTCTATTAAGTTGACCTGCAATATTTGCTTTTCGGTCTCCAACTCTTAAACCCTTGTACGGAATCATTTCTAAACTCCTGTCTCAATCCAACATCTTCAAACATGATCTGATAGAAGATCCCGACATCCTAATCCAACTATAAGCCAATAACTCTAGGTGGCTTAAATTATCCATTCATCTTCTTGAGCTATTAGATGGTCGTAACCTCTGCAAGTCTCACGACTCTGCACAATATTCTGTTACTAACCGATCACCCTTTTTTTTTTGAAGCTCAAGAATCCCTTACAATGCGTCACTAAAAGTGACATGGGGAAATACTCTATTTCAACATCACTAAACTATGATCAAGTGATATATTATTTTTCGAAGATTATTTTCTGCATTTACCACCAAATACCGACTTGATCCCGATAATGGTATGCAAACAACTATACTTTCTTTGTATAACATAAATCAAGTACTCAAAAGTACCTTCAAAGTTATACAACCCAGTACAAACAACTCAGGGATAAAAATCCCTATGAAACACCGTAACCTAGCCTTCCGCTATCTGCATCAACAATAGTCCACAAGTCTGTTCATTACCCACAGGTAATGATCCGACTAGCACAGTTAGTGGAAATCTCTAAGACTGTAGTCTCTGATTTCCAAAATAAATATGATGACTTGACCCCTGTTTTTCGACTCGGTATCAGTCGGCTCTCAGAGGTAAATCACCTCCTCGACACAGGTTCAAGACTCACAGACTTAACAGGTCATTTCCGGGGTCCACTCATACCACGGTTACGAACAATAACCAACACACTACAGGTTATTCCCTGTTATATATACTAAAAGCATAGCCAACTAAAACCGGGAGTATAAACACTAAGGTAACTCCGGTTGGTCGTCTCGGTGGACGACCCCTACTACAAGTCTGCACAGGTGTCATAATTCTATTGTATACACCCACTGATCAAGTTTAAATAAATATCTACTAAACCGTAAGTTATCAGGAATTCTTACCTCGTGGTGCTTGGAGCTCAGGCCGCTGTCCATCTCATCTCAAAAACCAAAACCGGATAAATCGACTCCCGAGAATCCAAGACTCGACTCAAAAACAACATTGTATGGCATCGCAGAACCTTGGGCTCTGATACCACTAAAGTTGTCACGCCCCGAGAGCATACCGAGCCGAAAATCGAACGGACGACACCTCCCCTGTACGTGGCAATATTTCGGGTTAATACAAGGCCCGTAGGCCCACAATAACAACAATACATATGTATGAAAACAAAAACTACACAAGGCACAGCGGAAACATACTACAATCAACAAACGACAACACACAGCATACCGGTATGACTAACACCGACTCAGGACACCATAATAAAACCAGAAAGGAAGAAAAGGATACAACATCAATAGTCACAACTACAATCATCACATAAAACAAATCCATAACGGAATACAATGAGAACACCAAAAATCCGGACTCTCGGAGTTGAGATGAGATGATGCCAGCCAGCGGTGCTCCAAGTCCATCACGAAGTCGACTACCTGTTACCTGGGCGACAGAAAACCCAGGGTCCGCGAGGGTGGTGAGTAAAACTCAGCAGGTAATAGAAAATATGTATATATGTAATATCACATGTATTTCAACGACATATCTAGATGTACAACAGGTATATCAGCATAGTATATAAATATAAGCATATATCGTCTAACTGAAATGAATACCATAAAATGCAGACATACCTGAAGTCTGCTACGCTACTCTGATCCAACCTGAACATATATCCAACATATATATAACAGGAAGAGTAATACCAACACATAATCTACTCATGCTACAGGTCAAGGTATCTATGGTCTGTCCAACACATACCAACATCCGACACAATCGTATAACAAATGCAAGAGACATGCATGAATATGATGTCCACCCAAATGCAGCAAGCATAGTACAAACAAATGCAACATCACAATAATCATATATATATAGACTGTATCCATATATATATTAATCTCAACCATCCATATATATATATATATATACATGCATATATGTATATATATATGGTAATATGCAAAGTGCCATCGAATCGTCATGGTCATGTCGGCTCACCCTAAAGCTACCACGACCCCAGTGTGGCCTCGGTGGCTCGAGCATGACAACTATCCCAACTCAACACCAACCACTACTCTCGAGTGGCCGAGTGGGCAGTATGATCGAGTAGCATATAAGCGTAAAGAGCAAGCTACACGATGGGGGTCCCTGCTATTGGTCACTCCGACAGTCACTACCCATGAGTGGTCGAGTACCACACATGCAGGACTACGACACGCAAATCCAACTACCACCGTCTATAGTGGTAGAGTGCGGCACCACAATGCTCTGCCCTCCCACGGGTGACTCCTCCTATGAGTAACCGTGGAGGCAGGATGACTGGCGACCCTCTCAACCACAAGGGAGACCTCGTTGCCAGCGTACATGTAAATGCATGAATGCAATGTCTCACATACAGACATCCACCATAAACTCTCTATCCTGTAGAGAGTCATACCAATCTACTCGACGCACTCTCTATCCTGTAGAGAGTCGTACTCAACTGATCATAATACTCTCTATCCTGTAGAGAGTCATACCAATCTACTCGACGCACTCTCTCGTACTCATCTGATTATAACAAGCTAGGACCACCGGTCCGTAGCGATACCCTAAGTATCATTCCTCTGACCATTTACACAACACATGTTCGGTGGTAACATACAACCTAAGGGTACTAGAACTAACCCTAGGTTAAAGGCATTATCTACCTACGGATGACCTTTTTGCCCAATATACAATCAGGTTGTCATCCGGACTTTACCATTTGCACTTAACTTAAACAAATTCTAAGTTACTTTCATCACCTATATGTATAACTCCTAATCATGGTAAAATAAACATGATAACAGCAATAGAGTTAATAGCCAACGGTAAAGGATCAAGCATACGATAAAAAGAACAGGGTCAAGGTAATATGAACACCTAACATGCTCATATCAATGACTAAATCTGAATGAAATACAACTACCCGGACCAGGTAGGAAATTACCAACCTGATACGAAGCTCGAAATAATCCTCACAACCGTGGACCTGCTTCGTATCCCAAACCTGCACATAATAGCAAACTATGATTAAGTACAAGTATCCGACAAATACATAACTACTACGTCGTTTCTATACTCCCATCCTTTTATCGAACACGAGTTAGTACTACGAGTACACACCTCCCATAACCCCAAATCTACATTCATCCTTGGTCGATTCACACCAAACTCAATCCACAACAGATCACCAACAGCCACAAGATCAATTAAAGTAATTAGATCTAAACAACCCTCAAATAACTATCCAATCATCTAAACATAGTCTCCACACTTCAACCTAACCAATTCGTAGCACCATTGCTTAACTGGCTCACCTTACATCTTTTTATCCACGCATAGCAACACAACCCAGATCAATTTATATACACTCACAGATCTGATCCCACCATCTATTGGAATCCTCAGCTCAAACTAAACTACTACTTCACAGCTACCAGTACACCAAATTAGGAAAATCCACCCCAAAATTAACAATTTCACTTTGCTCACAGCTCTATCACGAGCAGGAACAACACATCACCAAAAATTCCCCTAACATCCACGCTTAAACTTAATAACAACCAACTTAACAGCAAGGCAAGGAAGCAACCGAGAGGTATACCTGAGGTTATAGCTTCACCGACGACCCTTCCCCCTTTTCTTTTCCTTGTTCACCATCTCCAAGCACTGCCCAATATCACAGATCGTTCAACCAAGGAAAATCCACAGAAATTCCGAACATCACGTTCAGGGTGAGACAAAGACGGACTCTTACCTATTCCGGCGATAATCGGCCAAGCAGCTCACAACGACGTCGACTTGGGAAAACATCCAGTTGGTCCGGCAGCGTGGCGGCGCCGGATGTCCTGTGTGGTCGAAGGTAGACCGGCTGGCGTTCCTATTCCCGATCAACAACTTCTTGCGGTGAAGATCTCCGGTGGCAGAATGCTCGATCAACGGCGATGGAGCAGCGACTGCTAGTGGGAGGAAGGCGGCGGCCGGGAGCCTGGCGATGGACGAGTAGCTCCGGCGATGCAAGCAATCGGCGACTGAGGCAGAGTCCTCGCGGTGGTGATCAACGGCGACAACTAAAGTTGGTGGTCGTCGGTCGCATGTGCAGGGGCAACGACCATTGATCCAGTGCATGCGACGAGCAGGGGAGGCTGGCACACGAGCTGCTCTGCCAGGGACCGCGAGCGATCGAGGATGGGCGCGAGGTGAGGTGGCGCGCGAAGAATCCGAGAGGGAACTCTGCTGGTTCGACGGCCAGATCCATCGGAAATTAGGGATCGAAAAGGAGAGGATCGCGGAGAGATTGCGGTGAAACGCACGAACGGAAGAAAAATTAAAGGGGTTGGCGTTAAGAAATGAAATAGGATCAGGTTTTCTGATAACGGGTTGGGTTTATAAGACTAAACCTAGATCCATTAGCATCCATTTAAATTAAGCAAAGTTAGGTTTAATTAAATTCTTAACCATGCCTTATCTATTTAATTTAATTAATTAATTATTATATATATATATATATATTTATATTTTATTCAATATTTTACATTCTCCCCCACTAATAAAAATTTGGTCCCCAAATTTCGTACTAACAAGCAAAAAATTACTTCAAGCAAGTTTCCGAAAGGACCACCTACCTTCCTCAAGCGAACAGATGAGGCTATCGAGCTCGAATAGTATCTTCCAGCTCTAATGTAGTCTCCTCATCAGTCGGATACTGTCATCCAACCTTTACGAGTCGGATGGTCTTGTTCCGCTACTGTCGCTCCTTGCGACCCAGGATTCACCCTGGAATCTTCTCGTAAGTCGCATTAGACTGAGGTAGAATTTAGAACCTTTTTCAGAATATATCAACATGCGACACATATTTCCTCAGTATAACAACAGGAAATACATGGTGAGCATCCGCAAGAGTCATAGGTAAAGCCAACCGATAAGCTACACCTCCATAATCCACGACATAAGATCTGAATAGATCCTCCAACGTTTGAATGTCATGCTTAGACAGTCCATTAGTCCGTGGATGAAATGTTGCACTAAGCCAAAGCTCTGTGCTTATAGTCTGGTGCAGACTCTATCAAAATAGTGAGATAAATCGTGAATCTCTATCCGATTTGGTACTTAAAAGTACCCTACGCAATCTGATAATCTTTCGGTAATACAACTCTACCGAATGATCCAACAAGTATGACCCACGGATAGAAAGGAAATGAGCTGATTTGGTCAATCGATCCACCCTCACCCAAATCGCATCATGTCCTTTACGGGTCCTAGGCAATCCCGTAACGCAATCAATAGTGATATGCTCCCACTTCCATTCCGTAATTGGAATTTCCTGGAGCAATCTAGCGGGTTTCTAATGTTCAACCTTCACCTGCTGGTATAGTATATATCCAGTAACAAAGTCTGCGGTATCTCTCTTCATACCATTCCACCAGTATAAGCATTTCAACTCTCAGCACCTCCAAGTACCACCAAGGTACATAGTCCATCTCGAATGATGTGCTATCTGTAGCAACTCCATAGTAGCTACCCAGTAGCTAGTCAAAACTCCATGGGCACTTCTGCTTCATATCACTACAAATCCAAATAATAACTACTAAAGTCACGTCATGCATATGATAGACTATCTCCAAATTTCTTAACTGACGTAGGCATAAGATATGCCTTATTCAACTGCATCGGAATCGTTCCGATCCTTGAAACGATGCATCTGCATACATCATCCTTTTATCCACACCGGAAGGATTAACTAATACTCGTGTAAAAGTTAACCGCCGTCTAGGTCTTGTAACTGGTTTCACCAGCTTCCGACTAAATGATTTCCACATCACCTTTGTCAAACAAGTCTGTGGTATAGTAATGCTAAGACATTCTATCCACATCTACAGTACTAACCAAAACATACAAGGGAAACCACCATCTACGGTGGTCAAGTGCGCAACTCCAACTACCACAATCAACAGTGGCCAGGTTACGCAACTCCAACAACCACAAACTGATCCAATCGTGTCTAGGATACACGATTCTCAAATCCAGTGGCGACTAAATCGTTAATTAGTCTAACAACTTAATAAAAACTCATACAATTTATACCAATTATGAAATTGTCGTCTCCACACACCTGCATCACCTTTTCTCTAGGCTGATGATATATCAATCATCACAACGACAATGATACTTATATGACACTATGTTACTATCATATCAACTCTCTAGTCGTAAACCAACCCTAGAGTATACACAGGTATCTTTAGCTGATCTAAACAGATCATTTATCCTCAACGTAGGATATTTACTTTCAACAATTATCGCATTCCATCTTCGATAATCGATGCATAATTCCAAAGGTCCATCTCTCTTTCAACAAAGAGTTCCGGATCTTCTCAAGAAGGAATACTGGGATAGATAAATATCCCCTCCAACATCTCCTATAATCACAACTTACGTTCTTCCAATTTCCATAGTGTTTAGTAACACTTATACCGGTCGAATTATCACCCGGTATAGGATCTTCGATATCGGAACTATTTCCGCAATCATTTCGATCGCCTACTCCACTTGCCTATACAACGGCAAGCCTTGGAGTTCATCCGAAACTACATTCGAATACTCTCAGATTATACGCACATCCGAAAGCATATCGTACCATACTTTCAACAATTTGACCATCCGTAAGGATATGTCTACAGTAAAAGTATGTCTATCAAAGTCTAAGGGTATCCCTTGACTTCTTAATTGTTGATCCTCATCTCACGGCGGTAGAGATACCATCGACCCACAAGTCGATGTAAAGGACCTTTCTAATCCGACTGAGAATGTTCTAGATACAGATACATGTAACTACAAGCATCTCTCAACATATTAACCCAGAGGGTAAAACTGGAGTAATACCCAGAACGATCAATTATCTGTCGATCCGATCCAAAGGCTCCCCGCAGGTCTCCTCCTTTCTCCGAAGAGAACAAGATCAGATCCAACAGTCCGCGACAAAGCGGTTGCATTTTTGCGATGAATAATCCGGGGATTTTCCTAGATCATCTGATCCCATCACTAAATCCTACTAGCTGAAGTTGTAGGATACCGAATAGATACGACCTTAAATCGTATACTCTCTCTTCGTACTGCAAAGCAAAACATCCGAGGTAAGCTTTTGTTGTTTGCGAGTCTTCTACAATGTCTTCTGGCGATCTTTACATGGATCTCTCGAAGGAGTATCAAGGAACTCCAACCACGCTGAAGTAGTAGGTTGTTCTTTGTTGAGATAACCCAATCTTACGTGTTGATCTCTGTCGAGGATTGCATCATCCTCTGAACACCATTGGTAGTCTTCAATTGAATCTTCAAGGTACACCTCCGCATCTTGATTGCTCATAAATAGCCAATTTGAACCGCTCCAACAGATATTACGGCTTCAGCGTGTCTTCGTGATGCTGCGCACACACAATCCCTTCGGAGTCTTTGTTCTGATTTTGCTGATATCCACAAGAACCTTCTGATGATCTGCGATTGGTCTTCTATAATCGGAAAATAGCTCAAAGCCTATAACTCCGATCTTGCTCCTTCTATCCAATAGTCGGAGACTTCTGACTCTATTAAATTGACCTGCAATATTTGCTTTTCGGTCTCCAACTCTTAAACCCTTGTACGGAATCATTTCTAAACTCCTGTCTCAATCCAACATCTTCAAACATGATCTGATAGAAGATCCCGACATCCTAATCCAACTATAAGCCAATAACTCTAGGTGGCTTAAATCATCCATTCATCTTCTTGAGCTATTAGATGGTCGTAACCTCCGGTATGACTAAAACACAACACACAGCATACCGGTATGACTAACACCGACTCAGGACACCATAATAAAACCAGAAAGGAAGAAAAGGATACAACATCAATAGTCACAACTACAATCATCACATAAAACAAATCCATAACGGAATACAATGAGAACACCAAAAATCTGGACTCTCGGAGTTGAGATGAGATGATGCCAGCCAGCGGTGCTCCAAGTCCATCACGAAGTCGGCTACCTGTTACCTGGGCGACAGAAAACCCAGGGTCCGCGAGGGTGGTGAGTAAAACTCAGCAGGTAATAGAAAATATGTATATATGTAATATCACATGTATTTCAACGACATATCTAGATGTACAACAGGTATATCAGCATAGTATATAAATATAAGCATATATCGTCTAACTGAAATGAATACCATAAAATGCAGACATACCTGAAGTCTGCTACGCTACTCTGATCCAACCTGAACATATATCCAACATATATATAACAGGAAGAGTAATACCAACACATAATCTACTCATGCTACAGGTCAAGGTATCTATGGTCTGTCCAACACATACCAACATCCGACACAATCGTATAACAAATGCAAGAGACATGCATGAATATGATGTCCACCCAAATGCAGCAAGCATAGTACAAACAAATGCAACATCACAATAATCATATATATATAGACTGTATCCATATATATATTAATCTCAACCATCCATATATATATATATACATGCATATATGTATATATATATGGTAATATGCAAAGTGCCATCAGATACGGCTATGCAGCATGCATGGTCATGTCGGCTCACCCTAAAGCTACCACGACCCCAGTGTGGCCTCGGTGGCTCGAGCATGACAACTGTCCCAACTCAACACCAACCACTACTCTCGAGTGGCCGAGTGGGCAGTATGATCGAGTAGCATATAAGCGTAAAGAGCAAGCTACATGATGGGGGTCCCTGCTGTTGGTCACTCCGACAGTCACTACCCATGAGTGGTCGAGTACCACACATGCAGGACTACGACACGCAAATCCAACTACCACCGTCTATAGTGGTAGAGTGCGGCACCACAATGCTCTACCCTCCCACGGGTGACTCCTCCTATGAGTAACCGTGGAGGCAGGATGACTGGCGACCCTCTCAACCACAAGGGAGACCTCGTCGCCAGCGTGCATGTAAATGCATGAATGCAATGTCTCACATACAAACATCCACCATAAACTCTCTATCCTGTAGAGAGTCATACCAATCTACTCGACGCACTCTCTATCGATCATAATACTCTCTATCCTGTAGAGAGTCATACCAATCTACTCGACGCACTCTCTCGTACTCATCTGATTATAACAAGCTAGGACCACCGGTCCGTAGCGATACCCTAAGTATCATTCCTCTGACCATTTACACAACACATGTTCGGTGGTAACATACAACCTAAGGGTACTAGAACTAACCCTAGGTTAAAGGCATTATCTACCTACGGATGACCTTTTTGCCCAATATACAATCAGGTTGTCATCCGGACTTTACCATTTGCACTTAACTTAAACAAATTCTAAGTTACTTGCATCAATTATATGTATAACTCCTAATCATGGTAAAATAAACATGATAACAGCAATAGAGTTAATAGCCAACGGTAAAGGATCAAACATACGATAAAAAGAACAGGGTCAAGGTAATACGAACACCTAACATGCTCATATCAATGACTAAATCTGAATGAAATACAACTACTCGGACCAGGTAGAAAATTACCCACCTGATACGAAGCTCGAAATAATCCTTACAACCGTGGACCTGCTTCGTATCCCAAACCTGCACATAATAGCAAACTATGATTAAGTACAAGTATCCGACAAATACATAACTACTACGTCGTTTCTATACTCCCATCTTTTTATCGAACGTGAGTTAGTACTACGAGTACACACCTCCCATAACCCCAAATCTACATTCATCCTTGGTCGATTCACACCAAACTCAATCCACAACAGATCACCAACAACTACAAGATCAATTAAAGTAATTAGATCTAAACAACCCTCAAATAACTATCCAATCATCTAAACATAGTCTCCACACTTCAACCTAACCAATTCGTAGCACCATTGCTTAACTGGCTCACCTTACATCTTTTTATCCACGCATAGCAACACAACCCAGATCAATTTGCATACACTCACAGATCTGATCCCACCATCTATTGGAATCCTCAGCTCAAACCAAACTACTACTTCACAGCTACCAGTACACCAAATTAGGAAAATCCACCCCAAAATTAACAATTTCACTTTGCTCACAGCTCTATCACGAGCAGGAACAACACATCACCAAAAATTCCCCTAACATCCACGCTTAAACTTAATAACAACCAACTTAACAGCAAGGCAAGGAAGCAACCGAGAGGTATACCTGAGGTTATAGATTCACCGACGACCCTTCCCCCTTTTCTTTTCCTTGTTCACCATCTCCAAGCACTGCCCAATATCACAGATCGTTCAACCAAGGAAAATCCACAGAAATTCTGAACATCACGTTCAGGGTGAGACAAAGACGGACTCTTACCTATTCCGGCGATAATCGGCCAAGCAGCTCACAGCGACGTCGACTTGGGAAAACATCCAGTTGGTCCGGCAGCGTGGCGGCGCCGGATGTCCTGTGTGGTCGAAGGTAGACCGGCTGGCGTTCCTATTCCCGATCAACAACTTCTTGCGGTGAAGATCTCCGGCGGCAGAATGCTCGATCAACGGCGATGGAGCAACGACTGCTAGCGGGAGAGTAGGAACGGCGACGGGGCGCAGCGATGGACGAGTAGCTCCGGCGATGCAAGCAATCGGCGACTGAGGCAGAGTCCTCGCGGTGGTGATCAACGGCGACAACTAAAGTTGGTGGTCGTCGGTCGCGTGTGCAGGGGCAGCGACCATTGATCCGGTGCACGCGACGAGCAGGGGAGGCTGGCACACGAGCTGCTCTGCCAGGGACCGCGAGCGATCGAGGATGGGCGCGAGGTGAGGTGGCGCGCGAAGAATCCGAGAGGGAACTCTGCTGGTTCGACGGCCAGATCCATCGGAAATTAGGGATCAAAAAGGAGAGGATCGCGGAGAGATTGCGGTGAAACGCACGAACGGAAGAAAAATTAAAGGGGTTGGCGTTAAGAAACGAAATCGGATCAGGTTTTCTGATAACGGGTTGGGTTTATAAGACTAAACCTAGATCCATTAGCATCCATTTAAATTAAGCAAAGTTAGGTTTAATTAAATTCTTAACCATGCCTTATCTATTTAATTTAATTTATATATATATATATATATATATATATATATATATATATATATATATATATATATATATTATTCAATATTTTACACTTCCGAACCACCCTGACTGGCTCGACACAAAAGTGGTTCAATACTCTGCCCCCATGATCCATCACTTGTTTCGCTGATTTCCAGAGAATGTTCAGTCGGGAATTTGTCAGCTGCAAGGCGTATAAACAGGACGCCTCTATGTTAATGCATATCACCCAGGGACCTTCGGAATCCCTTAGGGGGTATCTTCATCGATTCACTTACTGCTAGGGAATCCCTCGGCCGATCCGAATCTTCAGAGGCGCTATTCAAAGCGGTGAAAGAGGGCCCTTCCTCGGTTCCTTGTTAAGACAACTGCGGATAGTTATGAGGATCTCTTGAGTCGTGCGGGCGGATTTATCCATGAAGAAGAAGGATTAAAGTGCGGAGAGGCTGAGCAATTTGCCTTAGCGATCCCAATTGAAAAAAACTCATCCCATTGTTCCTCAAGCGCCCCCTCGGCGGGAGTATACAAGACCTTTTCAACAGGAGGTTCCGAGGCCTCGTCCTATGCTGCAAGGTGTTCGCCCCGTCCCGCCATTACAAATCATGGCCGCTGAAGCACTTCGTCCTGTGAGGACTTGGAAAGAACGGGAAATGAAATTCTATGACCAACAGGGTCTGCTGCAACGACCTTTAGGATACAGGGGGATCCCACGTAACCCCCTACCCCATTCTTCTGCCAATATCATACGAAATATGGCCACACTAGTGGCCGATGTTTCAAGTTGCAAGAGGAATTGGATCGCCTCCATACTGCATATCCGCAAGTAAGGTTACAGGCAGGAGGACCGGCACGGCGAGGCCCCCGACCTAATGTAACTCGTCCAGGGCCTTACCTTCAACAACCTCAAGTCACTTTCCCTCAAACGCCGTCCCAAGAGGTTGTCTCCCAAGGAGGCCCATCAGGTGAGGGCCCTTCATCCAGTCTAGATAACGTTCCCACACGAGGAGTTATTCATGTTATAGCTGGAGGACCTACTGATGGGGAGTCCAACCGAGCGCGGAAGTCGTATGCCCGTCTCATGGAGAGTTTGGCCATCGTCACCGACCAGACTATTCAAGTTGCACCGCCCGTTTCATTCGGGCCAGAAGATTTACAGGGTGTCCTACTGCCCCATATGGATGCCTTGGTTATTCGTATATCCTTGGCCAATTATGAAGTGGCCCGGGTGTTGGTCGATTCGGGAAGTTCCGTCAACATCCTCTTTCAGGAAGCCTTCGGACAGATGCAGCTGGGGAATGCCCAGCTAGAAGATGTGGTCACCCCTCTCTTTGGATTCACAGGGCATGTAGTACACCCTACGGGGCAGATTTCATTGCCTCTAACTCTGGGCGTAAAGCCCAGCCAAAAAACCAGTATAATCCCTTTCCTTACTGTGGACGCTCCGTCCACTTATAACGCTATTCTTTGGCGCCCTTTCCTCACCCTTTTTCAGGCCGTGGCTTCCCCGTACCACCAGAAGCTGAAATTTCCAGTGGGTTAATTGGTGGGAGAAGTCCATGGAGAACAGAAGGCCTCCAGGAGCTGCTACGTGCAAATGGTTCAGGACGATCAGAAGAAAGCCCGAAATGATGACCTTAAAGGCAAAGCTGTCATCATCACTAATGTCTGTGTCCTGGAGGAATCCCCTCCCAAGGCCAGCAAAATAGAGGAAGGAGAACTGGTGGAAATCGCTCCAGGAAAGGTCACACGGATAACACAACAGCTGGAAACCAAAGAAGAGCTGGTGGCTTGCCTGAAAGAGAATGAAGACATCTTTGCAAAAGATGTGCATGATCTCACGGGGATCAATCCTCGAGTGGCTGAACACCATCTCAATATCGCTAAAGGAGCCCGACCCATCCAGCAGAAGAGGCGACATTTTGGACCGGAAAAGGACAAGGTCATAGCCGAAGAAGTAGATAAACTGCTAAAAGCGAGTCATGTAAAGGAGATCCAGTTTCCCGAATGAGTTTCCGATGTAGTCCTGGTCCCCAAACATTCGGAGAAATGGAGGATGTGTATCGATTTTCATGATTTAAATAAAGCATGCCCTAAAGACTGCTACCCCTTGCCTCGTATTGATCAATTGGTGGATTCTACTGTGGGTTATGAAGTGGTGTCCCTAATGGATGCATATCAAGGATATCATCAAATACCTTTGGCCAAAGAAGATCAAAAGAAAGTTAGCTTTGTGACTGCGGGAGGGTTATACGCTTATGTGGTAATGTCGTTCGGATTAAAGAATGCAGGGGCCACTTATCAGCGCCTTATGGACAAAATCTTCACAGAACAGAAAGGTAAAAATGTGGAAGTCTACGTGGATGACATATTAGTCAAATAGAAGGTCACTCGGGATTTAGTCAAGGATTTAAATGAAACTTTCGCTACATTAAGGCGGTTTAATATGAAGCTAAACCCTAACAAATGCTTGTTCGGGGTAAAGAGCGGCAAGTTCTTGGGGTACATCGTGACTGAAAAAGGGTTGCAAGCCAACCCTGAGAAGGTGCAAGCACTATGTAACATGAAGTCACCCGCTAATCTGTGGGAAACCCAGAAGTTGGTAGGCAGGATCGTTTCTTTATCACGATTCATAGCCAGATCGACGGACAAAGGGTTGCCTTTCTTCAAGATCTTGCGCAAGGCTACTAAATTTCAGTGGGATGATCAATGTGAACAAGCTTTCCAGGAGTTGAAGAAATATTTGGTTGGACTCCCGCTGTTAGCCAAACCAATAGCTGGAGAACCATTATGGATGTATCTGGTCGTCTCAGAGGGAGTTGTTAGTTCGGTATTATTGAAACAAGAAGTTTCTCACCAGCAGCCTATTTATTATACCAGCCATATCCTGAAAGGGGCGGAATTCCGTTATACGGAGCTAGAGAAGTTGGCATATATCCTCGTGTTAATTGCCCGTAAGTTAAGGTCATACTTTTTGGCTCATCCCATCACCGTTCTAACACACAGCGAATTGGCCAAGGTCGTCACTAAGCCCAATTTCTCTGGAAGATTAGCCAAATGGGTGGTAGAGCTAAGCGAGTATGATATTCACTACCAACCTCAAACAGTTATCAAGGCCCAAGCGCTCGCTGATTTTCTGGCGGAGGTACCCTGCGGCTCGGAAGATGGTTCGGCAACAAAAGAGGAAGGATCAGAGGCATGGAATATATTCGTAGACGGTTCTTCGGGATCTACGGGCAGCGGCGTCGGTGTTCTACTAATTTCCCCTGATGGTGAAGAAACTCGATTAGTCGTTCGCCTGGGATATCGGGCATCTAATAATGAGGCAGAATATGAAGCCATCCTAGCGGGATTGCAGGCTGCTAAAGCGGTGGGGGCTTCTTCCATTGTAATCCATTCGGATTCCCAATTGGTAATATCACAACTTCAAGGTTCTTTTGCGGTTCGAGAGGAAAGGCTGCATAAGTACTTGAAGGCTTTTGAGAAAGAAAAGGCTCAATTCCGTCAGGTCCTCTTAAAGCAAATCCCGCGGGAGAATAACGGGAAGGCAGATGAATTGGCTCGGATGGCTAGTGCTATGGAAGGAATGAAGTCCTCGGAAACGGTCCATACGAAAATCCATACTTCCCTAGCAATATGCAGCGTGGAGGAAGACGCACCCGAATCAAGCCTAATTCTTGATTGGAGGACTGACATCATAGCTTATTTATGGCACGGAAAGGTTCCGAAAGAAAAAATAGCGGCATCCGCTTTACTAAGCCGAGCCAAACGGTTCACCCTCTTAAATGGAGATTTGTACAAGACTTCTTTCGGACGACCCTTATTGAAATGCTTGGGAAATGAGGATGCGGAATGGGTACTCCGGGAGATTCATGAAGGTTGCTGCAGCAATCATTTAGGAGGGAAAGCTTTAGCAAGAAAGACCCTATTAGCAGGATATTTTTGGCCTACTCTCCAGCAAGATGCTGCTCGTATAGTGCAAGCTTGCCTCGCTTGTCAGAAGCATAACAACCGTTCCGAATGGCCGACTAATTTAATGAAAGTCGTGGTCTCTTCCTGTCCTTTCGATCAATAGGGAATGGATATAGTAGGTCCGATGCCAGCGGCACCTTTACAGAAGAAGTTTTTATTGGTGGCTGTGGATTATTTTTCCAAATGGGTGGAGGCAGAGCCCCTAGCTAGAATTACTGAGAATGCCGTAATACAGTTCTTATGGAGAAACATTGTTTGTCGATACGGTATTCCTCAGAAAATAGTCAGTGACAATGGACGACAGTTCCAAGGAAAAAAGATCCAAGAATGGTGCCAAAGTCTCAACATTCAGCAGACTTTCACTTCGGTAGCTCACCCTCAAGCGAACGGGCAAGTGGGGGTGACTAACAGGATCCTCATTCAAGGATTAAAGACCAAGTTGGGGGCTCAGAGGGGAAACTGGGTAGAAGAGTTACCAGGCGTCCTGTGGGCCTATCGAACTACACCCAAGACAGCAACAGGAGAAACTCCCTTCAGTTTGGTGTACGAGACGGAAGCTGTTATTCCGGTCGAAGTTCTGTTAAATAGTGCTCGGATAAAGGCGTATGAACCAAATCAGAACCAACTTATTCGAAGCACTGAATTGGACTTGGTGGAGGAAAAGCGGGAAATGGCACGGAGGCAAGCGGAATTCTACAAGCAAAGAGTGCAGCGAGCCTTTAATAAGAAAGTGATCCTCGAAGATTTCAAGAAGGGGATTGGGTTTTGCGTAAAGTTAATCCCGCTGGAGACCCCAAAAAACTAGCTCCAAACTGGGAAGGACCCTATGAAATAACGCGCTGCGTAGCAGGGTCAGCATATTATCTAAAAGATGACCAAGGTAAAGAGCTTCCACGACCTTGGAATGTCATTCATTTAAAACTTTTTCACACTGTATGAGGAGTAGAGAATAGAAGAAGAGAAATTATGAGATTCTGAAGGAGTGTACTCCTTAACTTGATCATGTTAATTAGATGCCAAGTACTCTCCAAATTTCGTTAATGAGTTATTTACAAGAGCAATACGGTACTGTTAATAAATCTTGAAGAAGAGAAAGAAAATAGAAAAGAAATTCCCGTTTCAAAACAAGATATCGAATTACAGCTTAAATCGGTCGGGAGGATAACGTCGAAAACCAGCCTCCCAATTTAAAGAAAATGAAGGATAAGTTTGATGGAGGTAATCCTTGGTCGGCATATTGCCGAACCGCTTCATTAAATCCGTCCTGATAAGTGGCGCACAGTAAAATGATGAGCCGCTCCTGGCGGTTCAAACGGTCAGGGCTTTGCTCTCGATGCAGCCTCTCGCATTTTTCTTGTTGTTCTTGAAGATTTCGATGCACGTCCACATAGCGTCGCGACACCTCCATAATAGCATCGGCTAGGATGGAAACATCATCGGCTCGGGAACTTTGGTCCTGCTGCACAAGGTGCATCATCTCCACCATATTTTGACGCATAGAAACTAAAATCCCCTCCACCGCTTCAGAATAAGATCTGGTCCGGGCGAGTTCAGTGCCCAGCCTCTGGAGGGAAGTCTCTTGCCTGCGTAGACGGGCATGAGCATGCACCCTAGAATTTATGAGGGATGAGTTTTCTTGTACCTCCTTGCACAAGCGGGTGCGGAGGTCCCCTATCTTATCCTGTGCTCGCCGGTATTGAACCTGAAGGCGAGCGATGGCGCCGTAATCCGCTGTTTCCCCTTGAGGAGCTCACACCGCCCTTGAAGACGTATTAACTCTTGAGCCGAGGAAGACTCCTTATCAAGAGGAGCCGATTGGACTTCTCGCAGGGGGGCGGGTGGTTCTACACCTGATCATTGTTGTTCCCTTAACGCTACAATAGTATCAGTATCCTTCTGAATCTGTTGGCGAGCTTCGACTAATTGCTCTTGATACCGGTGCAATTGTTGCAACACGAGCTGTTCTTGATTCTGAGTATTCGCTAAATCTTCCTGTTGTTGCCACTCCCATTCTTGAGCTTGAGCCCGATATTGATGGAGGGAGCGATCCAACTCTTGATGGTTGGTCAAGGCCTGCATGCCGGTTGTGAAAAAGAAATCGGTTAGTACGACAAAGCTAAGGAAGCTAATTGAGAAAACGTACCAAATCCAGAGCATGACGTAGGCTTTCCATGCGAGGAACCACTTCCTCTAAGTTCAGGATCCGAAGACTCCTGGGAGAAAAGGAAGAAGATGGGACAGATGATACTGAGGTGGGAAGTTCACTGGTGATGGGGAGAAGGGGGATGATATTTGGAGGAGGAGAAGGGCTCTTTAGGCGATGAGTGGAGGGGGAAGTTTACAGTAAGGGGATATCAACCGCCATGGGTTCGGAGGAAGAATGGTATTCAGGGGAGATAGAGGGCAGCGGTGAGCCAACCTCTGTCATCGGCTGACATGGAAGTGCATCCTCCCCAGGTTCATCCTCAGGTCATCGTGAAGGAGAAGGCGACTTCTGAATATTGGTGGAAGAGGGAGAAAAAGTATGAGAGCTAGGGTTTGTAAATGCCGGAGAAATCGAGGAGGGACTAATTGTCCCGATTTCCTTTGGGGCGGAATTAACAAGGGATGCAAGGGGAGGAGAGGAAGACAGACGAGATGAAGTAGGTGTGGTGGTGACTGGGGAAAGTGAAGAAGAAGATAAAGCCGACGGCTGGCCGACCTTCCTCTTGTGATGTGGATAACGACCCGCTATCTCCTGGAATAAGGTAGAATGCATTTTGGAGGTCTAAGAATAAAGAGAAAGGGCTGAAAAAAGGGATTGAGGCAATGGAGTATGGCGGCGGAGGAACGAACAGACGGAGAAGAAGGAGATGAAAAGGCCAAGGGATGAAGATAGCAAAAGAAACAAGGATCCCCTATAAAAGGAAGGAGAGTGAGCCTGTAACCATTATTGGGCTCCTCATCTGTGGTGAAGGAGGCCCTAAGTGAAAGGGAAAGAAGGGTTATTTTTTCTAAATAACCCATTATGTACTAAAGCCTTCATTTGCATGGGAAGGGGCGGATATAAGCGTTCCCCTTCGGAAGACAAGCACAAAAGAGGGATGATATGAAAACGTTGCCTCCTTTATGTTGATGGCTTCTGAGCCATATATCTATATATCAATTTCTATCCCCGCGAGGCGAAGCGGAAGATATCCCCGTGCGGTGGCGGAACGGAGGAACCGAGATCCCTCGGTTATGTATTATATATATAAATTTCTATCCCCGCGAGGCGAAGCGGAAGATATCCCCGTGTGGTGGCGGAACGGAAGAACCGAAATTCATTCGATTATACTTAAAATTTCTATCCCCGCGAGGTGAAGCGGAAGATATCCCCGTTCGGTGGCGGAACGGAAGAACTGAGATCCCTCGGTTATGTATTATGTATATAAATTTCTATCCCCGTGAGGCGAAGCGGAAGATATCCCCGTGTGGTGGCGGAACGGAAGAACCGAAATTCATTCGGTTATACTCAAAATTTCTATCCCCGCGAGGCGAAGCGGAAGATATCCCCGTGTGGTGGTGGAACGGAAGAACCAAAATTCCTCGGTTATATATTATATATATATAAATTTCTATCCCCGCGAAGCGGAAGATATCCCCGTGTGGTGGCGGAACGGAAGAACCGAAATTTCTCAGTTATATATTATATATATATAAATTTCTATCCTCGCGAAGCGGAAGATATCCCCGTGTGGTGGCGGAACGGAAGAACCGAAATTCCTCAGTTATATATTATATATATATAAATTTTTATCCCCGCGAAGCGGAAGATATCCCCGTGTGGTGGCGGAACGGCAGAACCGAAATTCCTCGGTTATATATTATATATATATAAAAATTTTTATCCCCGAGAAGCGAAAGATATCCCCGTGTGGTGGCGGAATGGAAGAACCGAAATTTATTCGATTATACTCAAAATTTCTATCCCCGCGAGGTGAAGCGGAAGATATCCCCGTATGGTGGCGGAACGGAAGAACCGAGATCCCTCGGTTATGTATTATGTATATAAATTTCTATCCCCACGAGGCGAAGCGGAAGATATCCCCGTGTGGTGGCGGAACGGAAGAATCGAAATTCATTCGGTTATACTCAAAATTTCTATCCCCGCGAGGCGAAGCGGAAGATATCCCCGTGTGGTGGTGGAATGGAAGAACCGAAATTCTCCGGTTATATATTATATATATATAAATTTCTATCCCCGCGAAGCGGAAGATATCCCCGTGTGGTGGTGGAACGGAAGAACCGAAATTCCTCGGTTATATATTATATATATATAAATTTCTATCCCCGCGAAGCGGAAGATATCCCCGTGTGGTGGTGGAACGGAAGAACCGAAATTCCTCGGTTATATATTATATATATATAAATTTCTATCCCCGCGAAGCGGAAGATATCCCCGTGTGGTGGCGGAACGGAAGAACCGAAATTCCTCGGTTATATATTATATATATATAAAAATTTCTATCCCCGCGAAGCGGAAGATATCCCCGTGTGGTGGCGGAACGGAAGAATCGAAATTTATTCGGTTATACTCAAAAATTTTATCCCCGCGAAGCGGAAGATATCCCCGTGTGGTGGCGGAACGGAAGAACTGAGATCTTCTCAGTTATATATTACTTTTTGTCCCCGTAAAGGGGGAGAAGTTGAAGTCCTTGTTTAATTTGATATTGTTTTATTCCTGTAAAATAGCAGAGTCAATTCATTTAACGGTTCTATATTCCCGGTAGGGTGAAAAGGAAGGAGAACCAAAATATGTCTCAACTATATGTCAGTACGAAGAGAAGTAAAGCACGACACAGCTCAAGAGATACGGGAAGAAGAAGATAAACAGGGGAAAGTTCATTGATGCGGAAAAATTACATATTTCAAGTTATTTACAAGAGGGAAATAACAAAAGGAAACCCTTATACATCTAGGGTATTATAGCTTTTTATTGAGAGGAACGGATGGAGCTCCTTTGTGCGGTCGAGGTTGGCACAGTAATTGCCGACGGTAAGATTGCTGCAGGAAGATTTGCTTGGCCAATTCCTTTTGGGACCCGACCAGTTGTTGACGCAGGGAGCGATTACTGGCGGAAATTTCCTTCAGCTGTTGTTGTAAATACTTCACTTGCTCCTCCAGACTGGATATGTAACGACGTTCGTTTATCTGCTCTTCAGCAGGAGAGGAACTGCTACCCTGTTCAGATATTCTGTCCATGGCAAATAAAAGAAAAGGGAAAGGATGGAAGCTATCAGGTAAGGGGCGGAGGTTTTTATAGCGACGAAGGGGGAAAGTGCATTTATTGGTAGAAGAAATAGGGACAATAAATGCCAGTAAAGAAGAGAAAACGTGGGGGTAGTAAGGGGAAAGGTCGACGAGACTATAACTGCAATTAAGAGGGTCCGAATCCCCGGGCGAGGATAGAAGAAGGTATGTTCGGACCAGATTACCGTCCTTGTGAAGACAGGAACCTTACTTCTATGAGAAAAAGACAAAAGCAAACATCAAGTTCCCCCCCTCGTTTTTTATTGATATATTTGAAATGATTACAGTAAATTGATCTATACATATTTTCTCTGATTACTCCTAACAGACGAAGCGGGAGAGGCCTCTTTGGGGGGAGAGGGCGCCAAGATGACCTTGAAGCGCTCGCCTTGAGACGGAGGAAGAGCTGATGGACCTTCATCGAACGGAGAAGGATGAGCTTCCGCCGGGGGGACTGGGATGAAAGCCAGCGCTGGTGGAAGTGGAGGAAGCTCTGACGCAGGGGTCTCCCCATACTCCCAGTGAAGGAGGATTCCACACTCTATTGCGGAAGGAAGGGAAGGGAGCACGAAAGGACCTCCTGTAGGAGGGGTTGGAGTTGGAGTGTGAGGCGGAAAAGGAAGAGGCAGCGGAAGTAGCGTTGGCGGGTCTCGAATCTTGATGTCTTGAAACCCCATCCTGCTCGAAAGATTCTAAATTGGAAGAAATTTCGATGGGGTGTCCCTCCGAAGCCATGATAGTGAGATAGAGGGACGAAGACATGGAGGGAAAGGATTTATAATGGAAGAAAAGTGACGGCAGAAGTTCTTGGGAAGGGGAAGAAGACGAAGAGGTTGATCTGATTTCGAGCGATAAGAAAGGGATGGTGAAAACCAATAAGCAAGCGTCACTTAAAGTAAATCCCCGAGCCGAAATCGGGACGGATGTACATAAAATCAGGCAAGATACTTCAGGCAGATTCCCGAACCAAAATTGGGACAGAGGTGAATAATTTTATTCGAGATACCTCAAATAAGCCCGAACCAACAAGGTGATTGCGCCATACAATACGGGGAAAAAAAATGACGGTACAAAGAGGGAGAAGTTTAAAATAGGTCCAGAATTCTCGATCCTTCAAGAAACATGGCAAGATAATGATAGCTAAATGTATGGACAAATTCATCATTCAGAAACAAAAGAAAAGCTATTGACAAAATTACCAAAAAGGAGACTAGTAGAAATTACAACTCAAAATGTTCGGGCGGACACTTAGCTAGCGCCTCCGTGGGATCTAAATAGCTAGTGTCCGTGCCAGGAGGCGGGTATCCTTGTTCGGCATTTTGAGCCGAGGACCCCTCAAAACCTAGTATAAATAAGTCTACCCCCTTCTTGACATAGCGTCCTTTGAGGTCGGCTTCTTGCTCCTTCAGTTGGTCCTGATATTGAACCACCTGAGCTTGACTTTCTGCCAATTCAGCCGCCAAAGCATCTCTTTCGGTGGCTGCCTTTATAGCTTGCTGCCCCAGGGCTGAAAGAGCTTCTAGGTACTCCTGGTGGAGGGTAGATTGTTGCTGAGCCACCGGTGATAAGGTGTGAGAAAGAGCTGCTACCATGGAAGAAAGCTCCTGACATTTCTCTGTACAGGATTTCTTGGTGGTTTCCCATGTTTGACGTTCCAATTCCAGCCGGTGTCGCTCTTGCTGAAGCTGTATAATAGTGGTTGAGGAGTCAGCCACCTTGATCATAGCGTCCCCAAGATATCCGGGGTCAGGACATCTACCTGTTGTAGTTCGCTGGACTGCAAGAAGAGGCGCTGTTCAAGTTCTTCATTTTTTCGTTGCAGCTCTTCTTTCTCGCTTCAGACCAAGGCTAGTTGTATCATGACATCTTCACACTGGCCCTTGAAGTCCGCCTCCTTGGCCTCTTGCTCGTTTAACCGCCGAATGAGCTCCTTTTGTTGTGATACGACGGCAAAATGGCGAGTTTCCACACTAGATTAGAATTGGGCCAGCTGAACCACCATTTTGTTATATTGGGTGGAAGCCTAAATGGAAGGAAAAATTATCAGTATATATCGGCATAGAGAGATACTCATAATGAAGTGGAGAAAAAGAAAGAGCAGATACCTCTGCCAACAGTTTGCTCACTTGTTCGCACGGGCCTTGTATGCCCGACTGATTGAAGAATTTTACCTCCGAAGGGTGCCGAATCTTCAGCAGGGATCCCAGAGTGGCCTTCGGAGGAACGGGAAGGGAAAGATCCTCCCCTTCTGAAGAAGATGGGGGCCTGATATGACGAAGGGGGTAGGAGCAACTCTTGAATCGGAAGGTATCTGAGCTTGGAGGGACTCCGCATGAGGAGGTGGGGGTGAATTTTGTGCAGATGGGGAGGAATGAAGAAACTGGGAGGGAGAATCTCCTCCTCGAGGAGAGGGAGAAAGGGCAGATGAGGTAGTGCCTCCTCTTCCTGGCTCATAAATGGTTAGGGGCTGAGACCTTGGTTGGTCTGAGGGCGAGGGGAGACGAGCCGATGAACTTGGGGCTCCTTTCTTGATGAGCCGCAGCTTTTTCCGGGGGGATGATGGAGCGGCTACTGATTTGCCTCTTTTAGTTGAGGTTTTCTTCTTCTTGGCCGCCTCGATCGCCTCCCCTTCCACTAAAGCCTTCTGCATTAGATTATCTGCAAGTTATGCTAATAAGAAAGATGAATAACATAAAAATGAAGTCATATTGCAGGGTAAGTATCCTCCTACCTACAGCAACCGAAGTCGTCAAAGATAGAGGAGACAATCCAAAATGGCTTAAAAGAGGAGTTTCTATTAGATGGTTTGAGCAGTAATATAACTCTCCTAATACTCTATATACTTCTGGGAAGGGACATTTGGTCCTCATTTCCCGGAAGGGAGGCAATTCGGGAAGGGCTACCTTCCATGTATCAGAATAGGGTAGAGACTCGGGAAGCTGCACAAAGAAATATAATTCTTCCCAACCCTTGTGGGAAGTGGGCAGGTTCACCAAAAATTGGCAGTTTGAACGGCTAGATAAGTAGAAGAGACCTGCCTTGGAAGACTTTAATTGGAAGAAGCAATGAAATATTTCGGGGGTTAAAGAGAGGTTCAAGTGTTGGAACACTATGTGAGCTCCCGATAAAATTCGAAAGGAGTTGGGGGTGAATTGGTTCAGGGGTAGTCCATAGAAGTTTAGAAGGTCCAAATAGACCGATGGTACTGGCAGGGATAGGCCGTTAAGAAATTGTTCAGAGAAAAAAATATGTCAAACCGGGAGGAGGATTATGAGGTCGATGCAGTTTAGTCGTGAAACAACATTTTATAGAGGGGTCTATGTAGTTGTTCTTAATATTAAAGAAATAATGGTTACAATCTAACTGGGTTATGGTATGTTCATACCAGGCGGGTGAAGAGATGGTCCTAGGAGCCATGGGTGTGAACAAAACAGAGCACTTACTCGGAGGTTAAGGAAGAATCGTGTGGGGAAAGGAAGGATTGGGTCACCGAAACGCCGCCGGTGAGAATCACGGAAGGAGAAGAACAGGCTGAATTGTTAAGCACGCTAAATGATACCTAAAAGGAGAAGGCAGGGGTTTATATAGGATTTTCCGTGACGATTCAACTGCACGAAAGGAGAAGGAGGAGCGGAGCTCATAAGCCCATTGGGCCTCCTTGAGTATACCTAAGGGAGGTATAAGGGAACGGATGGATTTAAGTTGAGAAATGAAGAGTAGGTCAGAAACTTTATGTACATTTGGAAAGTCAAGCTTATAACTTCGCTTGACTATTTTTCGGGGTTGACTAATGATACTGCTGGTACCTTTTTTACATAATCCCCGATAGAAGGGTTAGCGGGGACCCATGATCCGATCCAAAATATTTGGCTCGGCGAAGGGAGAAAAGGAAGAATCGGTTCGGGCGCGGATATCAGAAGCCATTGGCATGGGAGAATATCGAAAGCAATTGGCACGAGAGGGTTAGCAGAAGCAATTGACACAACAAAGAAGAGACGGAAGGCACTTCGCTAAGAGTGGAACAAGAATTGGTTCGGCTAGATAATTCCAGAAGCCGATGGGATGGATAGAGAGTCGACTTAACCTGATCGATACGGTTATACGAAGAAAGTCTGGCACGGGGAAAAGAGGAATTGGTTCGGGTTGATGAGGAACCCTAGGGCTAGGGCACCCATGGGCTATAGACCTAAGCTAGCTTCACTCAAAGCGGAAGGTTGAGGGAGATAGTCTAACCTATTTTCCCGAAAAGTAGAGGAAAAGGTATTAGGCAACGGCTGGGGAGGCCCCACGCAATATTCCAAGGAGTCTTTACTCCTTATATCTGTAACAGAATTATTCCCCAGGTGGAGGTGGTGGCCACGTGTACGATGGAGATAACCCACGACGTTATAATGACGGAAGGGGGAAGATAAAAGGGAGGAAGCAAGGAGGAAAAGGGGATCCGCAATCATTCCAACCCAGCAAGAGAGAAGGAGACGCAGGAGGAGAAGGGGAGCGACAACCGCCTCGACGGAGAAGAAGGACGGAGATCTGTCGTTGTTATATCTCTTATATTTTTCTCATCTTGTGATATCACTGTAAGAGATTTTTCTCCTCCACCTTCGGAAACTTATTTTCCGTAAAGGAGGACCTTCATAGTGAAAGTGCTTAGGCATTGCATCCGGTGAGAAAAGCTCACCTCCGTGGAGTAGGAATCCTTATTCCGAACCACGTTACATCTTGTGTCTGAGTCTCGATTGCTGGCGTCGGTTTCTTGCATTTCATCTACTTCATCTTCTTCTTCTTTACTGATTGCGGCCCGTGAGAACCCTCTGAGATCTCCCTCCGTGCTTCACTGCATTGGAAAAGAGTGAACAGATTTTCACCCGTCCGCATCATTATCCATTTTAATACATATAAATAATTTGATATTATATAAATATCATTTCATTAGTGGATTAAATAATTTAATATAATAAAATCTCATATTTCAAATTTCTACAAAGATATTAATCTCAAAACTTAAATTTAGAGAAAAATATTTTATGTCTGTGATTGAATTTTTTACCTAAGCTATATGCGTTAAACATCTTTTTTGTATAAAGATAAAATAAAGTCAAAAAGATTATAAGTATTTTAATATATTGCCAATTATACTTTTTTTATTAAGTACTAAATTTATTGGCTCTAAATATCGATAATAAGTAGGTTGATGATATATCAAAAGTTAGTTTTTATATTTAACATTTAATTCTCTGTAAAAGTTTTTAAAATCATAAGTTAAAGAGTGATGAATAACAAATTTAATTTCATTTCCAATTAGTATAATGTTTTCATATATTTTTTTAAGCTTATCTTAGATGCAAAGATTTACAATATGGCATGGAAAAATTTATTTGTTATTTTTTCTTTTAAACTAATTAATTAGCAAATTACTAAATGTGATTGATTTTTTCCATTTATAATATAAAAGAAGATAACATGAGAAAGAAGCACAGATATTGTCATTAGAAATTATTGATGTTGTTGAATTTAATAACTTTAGTTAGTCAATTCATCTATAAGTCAATAGTTTAAATGGACGAAGATCATAGGGCAATATAGATCTTATGCCCTTTATAATTCTCGATGCATTCTTTTAGCTTATCCAAATAATAGAAGTACTATCTTTGGGATATTTTTCATTGACTTGATTTTATTGTCCGTCATCAACTTAATATTATTGGTCATCGAATTATCCTTTCAGATATCACCTCACCCATACAGGTAAACTTATCCTTTCATATAAGCATTTTAAAGTTGACTAAGGCCAAGTCTTCTTTTCTTAAGACTATATTGTTCTACCTAAGTGTTTATGGTCCATTACCAATCATCTCCAAAGATATAATGACCTATTGCAATGAACTTTTAAAATCTTTGTTTTAGAAAAGATAAATATGTAATTATACAAAATGTGTACAATGTAACTACAAATGTTACTCATATTTGATGAAGTATCATATCTGAGTATAACATACTATGGTTCTTAGTCTACCATATAAAATAAATCATAGCCAACATAGCTAGGTGTTGAACTTCCATCAATCTATTGGTGCCACAATAGTGTAGTCTGAAAATCAGTAGAATCCTCCCGTAGGAAAATATCTCATGTTGCATTTGAAACCACCATCAAATAATCCTCTTCCATACCATCAAATTTGAAGCCCTCCTATCTCTGGTAGGAAATTTATGATGGGCTAGCAACCATAGAGTGAAAGCATGACTATATTGTATTTATGTGAGCAATTTATATAAAATTTTAGCTATCATTTAATCACACATCTTGTCCATTGCATGTCATTTCATGTATATTATCTCTTATTGTGCATTATTTTGATATTTTCTTTGTTCGGAGATCTGTTTTCGTTCATTTGACTTGATAGGGGTAAAGATTTGAAGAAAAGTGAAGTTTAAACAAAGCTAAGATTGGTGGGAACATGCAACACGGGTTGGGGGGGGGGGGGGGGGTGCTACATTGGCACGATCGTACCACGCACACAACAACTTCCACGAGAGGGGCGTGCTTCAAGTTTTGGTTGTGTTTGGTGTTGAGAATTGATGGTCGCGCTAGAGGGGGTGAATAGTATTATGCTTCGCTCGATAAAATGTGATTGTGTTCGTCTCTACAATTCATTAGTATGCACAGCGGAATATAGAATAAAGCATAAACGAAATGTACAAATATAATCACACGCACAAGATAAGAATATAATGTGGTTCGGAATCTAGAATTCCTACTCCACATAACGAGCTCAAATGAACTCTAGTGATGCATACGACCACTAATACACTCCTAGGTGACACACAAGAGGTGGAGAAACCTTGTACAAATGATTACAAAAGTAATAAAAGAGATACAAGCAAATATAAGTAAAGAAAACTTTACAAGGAATGTTTTGAATGCTTTGCTTGTTGGTTGATTGGATGAACTTAAAGGACCCTGAAATACACCAACACTTCGCCTCAAATCTCCCAAGGAATCACTCAAGAAACCATGGCCGAAATCCTCCACAAATAGCTCCTTTTATGCCTCCGCGCGACCTGGATTTTCACCTGACACTCAACTGCCAAAAGTCCCCAGTCGACTGACTACAGTGTCATTGTCTCACAATGGACTTAATTCACGTTGACATTCTAGCCAATGGATACAATGGTTATCGACTGTCATTACCATCAGTTGACTGCCAAACCCTTAGTTGACTTCCAAGTCAACTACCGAGCTTTATGTGCTCGTGGCTGCAAATAGCAATCGACTTCCCTCCATGGCAATCGATTGCTCAAGGTCAGTCAACTGCCCAAAGCTGACAGTCGACTGCTAAGGCCATGCAGTTGCAGTCGAGCGTCAGTCGACTCCCAACTAATCGACTGGTTATAATCTCAATCGACTGCTTAGAGTCGACTTGACTGCCAAGTGTCAAAATACTTGACTAATTAACTGGTCCATAACCCCAGTCGATTGCTGAATCTCAAACATGAGGTTTACCCCAAATATGATCCCTTCATACTTGCTATACCACCCTTAGCCTAGACCTAAGCCTTCTAGTCACCTCCATCAGTCTCACGCCTATTGGATCCCTCCAAGTCATCCATGACTTGTTCATCCATAGGCTAGTCTTCAGATGCTTCTATCGGTTATTGTCATGCTAATCGGGTCTACATTGTCAAGGTACATTTGGGCTTATGCTGTCAAGATACACGCTTGGACTTTACGCTGCCAAGCATTAGACTTATACCGCTAAGACTACTGCTTAGACTTTACACCGCCAATATCACACTCTTGGACTTTCCAATTGCCAAGATCCATGCTTGGACTTTCCAATTGCCACGATCTATGCTTGGACTTTACTATTGCCAAGACTCATGCTTGGACTTTCCATTGCCAAGACCCATGCTTGGACTTTCCATGCCAAGTACCCAAGACTTGGATTTTCCATGTCAAGTACACAAAGACTTGGACTTTACATGCCAAGTACACAAGGCTTGGACATTTCAATGCCAAGTGTCCCACTTGGACTTCTCCATCATATGATCAATCTCATGTCAACCATATAGTCAACCCATTGTCAAACAATGGTTAACCCATTGTCCAGACATCAAAATACTACTCGAGTTAAACTCGAGTCTAGTCAATCATGACCTAGGTCGATTGCACCAATAATCTCTCCCTTTTTTATGTTTGACAATACCTTTAAGTTAGACTAACAATAACCTAAACTTAAACACTTCCAATGTCAAAGCATAGTGAAGGTTTACCTAACTTAAACCTCACTTCTCCCCTTTGGCATACATCAAAAAGACTCCCCAAGAGTATCAATGTCTCATATACCAATGAGATATTACAATCTCTCCTTGGTCCAAAAACATCTAAGATATCTTCACTCTTCCTAGTGATAAATCTCATATCACTAAATGAGAGGCAATCGTCACTTCTCCAATTCTCTCCCTTTGGTGAGCACAATGAGCGTTTTCAAAACCCTTCATGTCTCCCCCTTTGAAGAATACACATCCATCATCTCATGATGGATAACCTCCCTTTAAAGGTTTGCTCCCCCTTGACCATTGCATCAATAATATCGTTGGAGAGCCCCTAAGCCTATAGGAACACTAAACCATCAAAATTAAGGTCAAAAGTTCAACCTTGAACTTTCACACACTTTAAAATTCGATACGTCACCCAAAACAACTCTCCTAACCCATATCCAATGGATTTTCACCCTTCCAGTGCTTTCCAAAGCATATCTTAGGGGTTAGGAAATGTTAGGGTAGCCAAAAATGGCTGAAACATAGGCTAAACAACCTTGTTCACCCAAAATCAACCTTGGCAGTCGACTCAGTCAAAAATCAATCGACTGCCCTTAATGCCAGTTGACTGCCCTAAGCAGTAGTCGACTGATTTCTGTAGATGCAGAAATTAGATTCAGAAAATAAATTTTAAAAATGCATAAGTAAATATACGTAATTTGAAAAATAATGAAACTTCATACGTATAATATTTATGTCAGATACAATGGGTGAAAAATATTTGAAAAATAAAATACCCATTAAATAGTGAGATTGATACAAAGTTCAAAAAACAAAGATAACTTCAATGTTTTAAGTCTACTTTGTATCAACTTCATCAATGGTGATTGCTATCAAAAGATAGGCTTCACTAAGGTTTTTTCAAAATAATTTTGAAATGATTTTAAAACCTTATATTGAATCATGATCTATGGACTCAATGCACATGACTTGCACATTAGCTTTCCTTATGATCCATCAATGGTATAAGATGAGTTTGAGTTTATCTAGATGCAAGAACTATGCACCTTGAACTTAACTCATTTTCCTAACATCTTGTCATGCCCGCCCTTTTTCCTCGTAATCTATAAGGGTTAGAAGGGCGGCGCGACGCGATCATGCATACATGCATTTACAACGGGAGATTACATACTTCTTACAGTGGAAGACTTTAAACCTTTTTTTTTTCTTTCTTTTAAACATAAGCATGCATCATCATTTCATAAGCACTTAGTTCAAGTTCATGACATTCAACTTAAAGGACACCAAGTAGTGACCATTCATCATCAAGTAGAGTTCGACTCTTAATAACTAACATGCAAAACTTAAAGGAAAACATGCATAAGTATGGGAAACATAAATAGATCTCCTCCACCATGCCACTACCACACACACTTTGCCCCTCCTGCTGCTCCCTTTAGTTTAGCCATTCTTTACCCTTATTTGCAGTACAAGGGAACATAAAACTATAAGTACATAGGCTTAGTAAGATCCTTTCCTATTCACAAAAACCATACATCGAGAACATACAAGAACATATAAGCATAGCATGCATATAGACATACAAGAACATATAAGCATAGCATTCATATAAACATACAAGAACATATAAGCATAGCATGCATATAAACATACAAGAACATATAAGCATAACATGCATATAAACATACAAGAACATATAAGCATAACATGCATATAGACATACAAGAACATATAATAACATATCATATTTCTTTTCATAACATATCATGTTCCTTATCATGACATATCATGTTCCTTCTTTATAGCATATCATGTTCCTTCTTCATAACATATCATATTTCTTTTTATAACATATCACATTCCTTCTTTATAACATATCATATTTCTTTACATAGCATATCATATTCCTTCTTTATGACATATCATACATTCCTACAATTATCATGGCAAAGAGCAGAACATAATCATACATTCATACAATTAACATGAACATAAGGTAGTGACATAAACCAATCATGCTATCATAAAATCTAACTAACATCATATTTGTATTTTTTTTTCTACATGTAGCATGGCATGGAGGATTTAGTAGAGGGCATGTACATGGGCTGCCCGAAACCCTAAGGGGGGTTCTTAGGAGTTTACATGCTAAACAACTTGGGCAAGGTCTACTTAACATCATGCTAACATCACACATATATAGAGTATGACATAAACATCATGAACAAGCAATACATGGTGTTATCTAAACTTCATGGGGTTCTACCAAAATTTTAAACCCTAAAACAACTTGTACAAGATCTAACTAACCACATGTTAATTCCATCACATATAGATCATGGCATGGGAGGTCCTTAGGAGCCTAAATAGGTCTTGGCCGAGAGTTTCAAGAAGCTTAAGGATCCAACACTTAAATCTAGCTTAGCTATCAACATATTATCTTCATCTACATTTAAAACATAACATGACTACATATAGATCATAGCATGGAAGTCCATTGGGAGCCTAAATGGTTATTGGCCGAAAGTTTCATGGAGCTTGAAGATCAATCACCTAAACCAAGCCTATCTAGAAACATGTTATCATCATATACATACAAAACATAACATGGACAATCATGGGAAGCATGTATAGGGTCTTGGCCGAAAGTTTCATGAAGCTTGAAGATCAAACACTTAAACCAAGCCTATCTAGAAATATGTTATCATCATATTCATACAAAACATAGCATGGACAATCATGGGAAGCATGTATAGGGTCTTGGCCGAAAGTTTCATGAGGATTTTCTTATCAACCATCAACCGAAGCAACTTGACTACAGGTGAGGGGATACTTACATCCTTTCGCTTGTTTAGGTAGTAGAATATACCCTAGGTTGTGCCAAGACTAGAGCTCTCTTCTTGCTTGCTTGGTTTTTGGAAATGGAAGAAGGGGGAGCTAGGGTTTCGATGGAGGAAGAGGAGAATGCCAACTTAGGTTCTCTTGTCTCCTCATACTCCTATTTATTCAATTGAAGGTGTCCCTTAGCCTCCCTTACCCTTATCTATCATTTCCCATGTCCTTCTAATAGCACAACCCTGTTGGGCTTCTGGTTATTGGATGCATCCTAAGGTTTAGTTATCTACTTGGAGGTTTAAGGTTCAAACCCTGGGCCTTGCATCCTTTTTGGCTATATTTTCTTTTATTTTTGAAAGAGCCCACATAAAAGGCCATTATGATCATGCAAAAATTCTCGTAAAATTTCTAGAACTTGGGATGAAAAAGGGAGGAAGGGAAATGAGGAATTCGGCCAAGGATGAGGAAGAAGGTGAATGAAGAAGGAAAGTAGGGTTTTACTTACTCTCTTCTCTTAATTCTCCTCTTTAATACCTAGGGAATGAACACTCTTCATCCTTTCATGGGGGGATGAACCAACTCCTCATCTTCCCATCTATATTCTTTGTATATTCTTTATATATCTTATCCATGAATCATCCTATGGTCTTGTACATTCTTTACATATCTTATCCATGAATCATCCTATGGTCTAGTGGTGTCAAGGCTACCTCCCTATTTGGAGGTTCATGGTTCAAATCCTACCTATACCCATCTTTTATTTTATTTTATTTTAAACCTTTTATGGGTGTTAAAACTCATATAATTACTTTGAATAGTTTAGAATTTTACGGGCGTTACACATCTCACATGTGTCTAGAGTGTATCAATACACATACATGTCAATGTAATGTGAGATGTGAGTTTTTGTTTTTCCTAATCTAAGGTCTCATGTATTTTTTTAGGCAACACTTTTAAAATATCGCAAATAGATGGGTAAAGGGGTAATTTTATTAGTGGGTTAATTAAAATTTTTGAGGGACGGTTAGGGATTTAATTTAAACCTAACCTAGCTCAAGAGTTTATTGGTTTAATGGAATTTGGGTTTAATTGAACTAAGGGTTAACTGCTTATAGGGTCTGAAACCCGACCCGTTATCCCCAAAATCAGACCCGTTTCCCTTAATGATCGAGCCGTTCACGTCGTCTGACAGTTTCTTCATGCGGGCATTTCTTCACTCGCGAACCCCTTCTTTTCCCTATCACGATGCTGCCTCTCCCATTTTTTTTCTCTTCTTCTCTGAAGCACCCCGTGGTCGAAGCTCTCCCTCTCCTCCTCATCGTTTTTCTTTCTCGCGAGTTCTCCTTCTCGCGAGCCACTTTTCTCTCGCAACCTCTCCGATGTCCGCCCGTCCCCTTTCTCTGCAAGCGATGGCCGACCACAGCCGCCCCTTTCTCTGCAAGAGACGACCAACCACAGCCCGTCCCCTTCATTGCAAACGATGATGACCAACCTTGACGGTGCCCATAGATGAGCCAGAGCAGCGAGCTTAGGTCGGCGATGTCTGCAGCGTGTTTGATCGGAGGTTGCGATCTTTGCCAGAGCTTGTGGTTTTTGAGCGCGGGGGTGTCTGGTGTCTTGTGAACAGGGAATTAGGAGGGAATCACTATCGGTGGTCATCAGAGCAAGGTAAGAGCAGCTCTTTCCCTCAATCTTGGACGGGATCGAAATCCCTACTGTGGTTTTCTTTGGTTGAATGGGGATTCTATTTGGGCAGTGGTTTTTCCGACGAACAGGGTGGATTTAGGGGAAATTGCTGTCGGTGAGGTTCCAACCGTTGGTAAGCTCGATCTGTTTCTTTTATTTTTCCTTGCTGTAGTTAATCCTTGTTGTCTGCGGCTGGATTTTTGATTTGTGGAGGTGGCTGTGAGTTGGAGGTTTGGTTGTTTAAGATGGTTTTGGGTTGGAGTTTTGGTCAGTTGTGGGCTGGTGTTGGGGTTGCTCGGCTGTGGCTGTGAGAAGGGGGTTGCTTCGTTGAGGTAAGCTTGGAGGTGACTGTGGATGGTGTATTGAGTTGAATGGTGGTTGCCGTGTGATTGTGATGAAGCTATGGAAGATGGGTTGAGTATTAAGATTAGTTGAAGTGGCAACTATTTCGGGTGTAAGCTAAGGGATGAGTGCTGATATGAAATGTGAAATTGGTGTAAGACTCGAATGGGTTTTAGCATGTTGTAATCACAAAGTTATAGCCGGGGTTACGATGGGTGGGTGATCGAGATTTTATTTTGTACTCGGTAGATTGATATGGATACGATAACGATGTAATAGTTACTTTGAATATTTTACCATGCGCCGAACTTAATGTGTGTTATGATATTTGCAAGACGTAGATACGAGGCAGGACCGCGACCGTGAAGATATTTATTTCGAGCCTTATAGCAAGTGGATAATTTCCTATCCTGGTCAGGTAGTAGCTAAATCCCTGAAGTATATAACTTCATATTATTGACACTCTGACCTTGACTCCACTCTAGTTTTTCTAATGCTTGATACTTAGTCTTTGCCCTTTTAAATACTCTATTGTTGTTATCACATTTTCCTTCATCATGATTATGGGCTATAGATATGTGATGCATGTAAGTCTATAGTTGTTCAATTAGGTGTATTTAGTAGAGTACGGATGAAGACTTAATTTGTAAATGGGATAAAAAGGTCATCCGGGGGAGTGGGTAATTTCCTACCCTGGTCAGGTAGTAGCTAAACTCTGAAATATATAACTTCATATTATTGTCACTTTGACCTTGAATCCACTCTAGTTTTTCTAATGCTTGATACTTAGTCGTTGTCATTTTAAATACTCTATTGTTGTTATCACATTTTCCTTCATCATGATTATGGGTTATAGATGTGATGCATGTAAGCCTATAGTTGTTTAATTAGGTGTATTTAGTAGAGTACGGATGAAGACTTGAATTGTAAATGGGATAAAAGGTCATCCGGAGGAGTGGGTAATGTCCTGAACATAGAATTGAATCTTATGATAAATCCTTATGTTGTGTACCCATTTCTGATCATGTGTTTATTTATGGTCATATGGATTGTGGATAGTGCATCACTATAGACCGGTGGTCCTAGCTTGGTTGTGATCAATTGAGTATGACTCTCTGTAGGATAGAGAGTATGTTGATCAAATTAGTATGACTCTCTATAGAATAGAGAGTCTGTGATGGATGTCTGTATGTGTGACTATGCATTCATGTCATTTATATGCATGTTGGTGACTTGGTCTCTCTTCTGGTCGAGAGAGTCATCAGTCATCCTGCCTCCACGGTTACTCGTGGTAGTAGTAGCTGGTGTGAGGGCAGAGCATTTGTTGTGCGGCACTCTGCCACTATATATGGTGGTAGTTAGAGTTGCGTGTAGTTGTCCTGCGTGTGTGGCACTCGACCACTCATGGGTAGTGACTGGCGGAGTGGCCAATAGCAGGGACCCCCGTTGTGTAGCTAGCTCTTTATGCTTATATGCTACTTGTTCATACTGCCCACTCGGCCACTCGAAAGTAGTGGTTGGTGTTGAGTTGGGACAGTTGTCATGTCGAGCCACCTAGGCTACATTGGAGTCATGGTAGCGGTTAGGGTGAGCAGGCATGACCATGCATTCTGCATTGCCGTGTTCTTATGGCGTTTTGCATATTGACATATATAGATGCAATCTATATGTATGCCTATTGTGATGTTGCATTTGTTTGTGCTATGCTTGCTGCATTTGTTTGTACATCATCATACATGATACTTGCATTTGCTATATGGTGTGTGTGGGATACCTGTGTATGAGTTGGTCGGACTATTGCATATCATTGACCAGTATCATGATGTAGTATGAGTTAGTCCAGATTTATTGTGGTATATTGTGGATATATGCTTAGGTTGGATGAGTGTAGCGTAGCAGACTTTCAGGTATGTTTGCACTTTATGTTGTTCATTTGTTTAGTTGGTATATATATATATATATATACTGGTGTATACCTGATGTACCTATAGGTTATATTGTTGAATTACATGTGATATTTGATATATATATGTTCTTTCATATTACCACTGAGTCTATACTCACCACCACAGACCCTGGGTTTTCTTATCGCCCAAGTAACAGGTAGAAGTCTTGGTGATAGCTTGAAGCATCGTTAGATGATCCATCCCATCTCATTTTCGAGGCTCCCGTGGTTATTCTGGATTTTCCGTAGGCTTTAGTATGTATTTGGAGTTTATTTGATGTTTTGTGTTGTGGACTTGTTCTGTGGGTGTACACCTGTGTTTGTTTCGGATTTTTATGTCGGTATGTGTTGTTGTGAGTTTATTATTATGTTGTGATGGTTTTCGTTGTGTTTTGATATAGATATATTTATTTATGTTTGTGTGGATGTGGCCGAAAGACCTTGTATCAATAGGATATGTTGTCATGTACAGGGGAGATGTCGTCTGTTTGCTTTTCGGCTTGGCATACTCTCGGGGTGTGACAACACTATTTGATTCCCTTATACATGGAACTTCAAATCATGTCATAGTCCTTAAATCAATTTTAGTTAATCCTAAATGCATGAATGATGATTATGACATATAATGGCAGCATAAATAAAGACGTGCACCAATAATCATGATGTCATGACATATAAATAAACCTAAGCACTAACATGACATAAAAGTCAAACCTAAACATTACCATGACTGTTTGTCTTGCCTTATCATGACATCATATTTCATTTATATGACATCATAAAAAGTATGAAAAATAATAGGTAAAGGCATAAGAATACCTAGATTTTAGTATTGATTGTCATTTATTAGGATTAAGTCCATTTTGCCATAATACTACTTATCTCCCAAATGTGCCAAAAACTCAAAATGATACATCGTGACCTCTAAACCAAACTTGTGCCAATTTGATCAATTTTTCAAACTTCTCAAATTTAATTGGCACATCCTAAGATCCTTTAGGATATAAATTCAACCCTTATTTCCAAAGTATCCCATAACCTTAGAAATAACCTAAAGTGTCAACTTTGCTATGGTTAGGTTAACTGCCCATCCATATTCAAGGTTGGAACAACCTAACCCATCTAGCATGAAGGGATCACATGTTGGGTTTCCCCAACACCGACATGGGTGTGTGTTCGAACATGTTTCATAAACATGCACACAGCGGAAGCAAAAACAAGTAATAACTAACTTATTACAACACACACACCACATGCATGCAAAGGATACACCATGTGTAGACATAATCGTTATTTCAAATTTTATAATAAAGAAACTAATCTAGGTATATCTGACGAATTACGTGAAGCGGAAATGACATCAACCTTAGTGACCCTTGTAAGTTTCACGTCTATCCGTATCCATATCGAGTATCGTCGGGATAGCTTCACCAAGCCATGAGCCCCGACTTCACGAGAGGTACTAGCTTCGCGTTGAAGTTGTTGTGATCCGAGAGACGATCACAATCCGAATCAAATTCGGATCCAAAAATTGAGTTTCACAAACTCGCTTCTCGGAAGCGATTTTCGTCAACCGATTGACGAAACTTCATTCCTCCACTAAAGAGAATTGTCGGGAATCCAATCCTCGGCAAGGAGGTCGCTGTTGGAGTTCCAAACGCCGACTAAACGACGCTCTCGTCGCAAAGGACACAAGCTGTCTGAAACCCTTCAACAGCTACAGTGAAACGTGCCCTGTTCCCTTCACACATCTTATACCCACTTGGTTCAGGACATGGTCTATGTGTCAGTCCCCACTAGGCTGACTACGTCACACCTAGCCCAAGTATTACTTCCTCGTCCTACGGATTCTAGTTACTACACATGTATCCAAGAGTACCATACTCTAAACATGTAATGCTTTGACCAAAGACTTTAGTAACAATCCGACGAGAGGCCATAGGGTATACATCTCCTTGCAAGGAGTGGTGAATCCTTTGTAGGCTATTCAAACACCTTCGGCCACTTCGACTTATACCCAATCATCCTGGGTCCACATCTCCTCGGAGATGCTTGCTTAAGATGTTAAAGCATAAGTCTCAATGACCAAGATGACTTAAATACCGCAAGTTGAAGGAACATCACACTTAAGCTGTAGTAAGAACTTCATTGACATATCCATATATGCAGAGAACCATATGAAGTCTTACAACTAGTCACCCCAATGAACTAGTTACTATAACTAGCATCCACGATTAACTCCGGACATCTCAATGTCTCTAGCCAGTGAGGAACAACTGCTTGGATAAACCAAAGAGTATAACTCGTGCTAGTCTCAACAAAATTGATGGTATCCGAATACATCAATTCATCGACTAGGGATAATTTCAATATATCACAATTACACATGTAGAGATACTCACTAGTTGTGATCCAATCACAAATTCTCTCATGTTGTGAATCGTAATGCAGATATTCAACAAATGAGTTTAAGATCCAATCAAATACATGAAAAACATGTATACTTAAATAGTGAATCTTCATTTATCAAATAAATGATACAACCATAAGGCAATTTCCTTAGTACATCTCTCATATATCACTAACAACATGCTCCTAGGAACCCAATACATATTGGAGCTCCTTTGATTTACTAGGTACTCACTAGGGATATCTTCCCTTAGTACCTTTCTAATGACCCTTTTTTGCTTGAAAGCCTTGGTCAATTGGGTCTTGCCTAGGTCAACTCTAGGGATAGCTTCCCTTGTGACCTTCTTAGTGGCTTTCCTAAGTTTCATAGAAACCTTGGCCACGAGGCACCTATCATGGTTAACCTTAGGGATGACTTCCCTAATAACCTTGGTTTTCCTAGACCTAGAAATGGTTCAATAATCGAATGGAACATTGTGATATGTCTTCTTGGGCTTAGGTTTGTGACCCAAACCTTTCTTGCCCTAGATGGGTCTTGTCTCCTAGGCTCTAAATTTTGTCCATTTTGACCCTTGACTTGGATTTTGCATCTTCCTAAGGGTCTTCTTTAATTTCTCAAGCCTTGACCTCAAGGCTTGATTTTCCAACTCTAATTGCCCAATGTTTGATTTTTCATCAATTCTTTGGGCATAGTTCTTCCTCGTAGGTATATGCCTACCCTTTTTAGGGTTAATGCCTAAATGATCCTTTACCTTCCTAATGGCTTCCTTAGGTAGAATTGTTTTAGGGTTATTTGTTCTAGAATTGTCCTTAACCCTAAAATTACAAGATTTAGTACCTAAGCAATAAGATATATTTCTAGCATGCTTTTCATGATTATGCACAATTGCAAGAGTATTAAAATTACTCCTAGAATACTTTTGATTATCATGTAAATAAAAAAAATTATTGAAATATACCTTAGGATTTGCCTTAGCTCCCCCTACATGTGATGCTCCTCCTTTGCCCTTGCTAGGTTGTCTTCCCTTAGGGCATTGGCTTCTATAGTGGCTTCGTTGTTGGCATTTGAAGCACACTACGTGATCCTTGCTCTTACTTATTAGGGCTCCGACATCCTTTGACTTGTCATTGACTTTTGGTCCCGGTTGAGTCTTCTTGACTCGCTTTGGACACTTCCTCTTGTAGTGTCTGGCTTTCCTACACTCAAAATATATTATGTGATTTTTATCTTTAATTATAATGTTTGAATTACCTAGATCAGAATTTTGACTTTGTCCTTCCTCTCTTCCAGATGTTGATGGTTCTTCTTGCTCTTGCTCTTGCTCCGACTCCGATGATCTAATATTCTCCCCCTCAATCCTAGAGGTGGAGACTTCTTCCATTTCCTCTTCCAATCCGGATGTTGAGCATCTCTCAATTTCCGAATCCTCAAGCTCTTTGGATGAAGATGCACATTCTTCTTGAGCTTGAACGGATGAGCACTCCTCATCATTGAATTCTTCCTTATTGTCTTGGACCAAGTGAGGCTTCTCATGGAATCTTGCCAACTTGCTCCATAGCTCCTTAACATCCATGTAATCCTCTAGGTTGCACAAAATATCATTAGGTATTAGATTTTCTAAATATTTTGTTACCTTAACCTCAGTCTTGAATTTTTAGCGTTGCTTTTGGGTCCACTTCTTCAATTTTTGAACATTTCCCTTCTTATCCCTAGGGGCTTTGAAACATTCCACGATGATGAACCAATTCTCTATGTCCAACATCAAGAATGTCTCCATTTACGCCCTCCATGTCAGAAAATCTTCTCGGTTGTATGGCGGAAGAATGTCGATGGCATACCCCAATCCATCCTTAGGTAGCTCCATCTCTTCTAGCGCATTTTCTCCTTGACGGTTAGTCCATAGAAGAGCTCCTAGCTCTATTACCACTTGTAGGCATCAGAGCATCTTCTTCTTTTGAGAGCCACCGGGCTTTGATACCACTTGTTGAGAATCGATGGTCACGCTATAGGGGGTGAATAGTGTTATGCTTCTCTCGATGGAATGCGATCGTGTTTGTCTCTACAATTCGTTAGTATGCACAATAGAATAAAAAATATAGTATAAACGAAATGCACAAACACAATCACACGCACAAGATAAGAATATAACATGGTTCGGAACCTAGGATTCCTATTCCATGGGGCGAGCTCAAATGAGCTCTAGTGATACACACCACCACTAATACACTCCTTCTCGGTGACACACCTGATGTGTGCAAATCATATAGGATTTTTGGAGTAGTTTTAGCACACATCTCATTGCATTTCATACTTGTTTCATGTATATTCTTCCTTGTTTTGTATTCATTTACTATTTTCTAGTTCAGAGATCTACTTTTGTTAATTTATGTGACCTTTTTTTGGAGCAAAAATGAAGCATTTTATGGAGCACGTACTTTAGAGAATATGCTCTGGTCGTGTCCTAAGACACAGGCATGTTCTCGAAGTGAAACAGATCAAAACAGAAGCTCCAGAATGATAAATAGTCGACCGTGTTAAATTAGCACGATCGTGTTAAATTTCCAACCCAATTTTTAGCCTAGATTTCAGTTGTTCACAGCCTTGCACACAACCCAACTATGTGAATTTCACACAGTCGTGTGGCAGCACCGTAAATCCAAGGAATTAGGGTTTTTCAAGCATTTATGGAAAGTTGGAGGCTGGGGATCACGAGGGGAGCCACCCTTGGGCTCTCGAACCTCGGGAGAGAGGCCTGACGACTAGGATGGCTAGGACAGCTAGGACGACTAGAAGGTGCCCTAAAAAGCACCGGAGACTCGTAACGGGGAGGAAGGAAGTGACTTGAAGATTCGACTCGATGCTCCGACATCGTGGAGAAGAGCCAAGACATGACATCGAATATGACAGAAAGTATTTTCTCTAATTTCCATTCTATTTGCGTTGTAATGATTTGCCTTGAGATGTCTTGTGTTTATTCTCATCTAACTAAGGAGTAGATACTTCGATTCTAGGATTAGGGAGTAGCTTGTGTATGTGGACATGCTAGTTCACATAGTTATTCATCTCCTTTAAATATATTTGCTATTTTATGTTGTTTAGATCAATGAGAATTATGTCTTGATTCTATTTCTACTACACATAGCCGATACGAGAGTGGAAAGGCTTCGTATCAAAAATCTAGGAGAACACGGAGGAACCTTGCGGTCATCCTCCCTCCCATAACTATAGATAGTAGAATATGGTAGAGTAGGGTATGAAACATGCTCCATCTCTTCATAGGGACTACTAGGACACCCACGTACTTCGATAACCTATCTTAGCAGAAGGCCCAAAGTAGGTGACATTAACTCTAGAAGGGTTGAGGGACCTTAGTGACAGAGAGCTCCCAACGGTATCAACCCTCTGAGCTCTGACAATCCAAAAGAGAAACTTGGTTAGGAATAGGTAGTTTCTGGTAGAAGAAAAAGTTCATCGGACAAAAGCATATGGTCCTCCCGCAAGAACGTAATTAGAGATCTAAAAATCATTAAATTGATAGGATATTCCATAATGCACAAGTGAAACCGAAGCCCTAGAATATTTTTAGGGAACTTCGAACCTACCTTCGCTTCCTTTGAGTGACACCGTACTTGAGTTAGGATTACTATCGACCTCGCAACCCTTACTCTTAGTACATTCACTCCAAACAATGACATCCATTGGACAAACGGTATTCGAATTTCAGACTCTGTGGGATCAATACATCTTTTATAACTTGACGACAACCGTGCACTTGTGGGCGTTGAGTGCGAGCACACGCATCGAATCCTTGGCGATTCTCATCGGAGATTTGAAGTCATGCTTGCGTGCATCAAGTTTTTGGCACAATTACTGGGGACTATAGATTCGATATCGGATCGATAGTGGATATTTTGGATCGGACTTAGTTTTGATTTATTTCCGTAGTCTCTATTAATTTCCAGTTTAATTTAGCTCTAATTCATATTTTAGTTTTTCTTCTATCTTCAATTATTTTCTAGCAGGTTTTTCTTTTTAGTTATTTTCTTAGCACTTGTTTCCCTTTATTTTGCTGTTTGTTTTTTTTTGTCTCTTGCCGAGGCACTATTGTTCCTTTCCTTATCTATATTTCACTGTATATAACGATGCATGCTTTTAACTCATGATTATGATCAATTTAATGCTGTGAGTTTTGGTAACATTTATTGTGAGCATTGTGGGGAACAATGACATACCATTAACAATTGCCCGTATATATTTGGACCTTCACAATTTAAACAAGAAGATGTCACCTACGATTACAACCAGTGACAACAAGATGATTCCTATTCATATAGTTATAACCCTGGCTACTTAAACCCTCAATATTGTCCACCTAAATCCCGACTTGAGTAGATGATGGAAAATTTCATTCAAACACAACAAGTGACGACATTCACAGATAGAGATGATACTAGAAGAATTAAGGTCATTTGTGAACGACATTGCTAGTCGACAAAAGAAGCTGGAGATTCAGATAGCATAGATCGTCCGCCAGTCTGCTAGAACACCGGGCCGATTACTAGGAAGTGAAGAAGGACAATCCATTCAATCACCACTAGAAGGAGAACTTGAGGATTGTATACTTAATACTTTAATCGAGGAGTGCATTTCTTCAATTAAAATACCTCCTAACCTCAAGGACCCAGAAGAGCCTGCCTTATCCCTCACCAAAACTTTAGTTACCAATAACGAAACCCTTTTAGTGATTTGTGACGATAAAATTTCAATCGACATAATAGAATCTACTAATCAATCTTTTGGTGAGGATGTTTGTGGTGAGTTACATTATTTACAGCATATGGATGAAATGGAATATCATGATCAAACTCTTGATGATTCTTCGAAGATAAGTGTGTTCAATCTTGAGCCAAGGAAGGCAACTTATAAATATCTTTCCTCTCCATGAGCAAGATTTAAGAGATATGGTGATGGAGGACCACAAGGCAAGAGGCATAAAGTGAACAAGTATCTTGCCCCTCCACGAGCAAGATTTAAGAGATATGGTGATGAAGGACTACAAGGCAAGAGGCGTAAAGCGAGAAAATATCTTGCTCCCCCACGAGCAAGATTCAAATGCATCAAGAAAGGGAGGAGGAAAATTCTCCTTGGGCAACCAAAGCCAAGATAAAATGTAGGGGTACGGTCGAGCTAGAGACCTTAAACAAGCGCTTCTTGAGAGACAATCCAAGTTTAAATTTACATGTTTTTAGTCTTTTTGCATTCATGCATGTTAGTTTAGACTTTAATTTTTGTCCAATGGAATCTTCACAAGTGTTTTAGGGTCAGATAAAACTTGCTAGGTAGAAAGGAGATCCCTTGTTAGAACCTCAGAAGGAAGCATGGGCGACCGTGTAGATTTCACATGGTCGTGCCCAATGGTCAGAAGAGCACACGGTGGAGCATGTGGAAAGTCCTGGACCATGTTGCACTCTGGGAGAAATCCAGAGTCACACATGGCCGACCGTGTGAATTTCACATGGTCGTGCCAAATCCAGAACTTTTTCCAAGCACCCAATATGAGCCCACCTAGTCCACGCCACGAACCTACACCTACACCACTTTATTTTTCTATCTTTGAGCAGGATGTAGGTACATCGATGTTAGCATTGGTGAGTTCACCACCTCATGGCTCGAGTCCTTGAGTTGGTGAAGGATGGCATTGCGGAAGCCGTGTGCTTGGTGCATCCGAGGGACCGCCGGACGAGGAGCATTAGAGTGAAGCCAAAGGAAGCAGACTTTAGGGCGAGACACGAAGGAAGATATTGCGAAGCCATGTGCTTGGTGCATTCGAGGCACATAGCCGGACGAAGAGAGCTTTGGTGAGGGACTCCAAGGGAGATGGAGAATGAGCGATTGTAACGATATCTCATAGGTGAACTTGGCCGAATGGCTAAGTGTCGGATGCTCAAATATGTGTTTGAGGTTTCTACCCGATGAATGGAAGTGTCGGATGCTCAGACATATGGTTTGAAATTTACCCAACAGTCGGATGCTCAAACAAATGGTTTGTTTGAGGTTTTATCCGACACCAATCGACTAATATATATATCAGTCGACTGATCTGGGTCGATGGCACTCAACTAGTGCTCGACCGGTGTTCGACTGATGGTCTTCTGGCCATGTAGTCGACTTCTAGGGTTTAGCAGTCGACTGATGAAGGTGGTCACAGGCACAGAGGGTTTGAAAGTTGACTGATCGCCTGGATCAATCGACTGATGGCTCTATCAGTCGACTGATGGGCATGATTAGTCGACTAATGTGGGAGCCGTTGGTTGGATGCCAACGTGGATGAAGCCGTTGCGAGGCAACGACTACAACATCAGTCGACTGATGACATGCATCAGTCGATGCCCGCTGCCTAACGGGAAGAATGACCTCTTCCCTATAAGAAGAGACCTTGGGTGCTCTTGGGAGGCTAATGCTTAACTCCTAAACTTCTCCCAAGTGCTCCACACGATTTTCCACTCCTCTACTTGTGTTTATTTCTATTCTATTGTAAGAGGGAGTGGATTTTGTAAGAAAGGTTTACCTCTACCTTGAAGGAGAGATTAGTGATTGTTGAAGAAGTGATTCACCGAATGAATCATCCGTGGATCAGTAACAAGGGTCATGAACCACGTTACATCTTCGTCTTAACGTTTGCTTTCTCTTTGTCTTTTGAATTGTCTTGTTTAGCATTATATTTCCACTACGCTAATAGTATTTATAGACGATTAAAAAGAGAACGATCTCCATCTATGAATTGGGCTATTCACCCCCCTCTAGCCAGGCCATAATCCTCCAACAAGTGGTATAAGAGCGAGGAGCTTGTCGACGGACTCATCGCCAAAAGAAGCACGACAAGAAATGACCAGCTCTAACATTCATCCACCCAAGTTCGAAGGCGATTTCTCTTGGTGGAAAAAGAGAATGGAGGTATTCTTCAAAATGGACTTTGATATAATGCTAATAATGGATAGTGGTTTCGAGATACCTAGGGGCGAAGAAGGGAGAATGCTAGAAAAATCGAGATGGACCAAGAAGCAAAGAGAGGAGCACTTGGCGAATTCAAAGGCCACGCACCATCTATACAATGTGCTCCCTCAACAAGAAATCAATCGAATTGGAGAGTGCTCTAGTGCTAAGGAGATGTGGGAAAAGCTTGTAGAGCTCCATGAAGGCACCTCCAAGGCAAAACTTGCAAGACGGGACCTTCTCCAATCGCAATTAAGCAACATCAAGCTAGAAAAAGGAGAAAAGATACTTTCCTTTCATTCACGATTTAAGAAAATAATAACTGGTTTATCAAGTGTAAGAGAGAAGCTCTCAAATCGGGACATGATCATGAAGGCAATAGATGCATTCCCTAGATCATCCAAATGGAGTTCCATGGTGGACTCATTCTACATCTCAAAGAATCTAGAGGTAAGCACTCTAGAAAAAATTTTCTCCACTATGGAATTGCATGAAACTAGGCTTGAAGGTATAGTAGAAGATCCAATCAAGCCATCAAGGGGATTAGCACTAGTAGTTGACAAAGGGAAGAAGAAGAAGGAGACTCCACCTTTCTCATCGGATGAAGAATTATCTTCCTCCATGAATAGCAATGAAGAGGCTTATATGGTAAGGAAGGTAAGGCGTGCATTAACAAATTTTAAGTTTAATAAATCTCATGATAGGGGAAGAAGGCATAGGAAGATCATATGCTACAATTGCCAAGGAGAGGGACATATGAGAGATGAATGTCCTCTCTTGAACAAAATCAAGGAAGAAAGGAGAAAGAAAGAAGACAAGAAGAAGGGAAGCAAGAGGAAGGATGAAGAAAAGAAATCCAAGGAAAAAGGAAAGGGGAAGATGCAAAACTTGAAGGCCACATGGGATGATCCATCCTCATCAGAGGAAGAAGAAGCATTCACAAGCCTTGCACTTATGACGATAAAAGACTTGGCCTCCACCTCATCCGAACAAGAAGGAAGTACAAGTGAGGAGGAGAGCTCAAATGTAGGGGGAGCATCATCATCTTCATCAGAATCAGAAGAAGAAGATATGGTAAGTATGGTAAGAAATCTTCCTACTCAAGAAATTGTTTCCATGATTTCAAGTCTAACTAGGGATTTGTTTAGGGCTAAAAAGAAAAATAAATGCATGTTTAATGAAATTAAAGCCCTAGAAGATAAATTGAAAAATGCATGCTCACATGTTAATGATATTTCTTCTAGTGTTAATGATGCATGCTTAGTAGAAGAAAATAGGAGCTTAAGGGAAAAGGTAGATTTTCTCACTAAGGCCCTAGAAAAATTCACAATAGGCTCCAACACCTTGAACATGATAATTGGGAGCCAAAGGGCTAGTTTCAACAAGAAAGACCTAAGTTATAAAGGATCCAAAAATGAGAAAGTCTATCATTGTCTAATTGCTAGGGGTCAATCCAAGACAACAATGGTAGCTAGGAAATGAATCCCAAAGGAGTATTTGGTGAACCCTATTGGAAAGAATTTATATTAGGTTCCCAAGTCCATCCTTAGAGGTTAGAAAAACCTAGGATAGTCAACCATATTGGACTTATTTTATATCATGCTAAATGGTTCACTTATGTTGAAGTTGGGGAGTATTTAAGTTATTATGAGCATGGTGGATGATTTGACTATAATGTTTAAATCATGATTTGTACTTGATTTTATACTTGATGAATGATCATGATTTATGAATTGAATGTTATACTTCTATTATGATCATAATATGTAAATTAAATGATAATATTTGTGTTATGATCATGATGGGTATTTTTGAATGATATATACTTAACCTTGATAGAATTGCATGAAATTTTTGGTTAAGTATAAATACCTTTAGGCACATCTCACACTCACTATAGGCTAACTTGATTGATAACATAGCATTGGGTGAGATGTTACGTTAATAAAAATGACTCACTAATGTTTATGGCATTTTGATGGGTCATTAGAAGTATCATGATATAGTAATTGTTGGTGCAACAATGCTCCAAGCATTTATATATGTTTTGATGTTTGGATAATCATCTAAGTTAGGCAATGTTCTGTGATCTAATTACGAATATGTTTAAGTGACAGGGAAATCCAAGGATGAAGCCTTGGTAAAAGAGAAGTCCAAGTATGATCTTGGCAAGGAAAGTCCAAGGGATGGACTTGGCAGCATAAGACCAAGCTTGTAGTCTTGGCAGCGTAAAGTCCAAAGTGAACCTTGGCAAAGGAAGACCAAGTATGATCTTGGCAAGGAAAGTCCAAGGGATGGACTTGGCAGCGTAAGACCAAGCTTGTAGTCTTGGCAGCATAAAGTCCAAGTGAACCTTGGCAAAAGAAGTCCAAAGTAAGGTCTTGGCAGCATAAGTCCAAGCTTGGAGTCTTGGCGGCGTAAAGTCCAAGCATTTGGCAACCCAAGACATGGCGAGGCCGAAGGAAACTCTTGAAGGTAGGTGCAAGGCTGAAGGAAGAGTTAAAAGGTCAAGTCTAGGTCTAGGGTGTAAAATCAAGTGTGAATTACTCACACTTGATAAGTATCGATCGGCCCGATATGATGTATCAATCGAAGTCGAGTTGAAACCACGACCATCGATCGACTACTTTAACTTGATGGCGATCGTGATATTCACCGTCGATCGGCGCCCTGCGATGGAGTTGGTGATCAGCGCAAAACGAGCGCGATGGAGTCGCACTCATTGCGACTGCGATCACTGATCGATCGCTCCATCGATCGTGATGGAGGGATCGATCGATCCTGGCCGTTGGAAATTGTGGCTATGAATCTCTATGGAGATCTCGATTGGCGTTGGCGTTGATCGATCGATGGAAAGCATCAGTCGACTGATCGAGGCCCAACGGGAAAAATAGCCCCTCTTCTATAAAAAGGGGCCTTGGGGAACTTGGTGAAGCTAGTGCTCTCATTCCTAACTACACCCTCGTGCTCACCAAGCCTTCCCAAGTGTTTTAGCAATTCAAAACCTCCTCTTCTCTAGTTCTTAATCATCCATCATTGTAAAGAAGAGGAGAGCATTGTAAGAAAGGTTTCTCCACCTTGGTTCATCCAAAGGAGAATATAGTGAAGCTTGGCTAGGACTAATCCACCTTACGGATTGCCGTGGAGTAGGAGTGTCATCTCCGAACCACGTACATCGAGTGTTAGCATTGCTTTCATCATTGTCTTACTTGTATTCTTATTCGTATTTGTATTGCTTCCGCTAACTTGCTTGTAGAAACGAAGAAAGGCTAATCACCCCCCTCTAGCTGTTACAAAGATCCTAACAAGTGGTATCAAAGTACGGATAGCTTGGAAGATCTCACCATCAACCAAGGCATCAATGACTCTTCAAGAGGGATATAGCACCGCCAAGCCACCGCTCTTCGATGAGAGTCATTTTGCGTATTGGAAAGGTATGATGAAGTACTATCTTATGAGTAACATTGAAATTTGGCATAGTATTGTTGATGGCTTCGAGGAACCGGTGGATGAACATGGAAACCCTATTCCGAGCAAGGATTGGATGAGGGAAATAAACCGAAAGTTCAAATCAAATGCCAAGGCAGTACTCACCATTCAATGCGGCATTACAATGGAACAACTCAACAAGGTGGGGCCTTTCGAATCCGCCAAGGAATTATGGGAAAAGCTCATTGAGCTAAATGAAGGTTCCAAGGAGTCAAAGAGGGCCAAGAAGGACCTACTAATTGGACAACTTCAAGCCTTCCAAATGAAGATGCATGAAACCGTAAGCCAAATGCATGGAAGGTTCAAGGAGATTGTGAATGGACTTCACATCATAGGTGAGCGAGTTGACAACCGGGACTTGGTAAGATACATACTTCAAGCATTCCCTAGAAATTCTTTATGGACTTCTATAGTTGATGCCATTAAGGTAACTAGGGATCTTTCTCAAATTAAAATTGATGAATTATTTTGTGAGTTTGAATTACATGAGCAAACTAACAAGTCCTCTAAGAAAAAGGGTTTAGCTCTATTTGTTGAAAAGAAGGAAAAGAAGAAGAAGGAAAGAAAAGAAGTATCATCATCATCCGAATCGGAGCATAACTCAAGTAGTAATGAAGACTCATCTAGTGAGATGGCTAATTTTGTCAAGAAGCTCTATAGGAAATCAAAGGAGTTCAAGAGTAGAGAAGCAAGGAAGGGGTCTCATTCTTCAAAAGGTAAGTTTAGTGGTAATTCAAGTTTCAATAACAATGTGATTTGCCATGCTTGCAACAAGAAGGGGCACATAAAGCCAAATTGCCCGGAGCTAAAGAAGAAGGAGGAAAAAGAAAAGAAAAAGAAGGACAAGAAGGAGAAGAAGAAGAAGGAGGCTATGGTAGCTCAAACCACATGGGACATGCCAAGTGTTGAAGACTCCTCCTCCGATGATGAGCTTTGCCACATCACACGTCATGTGACACTTATGGCCCTAGGAGATGATTCCGATACATCAAGCCAAGAAGACTCCTCAAGTGATGAATCGTCATCTAGTGACGATGAGGTAATGAACTCTCCCAAAGTTAAGCTTCTCTATAAATCAATTGCCTACCTTAAAGAAGCTCTAGATAAGTCTAAATCTAAGGTTAAGAGCATGAAGGTAGAACTAAAGGCCATTAGGAATGAAAAACCTTCACATGTCGATTCTTGCATGCTTAAGGAAGAAAATGACAAACTTAAGGATGAGGTTAGTGAATTAAAAACATGTTTAGAAAAATTTTCAAATGGCTCAAAATGTCTTGATATGATCCTTAGTCGACAAAGAGCCGTGTACAACAAGGCCGGTTTAGGATATAAGCCAAAAGAAAAAGAAGTTGCTTATATTTCATTGATTAATAGGAAAGCAACCATTAAGGGAAAGGTTAAGAAAGCATGGGTACCTAAGAAGTTTTTACTTAATGTTACCGGTCCAAATGTTTGGGTACCAAAAGCTTGTGTTTTTCATGTGATTTAGGTAGGAGAGCAAGGTATGTGGATTGTGGATAGCGGTTGCTCAACACATATGACCGGGGATGTGAGCAAGTTCTCCACAATTAAGTATGTGAAGAAGGGAGCGGTGTCTTTTGGGAATAGTGGAAAACTCAAGATATTAGGTAGAGGTACAATTGAGGTATCCCCTAAAATTGTCATTCACAAAGTCTTACTAGTTGAAAATATGAAATTTAATTTATTAAGTGTTAGTCAACTTTGTGATGCAAACTATCATGTCTCGTTTGAATCCTCTAAATGCATGATTAGACACAAGGAATTAAATGATTGCATGTTAGTTGGATATAGAAAATCAAATATCTATTATGTTGATCTTTCATATGCTTCTAACATTTCTACTAAGTGTCTTGTTGCAAAAGAAGAGGAAAGTTGGCTATGGCATAGGAGATTGGGGCACATCAACATGAAAAACATAGCCAAGGTAGCCAAGATGGAGTTGGTCAAAGGGCTACCAAAGATCAAGTATGTCAAGAAAAAAATGTGTGATGCTTGCCAAGAAGGAAAACAAACAAAGACATCACACAAAGGTAAAACCCTAACTAGTACATCTTTACCATTAGAATTATTGCATCTTGACTTATTTGATTGCCATAGTACGCCATCTTTAAATGGTAACAAATATTGTTTGGTTATAGTAGATGATTTTTCTAGGTATACTTGGGTCTACTTTATGAAACATAAGGATGATACCTTAGAAATAATCATAGGATTTAGTAAAAGGGTTGAAAATGAAAAGAGTCTCAAAATCAACCGGATCTGTAGTGATCATGGTGGTGAATTTGAGATCTCAAAATTTTCACAATTTTGTTTAGAGCAAGGGTACAAGCATGAGTTCTCTTGTCCTAGAACACCCCAACAAAATGGGGTGGTGGAAAGGAGAAATCGTGCCCTACAAGAGGCGGCTAGGGCTATGCTTAGTGCATATTCTCTACCTAGCTACTTGTGGGCGGAAGCGGTTAATACCGCTTGCTATATCCAAAATAGGGTTCAAATCCATAGGTTTTTGGGAAAGACACCATTTGAGTTATGGAATGGGACTACTCCCACAATTCATTACTTCAAAGTTTTTGGATGTAAAGTTTATATTTTAAACACCAAAGATAATTTAGGAAAATTCGAATCCAAAGCGGATGAGGGAATCCTAGTTGGATACTCATCCACAAGTAGAGGGTATAGAGTCTACAATAAGAGAACCCAAGGAATTGAGGAATCTTCTAATGTTCAATTTGATGAAACCACTAGTACCTACCCTAGAAAGTCCTCCATTGATAAGGATATTAATGACAATAATCAAGGCATTACCCAAAAACTTCAAAATTTGACCATAAGGGGTAATGATCAAGGGGGAGGAAGAGGAGATTCCGATGATGAAAAGAGGGTAGAAGATAATAATGATCAATTTGAAATCCCTTCTAGAATCCTAAGAGTTCATCAAGATCATCCACTTGACCAAGTAGTAGGAGATCTATCTCAAGGAGTAAGAACTAGGTCATTTCATAGACCTCTTACTAGTCAAGTAGCTCTTATTTCACAAATTGAGCCCAAATCGATCAATGATGCATTACATGATCCGGATTGGATTTTGGCAATGCAAGATGAATTGACCCAATTTGAGAGAAGTCAAGTATGGGAATTAGTACCTAGACCCAATGATAGCACCATAATTACTACAAGATGGGTCTTTAGGAATAAGCTAGATGACCAAGGAAATATCACTAGAAATAAGGCTAGGTTGGTTGCTAGGGGATTTAATCAAGTTGAGGGGCTTGACTATGACGAGACTTATGCCCCGGTTGCTAGGTTAGAATCTATTAGAATTCTCTTAGGGTATGCTTCCTATATGGGATTTAAACTTTACCAAATGGATGTTAAATCGGCATTCTTAAATGGTTATATTAAGGAGGAAGTATATGTAGAGCAACCACTTAGATTTGAGAACATAGATTATCCAAACCATGTATGTAAGCTTAGGAAAGCATTATATGGGTTAAAACAAGCTCCTTGGGCATGGTATGAAAGATTGTCATCTTTCTTAATTTCTAAGGATTTTAGAAGAGGCCAAGTAGATCAAACGTTGTTTATAAAGTCAATATTCAAGGATATATTCATAGCCCAAGTATATGTTGATGACATCATTTTTGGGTCAACAAATGATGATCTTCTTCAAGACTTTATAAAAAATATGGAAAATGAATTTGAAATGAGTTTAGTTGGAGAGCTTACATTTTTCCTAGGTTTACAAGTCAAGCAAACCAATGAAGGGATTCACATTTATCAAACCAAATATGCAAATGAAATGATCAAGAAATTTGGTTTGGAAAATGCCAAAATTGTAACCACTCCTATGGCCACTAGCACTAGAATAGATAGTGATCATGAAGGAAAATCAATTGATCTTAAACTTTATAGGAGTATGATTGGTAGCCTACTATACCTAACCGCTAGTAGATCCGATATCTTATTTGCGGTAGGTATGTGTGCAAGATACCAATCTTGTGCCAAAGAATCACATTTAGTAGCCGTTAAGAGAATTTTAAGATATATTAAAGGCACCCTAAATGTAGGACTCTGGTATCCTAGGACTAGGTCGTTTGAATTGCTTGGTTATACCGATTCCGATTATGCGGGGTGCAAATTGGATAGGAAGAGTACTAGTGGTAGATGCCAGTTTCTTGGGTCCTCCCTAGTTAGTTGGAGTAGTAGGAAGCAACATTGTGTTGCCTTATCAACCACTAAAGCCGAATATATGGCTATGAGGGGTTGTGTAGCTCAATTACTTTGGATGAGGCATACCCTTGTGGACTATGAGCTACACTACTCTAACATTAAAGTTTATTGTGATAATGTGAGTACCATCAACTTGACCAAAAATCCGGTACATCACTCTAGGACCAAGCACATTGAAGTGAAACATCACTTCATAAGAGATCATGTGGCAAGAGGGGACATTGAACTAAATTATGTAGAATCTAAGTCCAACCTTGCTGATATCTTCACCAAAGCTCTTCCCGAAACTGAATTTTCATCATTAAGGAGAGAGCTTGGTATGTGCTTTGTAGAGCAAAATTCTAGGTATGCATGATCCTATATTTATATGTTAGCATTATACCTTGATACATCTCACAAAAGCCTTAAGAAACCTTGATTTTTGTATTGAGACACTTAGAAACATGTGAAATGATAGGGAAGGTGTACTTGGCTCATCATGCTTGTTATGATGCATTACTATGAGCCAATGACACACCTAGAGACATGAATATCTTATGGATCAATCATTGGGAAGACTTGTATTCAAGTAATGAATACATAGCTCTAAGAACATGGTTGGAAATTCCAAATACTATATATTTTAAACCATGTTCATTATATTTTGAAAAACAGTTTTCAAGTGGAACACAAAAGTGATACAAAGTGTGCAAAATCTTTAGAACTTTTGTTAGGTTCCAAGTTTGTATCAATATTGAAATCTGGAGAACATATATTTTTAAAACTATTTTTCCTTAATAAAGTATGATCTCAGAAATGTGTACAAAACATTTCGTGATTTTTCGAGGTTTCTAGAATTTCTAACGCATTTCAAGTTAATAAAAGGTCAAATTTCGATTCAGCGTAGTGATCGGCGTTCGTAAACCAGTGACGATACATCGTATTTTCTGATAAAAAGCTCCATTTTATGATATTTAGTGTATCTTTGATATCCTAAAACTATAGTATGATAATATTGCGTATACACAAGTTTTAGGACTGTTTAATGCAGTGTTTTAGGGGGAGTTTCATATATTATATCTTTTTCATCCCCAAAATCCATTGTTGGTGTAAAGTTAGGACTTAATTTTTTTTTTTTGCTTTGCTTCAAATATTGTTTACACATTATAAAGCATATCTTGGATTAAGGGGGAGCTTTATTTCAATCTTATACCTTAGTCCAAGATCCAACACATTAATTCTTTCATGTTTGCATCCTTCTCTTTTTGATGTATGTCAAAGGGGGAGAAGGAGTGTTTAAGTTATAATTCATATTGAAAATATGATTATGTGTGTATCTTTAAAGACCTAACTTAAATGATTGCCAAACATCAAAAAGGGGGAGATTGTTGGTGCAACAATGCTCCAAGCATTTATATATGTTTTGATGTTTGGATAATCATCTAAGTTAGGCAATGTTCTGTGATCTAATTACGAATATGTTTAAGTGACAGGGAAATCCAAGGATGAAGCCTTGGTAAAAGAGAAGTCCAAGTATGATCTTGGCAAGGAAAGTCCAAGGGACGGACTTGGCAGCATAAGACCAAGCTTGTAGTCTTGGCAGCGTAAAGTCCAAAGTGAACCTTGGCAAAGGAAGACCAAGTATGATCTTGGCAAGGAAAGTCCAAGGGATGGACTTGGCAGCGTAAGACCAAGCTTGTAGTCTTGGTAGCATAAAGTCTAAGTGAACCTTGGCAAAAGAAGTCCAAAGTAAGGTCTTGGCAGCATAAGTCCAAGCTTGGAGTCTTGGCGGCGTAAAGTCCAAGCATTTGGCAACCCAAGACATGGCGAGGCCGAAGGAAACTCTTGAAGGTAGGCGCAAGGCTGAAGGAAGAGTTAGAAGGTCAAGTCTAGGTCTAGGGTGTAAAATCAAGTGTGAATTACTCACACTTGATAAGTATCAGTCGACTGATATGATGTATCAGTCGGCCGATCGTCGTGCTCGACTAAGTCGTCGAAACCATCGACCATCACGATCGCTGCTTTGATAGTAGCAATGATCGATGTTACCGCTACCGATCGCAACAGCGGCCGATCGATCAACGCAAAAACGAGCACAGAATGGAGTCACACTCGACTGCGGCCTGCGATCACTCGACTGATCGCTCCATCAGTCGACTGATGGAGGGATCAGTCGACTGATCACCTGGCCGTTGGAAATTGCGGCTACGAATCTCCACGGAGATCTCGGTTCAGAAGCCGTTGGCTTCGGCGGCAGTCGACTGATGGAAAGCATCAGTCGACTGATCGAGGCCCAACGGGAAAAACAACCTCTCTTCTATAAAAAGGGGCCTTGGGGAGCTTGGTGAAGCTAGTGCTCTCATTCCTAACTACACCCTCGTGCTCACCAAGCCTTCCCAAGTGTTTTAGCAATTCAAAACCTCCTCTTCTCTAGTTCTTAATCATCCATCATTGTAAAGAAGAGGAGAGCATTGTAAGAAAGGTTTCTCCACCTTGGTTCATCCAAAGGAGAATATAGTGAAGCTTGGCTAGGACTAATCCACCTTACGGATTGCCGTGGAGTAGGAGTGTCATCTCCGAACCACATACATCCAGTGTTAGCATTGCTTTCATCGTTGTCTTACTTGTATTCTTATTCGTATTTGTATTGCTTCCGCTAACTTGCTTGTAGAAACGAAGAAAGGCTAATGACCCCCCCTCTAGCCGTTACAAAGATCCTAACAGTAATCATAAACCAATTATGGGGAAAGCAAATGTTTAATCAATGAACATATTGCCCATAGATCATAGTTGAATATTTTAAATGATTTAAAACTATTTCATGTTTTTGAAAACTAAGAGCTCATGCTTTGAAAAGTTTCGAAGGCAAAACTAGCTTTCAAGTTGATACAAAATAGAATGTATTTTCATGAAAAATCATTTTTCATTGATAAAGGGACTCATAATAAATATGTTCCCCAAATTTCATGATTTTTTAAATTTTCTAGAATTTTTAGTGCATTTCTTAATTTTGATTTAAAAATCAGAAAAGGTTGATTTTCAGGTGTTAGTCGACTGGTAGTCTGAACCAGTCGACTGATGGAACTGTGCACGAGCACAGTAGCCTGATTTTTGGGTTTTCAGGCATGTTTTGGTATTTTTCTTCCTTTGAACTTGATGTCATGCTTGTATAACATATGTTAATGTTTTTGATGGTGTCAAAGGGGGAGAAATGTGAGAGTTTGAGTTAATCATGCTAAGGGGGAAAATTAGCATGTGTTAAGGGGGAGTTGCATGTATCAAGGGGGAGTGTTTTGATGTTTTGATACTCATATTGTTTTACATGCTTTCTTACCTTATGTATTTTGGTTAATATTTTACTTAACTTAAACGGATTGCCACACATCAAAAAGGGGGACATGTTAGGGCAATTAACCCATGTATGATGTGATTTTGATGTGTGGCAAAGGGTTTAAGTTAGGTTGATATGGATTTGATGTGTGTGTTTAAGTTGTGCAGGACTTAAGTGAATCACACATGGATTGGCTTGATGTTAGCATTGGTGAGTTCACCACCTCATGGCTCGAGTCCTTGAGTCGGTGAAGGATCACATTGCAGAAGCCGTGTGCTTGGTGCATCCGAGGGACCGCCGGACGAGGAGCATTAGAGTGAAGCCAAAGGAAGCAGACTTTAGGGTGAGACGCAAAGGATGACATTGCGAAGCCATGCGCTTGGTGCATCCGAGGGACGTGATCGGATGAAGAAAGCTTCGACGAGGGACTCCAAGGGAGATGAGAGAATGAGCAATTGTAACGATAGCTTATAGGTGAACTTGGCTGAATGACTAAGTGTCGGATGCTCAAACATGAGTTTGAGATTTCTACCCGACGAATGGAAGTGTTGGATGCTCAGACATATGGTTTGAGGTTTACCCGACAGTTGAATGCTCAAACAAATGGTTTGTTTGAGGTTTTACCCAACACCAGTCGGCTGATATAGATATCAGTCGACTGATCTGGGTCGATGGCACTTGGCTGGTGCTCGATCGGTGTTCGACTGATGGCCTTCTGGCCCAACAATCTACTGCTAGGGTTTAGCAGTCGACTGATGCACCATCAGTCGACTGCCAAGGGACAGCAGTCGACTGATGAAGGTGGTCGCGTGCATAGAGGGTTTGAAAGTCGACTGATCGCCTGGATCAATCGACTGATGACTCTAGCAGTCGACTGATGTGGGAGTCGTTGGCTGGATGCCAATGTGGATGAAGTCGTTGCGAGGCAACGGCTATAGCATCAGTCGACTGATGACATACATCAGTCGACTACCCTGCTGCCCAATGGGAAGAATGACCTCTTCCCTATAAGAAGAGGCCTTGGGTGCTCTTGGGAGGCTAATGCTTAACTCCTAAACTTCTCCCAAGTGCTCCACGAGATTTTCCACTCCTCTACTTGTGTTTATTTCTATTATATTGCAAGAGGGAGTGGATTTTGTAAGAAAGGTTTACCTCTACCTTGAAGGAGAGATTAGTGATTGTTGAGGGAGTGATTCGCCGAACGAATTGTCTGTGGATTAGCGGCAAGGGTCATGAACCACGTTACATCTTCATCTTAGCGTTTGCTTTCTCTTTGTATTTTGAATTGTCTTAATTGTCTTGTTTAGCATTATATTTCCGCTGTGCTAATAGTATTTGTAGACGATTAAGAAGCGAACAATCTCCATCTATGAATTAATCTATTCACCCCCCTCTAGTCGGGCCATGATCCTCCAACATAGGACTTATACATAGATGGAGTTTCAGGACCTCCGAGAGCATTTCCAGCTGGCCGAGGAGTTCTACGGCCATACCCATGATTATTCTTAGGAGGAGACTGTCTATCGCCAGGAGGTACGACAGTTCATCCGCGATACACGATCACAGTGGGTTAGGGAGGAGGAGCACATAGTCGCCGCTGCATCCACTAGTTCCCAAGTTGACCACATGTACATGTGGCACTAGCGGTTGAGCACCCGATTCTCCCAGGCGTCGACATGCCGAGACTGCTAGATTTTCCACCTCGACTGCCATACTAAAGGTACGATATCATTTAAGTCTGGGGGAGACCCAAATTTTGATATGCTCCTCTACTAGTGTTAGTTTCTCTTTGACATCTAGGTTTAGTTTATTTGCATTTATTTGTTCATGCATGTAGTGTTTAGGATCTTTCCAGTGCTTAGTTGTTAGTCACTTTAAGCTACCTCAGTGATATTTTCAAAAATTTTCATGACATGTTTCCATGTCATAGATATCTTAACTTCATTTATCTTGTGGTACTTTATTTTTAGAAGCTTTGATGGATGTTCTAGATTTTTACTTATTAGCTTTTATCTTTCACCTACACTAATCGAATATTCTGAAAAGGAGAATCTAGTACATAAGTAGTTATGATTCATCTCAGTAGTCTAATACTTTGGAATCTATAGGTGACTCTAGATTTAGCATTTTAGTTACTCGAGATTCTCAGATTGTGTAATCCCATTTGGAAAAATCAAAATTCCTATGAGCATGAGAGGAACAAAAGTTCCTTGAAAAGAAAAGAAAAAAAAAAAGAGAGAAAAGAGAATAGAGAGAGCAAACAGGAAAAAAAATTGTGAGGTTTAAAAAAAAGAGAATTTTTTTTTAGGGATAAAAAAATAGTTATCGTGGGTGGAAATGGTAAGGTGCCCCTTTGAGACAGAGTTCGATTACTGGAGAAACACCTACCAATTTCTCTCAATACCAAGTACGTCTTTGAGACTTTATGTTAATTCTAGAGAACAACCCTCGCTTAGGGTAGGTAAGTGCCTAAAAGTTGGAGACCTTAGGAAAGCTATAGGATGATGACTTGACTCACCATGGAATGAGTATCCCCTAGGAAATTTTCTCAGCTCGTGCACAAAAAGCTAACCTAGTGAATCTTTAGAACATATCTATTTGCGTTGATTGAAAATACCACTTGATAATTTTAATTAGCATACTAAGTATGGAACAATACTTTTAAATTTCATGGCACTGAGGTTTGCTTGAGGACAAGCAAAGATCTAAGTCTGGAGGAATTGATGTGCGCAAATCATATAGGATTTTTGGAGTAGTTTTAGCACACATCTCATTGCATTTCATACTTGTTTCATGCATATTCTCCCTTGTTTTGCATTCATTTAATATTTTCTAGTTTGGAGATCTATTTTTGTTAATTTATGTGTAGGATGGTATTTTTGGAGCAAAAATGAAGTATTTTATAGAGCATGGACTTTAGGGAACATGCTCTGGTCGTATCCCAAGACACGAGCATGTTCTCGAAGCGAAACGGATCAAAACGGAGGCTCCAAAATGACACACGACCGACCTTGTTAAATTAGCACCACGGTGTTAAATTTTTAGTCTAGATTTCAACTGTTTCTAGCCTTGCACATGTCCCCGCCTTGTGAATTTCACATGGTCATGTGGCGACATTGCAAATCCAAGGAATTAGAGTTTTTCAAGCATTTATAGAAAGCTAGAGCCGCCTCTATATATATGAAACTTATCTAAGAGGTTGGGGATCACGAGGGGAGCTTCCCTAGGACTCCCAAACCTCGGGAGGGAGGCCCGATGGTTAGGACGACTAGAAGGTGCCCTAAAAAGCACCAGAGACTCGCAACAGGGAGGAAGGAAGCGGCTTGAAGATCCGACTCGACGCTCTGACACCGTGGAGAAGAGCCAAGACATGACATTGGATAGGACAGAAAGTATTTTCTCTAATTTCCATTCTATTTGCATTGTAATGATTTGCCTTGAGATGTCTTGTGTTTATTCTCATCTAACTATGGAGTAGATACTTCAATTCTAGTATTAGGGAGTAGCTTGTGTATGTGGACATGCTAGTTCAAATAGTTATTCATCTCCTTTAAATCTATTTGCTATTTTATGTTGTTTAGATCAATGAGAATTATGTCTTGATTCTATTTCTACTGCACATAGCCGATACGAGGGTGAAAAGCCTTCGTATAAAAAATCTAGGAGAACAAGGAGAAACCTTGTGGTCATCCTCCCTCCCATAATCGTAGATAGTAGAATATGGTAGAGTAGGGTATGAAACATGATCCGACTCTTCATAGGGACTACTAGGACACCCACGTACTTTGATAACCTATCTTAGTAGATGGCTCAAAGTAGGTGACATTAACTCTAGAAGGGTTGAGGGACCTTAGTGACAGAGGTCTCCCAACGGTATCAACCCCTTGAGCTCTGACAATCCGAAAGGGAAACTTGGTTAGGAATAGGTAGTTTTCGGTAGAAGCAAAAGTTCATCGGGCAAAAGCATGATGGTCATCTCCCAAGATCGTAATTAGAGATCTAAAAAGCATTAAATTGATATCATGTTCTACAATGCAAAAGTGAAATCGAAGTCCTAGAATCCTTTTAGGGAACTTCGAACCTACCTTCGCTTTCTTCGAGTGACACTGTACTTGAGTTAGGACTACTGTCAACCTCGCAACCCTTACTCTTAGGACATTCACTCCGAACAACGACATCCACTGGACAAATGGTATTCGAATCTCAGTCTCTGTGGGATCGATACATCTTTTATAACTTGACGGCAACCGTGCACTTATGGGCGTTGAGCGCGAGCGCGAGCATGCGCGTTGAATCCTTAGCGATCCTTTGGAGATTTAAAGTCGTGCTCGCGTGCATCAACACTGGAGGTGGAGAAACCTCATACAAATGATTACAAAAGTAATACAAGAGATACAAGCAAATACAATGAAATACAAGTAAAGAAAACTTTACAAGGAATGCTTTGCTTGTTGGTTTCTTGGATGAGCTTGAAGGATCCTGAAATGAACTAACACTTTGCCTCAAATCGCCCAAGGAACCGCTCAAGAAACCATGGCTGAAATCCTCCACGAATAACTCCTTTTATGCCTCCATGTGACCTGGATTTCCGCCTGACAGTCAACTGCCAAAAGTCCCCAGTCTATTGACTATAGTGCCATTGTCTCACAACGAACTTGATCCACATTGACATTCCAGTCAACGGATACACTAGAAGTCGATTTCCATTACCATTAGTCGACTTCCAAGCTCTTAGTTGACTTCCAAGTCGATTACCAAGCTTTTTGTGCTCATGGCTGCAAACAGCAATCGACTGCCCTCTATGACAGTCGACTTCTAAAGGCCAATCCACTGCCCAAAGCTGGCAGTCAACTGCCAAGGCAATGCGACCGCAGTCGAGCGCTAGTCGACTCACGACCAGTCGATTTGTCATAATCCCAGTCGACTGCTTAGAGTTGACTTGGCTTCCAAGTGTTAAAATACTTGATCAGTCGACTGGTCCATAACCCCACATGAGATTTACCCCAAGTATGATCCCCTCATACTTGCTAGACCACTATTAGCCTAGACCAAGCCTTATAGCCACTTCCATCAGTCTCATGCCTATTTGATCCCTCTAAGTCATCCATTACTTGTTTATTTATATGCTAGCCTTCAGGTGCTTCCATCGGCTATTGTCATGCTAATCGGGTCTACATTGCCAAGGTACATTTGGGCTTATGCTGCCAAGACACATGCTTGGACTTTACGCTGCCAAACATTGGACTTATGCCTCCAAGATTATCGCTTGGACTTTACGTTGCCAATATCACACCCTAGGACTTTCCAATTGCCAATACCCATGTTAGGACTTTCCAATTGTCAAGATCAATACTTGGACTTTCCAATTGCCAAGACTCATGCTTGGACTTTCCAATTGCCAAGACTCATGCTTGGACTTTACCATTGTCAAGACCCATACTTGGACTTTCAATGCCAAGTACACAAGACTTGGACTTTACATGATAAGTACATAAGAATTGGACTTTTCAATGCCAAGTGTCCCACTTGGACTTCTCCATCATATGGTCAATCCCATGTCAACCATATAGTCAACTCATTGTCAAATAATGGGCAACCCATTGTCAAACATCAAAATACTACTCGAGTCTGGTCAATCATGACCTGAGCCGATTGCACCAACATTCTGAGTCATGCCAACTGCAGACTTTCCAGAAGAAAACACGGTAGGGTCGTGTCTCCGATCGAAGCAAAATTTCAAATGAGTACGTGGTAGGGTTGTGCCCAAAAGCACAATCGTGTCTCACCACAGTTTCAGCTTAGATCGAAACACGACGAGGTCGTGTTTCAAAAGCATGGTCATGCCGAAGGACATTAATGATGATGAGATGAGTTTTTTTGGGGATTTGAAGAGCTGGAGTTACGCGCATAAAAGGGGAAATTGTCCAAAGGCCAGCGGGATCATGAAGGGTGCCATCCAAGGGCCCCAAAAGCTTTGAAGATGGATCGGAAGGGGATCGGATGCCACAACTCCATATCTGAAGAATGAGATGTAATAAAAGACTCTTTCCAATCGATACTAAATTTCTTCTCGCTTTCTCAGATTGTTTCGGTTGTAATCTTTCTCTTTTTCAATGTCTTTTGCTTGTAACTCCATATTCATGTTTGTTTACATTATTTTCATTTGTTATGAATCTATATTTGCTTCTTGTTTGATGATTTGATTTTTAGTGGTCCAGATCTATTGCTTTTATCCGATCTAGATGCCAAAAGTACTATGTGGTATCCTAGATGGGTGGGGGATGGACCGAAAGGTGAACCCAATCCTCCGATCTATAGAAAATCGAGGCGTGGAGGTATCGACTATGAAAGTAGATCGATTCGCTACGAGGATCTATAGTTTATCATAAAACTTAATGGATTTATTCCAAGCCAATGTCACACAGTAGGAGAAGACAACTCGGAGATTATGGGACCATGTGACAGAGGGGTCTCCTCGAGAAAGAAATCCCTAATCTCTGTCACTCTAAAAGTAGATTTTAGATTGGAGTAGATACGCCGATGTAGTTCCAAAATTTCACATCGGATAAAATAGGATATCCTACCTACATAAGAAACCATTGAGAATTAGGAACAGACCATAGTCATGATGTTTACAACTATTTAGATGAAACAAAAATCCTAGAATCATCATTCAAAATCTGATTTCCTCTTCCCTTCCTCTCAACTACTAAATTCTCTGATTTCCCTACCTTCTCTCCTAGCTCCCTATTCCCTATCTTTGATTTCTTGTACGCACTAGTCTGAAAGTGATTCCTTAATCAAACAAGTTTGTCTAGACAATCTAAATTCTCCTAGTAGATCAATACCTGTGGGATCGATATCTTTTTATTACTTGAAAACAACCATGCAATTGTGGATTTATTGATACATCATCTATTGTGTAACCTTCCTTGCATGTCCAAACTATGTGTTAATCCTCTGCACTGCCATCTCTATTGAAACTATCGCTGCTAAAATAGAATCTCTGGTATGAAGAATCTTCTTGATTAGGGGGCGAGTCTGCTTTCTCAACTTTTTAATCTTATAAATCTACCTCTCTAAGGTAAGCATGATGAATCCATCTACTTAGAGAAGAGAGGGAGAGAAGAATTAGAGAATTTAAAAATTATGTTAAATACGACAAATAAATAAATAAATAAAATATATTCAATCAAAATTTTTAGCTAAAATAATAATAAAATAATTATTATTAATTAGGTAAGTACTTATAGAATTGTTCATAAACTTTTAGAAATTTTCTTGGATTTAAATCAAATTTCTATGGTATTTTATGGAGATAAAATAAATAGACTTTGATAAGGTCTGTTTGGATCATCTATTGGAGAGATAATAGATTTAATTAACCTAAGATTAATTAAAACCCCTAGGTTTTAAATCCTAACATCCCCATTTCTCTGCAACCCCTATCTCTTCTGCCTCCTCCCTCTTCTCCCTTGTGTGATTGTCGCAACCCCATCGTTGGCCACACCGACGAGCTTGGCCCTGTCACTACCCCTTCATGTGACACTGTCACCACTAGCTAGCATCGATTGAGGTCGATGGCAGCCCTGCACACGACGACCACTAAGCCAGCCATGCGCGCGACGACCACCAGGTCGCACCTGCACGCGCCAATCGTCGAGTCGCCCATGCGTGTACGACCACTAGGCCGCCCTTAGGCACGACTATCACTAGGACACCCTTGGTCATGATGCTCGTCGCCCGCCACCCTTTCTTCATTTGCTTGCAGTGAGCAGTAGCTCCATCGTTGCCAATAGTCGCATTATTGTCGATCGCGCCTCCACCTTTTACCTACATGCCATAAGCAACCCTGCTCCTTGCCGCCCTTCATTGCCATCGATAACTACTATTTTATCATATTATTTTGGTCCTTAATTTTGATATTTTTAATCCTCTCATGTGACTATTTACAGTTTATATTATGTTTTACGAGTTTGGATTCATTTTGGGCCTTGTTGTAATTTCTCCTAATTCTGTGGACTTGTATGCAAAATTACACCTTGTTTGTAGGAGATCGAGATGATGAACTAGACTCGAGTTGAAATCATTTTGGGCTAAAGTAGGGTTGTAAGGGGCATTCAAGGTGGATTAATCTGGACCATTTATCAAGATCTGAGGCAATGTGATCAAAGGTTCAAAGTTGATCAATCTGAACCGTCCGATGAGATTTGATTTATTCTGAGCCATTTATCAAGATCTAGAGAGAGAGATCATGTCCATATACTAAGATTCACACATCTTGGTCGTTCATCCGGATCAGGACGATCTCGACCATCCATCCAGATCTCATTAGATCCATCCAATCCAAATGTAGCAAGATGTCAACCGTTGGATCAGATGTGAGATTGAATGAGTAATGCTACATACTATTGGAATGTTCGTGACGGCTAGAGCGAGGGGGGGGGGGGAGGGTGAATAGCGCATTTTCGTCATTTGTTGATGGATTTCACTTGCGATCGCGTGCTTGCTATAAAATGTGTTATACGCAGCGGAAATAGAAATAATACAATACAAATACACACAAGCACAATAACATAAGGCGATGAAACGTGGCTCAGAACCGAATGGTTCCTACTCCACGGATTGGGCTCTAAAAGCCCTAGCGATGCCAATCACACACCACTATAGCAATAACTTCTTCTCGGAATAATTCGGAGGTGGAGAAACCTCGTACAATAGTTCTTACAACAATAAGAATGAAATACAAGAAAAACACACTAAAATGCAAGTAAAGAAAACTTTACAAAGAGCTTTTGGATGCTTGCTTGTTGGTTGCTTGAGTTGCACTTAGAGACCATGATTTGTAGCAACAAATCGCCCCAAACACGTCCAAGAACTGATGCTAAAAATTCTCCTTTCGAGCTGCTTTTATAACCTGTATTCGGGCTGAATTTTCATCTAGCAATCGACTGATCGAGACCATAAGTCGACTGCCCCTGTAGCCGTTGTCTCACAACAGCATGAGCCACATCGGATAAGTCCAATAGATAGACCATCAGTCGACTGATCATACCCATCAGTTGATTGATGCCTCAATCAGTCGAGTGTTCGGGCTGATCACTTGGCTGGAGAGCTTTCTATGCCCGAAAACTCAACCAGCAGTCGACTGCTTAGGCCATCAGTCGACTGCCCAATGCTGGTAGTCGACTGCTAGACCATCTTCCCGCAGTCAAATCGTAGTTGACTCCCATCAGTCGATTGACCATAGTCTCAATCGACTGATACACCTCAAACATGAGGTTTTAACCTAAGTATGGTGCCCCCATACTTACTAGATCACCCTTAGCCTAGACTTAAGCCTTCTAGCCACCTCCATCAGCCTCATGCCTATCAGATCCCTCCAAGTCATCCATGACTTGTTCATCCATACGCTATCCTTCAAGTGCTTTCATCAGCTATTGTCATGCTAATGTAGTCTACGCCGCCAAGGCACATTGTGCTTATGCTGCCAAGACTCCGCTTGGACTTTACGCCACCAACCATTAGAATTATGCTGCCAAGACTCCACCCTTGGACTTTACGCCGCCAATATTCCCCTTAGACTTCTCAATTGCGAAGACTCAAGCTTGAACTTTCCTTTGCCAGCCCATGTTGGACTTTCCATGCCAAGATCCATGCTTGGACTCTTCCTTGCCAAGACTCATGCTTGGACTTTCCTTTGCCAACCCATGTTGGACTTTCCATGTCAAGACCTATGCTTGGACTTTTCCTTGCCAAGACCCATGCTTGGACTTTCCTTTGCTAAGACCCAAGCTTGGACTTTCCTTGCCAACCCATGTTGGACTTTCCATGCCAAGACTCAAGCTTGGACTTCTCCCATGACAATGGTCAAACCATCGTCAAACATCAAGTATGACCTGGGTCGATTGCATCAGCAATCTCCCCAACACATGTCAGACATCGATGTCAAACATCAAAACACCACTCGAGTCAAACTCGAGTCTGGTCAATCGTGACCTTGGCCGATTGCACCAATAATCTCCCCTTTTTGATGTTTGACAAAAACACCCTTGAGTTAGGCCCCTAACTCAAATTCCCTTACCAATTTTCCGAAATTGGTAATTGTACTTTCTCCCCCTTTTTGACATACATAAAAAAGGTTCTCCCCAAGGAGGTCAATGTCTCATATCCTAATGAGATCATACAATCTCCCCCTTGGTCCAAAAACACCTAGGATGCCTACAATCTTCCTAGTAATAAGTCTCATATCACTCAAGAGAGGCACTCCTATGAAGTCTCCCAATTTCCAAATTTGGTATCTCAAATTCCCATTTCTCCCCCTCATGAGGAAAAATAACATCCATCATCCCATGATGGATACCTCCTCCTAAAGGCTTGCTCCCCCTTGACCATTGCACCAACAATGTCCTTGGGAAGTCCCTAAGCCTATAGGAACTCTAAACTATCAAAATTGAGGTTAAAAGTTCAACATTGAACTTTCCCACACCTTAAATTGATATATCACCCTAACAACTCTCCTAATCCATATCCAATGGATTTTCACTCTTTCTAATGCTTTCCAAAATATATCCTAGGGTAAGGAGTAGTTAGGGAACTCTAACATAGCTGAAACATGGGCTAAATATCCTTGTTTACCCGAAATCAACCTATCAGTCGACTCTTCTATAGAACAGTCAACTGATAAACTATAACAGTCGCCTGATCCCTGATTTTCAAAAATCAGGTTTTCAAAAATGAAGTTTGAAAATGTATAAGTAAATATACGTATTTTAAAAAAATTTGAAATTTCATACGCACATTACTTACATGGAATATAATGGGTGAAAATAGTTTGAAAATAAAATACCCATTAAAATAGGAGATTGATACAAAGTCCAAAAACCATTAAAAGTTTAATGTTTTTGATCTACTTTGTATCAACTTCTTCAATGGTGATTGCTATCAAAAGATAGACTTCACCAAAGTTTTCTAAAAGGATTTTAAAATGATTTTAAAAACCTATTTTGAACCATGGACTATTGGCTAAATGTACATAACTTGTACATTAGCTTTCCTCATGATCCATATTTATAATTGAAATAAGTTTAAGTTCATCTAGATGCAACATCTATGCACCTTGAACTTAACTTATTTTCCTAACATCTCACATGTATCTAGGGTGTATAAAATACACACAAGTCAATGTGATTGTGAGATGTGGAATTAGGGTTGTTATGGCTTTATGCATTTTCTAGGCAACTCTATTTGACTCCCTTATACATGAGACTTCAAATCATGCCTTAGTTCTTAACTCAATTTTAATTAATGCATGAATGATCATGACATAAGTGATAATCATAAATAAACATGGCCAATGATCATGATGTCATGGCATAAAATATGACTGAAGCATACATGACATTAAAAGTAACCCTAAGCAATATCATGACATTTTATATGATAAAAGAAAATATGATGTCATGACATAGCAAAATAGAATATATAAACACATTAACACCCACATAATCAGACAAAGACACATGATTTTTCATAAACAAAATATTTCATTCAAATATAAATTCAATTTTTACAAGCAAAATAGATGTCTAAAAAGCTCTCAACCTCGCTACGAAAACAAAAACAAGATCCCTAATCTGCGCCTAGCTATCATTCCTGGAGCCATCTCCTAGAGGTGGTGGAGGCTGCTGACCCAGTGTTCAGGTCCACATCATCTCATATATGTCAATCTGACACTACTCTATTCGGCTCTAGCGCTACTCTATCCAGCTGAGCTGCTGACCCAACTCCTGACCCATGGAGGGCATGCGATCGGCCATGGTGAACTGCTCCAGACTGAGCTCCGCCCAACTCGTGTCAGCTTCCTAATAAAACTCCTCGAACCGAGTCTCCAAGCGTGTGACCCGTGTTGAGAGACTCTCTAAAGAAGCATTAGATAGCATCTGGTCATCCTCCTCAACAACGGGCCCCTCATGCTCGATCACAGACTCTCCAGCCTCTATAGCTGGCTCCTCATGCTCCATGGGCTGAGGTCGAGCCACCCACTCCATGTGTCCAGGGCCAGTCTGCATCCCAGCCAGTGTAAAGTTTTGCACCGTGATGCGGTCGTATGCGTCTGAGAGTGGCCTCAGTGATCCCCTGGATATGTTAATGCCGATGGACTCTAACCATGCTGTAATGACATGTCCAAATGACATATGAACTTTCCCCTGTATAGGGGTCACAAAATGGATAATGCAATGAAATATGTTCAATGCAATGTTTATGTCCAACTGATGACACATGACATACATAAGAAAAAGATGGGGAGGCCGGATCTTGGCCTGACCTCGAGTCACAATCGGAAGGATGCACCCAACAATGACTTTGTAAAGAATATTGTTAGGTGTAGATAATTCATTGACAGGAAATAGATTTTGAGCTGGTGGACGAGGATGAAGAAAGAAATGCTTATGCATGGACTCTAATGATATATGGTCAAATGGAGCAGGAAGAGGTGCATCAAAGGAAGGGTAAAACACGAAAGTGTCATCCGATGCCCGACACTCCAGGAACTCCTGCAAAATCATAGGAATGAACTCCAGGTCGTGTTTTGCAACGCGAGTAGTGTAGGTCGGGCTATCGTCGACCTTCCTCAAATTTTGGTAAAACTCCTTGAGAAGATCATTATTTATGACATGCGTACAAAAGACGACCTTCATCAACTGATAATGCCATACAATCTGAAGCACATTGCCACAGTAGGTTCTAAAGAATTGTTCGTCCAAATACCTAACCGACATCGATTGGTACGCGAGTGACCCAACCTCACTAGACTCACCCCTACATTGTTTTCTACATGAATGCAATGAATGTAATGCAATGCAGTGTGATGACGCAAATAACATGGTTAGATCAAAATGTGGTACATGTAAAAGATGGGGTTTAAGGTTTAGAGGTATACTTTGGTGCCATTGTTGGGTTGAGGGATGTGAGGGATGAACTGAGCAGCCTACTTGCTGGAGAGGACGCCGGAGGAACGTCGGAAAGAAGGCCTCACTGGAACCCTAACTTCGGTGGAGGAAAAACGGAAGTAGGCGTCATTAGCGTGATAGAAGGACCCAAAACACGAGAAATAAGGTTAGGTTTCAAACCTAAGGGTTTTGAGTCGCCGGTGTGGACTCAAGACGGAAGGTCGGAGGGGTTTTGTGATGATCGGAGAAGAAATCGCACGAGCAGAAGGCGTGAAGAAGCCGAACCCTAGCAGTTCAGCCTTATAAAAATGCGACGCCAGTCGACTGATGTGCCATATCAGTCGACTGTTAGCGGTCCAGTGAACGGTTCACAAAATCGACAGTCGACTGAACCGGCTCGGCACTCGACTGCTGAAGCTTCTGTGCCAAGCTACAGTAGCATCAGTCGACTGTTATGGGTCGTCAGTCGACTGATGTGACAAGCACTCGACTGCTGGACTGGCCACTCGACTGTTAGCTCTTCTGTCTCGAACAACAGTAACATCAGTCGACTGTTGTGGATCTTCAGTCGACTGATGGACAATCAGTCGAGTGCTGGAAGCAGCACTCGACTGCTGATCTCGCGGTGTCGTGCTACAGTGTTATCAGTCGACTGATATCTGATTTTCAGTTCTAAAATTAAGTGAATTTCGATTTCTTTACTCAATTTGTTTCATTTTAACGTGTTTATGCGTGTATATCGAATATATTAGTGTTATGCTAGTGTTTATGTATTTGTTAATGTATTTTGGTATTTTATTTCATTTTCACAAGCATTAACATCCAATAGTTTCAAATCCTAGCATCTCACCCTTTCTAAGTGTTGAAGTACACAATCAAGGTGAATGATATATTTTGTGAGATGCAATACACCATAAACATACCTTCCATGCAAACATATGGTAAAACACATAAAGTATGGTAAGTATGTGACATCAAGATGTATAGTACTTGAGTATTAATCTTAAATGTAATTTCTAAGCCTTAAGACAATTTTCTTGATACACTAATTTCCAAAGTGTACCAAAATCCCAAATTGCACATCAATACCTCTAAGTCTAAATGTACCAAGTTTAATTAATTTTTCACAATTCTCAAGGCTTATTGGCACATCCTAAAATCTTTTAGGATTAACATTCAATCTTATTTCCAAGGTATCACATAACCTTGAAAACGCTATAAAGTGTTAACTTTACTATGGTTAGGTTAACTACCCACCAATTCAAGTTAACACCCCCAACCCACTTAGGGCGATGGAATCACGCTCTTAGGAACCCAATACTTGTTTGAGCTCCTTGGGTTAACTAGGTATTTTTTAGGGATAACTTACCTAGATACCTTCCTAATGACCCTCCTAGGCTTAGGAGCCTTGGTCATTTGGGTCTTATCATGGTTAACCTTAGAAATTGCCTTCCTAGTAACCTTCTTAGTGGTCTTCCTAGGTTTCATAGAAACCTTGGCCACTAGACACTTGCCTTGGTTAACCATAGGGATTGCCTCCCTAGTGTTGGGGGATCGATATGGCCGGCTAGAGGGGGGTGAATAGCCCTCGTTCGTTGGATGTCGTAATTCATTCGTTCTCGTGTGCTTGTCTACAATTGTTGTTAGTATATGCAGCGGAATAACAATAGAAATAACAACAATACAAGCACAATCAATACACAAGCATATACGTGGTTCGGAACCGAATGGTTCCTACTCCACGGGGTGAGCTCAATGAGCTCGTGTTATGCGCACGACACTAACAACACTCCTTATCGACTACACGTCGGAGGTGGAGAAACCTCTCACAAGCTATTACAACAAGTAATATGAAAATACAACAAGAAATACAAAGACAATACAAAAGAGAACTTTTACACAATTGTTTTGATCGCTTTCTTGTTGCTTGCTCTTGAAGGTCTGGAATGCAATAGCAATTCCCCTCCAAAGTCACCTCAAAAGCCTTGGCGAAATCCTCCAACTTGAGCTCCATTTATAACCTGCATCAAGCTGATTTCGCGCCCATCAGTCGACTGATCGTGACCATCAGTCGACTGGTCCCGTAGCCGTTGTCTCACAACGGCCAGATCCACGTTGGTTAAGTTCCAACGGATCACACATTAGTCGACTGATGGCACCCATCAGTCGACTGATAATCCATCAGTCGAGTGCTGGCGAGCTTGACTCCATTCTGTGCCCGTGCACAGTGTCATCAGTTGACTGCCATCCCTCAGCAGTCGACTGATTCTCCCAACAATCGACTACCCTCCCTCGGTAGTCGACTGATCAGCCAGACTTGGTTAAGTCGAACACTGGTCGAACCCATACGACCTAGAGCAGTCGACTGGCACCTATGCCAGTCGACTGATGTCGGCTAAAACCTCAAACATAACGATGTTTGAGCCTCCGACACTCAGTCTTAGCCACTTGGCCAAGTCCACCTTATCCCTCATGGAGTTCCCCACCGAAGCTCTCTTCCCTCGGCCTACGTCCCTCGGATGCGCCAAGCGCACGACTTCGCAACGCCATCCTTCGCGTCTCATGCCCTAGAAGTATGCTTCCCTTTGGGCTCACTCCATTCGCTCCCCGTCCGACAGTCCCTCGGATGCACCAAGCGCACGACTTCGTAATGCCATCCTTCACCGACTCAAGGACCCGAGCCTAGTGAACTTGCCAAGTTCTCAAGACTTCCCAAATGCACCAAGCGCACGACTTCGCAATGCATTTCTCACCAAGCACCAAGCGCACGGCTTCACAATGCTTTGGATTTCCCATGCCACGCACCAAGCGCACAGCTTCGCAATGCTTTGGACTTTCCCATGCCAAGCACCAAGTGCACGGCTTCGCAATACTTTGGACTTTCCCATGCCAAGGCTTCCCCCTTGGACTTTCACACCAAGCTCCATGCTTGGATTTTCCATGCCAACCCCATGTTGGACTTTCCCATGATAATCCCATGTCATGAGTTTTATCTATCATCAAAATACTATCAAGGTACTGCTCGAGTCAAACTCGAGTCAACCTGGGCCGATTGCACCAACAATCTCCCCCTTTTTGATGATTGACAAAACTACCATCTCAAGTCTACCAATTCTCCCATATTGGCAATTCTCATATCCCAATGAGAATTCCAACGAACCCTAATTGGTAACTTGGTAACTTCTCCCCCTTTTTGACATTACATCAAAAAGGTCCTCCCCAAGGGTATGAATGTCTCATATCCCAATGAGATCTTACAATCTCTCCCTTGGAGGAACACATGCCTACAATCTTTCTAGTGATCCCATATCACTTAAAGAGAGGCAACCCAATTTTCCTCCCATGAGGAAATACACATCCATCTTCCCAAGATGGATACCTCCCCCTAGAGGCTTGCTCCCCCTTGACCATTGCACCAACAATGTCCTTGGAGAGTCCCTAAGCCAATAGAAACATTAACCAAATCAAAATTAAGGCAAAGTTCAACAATGAACTCTCTTCCACCTTAAAATTGATACTCACCCTCAACCCAACTCCTAATCCATGTCCAATGGATTTCCACCCTTTCTAATGCTCTCCCAAGCATATCCTAGGGTTAGGAGTGGTTAGGGGACCAAAACGTGGCTAAACATGGGCCTAACTATCAAGTTTACCCAAAATCAGCCTGCGATGAGTCGGATACTACGATCATTGGACTTACCATCGATCGACTTCCATTACAGTACGATCGATAATCTGATTCTAGCTTTCAATTTCAGAAAATGGATTTTCAAAATTCATAAGTAAATATACGTAATTTTAAAATTTTTGAAAATGTATACGTATAATACTTATCCTAAACACTATGGGTAAAAAATATTGGAAATTTATTTTACCCATTAAATTAGGAGATTGATACAAAGTTCAAAATTTAAGAAAAGCTTCAATAAAGAGCCATCTTTGTATCATCCCATTCAATGATGATAGCTATCAAAAGATAGGCTTCACCAAGGTTTTTCAAAATGTTTTCAAAATGTTTTTCAACCCTTTATTTTCTTTTTCCTAAAACATCTCACCAATATCTAGATGTGTAAAACACATACAAGTCAAATTTTTTGTGAGATGTGGGTTTTGTTTTGTTTATGTTCTCATGCATATTTCTAGGCAACATTAATTTGATTCACTTCAAATTGTGCCATAGTCCTTAACTCCATTTTAAACTATGCATGATATGATTATGGCATAAACATGATTTAGATAAAAACATATGCCAATATCATGATGTCATGGCATGTCAATGAGAACTAAGCATACATGACATCTAAAAATAATTCTAAACATGATCATGACATTTTATAGATAAAAATGAAAATGATGTCATGACATGGCAAGACAAATAAAGCATGACAAGAAAAATATACTAAGGTATAAAATACTTAAGTGTTAAAATTAATTTGCCATTTCTAGGAATTAAATTTATTTTGCCTTAATGTCATTCATTTCCCTAGTGTGCCAAAAACCCAAAATGGCACACCAATACCTCTAAGACCTAATTGTGCCAATTTAATCATTTTTAGACTTCTCAAACACATTGGCACATCCTAATGTGTCAACTCTACTATGGTTAGGTTAACTACCCATCTATTTAGGGTTGACACACCCTAACCCATCTAGCGTGAATCAATCACACTTTTAGGAACCCAATACCTATTGGAGCTCCTTGGGTTAACAAGGTATTCCCTAGGGATAACTTCCCTAGATACCTTTCTAATGACCCTTTTTGACTTTGAAGCCTTAGTCAAATGGGTCTTACTTGGGTCAACTCTAGAGGTGACTCCTCCATTGACCTTCTTAGTGGCTACATTTGATTTCTTTGAGGTGTTAGCCACTAAACACATACCATGGCTAGACTTAGGGATGACTTCCCTATTAGCCTTGGTTTTTCTAGACCTAGATGTGGTTCCATAATTAAATAGAACATTATGGTAGGACATAGGTTTGTGACCCAAACCCTTCTTGCCCTTAGACATTTCTTGTTTTCTAGGTCTTGACTTTTGTACATTAGACCCCTTAACCGAATTTGATATTATTGCTAGGGTCTTCTCCAATTTTTCTAGCCTTGACCTCAAGGCTTGGTTTTCTAACTCTAATTTTTCCAATTTTGAATTTTCATTTATCTTTTGGAAAATGTTTTTCCTTTTAGGCATATGCCTAGATTTCTTGGGATTAACACCCAAATTTTCTTCAATTCTCCTAATTGACTCCCTAGGTAAAATAGATCTAGTGTTTTGAGTCCTAGGTTTGTCCTTAGAGAAACTAACATGTTTAGCACCTAGACAATACACCTTATTATTTCTCTTAGCATGCTTTTCATTGATAATAGCAAGAGAACTAAAATAATTTTTAGCATGCTTTTTGACTTTAGGAATTAAAGGTGCATTAACTAAATGTACCTTAGGGTTAGCTTTAGGAGCTCCCCCTACATGAGTTGCACCTTCTTGCCCTTTCTTCCTCCCCCTAGGGCATTGGCTTCGGTAGTGTCCCCGTTGGTTGCACTTGAAGCACACAATGTGCTCTTTGCTCTTAATTGAGGGAACACCGGCATCGTTTGACTTTGGGTTGACTTTTGGTGTCGATGCCTTCTTCTTAGCCAATTTAGGGCATTTTCTCTTGTAATGCCCTTTCTCCCTACACTCAAAGCATATTATGTGATTTTTATTTAAAATAACAGCACTTGAGTTACCTAGAGAGTTGGTGGAGGCCTCTTCACTTCTTCCGGAGGTAGAAGCTTCATCTTGATCTCTCTCCGGAATGGAAACCCTTTCCTCCCCCTCAATGCTAGAGGTGGAGGTCTCCACCAAATCATCAACATCTTCAAATGTTGTGGGTGCTTCTTCTACGGCATTCTCCTATACTTGTGCCGGTTGGGAATTTTCTTGGAATTTCATTATCTTATTCCATAATTCCCTTGCATCCCTATAATCACCCAATCTAGACCAAATAGTGTTAGGTAACAAATCACTAATCAATTTGATTACCTCAAGATTTGTCTTGAAATCTTTGACTTGGTCTTGGGTCCACCTAGACTTCTCAATGGTCTTGTTGTATTTGTCCCTAGGCATCTCAAAACCATTTTCTATAATAATCATATAATCAAAATCGGTTTCGAGATATACCTCCATCCGTTTCCTCCACCAAGTAAAATCTCCATCGAATTTCGGTGGATGGATGAAGCCGGCCATTTTGTAGTGCTCTCGCGGCGGTTAGTCCTTGAAGAGCGACCTCGGCTCTGATACCACTTGTTGGGGGATCGATATGGCCGGCTAGAGGGGGGTGAATAGCCCTCGTTTGTTGGATGTCGTAATTCGTTCATTCTCATGTGCTTGTCTACAATTGTCATTAATATACGCAGTAGAATAACAATAGAAATAACAACAATACAAGCACAATCAATACACAAGCATATACGTGGTTCGGAACTGAATGGTTCCTACTCCATGGGGTGAGCTCAATGAGCTCGTGTTATGCGCATGACACTAACAACACTCCTTATCGACTACACGTTGGAGGTGGAGAAACTTCTCATAAGCTATTACAACAAGTAATATGAAAATACAACAAGAAATACAAAGACAATACAAAAGAGAACTTTTACACAATTGTTTTGATCGCTTTCTTGTTGCTTGCTTTTGCTTGCTCTTGAAGGTCTGGAATACAACAACAATTCCCCTCCAAAGTCACCTCAAAAGCCTTGGCGAAATCCTCCAACTCGAGCTCCATTTATAACCTGCATCAAGCTGATTTCGTGCCCATCGATCGATCGTGACCATCACCAATCGGTCCCGTAGCCGTTGTCTCACAACGGCGGATCCACGCTGGTTAAGTTCCAACGGTCGATCATTCGAGTCCGAGCTCGAATCCATTCATGCGTGCGGTGTCATCGATCATTGTCATCCCTTGGCGGTCGATTCTCCCAACGATGACGACTACCCTCCTTGGCGATCGGTGATCAGCCAGACTTGGTTCAGTCGAACACTAGTCGAACCCATACGACCTAGAGCAGTCGACTGACACCTATGCCAGTCGACTGATGTCGGCTAAAACCTCAAACATAACGATGTTTGAGCCTCCGACACTCAGTCTTAGCCACTTGGCCAAGTCCACCTTATCCCTCATGGAGTTCCCCACCAAAGCTCTCTTCCCTCGGCCTACGTCCCTCGGATGCGCCAAGCGCACGACTTCGCAACGCCATCCTTCGCGTCTCATGCCTTAGAAGTATGCTTCCCTTTGGGCTCACTCCATTCGCTCCCCGTCCGGCTGTCCCTCGGATGCACCAAGCGCACGGCTTCGTAATGCCATCCTTCACCGACTCAAGGACCCGAGCCTAGTGAACTTGCCAAGTTCTCAAGACTTCCCAAATGCACTAAGCGCACGACTTCGCAATGCATTTCTCACCAAGCACCAAGCGCACGGCTTCGCAATGCTTTGGATTTCCCATGCCAAGCACCAAGCGCACGACTTCGCAATGCTTTGGACTTTCCCATGCCAAGCACCAAGCGCACGACTTCACAATGCTTTGGACTTTCCCATGCCAAGGCTTCCCCCTTGGACTTCCACACCAAGCATGCTTGGATTTTCCATGCCAACCCCATGTTGGACTTTCCCATGACAATACCATGTCATGAGTTTTGTCTATCATCAAAATACTATCAAGGTACTGCTCGAGTCAAACTCGAGTCAACCTGGGCCGATTGCACCAACACCTAGTAACCATGACCTTCCTAGACCTAGGTTGTGTTCCATAATCGAATGGAACACTATGGTTGGTCTCCTTGGGCTTAGATTTGTGACCCAAACCTTTCTTGCCCTTAGGTGGACCTTGCTTCCAAGACCCTAGGTTTTGACTCCTAGACCCTAGATTTTGATAATTTGACCCTTTAATTTGATTTTGCATCTTTCTAAGGGTCTTCTCCATTTTCTCAAGTTTTGACCTCAAAACTTGATTTTCTAGCTCTAATTGCCCAATTTTTGAATTTTGATCTAATATTTGGGCATTGTTCCATTTCTTAGGCATATGCCTATCCTTCTTAGGGTTAATGCCTACATGGTCCTTTACCTTCTTAATCGTTTCACTAGATAGGATTTTTCTAGGGACATTAGTCTCAAATTTCTCCTTATTTTTAACATTGTAACTCTTAGCCCCTAAATAATAAAATTTATTATTTTTAACATGCTCTTTATGAAACATAGAAAGATTACTTCTAGCATGCTTTTTCTTATTACTTACAGAATGAGCATTATTTAAATTTACCTTAGGGTTTGCCTTAGAGGCTCCCCCTACATTTGATGCTCCTTCCTTTCTCCTAGGGCATTGGCTTCTATAGTGTCCTCTTTGGTGACACTTGAAGCATACCACATGCTCCTTACTGTTAATGGTGGCGACTCCGGCATCCTTGGTCTTTTCTTGAGATTTCGATGTCGATTGACTTTTCTTGACTTTCTTAGGACACTTGCTCTTATAGTGCCCATATTCCCTACACTCAAAACACATAATATGATTTTTATTTTGAATTGATGTGCTTGAGTTACCTAGGTTAATGGTGGTGGAATTTTGGACTTCTTCATCTCTTCCGGATGTTGATGGTTCTTCTTGATTTTGCTCTTGTTCCAAAGTGGATGTACTCTCCTCCCCCTTAATCCTAGAGGTGGAGGCTTCTTGTGCTTCTTCCTCCTCTACCAACCTGGATGTTGATTCTCTATCACCCTCCGGATCCTCAAGCTCTTGTGATGAAGAGGTGCTTTTTCTTCTTGATCTTGAGAGGATGAGCACTCCTCCTCGGACTCCTTCTCTCCTTAATGGAACTTTGCCAATTTGCTCCAAAGCTCTTTGGCATCTTGATATTCACCTAGTCTAGACAAAATGTCATTAGGTATCAAATCTTCTAAAAGTTTTGTTACCTTGACTTCGGTCTTGAACTTGAGACGTTGCTCTTGTGCTCACTTCTTCAATTTTAGGACTTCTCCCTTCTTATCCCTAGGAGGTTCAAAGCCTTCCATGATGATGAGCCAATCTTCTATGCCCATCATCAAGAATGTCTCCATTCTTGCCTTCCATGCCGGAAAATCTTCTTGGTCGTATGGTGGCGGTGTATTGATGTCCCATCCTAATTTTTCTTTAAATTCCGTCTTGTTCCCTCTAGCACCTTTGCTCTCGGTTGTTAATCTGTAGAAGAGCCCCGGGCTCTGATACCAATTGTTGGAATGTTCGTGACCGCTAGAGGGGGATGCATAGCATGTTTTCGTCATTTGTTGATGGATTTCACTTGCGATCGCGTGCTTGCTACAAAATGTGTTATACGCAGTGGAAATAGAAATAATACAATACAAATACACATAAGCACAATAACACAAGGCGATGAAATGTGGTTCGGAACCGAATGGTTCATACTTCACGGATTGGGCTCTAAAAGCCCTAGCGATGCCAATCACACATCACTATAGAAATAACTCCTCGGAATAATCTGGAGGTGGAGAAACCTTGTACAATAGTTCTTACAATAATAAGAATGAAATACAAGAAAAACACACTAAAATACAAGTAAAGAAAACTTTACAAAGAGCTTTTGGATGCTTGTTTGTTGGTTGCTTGAGTTGCACTTAGAGACCCTGATTTGCAGCAACAAATCATCCCAAACACGTCCAAGAACTGATGCAAAAAATCCTCCTTCCGAGCTACTTTTATAACCTGCATTCGGACTGAATTTTTGCCTAGTAGTCGACTGATCATGACCATCAGTTGACTGCCCCTTTAGCCGTTGTCTCACAATGACATGAGCCACGTCGGATAAGTCCAACAGATAGACCATCAGTCGACTGATGTCTCAATCAATCAAGTGTTCGGGCTGATCTCTCGATTGGAGAGCTTTCTGTGCCTAAAAACTTGACTAGAAGTCGACTGCTTAGGCCATCAGTCGACTGCCCAATACTGGCAGTCGACTGCTAGGCCATCTTCTCGCAATCAAACCCTAGTTGACTCCCATCAGTCGATTGACCATAGTCCCAATCGACTGATACACCTCAAACATGAGGTTTTAACCCAAGTATAGTGCCTCAATATTTGCTAGACCACCCTTAGCCTAGACCTAAGCCTTCTAGCCACTTCCATCAGCCTCACGCCTATCAGATCCCTCCAAGTCATCCATGACTTGCTCATCTATACGCTAGCCTTCAAGTGCTTCCATTAGCTATTGTCATGCTAATGTGGTCTACGCCGCCAAGGCACATTGGGTTTATGCTACCAAGACTCCTCTTGGACTTTACGCCGTCAACCATTGGACTTATGCTGCCAAGACTCCACCCTTGGACTTTACGCCGCCAATATTACCCTTGGACTTCTCAATTGCCAAGACTCATGCTTGGACTTTCCCTTGCCAACCCATGTTGGACTTTTCATGCCAAGACCCATGCTTAGACTTTTCCTTTCCAAGACCCATGCTTGGACTTTCCTTTGCCAACCCATGTTGGACTTTCCATGCCAAGACCCATGCTTGGACTTTTCCTTGCCAAGACCCATTCTTGGACTTTCCTTTGCCAAGACTCATGCTTGGACTTTCCTTGCCAACCCATGTTGGACTTTCCATGCCAAGACTCAAGCTTGGACTTCTCCCATGACAATGGTCAAACCATCATCAAATATCAAGTATGACCTGGGTCGATTGCATCAGCAATCTCCCTAACACATGTCAGACATCAATGTCAAACATCAAAATACCACTCGAGTCTGGTCAATCTGTTGGATCGAAGCAGATCGCTAGAGGGGGGGTGAATAGCGATAAAACCTTTTTCTTTTCTTTTCGTTCGGTAGACAATTAAACGCAGCAGAAATGTAAATAAAAACTAAATGATACAAATAGTTTTTTTACTTGGTTCGTAGCCTTCGGCTACTACTCCAAGGCCCTAACGGTCCTAGACCGTGTACGGAGGGAAATTCACTAAAACACTCCTCCTCGTTGGAGGTAGGAGTTTTACGATTACAAAAACCTTCGAAGCACAAGATAGAGAGACAAACCCTCTCTTCTATTAAAATGAAATGCAGCAGTAGAAAGCCTCGATTAACAAACGAATTGCAAGATTAAAAGAAATGACAAAATAAGATTATACCAACAACTCGAAGATAGGACTTAAACTAGGGTTGTTGGCAGCACTTCGTTGTTGTAGAGTCGTCGGAGAGTCGCAGCGTTGCGGAGGCTTTTGAGCACTTAGAATTGATGATGAAACCCTAGGTTAGGACCTCCTTTTATAGCCTTTAAGCCCCTCATCGAATGGGTCTTCAACCAATAGGAATTGGGCACAAAACTCCTTGAAAAATGGTGATAAAGCTTGACTCCTCGAGGCTGATTTTTGACCATCGGTTGAACTGATTTCTTGGCCGGTTGAACTGATGGCTCAGCAGTTGAACTGATCCTTGGCCGGTTGAACTGATGGCTTAGCAGTTGAACTGATTTTTGGCCGGTTGAACTGATTTTTAGACTTTTCGACTGTAATAAAGAGTTAGCTCGAAATATAAGTGAATTCGACGGCCACTTGCCATCCGATCTCAACATAGACCTTCCATGGGAAGTCTTGGTCGGATCATCGCCTAAGGATGTCCCCGTATGGAGGACTCGACCTTACTTACACTCACTCACACGAGCTTACCTCAACATTTACCTTTGAAGCCTTGCTTTCGGTCTCCACCTGATTCCTTCGGCTCCCTCCGAAGTCCTCCCGGTGTCGCCCGACCACCGCGGCTTCCTCCGGGTGTCGCTAGCCTTTAGCTCCAGCTATAGCAATCTTCTGCACACTCGATTCAGCTCGTGAGATAACGACATGAGCTTAACTTTGTATCGTTTGCTATAATCAAAACTCAGGTTCGACTTAGGTGCCTACTGCACCAACAATCTCCCCCTTTTTGATTTATGGCAAACCCACATACAAAGTTAAGTAAATAGCAAGCATGAAGAATAATGTGCATTAGAAACAAGAAATAAAGAAGATTAAGTTGGAGTAGTAAGGATTTTCTTCAAGTACTCCCCCTTGAGGAAACCTCCCCCTTGATCGAGGGTGAGTCTTGAAGAAAGACCTTAATCCTCCCCTTTGAGGGTTTCTTTAAGTAATTAACATTACTTAAAGTTGGCCTTAGTAAAATGTTTAAGTTAAGAGTTCTTCTTAACTTGGCCCTTTCTCCCCCTTAAGTAAAATATTAAGGGCATAATAAAAAATAAGTAAAACGTTGACGCCACAAATAAGTTTAAGTTAAGAATTCTCTTAACTTGGCCTTTAATAAGTTTTCAAAACTTAAAGTTAACTTTTGGTTTAAATATAAAGTAAGAGTTAAGTTATCAAAAAAAATTTTGACCCCTTAACTTTGGCCTTTTTCTCCCCCTTTTTCCATATATCGAAAAGAGTGAGTGTATGTGTGGAAAACAAAAATAAGTGTTAAATTTAAAGTCCAAGCATGTTCCACATTATTTTGAAAATAATATACTGAAAATAAGTTCATCTATAAGATGTTTGACTCATATTTGGCTTGATTGATATGAAAGATCAACCAGTCCTGGTCAGAGTCGGTTAGTATGTATGATTATACTCCGTGGTTCATAGCGATGCACTAGCTCTACATCTGGAACCAGGAGTAAGGTCCTAACATCTCACGCCCATCTACGTGGCTAAGTACACAAACACATTAGTCCTATGTGTTGTGAGATGTATTGACTCCTTAAATCTATAGGTGCATGATATCTAAGGTATGTCCTATACTAGTTCCATAAAAAATGGAAGTTAAGAAATAGTAGTAAGAAAATATAATTTGCAAGTTCCTATTCTACTACGCACATGCCCAATTTTCGTCTTAATAGACTAAATTCGGCTTCGGGTAGGGGTTTAGTAAATAGGTCTGCTAAGTTAGACTTTGATTCGACGTATTCGAGTTGTATGGCTCCGTTGGCCACATGTTCTCGAATGAAATGGTGTTTGACCTCTATATGTTTGGTCATAGAGTGACATATCAGATTCTTTGTAAGATTAATTGAACTAATGTTATCTACGTAAAGTTTAGTATTCGTAAAGTCTAACTTAAAGTCACAGAGAGTGTGCTTCATCCAAAGAAGCTGCGTGACACACTCACCCATCGCGATGTATTCGGCTTCGGTGATAGATAAAGCAACACAGTGTTGCTTCCTACTGCACCAACTCACTAGACTCGAGCCGAGAAGTTGACAACAACCACTCGTACTCTTTCTATCGAGCTTACTACCGGCATAGTCCGAATCGGAGTAGCCGGTTAGTTCAAACTCGGTAGATCTAGGATACCAAATACCGACATTAAGTGTACCCTTTAGATATCTAATGATACGACTAGAGTTAGGTGAGACTCCTTGCCGAGTTTAAAACCTTGCGCACATACTTCTTGCAAATAAGATATCGTGTCACTGCGGTTAGGTAAAGGAGACTCCCTATTATGCTCCTATAGTATTTTAAATCAATTGAATTTCCGATTACATCTTCTTCTATATTCACATTAGTTGCCATTGGGGTATTAATAATTTTAGCGTCTTGCATTCCAAAGCGTTTAATTAATTCCCTAGTATATTTGCGTTGATGTAGGTATATTCCATCTTTAGTTTGTTTAATTTGTAGACCTAAAAAAAAACTTAACTCACCTACTAAATTCATTTCAAATTCACTTTCCATAAGTGAAATGAACTCATTTAGTAGGATTGAGTTGGTGGTTCCGAAAATAATATCATCTACGTAGATTTGGGCTATGAATATGTCTTTACCTAAGATTTTTACGAAAAGGGTTGGGTCAACTACACCTTGGTTAAAGCCTTTGGACTTAAGATAAATCGAAAGTCTCTCGTACTAAGCTCGAGGAGCTTGTTTAAGTCCATAAAGAGCTTTCTTTAACCTAAGGACATGATCGGGTTTGTCTAAACTTTCGAAACCGGGGGGTTGACTAACATAAACTTCTTCTTTAATGTATCCATTTAAGAATGCAGATTTCACATCCATTTGAAACAACTTAAATCCTCGATGTGCTGCATATGCTAATAGCATTCGAATGGACTCTAATCTAGCTACTGGGGCATAGGTCTCGTCGTAATCTAAACCTTCGACTTGACTAAACCCTTTAGCAACTAGTCTAGCTTTATTTCTAACTACTTCACCTCTATCATCAATTTTATTTCTAAACACCCACCTTGTTCCAATGATTGTTTTATCTTTAGGTGGTGGTACTAATTCCCATACTTTGTTCCTAGTGAATTGAGCCAACTCTTCTTGCATTGCAATAATCCAATCGGGATCAAGAAGAGCTTGGTCAATAGTTTTGGGTTCAATTTTAGAAATCAAGGATATTTGACTAAGGTTTCTGTATGAGACTCTAGTTCGAACTCCTAGACTTGGATCACCTATCACTTGGTCGATAGGATGATTCGTTTGAGTCCTAGTTGGATTTGGGTTTGAGTCTACAACTTGATCCATAGGATGACTCGTTTGAGTTCTAGTTTGATTGGAGTCATCTATCACTTGGTCGATAGAGTGACTTGGTTGACTTAGGTTAGGATTAACACTAGACCTAATCTCTGGATCAGAGTTAGGTCTAGTATGAGTCGGTTCGCTAATTGGGGTTGCCGGGGGTTTTGTAGGTTCGTGTCCTTCATCAAATACTACATTGATAGTCTCCTCGACTCTAAGGGTGTCGTGGTTATATACTCTATAAGCTCTGCTTGTAGTCGAGTATCCTAGAAAGATTCCAGTCGTGGTTTTGGATGTAAATTTCCCTAGGTAATCCTTAGTGTTTAGGATATGTACCTTACACCCAAATACCCTAAAGTACTTGATGTTAGGTATTTTATCGTGATAAATCTCGTATGAGGTCTTAAGGTGCCTCTTTACCATAAGGATTCTATTTTGGACATAGCATGCCGTATTCACGGCTTCGGCCCAAAACCTATCGGGTAGGTTATACTCATTAAGCATTGTCTTAGCGGCTTCTTGTAGGGTTCTATTTTTGCGTTCTACTAGGCCATTTTGTTGTGGAGTTCTAGGGCAAGAGAACTCATGGTGGTATCCATTTAGGTTACAGAATTCTGTAAACCTATGGTTTTCGAATTCACCACCATGATCAGTCCTAAGTCTTTTGATTTTAATGCTTTGTTGATTTTCTATTAATTTAAATAGATTGATTAATTTGATCTAGGGTATCACTTTTGTGTTTGATGAACCTAACCCAAGTAAATCTAGAATAGTCATCAATTATGACTAAGCAGAATTTACTTCCGTTAAGTGACTTAGCTCCGTGTGAATCAAATAGATCCATGTGTAGGAGCTCAAGCACACTTTTGGTTCGTTCTTGACTAGTTAGTTGATGTTGTGTCCTAGATTGTTTACCTTGTTGACAAGCATTACATATTTTATTATCCAAGTTATTGAGGTTAGGCAAACCTCTAACTAAGTCACTCTGACTCATCTTGTGGATGAGTCTTGGGTGTGAGTGACCGAGTCGTCGGTGCCACAACCATGATTCCTCTTGCCGTGTCATAAGACACTTAGTTGAGGAGTTAGTTAAGTTAATAGTGTAAATGTTTTTATTTCTAGTTCCCTTAAGAATTGTTTTAGAGGTTTCGTTTGTATTAATTACGCATTCGTTTCTAGAAATATGACCTTATAGTTATTATCACACAATTGGCTTACACTGAGAAGATTATATTGAAAATTTTCTACTAATAAAACGTTTTGAATGACAAAATTTGAGTTAAGCTCAATATCACGATCCAGATGATTTTGAGCTTGCCGTTATTTCGAAGGCTACCGATCCTTGTCGTTTGAATCGAAGCTTGAAACTTGAGTTGATCCCGGTCATGTCGGGAGCAACCAGCTCAACATCCATTGATCCTACACGCAAGGTAGTTGGATCGGATATTGGATTTATTAAAAATTGGTTGAAAATTATTAACCTAAATCATCTCACCCATGTCTACATGATCAAACATGTTAATCCTACATGTTCTTGTGAGATGACTTCCAATTTTAGTTGAATTAAATTTAATGACTTAAACACTTGTCAACCTTGCGTTAGATTCGGATTTGACCTTAGGCTCATCAAGTCACCTTTTCAAGATCATGGCTTCCAGGTCGTGGCGAGGCACAGAGGCCTTCTTTGATCAGAACAACGACCACTTCCTTAGACAAAGCCATTTTCAAGAAAATAGAGACTTGACTCACCTAAGACCACTTCCTGGTCTAACTAGTCTAGGATACGGCGAGGTAGCTTTAACTAGTTCCGCTCGGTCAAGTGCACCGAACTAGATACGCCTTATCTAGCCTGAATACACAAGACTCCGCTTTCCTAGCGTACTATCATCTCGCCGCATCCTGGTACTATGTTATCAAGTATTGACGAGTTATAGTCCTATCTAACCATTCTAAAAAGAAAAATAAAAACCTAAGCATGCAATTTCTAAGTTAAAACACAAACAAATTTTGTACTAGCTCCCCCTGGACCGTTGAATCGATTCGGTCTCTCCACATAGTGGATTTGGTCCTTGGGAACCCAGTACTGGTTTGATCCTAAGTTTGAAATTAAGGTGGTCTTAGGGGCCCATGCTTGGACACCTTTTTTATGTCTACTTACGATTGACATATACGACTTATTGGTCGTGTTTGAGCTAAACCCTAGCCCGACCTTGTTGTACACGACCCTTTGCGATCCAAGTAGGAGGTCAAGTCCTTTGGATCCCAAAGTAAACCTTTCCAACGTATTCCTAAGATCTTCAACTTGACTTTTCAAGAGTGAGTTCTCAACTTCGAGTTTTTCAACCCGAGTTGAGTCCTTCTCTTGAACTCGACTAGTCGAAGAGGTTAGGGAGACCTCGTGTTTGAGGAGTTTAACTTCCTCAACCAGGGTCTCGACCTTGGACTCGGACTTAGCTAACTTTATATTTAAAAACTTAATTGCACTATAAAGTGTGGTAATAAGAGAGCGACTTACCTTGAGTTTATCTTTTGAACCGGATGTGTATCCGTGGCTTGTCTTGAATAGTGCTTCGCAGTCCGACTCATCTTCGATTTCCGATTCACGTTCCGGTTCCGACTCCGTCTCCGATTCCACCGGTTTAGCCATAAGGACTCGATCATTGTCTTCTTCCTCGGAAGCTTCTTCCCAAGTAGCGTTGAGTGCCTTTTTGTATTTTGGTGCCTTGCTCTTGAGTTTTGGGCATTCGGACTTAATGTGTCCAAACCTGTTGCATTCATAACATCTTATGTTTGAACTTTTAGGCTTACCTTCATTGGGTCGAGTGACGGCTCGTTTTCGGCCCTTGACTATCCTCCGAACTAGGTTGACTAGTTCGGCTTCCATTTCCGAGTCGACCTCCGAATCCGACTCATCCTCTTCTTCCTTCGGAGGTGGCTTGCTAGCGGTTTTCTTCTTTGAACCTGCAAATAAAGCTATACCTTTCTCGGGTTCCGAATTAGACTGCTCATGAAGTTTAAAATCAGAAAAAAGTTCATCTAATCTAAGTTTAGAAAGATCCTTGGAGACCTTGTAGGCATCGACCATGGATACCCACAAGGTAGTCCTTGGAAAGGAGTTTAGGACATACCTTATAAGATCGCGGTTTTCGACCTTTTGCCCGATTGCGTGTAGGTTGTTGACTATGTCCTGGACTCGGGCGTGAAGTTGCATCGCGGACTCGTGTTCCTGCATTTTTAGGTTATATAGTTTATTGAATAGAAGATCATGCTTACATACCTTGGCTTCATCGGTCCCTTCGTGTAGCTCCACTAGTTTTGTCCAAAGGTCCTTTGCGCTTATGAAGGGGCCGACGCGATTTAGCTCTTCCTTGGATAAGACGCATTGGAGGATTTGTGTTGCCTTGGCGTCGGCTTCGACTTGTCGTTTTGTCGCAATGGTCCATTGATCATAATCCAAGGAGTCACCCACTTCATTAGTCGGAAGTGTGAAACCCGTTTGGATTATGATCCACATCTCGATTTGGGTTTTGAGAAAGCATTCCATCCGACCCTTCCAATAATGGAAGTCATCTCCATTGTAAAACGGAGGTCGGACGGTGCTAAAACCCTCGAGATGGGCCATTAGAACAAAAGACATAAGGAGACGAAGACGAAGAAACTAGCAACGACAAAAACACAAAAAAAAAGGTACCAAGACTCGCGTCTTGGATTAGTAGTGCGGGAGAAAAAAATAACAAAGCGAAATAAATCTGAAATAAACAGAATTAAAAAGAAAAAAAATCTGTAAAATGGCTAGATTGGTGGTTTCACCAAATCTTAGCAACCCCCGGCTCTGATACCAATTGTTGGATCGAAGCGGATCGCTAGAGGGGGGGTGAATAGCGATAAAACCTTTTTCTTTTCTTTTCGTTCGGTAGACAATTAAACGCAGCAGAAATGTAAATAAAAACTAAATGATACAAATAGTTTTTTTACTTGGTTCGTAGCCTTCGGCTACTACTCCAAGGCCCTAACGGTCCTAGACCGTGTACGGAGGGCAATTCACTAAAACACTCATCCTCGTTGGAGGTAGGAGTTTTACGATTACAAAAACCTTCGAAGCACAAGATAGAGAGACAAACCCTCTCTTCTATTAAAATGAAATGCAACGGTAGAAAGCCTCGATTAACAAAAGAAATGACAAAATAAGATTATACCAACAACTCGAAGATAGGACTTAAACTAGGGTTGTTGGCAGCACTTCGTTGTTGTAGAGTCATCGGAGAGTCGCAGTGTTGCGGAGGCTTTTGAGCACTTAGAATTGATGATGAAACCCTAGGTTAGGACCTCCTTTTATAGCCTTTAAGCCCCTCATCGAATGGGTCTTCAACCAATAGGAATTGGGCACAAAACTCCTTGAAAAATGGTGATAAAGCTTGACTCCTCGAGGCTGATTTTTGATCATCGGTTGAACTGATTTCTTGGCCGGTTGAACTGATGGCTCAGCAGTTGAACTGATCCTTGGCCGGTTGAACTGATGGCTTAGCAGTTGAACTCATTTTTGGTCGGTTGAACTGATTTTTAGACTTTTCGACTGTAATAAAGAGTTAGCTCGAAATATAAGTGAATTCGACGACCACTTGCCATCCGATCTCAACATAGACCTTTCATGGGAAGTCTTGGTCGGATCGTCACCTAAGGATGTCCCCGTATGGAGGACTCGACCTTACTTACACTCACTCACACGAGCTTACCTCAACATTTACCTTTGAAGTCTTGCTTTCGGTCTCCACCTGATTCCTTCGGCTCCCTCCGAAGTCCTCCCGGTGTCGCCCGACCACCGCGGCTTCCTCCGGGTGTCGCTAGCCTTTAGCTCCAGCTATAGCAATCTTCTGCACACTCGATTCAGCTCGTGAAATAACGATATGAGCTTAACTTTGTATCGTTTGCTATAATCAAAACTCAGGTTCGACTTAGGTGCCTACTGCACCAACACAATCGTGATCTAGGCCAATTGCACCAACACATACTCGCGATTTACTATTCATCTGTGATTTTTCTTCTTCCCATGGACACAAAGCAGAATAGAGGTGGAGAAGACATCGACGATTCTTGTCGTCAAGCTTCCATTTCTCTCAGATCATCAGAATTGGATCACCGAAGAGGGAAAGGGGTTTCCCTCCTTCTCCATTGACCAATTCCAAGCTACCATCAGCTTTCCACAGCTTTCTTTGACCATGTGACTTCCACCGTCGTTGATCCTCCACTAAGCCAATTCAATCATCACCAGACTTCAAGAAGCAGCACGGGGATTCCCTACTCCTTCAAGAAGATCGAAGCCACCTTCCTTTCATTTATTTTATCATCAATTCGACATGAGTGGAACAACATATGAGTTCATTACCATCGATGATCTTCCCCTATTTCTCTTCATTCTTTCTCCGATCATGACTGAAATCTGAACTTGGGGATTCCCTCATTTAGTTTGTGAGATGTTATTCTTGATCTAGCATTCTTATTTTGTGGAATTGTAATTTGAATTTCCTTATTTCTTGTTCTTCCATTTACATTTGGTTAACTGATGATTTGATATTGCTTTTCATTATTGTTTAGTTGATTGATGGATTAGGGTTAGATTTGTTGGTGCAATCGACCCAAGCCACGATTGACCAGACTCGAGTAGGGTTTTGATGTTTGATAATGGGAATTGGGTATGGAGGATAATATGACTATGGGATGGCATGGGACATCCATAGTCATATGGAAGTTGAGTATAGAAAGTCCAACTAGGAGTTGGCAAGGGAGAAATCCAAGTCGGTCAAGGGTGATCGGACACTTGGTGTTGGAAAATCCAACTGAAAGTTGGCAAGGGAAACCCAAGTCGGTCAAGGTTGACCGAACACCTGGCACGAGGAGAGTGAAGTCTTAGTAGGTCAAGAGTGACCAGATGACTAGGAAAGTGAAGTCTCGACAGGTCAGGGAGACCGTGCTTAGCAAGGGAACACCTGGCTGATTAGGGAGATCGAGCTTGACAGTGGAAGTCCTAGCAAGTCATGGTTGACTGGATGCTAGGCAAACGAAGAAAGTCCAAGTGGATACTTGGCAAAGGAAAAGTCCAAGGATGGAGCCTTGATAATGAAAGTCTTGGAGGCATGACCTCTTGGCAATGGAAGTCTCGGTGGTACGACCTTTTAGCAATGGAGAAGTCCCAGAGGTGCGACCTCTTGGCAAAGTTAGACCCATTAGCATGACGAAGTTGACAGAAGCACTTGAAGGCTAGCACGAGGGTGAACGAGTCATGGAAGACTCGGATGGATCCTAGAGGTGTGAGGCTGATGGAAGTGGCTTGAAGGCTTAGGTCTAGGCTAAGGGTACTCGGTAGTATGACTAAGTTGATGGAAGCACTTGAAGGCTAGCGCGAAGAGTGAAAGAGTCATGGAGGACTCGGATGGACCATGAGGGCATGAGGCTGATGGAAGTGGCTTGAAGACTTAGGTCTATGCTATGAAGGAATCATACTTGATGTGTTAAACCTCGGTTCTGAGGTTTAACAGTCGACTGGAGGATTTGCCCAATCGACTGGACTAATGTGGCCGACTCTCGCCCAAATTTTAGACTGGGTGCTCGGCACTGTGCGGCTCAAGAAAAATCCATGGCGCTCAATAGTCGATTGTTGTAGAGAGGAAGTCAATTGGCTATTGTGAGCTCGAGACTCAGACTAAGTGCTTGGTATTTAGTGAGTCGGCAAACGAGCTAGGTGCTTGAGCAGTCAACTGGCTGTTGGTGCTCGGGAAGTCTGAGGAGTTGCTTGGGTGATTGAGAAATAGTAGCTCTGATAAGCAGTCGACTGTTGTGGTAAAGCAGTCAACTAGAGGCTTGATAGCGACATGTCATAAGGAAGGCACACTTGACCAATGCCTCAACTACGACTTAGTCGAGGTGGCACCTTGACTAATGAAGTTATCGTCGAGCAGTAATGGTCAGAAATCAGCCCCGACAGAAGCCTATAAAGGAAGGAGCTCGGTGGATATTTCAGCAGCGATTCTTTGGGGGATTTGAAGAATAAGTGCAAGTGCAATTTCAAATCTTGAAAGCATTCCACAACAACTAAATCTACAAGCAAACACACCCCTATGTTGTAAAGTGTTATTTACATTCTATTTTTGTCTTGTATTGTATTTGGTTTTTCTTATTGTTGTAAGATATTGTAAGAGGTTTTTCCATCTTTGGTATCATACTAAGAAGGATAGGTTTTAGTGAGGGTAGATCACTAAGCATCACCGTGGAGTAGGAACCATAGTTCCAAACCACGTAAAAAATGTTGTGTTCGTGTGTTGTATTTGTCTTGTATTCTTTTTTGTATTGTATTTTTGTATTTCACTGTGCTAACATTTTGTAGAGATGAACACGAATGTAATCAAAGCACGAAATCGAGAAATCGCTATTCACACCCCTCTAGCGCACCAACGGTCCCAACAAGTAGTATCAGAGTGAGGCTGCTCTTCAAGGACTAAACGTCGGAAGAAGCAAAAGTGCTAGAGGAGTAGAAGAGTGGAGCCTACTGATGGATTCGACTATGACATCCACATTCCTCTACCATTCAATCAAGAAGACTTTTCACCTTGGAGCGTGAGGATGGAGATGTTCCTCATGATGGACATCGAGCAATGGTTCATCTTGATGGAAAGGTTCGAGCTCCCTTTGACAATAAGGGGAGGATTCTTAAGAAAAAGAAGTGGATGGAGGAACTGTTGGGTTTCCCCAGGCACCGACGTGGGTGTTGTGTTCGAACATGTTTCATAAACATGCACACAACGGAAGAAAAATAAGTAATAAACTATTTATTACAACACACACACCACACACATGCAAAGGATACAACATGTGTAGACATAATCGCCGTTTCAAATTTTGCAATAAAGGAAAACTACTCTAGGTATACCTGACGTATTACGTGAAGCGGGAATGACATCATCCGAGCGACACTTGCAAGTCTTGCCTCTATCTGTATCCACGCCGAGTATCGTCGGGATAGCTTCAACAAGCTACGAGCCCCGTCTTCACAAGAGTTACTAGTCTCGCGTCGAAGACGTTGTGATCCGAGAGATGATCACAATCCGAATCAAAATTGGATCCAAAAACAAGTTCCACGAACTCGCTTCTCGGAAGTGATTTTCATCAACCAATTGATGAAACCTTGATTCTCTACCAAAGGGGATTGCTGAAGATCCAATCCCTGACAAGTAGGTCACTGTCAGAGTGCAAAACGTCGACCAAATGACCTCTCCACGAAGAGGATAGCAAGCTATCCAAAACTGGATAGCTTGTTTTGGTAGAGGAGATGGTCGGACAAATAAGTGGTCAACTGCTCCTTGGTCACCGCTGGATAAGGGAGGTTAGCCGGTAGCTGAGGATGGCTGGAGGGCTGCTGGCGGCTGGTGGTTGGCCGACGGCAAGGAGAAGGGGCGACCACAACAAGTTGGACGACACCAATGGGTTGGGCGGCAACACCAAGGGAGGAGAAGAAGGAAAAAAACGGCTAGGGTTTCCAAAACCTAAGTCATCGTATGCTCATAAAACATTTAAGCCGTGATTTTATAGAGAACACATTCTCCTAACAGTTATTGGCTCATAACCAAAATCCGTTAACCCGCTCCATTAACTTAAGTTAAAATAAACCAAACCGTGTTGGTCTATTTTAAGTTAAAATGAACCGAACCAATTTCGGTTCATTCATTTAAAACAAACCAAACCACTTTAATTTATTTTCCACCATTGGATTAGAACCAAACCAATTTGGTTCATCCATCATGTCTTCATAAGACTTGGCCCATCCATGCTTCCGATGCGACTAAAACAATTTCATGCTCACTCCATGTTTGGTCCAACCAAACCAAGTCTCTCTCGATCTGAGAATCCCATTCTCAAACTCATTTTAAATCCTTCGTATAACACTCGTAGTGCGTGTGACCAAATAAGTTTCCAATTTATGTTGGCCATCTATAATTAATAATTAATTATAGAACGATTATGAGTGGCACCTAGTAGTACATCATGATCCCCAATTAATCGAAAAATCAACGGTTGATCCCAGAACGCTTCTGAAACCCTTTAGCAGCTACGGTGAAATGTGCCCCATTCTCTTCACTCATCTTATACCCACTTGGTTCAAGACATGGTCTATGTATCAGTCCCCACTAGGCTGACCACGTCACACCTAGCCCAAGTATTACTTCCTCGTCCTCCGGATTCTAGTTACTACACATGTATCCAAGAGTACCATACTCTAAACATGTAATGCTTTGGCCAAAGACTTTAGTAACAATCCGATGAGAGACCATAGGGTATACATCTCATAAGGAGTGGTGAATCCTCTGTAGGTTATTCAAATGCCTTCAGCCACTTCGACTTATACCCAATCATCCCGGGTCCACATCTCCTCGGAGATGTTTGCTTAAGATGTCAAATCATAAGTCTGCATGACCAAGATGACTTGAATACCGCAAGTCGAAGGAACATCGCACTTAAGCTACAGTAAGAACTTCATTGACATATCCATATATGCAGAGAACCATATGAAGTCTTACAGCTAGTCACTCCAATGAATTAGTTACTATAACTAGCATCCACGGTTAACTCCGGACATCCCAATGTCTCCAACCAGTGAGAAATAGCTACTTAGATAAACAAAAGAGTATAACTCGTGTCAGTCTCAACATAATTGATGGTGTCCGAATACATTAATTCATCGACTAGGGATAATTCCAATACATCACAATTACACATGTAGAGATACTCACTAGTTGTGATCCAATCACAAATTCTCTCATGCTATGAATTGTATTGCGGGCATTCAGTAAATGAGTTTAAGATCCAATCAAATATATGAAAACATGTATACTCAAATAGTGAATCTTTATTTATCAAATAAATGGTACAACCATAAGGCTATTGCCTTAGGACATCTCTCATATACAACTAACAAACTCCCACTTGGCCTAATGTCAATCGCCACGGTATCCAATACCATAAACTCTAACATGACCCTCAAACTTACTTTGAGGTAAGGCCTTAGTTAAAGGATCCACTAAGTTCCTTTTAGTGAGAATCTTCTCGATTTGTATTTCCTTCCTACTAATGATCTCTCTGATCAGATGATAGCGGCGAAGAACATGTTTGGATCATTGATGAGACCACATCAAGTTCAGAGATGAACTTCTTGATCTAAACCGCTTCCTTTGCTGCTTTCAAAGCTACAATGTATTCTGCCTCAGTGGCAGAATCCGCTATAGTGTCTTGCTTGAAACTTTTCCAACTTATTGCACCTCTATTCAAGGTGAATATGTGCATAGACTGAGACCTGAAATCATCCTTGTATGTATGGAAGCTGGCATCTGTATACCCGCATATTTTCATATCACCTTCTCCATATATTAGGAATACATCCTTAGTTCTTCTTAAGTACTTAAGGATTATCTTAATAGCCTCCCAATGATCCATTCCTGGATCAGAATGGTATATGCTTGTGATGCTCAGAGCATATGATGTTGGATCGAGAAGCGTCGCTAGAGGGGGGGTGAATAGCAAACGTAAATCTTTTCGTTCGTTCGTTCGATACACGAGTAAGCACAGTGGAAAATAAAGAGACACATTTATTTTACTTGGTTCACAACCCAACGGTTGCTACTCCAAGGCCCTAACGGTCCTAGACCGCGTACGGAGGGCAAAGCCCTATAACGTCTCCTCCTCGTTGGAGGTAGGAGATAACGATCACAAAATCGAAAGTACGAGGATGAGGCAACAAGCCTACCTCACCTTGTTACGAATAAAAACAAAGAATACAATAGCAATAGAATATGTTACTTGTTGCTGCTGCCGACGAAGAGGATGAGAACTTGTCGTCGCATCGGTGTTATGACGGTGTTGGAGCTTTAGCGTTGTAGGAGCACTTGAGAATAAACTTGATGATGTTTGGAGTTGGAATCCTCCCCTCCTTTTATAGATTTTGGCCTCTGAATACGTCTCCTCATCTTTCGGAACAGATCACGAAGTTGTACAAATTTTATCGTGAAGTGGCCACGTCAAACGTTATCCGTTTTGACCTAGCACAAAGGTTGATTAAATCGCCATCGATCGTGATGCCTCCCATCGGATCGTGATGAGCATCAATCGGCGCCCAATGTCCATCATTGCCGGCTGCCACTGTTGGAGATTTGACGCCGCTAGAGGGGGGGTGAATAGCGTAGATGACCGTACGTAGATGGAATTCTTTCGCGTTCGATCGTCTACAATCTTGTTAGCACAGCGGAATAGTAATAACAAATAAATATAACAAGATACAATCACAACACGCACGATATAACGTGGTTCAGAACCGAACCGGTTCCTACTCCACGGATCGGGCTCAAATGAGCCCTAGCGATGCCAATCACACACCACTATCAAATAACTCCTTCTCGGAACAATCCGGAGGTGGAGAAACCTCGTACAATAGTGATTACAACAATAATCAAAAGCTACAAGCTAAGACAATGAAATACAAAGCAATACAAGTAAAGAAAACACTTTACAAATGCTCTTGGATGCTTGATCGCTTGGTTGCTTGATGTCAACTTGGAGACCACGATTTGCGTGCAAATCGCCCCAAAAGCCTCAAGAAACCGATGCCAAAATCCTTCCGTCGAGCTCCTTTTATCCTTGCGCGACACGGATTTTCCGCCTATCGATCATTGCCATAAGTCACCCGATCGTGATGCTCTGTTGTCGTGAGACAACGGCTCGATCCACGCCTGGAAAAACTCCAGCGGATCTCTTGGCGATCGCCAACATTGGCGATCGGCCCGCCAATGCGTAATCGATTGCCCGATCGGCTCACGGGCGTTCGTGCTTGACACTCGGTGGCGATCATTGCCATCCCTTAGCGCGATCATTGCGAGCCATCGATCGGTTGCTCCCATGAGCGATCATTGCCGAGCAATCCCGGCTCTAACTGGCGGTCGAACTCAAGTCGACTCACGATGGTCGAACCGCCATAATGCGGTCATTTGCCAACCTCAAGAATGAGGTTTTAACCCAAGTATGGTGCCCCCATACTTGCTAGACCACCCTTAGCCTAGACCTAAGCCTTCTAGCCACCTCCATCAGCCTCACGTCTCTCGGATCCCTCCAAGTCATCCATGACTTGTTCATCCATCGCGCTAGCTTCCAGGTGCTTCCATCGGCTATGTCATGCTAACGGTGTCTACACCGCCAAGGCACATTGGACTTACGCCGCCAAGACTCCGCTTGGACTTTACGCCGCCAATATCAATCCCCTTGGACTTCTCAAATGCCAAGACTCAAGCTTGGACTTTCCCTTGCCAACCCATGTTGGACTTTCCATGCCAAGACCCATGCTTGGACTTTCCATTTGCCAAGACCCATGCTTGGACTTCTCATTTGCCAAGACCCATGCTTGGACTTCTCATGCCAAGTGCTCAAGACTTGGACTTTCCCAATTGCCAAGTGTCCCACTTGGACTTTCCATGCCAAGTACCCATGACTTGGACTTTCCCTTGCCAAGACCCATGCTTGGACTTTCCCATAATCACATGGTCAACCCTGGTCAACCATCAAGTCAATTATAACCTGGGTCAATTGTATAAACAATCTCCCCAACATATTAACCGACATTAATGTCAAACATCAATGTCAAACCTATGTCTAACATACTTTGTCAAACATACTTTGTCAAACATCAAAACATCACTCGAGTCAAACTCAGAATTGATGTGACCTGGGCCGATTGCACCAACAATCTCCCCCTTTTTGATGTTTGACAAAAACCAAATAAAACCATGAGTTAGAACACTAACTCAAATCCCACACTCACCAAATGTTCTCCCCCAAACATTCAAGTGAAAAAGTAAATCAAATGTTCTCCCCCAAACATTCTCCCCCTTTTTGACTAACATCAAAAAGGTTTTCTCTCCAAGGAGGTCAATGTCTCATGTCCCAATGAGATCTTACAATCTCCCCCTTGATCAAAAATACCTAGGATGCCTACCATCTTCCTAGTGATAAGTCCCATATCACTCAAGAGAGGCACTCCTATCTCACTCTCCCAATTTCCAAATTGGGTATCAAACACCCATCAATTTTCAATTGATAACATTCTCCCCATAAAAAAAAACATCCATCATCCCAAGATGGATACCTCCCCCTAAAGGCTTGCTCCCCCTTGACCATTGCACCAACAATGTCCTTGGAAAGCCCCTAAGCCAATAGGAACTCTAAACCATCAAAATTAAGGTTCTAAGTTCAACATAGAACTTTTACTCACCCTAAATTTGATACTTTGACCTAACACAACTCCTAATCCATATCCAATAGATTTTCACCCTTCATAATGCTTCCCAAAGCATATCCTAGGGTTAGGAGTGGTTAGGAACCTTTACCATAGCTGAACACGGGCTAAACAAACCTTGTTAACCCGAAATCAGACCTGGCAGTCGACTTCTGACAGTTATCAGTCGACTGCCACTCTCATCAGTCGACTGCCACCAATGGCAGTCGACTGGTAGCTGAATTTCCCGAAATTCAACTATCAGAATCCAATTTCAGAAAATCATAACTAATTATACGTATATCGAAAAATCACTAAATTTGATACGTATAATATTTATGACTAAAACAATGGGTGAAAAATGTTTGAAAAATATTTTACCCATAAAATAGTGAGTTTGATACAAAACTCAAAACCATTGAAATTTTCAATGTTTTGGCCCTATTTTGTATCAACTTCATCAATGGTGATTGCTATCAAAAGATAGACTTCACCAAGGTTTTCTAAATTGATTTTAAAATGATTTCAAAACCTTATTTTGGATCATATTCCTTGGGCTCTAAGTACATGACTTGTACACAAGCTTTCCCAATGATCCACCAATAAAATTAGATGAGTTTTGGTTCAACTAGATGCAAAAACTATGCACCTTGAACTCAACTCATATCCTAGCATCTCACATGTATCTAGGATGTATAAATACACATACATGTCAATTGGATGTGAGATGTGGGTTTTGTTCTCTTAACCTAGGATTTCATGCATTTTTCTAAGGCAACTCTACTTGATTCCCTTATAAATGGGACTCCAAGTCATGCTATAGTCCTTAAATCAATTTTAATCAATTTAGATGCATGAAAATGATCATGGCATAATAATAGAAAAATAAATCATGGCCAATGATCATGATGTCATGGCATAAAATAAGATCTAAAACCACATGACATTTACCTAAATCCTAAACATGAACATGACATATAGAATGATTAAAAAATAAGCATGATGTCATGGCATGTTATATGGCAAACAAAGCATGACATATAAAATATATAGGTATAGTAATACCTAAATTTTAATATTAATTGCCATTTCATATAATTAATTATATTTTGCCATATTTCTAGTTTTCTCCCAAGTGTGCCAAAAACCCAAAATGGCACACTAACCTCTAAACCTAAATTGTGCCAAAATGATCATTTTATCAAACTTCATAATTAATATTGGCACATCCTAAAATCTTTTAGGATTAAAGACTCAAATGTATTTTCAAGATAACCATAACCTTGAAAATAACCTAAAGTGTCACCTTTGTTATGGTTGAGTTAACTACCCATCCAATTAAGGTTGACACACCCTAACCCATCTTAGCGTGAATCAATCACGCTCTTAGGAACCCAAAAACGATTTGAACTCCTAGGGTTACTTAGGTATTCCTTAGGGATAACTTCCCTAGATACCTTCCTAATGACCCTCCTAGGCTTGTTAGCCTTGGTCATTTGGGTCTTACCTAGGTTGACTCTAGGGGTGACTCCCCTTGCAACCTTCTTAGTGGCCACCCTAGGTTTCCTAGAAACCCTAGCCACTAGGCATACCCTTTGGTCAACTCTAGGGATGACTTCCCTAGTGACCTTGGTCTTCCTAGACCTAGTTAGTGTTCCATAATCTAATGGAACACTATGATAAGCCACCTTAGGCTTAGGTTTGTGACCCAAACCTTGCTTGCCCTTGGTTGACTTTTGACTCTTAGGTCTTACTTGTTGACTTTGACTTTTGGACCTAGAAGTTTGACCATTAGACCCTTGAAATTGATTTTGTATGTTCCTAAGGGTCTTCTCAAGTTTTTCAAGCCTTGACCTCAAGACTTGATTCTCTAATTCTAATTGCCCAATTTTAGAGTTTTGATTTAAATCATGGGCATTGGACTTTCTAGGCATATGCCTAGTCCATTTAGGATTGAACCCTAGGTGCTCTTGCACCTTTCTAATGGTCTCCTAGGTAACATTGGTCTAGTGTTATTTGACCTAGGTTTATCCTTAGATGAATTATTTTTAGGGACATTAGTCCCAAATTTCTTCCGATTATCTAAGTGAATATTTTTAGCTCCTAAGCAATATTCTCTATTTCTAGCATGCTCTTTTTGATAAATAGCAAGATTGCTAAAATTATTTCTAGCATGCTTTTGACTATAAGAATTAAAAAGAACATTATTAAAATATACCTTAGGGTTAGCCTTAGCTCCCCCTACTTGTGTAGCTCCTTCTTGCCCCTTCTTCTTCCCTCTTAGGCATTGACTCCGGTAATGTCCCGGTAGCCGACATTTGAAGCAAATCACTTGCTCCTTGCTCTTTTGTATTGAGGGACCGACATCCTTAACTTTTGGAGCCGGTGGAGCTTTCTTCACCTTCTTAGGGCACTTACTCTTGTAGTGTCCTTGCTCCCTACACTCAAAACATATAATATGAATTTTATTATTAATTGACATGCTTGAGTTACCTAGGGTGGTGGAGACCGGAATTGAATTTTGGGCTTCTTCATCTTGTCCGGATGTCGAAGCTTCTTGGTATTGCTCCGGTGTTGAGGATGGTCTCTCCTCCTCAATAATAGAAGTGGATGCTTCTTCCACTTCCTCCACCAATCCGGAAGTTGATTCCCTATCAACTTCGGACTCCTCAAGCTCTTTTGATGGAGATGTGCTTGCTTGAGCTTGAGAGGGTGTGCACTCCTCTTTTTCTTCTTCTTCTTGTTGGATTGATGATGAATTTTCGTGAAGCTTTGCCACTTGGCTCCACAACTCCTTAGCATCCATATAGTCCCCTACCATACACACAATCTCATTAGGGACCAAATCAAGAATAAATTTTACTACCTTCATGTTTTTCTCGAAAGCTTGGAGTTGATCTTCACTCCACTTCTTCTTCTTGAGGAACCCTCCCTTTGGTCCTATCGGATAGCTATATCCCTCCATTAAAATGGACCATTCTTCGAAATCCCTCATCATTAGGAAGTCCTCAATTCTTGCCTTCCATTGTCTAAATCCTTCTTGTCCATAGAAGGAATAGGGGACCGGTGTGTTGATGTCCCATCCGAGCTTGTCTTGGAATTCCATCTTTACCTCTAGCCTTTTAGCTCCCGGCGGTTAGTCCGTAGAAGAGCCCCGGGCTCTGATACCACTTGTTGGAGATTTGACGCCGCTAGAGGGGGGGTGAATAGCGTAGATGACCGTACGTAGATGGAATTCTTTCGCGTTCGATCGTCTACAATCTTGTTAGCACAGCGGAATAGTAATAACAAATAAATATAACAAGATACAATCACAACACGCACGATATAACGTGGTTCAGAACCGAACCGGTTCCTACTCCACGGATCGGGCTCAAATGAGCCCTAGCGATGCCAATCACACACCACTATCAAATAACTCCTTCTCGGAACAATCCGGAGGTGGAGAAACCTCGTACAATAGTGATTACAACAATAATCAAAAGCTACAAGCTAAGACAATGAAATACAAAGCAATACAAGTAAAGAAAACACTTTACAAATGCTCTTGGATGCTTGATCGCTTGGTTGCTTGATGTCAACTTGAGAACCCGATTTGCGGCAGCAAATCGCCCCAAAAGCCTCAAGAAACCGATGCAAAATCCTTCCCGTAGCTCCTTTTATCCTTGCGCGACACTGGATTTCCGCTATCGATCGCCGCCATAAGTCACGGTCGGTGATGCTACTGTTGTCGTGAGACAACGGCTCGATCCACGCTGGAAAAACTCCAACGGATCTCTTGGCAGTCGACTGCCAACATTGGCGATCGATCGCCCAACGCCCGTAATCGTCGATTGCCCGATCGGCTCTGCGGCGTTCTGATGCTGACACTCGGTAGCGATCATTGCCATCCTTAGCGGTCGCGAGCCATCGATCGGCTCCCCGCGGCATTGCGAGCTAATCCCGGCTCTAACTGGCAGTCGAACTCAAGTCGACTCTCGACAGTCGAACCGGCCATAATACCAGTCGACTGCCAACCTCAAGAATGAGGTTTTAACCCAAGTATGGTGCTCCCATACTTGCTAGACCACCCTTAGCCTAGACCTAAGCCTTCTAGCCACCTCCATCAGCCTCACGCCTCTCGGATCCCTCCAAGTCATCCATGACTTGTTCATCCATCGCGCTAGCTTCCAGTTGCTTCCATCGGCTATGTCATGCTAACGGTGTCTACACCGCCAAGGCACATTGGACTTACGCCGCCAAGACTCCGCTTGGACTTTACGCCGCCAATATCAATCCCCTTGGACTTCTCAAATGCCAAGACTCAAGCTTGGACTTTCCCTTGCCAACCCATGTTGGACTTTCCATGCCAAGACCCATGCTTGGACTTTCCATTTGCCAAGACCCATGCTTGGACTTCTCATTTGCCAAGACCCATGCTTGGACTTCTCATGCCAAGTGCTCAAGACTTGGACTTTCCCAATTGCCAAGTGTCCCACTTGGACTTTCCATGCCAAGTACCCATGACTTGGACTTTCCCTTGCCAAGACCCATGCTTGGACTTTCCCATAATCACATGGTCAACCCTGGTCAACCATCAAGTCAATTATAACCTGGGTCAATTGTATAAACAATCTCCCCAACATATTAACCGACATTAATGTCAAACATCAATGTCAAACCTATGTCTAACATACTTTGTCAAACATACTTTGTCAAACATCAAAACATCACTCGAGTCAAACTCGAGTCTGGTCAATCGTGACCTGGGCCGATTGCACCAACAGCCACTTCCCTGTAGTAAGAGGTTAGTACAGAAAATGGTAAATGCGACGGTTTCTAACCGTCCGATCTCGACCTAGACCTTCCACAAGAAGTCTTAGTCGGATTGCCGCCTACGATCGTCCCCATAAAGAGGACACGACCTTACCATATCTCACTCACACGAGCTTACCTCGATACTTACCTTGTAGCTCTTGCTTACAGCCTTCCACTCTATTCCTTCGGCTCCCTCCGAAGTCACTTGAGTGTCGCCCGACCACCGCGGCTTCCTCCGGGTGTCGCTAGCTTTCAGCTCCAGCTTTAGTACTTTTCTGCACACTCAATTTAGCTCGTGAGATAACGATGTAAACTTAACTTTGTGACTTTACCATAATCAAAACACAGGTTTGATTATCTGGTGCCCCTACACCAACAATTTCCCCCTTTTTGATCTATGGCAAACCAACACAAAGTTAAGGGAAATTAAAGCATAAAACAAGTATAGTAGATGATGAATGCCATTTCCAAAAACTAATGCCATTTCCAAAAACTCCCCCTTAACCAAAACTCCCCCTTAACCCTAGGTGAGTTTTGAAAGAGAAACTTTTAATTTTCAAAATTAAATTTTGTGTTACTCCCCCTTCATGTTACTCTCAAAATTAAATTTTGTGTTACTCCCCCTTCATGTTACTCCCCCTTAACTTTCACTCTTCTCCCCCTTTTGCCATAAATAAAAAATGTCGAGGTTTTTATATAAGATAGGGGTTGAAAAACAACATCGTATATGTATGCATCTTGATAAATCAACTATGAGTCTAAGCATGCGTCTAGCAGTAGTTAGAAAGATTGGTTCGAGGTGTGTCCCTCTGCACCAATAATCTAAAGGTTTATAATATAATCCTTAGGGTTAGTTTGCTCTCCCCCTTAGTTAAATATATGAAGTATAAGAGATGTAGGGGGCACTAAACTTGGGCATAAGAGTTGTTAACTACAATAGTTGAGAAAATAAGTAGCATTTTGAAGAGGTTATATTTTAAGTATATTTCAATTATCCTTAACATCTCACCCATTCTATGTGTCTCAGAATTTGTTCACCTTATATGTTTTGTGAGACGATTTTAACTTAATTAGAAATAGTCAACCTTGGGTTAGATTCAAATTTAACCTTTAGATCGTTAAGTAACTTTTCGAGAAACTGGCTTCCAGGTCATGGCGAGGCACAGGGGCCTTCTTTGATCTGAACAATGACCACTTCCTTAGACAAAGCCAAATTCAAGAAAATATCACTTAAGTCACTTAGGGTTACTTCCTGGTCTAACTAGTTTAAAATACGACAAGGTAGCTTCAGCTAGTTCCACTCGGTCAAGTGCACCAAGCTAGATATGCCTTATCTAGTTCGAATACACGAGACTTTATTTCCCTAACATACTATCATCTCGCCACGTCCTGATATTATGTTGTCAAGAGTTGACTAACTATTTTCCCTATCTAGCCGTTCTAAAAATTAAAGTAAAATATGTAATGGTTTTGCTAAGTAAGCGGGTATACTATTTTAGTGTTAGCTCCCCCTGGACTATTGAACCAATATGGTCTATTCAAATAATGAATTTGATCCTGGGGAATCCAAAACTTATTAGTCCTTATATGTGAGTTCAATAAAACCTTTGGGACCCATGCTTGGACTCTTTGATGACTACGATTTACGATAGACATATAAGACCTATTCGTAGTCGTTGACCTAAATCCGAGTCCGGCTTTGTTGTACACGACTCTTTGGGTTCCAAGTAGTCGGTTAAGGTTCTTAGATCCCAACGTGAACCTTTCTAACCTAGCCTCAACCTCTTGAACTCGGTCTTTCAAGAGAGAATTCTCCTCCTCAAGTTTTTCAATTTGGGTTGAGTTTCCCTCTTGAACTTGACTAGTTGAAGAGGTTAGAGTAGCCTCTTGCTTGAGAGTTTCAACCTCCTCAAGTAACGACTCAACCCTAGACTCGGACTTAGTTAATTTTCTAGTAAGCATTTTAATTGTACTGTAAAGCGTATAAATTAGTGAGCGGCTAACCTTAATTTTCTCTTTTGGTCCGGCTTTGAGTTGCTTCTCGAAGTAGTCCTCGAGTTCAGAGTCGGTATTGTAATTGGACTCAACTTCGGATTCTGACTCGGACTCCTCCGGTATTTCCATGTAAGCTATGTCTTCTTTGTTGTCCCAAGATGCATGGAAAGCCTTCTTTTGATTTGATTTGAATTGTGCCCTCTTTTGGTTCTTTAGTAGCCTCCTTTCCCTCCGAACGATCTTTCGCACCATGTTCACTATTACCTCCACCTCTTCAGATTCGGACTCTGATTCGTCTTCGGGTTCGAGTCCATCTTCTTGCCTAGTAGGTGACTTGCTTTTTTGTCCTGCAAGTAGAGCAATACCTCTCTCGGCCCGGACCATGTTAGTTTGCTCATGAAGTTCAAACTCAGAAAATAATTCGTCTAACCTAAGCTTCGAAAGGTCCTTAAAGACCTTGTAGACATTGACCATGGATGCCCACAAGGTAGTCCTAGGAAAAGCATTTAAAGCGTACCTTATAAGCTCCCGGTTCTCTATGGCTTGCCCGATTGAGTGAAGACCGTTGATGATATCTTGGATTTGCGCATGTAGTTGGGCGGCGGTCTCGCAATCCTGCATCTTTAGATTGTACAGTTTATTTAAAAGTAAATCTATTTTACATACCTTAGCATCGGGCGTCCCTTCGTGTAGATCAATCAATTTGTTCCAGAGGTCTTTGGCGCTAATGAATAGTCTGATGCGGTTGAGTTCCTCCTTGGACAAGACGCATTGCAATATTTGGGTTGCTCTTGCATCGACTTCGATTTGCCTCTTGGTTGCATTTGTCCACTTGTTAAAATCTAAGGGCTCCCCTTGATTATTGGTGGGTAGAGCAAAGCCGGTTTGGATTATTATCCAAGTCTCGACTTGTGTTTTCAAGAAACACTCCATCCGACCATTCCAATAACGGAAATCATTTCCGTTAAAGAAAGGAGGTCGGGCGGTGCTATACCCCTCAATGTGAGCCATTAAGTATCTTACAAAACACGAATAAAAACCAAAGAGAATTCCAAGACTTGGTCTTGGATTAGTAGTGTGGGAAATAATAGGAAATAAACAGAAATAAATAAGAGAAATAAGAAACTAACAAAAACTAGAAACTTACGACCTTCGATGTCCCCTAAAGGGTACTAAACGTTGGATTTTGGGGCTGGAAACAGCTTGTTACAAGAGTAAACCCTTATAAGAAATGTAGATCTTTCAGAGAGCTTCGATTTGGTAGGTAGATCGTTTTGTGAGTCCACTTGTGCGAAAAGTTACGACCATTTTACCGTCGACTACTCCGAAAGAGAATGCTTGCACACACACAACCAAAAGATGCATACCAAGACTTCGTCTTGGATTAGTAGTGCGGGAGGAAAAAACCTAAAAAAAAATGCGACTCGAAAAATACGAAAAGAAAACCAAAACGTGCTAGATTGGTGGTTTCACCAAATCTTAGCGCCCCCGCTCTGATACCAATTGTTAGATCGAGAAGCATCGCTAGAGAGGGGTGAATAGTGAACGTAAATCTTTTCGTTCGTTCGTTCGATACATAAGTAAGCACAGTGGAAAATAAAGAGAAACGTTTATTTTACTTGGTTCACAACCCAGTGGTTGCTACTCCAAGGCCCTAATGATCCTAGACCGCGTACGGAGGGCAAAGCACTATAACGTCTCCTCCTCGTTGGAGGTAGAAGATAACGATCACAAAACCGAAAGTACGAGGATGAGGCAACAAGTCTACCTCACCTCGTTACAAATAAAAACAAAGAATACAATAGCAATAGAATATGTTACTTGTTGTTGCTTCCGACGAAGAGGATGAGAACTTGTCGTCGCGTCGGCGTTATGACGATGTTGGAGCTTTAGCGTTGTAGGAGCACTTGAGAATAAACTTGATGATGTTTGGAGTTGGAATACTCCCCTCCTTTTATAGATTTTGGCCTTTGAATACGTCTCCTCATCTTTCGGAATAGATCACGAAGTGGTACAAATTTTATCGTGAAGTGGTCGTGTCAAACGTTATCCGTTTTGACCTAGCAAAGCTGATTAAATCGCCATCACGATCGTGATGCCTCCCATCGATCGATCGTCCAATGTCCGATTGCCGCCCGCCACTTCCTGCGATGGAGGTTAGTACAGAAAATGGTAAATGCGACGGTTTCTAACCGCCCGATCTCAACCTAGACCTTCCATAGGAAGTCTTAGTCGGATCGCCGCCTACGGTCGTCCCCGTAAAGATGACACGACCTTACCATCTCTCACTCACATGAGCTTACCTCGATACTTACCTTATAGCTTTCGCTTCCAGCCTTCCACTCTATTCCTTCGGCTCCCTCCGAAGTCACTCGAGTGTCGCCCGACCACCGCGGCTTCCTCCGGGTGTCGCTAGCTTTCAGCTCTAGCTTTAGTACTTTTCTGCACACTCGATTTAGCTCATGAGATAACGATGTAAACTTAACTTTGTGACTTTGCCATAATTAAAACACAGGTTCGATTATCTGGTGCCCCTGCACTAACATATGATACATCGGGCCTCGTATATAACATAACACACATGATAGATCCTATTGCGGATGCATAGGGGATCTTACTAATGCAAATCCTCTCGTCCTCTTTGCACGGACACATAGACTTCAAAAGGTGTATCCCATGCCTGATGGGAAGGAAACCTTTCTTGGATTCTGACATACTAAACCTCTTTTGCACTCGGTCTATATATGTAGATTGCGAAATACCAAGCAACCGCTTCGATCTATCTTTATAGAGCTTAATCCCGAGGATATAGGTCGCTTCTCCTAGGTCTTTCATGGAGAATATTTTGGATAACCAAATTTTAACCGATTGTAAGATAGATATATCGTTTTCTATAAGTAATATGTCATCGACATACAACACTAGGAACACGATTGCACTCCCACTAACCTTCTTGTACACACAGGGTTCATCTAGATTTTGTGAGAAATCAAACCTTTTGATTGTCTCATCAAAACGGATATTCCAGCTCCTGGATGCTTGCTTCAGTCCATATATGGACCATCGAAGCTTGTATACCTTTGTTTTATCAACCGATGTGAAACACTCGGGTTATATCATATACACGTCCTCGAGTAGGTTTCCATTAAGGAAAGCCGTTTTCATATCCATTTGTCATATCTCATAATCATAATGAGCCGCTATAGCCAGAAGCATCTGAATGGATTTAAGCATAGCTATTGGTGAATAGGTCTCGTTATAATCAACACCTTACTTTTGACGATAGCCTTTCACCACTAATCTAGCCTTATAAGTAATCACATTACCATCCATGCCGGTTTTCTTCTTTAAAACCCACTTTCACCCTATAGGATTAATGCCTTCAGGTGGGACCACCAAGTTTCAAACTTGATTTTCATATATGGAATCCATTTCTGACTTCATGTCTTCAAGCTATTTGTCCCTTTTTAAACTTTTTAGAACTTCTTCATAACTGATAGGCTCCTCATCGTCAATGAGTAACACATCGTTCGATTCGCTTACGAGAAAACCATATCTCTCAGGAATATTGTGTGTCCTACAAGATCTACGAAGATTTGGTGTCACAATAGGTTCAGCCGATGTTTCATCACTATGAGTTATCAGTTGAGGTGCTTGACCAAGTATCTCCTCAATGTCTACTGGAGTCTCTTGAGCCTCCTCAAGTTCAACGACACTCCCACTGTTTTCTTGCAAGAGAAACTCTTTCTCTAGAAACACAACATGCTTTGAAACAAACACCTTTTGTTCCACTGGATGATAGAATTGGTAACCCCTCATTTCCTTAGGGCATCCAATAAATAGACATTTATCAGACTTAGCATCCAATTTGTCTGATACAGTCCGCTTCACATAAGCAGGACAACCCCATATCTTCAAGTAAGATAAATGAGATTTCTTACTATTCCATATCTCATATGGAGTAGTAGAGACTACCTTGGTCGAGACTCTGTTTAGCAAGTAAACAACTTTCTGAAGTGCATAGCCCCAAAAGGACTTGGGAAGATTCGCGTGATTCATCATTGACCTAACCATGTCCAATAAGATTCGATTTTGCCTCTCAGATACATCATTCAGTTGTGGTGTATACGACGGAGTCCATTGAGACAATATACCATTGTCCCTTAGATAATCTAGAAACTCTTGACTCAAGTATTCACCACCTTGATCCGATCGAAGTATTTTAATACTCTTACCAAGTTGTTTCTCTACTTCATTTCTGAATTATTTGAACCTTTCAAAAGCTTCAGACTTGTGTTTCATCAAGAACACATACCCAAACCGTGAGCGATCATCAGTGATGGTAATGAAGTAGCTATAGCATCCTAGATCTTGAGTTGACATAGGTCCATATACATCAGTATGTATTAGACCAAGCAACTCTCCCACCAGTTCACCTTTTCCAGTAAAAAGTAACTTGGTCATCTTGCCCTTTAAGCATGATTCACATGTATCGTATGAATCTAATTCAAACGATTCCAGAATTCCATATCGGTGTAATTCGGACATGCGTTTCTTGCTCACATGGCCAAGACGACAATGTCACATGTAGGAGTCTAATTGATTATCTTTTCGAGAACGCTTGTTGCTTGCTTCGATATTGAAAATGTCACTAGATACGTTCAATGTATAAATACTATTGCTTAAAGTTTCAGTCCCATAAAGAACGCCATTCAAAGTTATGTAACAACAATTATTACTAAAAGTTAAATGGTACCCATTTCTATTTAAACAATAAATAGAAATGATGTTATTTATCAACGAAGGAACATAAAAGCAATTATCCAGTTCTAAGACAAGTTCTGTAGGGAGTTTCAACAAATATGTTTCGATGGCGAGTGCAGCAACCTTTGCTCCATTCCCAACACGTAAATTTGAGTCTCCCTTGACGAGTCTTCTTCTATTCCTTATCCCATGTATGTTATTATATATATATGAACCACACCCAGTATCCAATACCCAAGTGTCTAAGGAAATAGAATGACAATCAAAAATGAAGATATCTAAAGAAGATGGGGCATCGGATGTCTTATTCTTCTTCACGGGCTCAAGATAAATCTTGTAGTTTCTTCGCCAATGGCCCTCTTGCCATAATGATGGCAAGTGCCCTTTTAAGCTGGTTCTTCCTTTTTAGCCTTTTTCTTCTTCCCCTTTTGTTATTTCTTTGACTTCCTCTTAGAACCTTTCTTTGAGGAATCAACTAACTACACCGTCCCCTGCTCATGCTTCACAGAAGGCTCCACAGTCTTCAGCATGTTGAGCAGTACCACTGATGAACCTTCTTGCATCTCATAGGTGAAGAGGAGCTTTGAGACTTCGAACCTTTCGGATCTCACTTGCTCATCAAACAACTCATAAAGATGAAAGACTATGATATGAGCATCCATATGCTCATGCTGCTTCTATAGCTCGGGTACGATCGCGGCTAGCATGATGCAACTCACTAGTTCAGAATCACTCACATATTTCTGATAGGCCAATAATTGGTTTGGAGTTGCATCATCACTAGGATGAGCGGGAAGAGGCTCTTCGAGGACATTCACAAGCTTTTTAATCTTGAGAACAATTCTCAAGTTTCTAAGCTAGTCCAGGAAGTTCGGCCCAGTCAATTTATTTGAATCCAAAATGGAACGCAAATTCAAAAACATCATGATCAATCGATTAACCTAGATATACAAATCAAGCATATATGAGAAAGATGATTTAAAATGCATCAAGATACATCTATAATTCCTATTCATTTTTCAAATTTGAAAATCAAAACCCTCAAAATCAATTTGGGAGATCGTAGGTCCATTTTCGAATGGGTTGATATCCAACATAGATAAGAATAACCTCGGAGAGAGTCCAACAAGTCATTCTTAGCAATGATGGTAGGTATCAAGTATACCAATTGCATATCACATATTTGCAACTATCACAATGTGCTATCAACTAATTGAATGCTCACACATACATTGGGTTGTTAACACATTGGGTGGTAGGGGGCTGCTAGTTGGGCAGATTCCCAACTTTTGCAGTTAACACATTAACAAATATGCATCATATGCATAGCACCCAACTTCACCTCTCTTCACATCGACCTTGGAGTGAGTCCAACTAATCGATGCTCCAAGTTAGAGCCGACCCATTAATCACGAAATAGTTTTAATATGGTTAGAGCACATTTAACCAATTAGCCAGGCTTGGAGTGAGTCCAATAACCCAAACTAACGATTGACCTCTGACTCTTACCATATTAGTGTTAAACTATTCCAATGATTTGAACATGTTTAGGTTCAAGCCGGGCTTGAAGTTAGTCCAACAACCCAAAAAAGAAACGGAAATATGGTTCTAACCATATTAATGGAAGGTGTAGGCTTTAATATTGTGTAAGGGTTTTCGGGTATCATCCTCCTTTTTATGCAAATAACTATTATCTACATGGCATGGTACACGTGACATACATCTACATGTCACAACACGCATGACATAATGTTATGCATCTAATGCAATTACATGACATACAATTATGACATGTACAAATAGTTTCCTTATTTATCATAACTAATTTTGGAAATAAAATATGTTCGAGATTCGATTTCTCAAATCAAATCTTGATTAAATTAGGAAATAAATTTTCAAATCTAATCACATATTTTATTTATGGAAAATATTAATTTAGGAAATTCAAATTTAATTTAGGAAATAAATTTTCCTAAATTGTAATTTCCTAATCACATTAGAAAATTTTCAATTTGAATTTATTTACTAATTAAAATTTCCATAATTATTTCTAAACTTTCCAAAAGTAGAAAATTTCTAAAAATATAATTATGACTATCGAAAAATAATTTTATGATTATGTCGAAACACAGTCGGGCTCTGATACCACTGTTGGGTTTCCCCGAGCACTGACATGGGTGTTGTGTTCGAACACGTTTCATAAACATACACATAGTGAAAGAAAAATAAGTAATAAACTATTTATTACAATACACACACCACACACATGCAAAGGATACAACATGTGTAGACATAATCGCCGTTTCAAATTTTGCAATAAAGTAAAACTACTCTAGGTATACCTGACAGATTACGTGAAGCGGGAATGACATCATCCGTGCGACACTTGCAAGTCTCGACTCTATCCGTATCCATGTCGAGTATCGTTGGGATAGCTTCAACAAGCTACAAACACCGTCTTCACAAGAGTTACTAGCCTTGTGTCGAAGATGTGATCCGAGAGACGATCACAATCCGAATCAAAATCGGATCCAAAAATAAGGTCCACGAACTCACTTCTCGGAAGCGGTTTTCATCAACCAATTGACGAAACCTTGATCCTCCACCAAAGGGGATTGATGAAGATACAATCACCAACAAGTAGGTCACTGTCGGAGCATAAAACGTCGACCAAACGACCTCTCCACGAAGAGGACAGCAAGCTGTCCAAAACTCGACAGTTTGTTTTGGTGGAGGAAATGGCCAGCCAAACAAGTGGTCAGCTGCTCCTTGGTCACCAGTGGACAAGGGAGGTTGGCCGGCAGCAGAGGATGGTCGGAGGGCTACTGGCGACTGGTGGTTGGCCGACGGCAAGGAGAAGGGGTGGCCACAACAAGTTGGGCGACACCAATGGGTTAGGCGGCAACACCAAGGGAGGAGAAGAAGGAAAAAAAATGGCTAGAGTTTCCAAAACCTAAGTCGTCATATGTTCACAAAACCCTTAAGCTGTGTTTTTATAGAGAACACATTCTTATAACGGTTATTAGTTCATAACCAAAATCTGTTAACCCGCTCCATTAACTTAAGTTAAAATAAACCAAACCGCGTTGGTCTATTTTAAGTTAAAATGAACCAAACCAATTTCGGTTCATTCATTTAAAACAAACCAAACCACTTTAGTTTATTTTCTACCATTGGATTAGAACCAAACCAATTTGGTTCATCCATCATATCTTCATAAGACTCGGCCCATCCATGCTTTCGATGCGACTGAAACAATTTCATGCTCATTCCATGTTTGGTCCAACCAAACCAAGTCTCTCTCGATACGAGAATCTCATTCTCAAGCTCATTTTAAATCCTTCAGATAACACTCGTAGTGCGTGTGACCAAATAGATTTCCGATTTATATTGGTCATCTATAATTAATCATTAATTATAAATGATCATGAGTGACACCTAGTAGTACATCATGATCCCCAATTAATAGAAAAATCAACGGTTGATCCCAGAACACTTCTGAAACCCTTCAACAGCTATAGTGAAACGTGCCACATTCCCTTCACTCATCTTATACCCACTTGGTTCAGGACATAGTCTATGTGTTAGTCCCCACTAGGCTGACCACATCACACCTAGCCCAAGTATTACTTCCTCGTCCTCCGGATTCTAGTTACTGCACATGTATCCAAGAGTACCATACTCTAAACATGTAATGCTTTGGCCAATGACTTTAGTAACAATCCGACGAGAGATCATAGGGTATACATCTCCTCACAAGGAGTGGTGAATCCTCTATAGGATATTCAAACACTTTCGGCCACTTCGATTTATACCCAATCATCCCGGGTCCACATCTCCTCGAAGATATTTGCTTAAGATGTCAAAGCATAAGTCTACATGACCAAGATGACTTGAATACCGCAAGTCGAAGGAACATCGCACTTAAGCTGCAATAAGAACTTCATTTACATATCCATATATGCAGAGAACTATATGAAGTCTTACAGCTAGTCACTCCAATGATCTAGTTACCATAACTAGCATCCACAGTTAACTCCAGACATCCCAATATCTCCAGCCAGTGAGAAACAACTATTTGGATAAACCAAAGAGTATAACTCGTGCTAGTCTCAACAGAATTGATGGTGTCCGAATACATAAATTCATCGACTAGGGATAATTCCAATACATCACAATTACACATGTAGAGATACTCACTAGTTGTGATCCAATCACAAATTCTCTCATGCTATGAATCGTATTGCGGACATTCAGTAAATGAGTTTAAGATCCAATCAAATACATGAAAACATGTATACTCAAATAGTGAATCTTTATTTATCAAATAAATGGTACAACCATAAGGCGATTGCCTTATGACATCTCTCATATACAACTAACAGGAACAAGTCAAAAAATCCGATACAAATGACAAGGTAACAAAAATGATAGTAAATTTATTACCTAATGATATCTTATCTAGGAGAGGTAGCTTTAAGGACGCTAAGGAGTTATGGGGCAAGTTGATTGAGCTCCATGAAAAGTCCTCACCGACCTAAGACGATAAGGAAGAATCCAAGGAAGAGGAAGCAAGCTCATCATCTCAAGAGCTTGAGATGCCGGAAATTGAGAGATGCTCAACATCCGAGGAAGAAGAGGAGGTTGAAGGACCCTCTACCTCTAGAATTGTGGGGGAGGAGATTAGATCCTCAACATCGGTACAAGAAGAAGCTTCTACATTCAGAAGAGATGAAGAGCAAGCTCACGGTTCCCCTACCGAGCTAGGTAACTCAAATGCATGTATTAAAAATAAAAATTATATTATGCATTTTGAGTATAGGGAACAAGGGCACCAAAGGCGAAGGAGAAGGTTAAGAAAGCCAGAGCCCCAACTCACAAGAGCAAGGAACACATTGTGTGCTTCAAATGCAATCAAAAAGGGCATTACCGGAGCCAATGTCCGAGGGGGAGGAACCCAACCAAGGACATGAGAGGAGCATCACATGTAGAGGGAGCTAAGGAAAACCTTAAGATATACTTTAATAATGCTCATACATTATGTAAGGATAAAAAGCATGCTAGCAATGTATCATGTAGCAATTTACTCGCAATTGTTCATAAGAAGCATGCTAGTAGTAAGCCTAAGGATCAATCTAGAAACAAATATACTTTCTTGGGTGCTAAACATGATAATTTGCATAAGGACAACTCTAGAATTATTACCTCAAGAACCACACTACCTAAGGATAGGAAGGTAGACAACCTAGGTTTTAACCCCAAGAAAAATAGACATGCCTAGGAAGAGGAATCCCCAAAAGAAAATTAAAAATTCACAAATTGAGAAATTAGAAAAGAAAAATCAAGATTTGAGGTCAAATCTTGATAAATTAGAAAAAAAAACCCTTAGAAGAATGGAAAATTTGATTCTAGGGACAAATGGGCAAAATTTAGGTCTAAGGAAGCAAGGTGCATCTATGGACAAGAACGGTTTGGGTCACAAACCTAAGTCCAAGGTAGATAAGTCTTCTTATCATAATGTTCCATTTAATGATAGAACAAGCTCTAGGTCTAGGAAAACCAAGGTCACAAGGGAAGTCATCCCTAGAGTTGACCATGGTAAGTGTCTAGTAGCTAAGGTTTTCAAGAAGCATAGGAAAGTCACTAAGAAGGTTACAAGGGAAGAAATACCTAGGGTTAACCAAGACAAAGCCAAAGCGACCAAGGCTTACAAGTCTAGGAGGGTCATTCGGAAGGTACTAAGGGAAGTTATCCCTAGTGAATACCTAGTAAACTCAAGGAGCTCCAATAGGTATTGGGTTCCTAAGAGCGTAATTTTTTCACACTAGATGGATTTAGGGTGTGTCAACTTAAATGGATGGGTAATTAACCTAACCATGGTAGAGTTGACACTTTAGAAAATTTTCAAGGTAATGTGATACCTTGGAAATGAGTTTAGAATTTGATCCTAAAAGGAATTTAGGATGTGCCAATAGAATTAAAGAAGTTTGAAAAATTGATCATAATTGACATAATTAGGCTTAAGTCATAGTGTGCCGAGGAGGGGATTTGACACACTCAAGGGAGATTAGTTTATTATGGCAAAGTTAGTATAATCTTAGCAAGTGGCAATTAGGCTCAAAACTTAGGTATTTCTATATCTTTATATTATATAATTGCCATGCTTTATTTGTTGTGTCATGTCATGACATCATGCTCATATTATTATTTAAAATGTCATGATAATGTTTAGGTTAATTTGTATCATTGACAAATATGCTTAAATTATGCAATCTACTATGTCATGATCATCATTCATGCATTAAAATTAATCAAAATGAATTTAAGGACAAATGACATTGATTTGAAGTCCCTAGATAAAGGAATCAAATGGATATGCCTAGATATAATGCATAAACCCTTAGTTTAGGAGAAAACAAAACCCACATCTCACAAAAACTTAGGAAGACATGTGTATGTATTGAAACACCTAAACACATGTGAGATGTTAGGATCATGAGTCAAGTTCATGTGCTTGCAATGGTACATCAATATGAACTAGAACTCATTAAATTATAGGTATAAATCCTGAGGAAAGTTAATGTACAAGTCATGTACACCTAACCCATAGACCATGATTGAAATTAGATTTTGGAAAACAACTTTAAAATCATTTTAGAAAAACTTAGGGAAGTCTATCTTTTGATAGCAATCACCATTGAAAAGATTGACACAAAGTTAGACAAAACATTGAAGTTTTCAATGCTTTTGAACTTTGTATCATTCTTTAAATTTAATGGGTATTTTAATATAAAACTATTTTCACCCATTGTATTTAGCATAAGTAATGTATATATGAAGTTTCAAGATTTTTCAAAAATCACGTAATTACTTATGCTTTTTAAAATCTCATTTTTGAAAATCTTGATTTCTGCATGTGCAGAAACTAGTTGACCGTTGTATGCAGACAGTCGACTAGTGGAGGCAACAGTCGATTGGTCTCCGATAAAGTCGACTGTTTGGTCTGATTTCGACTGACCAAGGTATGTTCAATCATTTATCAGCAACCCTAGGCTACCCTAACTACTCCTAACCCTAGGATATGCTTTGGAAAGCATTGAAAGGGTAAGATTTTCAGTGAGACTGAATTTGGGAGTTAATTAGGGTTAAGAATCAAATTATAAGGTGTGTGAAAGTTTAAGTTTGAACCTTTACCCTTAATTTTAATTGTTTAGATATCCTATGGGCTTAGGACCTCTCCAAGACATTGTTGGTGCAATAATCAAGGGGTAGCAAGTTTTCAGGGGGAGTTTGTCCATCAAAAGCATGATGGATAACTTTTTGACAAAAAGGGGGAGAATTGAGAATTGCTTTCATTTAGTGATAAGAGTTTTATCACTAGGGAGAATGAAGGCATGTAGGATGAATTTTGACACAAGGGAGAGAATGAAGGATTTCATTGGAAGATGAGAAACTTTTTGATGTGTGTCAAAGGGGGAGAAATGGAAGGGTTTAAGTTAGACTCAAGATGTGCAGTGCACACGGATGGCTTATAAACCCAAATATACACTAAACTCCAAAATTTCAAAATTTAAAATTCTGAAGTTGGGAACTCTTCATTATGATTTGGCATAAGAAGGAAGTTGAGCTTATGGGTTAGCCTAACTTAAAGGTATTGTAAAACATCAAAAAGGGAGAGATTGTTGGTACAATCAACCCAGATCACAATTGACCAAACTTGAGTGGGACTTGAATAAGATTTTGATGTTTGATAATGGGAATTGAGTATGGAGGATAATATGACTATGGGATGGTATGGGACATTCGTAGTCATATTGAAGTTGAGTAAGGAAAATCCAATTGGGAGTTGGCAAGGGAGAAATCCAAGTCGGTCAAGGGTGACCGGACACTTGGTGTTGGAAAGTCCAACTAGAAGTTGGCAAGGGAAGTCTAGGTCGGTCAAAGTTTACTTGACACCTGACACAAGGAGAGTGAAGTCCTGGTAGGTCAAGAGTGATCGGATGACTAGGAAAGTGAAGTCCCGACAGGTTAGGGAGACCGTTCTTGGCAAGGGAAGACCCAGTTGATTATGGAGATCGAGCTTGGCAGTTGAAGTCCTTGTAGGTCACGGTTGACTGAATGCTAGGTGATGGTGTTCACTTCTTCGGCCTGCCAATATCTCCCTCCCCCTTCTTGTGGATCTCCTCTGATCACCTTAGATCCAGAAGCTCCTAGTAGATCTATCACCAAAGAATGTTAAGAATAAAGTAATGAACAACCTCTTCTTTGATCACCTTTAATGCTTGGGAGGAAAGCTAGATCAACCACTTCACAAGAGAGTGTTAGAGATGGGCCAGCTTCCCGACATGACCCCTCCTACGCTCAAGTTAGAAACGGTAGGATGAAGAAAGTAGAAGTGTAGAAAGAATGAAGAAGAAGTGAGAAGAAGATATTTGAGGTACCGAATAGCGAAGAAACAATCATCCCCTGCTTCCTTTCACCTCCACCCCTTTTATAGATGATTTATCCCGCCTTCTCCTTAAATTTGAATTTACTTTAATACACTTGACCAGTTGTTAGATGTAACCGCTTTTCCCGCTCCTTTTCAAAATATCTCCTTTGAATCTCTTTTATGCTCTATATTTATCTGCCAAGTATTAATTAAATAAAATATATAAACAAATGACAAAATGTCTTATATTAATACACTTATCATCCCCAAACCCCTCTTTCTACTCCCCATACTCCGAAACATTCATTCCTCCTTATTTCACCATATTCAGAAAAAACCCTCAGAACTCATACATGGCTCGGGAAATAAGCATACTGCTCGAGAAATAAGCGTACTGCTTGGGAAATAAGCATAACACTCGGGAAATACACTGACTATCCGAAAACTATATAATTGATCTGCCAATATCATACTTAACTCTGACTAACACTATCTCGTGCCACCCTACTAGGCTCAGAAAATACACTGACTGCTCGGGAAACACACTGACTGCTCTGCCAATACAACAACTAACTCTGAGCAACACTGTCCCATGCAACCCTACTAATCTCAAGGAATACATTGACTGCTTGGGGAACACACTGATTGATCTGCCAATACAACAACTAACTCTGAGCAACACTGTCCCGTGCAACCCTACTGGGCTCAAGAAATACACTGACTGTTATGCCAATACAACATCTAACTCAGGAAACACATTCATGGTTTGGCAAGTGCCCACCCTGCTCGACAAATCTCTTAATCTGACCAGAAAAATCCCGACCCCATCATAAGTTCCCCCTCTTTAGTAAAACTGAAGAGCGAAGTCGAGTAAAGTTTTACAAGTTCTCAAAAAAAAAAATTTCTCTACCTTAACTGGAAAACCCCTCACCCATCATAAGTTCCCCCTCTTTAGTAAAACTGAAGAGCAAAGTCGAGTGAAGTTTTACAAGTTCTCAAAACAAAAACTCCTCTACCTTAGAAAAAATTTCTCTGCCTTAACTGAAAAACCTCTCACCCATCATAAGTTCCCCCCTCTTTAGTAAAATTGAAGAGCGAAGTCGAGTGAAGTTTTACAAGTATAAAACCACAAGATATCACATTAGGCGCAGAACCTTAAATTGGCATACTAAGCGCAAGGCCTTTAAATCATTATATGAGGCGCAGGGCCTTAAAGTATCATATGAGGCACAGGGCCTTAAATGCTGGAAATTTACCTACCAATTTAGCTGGCATTATAGTTCCTCGTGGAAAAAAGTGGATACCTAGCCCATAGGCTGTTATAGGAGGCATAAGAGTCTTGCGAATATTTTACATATGTCATATAAGCGTCGTTATAGTCCCCGTGGAAGAATATAGCTATCTAGCCCATAAACTATTATAGTAGGCATAAGAGCCTTAAGAACCTTTTACTATGCCATATAAGTGGCGTTATAATCCCCGTGAGGGAATATAGCTATCTAGCCCATAGGTTGTTATATAAGGCGTAAGAGCCTTGAGTTAGTCTTGCACCCCACAACACTTAGAAAAAAAATACTACTAACCCTTCAAGAAAACTTGATCAGGCTTGAAAGACCTTAGAAAATATCATTGATACATACAATAAGAAATTCTGATTAAGTATAAAAACCCTTAGAATAAATGCTCTTGAGTACCACTAAAGAAAAATTGATTAGGCATCAAAATCCCTGGAAACATTAATAACCCCTGCAAAAACATACTAAATAGCCCTTAGGCTCTGTATTAGGCATGAAATTCCTTAGAAATAGTTAAGAACCTCTGTAAAAGAAAATATTCTTGAGAAAAAACATTAGGATTAATAGAAATTCATAACTTCATTTTTCCTCTCCACCGACCATCATACTTATTCTTCACTTTCCTCTTAAAAGTCACTGTCTTCATTAACACCTTACCGTTCAAACTCTGCTTCCCCTAAGAACCCTAGCTCCCTTCTCCTCCGACACCTTCAAACTCTCTGCAACCAACTTCCTTGGCCTCCTCCTCTTCCACCATTCCCTGGTACAAAACGACCCCCAATAGACTGACTCTCAACCATCCTTTCTTTCTCCATGAGCAAAAGTATATCCTCGAGGACTTTATCGCCATCATCCCAACCCCCAATCAACGCCCCCATCAACCTCCAGCCGACACCAACACCCTCTTTACAAGCCAACTAGAAGGAGGTCTCCGCCTTCCCGTGCCGAAGCCCCTTTTCCACATTCTGACCTACTACGACCTTCCCATCAACCAACTGACCCCTAACTCCATTCACATCCTAGTTAGAACCCTAATCATATTCCAACATCTTAATATCCCACAAAACCCTCACATCTTCCACTGTCTCTATCAATTAAAAATGGTCGATACATGCATGTTCTACTTCATGGCACGCCAAGATCACTAATTTCTGACCGACATGCCCACTTCCCACAAGGGCTGGAAGGATCTCTACTTCTATGTCCCCGTAGACCCCATCCTTCAGTTCTCCTACTCCTGGAAAACCACTCTTCGATGCCTCCCCGACCTCAAAACTGTTAAGGCTACCATCGATTTCCCTTCCATTGAATCCATACTCAAAAACAAGCATTTTAGCATCAAAGAAATACTCCAAGAACCAATTTTATCCTATTACGGACTCTCCCCCATTCAATCGTCAGAGGCTCACCCTATTGGTAAGTTTTTACTTAACTGCACATTTACTACATTTACCTTTGAATGTATAGTAACACTTCATCATGTATACTAACTGATTTTCCCTTCAAATACATACTAATAACTTTCTTTGCATACCCACTGAATTTACTCCTAAATACCAACTGATACCCTTAAATACAAACATTGAATCTATCTTTAAATGCATATTGATACTTTATACAACATACTTACTGTTTTCACCTTTCAGTGCCTATTAATACTTTACCCTATATACTCACTGACTTTCCCTTTATCTTTATACTAATACTTCGCCTAACAGAGGATATGATGCATATTTCCATCGCAAGGACTCTAGCAAAAACTCAACAGAAGAAGAAAAGAAAGAGAGTAGAGCTGGCAACTACCTCCTCTTCCACTCCTGAGCTTCCATCAGTAATTTACTCCCGAGCTTCCATCAGTAATTTCCTCCTCTACTATTCCTTTCTTCAATTATCTTGATTCAATCTCACAAAGAATTATTTATACTTCTATGTCACAAATTCCTTCCGAACTTCCCCCAGTTCCTATTATAACTATCGCCGAGCCAGATCAACCACCCATCACTTTAATTTCTTTTGATCTTATTCCACCTCCTCCAGAACCACTTCCCAATCCCCTTCCTCCTCTTGATACTTCCCTCCTCCCAGAACCTTCTTCCTCAACTCTTCCTTCAAAATCTTTGCCCCCTTCTGATACAACCATTCATAGTCCACCACCTGATACTTCTTATGATTCTATCAAACTTTCCTCATCTCCTTCTCCCTCCTCCTCCACTGACAATCTTCCCTTAGCCACCTTGTTTCCCATCAGACAACTACAACCCCTATCTCCCTCCAACCCTATAGCTCCAACTTTCACAACTTCTTCTCCTTTAGACCTGCTGGTACAAGCTGTATCAGATTCTTACCCTAGCCACCTCCTCTCTTCACTTCCTACCCTCCCTATACCTCACTCTGTCCCAGACTCTCCTCCAACACTTCCTTCTCCTACCATTCCTTTTGACACCCCTCTCCCTGTATCAGATTCTGAACTGCCGCAGACTACTCCCCTCCCCACTTCTTCTGAAATTCCCCTAATACTAAAGGAACAACAGGAAAGCCTCCAAATAGTATATTCCCTTATTTTACTAACTGCTTTTACTATACCAATAATCTATTTCATATCATTTCTATTCATCTTTCAGAGTACCGGCAAACTCCAAACAATTGGCTAGTGGTTCTCTGAGTTTCAGAGCCAACATTGTAGACCATCAACCTCTTATACAAATCCAACATGACTGTCTACAACTCCAGTTGCACCTTCAGTCTTCACTAAGAGCATTCAGACCTGCCCTAATGAATTCTCAACCCTTTCCCAGGGACTACAGACCAACCCTCTGATGTGAGCGAAACATATAGGGTTTTAGGAGTAGTTTTCGCTCACATCTCATTACATTTTATGTTAGTTTCATGCATTTCCTATTTTTTGGTTCGGAGGTCTGCTCTTTGTACTTTTGTGTGCAGGATAGCATTTCAGGGGAAAAAGGTGCACTTTCAGAGCAAAAGAAGGACATTTTGTAGCTAGACGCAGAATGAGACACGGCCAGGGCGTGTGGCTACACACGACCGTGTCCAATGGGCGAGATCAACCACCCCAGGGCCGCACACGGCCTGGCCATGTGTTTCCACACGGTCGTGTGGTGACCCACCAGATTTTCGCGACTAGGGTTTTTTCGGATTTTGCAGCGGTCCGAGGTGATTTCTATATAAGGATGGCTCCACCCAAACCCTAGGGGAGAGGCACGACGGCTAGGACGGCATGCCGAAGCCCTAAAAAGCTTCGGTAACTCACAATGGGGAGGAGGAACACTGCCGAAGGTCCACGCCTTGCACTTCAACACCGGAGAGAAGACCATGAAAGCATTGTAATTCTATGTTTCTGCATTTTATTCCTTATGTATTCGAACATAGACATGCTTTGTGATTCTTCCTTCATATACATGGAGTAGTATTTTCGATTCTAGGATTAGGGAGTAGCTTGTGTGCACATTACAATGTTGGTTCATGTTAAATTCTGCCTTTGAGTTTGATTTGACAATTGGTAGTTGTTTTTACTATATCTATGCGTGTTTGGTTTTCTATCTGCTGTGCTTAGGCGATACGAGGGGTGACAACCCTTGTATTTAAGATTTAGGGGATTTTATACAAGGAACCTAGGGGTAAACCTGATCTCCTATAACTGTGGGTAGAAGGGTGCAGTAGAATCGGAAACGGTTCATTGTAGGGATTGATTTGGTATCATCGTACCGTTTATCCCGTCCTTTTAAGCGGAGATAGCTCCTGGTAGATGCGGCGGCTCTGCGGGAGAGTGTATGATGTCCCTTCCACAAAACCATAGCTAAACGTCTAGACAACGCTAATTGACATCATTATTTTGTGATGCACAAGCGAAACCAAAGTCCTAAAATCACCTTTGAAGACCTCAACACACACCTTTCCTCCTCCATGTGACTGTTGGAATGTATACTGAAAGCCTAGCTCTTTTTGTATGAACATTTTTATTTTGAAATAAGAATCACATGATCATTGTTTGCACTTTATATTTATTATATGTGTGCATATTGTCTAATATTTTACATTGTAGATAACATGGTGCTTGGTGTGGCACAGAAGATCATGTTATCAGTCCTTTGTAGAATATAAGTAGAGGCTCACGACCAAGATGGTTTTGGACAAACCATTGGCATGGTTGTAGTGTAGCTTGGTATTGTTTTATCTTGAACATAGAGTTACACTAGTACACTTAGGTGTATTGAGCAGGACCGACATAGAGGTGATTCAATTTAGTGCCGACTACATAATTGAATCGGACCTCGGATATTATGTTGTACATGCTCTTAATCCCGATATAATAACGGGCACATGTACTTAGTATTTATTTCTTTGATTTACCAAAGGGTGAGATTTAGATGGATTAAATCAATATGTCCGGTAAGTTGGGAAATGATATTATTTACATGGTGTGCCATTGATTATAGGAGGAAACCGTGTCCTATATATTAGGTTGATGATGTCCCCTTGAGGAGCTCATAAGGTTCATCATGTAAACCCAGCTGGTTGACTTAGTCAACATGATGATAAGGTTGAGTGGTACTACTCGAGGAGTTAGATGTTAATTGATTGATGGTCAGTAAATCAATTAATTAACGGACATTCGATATCTTAAACACGGGGAGATGGATGTACAAATAATATATGGAGCCCATATTGATTTATGGGGGTTGGTGAGGTAATTCAATGATGATCCTCTAGTAGAATGGAACATCATTGATGGATCAAGTTTGTGTGGTTCCGATCCATCGGGTGGCCAAGATCCAACTCCTCCTCATGGTCCCTATCGTAGCCTAATATAATCCTCATGAAGCCTAGATCCAAGGATGGAAAACAAAACTCTAGAACCGACGGTTGAGATTAGATCTCTAGATCCGACGGTTGGGATAAAACCCTAAATCCGACGGTGGGGATGAAATCCTAGATCCGACGGTTGGGATGAAACCCTAGATCCGACGGTTGGGATAAAACCCTAAATCCGACGGTGAGGATGAAACCCTAGATCCGACGGTTGGGATGAAACCCTAGATCCGACGGTTGGGATGAAACCCTAGATCCGACGGTGGAGATTAAATCCCTAGATCCGACGGTAGAGATTAAAGGAGGCTTAAGCCCAACTTTATAAATAGAGGGCTAAGGCTTGGGCGGCAACTAATGCTTGTGGATTAGGGTTTTGCCTATCTAAAAGTTGGCGGCAACAAACCCTAGAGGAGTTAGGGTTTTGGGCGGCTAGAAGTGGGCGGCAAGCTTGGTTCTCCCTAGGGTTTTGGTCGGCGCCCCTCTTCCTCTTCTCATCCTTTGCCGGCGCTCTTCCTCCTCACTTTCTCCTTGGTGGCCGGCGACAACATTGCTTCAAGGTTGGCCGGCGTTCATCCATATCCCATCTTGGTGGCCGACGGCAACATTGCTTCAAGGTTGGCCGGTGCTCAAGAAGCTACTCCTTGGCCGGCGGTTATATCAAGCTCCTTGGCTTGGTGGTCGGTTCTAGAAAGGAGAAGGAGTTTTAGTTTGGTTCTTCTCTTTGTTCGGATAGAGCAAGGAAAGGAAGAACGTGATTTAGGAGGCTTCTACTCATGGAGGATCTTCGCCCACACGACGTCCACGAAGAGGATAGGACATACGATAGAAGATCAAGAGGTATAAAAGTTTTACAACTTTTATTGATCTTTGCATGTTCTTATCTTTATGCTAGTATGTGTTGATTATACTAGTTTACATTTGTATGTATTTGTATAATCATGGACCCCGAAGACAAATACAAAAACCGGTGATCCGTCCGTCGTCTCTTCCGCGGCTAACCAACTAGAAGAGTTGTGTTGCTTGAACAACTAGTTTGTTCAAGCGATCGCTCAAGTTGTTAGCACGACGACGAATTGGTTGTGCTTAGGAAACTCATCCCATCCGGATTAGTTTTTTCATTAGTGAAAATTTTAATCCGGGGACATGGGAGCCAATGAGCCTCCGAAGCAATTCCTAAAAAGTGGTATCAGAGCCACGGTTTCCGGTTTTGTGTGTTTTGGATTCGGTTACTTTCATGCACATATCATATATTGAGTATGTCGGATAATAGTAGGATGTGCGTAGGCTAACTTTTTGGTTGCAGGCATAAGATCCGACTATTATGGCTATATGTGTGTATGTGATTGTTTGTGTGTGATTGTATGAATATTATTTGAATCCTCGGGGTTGACGAGGCTAGATTAGTATTTAATTTTTGTAATTAAATACGACATTGTTTAGCCACTCATTTTAGTTTACTTTCGATCTAGATTATTTGTACACTCCTTCGTGGAATATAGGATCGATGGATGTAAATTAAAATAGTTTATCTCGGCTCGGATCTCTTTGGTGACTTGCGCACGGGAAAAGGTGGAGCGGACGAGGTGGCGACACGACGGGACACATATTGGAGAAAAATGCCATAATAGTTGGGAAAATTCTATTTTTTCCATATTTATTGCTGATTTGTTTTATATGCATGTTGTGTGTGCTTGAAAATTCCTCATTGTCAATTTACTAAGTGGGAGAGGGACATTTTAATTAATTCCCACGGCCTCCATTACAATTTGACGTGTGATGCAATAAACTTGCGCGTCGGCTCTGAGTGCCTTCCTCCCCATCAGATGGGTTTGTTTGCGGATCACTAGGTCAAATAATGGTTATAGGAAATTATTTAGGAGCGTGTGTACTTCCCCATCGGTAAGGCACATAATCTGAAATAATTCCCTTAGTATCGTGTAATGGTGCACACTTAGATACAAATAAAAAGTATCCTCCCCATCGGAGTCACTGCTTTTATTTGTAGGGCCAAAGAGGAACCAACTATTAATTTTATTTGTCAAAAAGTAAGGTTGACAAGATAATAAAATTAATGGGTAAAACCTCCTCTTACAAATGTAGAATTCATATACGTCCACACTATCGTGGCATGCGATATTCTCGGTGTTTTGAGGTGTTGGTTGATTTCGGAATTTTATTGTTTTGAGGAATTAATAATATTTGAAATCTAATATTTTGATCATTGTGATTCTTAGGTTTTTCAAATGGCTTTCAACCCACTTGCTGTGATATTAAAAGAAAATAAACTTACTGGAACAAATTATATTGATTGGAAAAGAAATTTGGATATTATCTTAACTGCAGAGGAGTACAAATTTATACTCTTCGAGGTCTGTCCTCCTAAGCCCACTGATGACTCTGATGAAAAGGAGAAAGAAAGTTATAAGAAATGGATCAAGGCAGATGAGATGGCGTGGTGTTACATTTTGGCATCTATGTCAAATGTGCTGCAACATCAGCATCAGGCCATGACCACAACTTATGACATGATGTTCAATCTCAAGGAACTTTTCGGAAATCAGAGTAGGGCGGCTAGACAGGAGGCTATGAGAAACTTGATGACGACCACCATGATCGAGGGAACACCCATCAGGGATCATGTTCTCAAGATGATGGCTCATCTTAATGAGATGGAAGTCCTCGGAGCTGAGATCGATGGGGAAACCCAGGTCGATATCATTCTCCAGTCTCTGCCTAGGAGTTTTTTGGCGATTCGCCTCAACTACAACATGAACAAGAGGTTGTATTCGTTGGCGAAGCTTCTGACAGAACTCCAGGTGGCAGAGGGGATTTTTCATCAAAGCGCTCAAGCCATGGTTGCTCAAAAGGTTTCTTCTTCTAAACCGAAGGTAAGAAGAAGAAGAAGCAAGGTGGAGCAAAGAAAGTGGCGATGGGACCTCGAGCGAGGAGTGAAGAAGCGAAGGCAAGTGCTTCACTTGCAAGCGATTGGACATTGGAAGCGGTGTCCTCGCGAAAGAACAAAGGTATATCTTCTTGTTTAGTTGTTGAAACATGTTTAGCGGTGTTATCTACGATTGCACGGTGTGTAGATCAGAGCCAGCGATCATGTCTGTAATACTTTCGGGGTTCGAAACCCGACGACTAGCTGAGGGAGAGATTACCGTCTTCATGGGCAATGCTTCAAAGGTGGAAGCTATTGCAGTGGGAGACATTTATTTATCTTTTGATAGGAATAAAGTTTTGGTTTTGAGAAATTGTCTTTATGTACCTACTTTTAGAAAGAATCTAATTTCAGTTTCTAAATTGTTTATGGATGGATATTCTGTTTCTTTTAATGACAAAGTGGTTATAAAAAGGAATAGGGAGATTATCTGTTCTGGTACATTGGTTGGCAATTTGTACACTCTTGAACCGAAAGCTCCCACGATGCATATAGAAGTAAATAACTCATCTTCTAAGTCTAATAAGAGAAAAAAACCTTCGAAAATGAACCAGACATATCTTTGACATCTAAGGCTTGGTCATATTAACCTGAGTAGAATTCAAAGGTTGATAGCTGATGGACCTTTGGGCTCATTAGTGGTGGAGGAACTCCCAACTTGCGAATCTTGCTTGGAAGGTAAAATGACCAAGAGGCCTTTCAAGGTCAAGGGGTATAGAGCCAAAGATGTGTTGGAATTGGTTCATTCTGATTTGTGTAGTCCTATGTCTATCCAGGCTAGAGGTGGTTTTGAATATTTTGTCTCTTTTATAGATGATTATTCAAGATATGGATACATTTACTTGATGCGCCGCAAGTCTGAATGCTTTGACAGGTTCAAAGAATTCAAGGCTGATGTGGAGAACCGTCAAGGTAAAAGTATCAAGACACTACGATCTGATCGTGGTGGCGAATACCTCTTGGGAGAGTTTAGGAGTTACTTATCAGAGGCTGGGATTCAATCCCAATTGTTCGCACCTGGCACACCCCAGCAGAATGGTGTGGCGGAGCGAAGGAATAGGACTCTTATAGAGATGGTTAGATCGATGATGAGTTATTCTGAGTTACCTGATTCATTCTGGGGGTTTTCTCTGGAAACGACAGCACACATTCTGAACTTGGTTCCATCTAAGTCAGTACCCTCTACTCCCATAGAATTGTGGACTGGGCGAAAGCCTAGTCTAAGACATATTCGGATTTGGGGTAGTCCAGCACATGTGCTGAAGGGAGATGCTGGTAAGTTGGAATCTCGTATAGAAGTACGTTTGTTTTTTGGCTACCCTAAGGGAACGAAGGGTGGTTTGTTCTATAGTCCTAGAGATCAGAAGGTAATCGTGAGTACGAATGCCAGATTTCTAGAGGAGGACTATGTGATGAACCACAAGCCCACAAGTAGGATTGTTCTTGAGGAGTTGACAGGGGAAATCCCGACTTCAGTACCACCGGTACAAGAGGAGATACCACAAGTCACTGCACCGCGTGTCACAGAGCATACACAGGAGGCACCTCGTTGTAGTGGGAGGGTGGTTAGACAACCTGAGAGATTCATGTTCTTGGGAGAATCTTCTGATTTGGTCCCTGGCGAACATGAACCTGATCCCTGGACATATGACGAGGCACTCCAAGATAGAGATGCGGTATCTTGGCAAATAGCGATGAATTCAGAGATAGAATCTATGGATTCTAATCATGTCTGGGAGCTAGTAGAACCACCCGATGGTGTGAAAGCCATTGGATGCAAGTGGATCTATAAGAGAAAGAGAGGAGTAGATGGGAAGGTTGAGACCTTCAAAGCTAGGCTTGTTGCGAAAGGGTATACTCAGAAAGAGGGTATCGATTATGAGGAGACTTTTTTGCCAGTAGCTATGCTTAAGTCTATCCGAATTCTCTTATCTATAGCTGCTCATATGGATTATGAGATTTGGCAGATGGATGTCAAGACAGCTTTCCTTAACGGAAGTCTTGAGGAGAATATCTATATGCGGCAACCGGAGGGATTCATTGCTAAAGGCAAAGAGCATCTAGTGTGTAAGCTTAATCGGTCCATTTATGGATTGAAGCAAGCTTCCAGATCTTGGAACATCCATTTTGATGAGGTAATCCAGTCATATGGATTTGTTCAAAGTCCGGATGAGCCATGTGTATACAAAAGATGTGATGGAAACGTAGTGGTATTTCTTGTACTATACGTAGATGACATTTTATTAGTTGGCAACAATATCAAAGTGTTATCAGACGTAAGGGTATGGTTGTCCAAACAGTTTGACATGAAGGACTTGGGAGAAGTGGGACACATCCTTGGGATCAAAGTTCTAAGGGATCGCAAGAAAAGGATGTTGTGCTTATCTCAAGCTTCATACATAGACACGGTCCTAGCTCGTTTTAGCATGCAGAACTCCAAGAAGGGTTTTCTACCTTTCAGGCATGGAGTTCCTTTATCTAAAGAGATGTGTCCTAAAACATCAAAGGAGATAGAGGAGATGAAGGCGGTTCCTTATGCTTCGGCAGTAGGAAGCCTCATGTATGCTATGCTATGTACGAGATCAGATATCTGTTTTGTCGTGGGCATGGTTAGCAGATATCAGAGTAATCCTAGATAGGGACATTGGACTGCGGTAAAGCATATATTGAAGTACCTGAGAAGGACTAGGGATTATATGCTGGTTTACCGGGCAGATCAATTAGTCCCTGTGGGTTACACGGATTCAGATTTCCAATCAGATAGGGATAACAGTAAGTCTACCTCGGGGTTTGTGTTTACTTTTGGAGGTGGAGCCATAGTATGGAGGAGTGTCAAGCAGAAATGCGTGGCGGACTCTACCATGGAAGCTGAGTATGTGGCAGCCTCTGAGCCAGCCAAGGAAGCTGTATGGCTCAGGAACTTCTTGATGGACTTGGATGTGATTCCTGGTTTGCCCAGAACTATCATAATTTATTGTGATAATAGTGGTGCAGTTGCAAACTCGAAGGAACCACGAGCCCATAAGGCGAGTAAACACATAGAGCGCAAGTACCACCTGATACGAGAGATCGTAAAGCAAGGAGAAGTAGCTGTAGCCAAGATTGCATCAGAGGATAACCTGGTGGATCCATTCACTAAGGCCCTTCCAGCGAAAGCGTTTGATTGGCATGTGGAGGACATGGGGATCAGATGTATGGCAGTGTAATGACAGCATAGTCTTTTAGTATAAGTGGGAGATTGTTGGAATGTATACTGAAAGGCTAGCTCTTTTTGTATGAATATTTTTATTTTGAAATAAGAATCACATGATCATTGTTTGCACTTTATATTTATTATATGTGTGCATATTGTCTAATATTTTACATTGTAGATAACATGGTGCTTGGTGTGACACAGATGATCATGTTATCAGTCCCTTGTAGAATATAAGTAGAGGCTCATGACCAAGATGGTTTTGGACAAACCATTGGCATGGTTGTAGTGTATCTTGGTATTGTTTTATCTTGAACATAGAGTTACACTAGTACACTTAGGTGTATTGAGCAGGACCGACATAGAGGTGATTTAATTTATTGCTGACTACATAATTGAATCGGACCTCGGATATTATGTTGTACATGCTCTTAATCCCGATATAATAACGGGCACATGTACTTAGTATTTATTTCTTTGATTTACTAAAGGGTGAGATTTAGATGGATTAAATCAATATGCCCGGTAAGTTGAGAAATGATATTATTTACATGGTGTGCCGTTGATTATAGGAGGAAACCGTGTCCTATATATTAGGTTGATGATGCCCCCTTGAGGAGCTCATAAGGTTCATCATGTAAACCCAGCTGGTTGACTTAGTCAACATGATGATAAGGTTGAGTGGTACTACTCGAGGAGTTAGATGTTAATTGATTGATGGTCAGTAAATCAATTAATTAATGGACATTCGATATCTTAAACACGGGGAGATGGATGTACAAATAATATATGGAGCCCATATTGATTTATGGGGGTTGGTGAGGTAATTCAATGATGATCCTCTAGTGGAATGGAACATCATTGATGGATCAAGTTTGTGTGGTTCCGATCCATCGGGTGGCCAAGATCCAACTCCTCCTCATGGTCCCTATCGTAGCCTAATATAATCCTCATGAAGCCTAGATCCAAGGATGGAAAACAAAACTCTAAAACCGACGGTTGAGATTAGATCTCTAGATCCAACGGTTGGGATAAAACCCTAAATCCGACGGTGGGGATGAAACCCTAGATCCGACGGTTGGGATGAAACCCTAGATCCGACGGTTGGGATGAAACCCTAGATCCGACGGTTGGGATAAAACCCTAAATCCGACGGTGGGGATGAAACCCTAGATCCGACGGTTGGGATGAAATCCTAGATTCGACGGTTGGGATGAAACCCTAGATCCGACGGTTGGGATGAAACCCTAGATCCGACGGTGGAGATTAAAGGAGGCTTAAGCCCAACTTTATAAATAGAGGGCTAAGGCTTGGGCGACAACTAATGCTTGTGGATTAGGGTTTTGCCTATCTAAAAGTGGGCGGCAACAAACCCTAGAGGAGTTAGGGTTTTGGGCGGCTAGAAGTGGGCGGAAAGCTTGGTTCTCCCTAGGGTTTTGGTCGGCGCCCCTCTTCCTCTTCTCATCCTTTGCTGGCGCTCTTCCTCCTCACTTTCTCCTTGGTGGTCGGCGGCAGCATTGCTTCAATGTTGGCCGGCGTTCATCCATATCCCATCTTGGTGGCCGGCGGCAACATTGCTTCAAGGTTGGCCAGTGCTCAAGAAGCTACTCCTTGGCCGGCGGTTATATCAAGCTCCTTGGCTTGGTGGCCGGTTCTAGAAAGGAGAAGGAGTTTTAGTTTGGTTCTTCTCTTTGTTCGGATAGAGCAAGGAAAGGAAGAACGTGATCTAGGAGGCTTCTACTCATGGAGGATCTTCGCCCACACGACGTCCACGAGGAGGATAGGACACACGATAGAAGATCGAGAGGTATAAAAGTTTTACAACTTTTATTGATCTTTGCATGTTCTTATCTTTATGCTAGTATGTGTTGATTATACTAGTTTACATTTGTATGTATTTGTATAATCATGGACCCCAAAGACAAATACAAAAACCGGCGATCCGTCCGTCATCTCTTTCGCGGCTAACCAACTAGAAGAGTTGTGTTGCTTGAACAACTAGTTTGTTCAAGCGATCGCTCAAGTTGTCAGCACGACGACGAATTGGTTGTGCTTAGGAAACTCATCCCATCTGAATTAGTTTTTTCATTAGTGAAAATTTTAATCCGGGGACATGGGAGCCAATGAGCCTCCGAAGCAATTCCTAACAGTGACATCGTATAGAGTAAAGTCTACTGACAGCCCTCACCAATCGAAACCTCTTAGAGTTACGTCTGAACAATTACAACCACTGAATATATTGATATTCGAATCCCAATCCCTATTGGATCGATAATCTTTATTACTTGACGACATCGGTGCACTTGCGGGCGTTGAGCGCGAGCGCGCGCTTCGAGTCCTCGACGACCTTCGTTGCTAGATTTGAGGTCGCGTTCGTGCGCATCAAGTTTTTGGCACCATTGCTGGGACTGATCGATTCGATATCAAATCGAACAGTAGTAAATTGGATCGGATTTAGGATTAGATTTATTTACTTGCTTTATTTTCTTTTTAGTTTGCTTCATTTACTTTAGTTCTATATTTTCCATATTTAGATTTAGTTTTTACTTTTAGTAGTAGTTTCCTATTTTCTTATTGCATCTTTAATTTTATTGGCTAGATTTGCTTAATTTTTTTTTGGTATTAGGTAAATACTCCTAACTTTTCTCCTTAACTAAATCTTTGGTTTTACCCTCCAAGTCATTTATTTCATATGATCTATTAAGCATCTCTCATCGAAGGGCGTTGAAATGTTAATACAACCCGCTCGACCCTTAAAAGATTACATAGTGCCTAAACGAAAAGCCTGGAACTCCTGCATTATTATTCCCCGAATTCAGGCAGCAAGCTGGGAAATAAACCCGACATTAATTGCTCTCATTCAAGGAAAGCAGTTTGGAGGGACTCAGATTGAGGAACCTTATCTACACCTTGAAGAATTCCTTGCATATTGCGGCACGGTGAAATATGAAGGAGTCCCAGCAGATGCCATTAAGCTCATTATGTTCCCATTTTCACTGAAAGGAGGGGCTAAGCAATGAATACACGTGCTACCCAAAGGAAGTATAGCGACATGGGAACAAATGGAAGACACTTTCCTAAGTAAATTCTCCCCCCCCCCCCCACACACACACACGCACACACAAAATAGCCTACCTTAGGGATAAAATCCTTTCATTTGAGCAAGGAAGAGAAGAGGCTCTGGTCGATGCATGGAAGAGGCTATAGGGGCTGGTGATTCGTTGCCCACACCATGGATTACAAGATTGGTTACTCCTCCATGTTTTTTATTCCGGGATAAATAACACGTCGAAAGAACTCTTGGACACAATCGCGGGGGGCGTGTTGATGAAAAAGAGCACAGACAATGCATATAGCATTATAGAGACAGTGGTGGGGACTCTCGAAATTTGAGCTAACAGCGAGCAACACTTTCAGGAGACTTTTCTAATCAAGGGGATATATAGCACTGAAGTAGTCTACCAGGTATAGGGAGAGGATAAGGAGAAAGAGTACTTGACGAAAGAAGACTCCTTATCCTCCAGATCAGAAGAAGAGGAAGAATCGAGGCAGGTGGCAGAAGAAAAACACACAGGGCTTGAGATGAAGCCACTTCCCCCCAGTCTAAAGTATGAATTTTTAGGCCCACTTGCAACCCATCTGGTGATTATAAACGCCAATTTGAGTAAGGAAGAGACAAGGAAATTGCTGGAGGTGCTCAGGACATATAAAAAAGTGCTGGGCTATACCATTGATAACATAAAAGGGGTAAGCCTGTCTCTGTGCATGCATAGGATAATACTTGAGGACGAGTGTAAGTCAATCGTGGAGTGCCAAAGGCGACTTAACCCTAATTTTCAGGAGGTAGTGAAAAAGGAAGTGCTTAAACTCTTGGATGCCGGAATAATATACCCAATTTTAGATAGTGAGTGGGTGAGTCCAGTACATGTAGTCCCAAAGAAAGGCGACACTACGGTAGTCAAAAACGAGGAGAATGAGTTGATCCCTATTCAAACGATAACAGGGTGGAGAATGTGCATAGATTATCGTAAATTAAACAAAGCAACAAAAAAGGATCATTTTCCACTTTCGTTTATCGACCAGATGCTAGAACGCCTGACTAAACATTCCTATTTTTGCTACCTTGATGGGTACTCAGGATTTTTCCAAATCCCAATCCACCCTAAAGACCAAGAGAATACCACCTTCACCTGCCCGTACAGAACCTTCGCATACAGACGAATGCCCTTTGGCCTATGTAATGCCCCGACCACCTTCCAACGTTGTATGATAGCTATCTTTTTGGATATGATCAAGCAAATTATGGAGGTATTCATGGATGATTTTTCAGTCTATGAAACAAGTTTCGATGCATGTCTAAAGAATTTAGAAAGGGTTTTGCAAAGGTGTGAGGAGAATAGCTTGATTCTGAATTGGGAAAAATGGCACTTCATGGTGACTGAAGGGATAGTTCTAGGGCATAAGATATCAGGGAATGGTATCAAAGTAGACAAGGCGAAGGTCGAAGTAATAGAGAAATTGCCGCCACCCAGGGATGTAAAGAGGGTTCGGAGCTTTCTTGGGCATGCGGGTTTCTATCGAAGGTTTATAAAGAATTTTTCCCAGATAACTAGACCGCTGACAAATCTACTAGCTAAAGACACGGACTTTATTTTTGATCAGAAATGTTTAGTGGAATTTGAGGAAATAAAGAGTGCCTTAGTGACATCCCCGATAATTCAACCGCCTGACTGGAGCCTACCATTCGAGGTCATGTGTGATGCTAGTGATTATGCAGTGGGGGCAGTCTTAGGGCAACGGAAGGAGAAAAAATTACATGTCATTCACTACGCCAGTAAGACATTGAATGGGGCACAAATTAATTATGCCACGATTGAGAAGGAATTACTTGCAGTTGTGTTCACATTTGACAAGTTCAGACAATACTTGGTAGGTTCGAAGGTAGTGGTATACACCGACCATATTGCAGTTCGTTACTTGCTAAATAAGAAGGATGCAAAACCCTGCCTTATTCGCTGGATTTTATTACTTCAAGAATTTGATATAGAAATCAGGGATACAAAGGGGATGGACAATGTCATCGCAGACCACTTATCGCGCATGTCCATAGATCGTCAGATAGAGGAAGGAGACAGTGCCCAAATAGACGATGCTCTGCGGGATGATACCCTCATGGCTATTAAGTTCACCACCCCCTGGTATGCATATTTGCTAAATTTTCTTACGGGAAGAGTAATACCACTAGAATTCATGACTCAACAAAGGAAAAGATTCTTTTCGGAGGTTCGGCAATATGTATGGGATGACCCCTTCCTATTCAGGAAGTGTACAGACAACGTATATCGGAGGTGCGTGCCAGAAGAGGAAGTGGAGAGCATCCTCTTTCACTGCCATTCTTCCACATATGGGGGTCATGCCGGGATTGCAAAAATGACCGTGAAAGTGCTTCAGTCAATATTCTACTGGCCTAGTCTGTTTAGGGACACGCGCAACTATGTAGTTTCCTGTGATCAGTGTCAGAGAACAGGAAATATAGGAAGGAGACATGAGATGCTGGCAAGCACCATATTAGAGGTAGAGCTCTTCGACATATGGGGAGTGGATTTCATGGGGCCCTTTCCCATTTCCGACGGAAACAGATACATCTTGGTCGCTGTAGACTACGTCTCCAAATGGGTGGAGGCCGTGGCATCACCCCATTGCGATGCTAGGACCATAATAAAAATGTTCAAAAGAAACATATTTCCTAGATTCGGAGTTCCTCGAGTAGTAATCAGTGATGGAGGATCCCACTTCATTGAAAAATAGTTCGAAAAATTGCTACATAAGTATGGGGTGATCCATAGAGTCTCAATAGCGTACCACCCGCAAACTAGCGGACAGGTGGAAATTTCGAATCGGGAAATCAAAAGTATCCTAGAAAAAATGGTAGTGGCATCATGGAAATATTGGGCACTGAAACTGGACGATGCTCTTTGGGCTTACTGCACAGCTTATAAGACCCCGATAGGCATGACCCCATTCCGCTTAGTCTACGGGAAGCCTTGCCATCTCCCTGTTGAATTAGAACACAAGGCTTTCTGGGCCATCAAAAAGCTCAACTTGGACTACTACGCGGCAGGAGAGAAAAGGAAACTGCAGTTAAGCGAGTTGGACGAAATTCGAAGAGATGCATACGAGCATGCTAAGGCATATAAGGAAAGAACCAAGAAATGGCATGACCAACACATCTTGAGAAGGAGGTTTGAGGAAGAAGACTTAGTTCTCCTGTATAACTCCAGGTTGAAACTTTTTCCAGGAAAACTAAAATCAAGGTGGTCAGGACCGTTTCGGGTAAAAAGGGTATACCCATATGGGGCAGTGGACATATGGAGTAGAGAATTGGGGGAGATCAAGGTAAATAGACAACGATTGAAGAAGTATCTAGGGGAGTCCCAGATCTCGAGACGGATGAATGGAGGTTCACTAAACCTCCAGAGCCAAGTTGATAGTGGAGTGCGGTCGAGCTAAAAGACCTTAAACAAAGCGCTTCTTGGGAGGCAACCCAAGTTTAGTTTTAGATTTTCCCTTGATTGTATTGCATGCATTTTTTAGATTTTAGTTTTTGATATCCATCTCATTTAGAGTTAGGCATATAAAAGAACTTTGCTAGGCAAAAATGAAATTCATATTAGCCTACACAGCGAAGTGTATGAGAAAATTCGGACTGTGGTGCATAAATGGGCGAAAAATGGGGACACACGGCCTGGCCGTGTGTTTTCCCACGGCCGTGCCCGACCGACCCGAGGTGAACACGGCCTGTGTGTTTTCACATGACCATGTTACACGAGGTTAAAAGGGGTGAGTCGTGTGTTTTCACCCCATTTGCATTGTGTGCTTCGAAAGCTCTTGCCCTAGCCGTGTGATTTCATCTTCCCCACCATCTAGAAGCACTTTTAACCTCTAAGGAAGCTAAAAGAAGCAAGGATGAGGAGGACCAAGCATGTAGCACCTCGATCCGATGCCTCGAAGGGACGAACAAGGAGAGTCGACGCCCCTCAAGCTCTAGAGGAGGGTAACGCCCTACCCACTCTTCTTTTTCGCAATAATGAACATAGAGATAGATATAATGTGCTCTCTACTCATAAGCTCACTGCTACTAGGTACTTAGATGAAGATTTGCTAGAGTCTTTAGGGTTGTTGGGTGATATTCAAGCCCTATTTGCAAAAATGGGGTGGGAAGAGATGATGGGAATAAGACACCCAACATACCCTAAGATAGTTCTAGAATTTTTAAGTTCCTTAGAGGCGGAAATTTTAACGAGTAGAGAGAGCGAGGAGGGTAGGATAACATTTAGGCTTTTTAACATTGAGCATGAGTGGACCCTTCACCAATGGAACTCATGCTTTGGCTTGCCGAGTGGGGGAGAGAGAAGACTCCCTATTGGGTTCAACTCTCGGATAGTTTGGACTGAGTTGATGGGGGAGCACGCTTATGACCCATTTAGGGCCAAAGCGTCGCGCCTCTCAAACTCCGTTTTCCGATACCTCCACCGCATCATGGCCAGTACTATATTTGGTCGTGGGGAGAGTGACAGTGTAGTTAGGGCTAGCGAGTTGCTTTGCCTCTGGGACATGCTACAAGAAAGGAGTAGCATCGATGTAGGGTCCCACTTCATCAGACACTTAGTGAAGATGGCTAAAGAAGCACGAGGAGAGATTAATGTGGAGGCCTACTTACCCACATTTGTCATAGGATGGGGCACGATTACACTATATTAGAGAGTATAGAGGGAATCCCTAGGATTGACCTAGGAGTGTGCATGGCCATGAAGATGATTGTGAGAGAAGGAGGCTCCTTATGCTTTGTAAGGAAAAATTTGACGGCCCTTAGGCTCCCCGACCCTGATCGTACCACCATCACTACACGCGCCAACTGACGCTTGGACCTGATAATGGAGTCCCCTCCATATGAGGGACCCTCCACATCAGCGCCCATCTCTCCACCTTTATATCACTCTCCCTTTAGTTCACACATGCATAGGAGCCCACCTAGTCCACGCCGACATAAGCCTGCACCTACACCACCACCTTTTTCTACTTTTGAGCAGGATGCAGGTATGTCAGCTTATGATTTCTCAGAGTTTCGATCATGCCTCGATGACATTTACACTGAGTAGCAGACGCAGAGGCAACGATGGAAGGAGCAGAGCGCCTACCAGCAGGCGAAGTTCCAGGGATTCCGGGAGCATTTCTAGTGGGCTGAGGAGTTCTACGACAAGGCCGCATATACTTCCAGGAGGAGGCTGCTCGTCGTCAGGATGAGGCCGCCTACCGTAGAGAGATACGGCAGCACATGCACGCCCAGCAGGCGCAGTGGGCTAGGGAGGAGGAGCACCGAGCAGCCGCTGCATCCACCAGCTCCCAGATCAACCACATGTACATGTGGCATCAGTGGCTCAGCAGTAGGTTCTCCCAGGATCCAAAGATGTCGAGGCTCTCAGACTTTCCACCTCGTCCACCATACTAGAGGTATATTTTTATTTAAGTCTGGGGGGGCAAAGTCTATTTTGTTTTGTTTCCTAGCAGTAGTTTCTTTTCTGGTGTTTTCATTCATTTATTCATGCATGGGTTGTTAAACTTCTTTTAGTACTTAGTTTTTGTTATCTATAAAGCTGCCTCAGTAGTATTTATAAAAAAGTTGCTTACATGAGTTGTTCCCATAGGTAGCTTAACTTCATTTATCTCATGGTATTTTATTTTATTTGCTTTAATGAATGTTCTAGACTTACACTGGTTAGCTTTATTTTTTTGCACTTACACATGTTGAACATTCTAAAGGGGATAATCTAGTACATACCTAGTTATGATTCATCTCAGTAGTCTAGTACTTTGGAATCCATAGGTGACTCTAAGTTTAGCATTTTAGTTACTGGAGATGCTCGGATTGTGTAAGCCCATTTGGAAAAATCAAAATCCCAGTGAGAAGAAAAAAAAAAGAGAAGAGAGAAAGAGAAAAGGATGAAAAAGAAAACAAGAAAAAAAAAAGACAAAGATAGAAGATTATGAGGGATAAAAAACAGTTGTCGTGGGTGGAAATGGCTAGGTGCTCCTTTGAGACCGAGTTAGGTTACTGGGGAAACACCTACCGATTTCTCTCAATATCGAGCACGCCTTTCAGACTTTATGCTAGATCTAGGGAACGACCCTCACTTTGGGCAAGTAAGTGCTAAGAGCCGGAAACCTTAGGAAAGTTATGGGGTGATGACTTAACTCACCATGGAACGGGCATCCCCTAAGAATGGTTCGCTTAGCACGAGCACGAAGAGCTAACTTAGTGAATTTCTAGAACATATTTATTCTGCTTTGATTGTAAATACCACCTGATAAATTTAGTTGTCATGCTAAGTATGGAACAATGTCTTTTAAATTTCATGGTACTAAGGTTTGCTTGAGGGCAAGCAAAGATTTAAGTCTGGGGGAAATGATGTGAGCGAAACATATAGGGTTTTAGGAGTAGTTTTCGCTCACATCTCATTATATTTTATGTTAGTTTCATGCATATGTAACTCTATTTTGCATGCATTTCCTATTTTCTAGTTCGGAGGTCTGCTCTTTGTACTTTTGTGTGCATGATAACATTTCGGGGGAAAAGGCACACTTTCGGAGCAAAAGAAGGACATTTTATAACTAGACGTAGAATGTGACACGACCAGAGCGTTTGGCTACACACGGTCGTGTCCAATGGGCAAGATCATCCACCCCAGGGCCGCACATGGCCTGGCTGTGTGTTTCCACACGGTCGTGTGGCGGCCAGCCAGATTTGCGCGACTAGGGTTTTTCTGGATTTCGCAGCGGTCTGAGGTGATGTCTATATAAGGATGGCTCCGCCCAAACTGTCACGCCCCGAGGGAGTCTCCGCCAAATGAAAATCCGGCAGCACCTCCCTTGTACGGGTGACAATACCAATTTTTAATACAAGGCCTACACGACCACTATACATCGGTCAACACGACCGGAACATACCACAACACAATATACATAATATGCGGCCTCAGGCCATCAACCAAAATAAGTAAAAGATCTAAAACATCAAGACCTACCCCTTCTGCCATCTGAGCAGGAACATACAACCAAAATGAACCGAATATAAGTCCACAAGGACATAACAAATATAACCAAAACATCCACCGGTATACAATCCACATATAAATCCTAAACATATCCTCTAATAAAATCCCAATTCATAAAACTAATAAAACCTATCCACTTTGACGAGGGGGATTGGCAACTGGACTCTCCTGACAGCTTCATCCTGAAATAAATATAAAACCACGGGATAAGTTCAAAGAACTTAGCGGATATTAGTCGATATGAATAGCAAGATATAGCTAACAATACTAATCATGTCAGTACAGTCTCATATATATGGTAAGCAAGAAATAAATACAAAAGGACTGTACTCACCTGAATCTCCTACCCTGATATAGGAGGATGTGCCCTACTATAAGAGATAAAGTCATCACCATATATGAATATGAATCCTGTATGCATGGAAATCATATGCAACATCCAAGGCATCAATTAAATGCAACAAACACAATACAAATGCGATCCATGCAAAAATGCATGTCGTGCAAATGACATGGTCACCCCTGACGCCAGTCAGCCACCTCACACGCGATGGTGAAGTCGAGTGGGTAGGGCTATGACAACTGTGCACTCTGCCATCACTGCTCCTGAGTGACCGAGTGGATAGGATGCTATCGGAGTACACCTATCATTCTACCCCAAACATTGTGGGGGAGCTAAGCTCTCATCTCCCGGTGTCATAGACCAGAGGAGGGATCCCTGCCCGCTACCACGCTGCCTCATCGCTACCCATGAGCGGACCGGAGCTCGACAGAACAGCACACACCTCGATGTACCACTAACCCATGAGTGGCAGTGTGTGCAGGCCATGTAACTGGCTGCGGGCTCAACAATAATGGAACCCCGTCCAGCCAGTATGCAATCATGCAAGAATGGTGCATGATACTAAAGCATGTAAATCTAACTCAAAATACCTATCCGAATAATATGTACAATCAATATGTACATATCCAAAATCCAAGTAACTATGATCCAAATAAACAGGGAAGACAAAAATCATATCCTATCCAATGCATGTATCAATAGGCACAAAAACATGAAAATTATTGAAAGCTATCCTAACTAGCATACCAACTTAACTATATCTAAAAGATAAGTCAAAATACCCGCCTGATAAAATGTCCGCAAAAAGAACCATATCGTCACGACCGTGAACCTGCCTCGTGACCGAAACCTGCATACAACATAACTATAGTTAGGCACAAAAATACGATCCACTGTCAAATCAAATCCTAAGTCGATTTCGGACTTAAACCAATTAATCCAATTTCTTAATAAAATCCCGGTCAACTAGATTGATCTAGTTATCCTATTAAACCTAATCAATCCTCCATAGATAATTACAGAACCGATCAACCTCACACCGAAGTCAACAACCTATCATACACACATCCATGCATAGTCGTTCAACACTCCAATCAAAACCTCACAGCCAACAACCCATAATATATCAATTTACAGCTAATAAAAAGAGAAGATAGATCAAGCTTACCAAGCTCCGACCAATACCAATCCGTCGGCAAGGTTGTTGTGCCTCAACCCCCCTTTCACAGCCACCCCTACCCTGTCGTTGTCTTTTTCCACCAAAGAGATCTAAGCTAACACCAAAGAAATGCATTCAGAGTTGGATCCCTTCTTAGATCAAAGGAAATAAGCTTCACTCACCTAATTCCCGCGGCAAACCCCTGCTCCAACCGAGTACCCGCTCGAATCTCTGCTAGATCTACAACCGACATTCCTTTTGCTCCGATGACCGCCGGACAGGGCAGCACACTTGTTCCCGAAGAAGGGCCTTCACCCGACTGCACCGTCGACGTTCTGCCCTCCATCCAAACCTCCCACCGAACAGAGGTTAGCCGCAACGAAGATGAGGAGGCGGTCACAAGTCGAGCGACGACGTTGGTGGCAGAGAGGGCAACGACGAGGCTGTCACCTCTGGCAACGGTGACCTAGGCACAATGAATGGCGACAACTGGCTCGGGGAGGCAGCGATGGGCGACGACATGAGCTCGGGGTGGAGATCGACCTCGGATCAACCTCCTGGCGGCAGCGGCTGGCCACTTGACGGCAATGACCAAGACGACAATGCCGGCCTCTGGCCTGGCAGCAGGCGCATGTGGGGGGGGGGACAGAGAGCGGCAACCACCAAGGCAGCGCGACCTCGGTGTCGGACGGTGAAGTGGAGAGCGGCTCACGGCGGCATGAGATGGCCGGCGATCGCGACGAAGGAGAAGGAAAGGGCCGATGTACTGTGGCGATGAGAAAACCACTAGGAGAGAAATCGTGAGGAAAAATTCGTGCACGAGGAAAAATTATACCCTAGATTTATAACTTAGATTAATTATATCTATCAAATAATTAAAACATGCCTTTTAAAAGCCTGTTTTTCTTATCCCCATAAATATCTCGTACGGACTCCGTTTAAATCCAGAAAAATTCCGAAAAAATTTCTAAAATTTCCTAAAAATCCCGAAAAATTTCCAAGATTATTTTTCTTAATTCTTTAGTCATTTAATTCAATATTTTAAATTTTCAGTATTTAACATTCTCCCCCACTAACAAAAATTTGGTCCCCAAATTTCTTACTCAGATGCATAACGAGTAAGAAATACCACAAGTACTGAAAATATATTTCACGTACCTTAAGTAAACAAGTGGGGATATTGAGCTTTGATCTTTTCCTCAAGCTCCCAAGTAGCCTCTTCGTCGGTGTGGTGACTTCACCCGACCTTGACAAGTCGCAAAATCTTATTTCGCAACTGTCGTTCCTTGTGATCCAGAATCCGTACCGGAACCTCTGCATAAGTAGCATTAGGTTGAATGGAACCTAACATATCTGATAGAATATGTGTAGAATCTGACACATACTTCCTCAGCATGAACACATGAAAGACATCCTGGATACCAGCCAAAAACGATGGTAGCCCTAGACGGTAAGCGACTGCTCCGATCCTCTCCAAAATCTCGAAAGGCCCAATGTACCTTGGAGCTAACTTATCACGGAGGTCAAATCTCTTCACCCCTTTCGTGGGTGAGACTCGCAGGAATACCTGGTCACCAATAGAGAACTCTCAAGGTCTCCGTCTCCGATCTGCATAACTCTTCTGACGATCCTGCGCCTCTGCCATTCTACGTCTGATAGTACAGACCAACCCTGTCTCATACTGAGCTCTATGGGTCCTAGCAACTGGTCCTCCCAGTTGCCCCCGAAATCCATTACACAGGACCTTAGCAAGTCCTCGAGTGTCTAAATGACCCGCTCAGACTGTCCATCTGTCTGCGGATGGAATGCAATACTAAAATGAAACTGTGTGCCTAATGCCTGCTGCAGACTCTGCTAGAACCGAGATGTGAAGCGGGGATCTCTATCTGATATAATGCTTAAAGGAACACCATGCAATCTGATGATATCCCAACAATATAACTCTGTCAAACGACCCAAAGAGTCGGTCTTCCGAATCGCTAAGAAGTGCGCGGATTTGGTTAGTCGGTCAACGACTACCCAAATTGCGTCATGGCCTTGATGTGTCCTAGGCAAACCCACCACAACATCTATAATAATACGCTTCCACTTCCATTCCGAAATCGGAATTTCCTGAAGCATCTGTTCCTTAAACTAATGCAACTCCGAAAACCATTATCCTCCTCGGAGTCAGAAACGGTAGTCCATCTATCATCCTAAATCCACTCCACCACACACTCTGTAAGTGCATGGGAGGCTATCACGACCAAACTTCCTTGTTACAACCGTTCGTGTTCCAGCTACTCTATAGTAGCTATCCAATAGCTAGCCAAAATCCCATGAGCATTCTGGCTCTTCACCTCTATAATACAACCTAATCACTGCTAAGTCCACATCATATATATGACTTATCTCCAGTTCTTTAACTGTCGTAAGCTTAGAATACGTCCTATTCTATAGCATCGGAATCGCTCCGATCCCCGAAAGGTTGCATCCATATACACTACCCTTCCATCCACACCAGAATAATTAATCAACACTGGCGTAAAAGTCAACCATCGTCTGAGCCCTGAAACTAGTTTCATAAGCTGCAGACCAAGTAAAATTCCATCACCTTCCCGGTCCAACCAGTCAGCGATGTAGTACCGCTAGAGCATCCTATCCATATCTATGATAATAATCAAGTCAATACCAAGAAAACTACCATCAATGGTGACCGAGTGCGCAACTCCAACTACCACCCTCAACAGTGGCCAAGTTACGCAATCCAACAACCACAACCGAGCCAATCGTGTCCAGAATACACGACTTTCCAAATCCCTAGACGACTAAGTCGTCAATAAGTCTAATAAGATACTCACAAGCTCATTCAATTCATACCAAGTATGAAATTGTCATCGCTACAAACCTGCATTCTCTTTACTCTAGGTTGATGATATCACAATCATCACAACAACAATGATAATTGTATGACACTATGTCACTACAATATCAACAAGCCATAGATCAATCCTAGAGTATACACAAGTGTCCTATAGCTGATCTAAATAAATCCTCTATCCACAATGAAGGATATTCATTTCCTTTCACAACTACCGCCTTCTATCATCGATAATCGATGCATAACCTCAAAAGTTCGTCTCTCTTTTAACAAAGAGTTCCGGATCTTCTCTAGAAAAATACTGGGATAGATAAATATCCCATCTAACACCTCCTATAATAAGGTAAAACGATCTCTCATCATCTTTACCAGTGTAGGCATACACGCCTTATCCATAACCAAATCACTATTAGTAGGGACTGATATTTTCTGAGGTTTACTCCTCGTCCTTAAAATTGGTGGCTAGTAGGTCAAATCCCTAGCTTCCCAATTCGACATCGGTCGACACCTCTAAAGAGTCCGTACTTCTGAAATCATCGTTAGGTTCCTCAAGATCAATACGTCATCGACCTCGTCCCCGACCATGAGTAGGGACAATTTCACTAAGTCAATAGTTTTCCTAGCCACAAAAGTACCGTAACTACTAAAGACAATACTTTTCCTATAGCTCAGAGATATCCTTCAGCTTGCTTGGTCTCAAAACACGAGAACTCCCAAAAAATCCAAGGAAAATAAAATCCTCGAAACACAAAACCCACAAACCAAAACTGCAAACCAATAAAATTGTCACGTCCTGGGGGCATATCCGTCATCCAAATGATAGAGGAGCCCCTTAGTGACAATATTCCGAAATCCATGGACTAGATCTGGTAAAAACCTCGAAATATTAATAGTTATACAAATATTTTAATTAACTGTATGCATGCACGACTAAACATATATCAATCAAAGTAAAATAGTTTTATGACCCCAAATCAAATTGCGACAAAATCCAAAGTGCATAAACAAAATGCAATACCGATAAAGTAAATAAAGTGACATCTCGACGATGCAGTGGGACAAGCACGCAAGGAACTCTCTGAGCGACACGAAGGTACGTCAACAGGACACGTCCTCCATCAGTTAACCTAGAGGATAAGTGAGGAGGGGTGAGTACAACCACTCTGTGGATGTATAGACAATAGTGCATAATCATAATGCACATAATGGAAGTCACAGGGAACAAACTAGAGTAACCCAACCCTCAGAGTACCAATATCAGTCTGTAACTATCCTGATCAGCAGTATAACAAATATACCCGCAACATACACAACCACTGCATCAAGCAGTGCACATCCGGATACCACGACAAAGCCTCGTGGCTCTCGCACAAAAAGGAAGCTATCTATGAGCTACCGCGAACGTAACCCATGGGCCGACAATCAATATACTCAGCACTGTCTACGCGCAACTACATGCTACCACGAATGAGACTCGTGGATAGACAGACAGTATATAGATATCTAATTATTGACTGCACGCATAGCATGCTACCACTAATGGGTTGCAGGGGCAGTCGATTATCCGAGGTTGTTAAGCCTAGGCTTATCCAATACATCCAGCATAAAACGACCATCAACATCGTTAAAGATCATCGATCTACAATTAAACCCATTGAGGCGGTCAAGCGAGGGTTTCAACACCTCTAATACCAAATGTTTACCAAAGTCGGAAAAGATCATTGACTTATAAATAAATAAGTCGAGATGGTTAATTCTAGGGTTCCAACCCTTCCAACATGCTCGGTTATCAAGGTCGATAAAAATCATAAGTCCCCTAATAATCACGTCGAGACGATTAATCATAGGGTTTCGTCCCAACTAACAGGAAACACCTATCAAAGCCAATAAAGGCCACCCCTCTACTAACAAGCCCGACAAGAGGGTTAAGCATAAATTATACCATTCTACCAATTCAATCATGCATACTGTAACATGCAACCATGAACAGATCTCGTGGGTACTTAAGATGTAAAGTAGCTATCTTGCTACAGACATCATACGAATCCGATTATCACCAACTCTGAACGAATAACGCAAGAGTATAACCTTACAGTAGATTATCTCAACCATACATGGGAGACCTAATTGACCACAAATATACAAAAGCAACCATAGAGAGACTCTACTGCAGACTCTCTCTCAACCAAGAGTGGGAGATATAGTAAGGATTAATGGCATCCTAACCATACGAACTCTACTAGTCCGATCACCATATCAAATGAAATAGTAAATGGATAATCACATACCAATATGCACATCCGGGTTATTATGCCTAGGGTTCCAACACCTAGGGTTTTACAAATGTTGTTTCATTCCTGAGATCCACTCCTACAGAATAACCTCATCTAAGTTATTCTATCTCTACTAGTCTTAATCATGGTATCCACCGCAAAAACACATAACCATATACTCACATAATACGCTGTCTAATAAACGACAGCTTAGTCATACTAACGGGAATCAATGGCGGAAATTAATTAGGGTATAACTAAAGGGTCATGCCAGAACAGAGTCAAGGAAACACTAAATAAAGCATCAGATGCTTATATATACTCTAAACTACATAAGCTATAATCATGTCATCATGCCTTCTATGAATTTATCCATCTTAGTCATATTATTCAACTAGTCTAATCCTAATACTAGTCCAATCCAAATACTAGTCCAAAAAGTAAGAGGTAAACATCTACCAATAATATCTAATCATTTATATCACAATGATAACTAGCTACGTATAGCAGTAATAACAATTAGTAACCATATACTAACGATAAACCAGCAACCTAAAAATCTAAAAGTCTAACAGATATAAGATTAAATCAAGACTAGACAAAACATGATACCACCTAAGTAAACCGCATAATGAATATAACCAATACAAATATGTACTTAATCTATAAAATTTTCTAGAATTTATTTACCTGTTAGTCGTCTGGAGATGTCCTATCTTCGCCAAATCCCCCAAATTGACCTCGTCAATAATACCTCGAATTTCTGAAATATAAAAATCGTCGAAAATCCGTACAACTCCGAAAATATCCCAATTAACCTACCAAACTTGGCGAACTCCAAAAACCCAAAGACCCTAAGGAACTCAGAAACCTGGCTCTGATACCAAATAAATTGTCACGCCCCGAGGGAGTCTCATGACGAAAATCCGGACCTCCCTTGCGGGTGTGACAATACCAATTTTTAATACAAGGCCTACACGACCACTATACATCGGTCAACACGACCGGAACATACCACAACACAATATACATAATATGCGGCCTCAGGCCATCAACCAAAATAAGTAAAAGATCTAAAACATCAAGACCTACCCCTTCTGCCATCTGAGCAGGAACATACAACCAAAACGAACCGAATATAAGTCCACAAGGACATAACAAATATAACCAAAACATCCACCGGTATACAATCCACATATAAATCCTAAACATATCCTCTAATAAAATCCCAAGCCATAAAACTAATAAAACCTATCCACTTTGACGAGGGGGATTGGCAACTGGACTCTCCTGACAGCTTCATCCTGAAATAAATATAAAACCACGGGATAAGTTCAAAGAACTTAGCGGATATTAGTCGATATGAATAGCAAGATATAGCTAACAATACTATTCATGCCAATACAAACTCATATATATGGTAAGCAAGAAATAAATGAAAAAGGACTGTACTCACCTGAATCTCCTACCCTGATATAGGAGCATGTGCCCTACTATAAGAGATAAAGTCATCACCATATATGAATATGAATCCTGTATGCATGACAATCATATGAAACATCCAAGGCATCAATAAAATGCAACAAACACAATACAAATGCGATCCATGCAAAAATGCATGCCGTGCAAATGACATGGTCACCCCTGACGCCAGTCAGCCGCCTCACACGCGATGGTGAAGTCGAGTGGGTAGGGCTATGACAACTGTGCACTCTGCCATCATTGCTCCTGAGTGACCGAGTGGACAGGATGCTATCGGAGTACACCTATCATCCTACCCCAAACATTGTGGGGGAGCTAAGCTCTCATCTCCCGGTGTCATAGACCAGAGGAGGGATCCCTGCCCGCTACCACGCTGCCTCATCGCTACCCATGAGCGGACCAGCGGAGCCTGACAGAGCAACTGCACACACCCTCCTGATGTACCACTAACCCATGAGTGGCAGTGTGTGCAGGCCATGTAACTGGCTGCGGGCTCAACAATAATGGAACCCCGTCCAGCCAGCATGCAATCATGCAAGAATGGTGCATGATACTAAAGCATGTAAATCCTACTCAAAATACCTATCCGAATAATATGTACAATCAATATGTACATATCCAAAATCCAAGTAACTATGATCCAAATAAACAGGGAAGACAAAAAATCATATCCTATCCAATGCATGTATCAATAGGCACAAAAACATGAAAATTATTGAAAGCTATCCTAACTAGCATACCAACTTGACTATATCTATAAGATAAGTCAAAATACCCGCCTGATAAAATGTCCGCAAAAAGAACCATATCGTCACGACAGTGAACCTGCCTCGTGACCGAAACCTGCATACAACATAACTATAGTTAGGCACAAAAATACAATCCACTGTCAAATCAAATCCTAAGCTGATTTCGGACTTAAACCAATTAACCCAATTGCTTAATAAAATCCCGGTCAACTAGATTGATCTAGTTATCCCATTAAACCTAATCAATCCTCCATAGATAATTACAGAACCGATCAACCTCACACCGAAGTTAACAACCTATCATACACACATCCGTGCATAGTCGTTCAACACTCCAATCAAAACCTCATAGCCAACAACCCATAATATATCAATTTACAGCTAATAAAAAGAGAAGATAGATCAAGCTTACCAAGCTCCGACCAATACCAATCCGTCGGCAAGGTTGTTGTGCCTCAACCCCCCTTTCACAGCCACCCTACCCTGTCGTTGTCTTTTTCCACCAAAGAGATCTAAGCTAACACCAAAGAAACGCATTCAGAGTTGGATCCCTTCTGAGATCAAAGGAAATAAGCTTCACTCACCTAATTCCCGCGGCAAACCCCTGCTCCAACCGAGTACCTGCTTGAATCTCCGCTGGATCTGCAGCCGACGTTCCTTTTGCTCCGATGACTGCCGGACAGGGCAGCACACTCGTTCCCGAAGAAGGGCCTTCACCTGACTGCACCGTCGACATTCTACCCTCCAGCCAAACCTCCCACCGAACAGAGGTTAGCCGCAACGAAGATGAGGAGGCGGTCACAAGTCGAGCGACGCTGGGCGAGAGAGGGCAACGACGGTCACACCTCAGCAACGTGACCTAGGCACAATGAATGGCGGCAACCGCTCGGGAGGCAGCATGGGCCATTACATGAGCTCGGGTGGAGATCGACTGATCAACCTTCAAGGCCGCCACACTTGACTGCAACGACTAAGGCGCACGCCGCCTAGCCCGGGCAAAAGAGCGCATGCGGTGGGGGACAGAGAGCGAGCAATACGTAACTGAAACGAAGCACGACCTCGGTGTCGGACGGTGTAGTGGAGAGTGACTCACGGTGGCATGAGATGGCCGGCAATCGTGACGAAGGAGAAGGAAAGGGCCGATGTACTGTGGCGATGAGAAAACCACTAGGAGAGAAATCGCGAGGAAAAATTCGTGCGCGAGGATAAATTATACCCTAGATTTATAACTTAGATTAATTATATCTATCAAATAATTAAAGCAGACCCTTTAAAAGCCTGTTTTTCTTATCCCCATAAATATCTCGTACGGACTCCGTTTAAATCCAGAAAAATTCCAGAAAAATTTCTAAAATTTCCTAAAAATCCCAAAAAATTTCCAGGATTATTTTTCTTAATTCTTTAGTCATTTAATTCAATATTTTAAATTTTTAGTATTTAACACAAACTCTAGGGGAGAGGCACGACGTCTAGGATGACACGCCAAAGCCCTAAAAAGCTTCGGTAACTCGCAACGGGGAGGAGGAACGCCGCCGGAGGTCCATGCCTTGCACTTCAATGCCGGAGAGAAGACCACGAAAGCATTGTAATTCTTTGTTCCTGCTTTTTATTCCTTATGTATTCGAACATAGACATGCTTTGTGATTCTTCCTTCATATACATGGAGTAGTACTTTCGATTCTAGGATTAGGGAGTAGCTTGTGTGCACATTACAATATTGGTTCTTGTTAAATTCTGCCTTTGAGTTTGATTTGACAATTGGTAGTTGTTTTTACTATATCTATGTGTGTTTGGTTTTCTATCTGCTGTGCTTAGGCGATACGAGGGATGACATCCCTCGTATCTAAGATTTAGGGGATTTTATACAAGGAACCTAGGGGTAAACCTGATCTCCTGTAACTGTGGGTAGAAGGGTGCGCTGGAATCGGAAACGGTCCATCGTAGGGATTGAATTGACATCCTCATACCATCTATCCCGTCCTTTTAGGCGGAGATAGCTCCCGGTAGATGTGGCGGCTCTGCGGGAGAGTGTATGATGTCCCTTCCACAAAATCATAGCTAAACGTCTAAACAACGCCAATTGACAACATTGTTTTGTGATGCACAAGTGAAACCAAAGTCCTAGAATCACCTTTGAAGACCTCGGTACACTCCTTTCCTCCTCCGTGTGACACCATATAGAGTAAAGTCCACCGACAGCCCTCACCAATCGAAACCTCTTAGAGTTACGTCCGAATAATTGCAACCACTGAATATATTGATATTCGAATCCCAATCCCTATGGGATCGATAATCTTTATTACTTGACGACATCCGTGCACTTGCGGGCATTGAGCGCGAGCATGCGCTTCGAGTCCTCGACAGCCTTCGCTGCGAGATTTGAGATTGCATTCGTGCGCATAACCCTCTTACCTCTCTTGATCGGGCATCAAAAGAGGTTGAGTATCAATAGAAACTGCAAGAGTTACAACTTCAGGTACAAACCTTGACTACCGAACGAGACCAATTAAGTGCAGAGAAAGAAAAAATTTCCACTCAATATAAACAAGACTTGCAAAAAATCAAAAGGGAACTTTCTCTCAAAGATATGAATATCAAACTTCTATGAGAATACAAGAAGCTACTAGGACGGCAAACAACCTCTCACTACTCAGAAATTTAGAAACTCATACAAAAGGAGAGGGATTGACACTTTCAATCTGAGCAATGCTTCCAACCACTAGAAGACCTCATAGATGCCTTCGCCGAGCTCAAGGACAGAACCTTCAACAACTCCAGTTTCACTTTCATACATTGACATAACATTTTCAGGAATTGTCAAATGTGGCCAATGAACATATCGGTCGAGCTGCTCAACTTCACCAGGAGATGTCCCAACTTAAAGAAACAGAAGTTAAATACTGGGCGACTAAGCAAACCGAGATCGGCTCATACGACCAAAAAATATGCAAAATATTTCCAAAGGGGCTTTGAGGGCGCATTGCAAACAACTAATGAGAAGAACCTCTTTGTCCTCGGTTTGCACCTTAAGCTTAATATAGAAGAGGCTTACAAGAAATTCCCACCGGAGGCCTTTAACACTGAGTCAGATACCGACTCAGAGTAATAAATTGTAATAGATATTCTTGTAATACATGACTTTTGTAATAATCAATTGTATCTGAACAATTCTGAAATGGTCTTATTAATTTTACACTTGCTCTGCACCTATTTTCATAGAATTTCATACCAATCTGTACTAAAAATTTATGTCCCCATTCTATTAACATTTCGTAATAAAAATTTACCCGTACACTTGTCGTATTATGAAATCCATAGAGACTGACATGCCTTCTACCATATTAGAAAATATCAAGACTGTATATACCTCATCAGAAACTGATCTACCCCATTTTTCTTTATAAAAATTGAATTCCTTACTTACCCATTATTTTAACCCTAACAAACTAATGTCATATGATTCCATAATTACCCTTCTCTCAAACTGAGCGGGAAAAGTTGTTATTTCCCTCCCCTTTCCTCACTATAAATATAGAAGCAACCCCCACTGCTTGTCACCCTATACCTCCAAGAAAAATGTAGCCCCTTTCTTCAATTCCACGTCCATGATTTGCTTCCACCCGCTCCAAAATGTCAGGAGAACAATGCCGATCTCTCTCTTCCCGACTACAACTTCCTTCAGATTTTTATATTATTGCAGCTACCTCCACCGAACGTCCTCATTTACCTCTTGGGCATACAAAAGCCTTCTTTCTAGAGCAAATAGAAGCTGGTCTATTCTTCCCCATTCATCTCTTTTTCCTAGAAGTGTCTGAGTATTTTTCTATTCCTCTAAATCAATTAAGTCCCAACTCTTTCCGCTTCATGCTAGGATTTTACCTCATCACCTCCTTTTTATATATTACCCCTTCAACCTTCCTTTTTCACGGCTTCTTTCAAGAAAAATCTTCAGAAATAGGTATTTTCTATTTCCAAGCTCGATCATACTTTCAATTCCTAACTGACATCCCTTCCTCACACAAAGGATGGAATGAACACTACTTCTTTGTGCATTCTCTATCCCCCTTCCCTTTTTCCCCTACCTAGTTAACTACTCTTCCTCCTCGCCCTTCCTTAGGCCTCTATCGAGACAATGAAGAATATCAAATGATGACCCTACTACTATTAGAAGAGCAATTTAACTTAAACTAGCTATTGACTCGACCAACACTATCACTAATCAGATCTGGCCACCCCCTACAGTCGACTACCATGCTAGATAATGACTCTTCTAACCATATCTCTGCATACTCTTATAATAGATATAAGCTTTACTCATTTTCCTTTTTCAGAAACACTGCTACTACAAGCTGCAGACCATGCTCACCCACCTTCCCATACAAATCCTATCGAGCTCCATCCCCACAACTCAACACTTTCCATCCAACCTTTGCCTCCCTACCAAACTCCACAAAGACTTCTCTCTTCCCCCTCCATTCCAGATTTGCCAGATTCCCTCCTATCCAGCATTAATGAGGTTAGCATACAATCTCTTTATCTCTTTTTACTTGACACTAATATCTATTTTTGTAGGGCATCACAAGTATAACTCATTTAAACAATCAATGGGCTTAATACACTGATATCCTAAAGAAAGAGCTACAAGAATGTCAAAACAGAGAACTAGCATTACAACAAGCTTATCAGAGACTTGAAAGAGAACTACAAGCTTCCCACATAAACGCACAAGCCGATTAGGCAGAATTGTCAGCCCTTCATTTTCAAACAACTTATTTACAAAATACTCTAGACATTCTAAAAGCTTGCTCATCTCAAGAAGGAACCAGTGCTACCCATGAAACTTTCTGGATGTCGACCGCCATCAATGACATATTCCTAGATAGAGGTTTTGCTTTCCTGCAATGGGATTTCCAAGACTGTATTAATCAATTCCGAGCAGCAGACTACCCACCTCCTGATCATTCTACCAATTTTTTAGACATTTGCAACACAATTGATCGCACTCCTTCTCACCTGTTATCTTTTCCTTTTCCTTCCAATGTCAAAAAAATGTAACAACTTGTTTTTAGTATAACACTTGTAATAAAGTACATGACTTAGCCTACACTGTACTATTCTTAACAGAATGAAAACACTCATTTTACAATGTCTTATCCACTGAAATAAGGGCACAAGTGATACACATTCCATGGTCTTTCTAAAAGCCTTCCTTGAGCATCCTTTAAGTAATAAGCTCTCACTCCCACTCGGCTCTCCACATGGAAGGGTCCTTCCCATTTGGATCCTAGCTTACCCTTACATCCTTTGGGCAATACCTTCCTTATTACTAAGTCTCCTATCTGAAAAGAAAGAGGCACTACCTTTTTATTATAAGATTTAATTACTTGCGATCTATACCTTTCAGCATTATATAAGGTAGCATCCCTCCTTTATTGAATCAAGTCTAACTCCATATGTCGAGCCACTCTGTTTTCGCTCGGGAAATAAGTCATCACTCGAGAAGATTCCACCTCGACTTCTATAGGCATTACTGCTTCTGAGCCATATACCATACTAAAGGGAGTTGCTCCTATAGCCCTCCTAGGAGTGGTTCGAAAAGACCAGAGTATACTAGGTAACTCCTCCACCCAACTACCTCCCACATGCTCCAACTTAGTTTTTAATCCATGTACTAATTCTCTATTGGTTACCTCAGTCTATCCATTACTTTGAGGATAAGCTATTGATGTAAACACTTGCTCAATTTTAAAATCTTGACACCATTTTGCCAATTTCTTACCCTGAAATTGTCAACCATTATCTGATATCAATCTCCTAGGAATACCAAAATGACACAATATTTTTTCCATAAGAACTTTAATACCATCTGCTTAGTAATACGGGCTAAGGGCTTAACTTCTACCCATTTAGAAAAATAATCAACAGCTACTAACAAGAACTTCTTTTGACCTATCCCAATCAGAAATGAGCCTACTATATCCATACCTCACTGATCAAAAGGACAAGCTGATACAACTTCCTTCATATACTCGGCCAACTGATGCTGCCAATTATGATACTTTTGATAACTTTCACACTATTGTACTAACTGTATAGAGTCTTTCATCAAAGTGGGTCAGAAATTTCCAGCTAATAATACCTTCCAAGCCAATGATCGACCTCCTATATGGCTCCCACAATCCCCTGTAGGGAAATCTCGTATGCCAAATGGCATATGCGCAACGGAAAATAGGATCCCTTCCAAGTGATCCATGCGAAAGCAAACTCGTATAAAATAAATTTCTCTAAACCAAACCTATCTTATAGGAGAGGATTACCTTTGTTGCGTGCCCTTGCTAATCCCGCTTTTCCTTTCGGTTTGTTGGATCTTTAGCACGTTCAAGTGTCCGTGCCTCTATACGTATCCACACGAGCACGCTCTTGTCTCACAAAAGGAAAACTAGAAGAGCTCTCCTTTACTTCTTGCTAGAGAAGTCCCTAAAGGAGAGGAAGAGAGGGAAAAGGAGAAAGGAAGAAGAAGACTCCTCTTCTTGCTAGCCTACACTCACAAACCCACACAACTAAAGCTTCCACCAAGCTCTCTCACAACCACAACACCAAAAACTCTATATGGCCGGCCACTCCATGGAGCCTTTTATAGGGTTGGAAAAACCCTTCCACCTCCTTCACATTCAATGCAATCCATTGCATTGAGACACACTCAAAAAGGATTTGGCTTCCTTGTTTGGCCGGCCACTTAAGGAGACAAAACCATTTTGTTTCCTTCCACCTTAACTAGCTTAGGTGGATGCTTAGGTGGCATGCTTATGTGGCATGCTTATGTGGCATTCTTATGTGGCATTCATGCATGTTGAATTAATCTTATTAATTCAATTAAGCTTATGTTATCATATTGAATTAATCTTATTAATTCAATTAAGCTTATGTTATCATATTGAATTAATCTTATTAAATCAATAAGGTAACATATTGAATTAATCTCATTAAATCAATTAGCTAAAATTATCATTAAGCTTAAAGTCCAAAAACCATTTTGTACTTAAGCTTATTCCCATATTATTCTAGTCAAACTAGAATACTCTAATTCCTCTAATTATCATGCTCTTTGTGTGTGACCCTATAGGCTCTCATAACGTTGGCAGTGGATCTAAACTCTTTTAGATACACAAGCAATGAGCGGCATCTAGCAATACATCATTGCTACCCAAGTTACGAGATAAGTCAAGATCCGACTAACCTTTCCGTGACTACTATAATATATGACCGTGTCCTTCTATCCTTGATATCAGATTGATCAATGAGGCATAGACCGTGTCATCCTCGATCAATCTATGTGTTTCTTGATCCCTGAGTAAACTAACTCAAACAAATGAGCTCAATATCTCATATTGACTCATTCGAGCATGGCCATGCGTTTTAGTAGTTCTACTCAATCAAGGCCCACCGATATCACTCTGCCATATGAGAGGGATAGATACCCATCTACATCACTCACATCCTCCGCATAATTTGTTATATACCCAAGAATCGCTTTATGGTCCACCTCACATGTGACGTTTGACGATACCAAAGTACATAACTCATGTAGGGAACCGTAGTGACTTGTGTCTAAGGACTATTCATACCAATAGTCACATGAGAAAGTTTATGACACTCATATAACGATCCATGAAACTTTCTCATGGGTCATTCAAGATATATATTCTCCAATATATACCCATGTGTCAACTTGATATCATATATCCATGACTTGTGAGATCAAGTCATCAATTGACCTACATGCTAGTCTTTATGTATTAATATTGCCCTTGCATATTAATACTGACTAGGAACATTTAGGAAAGTGTTCTCATAAACCTCTCATAATCAATTCGCACAATTGATGTGTCAGTAGATAAGAACCTACTTTTCTAGGGCATTATTATATTTAAATTAATGCACAAGCAAGATGTAAATATAATAACCAATCCTTTTGCCTTTATAGAATATGATACAAAATGTTCCCTATTCAACCATCACATGATTGGTTCTAGGGCTTTAACTAACAATCTCCCACTAGCACTAGTACCAATCACTATGATATCTAATACCTAGTGACCTAGTGTGACCATCATGCTTCCTCCGTACAAAGCCTTGGTCAATGGATCTGCGATGTTAGCTTCGCTTGACTGTGATATCCTCACATCTCCTCTATCGATGATCTCTCGAATGAGATGGAAGCGCCGCAAAGATGTGTTTGGTCCACGATGTGATCGAGGTTCCTTAGCTCGCGTAATAGCCCCATTGTTGTCACAATAGAGGTCTATTGGATCTGCAATGCTAGGAACTACCCCAAGTTCACGATGAACTTGCGAGCCAAACAGCCTCCTTTCGCATCGGATGCCGCAATATACTCATCATTGTAGAATCAAGAATCGTGTCTCGCTTTGAACTCTTCCACCACCTCCACCATTCTGCAAAACACGCACTCGATTGCGATCTATAGTCATCCTTGTCTGCTTGGAAGCTTGCATCATCGTAACCCTTTACGCTTAGCTCCTCATTGCCTCCAAATATCGTGAAATATTCTTTCGCTCTTCGTAAGTATTTAAGAATATTTTTGATCGCTATCCGCTGACTTTCACCGATCGACCGTATCTACTCCATGCTCAAAGCATAGACGATGTCGTGACGAGTACAAAGCATGGCGCATATGCATGATAGACCCTATAGCATGCGATAAGGGATCTTATCCATGCGATCTCTCTCCTCCTTAGAAGAGGGACATTGAGTCTTCGAAAGACTCACACCATGTGATAAAGGCGAAAACCTTTCTAGAATTTTGCATAGCAAAACGATCTAGCACTTTATCAATGTATGTACTCGACTTAGGCCAAGTAATCTTCTAGATCTATCTCTATAGATCTTGATGCCTAGAATATAGGCACTTCACCTAAGTCCTTCATCGAGAAACAATTCCCTAACCACATCTTCACAGATCGGAGTGAGGGAATATCATTTCCATGAGAAGTATGTCATCTACATACAAGACAAGAAATACAACTGTGTTCCCACTATTTCTCTTGTAGACACAAGGCTCATCTTCATTCTTGATGAAACCAAACTCTTTGATTGCATCATCGAATCGAAGATTCCAAATGAGAGGCTTGCTTTAGTCCATAAATGGACCTTTGCAGTTTGCATACCTTTCCAGATGCTTTGGATCTTCAAAACCCTCGGTTGTGTCATGTACACATCCTCGAGTAGCTTTCCATTCGTAAAAGCGGTTTTGACATCCATCTCGGGATCTCATAATCATGGTAGGTCGCAATAGCAAGTATGATCCGAATGGATTTAAGCATCGAATCGGTGAAAAGGTTTCTTCATAGTCAATACCATGAATTTGTTTGAATCCTTTAGCCACCAATCTACCTTTATAGGTATGCTTATTACCATCCATGTCGCTTACTTTAAAGACCCACTTACACCCAATGGGTTTTACCCTTCGTGGATCAACCAAAGTCCATACTTGGTTAGTGTACATGGATTCCATTTCGATCTCATGGCCTCTAGCCATTTCTAACTGGGCTCATCATAGCTTCTGATAGGATGTAGGCTCGCCAAGATCGATAAGCAATACATCACCGCTGTCATTAAGAGAAAAGAATATCTCTCGGGTTGACGACGGATCCTATTAGATCTACGAAGAGGTTGGTCTACTTGAACAGTGTTTGCTCCACAACTCTTTGGGCAAACAAATTTCTCATCCACAACACTTTGTGGTGCCTGCTCATTTTCCATCGGCCTTAGTGTTATCATCATCTTGAACTTCTTCAAGATGAATTTTACTCCCACTAGTATTTCTAGAAATAAATTCTTTTCTAGAAAGACAAGATTTCGCAACAAACACCTTGCCAAGTGTGGATTGTAAAAGTAATATCCCTTAGTTTCCTTGGGATATCCTACAAAATAACACTTATCCGATTTGGGTCCTAGTTTATCCGAGACTTGACGCCTAACGTAAGCTTCACAACCCCAAATCTTTATAAAAGACATTTTGGGACTCTTCCTTCCATATCGTATATGGTGTCTTTCTACGCTGATGGAACGCGATTATGTGAAAGCTACTCTAGAGCTAAACCCCAAAAGGAAGTAGGTAGATCACCGCTCATCATCGATCGCATCTATATCTAATAGAGTACGATTTCTCCTCTCGATACACCATTCCATTGTGGTGTTCCAGGAGTGAGTTGGGATATTATCCCACACTCACCAGTGATCACGAAACTCTTGACTAAGGTATTCACCACCTCGATCTGATCGAAGTAGCTTAATACGCTTACCAAGTTGGTTTTGTACTTCATTCTTGAATTCTTTGAACTTTTCAAAGGATTCTGACTTATGTCTCATCAAATATAAGTAGCCAAATCTACTCATATCAACAGTGAAAGTAATAAAGTACTTATAGCCTCCTCTGCTTCGACATTGAAAGGGCCACATACATCAAGATGTATGAGTCCTAACAAATCCGGCCGCTTCTCGCCATGTCCACTAAATGGAGTTTTAGTCATCTTTCCTAAAAGACAAGACTCGCATACCTCATATGATTCAAAATCAAATGAGTCCAATAATCCATCTTTATGGAGTTGGGATATGCGTTTTTCATTTATGTGACCTAGGCGACAGTGCCAGAGATATGTTTGGTTCAAGTCATTCGATTTGAACCGTTTGGTATTTACGTTATAAATTGGGTTTTCTAAATCTAGAACATAGAGACCATTCATAAGTGGTGCATTACAATAGAACATTTCATTTAAATAAATGGAACAACATTTGTCCTTTATTATAAAAGAAAAGTTTTTCTTGTCTAAAAAAGATACAGAAATTACGTTTTGTTAATGGCGTACATAGAAGCACTCCTCTAGTTCTAAGATAAGCCCGGTGGGCAAAGATAAAGAATATGTTCCTACGACTGAAGAACTTTGCGCCATTGCCTACTCGTAGGTCCACTTCACCCTTTGCCATTATTCTACTATTTCTCAGTCCCTGCACATTAGTACAAATGTGAGATGCACATCCGGTATCTAATACCCATGTAGAAGAAATAGATAGATTAACTTCTATAACGTGTATACCTGAGGCAGAAGTCCCACTTCTCTTGTTCTTTACTTCCTCAAGGTAGACTTTGCGGTTCCGCCTTCCATGTCGATCACCAATGGAAGCGTCCCTTGCTTAGGTACTTTACCTTTTCCCTTTGAAGTGGATGATTTGGCCTTGCCTTTGGCTTGGTTCTTACCCTTGCCTTTGCGATTACCTTTGTCCTTCTTGTCCATTAGTACATTGCTAACTTTCTTCTTGAGATTTGGTTCAGATTCTCAACATCTTTGAGAATCTCAGCAAGGTTTATCAATTTCATTCATGTTATAATTCATGACGAATTGATTGTATGCTTAAACAGCGATTGCGAGGATAACATCGATTGCCAATTCTTGGCTCGATTGGAAAACCTAGTCTTTCAAGGTTCTCAAGCGTACCCAATCATTTTGAGTACGTGAGTTCCTACAGTGTTCCTTCTTGCATCTTGCATGCAAAAGAGCCTTAGACACTTCAAAACACTCGTGCCTAGCTTGTCCTTGATATAGTTGTTTCAAATGCTCAACCATATCATAGGCATCCATGTTCTCATGTTGCTTCCAAGCTCGAGTTCATGGTGGCAAGCATAAGGCATGACACATCTAATCGTCATCTTGATGCTTCTTATAAGCATCCTTTTCGACGTGGTAGTAGGCGGGTATTTATTTCAGGACATATAGTTTGCGTTCTTGCTTGAGGATAATCCTCAAGATCCAATACCAGTCAAGAAAGAATGCTCCATTGAGCTTGTCCTTCTCAAGGACAGAACGCACGTTGCGGGGGTGTGTCGTGTTAGATGACATCGTGATCTACAACATGAATAGGCATAGTTAAGTATCATACCTACATCATTGAATTAGGCCTTTAATTTAATGAGGCTCCCACTAAATTGTCATCGCTACTATTTAGCGATAAATTTATATGGGATAAAGATCCACATCATAATTAGTCTTGAGTTAGCTTTGGCTAATCGCCCAAGGCGTAGTATAATTAGGTAGGCAATCTTTTGCCAATTACATCTGATGTAACTCTTTAATAGCTTTGGTTAAGTTTTAGATTAGTTTAGTGTTTATTCCTAAACCGGACTTCCAGTGTGGCGAGGCACAGGCCTTCTTGGATATCGAAGCAACCGACCATTTCTAAGACAAAGGCGATGTTGAAATCACACAAAACTAATGTTAACACTTATGTTCAAAGCTAATATATGCCTCTACTTTCTTAACCAATTAAGAAAACACTTAATTAAGTCTTAACCAAGGTGATAGCGGGACATCACGATTGTCCACTCGCACCCCTCAAGATAAAATGCATTGCTTTGCTTTGGCAAACCCAATAACAAATGATCGAGAAGTAGTGAGTACCAACTTTGGTAGGCATATCGTTTAGACTTATTAAGAAATAAACATGTATCATATACATATTAGCATACATCACATATAAGCTAAACTAATCATGCATCACATACAAGCTAAACTAACATGCATCACATACATATTAAACTAACGTGTCATGGTTATGGCCCTTATTCTACAATCTTCTCAAGCCAATGAAAAGATTGATTGGTCAACCTAGGGATAGCATCTTCTCCTAAGTGCTTCCTTTTGGTTGTCTTGTGTGTTGACTTCCTCCTTGTAACCTCATCTTCCAATGGACCCTCCATCCTTGTTTTGTACATTACAAAGGGAGAAATACTCGAGTTACATTCGAGTCTAAAACTAATTTTACAACAAGAATATTAGGAGAAAGGCACGACACGCAGCCGTATTAAGAATTACAACACACAATCACAAACTTTTTGGGACTAGGCCATAACCATGCACCATGTCATTTTAACTTTTAAAAGACATTGGATATTTTATTATGTTTGAAAATTTGCTAATGCAATTATCAACTCATAATAAAATTTATCCTACTTCTATATCACATATAAAATAGAGAAAACCTATTTTTATACGATCTTTAAGTGGCTCTGATACCCTTTGTAGGAAATCTCGTATGCCAAATGGCATATCTGAACGGAAAATAGGATCCCTTCCAAGTGATCCATGCAAAGCAAACTCGTATAAAATAAATTTCTCTAAACCAAACCTATCTTATAGGAGAGGATTACCTTTGTTGCGTGCCCTTGCTAATCCCGCTTTTCCTTTGGTTTGTTGGATCTTTAGCACGCGTTCAAGTGTCCGTGCCTCTATCACGTATCCACACGAGCACGCTCTTGTCTCACAAAGGAAAACTAGAAGAGCTCTCCTTTACTTCTTGCTAGAAGTCCCTAAAGGAGAGGAAGAGAGGGAAAAGGAGAAAGGAAGAAGAAGACTCCTCTTCTTGCTAGCCTACACTCACAAACCCACACAACTAAAGCTTCCACCAAGCTCTCTCACAACCACAACACCAAAAACTCTATATGGCCGGCCACTCCATGGAGCCTTTTATAGGGTTGGAAAAACCCTTCCACCTCCTTCACATTCAATGCAATCCATTGCATTGAGACACACTCAAAAAGGATTTGGCTTCCTTGTTTGGCGGCCATAAGGAGACAAAACCATTTTGTTTCCTTCCACCTTAACTAGCTTAGGTGGATGCTTAGGTGGCATGCTTATGTGGCATGCTTATGTGGCATTCTTATGTGGCATTCATGCATGTTGAATTAATCTTATTAATTCAATTAAGCTTATGTTATCATATTGAATTAATCTTATTAATTCAATTAAGCTTATGTTATCATATTGAATTAATCTTATTAAATCAATAAGGTAACATATTGAATTAATCTCATTAAATCAATTAGCTAAAATTATCATTAAGCTTAAAGTCCAAAAACCATTTTGTACTTAAGCTTATTCCCATATTATTCTAGTCAAACTAGAATACTCTAATTCCTCTAATTATCATGCTCTTTGTGTGTGACCCTATAGGCTCTCATAACGTTGGCAGTGGATCTAAACTCTTTTAGATACACAAGCAATGAGCGGCATCTAGCAATGCATCATTGCTACCCAAGTTACGAGATAAGTCAAGATCCGACTAACCTTTCCGTGACTACTATAATATATGACCGTGTCCTTCTATCCTTGATATCAGATTGATCAATGAGGCATAGACCGTGTCATCCTCGATCAATCTATGTGTTTCTTGATCCCTGAGTAAACTAACTCAAACAAATGAGATCAATATCTCATATTGACTCATTCGAGCATGGCCATGCGTTTTAGTAGTTCTACTCAATCAAGGGGCCCACCGATATCACTCTCGTCATATGAGAGGGATAGATACCATCTACATCACTCACATCCCTCCGCATAATTTGTTATATACCCAGTAATCGCCTTTATGGTCCACCCTGTTACGGGTGACGTTTGACGATACCAAAGTACATAACTCCTTATGTAGGGAACCGTAGTGACTTGTGTCTAAGGACTATTCATACCAATAGTCACATGAGAAAGTTTATGACACTCATATAACGATCCATGAAACTTTCTCATGGCGGGTCAGTTCAGTATATATTCTCCAATATATACCCATGTGTCAACTTGATATCATATATCCATGACTTGTGAGATCAAGTCATCAATTGACCTACATGCTAGTCTTTATGTATTAATATTGCCCTTGCATATTAATACTCGACTAGGAATATTTAGGAAAGTGTTCTCTACAGCCTCTCATAATCAATTCTGCCAATTGATGTGTTGTAGATAAGAACCTACTTTTCTAGGGCATTATTATATTTAAATTAGCTGGCACAAGCAAGATGTAAATATAATAACCAATCCTTTGCCTTTATAGAATATGATACAAAATGTTCCCTATTCAACCATCACATGATTGGTTCTAGGGCTTTAACTAACATCCCCTTCATGTATTTACTTCAAAACATAACTTGCTTCTGCTTTTCCCAAACAACATAACAAAGGTCTAGCACAAGTTCTTTTGTATAAAATTTCCTTTACAATACAGAAATGAACTGCCTACTACTTAAATTACTGAGCCCTTACAAGATCACTCGGTATCCTCTTATCTTAAAAGAATGAGATTCTCTTTCCTCTAATTATCCTCTACTAACTCTTCTGATTTTTCTCCCTGAGGCAGTAATTCAATCTGCACAATCACATCACGAGTATTCCAATTTCCCAAAGAGCTAGCAAATTGAGCCAATTCATCAGCCTTCTGATTTTCTGTTCGAGTAATCTTCTTTATCAATACTTCTGAGAAATTCCCCTGGCCTTCTCTACCAATTCACAATAACTCCACTTATCATCCTTGACTTTAAATCCTCCTCCAGTCTGCTGTACTACCAACTAAGAATCCACATTCACTATTACTCGTTCAACTCCTATGTTCTTAGCAGCTTGCAAAGCTATAAGTAAGACTTCATATTCAACTTCATTATTAGAGGCCCTAAAGTGTAATATAATTGCTAACTTAACCTCTTATCCTTGCGGTGAAATCTGAATTACTCCAACTCCACAACCTTCCTTTTCAGAGGACCCATCTGCATATATCACCCATGGATTAGATTCTTCTTTATGTATAGTCTCTACCAAGAAGTCTGCTAATTCCTGAGCCTTAATAGAGGTACGAGGTTGATAAGTAATATCATATTCACTGAGTTCAGTAACCCACTTAATAAGCTTTCCCGTAGCCTATGGATGAGTAAGTATTCTGCCCAAAGGAGTATCAGTGAGCACCACCAAAGGATGTGATAGAAAATAGGGTCGTAGTCTCCAAGTAGTCAAAACCAATCCCCAAGTTAACTTCTCCAAATTATTATAATGAATTTCAGGTCCCTTCAATAGATAGCTGATATAATAAATTGGATATTGTTGACCCTTATCCTGTCGAACTAATACTGAACTCACAGCAACTTCCGAAAGAGCCAAATATACCCATGACACTTTCCTGGGCTGAGGCTTGGCTAGGAAAGGTCGCTCAATTAAGTATTCTTTCAAAGATTGAAAAGCCTGATCATAGTGTTTATCCCATTGAAACCGAGTGGCTATCTTAAAATTTTTAAAGAAAGAAAGACTTTTATTTGTCGACTGGGATATAAAGTGAGATAAAGCAGTAATTCTGCCCAATAACCGCTGTACTTCCCTCAAATTTTTTGGGGGCTGCATTTGCTGAATAACATCAATCTTAATAGGATTAGATTTTATACCCTGCTCAATAACAACATATCCCAAGAAGCGACCCTGAGTAACTCCAAATACACACTTTTCTGGATTCAACTTCATTATATACTAACGTAAGGTGCTAAAAGTTTCCTCTATATCAACTATTAACTATTCGGGATATGTAGTTTTCACCAATATATCATTCACATATACTTCTACATTCCTTCCCAACTGGTTCTTAAAAATTTTATCCACTAATCTCTGATAAGTAGCCCCAACATTTTTTAACCCAAAGGGCATAATAACATAATAGAAAGTCCCTTCAGTAGTAATAAAACTAACTTTATTTTGATCTTTTAAGGCTAATGGTATCTGATGGTACCCTTGATAAACATTCATCATTGAAATAAATTGATGCCCCATAGTGGAATCTACTAACTGATCAATGCAAGACAAAGGATAACAGTCTTTAGGACAAACCTTGTTAAGATCTCGGAAATCCACACATATCCTCCATTTTCCTGATGGCTTAGGTACCAACACTACATTAGATAACCAGGTCAGATACTGTACTTCTCTAATATGACATGCCTTCAATAACTTATATATTTCCTCTTTAACAATAGCATCCTTCCCAACTCTAAAATGCCAACGTTTGTGCTTTACAAGAGATATAGTAGGCAAAATATGCAGTTTATGCTCCATGACAGTAGGATCAATTCCTGCTAAGTCCTGCGGAGACCATGCAAAAATATCAATATTTTTAATAAGACATTGTATCAAATCTGCTTTAAGCGGTAAAGAAAGGTCCTGAGCTATAAATGTAATATGTTCAACACACTTATCATCGAATACAATTGCCTCTTTATCAGATTCCCCTATTTCTTCAACACCCCCCTTCTGAATAACACATACGGTATCTCCATATTGACTATACTTCTGAAAAGATCTATTAATAGATTTTCCCTTCTATCCCGTCCGGATAGAATCCACATAACACCTCCGAGAGAGTTGTTGATCATCCGTAACTTCCCCTAATTCATTTCCCATAAAAAAACTTAATTTTCTAATGATAAGGAGAAGACATAGCCTGCAAACTACCCAGAACAGGCCTATTAAGATACCATTGTAGGAAGAAGGCATGTTAACTATTATAAAATTAATAAGCACTATTCTTCTCCTTGGCTCTTCCCCTAAAGATAGAGGTAATTTTATCTGCCCCATTGGTTGTACCTCATGACCAGAAAACCCAAATAAAGAGGTGCTGACCGGCTGTAAGTCACTCATATTCATTTCCATTTGTTCCAAGGCAGACCAATATAGAATATCCACTGAACTACCAGGGTCTACAAAAACTCTTCCCGTATCAAAGTTAGCAATAAGTGTTAAATACCGAAATTTAAAATATGAAATTTAATGGCCAAAATTTCGGGGAAATAATCCTAGGGATTATTTTCGGGATTTTTAGGGAATTTTAGGAATTTTTCTGGATTTAAACGGTGTCCGTACGAGATTTTTACAGGGATAAAATAAATAGGCTTTAGATGGGTCTATTTAAAAGGGGATAAATACACGAAAACCTAATTTCTATTCCCTTTTTCTTTTTCCCCGCATGACCGTTCCTTTGGCAGTTTCTTCGCGCCCTTTTCCTCATTGCGGTCGGCAGCCCACCGCCGCCCGACGCGAGCCACTTTCGCCGGCGTCCTCTGCTTCGCCGGCGACTCCCTTCTTCCTTGAGCCCGACGCTGCGCCGTGCTCTCCTACACGCGCCCTCTTCTCTCTTCCTCGCGGCAGCCGTCTGCCGCCGCTACAGCCGCGCGCCAAACATGGCCGCCGCCTTGCGTCTATGCTATCCTTCACGTCCGCAAACTCCCTCCCTGCGCCAAGATCCGGCGGCCGAGGCGAGCGCCGATTTCTTTGCCTCTATTCGCGGCAGTCACTTTCCCCCTTTGTGATTAGAGATTTTTCTCCATGAACTAAGCGGCTAGGAGGTTGCGGTTATCTGTTGGTATGTTGGTTAATTGGGTTTGGGTAGATGGTGGTTGTGGGTGGATGTGTCTAGTGAAACAAGGGTTGAGTCGAGTTGTGGTCGATTTGGGGTGGATTCGGATGGTATTGGTTGATCGGTATGATATTAGGAGGATTAGTAATTAATTGGATTGATATGGTTATGAAGGAAATCTATTAATTATTATATTTGTTGTTGAATTGCTTTTTGGTGCTTGACTATAGTCATGCTTTATGCAGGTTTCGGTCACGAGGCAGGTCCCCGGTCGTGACGATTTGATTCTTTTGCGGATATATATTCAGGCGGGTATTTTGACTTAACGTTTAGATTAAGTCAAATTGATATGCTAGTTAGGATAGCTCACAATAATTTTTCATGTTTATATGCCTAGTATGCTTTTGATGCCTACTAGATACATGCATGTGTTAGGATATGATTATATTTACTGTTGATATGAATCATAGTACATGGATTAGGGATATGTATATATATTGGTTGTACATATCATTTGGATGGATATTTTGAGTAGGTTTTACATGCTGTAGTATCATGCACCATTTTCGCATGATTGCATCTTTGGTGAGGTTCCATTATTGTTGAGCCCATGACTAGTTACATGGCTTTGCACACACCGGTTAGTGGTACATCGGGAGGTGTGTGCGATTGCTCTGTCGAGCTCATTGGGACGCTCGAGTAGCGGCAGCGGCGTGGTAGCGGCGAGGATCCCTCCTCTGGCCTATGACACCGGGAGATGAGAGCTTAGCTCCCCCACTATGTTTGGGGCAGGAGGATAGGTGTACTCCGACAGCATCCTGTCCACTCGGTCACTCAGGAGCAGTGATGGCAGAGTGCACAGTTGTCATAGCCCTACCCACTCGGCTTCACCATCGCGTGTGAGGCGGCTGACTGGCGTCAGGGGTGACCATGTCATTTGCACGACATGCATTTTGCACGGATTGCATTTGTATTGTGTTTGCTGCATTATTGTATTGATGCCTTGGATGTTGCATATGATTGACATGCATACAGGATTCATATTCTTATATGGTGATGACTTTATCTCTTATAGTAGGGCACATGCTCCTATATCAGGGTAGGAGACTCAGGTGAGTACAGTCCTTTTGCATTTATTTCTTGCTTACCATATATATGAGACTGTACTGGCATGATTAGTATTGTTAGCTATTTCTTGCTATTCATATCTACTATACCCGCAGAGTTCTTTGAACTCACCCCGTTGATTTATATCTATTTCAGGATGGAGCCGTCAGGAGAGTCCAGCTGCCAAACCCCCTCGTCGTGGAAGTGTATTTGGTTATTTGTTTTTGGTTTTGGATATCTTGTTTAGAAGATATATTTAGGACTGGAATTGGATTTATGTATTCGTGGATTTTTTTTGTGTCCTTAGGGACTTTATTCGGAGTTTTGTTCTGGATGGATTTCAGTTGAGTATTCTCGCCTGATGGCGTAAGGGTAGGTTTAGATGTGATAGGTTGTTTATTTATTTATTTTGGTTGATGGCCTGAGGCCAAATATATAATCGCAGTGAGTTTGGATTCCGGCCGTGTTGATCGACGATGTATAGTGGCCGTGTAGGCCTTGTATGTACATTGAGATTGTCCCGCAGACAGGGAGATGCCGCTGATTTTCCCCGCAGTGGTCTCTTCGGGGCGTGACAATTTATTGGGATCACTTGGTTACCAGGATTCATAAACTTTAGTACTTAACCTGGAGGTCTAGAGTTCGAATCCTGGGGAAGGCAAAAACCCACTTCGGAGTGGAAGTCCAGTGAGTAACGACGGCCAGGGCGAGCCGACCATCAGGGTCGCCAATTCCGCCAACAGGCGACGCCGTTGACCAATAGGGGTCACCGAATTCCGCCAACAGGGGCCGCGTTACAATAAAGGCGCTTTTATTATATCGACCGTCGAGCCATTGTCGCCGATCGCTGTTGGCGAGCGACTATTGTCATCGCCGTCGCTGGTCCGTCGTTACCGACACCTGAAGTGGTTTGCTTCCCAAGACTCTGAACCTCAGACTTCAAAGTTTATGATCTGCAACCAAGTGATCCTTGATCACTTGGTTACCAGGATTCATAAACTTTAGTACTTAGCCTGGAGGTCTAGAGTTCGAATCTTGGGGAAGGCAAAAACCCACTTCCAGGGGTGGGAAGTCCAGGTGAGTAACGACGGACCAACAGGGGCGACGGTCGTTGACCAATAGGGGTCGCCGAATTCCGCCAACAGGGGTCCGGTCGTTACAATAAGAGCCCGAATGACTAAGACATCAATATGAGGGGTCATTACTCCCTCTAAGTCACTGGAATCAAAACCCAGAACAGGTCCTCTGGCTCTAGGCAAAGCTATCATAGCTACACATTCTTCTCTACTATGTCTTTTTCAAGCCCTATTAGAATATCCATTAGTGGAACCTCTAGAAATCATATTAATAGACCCTCTTACAGGAGGCTGGCCTACAGGCATTATTCTGTCAGGAATTGATTCTCTTGCCTACATAGGCTGTATAGGTCGATTAAGAGAAGGCCTTAACTGATTTCCTCTTCCATAATTTCTGACCTAAGGCCTTGGTTGATAAGGAGCTTGATTCATCATCATATTTCTAACTTGGGGATTAGATCCCATAATTCTCTGTAGCTCAAAATCTAATTACTGACAGTCCTGAGTGTTATGCCCATAATCTTGATGATAAGAACAAAAAGTAGCAGATGACAATCTTCTAGGACCTCTGGCAGCTCTAAAGGCCTTCTTAATAACTGTTGTTGCTCACAGATATGCATAGCCCTCTCCTTAGAAATCCTTAACAGAGGAGTATATATATATATATATCGTTGTTCTAATAAATTATAGGCAAAAATCATGAACTCCATCGAAGTGAAATGAAAATCACTATTAACCCCCTCTAGCACGACATCATAGACCCTACAAAAGGTGCATCAATAGTTTAATTTGGTTGAAGTAAATCATAAGAAATTGTATAAGAGATATGAACTATTTATATTGGCTCAACAAGTGATTCAAGTATTTTTATACTTCATATCCTAGTTTGAAACATGACAAAATTGATTGGTGGGCTATTTGTAAAATAAAAGCATGGAAAAAAATTGAGGAACATTGGGAAGACATAGCATATCAACAAGATGAATTTGCCAATATATTTCGGATCGAAGAATATAATATTTCAACGTTATGAGATCCCAGTGACATAGTGATATACGTTGATGCAAGTGAAATTAATGAAGATGAAGAGGAGGAGGAGGAGGAGGAGAATATTAAAGAGACAGATGATGAGGATGAAAATAACAATGAAGACTTAGATTTTTTATTATGAGTAACTTTTATTCAGTGTCAAATAGTTTTCTATTTACTGTCTCATTCTTAATTTCATATATTTGATATATTAATGAATATTTTTTCTATAGGTTATTAGAGAAATTTTTTAACTTATTGGTAGATTATTTCGACCATTTAGTACTTCAAATAAATATGGTAAGTTTTTTCATATTCTTCATTATACATTCGATGAATATGCAAATTTTTTTACTTTATTATTCTAATAATTATGAATGATAGTTTCGACATGGTGATCATAGATGAAAGGTTGGTGCAATCGACCCTGGTCACGATTGACTAAACTCGAGTGGGATTCGAGTAGGGTTTTGATGTTTGGCAATGGGTTTGACCATTGTTTGACAATATGGTTTGACTATATATTGACCTTATGAAAAATGGATGATTGGGATATCCAAAGTCATACAGGGGAGTTTATTTGAGGGAGATTGTTCGAGCAATCAAACCTCAGGTCAAGGTTGACCAGACTTGAGTGAGACTCGAGGGAAAGTCCAAGTTTGAATACTTGACATGGAAACTCCAAGAATGGTCTTGGCATGGAAAGTCCAAGCATGGTCTTGGCATGGAAGTCCAAGTTTGGATACTTGGCATGGAAAGTCCAAGAATGGTCTTAGTATGGAAAGTCCAGGCATGGTCTTAGCATGGAAAGTCCAAGAATGGTCTTAGTATGGAAAGTCCAGGCATGGTCTTGGCATGGAAAGTCCAAGTTTGAAGTCTTGGCCACGTAAGTCCAAGTGTGTAGTCTTGGCTGTGAAAGTCCAAGCATTGAGGCTTGGCAATGGGAAAGTCCAAGGATATAGTCTTAGTGGCATAAGTCCAAGCATGTGGTCTTGGCAGTGTAAGTCCAAATGGATCTTGGCAATGAAGTCCAAGGGTGAGATTTTTGGTATCGTAAAGTCTAAGCATGTAGTCTTGACGACATAAATCCAAATGAACCTTAGAAAAGGAGACCCAGTTAGCATGACATAGCCGATGGAAGCACTTGAAGGCTAACGCGAAGGATGAAGGAGTCGTGGAGGACTCGGATGGACCCTGAGGGTGTGAGGCTGATAGAGGTGTCTAGAAGGCTTAGTTCTAGGCTAAGGGTAGTCGACCAAGTATGAGAGGATCATACTTGGGTTGAACCTCATGTTTGAGGTTTACTAGTCAACTGGCCATGTACATGTCATTTGAGAACCTAGTTTGACTCGAGCAGTTGATTGGAATTATGCCCAGTCGACTGATCGTGTAGTCAACTAAAGCTAGGGTTTAGCAGTCGACTGCTAAGGTTGAGCAATCATTTGGTCATAGGTGGCCAGAGTACAGAATGTCTAGTAGTCGACTGGTTAGTCGACTACTAGCTTGGCAGTCGACTGCCAAAGTATCTGTTGGGCAAGATCCAACATGGATTAGTCCATTGTAAGACAACAAATAGGTGAGCAGTCGACTAGTGCATTTTAGTAGTCTACTGCTAGGCGAAAATTCAGTCCAATACAGGTTATAAAAGGAGCTCGAGTTGGAGGATTTCGCAGCAGTTTTCTTGAAGATTTTGAAGGGGAAGTGATGTTGCATTTTAGACCTTCAGGGTCGTCTCAAAATAACCAAAAGCATTCAAGTGATCAAGCAATCTTGTAAAGTATTCTTTGTATTTCATTTTTTCTTTACACTTGTATTTGTTGGGAGTATGGAGAATACAATCAAAATTCTACATTGGTAAGACATGGAAAAGATCATGTGCTTATAAGATAAAAAGATATCTCCATTGGTATGAAGCCTTTTGGATAAAGCCTAAAAATAAAATCATAAGGGCTTAGGCCCAAAGTGGACAATATCATATCATTGTGGAGATATGTAGATCATATAGGCACAAACAATTGGTATCATAGTCATGGTCCATGTCAAGCCATGAACCTCGAACGAAGGAAGTAGAGCTCTAATGTCCGGATCAAGAGAACTATACACTAGACAAGAAGTCTAGTTGGGCAAGAAGGGCTGCACAACTGGCAGAAAGTCTAACTATGTCAGGAGGGCCAAACAGTTGGCAAGAAGTCCTGGTGAGTTGAGGATCAGACATCAAGCAGAGGAAGTCCTTCGAGGAAGGATAGACTTAAGGGGGGTTCAATGTGGTCCTTCATTTGAAGGGGAGATTGTTGGAAGTATGGGGAATACAATTAAAGTTCCACATTGGTAAGACATGAAAAAGATCATGTGCTTATAAGATAAAACGATATCTCTATTGGTATGAGGCCTTTTGGGTAAAGCCCAAAAATAAAACCATGAGGGCTTAGACCCAAAGTGGACAATATCATACCATTATGGAGATATATGGATCTTATAGGCATCAACAGTATTTGTTTGTCTTGTATTGTAAAGCTTTTGTACAAAATTTATCCACCTCCAATGTGTTATTGAGAAGGAGACGAGGTTTAGTGGAGTAGACAATAAATCCTGGCCGTGGAGTAGTTATGAACCACGTAAATTATTTGTCTTGTGCTTGTGTGTGTATTTCTCTCGTGTTCGTGTTTATTTGTATTTGTATTTCGCTATGCACACTAACATTGTTGTAGAGATGAATGCAATCGAATGACGAAATCGGAAAATTGCTATTCATCTCCCCTCTCTAGCGCACAAATCGGTCCCCACACGAAATACTGATGGAAGATCACACTCTTCACCTGCTTCAACACCTATGCAATCTGATTCGCTTACAGACAATGTACCTTTGACCCCTTCTCCAGTTATAGGATCTTTCGATTCTCAGCATATGTCTGCTAATGTATCTTCCCCAGTGCATTCAATACAATAATCATTTATTGAGAGGGAAGATATCCGAGAGTTGATATCCCCTCACGGAGATTTGTAAATACTCAATTTTTAAATTATATATATTTTTAATAAGATATTAGTTGTTCTTAATTATTTAACATTGTTTATTTTTATTTTATGATAGATTTATAAATTATGCACATGTTATTCATGAGGTTAATAGAATAGCGAATAACCATTGGGGTAGAGCTTCAATGACTTATACGAGCACTCCGAAAGGAATAAGAAATTTATGGTGGAATGAGTTCAAGGTAAGTTATTCCAATCAATTTATATATAAAATTACAGTTAATATAATCAATTAATTTTTTTCTCTATTGTAGCAGGTATTTACTAGGGAGGAGAGTGAAAAATTAGAGATAAGGAGGATTTTAAAGAAAAAGTGTGGTGATTACATCAGAAACGTACTAAGTCATGCAAAGGTCAGGGATAAAAAACCATACTGCATAATCGAGGAGAATTAGAATATGATTGTTAAATCTTAGGAATTTGAGGATAGTAAATGAAGGAGTGAACAAAATAAAAAAAAATCAAGCTTATAATTTTGGTGCTTTAACTGCGATGTATACAAGAGGCTCCATTAATATCGATAAACATAGACATCTATTGGTGAGTTTTTTTTAAATCCTAATTTTTGAATCTAAACCACACTATTTTATTATTTATAATGATGTTTTTTTAGTCAAGGAAATAGGGGTTGAACCATTATTCATAGACACTTTCACTCCGCACATTTCAAAAGAAAGACAAGCCGTAGAATTGGGAGAAAGCTAAAAGAATGAAGGCTTATAATTTCAAAAATTTGAGCTCATTTTGATATGACTTAATTTTTTCATTACAATACAGGAGCAATATGATGAACTAGCACAAAGAAATTCAGGTGCAAGTGATGATACTGCTGAATCTGAGTCATCTGTTGGAAATATGAATCTATGGATTGAAGCGACTAGAGAACCAAAAGGTGGAAGAATACTTGGACTGGGTTCTTTGAGCAGAACTTGTAAAGTCACTGGCACATCTTCTTCTGGCTCACCAACAGTAAGAGCATAAATAAATCAATTGAATGAAGAGGTTAACCATTTGAAGTAGTTACTAGTGCAAAAGGATAATGAACTTGAAGATGTCCTCACATTACAAAGGAAAAGGGATTAGGAATTTAAGGAATTAAATGATCAGATGATTGAATTTTACAGACAATAGATGTTAATCATGCAACATCTTCAATTATCCTTTGCTCCAAGTCAAATTCCTCATTCTCGATCTCCTCCTGCTGATGCTTGTGATAATGATGATGATGAATTTTTCGATGATAGTGGTGATAATGGTTATATTTGAAATTGTTATCTCTAAATACTAATTGACTTGTCACATTTGCTTTTTTTTTTGTATTAAGTTTCGTACATTGACATGTCACATTTGGATGGTTAGATGTTTATGAAGTTTGATGTGTGAATTATTTTAGATGATTAGATGTTGATTTTAGATGTTTATGAATTTTATGATATGAATCATGTTTTTGATGTGTGAATCATTTTAGATGGTTAAATGTTGATTTTAGATGTTTATGAAGTTTATGATTTGAATTATGTTTTTTAGGTGCTAATCACTTTAGATGTTTTGGTTGCAAAATTTGGAAAAATAGGCAGAAATAGCAGGTTCTACGCCCAAGTCGTGGAGCTTTTTTCTTTGTTGTTTTTCTAAATTTTGCGACGAAAACATAATTCAATGTAGATTTAGCAACGAAAATATTTTTTTCTGTGGCAGATTTGACGATGAAAATATTTTTTCGTTGTAAAATTTGGGCCATCAATCGACTGCCTATGGCCATCATTCGATTGCCAAAGGACCAGTCAATCGGTCGGTCAACTAAAAATCTTTTTGTGGCTTGCTACAGTGACACCAATCAACTAACATCTTCCACTAGTTGTTTGCTAGATCATGATTCGTCTACACCGAGTATCAGTCGACTAGCCTAAACTAGCAATCGACTGATACTTAGTCGTGTTAGTGTCTATAAGATTTATATATCTTCATAATGACATGATATTGTCCACTTTGGGCCTAAGCCCTCATGGTTTTATTTTTGGGTTTTACCCAAAAGGTCTCATACCAATGGAGATATCTTTGTATCTTATAAGCACATGATCTTTTCCATGTCTTACCAATGTGGGACTTTGATTGTATTCCTCATACTCCCAACAACCCCCCCCCCTCAAACGAAGGACCACATTGAGTCCCCCTCAAGTCTATCCGTCCTCGAAGGACTTTCTCTGCTTTATGTCTGATCCTCAATCCATTAGGACTCTCTGCCAACTGTCAGGTCCTCTTGATCCAGTTGGACTTTCTGCCAGTTGTTCGGTCCTCCCGATTCAACTGGACTTCCTGTCTGGTGTCTGGTTCTCTTGATCCGAACATGGGAGCTCCACTTCCTTCGTTCGAGGTTCATGGCTTGACATAAATCATGTCTCTGATACCAATTGTTAGTGCCTATAAGATTCATATATCTCCACAATGGTATGATATTGTCCACTTTGGGCCTAAGCCCTCATGGTTTTATTTTTGGGCTTTACCCAAAAGGTCTCATACCAATAGAGATATCTTTGTATCTTATAAGCACATGATCTTTTCCATGTCTTACCAATGTGGAACTTTGATTGTATTCCTCATACTCCCGACAAAGTCGGTGGAGAGGACGCAATACAACAGTCGAGTGGTGGAAGACGTCAGTCGATAGGTGGCATTGTAGCAAGCCATAGAGCATTTTTTAGTCGACTTACCAATCAACTAGTCCTTTGACAATTGACTGATGACCATAGGCAGTCGACTAATGGATCAAATTTTGCAACGAAAACATAATTCGTCGTAGATTTGTTGATAAAAAAATATTCATCACAAAATCTCTATTTTGCATATTATTCCACGGTCAACTATGGAAACTACCATGGTCGTGGGTTCGAACCTATTTTTTCGGATTTGACGATGAAATTATTGATTTGGAGACGAAACATATTTTTCGTTATAGATTTAGCGGCAAAATTATTTTTCATCGTAGATTTGGTGATGAAAAATATCTTCGTTACAAAATCCAGGAAAATAGACACCATGCGTATTTATCAGATTTTGCGACGAAAATATTTTTCGTCGCTAAATCCATGATGAAATATATTTTTCATGGAAAATATTTGTGACGAAAACATATTTTCGTCACAAATATCTGCCACGAAAAATTATTTCATCGCAGATATTTGCAATGAAAATTAATTTTTGTTATAAATTTTTGCGACAAATTTATATTCGTTGCAAAGTTAGTCATTAATTTGCAATATATTTTTCCAAGAAATATTTATTCATCGTAAAAATTGCGATAATTTTTTATTTTTCCTCGCAAAATTTTGCGACGACTTATTTACAACTAAAATTTTTTCGTTGTAAAATATTTTTGCAACAAATTTATATTCAAAATTCATTGCAAAATTGTTTTTTTTTGTAATGAATGAAATCTAAGGACTTGAGAACCTAGGTATCATATCATATTAATATTAAAGGATAATGTTGGAAGTTAAAAATATTAACTCTCAAAAACCATATTCTATACCCTACATATAAATATATATATGGCAGAAGCATTAGCTTGATTATTGTTTTTTTTTTTTTTTGTGTAGTGATCAAATTTCATGTGCTTCATTTTTTGGGGTATGCTTTGGGACAAAAGATGATGTGCTCACTTCAATATTTTTTATCGTCGATCCCACAGTTAGATGATGTCCATATACTTCATTCCATCACGATGCATTGGGGGCTTTGCAATGTTGATAGTCGATTGATTATCAAAGAACATCTTCATAGGTTCTTCAACAACATTCCTGAACTCTTTTAAGAGTCTTCATGGCTACATTCCTTCACTTATACCATATGCTATCACTCTAAATTCACCTTTTGCACTGCTTCGTAACAATAACAAATTGTTTCTTCCTATGTTATATAACTAAGGTGGTGTTTGGTTGGTGGATTTAGAATGAGGGAATGAGAATGAAAATCATATAGAGTGTTTGGTTAATAGGTTTAGGATCAAAATTTTAGAATGATTTTTAGTTATTTGGGAATCAACAAAACTCATCCCAATTAGTGGGTTTGGATTTCATTCCAATCCACCTGTCGCTCGTTCGACATTGGCTGTCGTCCGTCGCTTGTTCAACGGTCGTCGATCGCCGATCGTCGACTATCCATGGTCGTCGATCGTCGGCCAGCGGCTGCAGGCCGCTGATCCTCAGTTGCTGACCGTCGATCGTCGACCGTCGACCGTCGGTCGCTGCCGATCGTCAACCACCGTCGGCCACCGATCGCAGGTCGTAGGTCGTCGATCGTCGACTGCCGGCCGCAGTCAATTACCGCCGACCATTGATTGCCACCGATCGCCGACCACCAGTCGCCACCGCCGATCGTCGGCCACTAGTCGCCATCGCTGATCGCCGACCACCGTCGGCCGCCGGTCGTGTGGTCGCCGGTCGTCGGTCATCGATCGTCGGTCGCGCAATCGCCGATCACGCGCCGTCGGTCGATGCGCCGATCACCTCGTCGCCGCCGACGGGCCGTCGATGCGTCGATCGTTCCACTAGTCATCGTCAATCGCCGATCGTCGACCGCCAGTCGCCGATCGTTAGTCCGCCGACGATTGCCGACAATGTCATCGACGACGACATCGACGTCGTCTCCGCCTTCGTTCCCAACTTATAAATCAAACAACATTATTGAAATGGCTAAACCCATTTTCATTCTACCCTATTATCAAACTCATTTCTATTTCTATTTTTATTCTCACACTTAAATCAAACGTCATCTAAATTTTCCCATACTTATGTGCAGTAGTTAGAAATTGGTTTTTGATCTACTAATAATTTTGCCCAATCAACATCATTGGATATCTTAATACTCTTGTTTGTTAATTTCTCAAAATATAAGTTCTCTCCTAGTGTTAGTTTTAAATATGTTAGGATCCTATGGACTACCTCTATATACTCTTCATTTGGATTGTTCATGAGTTAGCTTCCTATACTTTCCAAGTATCCAATGCTGAATTGGTATGTGGTAAGTATATGAGTTTCTTTCATAAGCTTTAGGACATATTTTTATTGAGAGACTAAGATTCCTATATTTGATTGAGATATTTACATTCTAAGAAAATATTTGAGGCTTTCTAAATCTTTGATTTCAAATTCTTTAGCTAATAGGTTGTCTTGAGTGTTCTTATCTGTTACATATTATCTCATGTTAGAATAACTTGTACATCATCCATGTATATAATAAGGATGACAATTCTCCCTTAAGGTGAACATTTAACAGAGAGGGTGTGATCTTCTTGAGATTATAGATAAACGCATTATTTGATTTTTCTAGTAAATATTTCAAATTAATCTCTTGAGGATTGTCTGAATCTGTATAATGACTATTTCAAGCTACGAACTTTATTTATTGTGGCTTGTAACTCGAATCCAAGAGAGATGCTTATGTAAACTTATTCTGCCATATCTCCATTGATAAAACAATTCTTGACATTTAACTAATGAATTGGTTAATCTAGATTTGGAATCAGATATAGGAGACCTTGAATTGTGTTCAATTTGTGGCTACAGAAGTGAAAGTTTCTTTATAATCAATTCCATAGGATTGTGTGAATCCTTTTGCACGAGCTAAGCCTTGAATCAATCAACATTTCCATCTTCTTTGTATTTAATTGTAAACACCCATTTGCAACCTATATGACACTTTTTAGGTGGTAGTTGAATAATCTTCGATGTTCTATTCCTCTCTAGGGCTCATATCTTTTCTTCAACAACAGCCTTCCATTCGACATTGCGAGAGCTTCTTATATGGATTTAGGAATTTGTATTTCATCCAAACTTGCCACAAAAGACCTATACTGACTAAATAGCCCTGAATATGACACAATTATAGATTGGATGTTTTATGCATTCTCTAATACCCTTTCTTTTTGCAATAAGAAGATCACCATCTTTAGAAGACTTGAGATTAGAGTAACCTTATGATCTTCTAGTCTCAAGTATGTGATGTGTTGTAAACTGTAAGTGCATGGTTATTGTCAAATAATAAAAATATCGATCTCACAGAAGTTGGTCAAGTGTAAGATATTTACAATAACAGATTATCTAGAAGAAATCAATAATGAAGATTGTGGATAAGTAAAAGGAGAAATTAAACGAGTAAGACACAAATAGAGAGTCAAATTTTAAAAACAATCTTAGGATTTCAGTTTCATCGCAATATCTACTATTGTCATGTTAGTTCTTTCTTGTAACGATATGTGCTCATAAAAGTGACCTATCCTAAGGTAATCAATAGCCTCTTTCGAGGTCACACTAATGTATCTACTTAAATGTGACTCTTACTTTCATGGTATATGTATGTAGAAGACTTTAATTGCATTGGAAATTTATTATGAGAACCCCGCAAATCTTATCTAGACTTACTATCGCAACTCATGAAGTCGGTTTAAGCTATACTCTTTACGCTCTATGATGGCCAAGAAAAGTACCTCAAGAGGTCTTGAACTACATTTGTGGTATCCATACGTAGTAGACCTTAATTGCATTGAGAATCTGTCACTAGAACTCCACAAATCTATCTAAACTTCAACACTTACTCATTAGTAAAATCTCAAGTTCAATTTTATAATTACGAGATTAAAGTTCTCCTTTCGGTTCATCCCTCAATCGCTAAGTCATGCAAATAGGTGGCCAATATAAATGCAAGTATACAATGAACACAATAAGACTGAATCAAGAATAAAATATCGATAGACAAAGAAAGTTAATAACAATTCATGACAAGCTAATAGAGGGATACTGTAAAATACTGGAAAAATAAATAAATAAATAAATAAATAAAATAATGCTTGTTAATTAGGGAAATATCCTATGGAATTTTCCAGGAATTTTTAGAAATTTTTCTGGATTTAAACAGAAATTTTATGGATATTTGATGGGGATAAAGCGGATAGGCTTTTGTAAAGCTTGTTTAGACTATCTGCTAGGAATTAATAAATTTAATTAAAACATTTATTTCCTTCCGTTTTCCCTCATTTCTGATCGCAACCCCTCTTCTCCTCTTATTTCCCGATCGCGTCGATTCCTTTCTCCGGTCGATCCCTATTTCTCCCGAATTTCTGTCTCCCACTGACCAAGCCCTCTTCTCGGTGCGATCGCGGTCGCTCGAGCTCAGATCATCACCGCCGCTCCACCTAATCTTCGCCCAAGCTCGTTGCCGCCGCTGATGGCCGCCTCCTCGAGCTGTTCGTCGCGCATGCATGCACGCACTGAAGTCGCCCTCTGCAAGGCTCGCTTCCCCATACGCGGCCTCTACTACTCGACTCTCGCCACCGACAGCACCTCCTCTCCCTAAGATTCTTGCTTTGCCTCGCCTTCCACGCCACCGGCCACAGTGGCGGCAGCGCAACGCTCGTTGCCACCTTCCCCGCATCTCTTCTCCTCGCCTACCATCGGGATGCCTTGCTTTTTCCCCCAATTTCGATATGGTTCTTGGGATCGCGAAGCTCAACTCACCGACCACACCTCTTCTTCCGATCGAGCAGATCATCCTCAAGCTGCCGATTTTGATCCGTCGTCGGCCTCTTCTTCTGATCTCGACAACAGCAGGCGCACCTTTTCTCTAGCTGTAAAGGATCGCTTCATGTCGTCGACTTCTCATCATCACAACCACCCCATCCCTCAGTCGCCGCTGACCTCAGTGCGAGTGTGAGCAGCACTCCACCGGCGTTGCCAGCCGCCTAAGCCACTGCCTTCCTTCCTCATGGATGTTTCAAGGGATAGAAAAGAGGGTCAATCAGAGCAGGGGATTTCGGTTGGGTGGATTCAATAATCCCAAATTTGGAACCTTCAGTAATGAATCCAGAAGCTTGTGTAATCGAGATTGAGGAAGATGATTCGAGTGTTGATTCAGATCTAGAATGGTGCATTGGAGTTGTGAATCGACCATTGGGTTGATTGTGAGAGGTAAGTCTTGATTTGAATATTTATGAAGGTATATCACTGATTAATTGATGAACTGATGTGTTGATGTTGTTGTTGAATTGGAGATTAGTAGGTCAGATTATTATTTGGATCAAGAAGCTCTTACCATGGATTCGAAACTAGGACCTTGATTCGGATAGGATTCCGACCGTGGAGATTCCTCGATAAGTCTTCGAATCAGGTGGGTAATTCCTACCCTGGTCAGGTAGTTTTAATGCATGCAGATTTAGATGCATGATCATCTTATATGATCATATTACCTTGACTATGTTCTATTTACTCTTGCGCTTGATACCTTACCTTTGGCTATTAACTCCATTGCTGCTACCATGTTTGATTTTATCATGATTAGGAGTTATATATATAGGTGATGTAAGTAACCTAGAATTTATTTAGTTAAGTGCAAATAGTAAAGTCCAGATGACAATCTGATTGTAAATTGGACAAAGAGGTTATCCGTAGATAGACAATGTCTTGAACCTAGGGTTAATTCTAGTACCCTTAGGTTGCATGTTTACCACGGACCATGTATTGTATAAATGATCAGGTGAATGGTATTTAGTGTGTCGCTACGGACCAGTGGTCCTAGCTTGATATAAGCAATTGAGTACGACTCTCTACAGGATAGAGAGTACGTCGATCAGATGAGTACGACTCTTTACAGGATAGAGAGTGCGCCCATCAGTTGAGTACGACTCTCTGCAGCATAGAGAGTGCATCGATTAGATTGGTATGACTCTCTACAGGATAGAGAGTGTTATGATCAGTTGAGTACGATTCTCTGTAGGATAGAGAGTGTGTTGATCTGATTAGTATGACTATCTATAGAATAGAGAGTCTATGGTGGATGTCTGTATGTGAGACATTGCATTCATGTCATTTGCATGCATGCTGACGACGAGGTCTACCTTGTGGTTGAGAGGGTCGTCAGTCATCCTACCTCCACGGTTACTCATAGGAGGGGTAACCGGTGTGAGGGCAGAGCATTGTGGTGCCGCACTCTACCATTATAGATGGTGGTAGTGGGATTTGCATGTCGTAGTTCTGCGTGTGTGACACTCGACCACTCATGGGTAGTGACTGTCGGAGTGGCCAACAACAGGGACCCCCATCGTGTAGCTTGCTCTTTATGCTTATATGCTACTCGATCATACTACCCACTCGGTCACTCGAGAGTAGTGGTTGGTGTTGAGTACGGACAGTTGTCATGCTCGAGCCACCGAGGCCACACTGGGGTCGTGGTAGCTTTAGGGTGACCCAACATGACCATGCATGTTGCATTGCCGACTTATGACATTTTTGCATATTGTCATATATATATACATATATGCATGTATATATATATGGATGATTGTGATTAGTATACATATATAGATGCAGTCTATATATATATGCTTATTGTGATGTTGCATTTGATTATACTATGCTTGCTGCATTTGGTTGTACATCATATTCATGCATGTTTCTTGCATATGTTATACGGTCGTGTAGGATACCTGTATAGTTGTTGGATTGTCTATTGCATTCTTTGACCTGTATTTATGTCGTTATATGGTTTAGAGCAGACTTCTTGTATATGTATATATTGTGGATATGTGCTCAAGTTGGATAGGTGTAGCGTAGCAGACGCTCAGGTATGTCTGCATTTTATATTGGCTTTTGGTTAGAAGATATATACATGGATATGTTATCATGCTAGTGATACCCTCGACCCATATCAGGATGTAGTGTGAGTTAGTATTATTCTTTATATATTATGTTGTGGATATATGCCCAGGTTGGATGAGGAAAAAGTAGCTGACTGTCAGGTATCTCAACATCGTTTGTTGTTCAGTTTTACTTAGTGTATGCATGCATGTATACTTGTTATGCTGATGTATACCTGTTGTACGAGTAGATTAAACTGTTGAATGACATGTAATATTGATACATATATTTACATGTTCTATCTTATTACCTGCTGAGTTTTACTCACCACTACGGACCCTAGGTTTTTCTGTCGCCCAGGTAACAGGTAGCCGACTTCGTGATGGACTTAGAGCACCGCTGGCTGGCATCGTCTCATCTCAACTCCGAGAGTCTGGATTTTTGTGTTTTCATTGGTGTTCCGAGCATGATTTTGTTTATGTGATGTTTTGTAGTGATTAGACGTTGTAAAGGTCGTACCTTTCTTCTTCTGGTTTTGTTATGGTGTTCTGAGTTGGTGTTAGTCATACCGGTATGCATGTGTGTAGGTTGTGATGTTGTATTATGTTTCCGCTGTGTTTTGATGTGTTATTATGATTATATATATATTTGTTGTTGTTGTTGTGGCCTACGGGCCTTGTATTAACACGAGATGTTGCCACGTACAGGGGAGATGTTGCCTGTTTGATTTTCGGACCGGCATACTCTCGGGGCGTGACAACTTTAGTGGTATCAGAGCCCTAGGTTCTGCGATGCCATACAGTGTTGTTTCTGTGTCGAGTCTTGGATTCTTGGGAGTCGATTTATTCAGTTTTGATTTTTCTAGATGAGATGGACAGCGGCCTGAGCTCCAAGCAGCACGAGGTAAGAATTCCTGAAACTTGATCAGTAGGTGTATACAATAGAGTTATGAGTAGGGGTCGTCCACCGAGGCGGCCAACTGGAGTTATCTTTAGGGTTTATACTCCCGGTTTTAGTTGACTATGCTTTTAATGTTAATAACAGGGAATAACCTATAGTGTGTTGATTATTGTTCGTAACCGTGGTATGAGTTGACCCCGGAAATGACCTGTTAAGTCTGTGAGTCTTGAACCTGTGTCGAAAAGGTGATTTACCTTTGAGGGCCGACTGATACCGAGTCGGAAAACAGGGGTCAAGTCGTCACATTTCTTGTGGAAATCAGAGACTACAGTCTTAGAGATTTTCACTAATTATGCTAGTCAGATCATTACTTGTTGGGTAATGGACAAGACAAGTAGACTATTGTTGATGCAGATAGCGGAAGGCTAGGTTACGGTGTTTCATAGGGATTTTATTCCTGAGTTGTTCGTACTGAGTTGTATAACTTTGAGAGTACTTTTGAGTACCTAACTCATATTATACCGAGAAAGAAGAGTTGTTGGCATACCATTATCAGAATCAAGCCAGAATTTGGTGATAAATGCAGAAAATAATCTTTGGGAAATAATATGTCACTTGATCATGGTTTAGTGATGTTGAAAGAGAGTATTTTCCCGTGTCACTTTTAGTGACACATTGTAAGGAATTCTTGAGCTTCAAGAAAGGGTGATCGGTTAGTAATAGTGTACTATGCAGAGTCGTGAGACTTCCGGAGGTTACGACCACCTATAGCTCAAGAAGATGAATGGATGATTTAAGCCACCCAGAGTTATTGGCTTATAGTTGGATTAGGATGCCAGGATCTTCTACCAAATCCTGTCAGAAGACGTTGGATTGAGACAGAAGTTTAGAAATGACTCCGTACAAGGGTTTAAGAGTTGGAGACCGGTAAGCAAATATTGCAGGTCAACTTAATAGAGTCAGAAGTCTCTGACTGTTGGATAAAGGAGTAAGATCAGAGTCATAGGCTTTGAGCTATTTTCCAATGATAGAAGACCAACCGCAGATCATCAGGATGTTCTCGTGGATATCAGTAAAATCAGAACAAAGACTTCGAAGCGATTGTGTGCATGTAGTGCAGATCAGTGTTCTAAAAAGCACTAGGCAGTAGGCGTGCGGTCACTCGCCGCCTAGTGCCTAGGCGGCTAGGCGGCCGCCTAGGCGGTTTCTAGGCGGTCGATTTTTTTAATATTTTAAATATAATAATATATAATAAAAAATAATATATTAGAGGGCACTCAAAAGTCAAAACTCACTTTGTAGCCTCCACAAGTCCACATGCATGTAACAAATAATAACTAATAGCAACTCAACAAGTAACAAGAATATTAAAAATGTTTAAGATTGTAAACAATAAGAATTGTAAAATATAAGAATTAAAAACATAATTGCAAACAATATTAAAAATTCATTGCAATAATAAGAATTGGCAATTGTAAACAACAAGAATACTTGACAATAAACAATAATTTACCCAATTTACACATCAAGCAACATTGCAACAATAAGCATTGCAAACAACAAGAGCACAACACACAAATCACAATAAAGCACGACACAATAACAAATTTAACGGATTAAAAAAACTATTAAGAATACTTGACAATAAGCATTAAGCAACGATCTAACACTAATAAAATGAAGAAAAACACATTCCTACATATTGTGAATGTTTAGTTGAAAAAGATCCTTTATCCAAAAAGCAAGACCAAGGATACATCAACAATAAAGTGAATATCATCTTAACCGATAAACAAAATATCATTTACTGATTTACCTTACAGAGCGATCTAGATTTTACCATAATTCTTCAACTTCTTCTAGTTCATCTCCATATTTCTCCAACACTTCCTCTGTATCGGATTCAAACTCAAAATCCATGGCATCTTCCTCTTCTTCATCCGATACAAATTCTTCTTCGTGAAGTTCTCTTACATCTTCAATATTTGTCTCAACATCTTCATCACCACCATCAACAATCCATCCTTGTGCCATAGTTGCTTCACTAGCAAGTAGCACATCAACTCCTTTTTCTTCTAGTCTTCTTTTTTTGTTTATGATCTTGGCATTGAATTGAACATAAACTAAATTGTTCAACCTTCCGGTATCTAATTTATTTCTTTTCTTTGTATGGATCTACATTAAAGAAAATTAGAAAAATATTAATATTGATTATTGAATACATATTTAGACATTTAGTATAAGTAATTAAATACTTACTCCCTCAAAAGTACTCCAATTTCTTTCACAACCGGAAGAACTCGTAGTTAAAGAAAGAATTCTTTTAGCCATCTTTTGCAATTTAGGTACACCATTTCCAAAAAGATGCCACCATCCAACTAAATAAAAATAAACCCAACAAGCAAAATCAAGAAACAACCAATAAAGATTAAAAATTACAAAATAAAGTAAGCAATTCTTAGTTCTTAGTTCTTACCCGGAGCATATTTCTCATCATTTTTTGTGCACCCCACTATAGCCAATGTTCTTCCAAACCCCCCCACTTTATTGATATACTTCAATAACTCCACATTTACTATGTCACTTTGACTATCAATATCATTAGGAAAGAATGTTTCAACACAAGTGAAAAATCCATTCATAACCACTTCTTCACTTCCTATGCTCCGGTCATTGAAGGAGTAATAAGGGTTCAAGAGGTAGGCCGCCAAATGTAGTGGACTATCAAGCCTCTTACGGCTTTTTTCATCAATAATATCAATAAGCGGACGATAGTGAAGCTCTTGATTGTTGAATGTCACTTTAATATCCTCTCTCACTCTAAGTAATTCTCCATACACAAAACCCATAGATGGTTTATTATCCCCATCAACAAGACGAAGCACCTTAATTAAAGGGGCAAACACCTTCAAGCAAAAACTTACCCCATTCCAAAAAGAGGTACTCAAAGCGATATTATATGCCGCCTTCCCCTTTGCACTCTTTGAATGTTTGCATGTATTCCATTCTTCACTAGCAACCATAGTTCTTAGTTCACTTTTCTTCTCTATCAAGCTTTGCAAAGTTAAAAAGGTGATTGCAAATCGTGTTACTCCTGGCCTCACTATGTCTCTTTTTTTGGTAAACTTTCTCATAATTGATAATGTCTTGTGATGTGCATAAATAAAGATTGTCAAGCTCTTTGCCTTTTCAATCACCCCTTTGAACTTAGGTTGATTCCCAATTCCTTGAAGCATAAGATTCACCGTGTGAGTTGCACATGAAGTCCAAAATATATGTGGTCTCTTCTCCTTCAACAGATCTTTTGCCGCCATATTATTCGAAGCATTGTCCGTTACCACTTGAACTACATTTTGGGGTCCAACTTCTTCAATACACTTGTCCACATATTCAAATATATAATTTCCGGTGTGTGCTTCATTCGATGCTTCCCTAGAAGAAAGGAAAGTTGTGCCTTCTTTACAATTGATACACAAATTCATGATACTTCTTCTTTTTCGATCAGTCCATGCATCAGTCAAAATTGAACAACCATTCAAAGCTCATTCTTCTTCTTGCTTCTTTAATAGACTTTTAGTTCTATCTACCTCTTCTTTCAATAAGGGCTCCCTTAACAGGTATTGAGTTGGAGGACGATAACCTGGGCCAAATTGACCAACCGCTTCTGCAAACCTCTTGAAGCTATCATTGTCAATGGCATGAAAAGGAATACCAGACTCATACACCCATCGAGCTAAATATTGGTGCACACTATGTGTCCTTTGCTTCCAAAGTGCATCAATAATATTTTGTTGTTGTTTTGTCTTCTTACTTTCACTCAATGAAGAATCAGGATCAATGACAGATACAAATTGATCCATAGGCCCAAGAGTACGCGGATTCTTTTTTGTCCCTCGACTCCGTTCGTCCACCTCATATTCTTCAAGAACAACTTCTTCTCTCACCTCCATTTCATTCATATTCTTTTGTTTCTTTTTTGTTCTTGCATCTTCAATAGCATTCTTACACTTCACTTTATCCTCATCCGAAGACTTCTTACACGGGGCAACATTTCCTTTGATATTGGCAACATGTTGTTTGAGCCTATAAATTCCACCACTAGTAATTTTTCCACACAACTTACATTTCAACTTATCCAAACTTTTAGGATCCACCAATTTTGCAAATTCCCATCCAATATCATTGTAATTACGCTTCAAACGAAAATCAATCTTGGACATTGAATTAGATGCTTCAGAAGATATAGTACCTGACATTCTTGATTTTACTGCACTATAAAGGATAAAAATGAAACCCTTGTATAAGCTGAATCAAAATGCAAGGCAGATCTATTTATTGTTAGTAAGGGAAAGAAAAACCAATTTACGATGCCAAGAAGAGAAAGCACGCAGTGCTACACTACAAGAACAATAAATGTAACAAAATTCACGAAATCAAGCTTTTTCCATCAAAATTGAATTGTATGTAATTCTTTGGATGAGGAATATTAAGAAATGGAATAAACAAAAGGAAAACACAATATGTGTATTAGCTAAGATACCATAGAAAGAAATCTTAATCGAGATCATATGGATTAATCTCATTTTATCAAAAACAACACGGCGTGTTATCGCGACACGTCCGCGTGTCAGAGTTCCAGCCAACACGCCAACCAACACGCCTCGTTACCGACACGGGTGAGAAATATGCGACACGCTGTGTTGTGCTCAACACAGCATGTCGCTCACAGCGACACGCTGTGTTGAGCACAGCGTGTCGCGACACGCATGTGTTGTGCTCAACACAGGCGTGTCGCTCACTGTGCTACACGCCTGTTTCTCACCGGCGTGTCAGACTCCTGAAAATGAAAACAATCAAAAGTTCAAAACATATAACTCTTGTATAATTAATCCCTTACCTTAGTCTGGACTGTGGCGTGCAACGAAGGGAAGGGCCGACAACAGAGCAGCCGGTGACCTATCCGGGGACGAGGGAGAGCTCAGAGAGGGGAGAAAGGTGAGCGATGAAAGCGGAAAGGGTGTCAACGAGGCTAGGGATCCGGATCGGTGCTTGGCTTCCATCGGCGACGCGGTCGGCGACAGACAGGCAGAGACTCGACGGTCGGAGAGGCGACACGCGTGAAGTCGAAGCTTGGCCCTGGGCGCAGCGGAGACGAAGAAGCGAAGAGGTAGGGATTCCAAAATTTGGCATGATTAGGATTTAGTGATTTACTGATTCAGAAATCGCGATTCGTGAATCGCGAATTCGCGACTACGCTTGTCGGGTCGGTCGCCCCGATTAATCGAAGCCATCGATTAATCATTCTGGGCGCCGATTAAAGCGGTCGACGACGCCGATTAATGCGGCGACGCCTAGCGGCGTCGCCTCTGGAAATATCGGGGCGGTGGATAAGCGTCCACCGCCTACGCGCCGCCTAATCGGGTAAAATCGCCGATTTTTAGAATACTGGTGCAGATCATGAAGATACGTAAAGTCAGATTATTCGTTGGATCAGTTCATCTGTTGCTATTGTGAGCAACCAATACAGTGGAGGAGGTGTACTTTGAAGACTCAGTTGAAGATTATTGATGGTATTCCCAGAGGAAGATGCATCGTCTCGACAGCAGAGATCAACACAGAAGATTAGGTTATCTCATCAGCAACAACCTACTACCTCAGGCATGGTTGGAGTCCCTTGATACTTCCTTTCAGGGGAGTTGATTTACTCAGCAGTATCAGTAGAAGACATCGTAGAAGACTCATGCGGACAACAACAGTTACCTCCAAATGTGATTTGCTTTGTTTAGAGGAGAGAGTATACGACGAGGGTAGTATCTATTTGGTATTCTACAGTTGCAGCTTGTAGGATTAGGTGATGTGATCAAATGATCTAGCAAGATCCTCGGGTCATTCATCGTAGAAATGCGACCGCTTTATCGCGGACTATTGGATCTGATCTTCTTCTCTTCGGAGAAAGGCCGAGACTTGCGAGGAGCCTTTGAATCAGATCGACAGATAATGGATTGTTCAGGGTATTACTTTAGTTTACCCTCGAGGTTAATATAATGAGAGATGCTTGTAGTTACAGGTATCTGTGTCTAGAACGTTATTAGTTCAGATTAGAAGGGTTCCTATGCATCGACTTGTGGGTCGGTGGTATCTCTACCGTCAGGTGAGATGTGGACCAACAATTAAGAAGTTAAGGGATGCCCTTAGACTTGGATAAACATATCTTTACTGTAGACATGTCCTTATGGATGGTTAAATTGTTGAGATTATGGTATGATATGTCTCTAAGATTTGCGAATAATCCGAGAGTATTCGGATGAACTCCTAGCCTTGCTGTTGCATAGGCAAGTGGAGTAGGCGATCGAAATGATTGTGGAAATAGTTCTTATATCGAAGATCCCATGTCGGGTGATAATTTGACTGGTATAAGTGTTACTAAATACTATGGGAATTGGAAGAATGTAAGTTGCGATTATAGGAGATGTTGGAAGGGATATTTATCTGTCCCAGTATTTCTCCTTGAGAAGGATCCCGAACTCTTTGTTAAAAAGAGGGATGGACCTTTGAAATTATGCATCAATTATCGATGATGGAATGCGATAGTTGTTAAAAGTGAATATCCTTCGTTGGGGATAGATGATCTGTTTAGATTAGTAAAGGACACCTGTGTATACTCTAGGATTGATTTATGACTGGAGTATTGATATTGTAGTGACATGATGTCATACAATTATCATGGTCGTTGCGATGATTGATATATCATCAGTGAAGAGTAAGGGGATGCAGGTGTGTAGAGACGATAATTTCATACTTGGTGTGAATTGTATGAGTTTTGATTAAATTGTTAGACTAATTAACGATTTAGTCGCCACTAGATTTGAGAATCGTGTATCCTGGACACGATTGGATCAGTTAGTGGTTGTTGGAGTTGCATAACTGGCCACTGTTGATTGTGGTAGTTGGAGTTGCACACTCAACCACCATTGATGGTGGTTTTCTTTGTATGTTTTGGTTAATTCTGTAGATGTGGATAGAATGTTTGACATTACTATACCACGGATTTATTTGACAAAGGTGATGATGGAGATCATTTAGTCGGAAGCTGGTGAAACCAGTTACAGGACTTAGATGACGGTTAACTTTTACACGAGTATTATTTAATCCTTACGGAGTGGATAAAAGGATGTTGTACGCAAATGCATCATTTCAGGGATCGAAGCGATTCCGATGCAGTTGAATAAGGCATATCTTATGCTTACGATAGATAAGAAACTACGAGATAAGCTGTCATATACATGACATGACTTTAGTGGTCATTATCTTGATTTGTGGATGTATAGAGCAGGAATGCTCATGGGATTTTAACTAGCTACTGGGTAGCTACTATAGAGTTGTTGGAACGCGAATAGTTGCAATTTGCGAGATTGGTCTCTATAGTCTTCCACGCACGCACTTACAGAGTGTGTGGAGTGGATTTTTGGATGGTAGATGGACTTCCCTTGTGAGAAGATATTTTCCCGTCTCTAATATGGATACGTGTTCTGGACACGCATCCACTTAAGATAGAGTTGATACCGGAGGCACCTTATTTGAGATTTGTTATACATCCTAATGGTATTAAGATGTACCAAGAGTTGAAAGATTTATACTGGTTGAACGATATGAAGAGGAGTATAGCAGATTTTGTTGTTCAATGTTCAGTATGCCAGCGAGTGAAGGCTGAACATCAGAAACCCACTGGGTTGCTCTAAGAAATTTCGATTCCAGAATGAAAGTGGGAGTATATCACTATGGATTTCATTGCGGGATTGCCTAGAACCCGTAAAGGATGTGATGTGATTTCTGTGATTGTGGATCGATTGACCAAATCAGCTCATTTCCTTCTTATTCATGGGTCGTACCCATTGGATCGTCCGACAGAGTTGTATTGTCGGAAGATTATCGGATTGCATGGGGTACTTTTGAGTACTAGATCTGATAGCGACCTGCGGTTTGCCTCACGATTTTGGCAGAGTCTGCATCAGACTATGGGCACAGAGTTTTCGGCTTAGTGCAACATTTCATTCGCGGACTGATGGACTGTCTGAGCATACAATTCAGACATTGGAGGATCTATTAAAGATCTTGTGTCATGGATTATGGAAGTAGTGGGAGAATTACATTCCTTTAGTGGAATTTGACTATAAGAACAGTTATCACTCCTCCATTCAAATGAATCCTTCTGAGACCCTATATGTTAACTCTGAAAATCTCCCGTGTTGTGGGAGGAAATCGGGGAAATGACAGCTATTGGGGGCCACAGAGTATCCAACATGATCCAGAGTTGGTGCGCATCATCGGATGATGGTTATAAGAGACACAGGGTCGATAGAAGAGTTACGCAGACCGGAGACGAAGACCTTTAGAAATTCTCAGTTGGGGAATAGGTATTTCTGCGTGTTTCACCTTCGAAAGGGGTGAAACGATCTGGGTCGCAAGGAGCGATAGTAATGGGACGAAGACCATCCGACTCGTAAAGGTTGGATGACAATATCATACCGATGAGGAGGCTATGTGGGAGCTGAAAGATACCATCCGAGCTCAATACCCTCATCTGTTCACTTGAGGAATGTATGTGGTCCTTTCGGAAACTTGCTTGAAGTAAATTTTTACATGTTAGTATGAAATTTGGGGACCAAATTTTTATAAGTGGGGGAGAATATAAAATACCAGAAAAAAAAATAAAATAATTCTTGTTAATTAGGTAAATACTCTATGGAATTTTCCAGGAATTTTTAGAAATTTTTCTTGATTTAAACGGAAATTTTATGGATATTTGATGGGGATAAAGCGGATAGGCTTTTGTAAAGCCTATTTAGACTATTTGCTAGGAATATATAAATTTAATTAAAACGTTTATTTCCTTCCGTTTTCCCTCATTTCTGATCGCAACCCCTCTTCTCCTCTTATTTCCCGATCGCGCCGATTCCTTTCTCCGACCGATCCCTATTTCTCCCGAATTTCTGTCTCCCACCGACCAAGCCTTCTCCTCCTCTCCGACGCGTAGCCCTTCTTCCCGCTCGTCGGCCACTGCGGACCCTTCAGCCGGCGCGATCGCGGTCGCTCGAGCTCAGATCATCGCCACCGCTCCACCTGATCTCCGCCCAAGCTCGTTGCCGCCGCTGATGGCCGCCTCCTCGAGCTGTTCGTCGCGCATGCATGCACGCACCAGAAGTCGCGCCCTCTGCGCGCTCGCCGCCCCCATACGCAGCCAGCCTCTACTCGACTCCTCTGCCACCGACGCTGCACCTCCTCTCCCAGCGCAGTTGCCGTTTGCCTCTGCCTTCCACGCCACCGCCAGCTTTCGCCGTGAGCAGCAGCGCCACTCGTTGTCGCCTTCCCCGCAACTCTTCTCCTCGCCTACCATCGGGATGCCTTGCTTTTTTCCCCCAATTTCGATCTGGTTCTCAGGATCGCGAAGCTCAACTCACCGACCGCTCCTCTTCTTTCGATCAAGCAGATCATCCTCAAGTTGCCGATTTTGATCCGTCGCTGGCCTCTTCTTCTGATCTCGACAACAGTAGGCGCACCTTTTCTCTAGCTGTAAAGGATCGCTTCATGTCGTCGACTTCTCATCATCACAGCCACCCCATCCCTCAGTCGCCGCTCACCTCAGTGTGAGTGTGAGCAGCAACTCCACCGCATTGCCAGCCGCCTAAGCCACTGCCTTCCTTCCTCATGGATGTTTCAAGGGATAGAAAAGAGGTTCAATCGGAGCAGGGGATTTCGGTTGGGTGGATTCAATAATCCCAAATTTGGAACCTTCAGTAATGAATCCAGAAGCTTGTGTAATCGAGATTGAGAAAGATGATTCGAGTGTTGATTCAGATCTAGAATGGTGGATTGGAGTTGTGAATCGACCATTGGGTTGATTATGAGAGGTAAGTCTTGATTTGAATATTTATGAAGGTATATCACTGATTAATTGATGAACTGATGTGTTGATGTTGTTGTTGAATTGGAGATTAGTAGGTCAGATTATTATTTGGATCAAGAAGCTCTTACCATGGATTCGAAACTAGGACCTTGATTCGGAATAGGATTCTGGCCGTGGAAATTCCTCGATAAGTCTTCGAATCAGGTGGGTAATTCCTATCCTAGTCAGGTAGTTTTAATACATGCAGATTTAGATGCATGATCATCTTATATGATCATGTTACCTTGACTCTGCTCTATTTACTCTTGCGCTTGATACCTTACCTTTGACTATTAACTCCATTGTTGCTATCATGTTTGATTTTATCATGATTAGGAGTTATATATATAGGTGATGTAAGTAACCTAGAATTTTTTTAGTTAAGTGCAAATAGTAAAGTATGAATGACAACCTGATTGTAAATTGGGCAAAGAGGTTATCCGTAGATAGACAATGTCTTGAACCTAGGGTTAATTCTAGTACCCTTAGGTTGCATGTTTACCACGGAACATGTATTGTATAAATGGTCAGGTAAATGGTATTTAGTGTGTCGCTACGGACCGGTGGTCCTAGCTTGATATAAGCAGTTGAGTACGACTCTCTACAAGATAGAGAGTACGTCGATCAGATGAGTACGACTCTTTACAGGATAAAGAGTGCATCCATCAGTTGAGTATGACTCTCTGCAGGATAGAGAGTGTGTCGATTAGATTGGTATGACTCTCTACAGGATAGAGAGTGTTATGATCAGTTGAGTATGACTCTCTGCAGGATAGAGAGTGTGTTGATCTGATTAGTATGCCTCTCTATAGAATAGAGAGTCTATGGTGGATGTCTGTATGTGAGACATTGCATTCATGTCATTTGCATGCATGCTGGTGACGAGGTCTCCCTTGTGGTTGAGAGGGTCGTCAGTTATCCTGCCTCCACGGTTACTCATAGGAGGGGTAACCGGTGTGAGGGCAGAGCATTGTGGTGTCGCACTCTACCATTATAGATGGTGGTAGTGGGATTTGCATGTCGTAGTTCTGCGTATATGACACTCGACCACTCATGGGTAGTGACTATCGGAGTGACCAACAACAGGGACCCCCATCGTGTAGCTTGATCTTTACGCTTATATGCTACTCGATCATACTACCCACTCGGCCACTCGAGAGTAGTGGTTGGTGTTGAGTTGGGACAGTTGTCATGCTCGAGCCACCGAGGCCACACTGGGGTCGTGGTAGCTTTAGAGTGAGCCGACATGACCATTCATGCTGCATTGCCGACTTATGATATTTTTGCATATTGTCATATATATATGCATATATGCATGTATATATTTATATATGGATGATTGTGATTAATATACATATATAGATGCAGTCTATATATATATGCTTATTGTGATGCTGCATTTGATTGTACTATGCTTGCTGCATTTGGTTGTACATCATATTCATGCATGTTTCTTGCATCTGTTATACGGTCGTGTAGGATACATGTATAGTTGTTGGATTGTCTATTGAATTCTTTGACCTGTATTTATGTCGTTATATAGTTTAGAGCAGACTTCCTGTATATGTATATATTGTGGATATGTGCTCAGGTTGGATAGGTGTAGCGTAGCAGACGCTCAGGTATGTCTGCATTTTATATTGGCTTTTGGTTAGAAGGTATATACATGGATATGTTATCATGCTAGTGATACCCTCGACCCATATCAGGATGTAGTGTGAGTTAGTATTATTCTTTATACCTTATGTTGTGGATATATGCCCAGGTTGGATGAGGATAGAGTAACTGACTGTCGGGTATGTCAGCATCGTTTGTTGTTCAGTTTTACTTAGTGTATGCATGCATGTATACTTGTTATGCTGATGTATACCTGTTGTACGAGTAGATTAAACTGTTGAATGACATGTAATATTGATACATATATTTACATGTTCTATCTTATTACCTGCTGAGTTTTACTCACCACCACGGACCTTGGGTTTTTCTGTCACCCAGATAACAGGTAGCCGACTTCGTGATGGACTTGGAGCACCGCTGACTGGCATCGTCTCATCTCAACTCTGAGAGTCCAGATTTTTGTGTTTTCATTGGTGTTTCGAGCATGATTTGGTTTATGTGATGTTTTGTAGTGATTAGACGTTGTAAAGGTCATACCTTTCTTCTTTTGGTTTTGTTATGGTGTTCTGAGTCGGTGTTAGTCATACCGGTATGCATGTGTGTAGGTTGTGATGTTGTATTACGTTTTCGCTGTGTTTTGATGTGTTATTATGATTATATTATATATTTGTTATTGTTGTTGTGACCTACGAGCCTTGTATTAACACGAGATGTTGCCACGTACAGGGGAGATGCTGTCCATTTAATTTTCGGACCGGCATACTCTCAGAGCGTGACAGATACTCACTCATCCTAAGATCATAAAAAATTACTCCATATCTAGAGAGTTCAAACACATGATAAATAATGAAAGCATTCAACAACCAGAAAATAATAAAAACTAGAAAGAGCTTGGTATGTCGACGTCATAAACGACTCCTCTAGCATGGAATAGCTCCCTCGACAACTCCTAGATGTCTCCGATCCTTTCCTCTACTTTTCTCCTCATGTCTCCCGTCTTTAATTTGATGAGTCATAGGGCCTCTTTTTATAGCCTCACAACCTTTGAATATGGAAAGTCAGCATGGCGATAGAGCGGTACACAGTCATGCAAAATGGCAAGACCTACCCTTGTCAAGATTTGGTCACAACAACTCGAAAGAGTTATGGTCCAACACGGGCATGCTGAGCGGCACAACCAGACCATGTCAGGGTTGTGGTATTGAATAGGACACTGTCAAATGGCACAACCCTATCGTGTTGTCTCTGGAAGGTAGCAGCTGACCAATATGGTCGTATCGGATGGGGATAGTAGCTAACACAGTCATGCCAGATGGCATGGCCTAGCCGTGTCAGGCTCTGAAATTTTGTTCCTATGAATAAAATATGCAATCCGCAGTTATCTGAACTAAAAGATAAAATAAATGTGATTGCTAATATTTTGCACATGATACGCCATTAAAATGTGAAGAATATATGATAAAGAAATCTAAAAGACATCCATAATTTCACACACATCAGTATGATTCCAATTCTTAGATCTAATCGAGGAGTACTTGGTGTTTTATCTCCATTTAATTCTTTCACCTCCTAGGAAATGTGATAAGGTCTTTGTCTTTTGATTGATTAATGTTTGGGGAATAAAGACTAATAATTGGAGAAGATGATGTGTTTGTGGAAGGAGTATCCAGAAGTTCTAGCATTTTTATTGATGAGTCAAGGTATCAAACCATGGGTTTTGGTGAGTAGGGAGAATTTCTATTTAAGTATTGACCAATTTTGGTAAAGTGACTGATCTCCATATTGATATATTAAAGCTAATATTTTTATATGAAACTATTCTCCCTTGAATCTCATATTTGGAATAATATGCATGATGTTCAAAAAATATAACATCCATGGAGCTACAAAATTTTCTTATAATTGGAAAATAACATTTGTACCCTTTTTGATGAGAAGAATATCCCAAGAAGATACACTTGATGGCTTTAGGATCCAGTTATCCCTGGTGTTGGCTATGGATATGGACAAAAGCTGAGCAACCAAACAACTTGATAGGGATGAAGTATATGTGTGGCCGGGTGTCTTTTAATTAGGATTTGACATGGGGTCTAGAATTTTAGGTCTTGAGAAAGAATTTTATTTGTTTTTTAGTTGACACTAAGTATCCAGATCTTTAGCCCAATTAATCATAGGAGCAATCGTCTTGATTCCACTGAAGTTTCTATCAGTCATCAAGGCAAATCGAGAAGCACACGCAACGAGCGACTCAACAACCCAATGTTTTAGGATTTGTCATCCTATTTGGAGAAAAATCTTTACAAATGTATTGTAGTTGGAGATCGAATTAGAGATGTCTAAGAGACTGCATGGGTATCCTGCCACTGTATCATAACTCTGGGGTGAAAGCATTTTATTTATGAAGTAGGTTGGAGAGAATACGACTTCCATCAAATATTGTTTTGGTTCTTGTGTATTGAAAATGTGAAATCGAGCAATTTCTAGGAGATGTCTATAATTTTCCTTTAGGCTAGACCATTTTATTGTGGTGTGTCAACATAGGAGTTTAGATGAATAATCCCTTGACTTATTAGATAATGATTAATAATGGATGTAAAATAATCCTTTCCATTTTCCAAATTTGTACATTGGTTTGGCATTGAGTTTGAACCATGTTGTTAAAATTTTGAAATATTAGATCTACCTTTGATTTTTTTTTTTCATTACAAAAACTCATGTAAATTTAATGTGATCATCTATACATGTTATGAACCAACGATATTCGGTAATATTTTTAATCCTAAATGGTCCTCACATATCAGTATCACTATGGATTAATAAAAAAGGTGTAATTTTTGTAAGGTACGTTAGAATATTAATTTTGATAATATTTTTTGAATTGACAAATTTCACTTTGAAACTCATTCAGTTTTTTATTATTAGTAAGAGACGGAAAAAGGTTTTTGAGGTTTATAAAATTTGGATGTTTTAACTTATAGTTTCAAAATATAATAGCATTGTACCCTTTTGAAAAAAAATAGAAATTATTGCATTTTGACTTCCTAAACAGTTGGTATTATAGTTAGTATTATGATTTTTCCCTTCGGAAGAATCATTCACCTCAAGTAGAGAGATTCCTGACCATATTCTTTAGTATTGACAATCATCTTCCCCGAATCCAAGACCTAAAATTCACAATAATTTGGAGAAAATTTAGTGACAATTGCAATCCCAAGAGCGTCTACTAGTTGATAATAAATGCAGTTATTTGAGGCACTAATAGAACAAAGTTGAGTGTTAGGTCTTTTGAAACGTTCATTGTTCTGATTCCAAATACTTTGGAAAGCGATCCATCTGCTATATGAATTTTATGTTCTTACAGCATAGGCTACAATTTGTTAGTCTCTCTATCTCTAGTCATATGGTCTAAAGCTTCTAAATCTACAATCCATGAATTCCATTTATCTTTCCTAATAGTTAAGACTGTTGATAACATTTAATATTAATGTTGATTTAGTTAGCGAGCTACGTGGATCAATGAGTTGGAAAAAAAATTATCATGTTTTAATTAGTGGTTTTATAATATTATCCATGTTCAATGTATTTTGGGTTAGTGGATGAGAGGTAATAGGATAATGGTTGTATTGTGGAGTTATTATTCAGTGAATGAGTTAGTGGTTAATATTAAGGAGTTAGTGGAGTTAGTAGGTGTAAAATACCGGAGAAAAAAAATAAAATAATAATAAAATGCTTGTTAATTAGGAAACATACCCTATGAAATTTTTTTTCAAAAATTTTTAGAAATTTTTCTGGACTTAAATGGAAATTTTTATGACAGTTGTGGGGAAGGATTTAATAGGCTTTGGAAAGCCTGTTTGGGATAAATTAAATTTGATGATGCATGCTTGGGGATTTATTTGAGCCTAACCTATTGAAGCTTACGGATTAATTAAACCTAACCTAGATTTAATGGTATGAGTTTAATTGAAATTAGGGTTAAGCTTTATTGGGTCTTAAACCCGACCCATTTTCCCTCAAAACCCGACCCATTTTTTTTCGCTTAACGCCAAGCCATTATTTTTCCCCTTTTTCTTCTGTTCGTCCGTTTCATCACCGCGATCCTTCCGTGATTCTTCTTCCTCACCGAGACTCTCCCCCTCCTCATCGCGATCTCGTTTTCCCCGATTCCCCATTCTCGATCCCTGACTCCTCTCCTCTTTCCCTAGAGCGTCGTCGGAGAGGTTTGTTGGCCGCCAGCCCTGCCGGAGGTAACCATCGAATGCCGACAGCAGCAGTCGATCGCAACTTCTTCCTTTCTACACCGTTGCGGTTCTCCCTCTTGCGATCCCTAGTCTTCGATCGCTCCGGTCGCTGCACCGACAGCGTTCCCTCTCACGATCTCACTCGAGCACCGGCTGTATTCCCCCTCCTCTCTGTTTCTTCAGGTCCGACGACAGTCGGTATTGCCGCCCCAACACAGTTGCAGCACCATCGCTTGACATCAGACGCTGCCTCCTCACCGCCATTTTTTTTTCCTACATCGCATGCACGCACCAGAAGCCGTGCCCTCTGCGCGCTCGCCACCCCCACCCACAGCCAACCTCTGCCCGACTCCTCTGCCATCGACGTCGCGCCTCCTCTCCCAGCGCAGCTGCCGTTGTGTCGTCCTCCGTCGATTCAAGCAGCAAGGAGCACTGACCCCCTTTCCTTGCTCGCGTTCCTATCATCAACCAGTGACAGCTTCATCTGCTGCGACCTTCTTGATCAGAATTGGAGCTGGTGAATAGGGGTAATGGAAGGTTGGCTGCCGAGGGACTTCAAAAGCAGGTAAACTATAAATACAACTCTGATTTTAGGTGTTGTTCAGGTTGTTGTTATTGTGTGCTATGGATTTGGACAGCGTCAAGTATCAACGAAATTGTTGTGACCCGATTTGGCCACTTAGATGAAGCATATTGGCTATCTGACCAAATGCCCCAGAGGGATGTGATATCATGGACTTCAATGGTTCCAACCTTATCGCACAATGGAAGAGTCGATCTATGAATTGATCTATGGGTTCAGATTTGTGACGTAGCCATTATTGGATTTGATATCAATTGGGGAGCAAGATGCTGAACGATGACATCTAAGGTAGGAGAGTTTGTGTATTGATCTTTTAATTGGAAGTATATCATGTTTTGTGTTGATTCATTGATTTAAAACAATGGGAAGGATTTTACTTGTAGTTAATGATTGGGGCAGATCAGATTCCATTAAGCGGATTAAGAGGATCGTTGTGATTGAAGCGGAGATTAAGTAAGATTTGAATGTTTATAGTTGCATATCAGTTGTTTAGTTAACTGATCTAGATGTGTTATTGTTGGATTATATTGGTATTCTCCGATTTCAGGATTTTGATACGAGGCAAATTCGCGGACGCTAATACAATCAGCACGAGCTACATATCAAGTGGGTAATTCCTACCCTGGTCAGGTAGTTTTAATGCATGCATATTTAGATGCATGATCATCTTATATGATCATGTTACCTTGACTCTGTTATATTTACTCTTGTGCTTGATACTATACCTTTGGCTATTAACTCCATTTCTGCTATCATGTTTGATTTTATCATGATTAGGAGTTATATATATAGGTGATGTAAGTAACCTAGAATTTGTTTAGTTAAGTGTAAATAGTAAAGTCTGGATGACAACTTGATTGTAAATTGGGCAAAGAGGTCATCCGTAGGTAGACAATATCTTGAACCTAGGGTTATTCTAGTACCCTTAGGTTGCATGTTTACCACCGACCATGTATTGTGTAAATGGTCAGGTGAATGATACTTAGTGTGTCGCTACGGACTGGTGGTCCTAGCTTGTTATAATCAGTTGAGTACAACTCTCTACAGAATAGAGAGTGCGTCGATCAGATAAGTACGACTCTCTACAGGAAAAAGAGTGCGTCCATCAGTTGAGTGCGACTCTCTACAGGATAGAGAGTGCGTCCATCAGTTGAGTACGACTCTCTGCAGCATAGAGAGTACGTCGATTAGATTGGTATGACTCTCTATAGGATAGAGAGTGTTATGATCAGTTGAGTACGACTCTCTGTAGGAAAGAGAGTGCATTGATCTGATTAGTATGACTTTCTATAGAATAGAGAGTCTATGGTGGATGTCTGTATGGGAGACATTACATTCATGTCATTTGCATGCATGTTGGCGACGTGGTCTCCCTTGTGGTTGAGAGGGTCGCCAGTCATCTTGCCTCCACGGTTACTCATAGGAGGAGTAACTGGTGTGAGGGCAGAGCATTGTGGTACCGCACTCTACCACTATAGACGGTGGTAGTGGAATTTTCATGTCGTAGTCCTGCGTGTGTAACACTCTACCACTCATGAGTAGTGACTGTCAGAGTGGCCAACGGTAGGGACCCCCATCATGTAGCTTGCTCTTCACGCTTATATGCTACTCGATCATGCTGCCCACTCGGCCACTCGAGAATAGTGGTTGGTGTTGAGTTGGGACAGTTGTCATGCTCGAGCCACCGAGGCCACACTGGGGTCGTGGTAGCTTTAGGGGTGAGCCGATATGACCATGCATGTTGCATTGCCGACTTATGATATTTTTGCATATTGTCATATATATACATATATGCATGTATATATATATGGATGATTGTGATTAGTATACATATATAGATGCACTATATATATATATGCTTATTGTGATGCTGCATTTGATTGTACTATGCTTGTTGTATTTGGTTGTACATCATCTTCATACATGCTACCTGCATCGCTTATACGGTTGTGTATAATACCTGTATAGTTGTTGGATTGTCTATTGTATTCTTTGACCCGTATTTATGTTGTTATATGGTTTAGAGCAGACTTCCTGTATATGTATATATTGTGGATATGTGCTCAGGTTGGATAGGTGTAGCATAGAAGATGTTCAGGTATGTCTTCATTTCATATTGGCTTTTGGTTAGATGGTATATCCATGGATATGTTATCATGTTAGTGTTACTTGATATACCTGCATATTTTTCAATCGAATTACATGTGATATGGATATATATTCATGTTTTTCTATTACTTGCTGAGTTTTACTCACCATCATGGACCCTGGGTTTTTCTGTCGCCCAGTGAATAAGTAGCGGCTTTATGATGGACTTGGAGCACCGCTGGCTGACATCGTCTCATCTCAACTTCGAGAGTCCGGATTTTTGGGTTTTCATTGGTGTTCCGATATTATTTGGTTTATGTGATGTTTTGTAGTGATTGGACATTGTAAAGGTTGTACCTTTCTTCTTCTGGTTTTGTTATGGTGTTGAGTCGGTGTTAGTCATATCGGTATGCATGTGTGTAGTTTGTGATGTTGTATTATGTTTTCGTTGTATTTTGTGTATTTGTCTTGTTGTTTCCGCTATGTTTGATGTGTTATTATGGTTATATATATATATATATATTTGTTGTTGTTGTTGTGGCCTACGAGCCTTGTATTAACACGAGATGTTGCCACGTACAGGGGAGATGTTGTCCATTTACTTTTCGGCACGACATACTCTTGGGGCGTGACAACTTTAGTGGTATCAGAGCCCTAGGTTCTGTGATACCATACAATGTTATTTTTGTGTCGAGTCTTGGATTCTCGGGAGTCGATTTATTCGGTTTTGTTTTTCTAAGATGAGATTGACAGTGACCTGAGCTCCAAGTAGCATGAAGTAAGTATTCCTGATGACTTATTTTCTAGTTGGACACTTATCTAGACTTGATTAACAAGTGTATTCAGTTAGATATATTATACATGTGCAAACTTGTAGTAGTGGTCGTCCACCGAGGCGACCAACTGGAGTTGCCGATAGGGTTTGTACTCCCAGTTTTGTTGGCTATTCTTTTAGTGTATATAACAGGGAATAACCTATAGTTTGTTGATTATTATTCGTAATCGTGGTATGAGTTGACCCCGAAAATGACATGTTAAGTCTGTGAGTCTTGAACCTATGTCGAAAAGGTGATTTATCTTTGAGAGCCGACTGATACCGAGTCGGAAAACAGAGATCAAGTCATCACATTTCTAGTTAAAAAAATCAAAGACTATAGTCTTAGGGATTTTCACTAACAGTACTAGTCAGATCATTACCTGATGGGCAATGGATAAGACAAGTAGGCTATTGTTGATGCAGATAGCGGAAGGCTAGTTTACGGTGTTTCATAGGGATTTTTATCCCTGAGTTGTGCGTACTGGGTTGTATAACTTTGAAGGTACTTTTGAGTACTTAACTCGGGTTATATAGAGAAGGTAGAGTTATTTGCATACCATTATCGGGAATAAGCCAGTATTTGGTGGTAAATACAGAAAATAATCTTCGAGAAATAATATATCACTTGATCATGGTCTAGTGATGTTGAGGGAGAATAATTCCCTGTGTCACTTCCTGTGACACATTGTAAGAAATTCTTGAGCTTCAAGTAGGGTGATCGTCGGTAATGGGAATACTATGCAAAGTCGTTAGACTTGCAGAGTTTACGCCCACCTAATAACTCAAGAATGTGAGTGGATGTTTTAAGTCACCCAGAGTTATTGACTTATAGTTGGAATAGGATGCCGGGATCTTCTATCAGATCTTGCCGGAAGATATTGGATTGAGTCAGGAGTTTAGAAATGACTCCGTACAAATGTTTAAGAGTTGGAGACCTATAAGCAGATATTGCAGGTCAACTTATTTGGGTTAGAAGTCTCCGACTGTTGGATAAAAAGGAGCCTTGAGCTACTTTTCGATTATAGAAGACCAACTGCAGATCATCAGGATGTTCTCGTGCACATCAGCGAAGTCAGAACAAAGACTCCGAGGGGATTATGTGCGTGCAGTGCAGATCATGAAGACACACGAAATCAGATTATCCATTGGATCAGTTCATATGTTGCTATTGTAAGCAACCAGTACAGATTGAGGAGTTGTATTTGAAGACCTAGTTGAAGACTATCAATGATGTTCCAGGAGGAGGATGCACCGTCTCGACAGCAAAGATCAGCACCGAAGATTGGGTTATCTCATCAGCAACAACCTACTACCTCAGGCGTGGTTGGAGTTCCTTGATACTCCCCTTCAGCAGAGATCAGCACAGAAGAAGCATCAGCAAAAGATATCTTAGAAGATTCAGCAGACAACAACAGTTACCTCCAGATGTGATTTGTTTAGTACAGAGGAGAGAGTATACGACGATGGTCGTATCTATTCGGTATTCTACAGTTGTAGATCGTAGGATTAAGTGATGAGATCAGACGATCTGAGAAAATCCTCGGGTCATTCGTCGTAGAAATGCGACCGCTTTATCGCAGACTGTTGGATCTGATCTTCTTCTCTTCGGAGAAAGGTCGAGACTTACGAGGAGCTTTTGAATCAGATCGACAGATAATGGATTGTTCAGGGTATTACTTTAGTTTACCCTCAAGGTTAATATATTGAGAGATGCTTGTAGTTACAGGTATCTGTGTCTAGAACATTATTAGTTCGGATTAGAAGGGTTCCTATGCATCGACTTGTGGGTCGGTGGTATCTCTACCGTCAGGTGAGATGTGGACCAACAATTAAAAAGTTAAGGGATGCCCTTAGACTTGGATTGACATATCTTTACTGTAGACATATCCTTACGGATGGTCAAATTGTTGAGATTATGGTATGATATGTCTCTAAGATGTGCGAATAATCCGAGAGTATTCGGATGAACTCCTAGCCTTGCTGTTGCATAGGTAAGTGGAGTAGGCGATCGAAATGATTGTGGAAATAGTTCCGATATCGAAGATCCCATGCCGGGTGATAATTTGACCAGTATAAGTGTTACTAAACACTATGGGAATTGGAAGAATGTAAGTTACAATTATAGGAGATGTTGGAAGAGATATTTATCTATCCCAGTATTTCTCCTTAAGAAGATCCGGAACGCTTCGTTGAAAGAGAGATGAACCTTTGAAATTATGCATTGATTATCGATGATGGAATGCGATAATTGTTGAAAGTAAATATCCTACATTGAGGATAGATGATCTGTTTAGCTCAGCAAAGAACACCTGTGTACACTCTAGGGTTGATTTACGACTGGAGTATTGATATTGTAGTGACATGATGTCATATAATTATCATGGTCGTTGCAATGATTGATATATCATTAGTGAAGAGTAAAGGGATACAGGTGTGTAGAGACGACAATTTCATACTTGGTATGAATTGTATGAGTTTTGATTAAGTTGTTAGACTAATTAACGATGTAGTCGCCACTGGAATTGAGAATCATGTATCCTGGACACGATTGGATTAGTTTGTAGTTATTAGAGTTGCGTAACTTGGCCACTATTGATTGTGGTAGTTGGAGTTGCGCACTCAACCACCGTAAATGGTGGTTTGCCTTGTATGATTTAGTTATTACTGTAGATGTGGATAGAATGTTTGGCATTACTATACCACGGACTTGTTTGACAAGGGTGATGATGGAAATCATTTAGTCGAAAGCTGGTGAAACCAGTTTACAGGACTTAGGTGGCGGTTAACTTTTACATAAATATTAGTTAATCATTCCGGGGTGGATAAAAAGGATGTACGCAAATGCATCATTTCAGGGATCGGAGCGATTCCGATGCAGTTGCATGAGACGTATCTTACGCCTACGTCAGTTAAGAAACTACGAGATAGACTGTCATATACATGACGTGGCTTTAGTAGTTATTATCTAGATTGATAGATGTATGGAGCAGAGATGCTCATGGGATTTTGACTAGCTACTGGGTAGCTGCTATAGAGTTACTGGAACACGAACAGTGGCAACGAGTGAGATTCGTCGCTATAGTCTCCCATGCACTTACAGAGTGTGTGGTGGAGTGAATTTTGAATGGTTGATGGATTTCTCTTGTGAGAAAATAATTTTCCGTCTGTGATAAGGATAGGGGGTTTCGTAGTTGCATTAGCTAAAGAAGAGTTACAACAGAAAGCACATCATTCGAGATAGGCTATATACCTTGGTGGTACTCGTATGTACCGAGATTTGAAATATTTATATGGGTGGAATGCTATGAAGAGAGGTATTGTAAAATACGGAAAACAAATTAAATAAAATAAAATAATAACCCTTGCTAATTGTGAATTAGCTCATGGAATTTTTAGGAATTTTTCTGGATTAAAAAGGAGTTCATACGAGGATTTAAGCCTAAATGGGTATTTGGGTTAAACCTAGGTTAGTTTGGGTTCAACTTAGGCTAGGTTTTGACCTAGGTCCGGTTCAAGTTCTAGGCAGAATGACTTATACAAACCCGATCTGCAGCCACATTTCTTCCTCAGATCGCGATCGCGATTTCTTCTTCTCACTCACGCAACTCGCGATTTCTCCGTTCATCTTCCTCCGTGAGCCGCTGCCGTCGACGGTGGAGGATTCGACCGGTAGGAGAGACGCCGTGCGGCTTGAATCGGGTGAGGGATCACGATTTCTTTCTCTCGCGATTTCTTTCTCTCCTTCTCCGTACCATCGCCTCTTCTGTCGATTTCTCCATTGTCGTCGTTTATCTTCTTCATCAGCGACCACCGTGAGCTCCTCAGTCATCGCAGTCGCCTTGGTTTGTTGATGTCCCTTCTTCGGCGCAAGGGACGATCACCGCAGCCACTGTGCCAGCTCCCCTCTGTTCTGTCGGATGGTGATCTTCTCTGCCCTATCGTCGCCGGAGCAACCGGTTGATGTCGCTGTGCCGGTACCGCCGATTCTTGATCGGTGGCGTCGCCGCTGGTGATCCTTTGTTTCCGAGGTCACAGCATCCTTCGCGCAAGTAGATCGGCGACGATGTTGTCGCAGCAGTGAGCTATCGTCATAGGTTCGCGATTTCTGTGTATGTTGGGTTTTCGTCGTCGTTTCCCTTTGGATTTAGCTGTGGATTCATCTATTGAGCTTCAATCTATGTTTTGGGCAGTTTGTGGAGCTTGATGGTCGACGGTGAACAGGGGAGAAACGGTGTCGGTGAAGATTTGGGTCGGTAAGTTTGGTTTACCTTTGTTGTTTCAATGTTAATTGTTGATTTTCCTTTGGAGGCTGCTGTGTGATTTGTGGTATGAGATGATCTTGTCCAATGAGTTGGATATAGGGTGTGATTGTTGATTTATGTGTCGGTTGTGGGTGGAAGGAGGCAGACCGGATTCGTTTGATGTCTGTTCTTAGAGTGATTGTCTTCGGCCGATGGTCTTCGAGGGGTAGTGGATTGTTGTAGGAAGAAAGGGCAGCAACAGATCTGGTGAACTGAACTTTATAGGTGATAGGATTGGCTGGAGAAATTCAATTCGAGTATAACTTTATTTTACTCTTTATCTTGTTCTGTTTGTGGTGCTCCAGAGTTGTGTCGTGGAGTGAAGGGCAGAGGAGGTGGTATGAGATGTATCATGTTCGATGGGTTTGAGTTGGGTTATGATGGATTGGATTGGAATAACCGGGGTTTTTAATTCATAGACGAGGAAAGGATGCGAGTATAGGAACGATGTAGTGTTTAGTTCCTACGTTTGTTGGATACTTGTATCATTGTTGCTATTATGTGCAGGTTTGGGATACGAAGCAGGTCCACGACTGTAAGGATTATTCGAGCTTCGTATCAGGTGGGTAATATCTACCTGGTCCGGTAGTTTTGATCAAATTCTAGTGCATGAATTTGGATATATGTTTATACCTGTTTATCTTAAATCCACTCATGTTTAATCATATGCTTGCACTGCCTTTGACCTTTGAGATATATACTCTGTTACTTAATTGATTATCTAGCACGGATAGGAACTATAAACCCTATTATGTGTTAGCCGATGGATGTTCAGTAAGTACAGGTGGTTAGGGTTATCCTTGTGACCTCAGATTGGATTACTGTGTTACATCACTAGGGTTAGGTGATGGTTTGGGTTATGGAGTCGATTGTTATATCATACCCGTATTAGTGGTGCATCTATGGTGGATCTAGTTGTATGTTCATAGATAAGGGTGTGGTTGTCAGTATATGGCCATGGACTAGAGGTCCTAGTGTGATGGTATATCCATTATGGATCGTATATTTGTGTATGGTTATATGGATTGTCGATAGTATCTCGCTACTGACTAGAGGTCTTAGCGTGGTTGATTGTCAGAGGTGTATGACTCTTTGTGTGATAGAGAGGGCCTTGTGGATTGTAGTCCTTGCATAGTTGACTTTTGGTTGACCAGGACTCCCCGTGGGATAGGGAGTGTGGCGAGGATACATGTATGGAGCTATGCATCATTACATTGCATGCATGTTGTTGACTGGGTCTCCCTTGTGGTGGAGACGGGTCGTCAGTCATCCTGCCTCCCCGGCCACTCAGGGTAGTGGTAGCAGGGTTGAGGGCAGAGCATTGGATGTACCGCGCTCGACCACTATAGACGGTGGTAGCTGGAGATGCACACCTGGCCACTGTGCAGGTTGGTGTTAGCACTCGCCCACTATAGACGGTGGTTGTGTGACGTGCAGTTATCCTGTGTGCGACGTTTGTCTACTCATTGGTAGGGACAGCGTGACTTGCAGCAGGAGCCCCTAGGAGTAGTTAGCTCTTTACGCTTATACGCTACTCAGTCATACTACCCAACTCGGTCACTCGAGAGTGGTGGCGGCTGGAGTCGGGTTAGTTGTCATTGTCGTGCCACCCTGGCCACTCTGGGGTCTTAGTTGGACGGGTCCGCAGACAGTGACCATGCATATGCATTGCTGATATATATGTATGCATGTATTTGATATATGTTTTACATATGCCTGTGAGATGCTGCATTTGATTGAACTATTATTGCTGCATATGGTTGTTCATCATGATACATGTCATTTGCATTTTATATACTACTATGTGTTGAGCATGATATATGTGTTGGTCCAGACTGATGTATGCACTTGATTAGCGTCATGTCATAGTGTGGTATGGACCGAGATGTTATTACATGTGATTATATACTGTTCATATGTCTGAGTATTGGTCAGGTATGGGATTGACTTGGTACGTTATATGGGTTATGTTATTGTATATCTGTTCAGGATGATATAGCTTATGATGTTGCAGATCGTCAGGTACGTTGGTACATTACTTCATGTTCAGTTGATCAGTTTAGTATATACATTGAGTATGACTATACTGTGGTTACTTGTTATTAGATTTGGATAGGACTGTATGTCTATTGGACTCATGCTGTATACCTGTAGATCTTCACATGTATACTTGTAGATCTCTTTACCCTATATGTTCATGCACTCTCTACATATTACCCCTGAGTTTATACTCACCACCCCGGGACCCTGGGCTTCCTGTCGCCCAGGTAACAGGTAGAGGATTCCTTGGACTTTCGGAGCTCCGCCAGCTGATCCCATCTCACACCGAACGGATGGAGGTTTATTTACGATTTATTGTATTCTTGTGGATTGATGTATTCCGTATTGTTGTTTTAGATTTTAGCCTGTATTGTTTCCGTATTTGTGAAATACGGACGTATTGTATGTATTTGGTCGTTGTTGTAGTTTCTATTATGATTCTTGTTGTGTCAAGTTACTCCGGAGTGCACAGTTGGGTCTTTGTATTTTGTTTTATCTGTAGTATATTTCCGTTGTATTTGGTATGTTGATATCTTTGTATTATATTGTTGTTGTGGGCCTACGGGCCTTGTATTAACCCGATATGTTGCCATGTACAGGGGAGATGCTATCCGTTTGCTTTTCGGCACGGCATACTCTCGGGGTGTGACAATTTTATTGGTATCAGAGCCCTAGGTTGCGAATTCCATTTTTGAATTTTATTTTGTTCGGGCATCGAGTTTTGCTTTACTCGGTTTTGGTTTTGTGAGTTCAGGGATTTGGCTGTTGCGGACATCTCCGAGCTACAAGGTTTAAGGTATGTTAACTGTTATTACATATCCTTCTGTTGGCTATGCATTTAGTTGCTTATAACAGGGATGACTTGTAAGGTGTTGGTTAGTATTCGTAACCGTGGTTTGAGTTTGACCACGGGAACGATATGTTGAGGTTATTAGACATGTACCTGCTATCGAAAAGATAATTACCTTTGAGAGTCGACTGATACCGAGTCGGAAAGCAGAGATTAGGTAGTCACATCTCTTGTGGAGATCAAGGATTACAGTCTTAAGATTTTCACTAATTATGTTAGTCAGATCATTACCTATGGGGTAATGGACTAAGCGAGTATACTATTGTTGGTGCAGATAGTAGAAAATTAGTGGATGATATTCATAGGGATTTTGATCCCTGAGTTGGTCATGTTAGGTTGTATAACTTTGAAGGTAATTTTGAGTATTTAACTCGTGTTATACGAAGAAAGTAGTGTTAGTGAATACCATTATTCGGATCTAGCCGGTACTTGGTGGAAGATATAGGAAATAACCTTCGAAAAAATCACACATCACTTGGCCAGGGTGTAGTGATGTTGTGAGAGAGTATTTTCCCACGTTATCTTCTTTGACTCATTGTCAGGGAATTTTTGGGCATCAAGTAGGGTGATCGTTTGGTAATGGAAGTACCATGCAGAGTTGTTAGACTTGTGAAGGTTACGACCATTTAATAGCTCAAGAATGTGATTGGGTTGGTTTCGGCCACCCACGGGTTATCGGTTGACATCTTGATCAGGATGTTTGGATCTCCTACCAGATCCTACCGGAAGTGCATAGACCGAGTCATGTGTATAGAAATGACTCCGTAGTAAGTGTTTTAAAGAGTTAGAGATTTGATAAGCAGATATTACAAGTCAAATTATTAGAATCCGAAATCTCCAAATGTTGGATAAAAGGAGCAAGATTAAAGTCATGAGTCACGAGCGACTATTGGAGAGTTTTTTTCGATCATAGAAGACCGATTGCAGATTGTCAGCAGCTTCTCATGTTTATCAGCGAAATCAGAGGAAAGACTCCGAAGGGAGATTATGTGCGTGAGGTGCGGATCACGACGACACCAGAGTTAGATTATCAGATTCAGCATTTTATCTGTTTCTACTATAAGCAGTCGATATCTACAAGGAGAGTATGTACTTTGAAGACTCAGTTGAAGATTATGGATAATGCTTTCGAGCGGACGATCCACAACCTTGAAAGCTGAGATCATTACAAAAGATTAAGTTATCACATCAGCAGCGATTTACTATCTCAGACATAGGGGAGTTCTTTGATACTTCCAGCCGAGAGAAGCGAGTTACTCAGTAGTATCAGCAGAAGACATCTCAGAAAGACTCAAACGTTCAAACAACAACTGTGACCTCTCCAGACGATGACAATTATTACTTTCCCAGGCGTGGTTAAGCTTATATAGAGGAGATATTTTACGACGATAGTCGTATCTATGTTGTATTCTTCAGACACAGTTATACTATTTGCAGAGTTGGAACGTGCTATGATGTTGACAGTTCTTCAGTATTATACAGCCAGATGTGTATCCTTTGCTAGTACAACAGTGTTTACCATCTCCATTACAGTTATTTCAGTTGTACCTCAGTTCCAGTAGTTGATTTCAGTTCCTCCATGATAGTCTTTGCATCTACATGAGCTCAGTCATCCAGAACAGATGTTGGACAAGTTTACATGATTACTCGAGAAGAAGTATAGAAGACCAAAGGATCAGTCCTTCAGGGTATTACTTTAGGTTATCCTATTTGCGGATATATTGAGAGATACTGATAGTTACAGGTAGCTAGGTCTAGAATATTCTTAGATAGGATTAGAAGGGTTCCTATCGATTTGTGGGTTGGTGATTTTTCCCTACAGTCTGGTGAGATGTTGATCAACAACCAAGAAGTCAAGGGATACCCTTAGCCTTTGCTAGACATACCTTCACTACAGACATATCCCTACGGATAGTTAAATTGTTGGAATGTTGGTATACTAGATCTCTCGGATGTGCGTATAATCCAAGGGTGTTCGGATGTAGTTTCAGATGAACTCTCGGGCTTGCTACTGCATGGGCAAGTGGAATATACGATTGAGGTGATTTCGAGAATAGTTCTGATATTGAAGACCTCATACTGGGAGATGATTTTACGGGTATTAGTGTTGCTAAACACTATGAGAGACTTATCTTTCCTAGTATTTCTTCTTGAGAAGACTCGTAACTCTTTGTTAAAAGAGAGATGAACCTTTGAGGTTATGCATCGATTATCGATGATTGGAATGCAGTAGTTGAGAATGAATATCCTTTGTTGAGGATAAAGGATCTGTTTAGCTTAGCTAAATGACACCTGTGTATATCCTAGGGTTGATATACGATTGGAGTGTTGATATTGTAATGACTTAGTGTCATACAATTATCATTGTTGGTGTGATGATTGATATGTCATCAGCGTAGAGTAAAAGGATGCAGGTGTGTAGAAGATGACATTTCATACTTGGTATGAATTTTAAGAGATGTTGATAATGTTGTTATACTTATCGACGATTTAGTCGTTCATGGATTTGAGGAATCAAGTACTCTTGGAGTATTTGAGATCGATTGTCATCATATCTGTGGAGGATATATTTATGGATATAATCCCAATCTTGAGGGAAGTTGTGGTTTCCCTAGATTGATTTGGTATTTACCATAGATGTGGATAGGATGTTACTAGCGATACTATAACGCCGATTGGTTAGACCAAGAAGGTGATGGAAATCACCTGGTCGGAAGCTTGGGAAGCTAGGTTTCAAGGCCTAGACGGTGGCTGACTTTTGTTTCAGTGTTAGTTAATCTGTCTGATATGGATGGAGGGGTATTGTACGCAGATGCATCATTTCAGGGATTAGGAACGATCCCGATGCAGTTGAATGAGACGTATATTATGTGTATGCTAGTTGAGAAACTAGCGAGATTGGTCATTATAATCTTCCAGTTACTTTCAGTTCTGTGTGACAGAGTGAATTTTTGGACATTAGATTAATTTCTCTTGTGAGAATAAATCTCTGTCTCTGGGAAGGATAATCATTCCCAGAGTTGCATTCACTTTAGGAAGAGTTGTTTCAAGAGACTCTTCATTCGAGAGTGATGATTTATTCGGAGTGTATCCGAAAATAGTGAGTATTGAGACGTTCCGGTGGGTGGAACGATATGTGGGACATGGATGATTCTGTAGTTTGATGTTGGTGTGCCAACATGTAAGGTGGAATATTGTGATCGGTAGAGTTACGTACCGTGATGGAAGTGATAGACTAGTACGATGGACAACGTTGGGAGATTATCTAGAATTCAGAAAGGACTTGATAGGATTTGGGTAGTCAATGATTGATTAGTTAGGTCCGCTCATTTTCTTCCGAGCCATAGGATGAAGTTCATTGGATCGCTTGATGGAATTATATCCAAGGAATACCCTTGAGTATCATTTCTGATAATGATTCATGATTTACCTTACGATTCTAGCAAGTCTCCAACAGGTCAGGGATATAGAGCTCCACTTTGGTACAGTTATTGACCTAGTAATAGGTTGATTGAGAGCGTATATAAGAGCTGGAATGTAATATTCGAGCTCAGTACCCTACTTAGTCACTTGAGGTGTGACTTTGCTCCGGATACTTGAGTAGTTGTTGTGACCTCTTATACTCGTACATGAGTCAGAAATTTTGGGGACCAAATTTTTATTAGTGGGGGAGAATGTAAAATACAGAAAAAAAAATTAAATAAAATAAAATAATAGCCCTTGCTAAATGTGAATTAGCTCATGGAATTTTTAGGAATTTTTCTGGATTAAAAAGGAGTTCATACGAGGATTTAAGCCTAAATGGGTATTTGGGTTAAACCTAGGTTAGTTTGGGTTCAACTTAGGCTAGGTTTTGACCTAGGTCCGGTTCAAGTTCTAGGAAGAATGGCTTATACAAACCCGATCCGTAGCCACAGTTCTTCCTCAGATCGCGATCGCGATTTCTTCTTCTCACTCGCGTGACTCGCGATTTCTCCACTCATCTTCCTCCGTGAGCCGCTTCCACCGACGGTGGAGGATCCGATCGATAGGAGAGATGTCGTGTGGCTTGAATCGGGTGAGGGATCACGATTTCTTTCTCTCGCGATTTCTTTCTCTCCTTCTCCGCACCATCGCCTCTTCTGTCGATTTCTCCATTGTCGCCGTTTGTCTTCTTCGTCAGCGACCACCGTGAGCTCCTCAGTCGTCGCAGTCACCTTGGATCGCTGATGCCCCTTCTTCGGCGCAAGGGACGATCACCGCAGCCACTGTGCCAGCTCCCCTCTGTTCTGTCGGATGGTGATCTTCTCTGCCCCGATCGTCGCCGGAGCAACCGGTTGATGTCGCTGTGCCAGCCGTCGCCGTTGTTGATCGGCGACGTCGCCGCCCCCAGCTGATCCTTTGTTTCTGAGGTCACAGCATCCTTCGTGCAAGTAGATCGGCGACGATGTTGTCACAGGAGTGAGCTGCCATCATAGGTTCGCGATTTCTGTGTATGTTGGGTTTTCGTCGTCGTTTCCCTTTGGATTTAGCTGTGGATTCATCTATTGAGCTTCAATCTATGTTTTGGGAAGTTTGTAGAGCTTGATGGTTGACTGTGAACAGGGGAGAAACGGTGCCGGTGAAGATTTGGGTCGGTAAGTTTGGTTTACCTTTGTTGTTTCAATGTTAATTGCTGATTTTCCTTTGGAGGCTGCTGTGTGATTTGTAGTATGAGATGATCTTGTCCAATGAGTTGGATATAGGGTGTGATTGTTGATTTATGTGTCGGTTGTGAGTGGAAGGAGGCAGACCGGATTCGTTTGATGTCTGTTCTTAGAGTGATTATCTTCGGTCGATGGTCTTCGAGGGGTAGCGGATCGTTGTAGGAAGAAAGGGCAGCAACAGATTTGGTGAACTGAACTTTATAGGTGATAGGATTGGCTGGAGAAATTCAATTCGAGTATAACTTTATTTTACTCTTTATCTTGTTCTGTTTGTGGTGCTCCAGAGCTGTGTCGTGGAGTGAAGGGCAGAGGAGGTGGTATGAGATGTATCATGTTCGATGGGTTTGAGTTGGGTTATGATGGATTGGATTGGAATAACCGGGGTTTTTTAATTCGTAGACGAGGAAGGATGCAAGTATAGGAACGATGTAGTGTTTAGTTCCTACGTTTGTTGGATACTTGTATCATTGTTGCTATTATGTGTAGGTTTGGGATACGAAGCAGGTCCACGACTGTAAGGATTATTCGAGCTTCGTATCAGGTGGGTAATATCTACCTGGTCCGGTAGTTTTGATCAAATTCTAGTGCATGAATTTGGATATATGTTTATACCTGTTTATCTTAAATCCACTCATGTTTAATCATAAGCTTGCACTGCCTTTGACCTTTGAGATATATATTCTGTTACTTCATTGATTATCTAGCACGGATAGGAACTATAAACCCTATTATGTGTTAGCCGATGGATGTTCAAATGCTTGGTTAGGGTTATCCTTGTGACCTCAGATTGGATTACTGTGTTACATCACTAGGGTTAGGTGATGGTTTGGGTTATGGAGTCGATTGTTATATCATACCCGTATTAGTGGTGCATCTATGGTGGATCTAGTTGTCTGTGCATAGATAAGGGTGTGGTTGTCAATATATGGCCATGGACTAGAGGTCCTAGCGTGATGGTATATCCATTATGGATCGTATATCTGTGTATGATTATATGGATTATCGATAGTATCTCGCTACTGACTAAAGGTCTTAGCGTGGTTGATTGTCAGAGGTGTATGACTCTTTGTACGATAGAGAGAGTCTTGTGGATTGTAGTCCTTGCATAGTTGACTTTTGGTTGACCAGGACTCCTCGTGGGATAGGGAGTGTGGCGAGGATACATGTATGGAGCTATGCATCATTACATTGCATGCATGCTGTTGACTGGGTCTCCCTTGTGGTTGAGACGGGTCGTCAGTCATCCTGCCTCCCCGGCCACTCAGGGTAGTGGCAGCAGGGTTGAGGGCAGAGCATTGGATGTGCCGCGCTCGGCCACTATAGATGGTGGTAGCTGGAGATGCGCACCACGCGCACTGTGCAGAGTGGTGTTAGCACTCGCCCACTATAGACGGTGGTTGTGAGGTTGCACCTTTCTTAAGATCAAGTCACCCACTTGGAAAGAATTAGAGACTACCTTCTTATTATAGGCTCGACATATATGAGTTCTGTATTGCTTCATTCTATAGTTGCACAATCCCACTTTTCCTCTACCAAATCCAATTCCCCTATTCAAAGGGTTACATTACATGTCAAGGTGTAAGCTTGGACCCGAGCTATCTCAACACCGATCTTTGCATGTAAGATTGCTTCAGTCTCATATACCATGTTGAAGGGTGTTTCTCTTATGACCATTTGAGAGTAGTCTGAAAGGACCATAACACACTAGGTAATTCTTTGAACCATGTCCCCTCCCTCCACATGCTCTAATTTAGTTTTCAAACCTTGCTCTAAATCGCATTTGGTAATTTCAACTTATCCATTGCTCTAAAGATAAGCTACTGATGTAAAGATTTATTGAATATTCAGTTCTTGACACCAAGATTATATTTTCTTACCTTGGAACTGATAGCCATCATCCGAGATAAGCCTCTAAGCAACTCCGAATTGACATGTGATATTCTACCAAAGAAATTTCATTGCCACATGTTCAATGATCCATGTGACAGGCTTGGCCTTTACTCATTTGGAAAAATAATCAATGGCAAGAACTTCTTTTATGTAGTCCCGAGCATAAAAAGTCCCACTATATCTATTCACCATAGATCAAATGGGCAAGCGACCACAACTATCTTCATAAAACCAACTAGTTAGGTAGGCCAAGCTTCATGTTTTTGGTAGCTTTCATAGACTTGTACCATTTTTCATTCATCTTGCACCATTGTGGGCTAGAAGTATCTTACTAGCAATGCTTTAAAGGCCAAAGATCATCTACCATAGGCTCTTCATGAATCTCTCGAAGTACATAGTTTGTTTTTTTAATTTCCCAAGCATCTCAATAATGGCCTCAGGAAAGAATGCTTATATATTGTTCCACCGATCAATAGGAATTTATCAGTTCAGTGGCAAACTCATTGTACCCTCACAAGATCAGGCGATAACTTTCCGTCTTGAAGAAATTTCATAGTAGTCTATCTCCTCTAGTTATGGTTCTTTCTCCACTTGCAAAAATAGCTCTACCTATATCATGATTTCCCTTGTCAACCAATCCCCCAATGAGCTAGCCAAATGAGCTAGCTCATCCGCTTTGGAGTTCTTAGCCTATGAGATTTATTTTAGTTTAACTTCCACAAGGTTCTTCTTCATCCATTCCATCGCTTCACAATATTTCTGAAATTTATCATCTTTGATATCAAAGCTTCTTGGATACTCAGGGCCAACCTTGGGCCAGGGCAAGTGGGCGCACCCGCCCAGGGCCCAAGCCTCTGTAACAACATTAATACTCTTACATAGGACCCTAAAATTTTTATGTATTAAAATTAACCATGGATCGGAGCTCATTTATCAAGATTTTTCCCAGAGCCTCCAAATCATATGGGTCGGCTTTGTGGATATCTATTAGTAGTGCCTTATACTTTGTTTCATTGTTAGATGCTCGAAAGTATAACCCCATGACTGACTAAATTTCTTCTTCTTATGGGGAGATCAATACCACTCTTAGACCAACCAAAACCAATCTCAACATTAGCTTTTCAAGACTAGTGTAACGAAGTTCAGCTCCCTTAAAAAAAATAACTTACATAATACACTAGGTGCTGATTAGCCCCATCTTGTTTCACTAGTATTGCACTTACAACCGCCTCAAATGTGGCCAAATACAACCACAACTTTTCCTCTAAGCATGGTTTAGAATAGGCAATTTTTCCAAATACCCCTTCAGTAGCATCAGAAAGTCTTGTTCTCAATAGTCACTCTGCTAAAAGTGGGAGGTTTTTCATAAAATCTACATAAAAGGTAAACTTCTATCTGCATAACAAGAAATGAATTAGGATAAAGCTATGATTTGCCTCACCAGCCTCTCAACTTCTTGCACATTTCGAGGTGATTGCATTTGCCGAACGACTTTTATCTACTCTAGGTTCGCTTCGATTCATTACTCGATGACTATGGATCCAAGCAATCAATCTCATCTTACCAAGAACAAACACTTCTGTAGATCAAACTATATTTTATATCCTTTGATAGTGACAAAGATCTCCTCCAAATCGAGAACCAGGCTTTCCACAATAAAGATATCATCAACATAGTCTTCTACATTTTGTCTGATTTTCTTTGAGAATATTTTGTCCATCAATCTCTAACATGTTGCTTCAACATTCTTGATATGATAATGTAGCAAAATGTATCGTCTTATGTGACAAAACTAGTTTTGTCTTGGTCTTCCTTCATTAAAGGAATTTGATAGTATCTTTGATAAATGTTCATCATCGAGATCAATTGATATCCTACCTTAGAACTACCAGCTGATCAATGACAAATAAGAGGTGTTGGCAGTTGCTGTGCAGTTGCCTACGTGGCACACACTGCGTGGCAACTACGTGCAATTTATATAACTACACTCGTCCAAGTAAAAGAAAATGGGGTAAAGATGATAAAGGGTATGATGATAATCTTATCCGAAAAAACAAGAGATAGAATGGAAAGAAAGGGATTTGTTTCGTGATAGAGAAGGACCTTTCTTAGTAATCGTCTATTGACGATAGGCACAATTGTGGAAAAGTCAATCATAAGAGAGCAACTTCATAGCATCAGGTAAGTATTTTTTTCAATTTGTTTTTGCAATAACTTGCATGATTCAACAATGAGACCATATGATTATACGTTTAATTTTCGAATGAATCATCAAGATCAAAATTACAAATGCTTGACTCTAAAATTGGATATTATGGTTGATCAATTGCACGCGATTTCGTTGTACAATTATCGACTTTATTACGGACGCACATGATCTTGACATCCCACAGAGTGCGATCTAGTAGTCAAGGTGCACGAACTCACTGTCACGTGAACACGATTTCATTGCCGAAATCCAGCCAAATTGAGCCTCAAGGCTCTTGTTGGAGGTCGGAAGCATTGTCGACGGAGTTTTCTATATCATGTCACTAGAAGAAATTGTGATATGCTGTATCGTGACCCATCGTCATTTGTTGTCGCCGGACGAAATCGTGATCCATTTAGATCTACCATCACTGGCCCGCATCGCAATCTGTCACTGTCACCCGGGCCTCGATTGCCCCGACCACTGCCATAGTGACTTCCTCCGTATCCTCCTTGCCCGCCGGATTTAGAGACTTCTGATCTAAGAATTGATTCTAATAACATTGGTGTGGGATTTAATTAATTCTAATGACATCATCCAAAATAACGTGACAACTGTGGGATTTGTTAAAAAAAAAAAAAAATCAAATCAAGACAGGACCTGCAGAAGCTAGAATAATTGGGCTTGGCCATAGGCCCAATTTACAAGAAAAATTGGGCAAGAAGAAATAGACCAAAATATTTGAGCTAAAGCTTAATTTGATTGGTTTTAAAGAGAACATGAATTGATTCTTAGAGATCAATGGCGGTATATATTAGAATCATGATATTTCTCATAATTATCCCAAGAGTGCATGCCCTAGATGTAATGTATCATGGAAGACATGGGCGTTGACAAGATTCAATCAGTGCATGCATTTGCGTATGTGAGAGTGTGACAGTGCATGTGAGCGTTTAAAGGTCAAGGGTCAATTCTGATTGTTTTGTATTTCTAGAATTTTTTTTTCTGAATTATTAATTTTCATTGTGAAAATTAATGTTTAAATAAGGTAAAATTATTTTTCGAGCATAAAAAATTCATTTACTATACCTATTGGTTGCTTGTGTTCTTTAGTGTAACGATTCTATGATATCCTAAATTGAATTGAATTGAATTAGTTTTGTGTTGACTTTGTTGATTTCAATTTCAGATGACACGAATAATATACACTATGACTCATCATGATGTATTATGAAATCAGCTCAGGAAAACTATCCAAGAGATTGTATACTACCATGTTGATAGAGTCAAAGGATATATTAGGAGGGCAATAGGATTTTCTCATCCTACATAATTACTAGATTTGGGCATTGGTACGATCACTATCAATACATTTCGATGAAGTGGCACAACACATATGAAGGGTGCATCATGTATAAAGAGTTGGTCGGTAAGCTAATTCATCATGTATAAAGAGTTGGTCAGTAAGCAGAGGACAAAACATCACCTCCTCAAGACTATCTCAATGAGATTGAGGAGGATCTAGAGGAGGATTCAAATGCAGATTCTATAAAGAATCCTGACGCCAATCTACCTGAGATTGGCCTTGCCGATCCTAGTAAGATAGGGATTGTATTAGCTATTGCACTAGTATTTGTCTCAATGAGAGTATTAATATCTTATCTAGTTTCTTAGATTTATTTTTGTTATAGCTCAATGATATTGTCATTATGTATGAACAGTGTTAACTTCATACTTTATGAATGTATGACTTAGCTAGATATTATGTACTAACAACATGTTTCATCTAAATGATTAGTTCATTTTATGATTTAAATGAAAATGATTAGTTCCTTTGGTAAGATGTATGTAATATAATTGATTAATGTTGACTAGATTGGACAATACATATGATGAGTGAAATGCTATTACCATTTGATTTTGTAAATCCAATTAGATTTACATTGATTCAATCATGAATTACATGCATATGAATTACATTGAATTGCTAAATAATATATTTATTTATATTAGATCATGACTATTAAGAATATTATATCTGAACTCAAATAAAGGAGAAAAATTAAATGGGAAAAATTACAAAGTTTGACACCTTAAGATGCAATATGTTCCTGAGGAATAAAAAGTTCTAAAGACTCTCAATCAGGTTATGAAAGAAGTTGTTGATGGTCCTATAATACAACACAAACATGATCTTGATGCCTATAAAGTAGGAAGAGAAAACACTCTATTGCTAAGGAAATACTAATTAGTTATATGGTAGCTGACTTGGCGTGTGAGTATATGCCATATCCGACAGTTCATGCAATTTGGGTTGTCCTTAGAGAGAAATATAGTGGAGTAAGTATGAGCAAGCTTCATCAACTAACAATTAAGTTTGACAACTATAAAAAGTACCTAAATGTCACCATGGGCCAACACATGAGGGAAATGATAACTATGATTCGGGAACTAAAGGATGTTAGTCATGAGTCGACAGATGAACAATAGATTCAAGCATAATCTATTCTCTTTCTAATTCTTAGGAGAGCATGAAATAGAATCTCACTCACAGTGAAAGTATTAAAACTTTCACTGATGTCTCACGCTATGTTGAACTAGAGGCAGAGAGAATTGAATCTACAAATATTTGTAGATAGACATTTATAGCTGAAGTTTTTGTTGGAGCATCTGTTGTTGGTGCAATCGGCCCAGGTCACGATTGACCAAACTCAAGTTTGACTCGAGCGATGTTTTGATGTTCGACAAAAACATATGACAATGTGATTATCATGGTAAAGTCCAAGTCATGGGTACTTGACATGGAAAGTCCAAGTGGGACACTTGGCATTGGGAAAGTCCAAGTCTTGAGTACTTGACATGTAAAGTCCAAGTTTGAGTCTGGCATGGAAAGTCCAACATGGGTTGGTAAGGGAAAGTCCAAGCTTGAGTCTTGACATGGAAAGTCCAACATGGGTTGACAAGGGAAAGTCCAAGCTTGAGTCTTGGCATTTGAGAAGTCCAAGGGGAATATTGGCGGCGTAAAGTCTAAGGGTGAAGTCTTGGCAGCATAAGTCCAATGGTTGGCGGCATAAACTCTAAGCGGAGTCTTGACAGCGTAAGTCCAATGTGCCTTGGTGGTGTAGACACCGTTAGCATGACAATAGCCAATGAAAGCACCTGAAGGCTAGCGTATGGATGAATAAGTCATAGATGACTTGGTCTAGAAGGCTGATAGAGGTGGCTAGAAGGCTTAGGTCTAGGCTATGGGTAGTCTAGCAAGTATGAGGGCACCATACTTGAGGTTAAAACCTCATGTTTGAGGTTGAAAATCGACCGACATTATGGCCGGTTCGACTGCTGAGAGTCGACTAGTGCTCGACTGCCGTTTAGGGCTGAAAAAGTTTTGGCAGTCGACTGATCATTGGATCAATTGACTGATGGCAGTCGACTGCTTGTTTGGCCACGAGCACAGAACGCTCCGTAGCCGACTGGCAGTCAACTATGGGCGCTGGAAGTCGACTGATGAGAGTCCCGTTGGAATATTTTCAGCATCGATCGAGCCGTTGTCTCATAGCAACAGTGTCATCAGTCGACTGATGGTCCAGATCAGTCGACTGTCAAGCAGAAATCTAGCTCGATGCAGGTTAAAAGGAGTTGTTCGTGGGAGATTCGGCCATTGGTTTTGGTTCTTGGAGAGGTTTCTTGAGGCGATTTGAAGGCGAATTGCAGGTGCATTTTAGGGCCCTTCAAGCTCGTTCAAGCAACCAACAAGCAAAGCGCTCAAACTCTAGTTTGTAAAGTGTTCTTTACATTTCTTTGTATTTTTCTTGTATTTCCGTGTATTGCTTTTGTAATCACTTGTACGAGGTTTCTCCACCTCCGACTTATTGTTGAGAAGAAGTGTTATTGATTAGTAGTGTTGGTTGCATCGCTAGAGCTCATTGGAGCTCAATCCGTGGAATAAGAACCATATGATTTTGAACCACGTTATATCTTCGTGTTGTGATCGTGTTTGTGTGTTTGCATTGTATTATTTCTATTTCCGCTGTATACTAATATATTTGTAGCAAGCACGATCGAATTCCATCATCCTATGACGAACGCGCTATTCACCCCCCTCTAGCGGCCACCGAGGTCCCTACAATTAGTATCAGAGCAAGGAGCTCTTCAACGGACTAACACCCGGGAGCAAGATCGCTAGAGGGAAAATGGAATTTGAAGAACAATTAGGGTGGGATATCAACACACTTGAGCCTTACAATTTCTATGGACAAGAAGGGTTTAGGCAATCGAAGACAAGAATCGAAGACTTCTTGATGATGAGGGACTTTGAGGAGTGGTCCACCCTAATGGAAGGATTCGAATATCCAAGAGGGTCCAAGGGAGGATATCTCAAGAAGAAGAGATGGACTCAAGATCAACTACAAAAATCCGAAACAAATGATAAGGTGATCAATATGGTAGTTGTTTTAATTCCTAATGAATTATTGTCCAAAATAGGTGAATTTCAAGATGTCAAGGATCTATGGAGAAAATTGGAAATGCTTCATGAAAAATCCAAACCAACACAAGAAGAAGAGAGCTCATCCTCACAAGAGAGTGAGGATTCGAAAGTTGAAGAGGAGTCAACATCCGGGTCAAAGGAAGAGGAAGAATTGGAGGAGACCTCCACCTCTAGGATTGAGGAGGAAGAGATTAGGGCATCCTCAATACCGGAGCAACAAGAAGAACCATCTACATCCGGTCGAGAGGAAGAGGAAGCTCGGGACTCCCCTACCATGGAAGGTAACTCAAGCATTTCAATAAATAATAAAATTCATATTATATGCTTTGAGTGTAGGGAGCAAGGGCACTATAAGATCAAGTGCTCAAAAAGAGTTAAGAAGACTCCATCGGCACCAAAAGTCAATAAAAAAGACTAATGAAGCCGAAGTCCCCACTAAGAAGAGCAAGGAGCACGTGGTGTGCTTCAAATGTCGACTACCAAGACACTACCAGAGTCAATGTCCAAAGGGGAAGAAGAAGGTCCAAGAAGGAGCATCACAAGTAGGGGGAGCCTCTAAGGCAAACCCTAAGGTATATTTTAATGCACCTTCTAGTTCTAGGATCAAAAAGTATGCTAGGAGTTATGTTAATAATCTTGCTATTTCTCATGAACAAAAGCATGCTAGTAGAAATAGATTTTATTGTTTAGGTGCTAAGAGTGTCAATCTTAGGAATAAGGAGAAATTTGGGACGAATGCCCCTAAAACAATTTTACCTAAGGACAAACCTAGATCGAACAATTTTAGACTTATCCTTCTTAGGGAGACCATTAGGAAGATAGAGGACCACCTAGGTTTTAACCCTAAATGGACCAGACATATGCTTAGGAAAAACAATGTCCAAAGAATAGATGAAAAATAAAAGATTGAATAATTGGAGCTAGAAAACCAAGCCTTGAGGTCAAGGCTTGAGAAATTAGAGAAGACCCTTAAGAAAATGCAAAGTCAAAGTCAAGGGTCGAATGGTCAAACTCTAGGATCAAGGAGTCAAAACCTAGGGTTTAGGAAGCAAGGCCCACCCAAGGGCAAGAAAGGTTTGGATCACAAACCTAAGCCCAAGGAGACCTATTATAGTGTTCCATTTGATTATGAAATACAAACTAGGTCTAAAAAAACCAAGGTTGCTTGGGAAGCCATCCCTAAGGGTAACCAAGGTGTGTGCCTAGTGGCTAGGATTTCAAGGAAACCTAGGGAGGATACTAAGAAGGTTACAAGGGTAGCTACCCTTAGAGTTAACCTAGGCAAGACCCAAATGACCAAGACTTCTAAGCCTAGGAGGGTCATTATGAGGGTATATAGGGAAGTTATCTCTGGCGAATACCTAGTAAACCCAAGGAGCTCCAATAGGTATTGGGTTCCTAGGAGCGTGATCAATTCACGCTAAATGAGTTTAAGTGTGTCAACCTTAAATGGATAGGTAGTTAACTTAACCATGGTAAAGGTGACACTTTAGGTCATTTTCAAGGTTATGAATACCTTGGAAATAAGTTTGAATTATAATCCTAAAAGATTTTAGGATGTGCTAATATACCTTGAATATTATGAAAAATCAATCAAATGGGCACAAATTAGGTTTAGAGGTCATAGTGTGTCATTTTTGGGTTTTTGCCACACTTGGGAGATAATTGACAATATGGCAAAATGGACTTAATAATAACAAATGACAATTAATACTAAAATTTAGGTATTATCTACCTTTATATTTTATTTACCATGCTTGATTTACCATATAACATGTCATGATATCATATCTATTTTTAAATTATATAGTATGTCATGATCATGCTTAGGATTAAGGTTTTATGTCATGTATGTTTAGACTCTATTTTATGCCATGACATCATGATTATGAACACATGTTTATTTATATCATCATTAATGTCATAATCATTCATGCATTACTAAAAATTGAGTTAAGGACAATTGACATGACTTGAAGTTTCATGTATAAGGGAATCAAGTAGTGTTGTCTTAGAAAAATGCATGAAACCCTAGATTAGGATGAACAAAACTCACATCTCACAATCACATTGACTTGTGTGTGTTTGATACACCCTAGATATATGTAAGATGTTAGGATATGAGTTAAGTTCAAGGTGCATAGTTTTTGCATTTAGATGAACTCAAACTCATCTAAAATCATGGATGAATCATTGGGAAAGCTTATGTTCAAGTCATGTACATTGAGCCCAAGGAACATGATCCAATATAAGGTTTTAAAAACATTTTAAAATCATTTTGAAAAATCTTGATGAAGTCTATCTTTTGATAGTAATCACCATTGATGATGTTGATACAAAGTGAGCTAAAACATTGAAGTTTTTCTTCACTTTTGAACTTTGTGTCAATTTCACTATTTTATGGGTAAAATATTTTTCAAATATTTTTCACTCATTGTATGTGTTATAAGTATTATATGTATAAATTTTCATGATTTTTCAAATTACATATATTTACTTATGAATTTTTGAAATTTGATTCTGATAATTGAAAATTAGAATTTTCAGTTATCAGTCGATTGTCGCTTGATGTCAGTCAACTGATGGGTAGGGCAGTCAACTATTGACTGAGAGAGTTGACTGCCAGGGCTAATTTCGGGTAAACAAGGTTTGTTTAGCCTGATTTCAGCTATGTTAGGGTTCCCTAACTGCTCATAACCCTAAGATATGCTTTGAAAAGCATTAGAAAGGGTGAAAATCTATTGGATATGGATTAGGAGAGTTGTTAGGGTGAGTATCAATTTTAAGGTGTTGGAAAGTTCAATGTTGAACTTTTGGACCTTTATTTTTTATGGTTTAGAGTTCCTATAGGCTTAGGAACTTCCCAAGGACATTGTTGGTGCAATGGTCAAGGGGGAGCAAGCCTTTAGGGGGAGGTATCCATCATGGGATGATGAATGTGTTTCTTCCTCATGAGGGGGAGAAATGGGAATGTGAAATGCACAATTTGAAAATTGGGAGAGTTTATATGAATACCTATCTTTAGTGGTATGAGATTTATCACTAGGAGGAGTGAAGACATCCTAAGTGTTTTTGGACCAAGGGGGAGATTTTAAGATCTCATTGGGATATGAGACATTGATCTCCTTGGAGAGAACCTTTTTAATGTTAGTCAAAAAGGGAGAGAATTTATGGGATTACCAATTTGGGAAAATTGGTAAAGAGTTTTTAAGTTAGGTGGCCTAACTCAATGGTGTTTGTGGTTTTTGTCAAACATCAAAAAGGGAGAGATTGTTGGTGCAATCGGCCCAGGCCACGATTGACCAAACTCGAGTTTGACTCGAGCGATGTTTTGATGTTCGACAAAAATATATGATAATGTGATTGTCATGGTAAAGTCCAAGTTATGGGTACTTGGCATGGAAAGTCCTAGTGGGACACTTGGCATTGGGAAAGTCCAAGTCTTGAGTACTTGACATGTAAAGTCCAAGGTTGAGTCTTGGCATGGAAAGTCTAACATGGGTCGGCAAGGGAAAAGTCCAAGATTGAGTCTTGGCATGGAAAGTCCAACATGGATTGGTAAGGGAAAGTCCAAGCTTGAGTCTTAGCATGGAAAGTCCAACATGGGTTGACAAAAGAAAGTCCAAGCTTGAGTCTTGACATTTGATAAGTCCAAGGGGAATATTGGCGGTGTAAAGTCCAAGGGTGAAGTCTTGGCAGCATAAGTCCAATGGTTGGCGGTGTAAAGTCCAAGTGGAGTCTTAGCAGCGTAAGTCCAATGTTCCTTGGCGGTGTAGACACCGTTACCATGACAATAGCTGATGGAAGCACCTGAAGGTTAGCGTATGGATTAACAAGTCATGGATGACTTGGAGGGATCTGATAGGCACGAGGCTGACGGATGTGGCTAAAAGGCTTAGGTCTAGGCTACGGGTGGTCTAGCAAGTATGGGGGCACCATACTTGAGGTTAAAACCTCATGTTTGAGGTTGACAGTCGACTGACATTATGGTCGGTTCGACTGCTGAGAGTCGACTAGTGCTCGACTGCCGTTTAGGGATGAAAAAGCCTTGGCAGTCAACTGATCATTGGATCAGTCGACTGATGGCAGTCGACTACCATGGATGGTAGTCGACTGCTTGTTTGGCAGCGAGCACAGAACACTCCGTAGCCGACTGCCAGTCGGCTACGAGCGATGGCAGTCGACTACCAATGTTGGCAATCAACTGATGAGAGTCCTGTTGGAATTTTTCCATCGTGGATCGAGCTATTGTCTTATAGCAACAATGTTATCAGTCGATTGATGGTCCCGATCAGTCGACTGCCAAGCAAAAATCCAGCCCAATGTAGGTTAAAAGGAGCTATTCGTGGGAGATTCAACCATTGGTTCTTGGAGAGGTTTTTTGAGGCGATTTGAAGGCGAATTGCAGGTGCATTTCAGGGCCCTTAAAGCTCGTTCAAGCAACCAACAAACAAAACACTCAAACTCTAGTTTGTAAAGTGTTCTTTACATTTCTTTGTATTTTGCTTGTATTTTCGTGTATTTCTTTTGTAATCACTTGTACGAGGTTTCTTCACCTCCGACTTGTTGTCGAGAAGGAGTGTTATTGATTAGTGGTGTTGGTTGCATCGCTAGAGCTCATTTGAGCTCAATCCGTGGAGTAGAAACCGTACGGTTTCAAACCACGTTATATCTTCATGTTGTGATCGTGTTTGTGTGTTTGCATTGTATTATTTCTATTTTCGCTGCGTACTAATATATTTGTAGCAAGCATGATTGAATTCCATCATCCTACGACGAATGTGCTATTCACCCCCCTCTAGCGGCCACCTAGGTCCCTACATCTGTAACTAAGAATAAGAAAAAATGGTCAAGAGAGGAAAGGGAAAGATAGGTGGTGATATTTTTAGGCTAGGCTGAAACAAGAAGTATTTTAAAGGGAAGAAGAATGGATAGAAATCTAAAAGCAAATTGATTTTCTATAATTGTGGTAAGAAGGTTCATTTTGCTTTGGAATGTACCAAGTCAAAAAAGGTAGATCCATGTTTATCTTCTTTTCATGAGCATTGTATTGTTAATTCAATGTTGTTAATTGATTCTTATCTTTTGTAGATTATAAATTCAGGAGCAACAAACCATGTAGCTTGGGAGCGAGTTATATTTGTGGAGTACTGTCGGATATCAATTGGTAACTGATGGTGTTAACTTCTTCGATCTACTGAGATCTCCCTCCCCCTTCTTGTAGATTGCTAGATCTAATACCAAAGAAGGTTAGAAATGAGATAAAGAGAGATCTGCTCCTGGAATCATCTTGGATCTTGGAAGTAGAGTCAGATCTGCTACTTGAAGAAGGAATGTGAGATATGGACCGGCTGCCCGGCGCTACCACTCCGATGCTCAAGTCAGTAAGAGTATGAAGAAAATAACAACACAAATAGAATGTTGAAGAAATGAAAAAGAGATCTTTGAGGTACCGAATAGCAAAGTAACAACCATCCCCTGCTTCGTCCTCCTTTGTCCCCTTTTATAGATGGATCAACCACCTTCTCCATAAGTAAATTTACTTTAATGCCCTTTGCTAAGCTATCTTCGTAACCATTTTTCCTGCTCCTATTCAAAATATCTCCTATTGCATATTAATTTAAATAAAATATAAGAATAAATATAGTTATATTAAACTAACCACCCTCAACTTCCCATTTCTACTTCCTATCCTTTAGCATACCCCCTCCCTCCTTATTTCATTGTATTCATAAGAAAATCCTGACATCCGAAAATGGCTCAGGAAATAAACATATTGCTCGGGAAATGAACATATTGCTCGAGAAATGACCATACTACTCTGGAAATGAACATACTGCTCGGGAAATGAACATACTGCTTGGGAAATGAACATACTACTCTGGAAATGAACATACTGCTCGAGAAATAAACATACCGCTCTAGAAATAATTTAACTGCTCGGGACTTTATATAGACTGTTTCTGTTGGTGCAATCGGCCTAGGTCACGATTCACCAGACTCGAGTTGGACTCGAGTAGTGTTTTCATGTTTAACATTAATGTTTGACAAAGGAGTTGTTAAATACTGAAATTTAAAATACTAAATTAAATGGCCAAAGAATTAAGGAAAATAATCCTGGAAATTTTTCGGGATTTTTAGGGAATTTTAGAAATTTTTCTAAAATTTTTCTGGAAAAAAATGGAGCTCGTACAAGATATTTGCGGGGATAAGAAAAACAGGCTTTTAAAGGGCCAGTTTAGATGAGTAAATAGGATAAATTTAACTTAGGTTATAAATCTAGGTTTTTCTATTTTCTATTTCCTTTTTCATTTCCCTCGCCGTGCCCGACGCCTCTTCTCTCTCGCGATCTTGGGTTGCTCTCTCGCGGAAGTCCTTCTTCCCATCGCAACCGGCAGCCGACGCCGCCCTCCTCGCCGCTGACCGCCATCCTTCCCGGTGCCCAGGACGCCGGTTTCCCCTTCCACGCACCGTAGCCACCGCAAGCAGCAGTAGTGATTTGCGGTCGCCGCAGTTTGTCGTCCGACGTCGAGGTCGCCGCTGCTTGCCGTCCGACACCGAGGTCGCGTCATCATCGCTGCTCATGCGAACGACCCTCTGCGCGCTCGTCGCCCACGAGTACAAACGTCGCAACACGTCCATAGCCACAGGACAGTCGCTGCGGGTACCCTCTTCCCCACTGTTCACCGCAGCCGCCGACCTCCTCGGCCACAGACGATGTGTGCCCTCCTCTGCCAGCGTCGTAGTTCTCGGCCCAGCTCACGTGATCGGCCCTTAGGAGATCTGAGGAGCTTCAAATTTACAGTATATATCTTGTTTTTCTTTTCTTTAGTCTGTTCAGGTGGATTGTTGATGTGGATCTATTTTGGGTGAGGTTGAACGGAGGGATGGAGATGGGGTTGGCTGTGAGGTTCTGTTTAGGGATATAAACGGCTGTAAATGGGCTAATTTTGGAGTTGTTGCCCGGTTGTGAAGGAGGGGGGTGATTATGGAAGGTGTTTTCGGTTGATCGTATTGTATTCGGTGGATATGGGATGGTTGGGTGATATGTTATTGATTTCGGATGAATTATGGGTTGTGAGATGGATCTACTTTTGGTGAGTTGGCTATGAGAACAATAAATTGAGGTTGATGATAATATGATGAGTATTGATCATGGTGAGATTAATTGTAAGGATATGTTCTTGGATTGAAGAGTTAATCACAATTTATGACCTACGGGTTGAGGGTCTACTTGGGGATACATAGTAGTAATTTAGCACGTTGTCGTGTGCTTGGATTTGATGGATTTACTTTGGGTTAATTGGTTATGGAAGGAATCGATTAAGTATTCGATTTGTCGGTGAATGGTATTTTGTGCTTAACAATAGTTATGCATTATGCAGGTTTCGGTCACGAGGCAGGTTCACGGTCGTGACGATCTGGTTCTTTTTGCGGATATTTTATCAGGCGGGTATTTTGACTTATCTTTTAGATATAGTCAAGTTGATATGCTAGTTAGGATAGCTTGCAATAATTTTCATGTTTATATGCCTAGTATGTTTTTGGTGCCTACTTGATACATGCATGTGATAGGTTATGATTATACCTTCCCTGTTTTATTTGGATCATAGTTACTTGGATTATGGATATGTACATATTGATTGTGCATATTATTCGGATAGGTGTATTTAGTTGGATTTACATGCTTTAGTATCATGCACCATCTTGCATGATTGCATGCTGGCTGGACGAGATTCCTTTATAGTTGAGCTCGCAGCTAGTTACATGGCCTGCACACACTGCCACTCATGGGTTAGTGGTACATCAGGAGGGTGTGTGCAGTTGCTCTGTCAGGCTTCGCTGGTCCGCTCATGGGTAGCGATGAGGCAGCGTGGTAGCGGGCAGGGATCCCTCCTCTGATCTATGACACCGGGAGATGAGAGCTTAGTTGCCCCACTCTGTTTGGGGCAAGAGGATAAGTGTACTCCGACAGCATCCTGTCCACTTGGTCACTCAGGAGAAGTGATGGCAGAGTGCACAGTTGTCATAGCCCTACCCACTCGGCTTCATCATCGCGTGTGAGGCGACTGACTGGCGTCAGGGGTGACCATGTCATTTGCACGGCATGCACTTTGCACGGATCGCATTTGTATTATGTTTGCTGCATTATTTTATTGATGCCTTGGATGTTGCATATGATTGCCATGCATACAGGATTCATATTCGTATATGGTGATGACTTTATCTCTTATAGTAGGGCACATGCTCCTATATCAGGGTAGGAGATTCAGGTAAGTACAGTCATGTTGTATTTCTTCCTTGCATACCCTATATGTGAGACTGTACTGGCATGATTAGTATTGTTAGCTATATCTTACTTTGCATATCGACTATACCCGCTGAGTTCTTTGAACTTACCCCGTTGATTTATATCTATTTCAGGATGAAGCTGTCAGGAGAGTCCAGCTGCCAAACCCCACTCGTCGTGAAAGTTCTATTTGTTATTTGTGTTTACGGTTTTGGATATTCTGATTAGAATATATGTTTAGGACTGGAGTTGGATATTTGTACCTGTGGATGTTTTGGTATATCCTTAGGGACCTTTGATCGGATTTATTTCAATTGATTTTGGTTGGGTATTCCTGCCCAGATGGCAGAAGCGGTAAGTCTAGTTATGTAGACTGTTTACCTTTTTCTTTGATAGTTGACCAGAGGCCTAATTTATTACCTGCGTGGGTTGTTTGGATTCCGGTCGTGTTGACCGATGTATAGTGGCCGTGTAGGCCTTGTATGTAAATTGGCTTTGTCACCCGTAGAGGGGAGATGCTGTCAGATTTTCATCTGGCGAGGACTCCATCGGGGCATGACAATTTATTTGGTATCAGAGTGCCTAGGTTTTCGAGTTCCTAGGGGTTTTTGGATTTTTTGGAGTTCGCCACGTTTGGCAGGTTTTACGAGGCAATTTGGAAAATTTTGGATTAGTATGGATTTTCGACGATTATGACGAGGTCAATATGGGGATTTGGTGGCGATGGGACCTCTCCTACGGCGAAATAGGTATGCTGAAAATTTTTATATATTTTTACTTCTAGTAACATCTGTAATAAATTTAACAGATATGAGACAAGGTGGGCGTGCTCCTGCACTGAGACGTGGTGCAGGGTAACCACGCAAGAGGACAGTGAGATCTCTGGCTATGGAGTTGCCAGAAGGGTCTATAGAGTTTTGACTCATGTGCAGACTCATAGTAGGGGTCGCCCACCAAGGTGACCAGTCGGAGTTACCGTTAGTATTTATACTCCCGGTTAGATTGACTATGTGTTAAGTGGATAACAGGAAATAACATTTAGTGTGTTGGTCACTATTCGTAATCGTAGATGGAGTTGACCACGTGAACAATCTGTTCAGTTTGTGAGTCTTGAACCTGTGTCGAAAAGATGAATTTCCTTTGAGAGCTGACTGATACCGAGTCAGAAAGCAGGGGTCAAGTCGTCACATTGGTTGTGGAAATCAAGGACTACAATGTTAGGGATTTTCACTAATTATGCTAGGCAGATTATTACCCTGGTGGGTAATGGACAAGGAATATATACTATTGTTGATGCAAACAATGGAGGTTTAAGTTACGGAGTTCCATAGGGGATTTTGATCCTTGAGCGGCTTGAGCCTTAGATTGATAACATTGAAGGTACTGTTAAGTACCTAACTGGTATTTATATAGGGGGAGTGGAGTTAGTTTCTTACTATGGTAATGATCAAGTTGTTACTTGGTGGAATATGTAGAAGAAATTTATTTGAGGAAATAACCCATTACGGGATCACGGGTTTAGGATGTTTTCGGGAGACAGTATTTCCCTATGCTATTTTGTATGACTCATTGTTAGGGAATTCTTGAGCCTTTATTTGAGTGATAAATTGTTAATGGAGTTCACTATAGAGTTTATTAGACTTGCGGAGTTTACCCCCTCCACTTAATGGTTTAAGATAGTGATTGAGTTGTCTTCAATCACCCACGATTTATTGGCTTACATTTGGAGTTGATAAGGCAACCGTAGAAGTCGTGAACGTGCTCTTCTAGCTAAATTCATGTGGCATTATTTCACTCCCATGTTGATGTTTGATATTGATTATGTCGGTTGCTAGAGATGGTAACTTGATGTTGATGATGGAGGTTTACAACCTCTTGAGTGATTGAAGGTTTAGTTGGAATTTTAGTTTATTTTGGTGGTGATCAAGGCTCTGTCCCGGGAATGCAAGAGTGATAAAACACTTCATTTCCCAGCAGAAAACAGGAATATGGATTAAAGCTTTCTCCTCAAATTTATGTGGCTATCAGAAGTGGTTTGTGCACTTATGGAGATATGAGGCTAGTTGTATGGTTCTTGAAAATGATAGGAAGAGGTGTATACACCTAGATTCATACAGTTATCGAATTCTTATTCTAGGTCACTGTGAAATAGGGAATCCGTTAAGAGCAGAACTTAGATGAGTTTGCATCTTTACTCGAAAGGAATTGTAGATGGTTGAAGGATTGATCATTAAGGTATTACTATAGTTTACCTTACTTGATGATATATTGAGAGATACAAGTGTTTACAGATATCTGTGGTTAAAACATGTACAGATAGGATTAAAAGGATTTCTATATTTGGATCATGTGGATTAATAGTGTTTCCACCGACAGGTGAGATGTTGAGATGATTACTGTGATGATTATCAGAGGGGTATGATATTGATTTTAGATGTTTAGAGGTTGATTGATAGAAATGTTATAGTATGGTGAGAGAGTTGACTTAGTTGAGTTATAGTTAACTTGGTTGATATGATGTGGATATCTGGAGATTATCTTGGAGGATATGATTGTGACATGATAGTATAAAAATGTCTCTCGGATGCGTGTATAATTCGAGAATAATCAGATGTAGTGTCGGATGAACTTCTAGGCTTGCCCTATATAGGCAAGTAGAGTAGGCGACCGGAGTGATTTCGGAAATAGTTTTCGATATCGAAGATCCCCTACTAGGTGATAATTTATTTGATACTGAGGTAATGATATTTTACGAGCCAAATGTTTGTATTTATGGTGCGTTAGCTGAGGGCTAATGTAAAGCACACAAGGTCGTTGAAGCTCGTAATATACTCAAGGCGATGTCATTCAATTGGCTAAGCGCCAAATCGAGTTGCTTAGATACCGTCATCGTTCGATCTTTTAAAGTTGACAAGGTTGATGATGTCGAGAGGTATTTGTTAGAATGACGGTTTTTCCAGGGGATAATTTAGTTGGTATCAGTGTTGCTTAACATTATGGGAATTGGAAGAATCTAAGTTCCAATTCTAGGAGGTGTTGGATGGGATATTTATTTGTCCCAGTATTTTATTTCTTGAGAAGCTCTGGAACTCGTTGTTCAAAGAGAGATGAACCTTTGAGGTTATACATCGATTATTGATGATGGAATGCGGTAGTGGTAGAAGGAAATGAATATCCTTCATGGTGGATCGAGGATCTATTTAGATCAGCTATAGGACACCTGTGTATACTCTAGGATTGATTTATGATTGGTGTGTTGATATTGTAGTGACAGGGTGTCATACAATTATCAAAGTCGTAGGGATGATTGATATATTATCATCCTAGAGTAAAGAGGATGCAGGTGTGTAGCGATGACAATCTCATACTTGGTATGAATTGTATGAGGTTTGATTATCTTGATAGACTTATGACGACTTAGTCATCTAGGGATTTGGGAAATCGTGTATTCTGGACACAATTGGATCATTTGTGATGGTGGCAGTTGGAGTTGAGCACTCGGCCACCGTGGATGATGGTTTTCTCATATTGATTTGATTATTACCATAGATATGGATAGGATGCTCTAGCGGTACTACACCGCTGATTGGTGATGGAATTTACTTGGTCTGAAGCTTGTGAAACTAGTTTCACAGCTCAGACGATGGTTGACTTTTACACCAGTGTTGTTTGATCATTCTCGGGTGGAAGGAAGGGTATTGTATGCGGATGCAATGTTTCAGAGAATGGAGCGTTTCTGATGTAGTTGATCAAGACGTATCCCATGTTTACATCAAATGAGGAACTACGAGATGGATTGTCATATATAATGACGTGGATGTATCAGTGTTATGTTGTTTTGTATAGGTGAGGAGCCGGAATGCTCATGGGATTTTGACTAGCTACTAAGTAGCTGCACAGAGTTGTTAGAACACGGATAGTTGCAACTGGAGAGATTGGTCAGTAAAGTTTTTCAATCACCTTCCGTTCTGTGTGATAGAATGGATTTTTGATAGTAGATGACTCTTGTGAGGAAATATTTCTCCGTCTCCGAGAAGAATGGTGGGTTACATAGTTACATTCGGATTTAGGAAGAGTTACTATTGATTCAGGAACAACAGATAGATTCCTGTTGGGATGATAGAGAGCATCTACCATAGAGTTATACTCTTGCTCTACCTGTTCGAAATTAGTGATAGTGGAATTTGTAGGTCGTCTGTAGCTAGATAGCTACTTGACATCTTGACTGCCCACGAGATCCGGTCGTGGTAGCATGTCGTTGCCCGTAAGTAGTGCCTTTTGCATTACTCCGAGAGCCACGAGGCTTGGTCACGATATTTTGATAAGTATTACAATAGGTTCTATATGTTGCAGATGAATAGGATTGTATCCGGAAAGTAGTAAATATTGAAACGTTCTCCATGGTGGAACGACATGCTGAACATAGTTGATTTGGATGTCTGGTGTTCAGTGTGTCAACTAGTAAAGGTGGTATATAAATCAGCAAGGTTCTGTACCGAGATGGACGTGAAAGCCTAGTATGAGGGAACGTGTTGGGAGATTATTTGGAATTCAGAAAGGACTTAGTATGATTAACTAAGTCCGCTCATTTTCGTCCGATCCATATGATGAGTTTGTTGGATCGTTGGATAGGTTATACTGTGGAGATTTTCAGTTCATGGAGTATCTTTGAATATCGTATGCGATAGCGATTCAGGATTTACCTTAGGATTATGGTATAGTCTTTAACAGGTCACGGATATCGAGCTCCACTCTGGTACAGTTATGTAATTTTTGATAGGTGGTCAATATGAAGATACTATTCATACTTTGGAAGGGCTGCTAGAAGCAGGTGTGATTTGATTTTTAGGGGATATCAGTAATCCCACTTGGTCACTTGAGGTATGACATGTCTCCAGATGCTGGAGATGGTTGTTGTGACATCTCGTACTCATACAAGAGTAGGAAATTTGGGGACCAAATTTTTTATTAGTGAGGGAGAATGTTAAATACTGAAATTTAAAATACTAAATTAAATGACCAAAGAATTAAGGAAAATAATCCTGAAAATTTTTCGGGATTTTTAGGGAATTTTAGAAATTTTTCCAGAATTTTTCTGGAAAAAAATGGAGCTCGTACAAGATATTTACGGGGATAAGAAAAATAGGCTTTTAAAGGGCCTGTTTAGATGAGTAAATAGGATAAATTTAACCTAGGTTATAAATCTAGGTTTTTCTATTTTCTATTTCCTTTTTCTTTTCCCTCGCCGTGCCCGACGCCTCTTCTCTCTCTCGATCTTGCGGTAGCTCTCTCGCGGAAGTCCTTCTTCCCATCGCAACCGACAGCCGATGCCGCCCTCCTCGCCGTCCTTCTCGATGCCCAGGCCACCGATTTCCCCTTCCACGCGCCGTAGCCACCGCAAGCAGCAGCAGTGATTTGCGGTCGTCGCAGTTTGCCGTCCGACGCTGAGGTCGCCGCTGCTTGCCGTTCGACATCGAGGTCGCACCGCCGTCGCTGCTCACGCGAATGACCCTCTGCGTGCTCGTCGCCCACGAGACAGCCGTCGCGACGCGTCCACAACCACAGGACAATCGCCTTGGGTACCCTCTTCCTTCCTCGTTCGCGCGCAGCCCGGCTGCCTCGGCGTGCCCTCCTCTGCGCGCGCCAAGGAGCTTCCAAATTTCTAGTATATATCTTGTTTTTCTTTTCTTTAGTCTGTTCAGGTGGATTGTTGTTGTGGATCTATTTTGGGTGAGGTTGAACGGAGGGATGGAGATGGGGTTGGCTGTGAGGTTCCGTTTAGGGATGTAAACGGCTGTAAATGGGCTAATTTTGGAGTTGTTGCCCGGTTTTGAAGGAGGGGAGTGATTATGGAAGGTGTTTTCGGTTGATCGTATTGTATTCGGTGGATATGGGATGGTTGGGTGATATGTTATTGATTTCGGATGAATTATGGGTTGTGAGATGGATCTACTTTTGGTGAGTTGGCTGTGAGAACAATAAATTGAGGTTGATGATAATATGATGAGTATTGATCATGGTGAGATTAATTGTAAGGATATGTTCTTGGATTGAAGAGTTAATCACAATTTGTGACCTACGGGTTGAGGGTCTACTTGGGGATACATAGTAGTAATTTAGCACGTTATCGTGTGCTTGGATTTGATGGATTTACTTTGGGTTAATTGGTTATGGAAGGAATCGATTAAGTATTCGATTTGTCAGTGAATGGTATTTGTGCTTAACAATAGTTATGCATTATGCAAGTTTCGGTCACAAGGCAGGTTCACGATCGTGACGATCTAGTCCTTTTTGCGGATATTTTATCAGGTGGGTATTTTGACTTATCTTTTAGATATAGTCAAGTTGATATGCTAGTTAGGATAGCTTGCAATAATTTTCATGTTTATATGCCTAGTATGTTTTTGGTGCCTACTTGATACATGCATGTGATAGGTTATGATTATACCTTCCCTATTTTATTTGGATCATAGTTACTTGGATTATGGATATGTACATATTGATTGTGCATATTATTCGGATAGGTGTATTTAGTTGGATTTACATGCTTTAGTATCATGCACCATCTTGCATGATTGCATGCTGGCTGGACGAGGTTCTTTTATAGTTGAGCCCGCAGCTAGTTACATGGCCTGCACACACTGCCACTCATGGGTTAGTGGTACATCAGGAGGGTGTGTGCAGTTGCTCTGTCAGGCTCCGTTGGTCCGCTCATGGGTAGCGATGAGGCAGCGTGGTAGCAGGCAGTGATCCCTCCTGTTGTCTATGACACCGGGAGATGAGAGCTTAGCTCCCCCACTCTATTTGGGGCAGGAGGATAGGTGTACTCCGACAGCATCCTGTCCACTCGGTCACTCAGGAGCAGTGATGGCAGAGTGCACAGTTGTCATAGCCCTACCCACTCGGCTTCACCATCGCGTGTGAGGCGGCTGACTGGCGTCAGGGGTGACCATGTCATTTGCACGATATGCACTTTGCACGGATCGCATTTGTATTATGTTTGCTGTATTATTTTATTGATGCCTTGGATGTTGCATATGATTGCCATGCATACAGGATTCATATTCGTATATGGTGATGACTTTATCTCTTATAGTAGGGCACATGCTCCTATATCAGGGTAGGAGATTCAGGTAAGTACAGTCATGTTGTATTTCTTCCTTGCATACCCTATATGTGAGACTGTACTGGCATGATTAGTATTGTTAGCTATATCTTACTTTGCATATCGACTATACCCACTGAGTTCTTTGAACTTACTCCGTTGATTTATATCTATTTCAGGATGAAGCTGTCAGGAGAGTCCAGCTTTCAAACCCCACTCGTCGTGAAAGTTCTATTTGTTATTTGTGTTTACGGTTTTGGATATTCTGATTAGAATATATGTTTAGGACTGGAGTTGGATATTTGTACCTGTGGATGTTTTGGTATGTCCTTAGGGACCTTTGATTGGATTTATTTCGATTGGTTTTGGTTGGGTATTCCTGCCCAGATGGCAGAAGGGGTAAGTCTAGTTATGTAGACTGTTTACCTTTTTCTTTGATAGTTGGCCAGAGGCCTAATTTATTACCTGCGTGGGTTGTTTGGATTCCGGTCGTGTTGACCGATGTATAGTGGCCGTGTAGGTCTTATATGTAAATTGGCATTGTCACCCGTACAGGGGAGATGCTGTCGGATTTTCGTCTGGCGGGGACTCCATCGAGGCGTGACAGGAGTTGACCATTGTTTGACAATGGGTTGACTAGATAGTTGACTTGGGATTGACCATATGATAGAGAAGTCTAAGTGGGACACTTGGCAATGGAAAATCCAAGTCTTGTGTACTTAGCATGGAAAGTCCAACATGGGTAGGCAAGGAAAGTCTAAGTCATGGGATCTTGGCAATTGGGAAGTCCAAGGGTTGATATTGGCTGCGTAAAGTCCAAGCGAGAGTCTTGACAGCATAAGTCCAATGGTTTGGCAATGTAAAGTATAAGCATATGTCTTGGAAGCATAAGCCCAATGTGCCTTGGTTGTGTAGACCAGATTAGCATTACAATAGCCGATGGAAGAACCTGAAGGCTAGCGTATGGATGAACAAGTCATGGATGACTTGGAGGGATTCAATAGGTGTGAGACTGATGGAGGTGGCTAGAAGGCTTAGGTCTAGCCTAAAGGAGGTCTAGCAAGTATGAGGACATCATACTTGAGATAAATCTCATGGTTGAGGTGTAGTAGTCGACTGAGATTATGTACCAGTCGACTGGTTAAGTATTTTGACACTTGGCAGTCGAGTTGACTCTGAGCAATCGACTGGGATTATGATTAGTCAACTGTCTAGGAGTCGACTGACATTCGACTGCGGCAAAAGGCCTTGACAGTTGACTGCTAGAATTGGACAGTCAACTGATGGCTTGGGCAGTTAGTCGACTATTGGTGTTGGTCGCAAGGATAAAACACTCGGTAGTCGACTGAGCAGTCAACTATGGGCGTTAGCAGTCGACTGCTGGGAATGGTAGTTGACTACCAGTATATTCATTAGCTTGGATGCCAACGTGGATTAAGTCGTTGTGAGACAACGACTACAAGAGCAGTCGATTGGGGCCTTATGACAGTCAACTGGTAGGCAGAAATCAGCCCGAGTTACAGCTTTAAAGGGAGCTCAAAGGGGAGGATTTCAACAGTGATTTCTTGGGAGATTTGGAGCGATTTGTTGGTGCAACTTAGGGTCTTCAAGTGTGGCTCAAGCAATCAAACAAGCAAGCATTCAAAAGAGTTTTGTAAAGTGTTCTTTACTTCTTTTGTTGTATTTCTTTCATATTTGCTTGTATTACTTTTGTAATCATTGTACGAGATTTCTTCGTCTCTGACTTGTTGTCGAGAAGGAGTGTTTTTGATTAGTGGTGGTATTTGCATCGCTAGAGCTCATTCGAGCTCAATCCGTGGAGTAGAAATTCTAAGGTTCTGAACCATGTTATATTATTGTGTTCGTGTGATTGTGTTGTTTGTCTTTGTTCTAGTTTGTGCTTTTATTTTTCACTGCGCACTAATCATTTTATAGAAACAAGCATGATCGAATTCTGTCAATCAAACGAATGCGTCATTCACCCCCTCTAGCACTCACCGATGTTCCTACAACTTCATTAGCACTATACTTAATCACTAAACCATACTGTCCTATTCATCCCTATCATACTTAGGAATCATACATACTGCCCTGCCAATACACATACTGCTCGAGAAATACACATACTGCTCTGCAAACTGAACATACTGCTCTAGAAATAAACACAATGCTTTGCCAATCCTAATACTTAGTCACTGAAGCCCTCTGCACTACTCTTCCTCTCTAAGATTGGGGATCACATATACTGCCTGGGAAACACAAAAATAGCTCGAGAAATCTTCTAACTGCTCTGAAAACCCTGACCCCATCATAAGTTCCCCCTCTTTAGTAAAACTGAAGAGCGAAGTCGAGTGAAGTTTTACAAGTGTTTTCAACAAAAAATTTCTCTGCCTTAGTCGAAAAAGGCCTCCACACCCATCATAAGTCCCCCCTCTTTAGTAAAACTGAAGAGCGAAGTCGAGTAAAATTTTACAAGTGTTCATGAGCATGTAAACACTTATCATATCAACCTCCAATACCCACATCTATCATACTGTTATACTAGGCATTATTCCCTACATATTGCATCTTGAACATTGTATGAGTCACTGAACTTTGACACTGTATCAGATGCTTATGTCTAAAATATTGCATGAGGCATTTTATGCCTTAAAATATCACTATGAGGCATTTATGCCTTAGAATTCTATAAGAGACATTTATGCCTTAGAATACTATAGGAGGTGTTAATGCCTTAAAATGTTGCTATGAGGTGTTTATACCTTAGAATGCTATAAGAGGTGTTTATGCCTTAAAATACTATAAAAGACATTTATGCCTTAAAATATTGGACGTGTTGAGCCTTGTTAGCATGATACCTGCCCATTATAGCTGGCGTTATAGTTCTCCGTGGGGAAAAATAACTATCTAGCCCTTAGACTTTTATAGGAGAGCTGTGAGAATATCTTACATATGCCATATAAAGGCGTTATAGTTCCCCGTGGGGGAATAAAGTTATCTAGCCCTTAGGCTGTTATAGTAGGCACAGAGCCTTGAAGATTTACATATGTCATATAGAGGCGTTATAGTTCTCCATGGGGGAATAAAGCTATCTAGCCCTTATGTTGTTATAGTAGACGTGGAGCCTGAGTTAGCTTTCAACACTTAAAAGAAATAACACCCAACTTGTCATACCTTAGAAAGAATACCATTGAAATAAGAAAAAAGGAATTCCGATCAAGCATAATAACCCTCAACATGAATGCCATATGCTAAAGAGAATATGAATATATACAAAAAATACCAATGACCCTTTGTATAAGAATATAACATAATCCCACTTTATAATAGGCATATAATACCTTAGAAAAAACCATTTAACTTTCTTCCATAGACCCTCAGATAGCCTGCAATCCTGTAGAAAAATTGACAACTCTCGCAAGAACATCTTCATTAGCCCTTAGACTTTGTAATAGGCACAAAATGCCTTAGAATTATTGACAACCCCTCTTCCATATAGTATTAATTTGATTTCCAAACCATACATTAGACATAAAAAATGCCTTAGAAAAATCATTACCCCTTTCAAAAGAGCAATAAATTGACCTCCAAACTCTGCACTAGGTGTAAGAATGCCTTAAAAAGAATTTTGAAATACCTCTGCAAGGAAAAAATTTCTCAAGAAAACATTAGAGCTAATAAAAAATGTATTAACTTCTCCTTTTATCTTTACCGCAAACCATACTTAATCATTATAACCCCTTTTAAAGACCCCTGCCTCCGTTAACATCTTACCGTTCAACTGCAACTCTCGTCGAAAATTCTAGCTCCTTTCTCTGACATCTTCAACCTTCCTGCAATCCCTCCTTAATAGCTTCATCTTCTTCCACCACCCCCTGGTATAAAACTACGCCCAACCAACTTACCCTCAACCATTCCTTCTTTCACCGTGAACCAAAATACCTCTCCGAGGAATTCCCTGTCATCATCCCTACTCATTCCCAACGCCCCCATCTTCCTCCGCTTGGCTCTCCACTTGAAAGGGTCCTTCCCACTTGGGTCCCAACTTTCCCTTAGATCCCTCAGGTAGTACCTTCCTTAGCACTAAGTCTCCCACTTGAAAAGAACGATGAAGCACCTTTTTATAATAAGATTTAATTACCTGTGACCTATACCTTTCAGCATTGTATGAGGTAGTATCCCTTTTCTCCTGAATCAAGTCCAATTCTATGCACCGAGCCGCACCATTGTCGCTCAGGAAATAATTCACTACCCAGGCAGATTCTACTCCCACTTCTACAGGCATCACTGCTTCTGAACCATACATCATACTAAAGGGAGTAGCTCCCATAGTTCTCCTAAGAGTGGTCCGGAAAGACCACAATATGCTAGGTAACTCCTCTACCCAACCACCCCCTACATGCTCCAGCTTAGTTTTTAACCCATGCACTATCTCTCTGTTAGTCACCTCAGTTTGCCCGTTACTTTGAGGATAAGCCATAGATGTAAATACTTGTTCAATTTTAAAGTTTTGACACCATTTTGCTAACTTTTTACCCTTAAATTGTCGATCATTATCAGATATCATCCTTCTAGGAATACCAAAGTGACATACAGTGTTTTCTCCATAAAAACTTCAACACCATTTGCTCAGTGATACGAGCTAAGGGTTCAGCTTCTACCCACTTAGAAAAATAATCAATAGCCACCAATAAAAACTTCCTTTGACTAGTCCCAATCGGAAATGATCCTACTATATTCATACCCCATTGATCAAAAGGGATAGCTACTACTACTGCCTTCATATACTCAGTCGGCTGATGCTACCAATTATGATGCTTTTAACAACTTTTACATCGTTGTACCAACTGTATAGAGTCCTTCATCAAAGTAGGCCCAAAATATCTAGCTAACAACACCTTCCGAGCCAATGCCCGACATCCTATATGACTTCTACAAGCTCCTTCATGTACTTCTTTCAGAACATAGTTTGCCTCTGCTTTCCCCAAACAATGCAATAAAGGTCCAACGCAAGTTCTCTTAAATAAAATTCCTTTTATCATACAAAAATGAACTAGTTGCTGCCTAAATTGCCGAGCCCTTACAGAATCGCTTGGCATCTTCTTCTCTTGAAAAATGAAACTAACTCTTTTCTCCAATCATCTTCTATTACTTCTTCTGATTTTTCATTTTGTGGTAATAACTCAATCTTAGCAATTACTTCATGAGTACTCCAACTCCCCAAAGAGCTAGCCAATTGAGCTAATTCATTAACCCTCTAATTTTTTTGTCTTAGTGATCTTCTTTATCAATACTTCTGAAAAATCTCCCCTAGCCTTCTCTACCATCTCACAGTAACTTCGACACGTATCATCTTTAACTTCGAATCCTCCCCCATCCTGTTGCACTACTAACTGAGAATCCATATGCACAATCACCCGCTCGACTCCTATATTTTTAGCAGCTTGCAAAGCTATAAGTAAAGCTTCATATTCAGCTTCATTGTTAGAGGCCCTAAAATTCAATCTAACTACCAGCTTAACCTCTTCTCATTGCGGTGAAATTAGAATTACCCCTATTCCACAACCCTCCTTTTTAGAATACCCATCTGCATATATAATCCATGATTCAAACTCCTCCTTATATACAATCTCCACTAAAAAGTTAGCTAATTCTTGAGCTTTAATAGAGGTATGAGACTGATAAATAATATCATGTTCACTAAGTTCAGTAGCCCATTTAATAAGTTTTTCGGTAGCTTCTGGATGAGCAAGTATTCTACCCAGAGGAGTATCAGTGAGTGCCACCAAGGGATGTGATAGAAAATAGGGACGTAGCCTCCGAGCAGTTAAAACTAAACCTCAGGTTTGTAGGGGATCATACATCGCTACATGGGGTGAATAGCAAAATCATCGCTTTGATCGATTTCGTTCGTGTTTGTCTACAAGACTTGTTAACACAGCGGAATATAGAAATACAAAAGATAAATACACAATCACATGCAAAAACACAAGATATAATGTGGTTCAGAACCTTAGGGTTTCTACTCCAGGGGCAAGCTCAAATAAGCTCTAGTGATGCACACACCACTAATACACTCATTCTCAGAACAATTCGGAGGTGGAGAAATCTCGTACAATGTTTACAATAATAAACAAGATAACTACAAGAAAATATAGTGAAAAACAAGTAAAGAAAACTTTACAAAGAATGCTTTGAATGCTTGCTTGTTCGATTGCTTGAGCTGCACTTGAAGACCCTGATTTGGACTAGTAAATCGCCTCAAATCGCCCAAGAAATTACTGCAAAAATCCTCCCCTTCGTGCTCCTTTTAAAGCTGTAACTCGGGCTGATTTCTGCCTAGCAGTCGACTGCTCATACCCATCAGTCGACTGCTCTTGTAACCATTGTCTCATAACGACTTAATCCACATTGGCATTCCAGCCAATGGATATACTGGCAGTCGATTGTCATTGCCAATAGTCGACTACCAAGCTCGTAGTTGACTACTCAGTCATCTACCGAGCTTCCTGTGCTCACGACCACAACTAGCAGTCGAATGCCCTCCATGGAAGTCAACTGCTCAAGGGCAGTCGAGGCACCTTGCATCTGTGGCCGCAACTCAGTTGCAGTCGAGGCCAATCGAGGCGCCGCCTCGACTGGGACTCCAGTCAAGGTGCCAGTCGAGTCGCCTTGCGTCTGTGGTCACAACTTGACCGCAGTCGATCACCAGTCGACTCCCATCATTCGACTGGTTATAATTCCAGTCGACTATTCAGTGTCAACTCGGTTGCCAAGTGTCAAAACACTTGACCAGTCGACTGGTCCATGACCCCAGTCGACTGATACACCTCAACCATGAGGTTTAACCCAAGTATGATGCCCTCATATTTGCTAGACCACCCTTAGTCTAGACCTAAGCCTTTTAGCCACCTCCATCAGCCTCACGCCTATTGGATCCCTCCAAGTCATCCATGACTTGTTCATCCATACGCTAACCTTCAGATGCTTCCATCGGTTATTGTCATGCTAACCGGGTCTACATCGCTAAGGTACATTAGGCTTACATTGCCAAGACACATGCTTGGACTTTACACCACCAATATCAACCCTTGGACTTCCCAATTGCCAAGTACCCATGACTTGGACTTTCATCGCCAAAACTACACACTTGGACTTACGTGCCCAAGACTACACCCTTAGACTTCCCATGCCAACTCGATGTTGGACTTTCCAAATGCCAAGACCCATGCTTGGACTTTCCATGCCAGTACTCAAGACTTGGACTTTCCATGCCAAGTGTCCCACTTGGACTTCCCCATCATATGGTCAATCCCATGTCAACCATATAGTCAACCCATTGTCAAACAATGGTCAAGTCATCGTCAAACATCAAAACACTACTCGAGTCAAACTCGAGTCTAGTCAATCGTGACCTAGGTCGATTGCACCAACAAGGTTAACTTCTCTAGATTAGTATAACGAACTTCAGGTCCCTTCAATAGATAACTGATATAATAAATTGGATGCTGCTAACCCTTATCCTCTCGAACCAATACTGAGCTCATAGCAGCTTCAGAAAGAGCTAAATATATCCATAACATTTCTCCAGACTGAGGTTTAGCTAAGAAAGGTGGCTCAACTAAGTACTCCTTCAGAGATTGAAAAGATTTATCACAGTGTTCATCTCATTGGAACCATGTAGCTCTCTTTAATATCTTAAAGAAAGGAAGACTTCTATTTGCCAATCGAGATATGAATCTAGATAAGGCAGTAATCCTGCCTAATAACCTCTGCACTTCCTTTAAACTTTTTGGAGATTACATTTGCTGAATAGCCTCAATTTTAATAGGATTAGCTTTTATGCCCTGTTCAGTAACCACATATCCTAAGAAACGACCCTGAGTAACCCCTAATACACACTTTTTTGGATTTAACTTCATCTTATACTTACGCAAAGTGCCAAAAGTTTCTTCTAAATCAAATATTAACTGCTCAGGCTGTAGAGTTTTAACCAAAATATCATCCACATATACCTCTACATTCCTCCCCAACTATTTTTTAAAGGTTTTATCCATTAATCTTTGATAAATAGCTCCGATATTCTTTAACCCAAAAGGCATAACCACATAACAGAAAGTCTCCTCTGCAATAATAAAGTTGACTTTATTCTGATCTTGATACCCCTGATAAGCGCCCATCATTGAGATAAACTAATGCCCGGTAGTGGAATATACTAATTGTTCAATGAGAGGCAAAGGATAACAATCCTTAGGACAAGTTTTGTTAAGATCTCTGAAGTCCACACACATTCTCCATTTTCTTGACGGTTTAAGTACCAGCACCACATTGGACAACCAAGTTGGATACTATACTTTTCTGATATGTCCGACCTTCAACAATTTATATACTTCCTCTTTAATAATAACATCCTTCCCTGCTCCAAAATATTGACGCTTCTATTTCACAAACACTATAGTAGGTAAAATATACAATTTATGCTCCATGATAGTATGATCAATTCCTGATAAATCCTGCGGAGACCATGCAAAAATATCAACATTTTTGATAAGGCATTGTATTAAATCTACTTTAAGCTGCAAAGGAAGGTCCCGGGCTATAAATGTAACATGTTCAACACACTTGTCATCTACCACAATTGACTCTTTATTAGGCTCACCTATCTCTTTAGCAGCCCCCTTCTGCACAATACATACTGTGTCTCCATACTTAGACTTACTAATAAATTTTCCCTTCTGTCCCGTCCGGATAGAATCCACATAACATCTCCGAGAGAGCTATTGATCACCCTTAACCTCTCCTACTTCATTCCCAATAGGAAACTTAATCTTCTGATGATAAGGAGAATCTACAACCTATAAACTACTCATAATAGGTATGCCTAGAATAACATTATAAGAAAAAGGCATATCAACCATTGTGAAATTAACAAGCACGGTTTTCCTCCTCGGCTCCTCTCCTAAAGATAAAGGTAGTTTGATTTGGCCCATTGGCTGCATCTCATGACCAGAAAACCCAAATAAAGAAGTTCCCACCGATTGCAAATCAGTGATAGTTACTCTCATTTGCTCTAAGGCTGACCAATACAAAATATCCACTGAACTGCCTGGGTCAACAAAAACCCTTCCCACATCAAAGTTAGCAATAAGAGCTCAAATGACTAAGACATCAGTGTGAGGGGTTATTACTCCCTCTAAATCATTAGAATTAAAACCTATCATGGGTCCTCTAACTCTAGGAAGAGTGGCAACAACTGTACATTCCTCTCTATTATGTCTTTTTCGTGTTGTGTTAGAATCTCCATTAGTGGTTCCATCGGATATCATATTAATAGAGCCACTTACAAAGGATTGATTAGCAGACACAACCCGATCAGGGGCTATCTCCCTTAACTGATCAAGTTGTACAGACTGATTTATAAGAGGTCTCCTTGGATTTCCTCTACCATAACTTCTTCCTCCAAACCCTCACCGATAAGGAGCTGGATTCATAACTAGATTTTGAACATGGGGATGAGCTTCCATGACTCTCTGCAGCTCAAAGTCTAACTGCTGACAACTCTGAGTATTATGCCCATACTCCTAATGAAAAGCACAAAAAGTAAGAGATGGTAATCTCTTAGGCCCTCTGTCATCTCCAAAGGGTCTTCTCAGTAACCGTTGTTCTATACAAATATTCATAGCCCTCTACTTAGAAAACCGCAATTGAAAAGCATATACAAATCTGTCCTCTGAAGGTCGAGCAGGTCCTACCCATTTGATCCTTCTTTCTGGTGTTTCCACTATTCTGAAATCTTGAGAAGTTAGAGACTTCTGAGCATCTTCCAAATTAATAAACTTCTCAGCCCGGGACAATAAATCATCAAAACTTGTAGGAGGCTTTTTAGCCAAAGATTTAAAGAAATCCCCTTCTTTGAGGCCCTGAGTAAAAGCTCCCACCATCATACTAGATTCTACAGTAGGAATTTTCCAGGCGCGACTGTGTAAATCTATGCACATACTGCCGCAAACTTTCTTGTTCTTTCTGCTTAATATCAAAAAGGCTTAGCGGTTGAGGAAAATACTTTTTAAAACTAGAAAAATGTATTTAAAATAATGTGGAAATTTTTTTGAATGATGCAATACTCTACGGCTTCAAATAACTAAACCATTGTTGTGTCGGTCCAATTAAGGTAGTGAGGAACACCCGATACTTAATCCCATCAGTATAGCGATACAACATAGCAACATTTTCAAATCTTCTTAAATGATCCTTAGGATCGAAAGAACCAGTGTATTCAGGCATTTAAAGAAGTCAAAAATGTCGAGGTAAGTTTTCGTTCAAGATATCCTCAGTAAAAGGATTTGACTCTTCTACTGTTACTATAGTGCTTACAATAGGAACTTCCTCCTCAGGTTATGCACCTTCCAGAGGAGCAACACACTTTTCCTTCCCCTTTGCTTGCTTGCAGGCGTGAAAAGAACCTTTCTTTAGTCGAAAAATTTTACTCCCTTCTTCAGAATCGCCATCGGAAACATCATCTTCTTTAACCTTCTTCGGGGTGACCCTCTGTGGCATTTGCTCCATCATCTTAGCCATGACTTGCATAAGATCCTCCCTATATAAGGGTTCTTGACACCTTTTGTTGGTGCCCCCCTTGGAGGTACTGGAAATAGATTTCTCTTCTTCCACTAGCTCCTTCAATGTCCTTCTAGTGTTCACCATCATGACTTTTTGTTCAGATTTCGACAGGTGGCACCAATTTGATGGTGTTAACTTCTTCAGCCTACTGAGATCTCCCTCCCCTTCTTGTAGATTGCTAGATTTGATACCAAAGAAGGTTAGAAATGAGATAAAGAGAGATCTGCTCCTAGAATCACCTTGGATCTTGGAAGTAGAGTCAGATCTGCTTCTTGAAGAAGGAACATGAGATATGGCCCGACTGCCCGACACTGCCACTTCGACACTCAAGTCAGTAAGAGTATGAAGAAAACAACAACACAAATGGAATGTAGAAGAAGTGAAAAGGAGATTTTTGAGGTACTGAATAGCGAAGAAACAACCATCCCCTGCTTCGTCCTCCTCTGTCCCCTTTTATAGATGGATCAACCGCCTTCTTCATGAAGTAAATTTACTTTAATGCCATTTTCCAAGTTGTCTTCATAACCATTTTTTCCGCTCCTATTCAAAATATCTCCTGCCACATATTAATTTAAATAAAATACAAGAATAAATGTAGTTATATTAAACTAACCACCCTCAACTTCCCATTGCTACTTCCTATCCTCCGATATACCCCTCCCTCCTTATTTCACCGTATTCAGAAGAAAATCCTGACATCCAAAAACGGCTCAGGAAATGAGCATATTGCTCGAGAAATGACCATACTACTCTGGAAATGAACATATTGCTCTGGAAATCAACATACCACTCTAGAAATAACTTAATTGCTCAGGACTTTATATAGACTGCTTCGTTAGCACTATACTTAATCACTGAACCATACTATCTTATTCATCCCTATCATGCTCAGGAATCATACATACCATCCTGGAAATACACATATTGCTCTAAAACTGAACATACTGCTTTGGAAATAAACACACCACTCTGCCAATCCTGATACTTAGTCATTGAACCCCTCTGCACTGCTCTTCCTCTCTAAGATCGAGAATCATATATACTGCCCGAGAAACACAAAAATATCTCGAGAAACTTTCTAATTGCTCTGAAAACCCCGACCCCATCAGTAACAAATGGATATATGTGGAAAGAATACAAGAATTGAAGTCAAAGGAGTTGAGACTTGCAAACTCAATCTATGTGGTGGACGTATTTCGTTTCTACATGATGTTTTTTATGTTCTTGAAATTCGATGAAATTTAGTTTTTGTCACTGCCTTCTTCATTTGGATTACTGTATAAACTTTTACAGCTAATGTGTGGAACATCAAATTAACTCTATGTTAATAGGATATAGTTAGTTAACAAATGATTTTATGGTTTTTATATCAATTATGGGATTGATGGTTGATTTTCAAACATTTCTCTTACTAGTGATGTTGAAATTAGTGATGAAGTTTAACATGCTAGATTAGAACATATCGGATAAGAATGTATAAATAGATGAGTTAAAGAGGGGTTTTTAGGTGCTCATTCTAAGATTAACTTTTCGGTGTGTGAGCGTTATCTTGTTGGAAAATCAACAAGGAAACCATTTGAAAAGTCTATTAGAGCATCATATCTGAAATGCTAAATAATATATTTATATATGTTAGATCATGACTATTAAGAACATAATATCCAAACTCAATTAAAAGAGAAAAATTAAATGGGAAAATTACAAAGTTTGGCAGCTCAAGATGCTATGTTATTTAGGAACAAAGAGTTCTAAATATTGGGTTACGATCGATGCATAGATGTGCTTTTATTGTTTCACAAACGAATGCAGCGGAAGAAAAACGTAATAATTTCCTAAATTATTACAAAACTCACACCCATGCATGCAAGATTACAACACGTGTGGACATATCCACCAAATAAAATTTTACATACAATAAGAATAAAATAAATTTTACTCTAGGTAACTTTCGGATGATGGCGAGTTAGAAGAGCATCAACCGTACGATGCATGCGGAGCTTCGTCTCTACTCGTATCCACACTGAATCTTCGGAGGGATGACTTCTCAAAGCCATGAGTTTGACCATCTCTTCGCTACTAGAAGAAGCAAGAAGGTCGGGTGATCGGAGAGCAATCACTGACTCATTTTGCGACACAAATGAGTCCTCGAACAACCTTCATAAGGTGGTCGATTCGTGTCGAAATTAGCCACTATTTTTAAAGCTTCAATAAGCGATAATAACATCCCTAAAACCTAGAGTGGCTGACCTCTAGAGAGGTGGAAACAACCCTTGTTTCCTTGATGGGTGGCAGAACACCAAACCCTAATTCTCCTAGGTTCGGCCAAGGGCACAAAGGAAGAAACCTTTGTTCCAAGCCTTCACTGAATGGTCAATACACCTTGAGGAAGACTTGGCCGGAGTTCACCACTTCATTGGGGAGGAGTTGGCTGAACCTAAACAAGAGGTAGCCTTGCTAGGACCGGCGGAAAAGAAGAAGGAAGAGGGTAGAGAGTTCGGCTAGGTTGAGGAAGAGGGCCTTAAGGACTTCTATTCATTAGGTTTAACCTTTATAACCCTTTATATAGGCACTAATCCTAATGGATTATAGGTTAGTGGATCAAATCCCTAAGCATTAAGGCTTAATCTCATCCATCAAATTCTAATTGGGCCCTTAACCTAAAGAGGGCCCTTCCAATTAAAACCAAATGAGTTTGGTTTATAATTAAACCTTTTAAGGCTCAACCCGTCTTCTTAAGACGTGCTCCTTTCGCATTTTCGACTTGACAAATATTTCCATATTTTTCATGTGTTTGGTCCAACCAAACATGATCTCTCTCGATCTTAAGAATCTAATTCTCAACCTCATTTTAAGTCTCTTCGAAGGATTTGTAGTGTGTGTGACCTAATAGGTTATCGGTTTATGTTGGTCTTTCATAATTAAACATTAATTATTGAACGATCATGAGTGGCACATAGTAATATATCATGATCCTTAATTAATCAAAAAATCAACGGTTGATCTTGGAACCATTTTCGAACCCTTCAGCAGCTATAATGAATTGTGCCTCATTCTTTTCATTTATCTTATACCCACTTGGTTTAGGACATGGTCTATGTGTCAGTCCCCACTAGAATGACTTTATCACACCTAGACCAAGTCTTACTTTCTCATCCAGTGGATTCTAATTACTTCGACATGTATCTATGAGTACCATACTCTTGACATGCAATGCTTTGGCCAAAGACTTTGAGTAACAATCTTGAAGAGTTGTCATAGAGTATACATCTCCTCGCAAGGAGTGGTGAATCCTTTGTTGGCTATTCAATAACCTTCGGACACTTCGACTTATACCCAATCATCCCATACCCACACCTCTGTAGAGGTATATTGACTAAGATGTCAAAGTATAAGTCTCCATGACCAAGATGACTTGAATACCTTAAGTCGAAGGAAACTCGCACTCGAGCTACAGTAAGAGCTTCATTGACATATCTTATATGCAGAGAACTATGTGAAGTCTTACAATATGTCACTCCAATGAACTAGTTACCATAATTAACATCCACATTTAACTCTCGACATCTCAATGTCTCCAGCTAGTGAGGAGCAACTACTTGGATAAACCAAGGAGTATAACCCGTGCTAGTCTCCCAGAATCGATGATGTCCGAACTCATCAATTCATTAACTAGGGATCATTTCAAATATATTCATAATTACACATGTAGGGATACTCACTAGTTGTGATCCAATCACAAGTTCTGAATCGTTTCGCGGACATTTGGTAAATGAGTTTAAGAACCAATCAAATACATATGATATGTGCACTCAAATAATGAATCTTTATTTATCAACTAAATAGTACAACCATAAGAAGATTGCTTTAGAATACCTCTCAAACATAACAAACTCCCACTTGGCCTAAAGCCAATCGCCATAGTATCCCATACCATAGTCCTTGATGTGACTCTCAAACTTACTTTGTGATAAAGCCTTTGTTAAAGGATCCGCTAGGTTATTTTATGTGGGAATCTTATCGATTTGTATTTCTTTCCTACTGATGATTTATCTGATTAGATGATATCGCCGAAGCACGTGTTTGAATCATTGGTGAGACCTGGGTTCCTTTGCTTGTGTGATAGCTCCAGTGTTGTCGCAGTAAACTAGTAATGCTTCAACAATGGATGGAACCACCCCAAGTTCGAAGATGAACTTCTTGATCCAAACTGCCTCCTTTGATGCTTTAGAAGCTTCAATGTATTATGTCTCCGTGATAGAATCGACAACTTGTCTTGTTTGGAATTTTTCCAACTCACTGCACCACCATTCAGTGTGAATATGTACCCAGACTATGACTTAGAGTCATCCTTATCGGTCTGGAAGTTGGCATCCATATACCCGCGAGTAACCACATCACCTTCTCCATATTCCAAGAACATATCCTTAGTTCTTCTCGAGTACTTAAAGATTGCCTTGACATCCACCCAATGATCAATACCTGGATCAGACTGGTATCTACTCATGACACTCAAAGCATATGATACGTCGGACCTTGTACATAACATAGCATATATAATAGATCCTATTTTAGAAGCATAAGGAATCTTATTCATGCAAATCCTCTCATCTTCTGTGCTGGGACACATATACTTTGAAAGGTGAATCCCATGTCGCATGTGTATATAACCTTTCTTGAATTCAGACATGTTAAATCGATTTAGCACTCTATCTATATATGTAGATTGCGAAAGACCAAGCAACTTTTTTGATCTATCTCTATAGATCTTAATCCCGAGGATGTAGGTCGCTTCTCCCATGTCTTTCATGGAGAACATTTTGGATAACCAACCTTTAACTGACTGTAAGACAGGTATATCATTTTCTATGAGTAATATGTCATCACCAAATAGTACTAGGAATATGATCACACTCCCACTAACCCTCTTGTACATACAAGGTTCATCAGGATTTTGTGAGAAATCAAACTCTTTTATTGCCTCATCAAAATAGATATTCCAACTCCTGAATGCTTGCTTCAGTCCATAAATGGACCATTGAAGCTTGCATGCTTTGGTTTTGTCAACCGATGTGAAACCCTTAGGTTGTATCATATACACATTCTCATGTAGGTTTCCATTAAGAAAAGTTGTTTTTACATCCATCTGTCATATCTCATAATCATAATGAGCTGCTATGGTTAGGAGTATCCGAATGGATTTAAGCATGACAATTGGTGAGAATGTCTCGTCATAGTCAACACCTTGCTTTTGACGATAACCTTTTGCCACCAATCTAGCTTTATAGGTAATCACATTACCATCCATGTCAGTTTTCTTTTTGAAAACCCACTTGCACTCAATAGGTGTGATGCCTTCAAGTGGATCCACCAAGTTCCAAACTTGGTTTTCATACGTAGAATCCATTTCTGACTTCATGACTACTAGCCATTTATCCCTTTCTGAATTTTTCAGAACTTCTTCATAACTAGTAGGTTCCTCATCCTCAATGAGTAACACATCATTGATTCACTTACGAGAAATCCATATCTCTCAGGCATCTTATGTGACCTACTAGATTTGGAAGAGGTGGTGTAATGATAGGTTCAGTCATTATCTCATCATCATGAATAATCGACTGTGGTTTCGGTATAGATGTCTCTTTAGTGTCTATTGGAGTTTCTTGAACTTTCTCAAGTTCAACCTAACTCCCACTGTTTTCTTGCAAGAGAAACTCTTTCTCTAGAAATACTATTAGTGTCAGCCCTTAGTGTCAATCATGAGATGATTGATTAGGGATCAAATGTATCATATTTCATTAATAACAGGCAAAGATTGATTATTATATTTACTTTATGCATGTGCCAACTAAATAAATATAATAATACCCTTGAATAGTAGGTTCTAATCTACAGTATATCAATTATTAGAATTGATTATGAGAAGTTGTAGAGAACACTATACTTAAACATTCCTAGTCAAGTATTGTATTAATAGACAAAAGGATATATTGATACATTGAGACTAGCATGTAGGTCAATGGATGACTTGATCTCACAAGTCATGAATATGTGATATCACATTGACACATGGGTATATATATTGGAGAATATATGTACTGAATTGACCCGACATGAGAAAGTGTCATGGATCGTTATATGAGTATCATATACTTTCTCATGTGACTATTGGTATGAATAATCCTTAGACCTGAAGTCACTACGGTTCCCTATATAAGGAGTTATGTACTTTGGTATCGTCTAACGTCACCCGTAACAGGGTGCACTATAATGGTGTTTGTTGGGTATGTAACAAATTATCCGGAGGGATGTGAGTGACGTAGATGGAATCTTTCCCTCCCATATGACAGGAGTGATATCTTTGCCCTCTTGATAGAGTATGACCACGAAATGCATGACCATGCTCAAATGAGTTAATATGAGATATTGAGCTCATTTGTTTGAGTGAGTCTACTTGGGGATCAAGAAACATAAAGATCGATAAGGGGATAACACGGTCTATGCCTTATTGATCGATCTAAGATATCAAGGATAGAAGGACACCGTCATACATGATAATAGCCACAGAAAGGTTGTCGGATCTCGACTTTCTTGTAGCTTGGATAGTAATGATGCATTGCTAGATGCTGCTCATTGCTTATGTATCTAAAATGGTTTTAGATACATTACCAACGCTATGAGAGCCTATAGAGTCACACACAAAGAACATATTTTGAAGAAGTGTTCATCTTAGTTTGACTAAATGAATCATTAGTTAATTGAATGGACTAGAATGAGTTAGACTCAGTGTTTGACCAAACTTGAGTTGGACTCAAATTGGTTTAACTTGAGTTAGACTCAAGTGAAATCAATTGAAGAAGGTAAGCATGATTAATGATGATTAATCATGCATGCAAATGGATTAATGCATGAAATGAGATTTAATACTTAATGTTGCATGCAAAGTCATTATTGCATGCAAATTGGATTATTGCATTAACATTGCATGAAATGTGATTTCACATGCAATTGGAATTTGAGAAACCACCCTAAACGTTGCATGCAAAAGAGGGGTTAATGCAAAATAATTAATCCATGAAGTGGGGTTAATGCATGTAAATGTGGATGAATGCATGAAAAAGGTGATTTGAGAAATCTCCTTAACGTGGAGATTAGATCTAAAGTTTTATGCTTGAATTCTATTGTGTGCCTTGCATCCCTATTTTCCCTTCTTCTTCTTTTGTGGAGAACCTTGATTTTTGGTTTCTAGCACAACCAAAGGTGTTATCTCCATCTCCAAGATACGGTTCGTGTGGATACCTTAGAGATACGGTTGTCCTTACCGTATTGAGATTCAACTGCGTTTGAATTAGCGGGATTACAAAGGGCTCGCATTGAGGGTATATTTCTTCTTCTAGATAAGATCTAGATTAAAGAAAATGATTTATATGTTTTGCATGGATCTCTGGAGGGATCCGATTTATTTTTGTTTCTGCTGTGATTGTGTGAAGTATTCGCTCGCGATATTATGAATGTCATGATCTGGTTTTTTCCCTACAAATACAACATTTCTTGAAACAAACATCTTTTGTCCCAAGGGATGATAGAATTGGTAACCCCTCATTTCCTTGGGGTATCTAATAAATAGACACTTATCAGACTTAGGATCCAGCTTGTTTGATGTAGTCCTCTTCACGTAAGCAGGACATCCCCATGTCTTCAAATAAGACAATTGGGGTTTCTTACCAATCCATATCCGATATGGAGTAGCAGACACTGCCTTGGTTGGGACTCTATTCAACAATTGAATAGCTGTCTCGAGTGCGTAACCCCAAAAGGATTTGGGAAGACTTGTATGATTCATCATCAATCTCACCATGTCTAACAAGGTTCGATTTTGCCTTTCAAATACACCATTATGTTATGGTGTATAAGGCAGAGTTCATTGAGACAATATACTATTGTCTCTTAGATAATCCTGAAACTCTTGGCTTAAGCATTTGCCACCTCGATCGGATCGAAGTATCTTAATACTTTTACCAAGTTTTTTTTCTACTTCATTTATGAACTCTTTGAACTTTTCAAAGGATTCAGATTTATATCTCATATGATATACATACCCAAATCGTGAGTGATCATCGATAAAGGTAATGAAGTAGCTGTAACCTCCTTGAGCATGAATTGACATTAGTACACATACATCAGTATGTATGAGACCAAGTAACTCTTCCACTAGCTTACCCTTTCCAGAAAAGGGCAACTTTGTCATCTTGCCTTGTAAGCATGATTTACATGTATCAAATGAATCCAATTCAAATGATTCTAGAATTCCACTCTTGTGTAACTTTGACATGCGCTTCTTGCTTATATGGCCAAGGTGACAATGCCATGTGTAGGAGGTTAACTGATCATCCTTTTGAGCACACTTGTTGCTCACTTCAATATTGAATGTGTCACTAGATGTATCTAACACGTAGATGTCATTGCATAAAATTTGGTGTCATAAAGAATGTCATTCAAGGTTATATAACAACAATTGTTACTAAATGTCAAATGGAAACCCTTTCTATTTAAACAAGAAATAGAAACAATGTTCTTTATTAATGCAGGAACAAAATAACAATTGTCCAGTTCCAAGACAAGTCCACTAGGAAACTTCAGCGAATATGTTCCGATGGCGACAGCTGCAACCTTTGCTCTATTGTCGACTTGCAGATTCACTTCTCCCTTGACAAGTCTTTTGCTATCCCTTAGCCGTTGTATGTCATTATATATATGTGAGCCACACCCAGTATCCAATATCCAAGCGTCAAAGGAAATAGAATGACAGTAAATAACAAAGATACCTGAAGAAGATGGGGCATCAGATGTCGGCTTATTCTTCACGGACTCAAGATAGATCTTGCAGTTCCTTCGCCAATGGCCCATCTTGCCACAGTTATGGCATGTGCCCTTTGGAGATGACTCTCCAGTCTTGGTCTTCTTCTTCTTCCCCTTTGGTTGTTGCTTTGACTTCCTCTTAGAACCTTTCTTCGAGGAGTCAATCAACATCATCTTCTTCTGTTCTTTAGTCACAGAAGGTTCTACAGTTTTGAGCATATTGGTCAGCTTGAGAATGGTGGATTCAAGATTGTTCATCCAATAGTTCATCACAAATTATGAGTAACTCTTGGACAAACTATGAAGAATTAAGTCAATACTTAATTCGTGATCCATCACAAATCCTAGTGATCCTAGTCGCTCGATGTACCTGTTCATCTTCAGTACAAACTGTACTGCATATGAACCCTCCTCTATCTTCGAGCTAAAGAGAAGCTTCGAGACCTCGAACCTTTCGGATCTCGACTGCTCATCGAAGAGGTCACGAAGATGGTAAATGATCATATAAGCATCCATATGCTCGTACTTCTTTTGCATCTCAGGAGTCATCGCCGCTAGCATGATGCAATTGACAAGCTCATAATCAGTCGTATGCTTCTGATGTGCCAACATTTGGTCCTGAGTTGCATCATGGTCAAGACTAGTGGGAAGAGGCTCTTCAAGGACATAAGTAAGTTTTTCAGCCTTGAGAATGATTCTCAAGTTTTGAAGCTAGTCAAAGAAGTTAGATCCAGTCATTTTGTTCGATTTCAAAATCAAATGCAGATTAATAGACGACATTATCAAATATTTAACCTAGAAATATAAAATCGAGAATGTGAGAGAGATGATTTGATATGTAAACAATTTACATATTAGGCTCCCACTCACTTTTTGAATTCAAGAGCCCTTACTTTGAATTCGGGAGATCGTAGGTTTTTCTCCGAGTGGTTGATATCTACTATAGATAAGAACAACCTTGACGTTAGGCCAACAAGCTATTCTTAGCTATAGTGGTAGGTATCAAGTATACCGATTACATATCACGTATATGTAACTATCATATTATGCTAACAACTATTTGAATGTTCTCATAAACATCAGGTTGTTAACACAGTAACAAGTATACATCAAATGTATATCACCCAACTTCACCTCTATCCACATTGACCTTGACGTTAGGTCAACAAGCCAATGCTTCAAGTTAAAGCCAACCCGTTAATCATGAGATCGTATCTTTATGGTTCGAACATATCTAATTTCAGGTTGAGCTTGACTTGGGCCAACAACTCAAACAAGGAATTAGACTTTGGTTCTTACCATATTAATGGTAAGTGTAAGCTTTAAAATTTGTATAAGGGTTTTAGATCTTATCCTCATGCATATGTTCTATCTATATGACATCGCATGACATGACATATATGATGACATATCACAACACATGCATAACAAAATGCATCTAATCATGACATATGATATGACATGATTATGTCATAGTTGTCATTATATTATTTTGGAATTAAAATATGTTTAGAAATTTGATTTCCATAAATCAATATTCCTTTGATTAAATTAGAAAACAATCTTCAAATTTAATCTCATATTTTTATTTGGGAAATATATTAAAGATAAAATATATTTTAGAATCTAGATTTTATAAATCATGATTCTTTAATTAAATAAGGATTTAAATTCAAATTTAATATTATATTTTATCTAGGAAATATATTAGAAATAAAATATGATTTAGAATCTTGATTTCCATAAATCATGTTTCTCTAATTAAATAAGGAATTAATTTCGAATTGAATTCCATATTTTATTTGGTAAATATTTTTTAGAAATAAAATATTTATAGAATATTGATTTCCATAAATCAAAATTCCATAATTAAATTAGGAAATAATTTTCAATTTAATCACATATTTTATTTAAGGAAATAAATATCTATCAAGAAAATCCAATTAATTAGGAAATATTTTCTATATTAATATTTTTTGATCAAATATTTCTAGAAATACAATTTCTTAAATTATTTCTGAATTTTCTAAATCTGGATATTTTTCTAACAAATTAGAAAACTTTCCAAAAATAGAAATTTTTCCAAAATAGAAAAATTTTCAAGATAATTCTACGGCTAAATACGACTTCGTAAAACCTATTTTACGAATATGTCAAAGCATGGTTAGGCTCTGATACCACTATTGGGTTAAGACCGACACGTAGATTTGTTGTCGTTTCACAAACGAATACAACGGAAGAAAAACGTAATAATTTTCTAAATTATTATAACACTCACACCCACGCATGCAGGATTACAACACGCGGGGACATATTCATTAAATAAAATTTTACATACAAGAAGAATAAAATAAATTTTACTCTAGGTATACCTTTTGGATGATGGCGAGCCGGAAGGGCATCAGCCATACGACTTTCGCGAAGCTTCGTCTCTACTCGCATCCTCGTCGAATCTTCGAAGGGACGACTTCTCAATGCCACGAGTTTGACCTTCTCTTCACTACTAGATAAAGCAAGAAGGTCGGGTGATCGGAGAGCAATCACCTGTTGGTGCAGAGAGCACCACTCCTTAGTTTTGATGTATGAACCATAGTTAAAGTTAGGATTTACTTGTGTTCTGATATGAGTGTTTAGTGTTCATACTTAATAGGAAGTTCTAGTAGGTAGTGTTGATCAGATACTAGGCAAATGTCTTGACAGATCAGGAGGACCAGACACCAGGCATGAAATCCAGATGGGTCAAGTGGGTCGGACATTTAGCATGAAGATCGATTGGCTCAGGAGACCAGACAATCGAAAAAAAGTCTAGCTGGGTCAGGTAGACCGGACAGCTGGTGAAAACCCTGGTAGGTCAGATCGGATGTCAAGAATGGTAAGTCCAACACGACAGCCGGCAAGTAAGCCTCGAGTGGAGAGGTGAGGTCGAGTCCTCTATAGGGGGATAAAGATAAGCGTCGATCTGATGGATAGTCCATGTGGGACTTAGAAGTCAAGATCGAGCAGTATTACTACTACTATCATGTCTTATATTATTTGCTTGTGCTAATCTCGTTTTGTAGGGATCAGTAGACTGGGTATGGGTCAGTTGATTGGATACCCAATTGGAAAGATTAGTTAGTGATCGATCGAAGATTTGGCAGCACACATATGGAAAGAGTTTCAGTCGACTGGGGAAGTCCAGTTGACTGGAAGGGAAAACTTCCCGATGCGAAGCCGGGTGACCTGGAGTCGACTGGAAGACCCGAAGTACCATATTGACAGGCTAATGTGGAGTCGACTGGAGGGCATTCCAATCGACTAGAGGGCATTCCAGTCGACTGGAAAAGGTATATAAAAGAAATACATGATCATCTCCAAATAGAACCAATCTACTACATCCAAGTGCTGCTACTATTTGTCTTCATCCACAAGAGCTTCATCCTTTCATGAAGACGCAATTCTGACACTTTGTGCCTACTTCGATAGCTCCAAAAGTGTCGGTATAATTTAGCTTTTAATACTTGTACTTACTTCACTTTTTGTACTTAATTTCAAAGAGAAGGTAGAGTGTTACCTATCTCTTATTCTTTGTAAAAAGCGAACCCCTCCGAAGTCGAGAGTTCTCGAGTCGGAGGGCATTATAGTGTATTGCCCATCGAGATAGCTCTCGAAGAGCTACGAGCCTTGGAGTAGCAACCCGGCTAGGGTTATGAACCAAGTAAATATTTTGTCTCTCCATTTTATTTATTCCACTGCATACTCTTACTTCTAACAGTTTCATATTTCAAAATAAAAATAAGTTTTAAAATTTCTAAAGAAAAATTTGTAACCTCCGAGATTCACCCCCTCTCTCGAAGCATTTCGATCCTACATCACCGACTCATTTTGCGACATAAATGAGTCCTCGAACAACCTTCATAAGGTTGCCGATTCATGTCTAAATTAGTCACTGTTTTTGAAGCTTCAATAAGCAACAATTACAACTCTAAAACCTAGAGTGGTCGACCTCTAAAAAGGTGGAAACAACCCTTATTTCCTTGATGGGCAATGGAACACCAAACCCTAATTCTCCTAGGTTCGGCCAAGGGCACAAAGGAAGAAACCTTTGTCCCAAGCCTTTGCCGAATGGTCAATTCACCTCGAGGAAGACATGGTCGGAGTTCACCGCTTCCTTGGGAAGGAGTTGGTCGGACCTAAACAAGAGGGATTCTTGCTAGGGCCAGCGACAAAGAAGAAGGAAGAGGGTAGAGAGTTCGGTTAGGTTGAGGAAGAGGGCCTTAAGGACTTCTATTCATTAGGTTTAACCTTTATAACCTTTTATATAGGCACTAATCCTAATGGGTTATAGGTTAGTGGATCAAATTCCTAAGCCTATAACCATTAAGGCTTAATCTCATTCATTAAACCCTAATTGGGCCCTTAACCAAAAGAGGTCCCTTTTAATTAAAACCAAATGACTTTGGTTTATAATTAAACCTTTTAAGGCCCAACCCGTCTTCTTAAGAGGTGATCCTTTCACGTTTCTAAATTGACAAATATTTCCATATTTGTCATGTGTTTGGTCCAACCAAACTTGATCTCTCTCGATCTTAAGAATCTAATTCTCAAACTAGTTTTAAGTCTCTTCGAAGGATTCTTAGTGTGTGTGACCTAATAGATTCTCAGTTTATGTTGGCCATCCATAATTAACCATTAATTATGGAACAATCATGAGTGGCACCTAGTAGTACATCATGATTCTTAATTAATCGAAAAATCAACGGTTGATCTCAGAACCATTTCCGAACCCTTCAGCAGCTACAGTGAATCGTGTCTCGTTCCTTTCACTCATCTTATACCCAATTGGTTCAGGACATAGTCTATGTGTCAGTCCCCACTAGATTGACTACATCACACCTAGCCCAAGTCTTACTTCCTCGTCTAGTGAATTCTAATTACTTTGACATGTATCCATGAGTACCATACTCTTGACATGCAATGCTTTGACCAAAGACTTTGAGTAACAATCTTGAAGAGTTGCCATAGGGTATACATCTCCTCGCAAAGAGTGGTGAATCCTTTATTGGTTATTCAATCACCTTCGGACACTTCGACTTATACCCAATCATCCCGTACCCACACCTCTGTAGAGATGTATCGACTAAGATGTCAAAGTATAGTCTCCATGACCAAGATGACTTAAATACCTCAAGTCGAAGGAAACTCGCACTCGAGCTGCAGTAAGAGCTTCACTGACATATCTTATATGTAGAGAACCATGTGAAGTCTTACAATATGTCACTCCAATGAACTAGTTACCATAATTAACATCCACATTTAACTCTCGACATCTCAATGTCTCCAGCTAGTGAGGAGCAACTACTTGGATAAACCAAGGAGTATAACCCGTGCTAGTCTCCCAGAATCGATGATGTCCGAACTCATCAATTCATTAACTAGGGATCATTTCAAATATATTCATAATTACACATGTAGGGATACTCACTAGTTGTGATCCAATCACAAGTTCTCTCATGCTATGAATCGTATCGCGGACATTCAGTAAATGAGTTTAAGAACCAATCATACACATATGACATGTGCACTCAAATAGTCAATCTTTATTTATCAACTAAATAGTACAACCATAAGGCGATTGCTTTAGGACACCTCTCAAACATAACACTAAAGACTCTCAATCAGGTTATGGAAGAAGTTGTTAATGGTCCTACAATACAACATAGACATGATCTTGATGCCTATAAGGTATGGAAGAAAAAAGACTACTTCTAAGAGAATACTAATTAGTTCTATGGTTGATGACCTGGTGCGTGAGTATATGCCATATCTAACTACTCATGAAATCTGGATTGCCCTTAGAGAGAAATATAGTGGAGTAAGTATAAGCAAGTTTCACCAACTAACAATTAAGTTTGGCATTTATAAGAATTACTTGAATGTCACCATGACCAAACGCATGAGGAAATGAAAAATATGATTTGGGAGCTAAAGATGTTGGTCATGAGTTGACAGATGAACAACATATTCAAGAAGAATCTATTCTCTTTCTAATTCTTGGGAGAGCATGGAATAGAATCTCACTCACAGTGAAAGTATCAAAACTTTCGTTGATATCTCACGCTATGTTGAACTAGAGGCAGGGAGTATTGAAACCGCAAGTATTTCTAGATAGACTTGTATAAGTTAAGGTTTTGTTGGAGCATCTGGAACAAAGAATAAGAAAAAATGGTTCAAGAGAGGAAAGGGAAAGAGAAAGATAGGTGGTGATGTTGGTAGGCTAGGCTGAAACAAGAAGAATTTTAAAGGGAAGAAGAATGGACAAAAATCTAAAAGCAAACTGATTTTCTATAATTGTGGTCAGATGGTTCATTTTGGTTGGGAATGTACCAAGTTAAAAAAGCTAGATTCATTTTTATCTTCTTTTCATGAGCATTGTATTGCTAGTTCAGTGTTGTTAGTTGATTCTTATCTTTTGTAGATTATAAATTTAGGAGAAACAAACAATGTATCTCGGAAGCAAGTTATATTCGTGGAGTACTGTCGGATATCAACTAGTAACAATTGGATATATGTGGAAAGAATGCAAGAATTGAAGTCAAAGAAGTTGACACTTGCAAACTCAACCTATGTGGTAGATGTATTTTGTTTCTACATAATGTTTTCTATGCTTCTAAAATTCGATGAAATTTAGTTTGTCACTGTCTTCTTCATTTGGGTTATTTTATAAACTTTTACAGCTAATATGTGGAACTTCAACTTAACTTTTTATTAATAGGATATGGTTATTTAACAAATGATTTTATGGTTCTTGATATAGAACCAGATATCAATTATGGGATTGATGGTTAATTTCAAACATTGCTCTTACTAGTGATGTTAAAATTAGTGATGAAGTTTGGCATGCTAGATTAGGACATATCAGATAAGAATGTATAAATAGATTAGCTAAAGAGAGTCTATTAGGTGATAGTAGGGACCGATGTGGTCGACCTAGGGGGCTGAATAGCGTTTTTGCGATTTCTTTGTTTTCGATCGTGTGCTTGTCTATAATTGTTGTTAGCACAACTGAATACAAATACAAATAATAAATGAAAACAACAACACAAGCACAACACAAAGGATTTTACGTGGTTCGAAACCTACGCTTCCTACTCCATGGTTGAACTTTAGTATTTACTCCACTAAACGTCGCCTCCTTCTCGAAATACAATCGGGAGGTGGAGGAACCTCATACAATATAAATGTTTACAACAATAAATAAAGAAACAACCAAATACAACAATATACAAAAGCAAATACAAGAAATGCAAAGAACACTTTACAAGAAGCTTGCTTTTGATCACTTATTTGTTGGTTGCTTTGAACGCCTTGGAAGATCTGGAAGCATTAGCAAAACCTCTCCAAAAAGCTCAAGAACCATCAACCATCTTCCTCCCCTTCGAGCTCCTTATAAAGAACACATCGGGCTAGATTTTTGCCTAGCAGTCGACTAGTCACTTAGCCATTGCCTCACAACAGCTAATCCAAGTCAGAAAGTTACCCATCTGTCGACTGCCATGACCTAGTAGTCGATTGCTCGTAGCCACCAATCAACTGTCATGGGTTAGCAGTCGACTGCTCAATAATCTGTGCCCGGGCCACTTAATTCCAGTCGACTGTTCTACCCTAGTAGTTGACTACTATGGACCAGTCGACTGTCAGAGTCATAGACCAGTAGTCAAGCCTTAGTCGACTACTTGACCAGTCAACTTAGGCATAATCCCAATTAACTGCTCTAAGTTAACTAGGCTTCCGAGTTTCAAACACTCAGTAAGTCGATTGGTCCATATCCCCAGTCGACTGGCAAACCTCAAACATGAGGTTTAATCCAATAATGATCCCCTTATACTTGATACACACCCATAGCCTAGACCTAAGCCTTTTAGACACCTCCATCAACCTCACGTCTCTCAGATCCCTCCGAGTCCTCCATGACTCGTTCATCTTTCGCGCTAGCCTTCAGGTGCTTCCATCGACTATTGTCATGCTAATTGGGTCCTTTGCTAAGGTTCATTTGGACTTATGCTGCCAAGACTCCATGCTTGGCCTTTACGCTGCCAAACATTGGACTTATGTTACCAAGACTACATGCTTAGACTTTACGTCTCCAATATCACATCTTTGGACTTATGCCGCCAAGACCCATACTTGGACTTTACGTCGCCAAACCTACCCTTGGACTTTCCCTTTGTCAAGTACTCATGACTTGGACTTTCCTTGCCAACTCCAAGTTGAATTTTCCAATTGCCAAAGTTCACTTAGACTTTACGCCACCAAGACTTCACACTTGGACTTATGCCACCAAAATTATACCTTTGACTTTACCATTACTAAGACCATGCTTGGACTTTCCAATTTCCAAGTACCCATGACTTGGACTTTCCATGCCAAGTATCTATACTTGGACTTCCGAGGTTGATTGCTCCAACAATCTCCCCAAAATAACTCCCCTATATGACTTTGGATATACCAATCATCCACTAATCATATGGTTAACATATGGTCAAACCCATATAGTCAACCAATGGTCAAACTATTATCAACCCATTGTCAAACATCAAAACACTACTCGAGTCCCACTCAAGTTTGGTCAATCATGACCCGGGCCGATTGCACCAAAAGTGCTCATACTAAGATTAACTTGTCAGTGTGTGAGCATTATCTTGCTGGAAAACTAACTACAAAACCATTTGAAAAATCTATTAGAGCAGAAACACCATTGTAATTAATTCATTCTAACATTTATGGTACAATGAATGTGAAGGTTAGACATGAAGCTTCCTATTTCATTATATTTATTAATGACTTCACATGTTTTGGTCATGTGTATTTGATTTCTCATAAATTTGAAGCGTTAGATTACTTCAAATGTTATTTAAACAAAGTTGAAAATCAATTGGATCATAAGATTAAAATCTTTTGCACTAACCATGGAAGTAAATATTTGTTTGATCAGTTCAAGATAATATATAATGATAAATAGATTATTAGACACTAAGAATTCTAGGAACTCCACAACAAAATTGAGTTTTTGAAAGAAGAAATCGAACTCTTCTAGATATGATTAGGTTTATGATGACTCAAGCTAATTTGCTAATTTTCTATTGGGGAGATGTATTATTAGTTGTAACCTAAATATTTAATCTAGTGTCTTCAAAATCTGTTCCATCTATCCCATATGAACGTTGGACAGATAGAAAACTAGATTTAAGTAATTTGAGACCCTAGGATCAATGAACTATGTTTATAATAATACTCATAAATATGGAAAACTAGGACTTAGGGATAAGAAGTGTTTCTTTGTAAGGTATTTTGAGACCTCCAAGTGTTATGTTTTCAATGGTGAGCAATAAGATGGAACCATCTCCGAAATAGATTCGAGAGATACAACTTTTTTAGAAATTGAGTTCCCAACAAAAGGTATTGATAAAATTATTCCACTATTTGAGGAGGATGGTACTTTATCAATGATAGAGGTATCACAAGGGATGCCTAAATCTAATCAACCTAGTAGGAGTAATTTATCAAGTCATGAGTTGACTTCTCAACAGCCAAACTTATGAGGAAGTAGTCATAAGATTAAACTCAGAAAAAAGTTTGACATTGAGGGTGAGGTATTAATGATAACTCCTAGTTGACGATGAGGAACCTCAAACGCTTGAAGAATCATTAAGACATACTGTTAGAGAAAGTGAAAAGTTACAATGGATGAAGAAATAAAGTCAATGAAAAAGAATCAAATTTGAAAATTAGTCAATCTTCCTCCAAACAAAAGGGCTATTGGGAATAAATTGATTCTCAAAATTAAGAGAAAAACAGATGGATCAATTAATTGATATAAAGCTCGTCTAGTTGCAAAAGGATATACCCAATAAGAGGATATTGATTTCGAAGAGACATTTTCTCTTGTTGTATATTTATGTCAATTCAAGTCATTTTGGCTATAGTAGCATATTTTAACTTGGAATTACATCATATGGATCTAAAGACAACTTTCTAAAATGATGAGCTTGACGAAGAAAACTATATAGTACAACCAAAAGTTTATATTGCTGAAGGCCAAGAGAACAAAGTATATAGACTTAAAAAGTCTTTTTATGGTCTAAAGTAAATGTCAAGACAATGGAACATAAGATTTAATGAAGTAATTTTATCTTATGATTTTAAAATGATCAATGAAGATCATTGTGTTTTCTTGAAAAAGGGGAAAAAGGAAAGTTTGTCATTTTATCATTATATTTTGATAATATGTTAATAGTTGAAAATGACAGAGTTTGTGTTAGAAGTCAAAGCGTGACTTTCAACACAATTTGGCATAAAGGATATGGGAGAAGCTGAGTACATCTTAGGAGTAAAGATCATAAGAGATCGATTAAAAAGACTTTTGAGTTTGTCTCAAGAGGCTTATATTACTAAGATGCTACAACATTTCAGTATGTCAAATTGCAATATTGAACAAACACTTGTAACAAGAGGTACTGTTCTAAGCAAGAGTATGTATCCCAAGGATCCTAAGGAAATAGCCCAAATGAAGAAAAGACCATATGCAAGTGTTGTTAGTTTGATGTACACTATATTGTGTACACGCTTTGATATTAGCTATGTTGTTAGCTTATTTAGATGTTTCCAATCAAACCTAGGACTGAGTTATTGGAAAGTGATAAAGAAAATATTCAGATATTTTTAAGGGACAATAGATTATTGTCTCTATTTTCGAAAATCTTATATGAACCTGAAGGGTTAGGCAAATGCAAATTGGACAAGAGAATTTGATGATAGAAAATCAACATCTGTCTATACCTTCTTACTGAATGGTGGCACCATCTCATGGAACAACAAGAAACATGCATGTGTATCATTGTTGACAAAGGAACCTAAGTATGTGTCTTATTCAGTGGTTGTGCAAAAAGTTGTCTGGTTAAGGAGGTTCCTAAAATATCTCAAGATTGCCTAGGATAGTGAGAGTCTTATTACAGTGTATACTGTGACAATTAAGATGCTATAGTTTTTTCTAAGGATCTAAAATATCACAACAAAGATAAGTATATATCTATTAAGTATAATTTTGTAAGGGATATAATTGCTAAGAAAAAGGTAGTTCTTGAGTATATCCCTACAAAGCTATTTTTGCTAATCCTTTTACTAATCCCTTGACTAAAGAGTCATTTCAAGGACATGTGAATCTTTGGGACTTTGAAGAATATAATGTATTGACAATCAGATATTGTAAGATGTTTGATTGTGGAAAGCTATGATATATTTAGTGTATATGTCCTTATTGAATTTGGAAAATGTCTTAGTGAGCATGTTGGTAGGATGAGATTGATCTTCTCACATGAACAATCATCTCTATTTGTTAAGTATAAATAAAGGTAAGTGATGTATGAGAATCATGCATACTTTCAGGACTTATTTTTGTACTCATTCATTGCATTTTGTTAGCATATCATGCATAAAGTACCATAATTTGCATTCATTTCATCTTTTTTAGTATAGATAACTATGGTTACAAATTTTCTTGCAGGAATAGATAAAAAGGAAGCATTCGGAAGCCAATTTTAAAAAGTCCAAAACTCAACATGGTCTGGCCATGCTATTCGGCATGGTCGTGTTTGGCAATGACACATTCAACACAACACGATTAAACCAAGCGTGTTTGAAGCATCCAATGTCTAGCATGCGCAGGCTATGCCATTTGGCATGACCATGGCGTGACTATTTTGTTAGACATTTTCTCCATTTTCTTTGATGAAAAAGCTATAAAAAAGAGCCTTAGGGCATGCCAAATAGGGAGGTTGGTTCGGGAATGAGGTAGAGAGGAGGGAGGAGCCGTCAGGGAAGATTTTTTATGGGTGAGAATGTCATTGCAACACCAAGACATCAAGTTTTCTCTATTCCTATCTCTTTACCTATTGGATGTTCTTGAAACTTGCAATGTATTTTAATCCTCAGATTATGGAGTAATTCTCGGTGATCTTAGGGCGAGGGAATAACCCTCTATCAAGTTGTGTTGTTTAGTTTTTGAACTCTATGTTGTTATTCGATGTTTTATTCCTGAATATGATTTTATTGTATTCGTTTCTTACTTGGGTTTGTTTTATCCATTCATTCACATATCTTAGAAATTTAAGGGAAGGATTGAAAGGTGAACCTTGATCCCAAAACTATAAAATTAGACTTGAGGCCTTTTCTATAGATAAGGGTTGAGGTTTAGAAAGATTTGCAAGGTTCTCGTGACAGGTTCCTCAAGCTAGTAAGATCTTCTATGCACCGACACCCCAAAAGTAGTTTAACCCTCTCGAGGTATTTCTTGCCTATCCTAGAATATAAAGGATCTATATTAATTCAATCTTATGAGTAGCGTAGTAAGTCTAGATAGGCTTGCGGGGTTCTTGTGATAGGTTTCCTAAGCAATTAAGGTCATCCATGTACTAATATCATAAAAGTAGGGATTGAAGTAGCTAGATACATCAACGTGTGCTCGAAAGAGGTCGTCGATTACCTTAGATAGGCCACCTTTAAGAATATACATCGATACAATAAAATAACTATCATGACACTTGATATTATGGTGAAACCGAAACCCTAAGATCATTCCAGATTCAACTCTTTTGGTATTTTGATCGATTTTCTCTCTTAACCCTTATATTCAATATTGATTCTTTCTTGATAATCTAATATTGCGACTAACTAGCACTTGACCAGTTCCTATGGGATTGATATTTTATTACTTGACGATAGTCGTGCGCTTGCGGCAATTGCCCATCAGTAAGACCATTGCTTATGGGATAGTTAGTGAAGTTGTGAATGGAGACATACTTATAAGTTGGGGTCACCTTAATAGTAGTATCAAGATGAGATCATTTATGAATTAATAACGATTAGAGTAAATATACCCACCATTTACTAAATCTGTTTGAAGTCAGATTAGATTTTATGAGTTAAATTCAGGGTTAGACATTGAGTATGTCTAGATCAAAATCTGTATGATATTAAATTTATGAAAAATATGTGCTATTTATTAGTAAAGGGAATAACATCGTAGCATGTGATTCATATCACATGTTCTATAACGACAATAAGAGTAGTAGGAGAATAGATCACTATTTCTCTGCTAAGTGTGACCTTTGAAATTATAAGAAAACCTCAGTTTTATCCTTAGTGACTTTTTAGTTGTCTACTTGAAATATTGACCAGTGTCTGCTACTTTAGTATGTATCATAATAACTATGGATAATTCGGTATATGGAGCATTACTAAGAAAGTGATTGATTAAAATAAATAGATTCCAGCTAAAAAGGAAGATTAAAATAGATTTACATCTTTGATATTTATGCACTGATCTACGAATTATATATTTTTTAGTACTTAAAATGTGATTATGAATAATTATAATATTTAAATATATTAAACATGTTCTTGGCATAATAGTCATTATGAGAGATTAGCGATGTTCATATTGATATAAATGATTTGATGTAGGGTAAATGCAAGATATTGATATCTCTAATTTATTTTAAAGAATAACTATGCTAATTGTAATAACTTTCCTAGCATTAATCACCCACTATACTTGTTGTCAGTGACATAGGCAAATGGGGACAGGGGTGCGACTACACCCCCCCCCCCCCCCCCTCTTATTTTTTTCAATTAATAGTATTATATACAGAGAGAAAGGAATTATCTCCTACATAACTCATCCATGGGTACTCATGAGCACTTCCATTATCCACCATCTGATCGAGTGCGCACTATAGTCCATTCCTTGAACCCTATGAGATCAGACGATGGATATATATATGTATGTATGTATGTATGCATGCATGCATGCATGTATGTATATTTCATGTTATAAAAAATCTCTCTCCTTAATCATTCTATTTATATCTAATTTATGGGGGCAAGATTATAATGAAACTGCTTAAAAACTTAAATAAAATCAATAACTTAAAAAAAATAATTTTATACTATCGAGGATCGCCTATGATTTTATACTGTCGAGGATCGCCTCTCATGTTGGCTACCACATAGGTGCAGAACTGACTCCCTTGATAGATAGATGTTAGGCTTTAGTAAGGATAGTGCCTATATTGTATGTCTATCGTTGTCGTTTAGCTTCCTTGTTAGGGCAATCAACCCAAGTATAATCTTGGTTTTGATGTGTATGTCAAAGAGTTTAAGTTAGGATGTTATGATTTTGTTGTGTGTGTTTAAGTTGTGCATAACTTAGTGTTAAATATAGAAAAATTAAAATATAAAATTTAATGGCCAAAATTTAGGAAAAATAATGCTGGGAATTATTTTGGGATTTTTAGAGAATTTTAGAAATTTTTCCAGAATTAAACGGAGTTGTATGAGATAATTACGAGGATAAGAAAAACAAGCTTTTAAAGGGCCTATTTAGATGAGTTAATAGGATTAATTAACCTAGGTTATAAATCTAGGTTTTTCCTATTTACTAATCCCCCGATTCCTTTCTAACGCACTGCGCCTCTTCCCCCCCTCGCGAGCCTCTTCTTCCTCGCATCCGCAGTCATAGGACCACTGTGCCTCGTCTCCCTCGCGTCGCCTTTCCCTGTGCCCAGGCTGCCGCAAGTGGCGCCCTCTCCACCGCTGCTCGCCCGAGCCGCACTCACCGACGGCCAGTCCGTAGCCACAAGACACCTGCCAGCCTTGCCAACGCCGCCGCCCGAGCCTTGCGGTCACCTCTTTCTCCGAAAGCACAGGCAAATGCTCGCCCACTCTTCCGCAAGCGCCAGCAAACACTCGCCCTTCCCTGTGCCCAGGCCGCCACGAGTTTCCCCTCTCCGCCGTTGCGGCCCGAGCCGCACACGCCGACGGCCAGGCCACTGCTTGCGTCCGCACCTTGTTCTGCCAAAGCCACAACCTCTGTCGGAGCAAGTACACGAAATTGGAATTAGGGCAGCAGTGGATTTCTGCCGACGAATAGGGCAGTTGGGGGAGAAACTACATTTTTCGGTATAACTCTCGTTTCCCTCTCTTTTTCTTCTGTCCAATGTATTGGTATGGATTGTAATCGTTGAATGAACGTGGGTGCGTTGTTGAGTTCATATGGGCTGCAGTAGGGTGGATTGGAGCGGTGGAAGTTTGATCAGTTGAGTAGGTTGGACTGAGGATGGCTAGGTTTTTGATCTATGGAGTCGACTGTGCTTGAGAGAAGGTTGTAGGTGAGGACTGTGAAGGGTTGTCGCGTGATTGTGGGTGTTTTGCGGTTATGAATTGGGGTTTTGGCCGGTTGTTAACGGCTGTAAATGGCTGTGGTGGGCTATTATTGGAGTTGTTGGCTGTGATATTTCTATTTGGGTGGCGTATTATGTGGAATGGGTTGGTGTCGAAGAATTGTCGATTATGAATAGGGGTTGTAAAATCATATTCGATTAATTGGACGAAATGACAGTTATATTAGGTGGGATATGATCGAGATTTTATTAAGCATTTGGGTTAATTGGTTTATATCCGAAATCGGCTTAGGATCCGATTTGACGATGGATCGTATCTTAGTGCTTAACAATATTATGTTTTATGCAGGTTTCAATCACGAGACAGGTCTATGGGCGTGAAGATAGTTACCACGAGTTTCATAGCAGGCGGGTATTTTGACTTATCTTTTAGATATTGTCATATTGATATGCTTAGTTGGTTATAACTTGCAATAATTTTTATGTTTTATCTGCCTTGTATGTCACTGTGCCATACATGATACATGCATTTCTATCTTAGTCGATATACCTTCCCTGTTTTACCTAGGTCATTGATATGTACCCATTTGTTTGTGCATATTATTCGGATACATATTTTGGTGGGTGTTACATGCTTTAGTGTCATGCACCATCTTGCATGATTGCATGCTGGCTGGTCGGGGTTCCTTTGTAGTTGAGCCCACAGCCAGATACATGATCTGCACACGCTGCCACTCATGGGTTAGTGGTACATCAGGAGGGTGTGTGCAGTAGCTTCGCCAGCTTCGCCGGTTCGCTCATGGGTAGCGTGAGGCGATGGCAAGGGCGTGGATCCCTCCTCTGGTCTACGACACCGAGAGATGAGAGCATTGCTCCCCACTCTATTTGGGGTAGGAGGATAGGTGTACTCCGACAACATCCTGTCCACTCGGTCACACTCAGGAGCAGTGATGGCAGAGTGCACAGTTGTCATAGCTCTACCCACTCGGCTTCACCATCGCGTGTGAGGCGGCTGACTAGCATCAGGGGTGACCATGTCATTTGCATCGCATGCATATTGCATGGATGATATTTGTATTGTGTTTGCTGCATTTTGGTTGCTGCCTTGGATGTTGCATATAATTGACATGCATACAGGATACATTTTTGTATTTAGTCTGACGACCTTATTTCTGCTAGTATGGCTCATACTCCTATGTCAGGATAGGAGATTCAGGTAAGTACAATCTTTCCGCATTTTTTTTCTTGCATTTCCTATTATTGTTTAGGAGATTGTACTGGCATGATTATTATTGTTAGATATATCTTACTATGCATATCGACTATTATCCGCTGAGTTCATTAAACTTACCCCGTTGCTTTATATTTATTTCAGGATAAAACTGCCAGGAGAGTCCAGCAGTCAAACCCCCTCGTCATGATGGTTTTTGTTATTGGATTTATGGTTTTGGTTTATTGACTAGAAGACATGTTTAGGACTTGTGTTTTGATTATGTACTCGTGGATACTTTGGTCGTATTTGATATGTCTTTATGGACTTTTATTCGATTCGTTTTGGTTGTGTATTCCTGCTCAGATGGCAAAAGGGGTAAGTCTAGATATTGTAGACTTTTATGACCTTCATGTGTGGTTTTTGTTCCGATCGTGTTGACTGATGTATAGTAGGCCGTGTGGGCCTTGTATGCTAGTTTCGTATTGTCACCCGTACAGGGGAGATGCTGCTGTATTTTTGTCTGGCGGGGACTCCCCCGGGGCATGACACTTAGTGAATCACACATGAGTAGCTTGATGAAGCATTAGCAAGTTCATCCATCTCATGGCTCGGGTCCTTGATGTTGGGAATCCTATGCGATAAATAACGAAATCGTAGCGGAAAAAGGATCCCTTGAGCGATCCAATCAAAAGAAAACTCATACAAAGTATAGATCAAAAAGGCCCTATCCTATAGGGTATACCTTTGATGCGTGCCCTTTGTCTATCCCGCTCGTCCACAGTTCACCGGATCTGTTACACGTTCAAGTGTACGTGCCTCTATGGTATCCACACGAACACTCTTTTGGAGAAAGGAGACAATACCTTTGGTTGTGCTAGCAACCAAAACAAGGCTCTCCACACAAGGCTTTGGCCAAGAGGAAGGGGAGAAGGGAAAAATGGAGAAAAAAAAAACTTACACGACAAAAGCAAAGTTCACCTTCTCTCACTCACATTTAGGAGAGCTTAAATCTCATTTCTCATGCATTAAATAACATTTTATGCATTAACACCTTCTTGCATGCAATGTTTGAGGATGAAATCCCATTTCATGGATTAATTCTTTTGCATGCAACGTTTTAGGATTAACATGCATTAAATCCCATTTCATGCAATTAATCCATTTGCATGCATGATTAATCATCATTAATCATGCTAACTGATACTGCTGTAACCTGACTTAAGGACTAAGATGAAAAAGACCATGCATGGAACATTGGCTGAACCGGTGGACCTGGACCCTAGAGGGTTGACTGGGTTGGCAGGATGAGGATATACGAATAGGAAGATAAGTTCTAGGGCTAAAAGGAGACGAAATGGATAGGGCGGAGATTGACTCGGTAAGTGAGTCGGAGATTGACTCGGTAAGCGAGTCAGGGATTGAGTCAGGGATTGACTCAGTAAATGAGTCAGGGGTTGACTCGTGTAGTTACGAAAAGCCTGAGGTCTTGAATCTCAGAGTTAGAGTAAGCCTAAGTATTAATAAGTAATATATGCCTTGGTAGCAATGAACTAAGAGAATTTTGCTAAGAGGAGGACCGAGTCGGTGTTTGGCCTACTAAAGGAAGAGAGGGTGAAGAAGAGGGGTAGAATGTTTTCCGAAGTGTTCATTTATAGGAGTTTGTTATGTAACAAACTAGGATCCCATATAATACTCGTAGGAGTCTCCACTCCTTATCCTATTAACAGAATGATTCTCCAGGAGGAAGAGGCCTTCCACGTGGACGGTGATGTGAATGGTTTGTTACATCCCAACTGGCATGGAGAGGAGGAGATAAAAGCGGAAGAAGGTGGAGAGAGAAGGGATTCTGATTTTTTTCGATCTTGATCACACTAGAGCTTCGACTAGAGGCTACATTGCCAGAGGAGAAGAAGGAAAAAAAGGAGAGGAGATGGCAGAAGGGAGTTAGCTTCATCTCTCTGTTCTTGTGTACTGCACATATTGTAAGGGGAGTTTTCCTCCACCTCTGGAAGCATTTCCAAGAAGGAGAAGTTTTATAATAAAAGTACCTTGGCACCGTAGCTCGTGAGAGAGCTCATCCCGTGGAGTAGGAATTCCAATTCCGAACCACGTAAAATCCGGTGTCCTTGCTCTTTACTTCGGTTTTTCATATTGTTTGCTCGTTTTCTATTACTGTTGTGGCCGGAGAAAACCCTAAGCCTCTTGGACATTTTTCACGTCAGAACAAGGTGAGAAAATTCGCGTACATTTCGTATCAGTTGGCGCCATCTATAGGAAACTTTTGTTGAGCAAGACGTTGAGATTTCATTAGAAGAAATACCACATCCAGCAACTTCTTCTGCGGAAGAGACCCCCATTACACTTCTACTAGCACAACTATAATCTATGGTGGATGCTGACATGATTGATGCCCTGGCTAAGGAGAGAAGGGTGGGGTATCTTCTTCCCCATTATGGTGAGCCCTCTCCTCGAGAACCAATGCTAGAGGTACCTCCCCAGGCCCGTCCCATTACTCAATAGCAGACTGATGTCCTGCTAGGCGAGATACCTATGGGGAGGATATATAACCCTACTATGCCCGTGACACAAATGAGGCGAGAAGAGCAAGGAGAAAGTCAGTCCACTGGGGCTTCGAAAGTTTATGAGCCTAGTCCATTTACTGCCAAAATTCTTTCTGAGCTGCCACCTTCATATTTCAAAAATCCTCAGGTGGATAAGTATGATGGCACAACTGACCCGGAAGAACATTTTTCACAATTTGTGGGAGCTACCTCTCTTCATTGCTACATAGATGCCCTTAGGTGCCGTGTTTTTTTGCACTACATTAACAGGCTCCGCACAGAAGTGGTTTGGTGCTCTGCCTCCCGGATCTATCACTTGATTTTCCGATCTTCAAGGAGTTTTTCGCCAAGAGTTTGCTAGTTGCAAAACTTACAAATATGATGCTTCGATCTTACTGCACATTAAGCAAGAACTCTCAGAATCTCTCAGAGGTTATCTTCATCGGTTTACTTCCACTGACAGGGATACCCCTTCAACAAAGTCAGATACTTTGAGGGTGTCCATCCTTCATGGGCTGAGAGAGAGACCTTTCCTCAGCTCCTTGTTGAGAAAACTAGCGGCCAACTATGAGGAATTGCTAAGCTACACTGAGAAATACATAAATGAAGAAGAAGGGCTAAAGGTTAGGTGGGCTGAACAGACGCTTACAGCATCCCCAGCTGAAAGAAATCATCCTATAGCCCCTTGAGCCCCTCCCCGAAGAGAGTATATTAGACCTTTCATACCCGAAGCACCTAGGCCTAGATTGCTACTGCCCGAAGCTCGTCTTGCCCCACCCTTACAAATCATGGCTACAAATGCCATTCCTCCTCCACGAACATGAAAGGAGCAGGAAATGGAGGCATATGATCAGCAAGGTGTGCTTCAACGCCCAATGGGATACCGAGGACTTCCCCGGAATCCCCCACCCCTTATTTCTGCCAGTACCATATGGAGTACAGTCATACCAGTGGCTGTTGTTTCAAATTGCAAGAGGAGTTGGAGCGCATACGAGCCGCTTATCCATAGTTGCTGCCTCAGATGGGAGGATCGGCGAGAAGAGGTCGCCGACATGATCTGGCTCACTCAGGACCCTACAATGGAGGACCTCAAACTCATCTCTTGTCTAGCTAGCAAATACTTTCACAGGAGGGCACTTCACAAAGAAGAGCAATATATGAAGGCCCTTCAGTTGCCCCGAATGACACCCCTACTCGGGGAGTTATTCATGTTATTGCAGGAGGACTCACTAATGGGAACTCCAATAGGGCTCGAAAGTCCTATGCCAGCCTCATGGAAAGTTTAGCCATTGGAATGGAGCAAGCTATTCAGAGCATGCCACCAATATATTTTGGTCTAGAAGATCTACGAGGTGTCCTATTACTCACACGGATGCTCTGGTATTTCAAATTTCTCTTGCCAACTATGAGGTAGCCTAAGTCCTAGTCGACTCGAGAAGTTCAGTTAATATCCTTTTCCAAGAGGCATTCAGATAGATGTAGCTGGGAAATGCATAGATGGAAGATGTGGCTACTCCCCTATTCAGATTCGCGGGACATATGGTGCATCCCGTAGGGCAAATCTCTTTGCCTCTCACTCTAGGTGTAAAACCCAGCCAAAAAACCAATATCATTCCTTTTCTCATAGTGGATGTTCCGTCCACTTATAATGCTATTTTGGATAGTCCTTTTATTTTTCAGGTGGTGGCTTCCCCCTACCATTATAAAGTAAAGTTCCCAGTCGGACAGCTGATCAGGGAAGAAAGAGGAGAATAGAAAGCCGCTCGAAGTTGTTATGTACAAATGGTAAGGGATGATCAGAAGAAGGCAAGAGTACATGACCTTAAGGGGAAGGCCGTCATTATCTCTGACATATGCGTGCTGGAAGAGTCACCTCCCAGAGCTGAGAAAAGAGAAGAAGGGGAGTCTGTAGAAATAGCCCCTGGCAAAGTCACTCGGGTGGCTCAATAGCTGGAGATAAAAGAAGAACTGGTGGCCTGTTTGAAGAAAATGAAGATATATTCGCCAAGGATGAGCATGACCTTACAGGAATAGATCCCCACATTGCTGAACACCACCTCAATATCACTCAGGGAGTCCGACCCATCAAGTAGAAGTGGCGGCACTTTGGGCCCATGAAGGATAAAGTTATTGCTAAAGAAGTAGATAACTTATTGCAAGCGGGTCATGTTAAAGAAATCCAATTCCCTGAATGAGTGTCTAATGTAGTTCTGGTCCCTAAGCCCTCTGGGAAGTGGAGGATGTATATCGACTTTCGTGATTTAAATAAAGCATATCCTAAAGACTGCTACCCCTTGCCTCGTATTGATCAGTTGGTTGACTCTACAGTGGGGTATGAAGTTATATCTCTCATGGATGCCTACCAAGGGCATCATCAGATACCACTAGCGAAAGATGACCAGAAGCGTGTAAGTTTCGTGACAGTAGGAGGGCTATATGCTTATGTAATGATGCCTTTTGGCCTGAAGAACGCAGGAGCTACTTATCAACGACTCATAGATAAAATTTTTGCAGAACAGAAAGGCAAGAATGTGGAAGTATATGTGGATGACATTCTCGTCAAATCAAAAATCACTCAGGATCTAGTTATAAATCTAGGGGAGACTTTTGCAACCCTTAGGTGGTACAACATGAAGTTGAATCCCAAGATGTGTTTGTTCGGGGTAAGGAGTGGGAAGTTTCTGGGATATATTGTAATAGAAAAGGGATTGCAAGCCAATCTAGAGAAAGTGCAAGCATTGTGTAACATGAAGTCACCTACTAATTTATGGGAGACTCAAAAGTTAGTAGGAAGAATAGTTTCCTTGTCTCGATTTATAACCAGATCGACAGACAAGGGGTTACCATTCTTTCAGATTTTGTGCAAGGCTGCTAAATTCCAATGGGATGATCAGTGTGAGCAAGCCTTCCAAGAATTAAAGAAGTATTTGGCTGAACGGCCTTTGCTAGCCAAACCAGTCATAGGAGAGCCATTGTGGATGCATTTAGCTGTTTCGGAGGGAGCTATCAGTTCAGTATTATTAAAGTAGGAAGGTTCTCAACAGCAACCCATTTATTATACCAACCATATTTTGAAAGACGCAGAGTAATGGTATACTGAGTTGGAGAAATTGGCATACATCTTGGTTCTGACAGCCCGTAAATTGAGATCATACTTCCTAACCCATCCAATCAACATCTTGACTCAACGAATTGGGTAAAGTGGTGACTAAGCCTAATTTTTTAGGGAGGTTCGCCAAGTGGGATATGGAACTGAGTGAATATGACATTCACTACCATTCTCGAACTGTTGTCAAGGCTCAGTCATTAGCCAATTTTCTAGCAAAAGTACATGTCGGTTCGGGGAACAATTCGGCCGAAAAAGAAGAAGAGAAGAAGGTGTGGAATATTTTTGCGGATGGGTCTTCTGGATCTATAGGCAGTGGAGTGGGAGTGTTGTTGGTATCTCTCAAAGAAGAGGAAACTCGTGTGGTCGTTCACCTAGGATACCGAGCGTCCAATAATGATGTAGAATATGAAGCCATCATAGCTGGATTGCAAGCCCCCAGAATCGTTGGGGCAATTTCAATTGTCATACATTGGGATTCCCAGTTTACGGTGTCAGAACTCCAGGGTGCTTTTATTGTTCGGGAAGAAATATTGCAGAAATATTTGACAGCTTTTGAAAAAGAAAAAGCTCAATTCCAAAAAGTCATCCTGTAGCAGATTCCAAGAGAAAACAACCGAAAGACGGATGAATTGGCTTGGCTAGCTAGTGCCCTAGAAGGGGTGAAGCAGGCAGGTTCAGTTTGTGTGGAATTTCCCAATTCCCTAGAGGTCTATAATGTGGAAGAGGTGGCACCGGGAACTAATCAAATCCTTGATTGGAGAATTGATATTATGGCATATTTACAGCAAGGGAAAGTTCCTGAGGAAAGAGGAGCGGCATCTATCTTGGTGACTAGGGCGAAGCGGTTCACAATTATGGACGGGATTCTATATAAGATGTCTTTTGGGCACCCCTATTAAAATGCTTGGGGAAGGAAGATGCCGAATGGGTGCTCCGAGAAATACACGAGGGTTGTTGCAGTAATCATTTGGGAGGAAGAGCCTTGGCAAGAAAAGTATTGTTGGCTGGGTATTTTTGTCCCACTCTTTAGCAAGATCTGACCCACCTAGTGCAAGTTTGTTCATCCTGTCAAAGGCACCATAACCGATCTGAGCAGTCAACCGAGCTAATGAGAGTTGTCGTTGCTTCCTGCCCTTTCGACTAGTGGGGAATGGACATAGTGGGTCTCATGCCCACGACACCCTTACAGAAGAAGTTTCTATTTGTAGCGATGGACTACTTTTCTAAGTGGGTAGAAGCTGAGCCTCTAGCTAAAATCACAGAAAATGCAGTAATATAGTTTCTATGGAAGAACATCATTTGTTAGTATGGAATCCCATGAAGGTTAGTCAGCGATAATGGGCGGAAATTTTAGGGTAGAAAGATTAGAGAATGGTGTCAAAGTCTCAATATTCAGCAAGCCTTCACCTCAGTAGCTCACCCTTAGGCCAATGGGCAGGCGGAGGTAACTAACAGAATCCTCATTTAGAGGTTAAAGACTAAACTGGGCGCTAAGAGAGAAAATTGGGCGGATGAATTACCAGGGATTATATGGGCCTATCGAACTACTCCTAAAACGGTGACGGGGGAAACCCCGTTTAGCTTGGTGTATGGAACTGAAGTCGTTATTCCAGTGGAATCCATTTTGAGAAGTGCACGAGTTGAAGTTTATGAGTCAGAACAGAATCAAATTATCAGAGGAATAGAACTGGACTTGCTGGAGGAAAAGCAGGAGCAAGCTCGAATGCGAGCTGGATTTTATAAGCAAAGAATACAACAAGCCTTTAACAAGAGGGTGGTTCCCAAGAAGTTTCAAGAAGGTTATCTAGTCTTATGCAAGGTCAACCCTGTAGGGGACCTGGGAAAGTTAGCTCCGAACTGGGAAGGACCGTATGTTATTACTCGCCGAGTGGCTGGGTCAGACTATTACCTGAAGGATGATGTGAACAAAACATATAGGATTTTAGGAGTAGTTTTCGCTCACATCTTGTTACATTTTATGTTAGTTTCATGCATATGTTACTCTATTTTGCACGCATTTCCTATTTTTTAGTTTGGAGGTCTGTTCATTGTACTTTTGTGTGCAGGTTAGCATTTCGGGTGAAAAAGATACACTTTCGGAGCAAAAGAAGGACATTTCACAGCTAGACGCAGAGTGGGACACGACCAGGGCATGTGGATTCACACGGTCGTGCCCAATGGGCGAGATCAGCACCTCATGGCCGCACACGGCCTGACCGTGTGGAAACACATGGTCGTGTGGCGGCCCGCCAGATTTGCACGACTAAGGCTTTTTCCGGATTTTGTAGCAGTCCGAGGCGATGTCTATATAAGAATGGCTCCGTCCAAACCCTAGGGGGGAGGCACGATGGCTAGGACGGCACGCCGAAGCCCTAAAAAGCTTTGGGAACTCGCAATGGGGAGGAGGAACGCCGTCGGAGAGAAGACTACGAAAGCATTGTAATCTTTTGTTCCTGCATTTTATTCCTTATGTATTCGAACATAAACATGCTTTGTGATTCTTCCTTCATATACATGGAGTAGTACTTTTGATTCTATGATTAGGGAGTAGCTTGTGTGGACATTACAATGTTGGTTCATATTAAATTCTACCTTTGAGTTTGATTTGACATTTGATAGTTGTTTTTACTATATCTATGCATGTTTGGTTTTCTATCTGCTATGTTTAGGCGATACGAGGTGTGACAACCCTCGTATCTAAGATTTAGGGGATTTTATACAAGGAACCTAGGGGTAAACCTGACCTCTTGTAACTATGGGTAGAAGGGTGCGGTGGAATCGGAAACGGTTCACCGTAGGGATTGATTTGGCATCCTCGTACCGTCTATCCCATCCTTTTAGGCGGAGATAGCTCCCGGTAGATGTGGCAGCTCATCGGGAGAGTGTATGATGTCCCTTCCATAAAACCATAGATAAACGTCTAGACAACACCAATCGACAACATTATTTTATGATACACAAGAGAAACCAAAGTCCTAGAATCACCTTTGAAGACCTCGGCACACTCCCTTCCTCCTCCATGTGACACCGTATAGAGTAAAGTTCACCGACAACCCTCACCAATCGAAACCTCTTAGAGTTCCGTCCAAACAATTACAACCACTGAATATATTGATATTCGAATCCTAGTCCCCGTGGGATCGATAATCTTTATTACTTGACGACATCCGTGCACTTGCGGGCGTTGAGCGCGAGCACGCACTTTGAGTCTTCGACAATCTCCGTCGCGAGATTTGAGGTCGCGTTCGTCCGCATCAAGTTTTTAGTGCCGTTGCCGGGGACTGATCGATTCGATATCAAATCGAACAGTGGTAAATTGGAATGGATTTAGGATTAGATTTATTTATTTGTTTTATTTTCTTTTTAGTTTGCTTCATTTGCTTTAGTTCTATATTTTCCATATTTAGATTTAGTTTTTACTTTTAGTCGTAGTTTCCTATTTACTTATTGCATCTTAGATTTTGATTAGCTAGATTGTTTTATTTTCTGCTCTTAGAATTAGATTAGCACTCCTAACTTTGTGGCTTGGTTCGTCGTATGCTTAGACGATTAGGATTGGAAGGTCTAATTCCAATCGACTTAGAAATTGAGCGAACCTTTCATCGTCAGAGAGCAGAGCAGCGAAGGATGGAGGATCATGCCGTATCCGAGGTGAACATAGGTAGCTGACCTCTGCGGGATTACGCAGCTCCTAGCGCTAGAGGAATCATGCCAAGTATAGCTGGACCATCTATTTCGGCAAATAACTTTGAGCTGAAGCCAACACTTATACATATGGTCCAGCAGAGCCAATTCGGGGGAGCTATGACTGAAGACCCAAACCGGAACCTTGAGGCATTTCTTGAAATCTGCTCGACGATGAAAATGAACGGAGTCCCTACTGATGCGATCCGCCTGAGCTTGTTCCCATTTTCACTGCGGGATAAGGCTAAGGCATGACTTCACTCCCTACCTTCTGGTAGCATCACTACATGGGAGCAATGTGAGTAGCAGTTTCTAAATAAATACTTCCCACCAAGTAAGACTGCTCACATGTGCCATCTCATCACAAGCTTTCGCCAGAAGGAGGGGGAGTCCTTGTTCAAAGCTTGGGATCGCTACAAGGGGCTACTCTACCAATGACGTCACCTTGGACTGGAGAGGTGGCTAGTGATCCACATCTTCTATAATGAGATCGCGTACACCATGAAGATGTCTCTAGATTCTGCTGCCTGGAGGAACACTGATGAACAAGACCATTGAGGAGGCAGAGGAGCTTATCGAAGAGGTGGCCCAGAACCACCATCAATGGGCTTCCAAACGTGGTCAACCCACGCCTGCAGCGGGATGATACACTATAAATTCCATGGACCACCTAGCAGCAAGGATGGACACGCTCAGTAGACGGTTTGAATTGAATCCTTCATCTGCATGCGCGACCATTGATTTTGGAGAGGGAGTGGCAGCACACCGAGAGGACCACTATGGAGGGTGAGGGACCTCAAACGAGCATATTGAGCATTGTGACGCAGTTGGGGACTACGACCAAAGGCCCAACAACCCATACTCCAATACCTACAATCCTGGATGGAGGAATCACCCAAATTTCTCCTATAAGAATAACTCGGGAACCTCCCAACCATCAGGGGGATATGGGCAGCAGTAGGGCAATGGGCAGCGACCACAGAAGTCCAAACTGGAACTGATGATGGAAAACTTCATTGCTACCCAGACTAAGGCCAATGAGGAATTTCGTCACCAACATCAGAAATCTGAAGAATCACTCAGAGACTTGAAGGCCACCGTTGACGGCCTTGCAAGTCACACAAGGATGTTGGAGACACAAGTGGCCCAGATAGCCTAATCCGTGTCGCAACCTGTGAAGAGCTCTCACTTATCACCTGAGCAGAGTCAAGCTAAAGAGGAAGTAGTGGGACAGAGTAGCAAATTCGCCAAGGGGTGTGCAACCATGATTACCACCCTACCTGACCAAGCTGAGTTTGAAGAGAAGATTCCATTACAGCTTGAGGACCCTGGTGAATTTGTTATCCCCTGCTCAATTTATGGGGAGAGCTTCGATGAAGCGCTATGCGACTTGGGGTCATCAATCAGTATGATGCCCTACGCATACTATCTGAAGATGGGACTGAATGAGCTCCAACCAGCGAATCTTGGTATTCGTATAGGGGATGACTCAGTCAAGGAGTCCGTCGACTTGCTACCACATGTGCCTGTGGTGATTGAGGATTTTGTGATACCCATGGACTTCATCATACTGGACACAGGACCAAATCCCTAGAATCCCATCATTCTAGGAAGGCCTTTTCTGTTGGGTTTCCGGCACCGCGGCGTGTGTGTGTTCGATCATGTTTCGTAAACATGAACACAGCGGAAGCAAAAAAAATAATAAATACTCCTATTTATTACAACACACACAACACACGCATGCATATTACAACAAGTGTAGACATAACCGTAAATTTAAATTTGCAATAAAAGGAAATTTATCTACGTTATACCTTTCGTATGACGTGTAGCGGGAACGACATCAACCGGAACGATCCTCGCTAGAATCGTCTCTATCCGTATCCACGCCGAGTTCCTCGGGATGACTTCGCTAAGCCATGAGCTTCGTCTTCGTATGGGTTACTAGCCTCGTGTTGAAGACGACGTGATCGAGAGATGATCACGATCCGAATCCAAATTCGGATCCTAATACGAGTTCTCAAAACTCGCTTCTCCGGAGAGGTATTCGTCAACCAATTGACGAATCCTTCGTCCTCCACCTTAGAGGATTACCGGAGATCGAATCCCCGGTAAGTTATCCGCTGTCGGAGCTCTAACCGTCGTCAAAACGATGCTCCGACAAGAGGAGAAGAAGCTGTCCAGAAAACTGGACAGCTTGGTGGAGGAGTAGGCGCCGGCCAAAACAAGGAAGCCAAGTGCTCACCTTGATGCCAAACCTAAGGAGGATCGCCGGAACTCTTCCGGAAGCAGCTCGACGCCGGCGAGGAGGAAGGAAGCAGCCTTTTGGATGCCGGTTGGAGGAGTTATGGGCTGGGCGGCAAGAGAAGTTGGCGCCAACTCAAAAGGGTAGATGAGGTGGGCGGCCAAACTAGGGTTGCCTCTTCATTAGGGCTTAACAAACCCTAAAGCCCTTTTTCTTATAGAGAACTAATTCTCTTAATGGTTATTGGATCATAACCATTAGGCCCGTTAACCCGCTCCATTAAGATAAGTTAAAATAAACCAAACCATGATGGTTTATTTTAAGTTAAAACGAACCGAACCAACTTTTGGTTCATTCGTTTTAAAATAAACCAAACCCTTTGGTTTATTCTCCTCCATTGGATTAGAACCAAACCATTTTGGTTCGTCCATTATGTCTTCATAATACATGGCCCATCCACGCTTCCATTGCGACTGAAACGATTTCATGCTCGCTTTATGTTTGGTCCAACCAAACCTAGTTTCTCTCGGTCTAAGAATCCCATTCTCAAGCTCGTTTTAAATCCTTTGGATTACGCTCGTTGTGCGTGTGACCAAATAGGTTCTCGGTTTATGTTGGCCGTCTATAATTAACCATTAATTATAGAACGATCATGAGTGGCACCTAATAGTACATCATGATCCCCAATTAACCGAAAAGATCAACGGTTGATCCAGAACTATTTCTGAAACCCTTCAGTAGCTCGAATGAATCGTGCCCCATTCCCTTCACTCATCTTATACCCACTAGGTTCAGGACATGATCCACTAGGCTGACTACGTCACACCTAGCCCAAGTATCATTTCCTCGTCCTACGGATTCTAGTTACTCCACATGTATCGAAGAGTACCTTACTCTAAACATGTAATGCTTTGGCCAAAGACTTTAGTAACAATCCGACGAGAGGCCATGGGTATACATCTCCTCGTAAGGAGTGGTGAATCCTTTATAGGCTATTCAAACACCTTCGATCACTTCGACTTATACCCAATCATCCCGGGTCCACATCTCCTTAGAGATGTTTGCTTAAGATGTCAAAGCATAAGTCTCCATGATCAAGATGACTTGAATACCGCAAGTTAAAGGAACATCGCACTTAAGCCACAGTAAGAACTTCATTGACATATCTATATATGCAGAGAACCATATGAAGTCTTACGGCTGGTCACTCCAATGAACTAGTTACCATAACTAGCATCCACGATTAACTCAGGACATCACAATGTCTCCAGCCAGTGAGAATCAGCTGCTTGGATACACCAAGGAGTATACCTCGTGCTAGTCTCGACAGAATTGATGGTGTCCAAATCCATCAATTCATCGACTAGGATAATTCGATACATCACAATTACACATGTAGAGATACTCACTAGTTGTGATCCAATCACAAATTCTCTCATCTTTGTGAATCATATCGTGGACATTGATAAATGAGTTTAAGATCAATCAAATACATTAAACATGTATACTCAAATAGTGAATCTTCATTTATCATATAAATGGTTCATACATAAGGCGATTGCCTTAGGACATCTCTCATATATTACTAACAGACTCCCACTTGGCCTAATGCCAATCGCTACGGTATCCTATACCATAAGCTCTAACATGACCCTCAAACTTACTTTGAGGTAATGCTTTAGTCAAAGGATCCGCTAAGTTCCTTTCAGTGAGAATTTTCTCGATTTGTATTTCGTTCCTACTGATGATCTCTCTGATAAGATGATAGCGGCGAAGCACATGTTTGGATCATTGATGAGACCACATCAAGTTCATAGATGAACTTATTGATCCAAACTTCCTTTTTGCTTCGAAAGGCTGCAACGTATTCTGCCTTAGTGGCAGAATCCGCTATAGTGTCAAGCTTGGAACCTTTCCAACTTATTGCGCCTCCATTTTAGGTGAATACATACCCAGACTGAGACATGAAATCATCCTTGTCTGTCTGGAGCTGGCATCCGTATACCCATGTATCACCATGTACCCTTCTCCATATATTAGGAACATATCCTTAGTTCTTCTCAAGCACTTAAGGATCGTCTTAACAGCCACCCAATGATCCATTCCTGGATCAGACTGGTATCTGCTCGTGACACTCAGAGCATATGATACATCGGGCCTTGTACATAACATAGCATACATGATAGATCCTATTGCGGATGCATAGGGAATCTTACTCATGCAAATCCTCTCGTCTTCTGTGCGCGGACACATAGACTTCGAAAGGTGTACCCCATGCCTGATGGGTAAGAAACCTTTCTTGGATTCCGACATGCTAAACCTCTTTAGCACTCGGTCTATATATCTAGACTGCGAAAGACCAAGCAACCGTTTTGATCTATCTCTATAGATCTTAATCCCGAGGATGTAGGTTGCTTCTCCCAGGTCTTTCATGGAGAATGTCTTGGATAACCAAACCTTCACTGACTGTAAGATTGAAACATCGTTTCCTATAAGTAGTATGTCATCGACATACAATACTAGGAATACTGTTGCCTCCCACTAACCTTCTTGTACACACAAGGTTAAATGCGGATTTTGTGAGAAATCAAACCTTTTGATTGTCTCATCAAAACGGATATTCCAGCTCCTGGATGCTTGCTTCAATCCATAAATGGATCGTCGCAATTTGCATACCTTGGTTTTATCAACCGATGTGAAACCCTCAGGCTGTATCATATACACGTCCTCGAGCAGGTTTCTATTAAGGAAAGCTGTTTTCACATCCATCTGCCATATCTCATAATCATAATGAGCCGCTATGGCCAGGAGCATCTGAATGGATTTAAGCATAGCTACAGGCGAATAGGTTTCGTCATAATCAACACCTTGTTTTTGACGATATCCTTTCGCCACTAATCTAGCCTTATAAATAATCACATTACCATCCATGTCGGTTTTCTTCTTGAAAACCCACTTGCACCCTATAGGCTTTATCCCTTCAGGTGGGTCAACCAAGTTCCAAACTTGGTTTTCATACATGGAATCCATTTCCGACTTCATGGCACCAAGCCACTTATCCCTTTCTGAACTTGTCAACACTTCTTCATAACTGGTAGGCTCCTCATCATCAATGAGTAACACGTCGTTCGATTCGCTTACGAGAAATCCATATCTCTCAGGAATATTGCGTGTTCTACCAGATCTACAAAGATGTGGTGTTACATTAGGTCCAGCCGATTGCTCATCACTATGAGTTGTCGGCTGTTGTGCTTCACCAGGTATCTCATTAACGTCTATTTGAGTCTCTCGAGCCTCCTCAAGCTCGACGACACTCCCACTGTTTTCTTGCAAGAGAAACTCTTTCTCTAGAAACACAGCATGCCTTGAAACAAACACCTTTTGTTCCACAGGATGATAGAATTGGTAACCCCTTGTTTCCTTAGGGTATCCAACAAATAGACATTTATCAGACTTAGCATCCAATTTGTCTGATACAGTCCGCTTCACATAAGCAGGACAACCCCATATCTTCAAGTAAGATACATGAGGTTTCTTACCATTCCATATCTCATATGGAGTAGTTGAGACTACCTTAGTAGGCATTCTGTTTAACAAGTAAACAACTGTCTGAAGTGCATAGCCCCAAAAGGACTTGGGAAGAGTTGCATGATTCATCATTGACCTAACCATGTCCAACAAGGTCCGGTTACGCCTCTCAGATACACCATTATGCTGTGGTGTATAGGGCGGAGTCCATTGAGACAATATGCCATTGTCTCTTAGATAATCAAGAAACTCTTGACTTAAGTATTCACCACCTCGATCTGATCGAAGTATTTTAATACTTTTGTCATGTTGTTTCTCTACTTCATTTCTGAATTCTTTGAACCTTTCAAAGGCTTCAGACTTGTGTTTCATCAGGAACACATACCCAAACCGTGAGTGATCATCGGTGAAGGTAATGAAGTAGCTATAGCCTCCTAAAGCTTGAGTTGACATAGGTCCACATACATCAGTATGTACTAGACCTAGTAACTCTCCCACTCATTCACCTTTTCCAGTAAAAGGTAACTTAGTCATCTTGCCTTTTAAGCATGATTCGCATGTATCGTATGAATCCAATTCAAACGATTCCAGAATTGCACATTGGTGTAATTCGGACATGCATTTCTTGCTTATATGGCCAAGACGACAATGCCACATATAGGAGTCTATTTGATTATCCTTTCGAGCACGCGTGTTGCTCGCTTCGATATTGAAAATGTCCGAATCGTCCAACGGATAAACACCATTGCTTAAAGTTCCAGTCCCATAAAGAACTCCATTCAAAGTTATGTAACAACAATTGTTACTAAAAGTCAAATGGTACCCATTTCTATTTAAACAAGAAATAGAAATGATGTTCTTTATCAACGAAGGAACATAAAAGCAATTGTCCAGTTCTAAGACAAGTCCTACAGGGAGTTCCAACAAATACGTTCCGATGGCAAGTGCAGCAACCGTTGCTCCATTCCCAACACGCAAATTTGACTCTCCCCTTGACGAGTCTTCTTCTATTCCTTAGCCCATGTATGTCATTACATATATGTGAGCCACACCCAGTATCGAATACCCAAGTGTCTGAGGAAATAGAATGACAATCAATAAAGAAGATTTCTGAAGAAGATGGGGCATCCGATGCCTTATCCTTCTTCACGGACTCAAGATAAATCTTGTACTTTCTTCGCAAATGGCTCTCCTTGCCATAATGATGGCAAGTTTCCTTTTGTGCTAGTTCTACCTTCTTAGCCCTTCTCTTCTTTCCCTTCTCACTGTTCCTTTGACTTCCTTCTTAGAACCTTTCTTGAGGAATCAACTAACAAAGACCGTCCCCCGCTCATGCTTCTCGAAGACTCCACAGTCTTGTCATATTGAGCAAGACAGATGAACCTCCTAGCATCTCAGAGGTGAAGAGGAGCTTTGAGACTTCGAACCTTTCGAATCTCACTTGCTCATCAACCAACTCACAAAGATGAAGGACTACGATATGAGCATCCATATGCTCATGCTGCTTTCGTAGCTTGGGTTCCATCGCGGCTAACATGATGCAACTCATTTGTTCAGAATCACTCACATGTTTCTGATAGGCCAACAATTGGTCCAGAGTTGCATCGTCACTAGGACGGGCGGGAAGAGGCGCTTCGAGGACATACACAAGCTTTTCACCTTGAGAACAATTCTCAAGTTTCTAAGCCAGTCCAAGAAGTTCGGCCCAGTCAATTTATTTGAATCCAAAATGGAACGCAAATTCAAAGACATCAGGATCAATCTTAGAAATACAAAACGAGCATATATGAGAAAATGATTTTTAAAATGCATCAATATACATTTATAAATCCCATTCATTTTTCGAATTTCAAAAACCCCAAAATCACTTCGGGAGATCGTAGGTCCATCTCCGAATGGGCTGATATCCATCATAGTTATGAACAACCTTGGAGAGAGTCCAACAAGCCATTCATAACTACGATGGTAGGTATCATCTATACCGATTGCATATCACGTATATGCAACTATCACAATGTGCTATCAACTATTTGAATGTTCACACATACATCGGGTTGTTAACACATTAACAAGTATGCATCATATGCATAGCACCCAACTTCACCTCCCTTTACATCGACCTTGGAGAGAGTCCAACAAGCCGATGCTCCAGGTTAAAGCCAACCCATTAATCAAGACATAGTTTTAATATGGTTAGAGCGCATTCAACCAATTAGCCCAGCTTGGAGAGAGTCCAACAACCAAAGCTAACGATTGACCTCTGACTCTTACCATATTAGTATTAAACTATTCCATGGTTTGAACATATTCAAGTTCGAGCCGGGCTTGGAGAGAGTCCAACAACCCAAACAAGAAACGGAACTCTGGTTCTAACCATATTAATGGAAGGTGTAGGCTTTAATATTGTTTAAGGGTTTTTATGTCTCATCCTCTTTGCATGCAAATAACTATTATCTACATGGCATGACATACATGGCATACATCTACATGTCACGACACGTATGGCATAATGTTATGCATCTAATGCAATTACATGGCATACAATTATGTCATGTATATAATTTCCTTATATGTCATAACTATTTATGGAAATAAAATATGTTTAAAATTTGATTCTCCAAATCAAATCATAATTAAATTAGGAAACAAATTTCCAAATCTAATCACATATTTTATTCATGGAATTATTTGATTAAGGAAAATCTATTTAGGAAACCAATTTCCTAAATCATTAAAACTACTTATGGAAATTAAAATATTTTAAGATTTGATTTCCCAAATCAAATCATGATTAAATTAGGAAACAAATTTCCAGAATCTAATCAAATATTTTATTTATGGAAAATATAAATTTCCATAAATACTTCCAACTTTCCAAAAGTGGAAGATTTCCATAAATACTTCTAGACTTTCCAAAATTGAAAAATTTCCATAAATACTTCTAAATTTCCAAAATTTAGAAAATTTCTAGAAATACATTATGACTATCGTAAAACCATTTTACGATTATGTCGAAACACAACCTGAGCTCTGATACCACTGTTGGGTTTCTGGCACCGCGGCGTGTGTGTGTTCGATCATGTTTCGTAAACATGAACACAGCGGAAGCAAAAAAAAAAAAAATACTCCTATTTATTACAACACACACAACACACGCATGCATATTACAACAAGTGTAGACATAACCATAAATTTAAATTTGCAATAAAAGGAAATTTATCTACGTTATACCTTTCGTATGACGTGTAGCGGGAACGACATCAACCGGAACGATCCTCGCTAGAATCGTCTCTATCCGTATCCACGCCGAGTTCCTCGGGATGACTTCGCTAAGCCACGAGCTTCGTCTTCGTACGGGTTACTAGCCTCGTGTTGAAGACGACGTGATCGAGAGATGATCACGATCCGAATCCAAATTCGGATCCTAATACGAGTTCTCAAAACTCGCTTCTCCGGAGAGGTATTCGTCAACCAATTGACGAATTCTTCGTCCTCCACCTCAGAGGATTACCGGAGATCGAATCCCCGGTAAGTTATCCGCTGTCGGAGCTCTAACCGTCGTCCAAACGACGCTCCGACGAGAGTAGAAGAAGCTGTCCAGAAAACTGGACAGCTTGGTGGAGGAGTAGGCGCCGGCCAAAACAAGGAAGCCAAGTGCTCACCTTGATGCCAAACCTAAGGAGGATCGCCGGAACTCTTCCGGCAGCAGCTCGACGCCGGCGAGGAGGAAGGAAGCAGCCTTCTGGACGCCAGTTGGAGGAGTTATGGGCTGGGCGGCAAGAGAAGTTGGCGCCAACTCAAAAGGGTAGATGAGGTGGGCGGCTAAACTAGGGTTGCCTCTTCATTAGGGCTTAACAAACCCTAAAGCCCTTTTTTTATAGAGAACTAATTCTCTTAATGGTTATTGGATCATAACCATTAGGCCCGTTAATCCGCTCCATTAAGATAAGTTAAAATAAACCAAACCATGATGGTTTATTTTAAGTTAAAACGAACCGAACCAACTTTTGGTTCATTCGTTTTAAAATAAACCAAACCCTTTGGTTTATTCTCCTCCATTGGATTAGAACCAAACCATTTTGGTTCGTCCATTATGTCTTCATAAGACACGGCCCATCCATGCTTCCATTGCGACTGAAACGATTTCATGCTCGCTTTATGTTTGGTCCAACCAAACCTAGTTTCTCTCGGTCTGAGAATCCCATTCTCAAGCTCGTTTTAAATCCTTTGGATTACGCTCGTTGTGCGTGTGACCAAATAGGTTCTCGGTTTATGTTGGTCTATAATTAACCATTAATTATAGAAGCGATCATGAGTGGCACCTAGTAGTACATCATGATCCCCAATTAACCGAAAAGATCAACGGTTGATCCGTAACTATTTCGAAACCCTTCAAGATGCTTCGAATGAATCGTGCCCCATTCCCTTCACTCATCTTATACCCACTTGGTTGGGACATGGTCTATTGTGTCATCCCCACTAGGTGACTCACGTCACACCTAGCCCAAGTATCATTTCCTCGTCCTCTGATTCTAGTTACTCCACATGTATCGAAGAGTACCTTACTCTAAACATGTAATGCTTTGGCCAAAGACTTTAGTAACAATCCGACGAGAGGCCATGGGTATACATCTCCTCGCAAGGAGTGGTGAATCCTTTATAGGCTATTCAAACACCTTCGATCACTTCGACTTATACCCAATCATCCCGGGTCCACATCTCCTTAGAGATGTTTGCTTAAGATGTCAAAGCATAAGTCTCCATGATCAAGATGACTTGAATACCGCAAGTTAAAGGAACATCGCACTTAAGCCACAGTAAGAACTTCATTGACATATCTATATATGCAGAGAACCATATGAAGTCTTACGGCTGGTCACTCCAATGAACTAGTTACCATAACTAGCATCCACGATTAACTCCGGACATCACTATGTCTCCAGCCAGTGAGAATCAGCTGCTTGGATACACCAAGGAGTATATCTCGTGCTAGTCTCGACAGAATTGATGGTGTCCAGATCCATCAATTCATCGACTAGGGATAATTCCGATACATCACAATTACACATGTAGAGATACTCACTAGTTGTGATCCAATCACAAATTCTCTCATGCTGTGAATCATATCGTGGACATTCAGTAAATGAGTTTAAGATCCAATCAAATACATGAAACATGTATACTCAAATAGTGAATCTTCATTTATCATATAAATGGTTCATACATAAGGCGATTGCCTTAGGACATCTCTCATATATTACTAACATTTTCTAGCGACTGCAGGGGCGTGCATAGATGTGAAGGCACACCAGATCTCCCTGGACGTAGATGGGGAGATCATCCTCTTCAGCCTTTCGCAGCACAGGGTTCCCTACCTCGACGGCTTCACATTTAGCAGAATGAAGTTGGAACCTCCAGATGAAGATCCCAAGATGAATGAATGGAGGTTCACTGAACCTCCAGAGCCGAGTTGATAGTGGAGTGCGGTCGAGCTAAATAACCTTAAACAAAGCGCTTCTTGGGAGGCAACCCAAGATTAGTTTTAGATTTCCCTTTTTGATTTCATTGCATGCATTTGTTTGATTTTAGTTTTGATTTCCATCCCATTTAGGGTTAGGACTAGAAAAGAACTTTGCTAAGCAAAAATAAAATCCATATTAACCTACACGGCGAAAGGTGTGAGAGAATTTGAGCTCTGACGCAAAACGGGGAGAGAAATGGGGGCACACGGCCTGGTCGTGTGTTTTCCCACGACCGTGCCTGACCGACCCGAGGCGCACACGGCCTGGCCATGTGTTTTCACACGATCGTGGCATACGAGGTTAAAAGGTGTGAGCCGTGTGTTTTCACCCCATTTGCATCGTGTGCTTCGAAAGCTCTTGCCCTAGCCGTGTGGTTTCGTCTTCCCCACTATCTAGAAGCACTTTGAACCTCTAAGGATGCCAAAAGAAGCAAGGATGAGGAGGACCAAGCATGTAGCACCTCGATCCGGTGCCTCGGAGCGACGAACAAGGAGAGCCGACACCCCTCAAGCTCCGGAGGAGGCGCCCTACCCACTCTTCTTTTTCACAACAATGAACATAGAGATAGATATAATATGCTCTCTACTCATAAACTCACTGCTACTAGGTACTTAGATGAAGATTTGCTAGAATCTTTAGGATTGTTGGGTGATATGCAAACCCTATTTGCAAAAATGGGGTGGAAAGAGATAATGGGAATAAGACACCTAACCTACCCTAGGATAGTTCTAGAATTTTTGAGTTCCTTAGAGGCATAAGTTTTAACGGGTAGAGAAAGCGAGGAAGGTAGGATAACTTTTAGGCTTTTTAACATAGAGCATGAGTGGACCCTTCACAAATGGAACTCATGCTTTGGCTTGCCTAGTGAGGGAGAGAGAAGAACCCCTATTGGGTTCAACTCTCGGGTATGTTGGACCGAGTTGATAGGAGAGCATGCTTATGACCCTTCTAGGGCCAAAGCATCGCGCCTCCAAAACACTGTCTTTCGATACCTCCAACGCATCATGGCCAGTACCATATTTGGTCGTGGGGAGAGTGACGATGTAGTTGGAGCTAGCGAGCTACTTTGCCTCTGGGACATGCTACAAGAAAGGAGTAGCATCGATGTTGGGTCCCACTTCATCAAACACTTAGTGAAGATGGGCAAAGCTGTTAGTAATATATAAGAGATGTCCTAAGGCAATCGCCTTATGTTTGAACCATTTATATGATAAATGAAGATTCACTATTTGAGTATACATGTTTTCATGTATTTGATTAGATCTTAAACTCATTTACTGAATGTCCACGATACGATTCACAGCATGAGAGAATTTGTGATTGGATCAAAACTAGTGAGTATCTCTACATGTGTAATTGTGATGTATCGGAATTATCCCTAGTCGATGAATTGATGGATTTGGACACCATCAATTCTGTCGAGACTAGCACAAAGTATACTCCTTGGTGTATCCAAGCAGCTGATTCTCACTGGCTGGAGACATTGTGATGTCCAGAGTTAATCGTGGATGCTAGTTATGGTAACTAGTTCATTGGAGTGACCAGCCGTAAGACTTCATATGGTTCTCTGCATATATAGATATGTCAATGAAGTTCTTACTGTAGCTTAAGTGTGATGTTCCTTTGACTTGCGGTATTCAAGTCATCTTGATCACGAAGACTTATGCTTTGACATCTTAAGCAAGCATCTCTGAGGAGATGTGGACCCGGGATGATTGGGTATAAGTTGAAGTGATCGAAGGTGTTTGAATAGCCTATAAAGGATTCACCACTCCTTGTGAGGAGATGTATATCCATGGCCTCTCGTCGGATTGTAACTAAAGTCTTTGGCCAAAGCATTACATGTTTAGAGTAAGATACTCTTCGATACATGTGCAGTAACTAGAATCCGTAGGACGAGGAAATGATACTTGGGCTAGGTGTGACGTAGTAAACCTAGTGGGGACTGACACTATAGACCATATCCTAAACCAAGTGGGTATAAGATGAGTGAAGGGAATGGGGCACGATTCATTCGAGCTGCTGAAAGGTTTCAGAAATAGTTCTGGATCAACCGTTGATCTTTTCGGTTAATTGAGGATCATGATGTACTACTAGGTGCCACTCATGATCGTTCTATAATTAATGGTTAATTATAGATGGCCAACATAAACCGAGAACCTATTTGGTCACACGCACAATGAGCGTAATCCGAAGGATTTAAAATGAGCTTGAGAATGAGATTCTCAGACTGAGAGAAACTAAGTTTTGTTGGACCAAACATGGAGCGAGCATGAAATTGTTTCAGTCGCAATGGAAGCGTGGATGGGCCGTGTCTTATGAAGACATGATGGATGAACCAAATTGGTTTAGTTCTAATCCAATGGAGGAGAATAAACCAAAGGGGTTTGGTTTGTTTTAAACGAATGAACCAAAGTTGGTTCGGTTCGTTTTAACTTAAAATAGACCAACATGGTTTGGTTTATTTTAACTTAAATTATTGGAACGGGTTAACGAGCTTTTGGTTATGATCCGATAACCATTAAGAGAATTTGTTCTCTATAAAATAGGGCTTAAGGGTTTTGTTAAGCCCTAATCCTTGCAACCCTAAAGTTGCCGCCCTCCTCTCCTTGGTGTAGTCGGTGCCAACTTCTTGTCGCCGCCCACCGCCGCCCACCGCCGCCCAAGCCCCCTTGCCGGCATCCATCAACTGCCGTCCTCCCCTCTTGCCGGCGTCGAGCTGCTGCCGGAGGAGCTCCGGTGATCTTCTTTGGGTCCGGCGACAAGGTGAGCATCAAGCTTCCTTATTTGGCCGGCTCCTATTCCTCCACCAAAGCTGTCCAGTTTTCTGGACAGCTTGTTTACTTTGTGTCGGAGCATCGTTTGGAAGACGTTTGGAGCTTCGACAGTGTCTTCCTTGCCGGGGATTCGATCTCCGGTAATCCTCATATGTGGAGGACGAAGGATTCGTCAAACGGTTGACGAATACCTCTACGGAGAAGCGAGTTTTTGAGGACTCATTTTGGATCCGAATTTTGATTCGGATCATGATCTTCTCTCGATCACATCGTCTTCAACACGAGGCTAGTAACTCATACGAAGATGAGGCTCGTGACTTTGTGAAGTCATCCCGAAGATACTCGGCGTGGATATGGATAGAGACGATTCTAGCGAGGATCATTCTGGTTGATGCCTTTCCCGCTACACGTGATACGTCAGGTATACATAGTATAAATTTCCTTTTATTGCAAAATTTGAATTTACGGTTATGTCTACACATGTTCTACTATACATGCGTGTGGTGTGTGTTGTAATAAATTAGATTTATTATTTTATTCCTTTCGCTGTGCACATGTTTACGAAATATGTTCGAACACACACTCGCCGCGGTGCCGGAAACCCAACAGTGGTATTAGAGCCCAGGTTGTGTTTCGACATAATCGTAAAATTGTTTTGCGATAGTCATAATGGTATTTATGGAAATTTTCTACTTTTATAAAGTTAGAAGTATTTATGGAAATTTTTAATTTTGGAAAGTCTAGAAGTATTTATGGATATCTTCTACTTTTGGAAAGTTGAAAGTATTTATGGAAATTGATATTTTCCATAAATAAAATATTTGATTAGATTTGAAAATTTATTTCCTAATTTAATCATGATTTGATTTGTGAAATCAAATCTTAAAATATTTTATTTCCATAAGTAGTTTTGATGATTTAGGAAATTTGTTTCTTAAATTGACTTTCCTTAATCGACATTTTCCACAAATAAAAAATGTGATTAGATTTGGAAATTTGTTTCCTAATTTAATCATGATTTGATTTGGAGAATCAAATCTCAATATATTTTATTTCCATAAATAGTTATGACATATAAGGAAATTTTGTACATGTCATAATTGTATGTCATGTAATTGCATTAGATGCATATCATTATGCCATGCGTGTCGTGATATGTAGATGTATGTCATGCCATGTAGATAATAGTTATTTGCATGCAAAGAGGATGAGACATAAAAATCCTTACTCAATATTAAAGCCTACACCTTCCATTAATATGGTTAGAACTAGAGTTTCGTTTCTTGTTTGGGTTGTTGGACTCTCTCCAAGCCCAGCTCGAACCCGAACATGTTCAAACCATGGAATAGTTTAACACTAATATGGTAAGAGTCAGAGGTCAATCGTTATCTTTGGTTGTTGGACTCTCTCCAAGCCGGGCTAATTGGTTGAATGCGCTCTAACCATATTAAAACTATTTCTCGATTAATGGGTTAGCTTTAACCTGGAGCATCGGCTTGTTGGACTCTCTCCAAGGTCGATGTGAAGGGAGGTGAAGTTGGGTGCTATGCATATGATGCATACTTATTAATGTATTAACAACCCGATGTATGTGTGAACATTCAATTAGTCGATAGCACATTGTGATAGTTGCATATACGTGATATGCAATCGGTATATTTGATACCTACCATCGTAGTTATGAATGACTTGTTGGACTCTCTCCAAGGTTGTTCATATCTATGTTGGATATCAGCCCATTCGGAGATGGACCTACGATCTCCCGAAGTGATTTTGGGGTTTTTGAAATTCGAAAAATGAATGGGATTTATGAATGTATATTGATGCATTTTAAATCATCTTTCTCATATATGCTCGTTTTGTATTTCTAAGTTAATCTATTGATCATGATGTCTTTGAATTTGCGTTCCATTTTGGATTCGAATAAATTGACTGGGCCGAACTTCTTGGACTGGCTTAGAAACTTGAGAATTATTCTCAAGGTTGAAAATCTTGCAAATGTCCTCGAAGCGCCTCTTCCCCCCTGTCCTAGTGACAATGCAACTCTGGACCAATTGTTGGCCTATCAGAAACATGTGATTGATTCTGAAATGACGAGTTGCATCATGCTAGCCACGATGGTACCTGAGCTGCGGAAGCAGCATGAGCATATGGATGCTCATACCATACTCTTTCATCTTTATGAGTTGGTTGATGAGCAAGTGAGATTCGAAATGTTCAAAGTCTCCAAGCTCCTCTTCACCTCTGAGATGCAAGAAGGTTCATCTGTGGTACTGCTCAACATGCTGAAGACTGTGGAGTCTTCTATGAAGCATGAGCAAGGGACGGTGCTGTAAGTTGATTCCTCGAAGAAAGGTTCTAAGAGGAAGTCAAAGAAATAGCAGAAGGGGGAAGAAAAAGGTTAAAAAGGCATAACCAACTCAAAAGGGCACTTGCCATCATTATGGCAAGGAGGGCCATTGGCGAAGAAATTGCAAGATTTATCTTGAGTTCGTGAAGAAGAATAAGGCATCGGATGCCCCATCTTCTTCAGATATCTTCGTTATTGATTGTCATTCTATTTCCTCAAACACTTGGGTATTGGATACTGGGTGTGGCTTACATATATGTAATGATATATGGGCTAAGGAATAGAAGAAGACTCGTCAAGGGAGAGTCAAATTTATGTGTTGGGAATGGAGCAAAGGTTGATGCACTCGCTATCGAAATGTATTTGTTGAAACTCCCTGCAGGACTTGTCTTAGAACTGGACAATTGCTTTTATGTTCCTTCGTTGATAAAGAACATCATTTCTATTTCTTGTTTAAATAGAAATGGGTACCATTTGAATTTTAGTAACAATTGTTGTTACATAACTTTGAATGACGTACTTTATGGAACTGGAACTTTGAGCAATGGTATTTATACGTTGGACGTATCCAGTGACATTTTCAATATCGAAGCGAGCAACAAGCGTGCTCGAAAGGATAATCAATTAGACTCCTACGTGTGACATTGTCGTCTTGGTCATACAAGCAAGGAACGCATGTCCGAATTACACCGATGTGGAATTCTGGAATCGTTTGAATTGGATTCATACGATACATGCAAATCATGCTTAAAAGGCAAGATGACTAAGTTACCTTTTATAGGAAAAGGTGAACGAGTGGGAGAGTTGCTAGGTCTAATACATATTGATGTATGTGGACCTATGTCAACTCAAGCTTTAAGAGGCTATAACTACTTCATTACCTTCACCGATGATCACTCACGGTTTGGGTATGTGTTATTGAAGAAACACAAGTCTGAAGCCTTTGAAAAGTTCAAAGAATTCAAAAATGAAGTAGAGAAACAACATGACAAGAGTATTAAAATACTTCGATCGGATCGAGGTGGTGAATACTTAAGTCAAGAGTTTCTTGATTATCTAAGAGACAATGGTATATTGTCTCAATGGAATCCGCCATATACACCACAGAATAATGGTGTATCTGAGAGGCGTAACCGGACCTTATTGGATATGGTCAGGTCAATGATAAATCATGCGAATCTTCCCAAGTCCTTTTGGGGCTATGCACTTCAAACAACTGTTTACTTGTTAAACAGAATGCCAACCAAGGTAGTCTCTACTACTCCATGTGAGATATGGAATAGTAAGAAACCTCATGTATCTTACTTGAAGATATGGGGTTGTCCTGCTTATGTGAAGTGGACTGTATCAGACAAATTGGATGCTAAGTCTAATAAATGTCTATTTATTGGATACCCTAAGGAAACAAGGGGTTACCAATTCTATCATCCTGTGGAACAAAAGGTGTTTGTTTCAAGGCATGCTGTGTTTCTAGAGAAAGAGTTTCTCTTGCAAGAAAATAGTGGGAGTGTCGTCGAGCTTGAGGAGGCTTGAGAGAATCAAATAGGCATTGATGAGATACCTGGTGAAGCACAACAACCGATAACTCATAGTGATGAGCAATCGGCTGGACCTATTGAAACACCACATCTTCGTAGATCTGGTAGAACACACAATATTCTTGAGAGATATGTATTTCTCGTAAGTGAATCGAACGACGTGTTACTCATTGATGATGAGGAGCCTACCAGTTATGAAGAAGTTCTGACAAGTTCAGAAAGGGATAAGTGGCTTGAAGCCATGAAGTCGGAAATGGATTCCATGTATGAAAACCAAGTTTGGAACTTGGTTGTTCCACCTGAAGGCATAAAGCCTATAGGGTGAAAGTGGGTTTTCAAGAAGAAAACCGACATGGATGGTAATGTGATTACCTATAAGGCTAGATTGGTGGCGAAAGGATATCATCAAAAGCAAGGTGTTGATTATGACGAAACCTATTCACCTGTAGCTATGCTTAAATCCATTCGGATGCTCCTGGCCATAGCGGCTCATTATGATTATGAGATATGGAAAATGGATGTGAAAATAGCTTTCCTTAATGGAAACATGCTCGAGGATGTGTATATGATACAGCCTGAGGGTTTCACATCGGTTGATAAAACCAAGGTATGCAAATTGCGACGGTCCATATATGTATTGAAGCAAGCATCCAGGAGCTAGAATATCCATTTTGATGAGACAATCAAAAGGTTTGATTTCTCACAAAATCCAGATGAACCTTGTGTGTACAAGAAGGTTAGTGGGAGTGCAGTCGTGTTCCTAGTATTGTATGTCGATGACATATTACTTATAGGAAATGATGTTTCAGTCTTACAATCAGTTAAGATTTGGTTGTCCAAGACATTCTCCATGAAAGACCTGGGAGAAGCAACCTACATCCTCAGGATTAAGATCTATAGAGATAGATCGAAACGGTTGCTTGGTCTTTCGCAGTCTACATATATAGACCGAGTGCTAAAGAGGTTTAGCATGTCGGAATCCAAGAAAGGTTTCCTACCCATCAGGCATGGGATATACCTTTCAAAGTCTATGTGTCCGCGCACAGAAGATGAGAGGATTTGCATGAGTAAGATTCCCTATGCATCCGCAATAGGATCTATCATGTATGCTATGTTATGTATGAGGCCCGATGTATCGTATGCTCTGAGTGTCACGAGCAGATACTAGTCTGATCCAAGAATGGATCATTGGGCGACTGTTAAGACGATCCTTAGGTACTTAAGAAGAACTAAGGATGGGTTCCTAATATATGGAGAAGGGTACATGGTGATACGTGGGCATACGAATACCAGCTTCCAGACGGACAAGGATGATTCCAAGTCTCAGTCTGGGTACATGTTCACCTTGAATGGGGGCGCAGTGAGTTGGAAAAGTTCCAAACAAGACACTATAGCAGATTCTGCCACTAAGGCAGAATACATTGCAGCTTCAGAAGTAGCGAAGGAAGCGGTTTGGATCAAGAAGTTCATCTTTGAACTTGATGTGGTCTCATCAATGATCCAAACATGTGCTTCGCCGCTATCATCTGATCAGAGAGATCATTAGTAGGAAGGAAATACAAATCGAGAAAATTCCTACTGAAAAGAACTTAGCGGATCCTTTGACTAAGGCATTACCTCAAAGTAAGTTTGAGGGTCATGTTAGAGCTTATGGTATTGGATACCGTAGCGATTGACATTAGGCCAAGTGGGAGTTTGTTAGTAATATATGAGAGATGTCCTAAGGCAATCGCCTTATGTTTGAACCATTTATATGATAAATGAAGATTCACTATTTGAGTATATATGTTTTCATGTATTTGATTAGATCTTAAACTCATTTACTGAATATCCACGATACGATTCACAGCATGAGAGAATTTGTGATAGGATCACAACTAGTGAGTATCTCTACATGTGTAATTGTGATGTATCGGAATTATCCCTAGTCGATGAATTGATGGATTTGGACACCATCAATTCTGTCGAGACTAGCATGAGGTATACTCCTTGGTGTATCCAAGCAGCTGATTCTCACTGGCTGGAGACATTGTGATGTCCGGAGTTAATCATGGATGCTAGTTATGGTTAATCATATGGTTCTCTGCATATATAGATATGTCAATGAAGTTCTTACTGTAGCTTAAGTGTGATGTTCCTTTGACTTGCGGTATTCAAGTCATCTTGATCATGAAGACTTATGCTTTGACATCTTAAGCAAGCATCTCTGAGGAGATGTGGACCCGGGATGATTGGGTATAAGTCGAAGTGATCGAAGGTGTTTGAATAGCCTATAAAGGATTCACCACTCCTTGCGAGGAGATGTATACCCATGGCCTCTCGTCGGATTGTAACTAAAGTCTTTGGCCAAAGCATTACATATTTAGAGTAAGGTACTCTTCGATACATGTGCAGTAACTAGAATCCGTAGGACGAGGAAATGATACTTGGGCTAGGTGTGACGTAGTCAACCTAGTGGGGACTGACACTATAGACCATGTCCTAAACCAAGTGGGTATAAGATGAGTGAAGGGAATAGGGCACGATTCATTCGAGCTGCTGAAAGGTTTCAGAAATAGTTCTGGATCAACCGTTGATCTTTTCGGTTAATTGGAGATCATGATGTACTACTAGGTACCACTCATGATCGTTCTATAATCAATGGTTAATTATAGATGGCCAACATAAACCGAGAACCTATTTGGTCACACGCACAATGAGCGTAATCCGAAGGATTTAAAACGAGCTTGAGAATGAGATTCTCAGACTGAGAGAAACTAGGTTTGGTTGGACCAAACATGGAGCGAGCATGAAATCGTTTCAGTCGCAATGGAAGCGTGGATGGGCCGTGTCTTATAAAGACATGATGGATGAACCAAATTGGCTTGGTTCTAATCCAATGGAGGAGAATAAACCAAAGGGGTTTGGTTTGTTTTAAACGAATGAACCAAAGTTGGTTCGGTTCGTTTTAACTTAAAATAGACCAACATGGTTTGGTTTATTTTAACTTAAATTAATGGAGCGGGTTAACGAGCTTTTGGTTATGATCCGATAACCATTAAGAGAATTTGTTCTCTATAAAATAGGACTTAAGGGTTTTGTTAAGCCCTAATCCTTGCAACCCTAAAGTTGTCACCCTCCTCTCCTTGGTGTAGTCGGCGCCAACTTCTTGCCGCCGCCCACCACCGCCCAAGCCCCCTTGCCGACGTCCAGCAGCTGCCGTCCTCCCCTCTTGTCGGCGTCGAGCTGCTGCTGGAGGAGCTCCAGTGATCTTCTTTGGGTCCGGCGACAAGGTGAGCATCAAGCTTCCTTATTTGGCCGGCTCCTATTCCTCCACCAAAGCTGTCCAGTTTTCTGGACAGCTTGTTTACTTCGTGTCACAACATCGTTTGGACGACGTTTGGAGCTCCGACAGTGGCTTCCTTGCCGGGGATTCGATCTCCGGTAATCCTCATATGTGGAGGACGAAGGATTCATCAAACGATTGACGAATACCTCTCCGGAGAAGTGAGTTTTTGAGGACTCGTTTTGGATCCGAATTTTGATTCGGATCGTGATCTTCTCTCGATCACATTGTCTTCAACATGAGGCTAGTAACTAGTACGAAGACGAGGCTCGTGACTTTGTGAAGTCATCCCAAAGATACTCGGCGTGGATACGGATAGAGACGATTCTAGTGAGGATCATTCCGGTTGATGTCTTTCCCGCTACACGTGATATGTCAGGTATACATAGTATAAATTTCCTTTTATTGCAAAATTTGAATTTACGGTTATGTCTACACATGTTGTACTATGCATGCGTGTGGTGTGTGTTGTAATAAATTAGATTTATTATTTTTATTTCTTCCGTTGTGCACATGTTTACGAAACATGTTCGAACACACACTTACCGCGGTGCCGGAAACCCAGCAAAAGCAGCACGAGGAGAGATTAATGTGGGAGGCCTACTTACCCACATTTGCCATAGGATGGGGTACCATTACACAACATTAGAGAGTTTAAAGGGGAGCCCTAGGATCGACCTAGGAGTGTGCATGGCCATGAAAATGATTGTGAGAGAAGGAGACTCCTTATGCTTTGTAAGGAAAAATCTTACGACCCTTAGGCTCCCTGACCCGGATCGTACCACCATCGCTATACGCACCAACTTGCGATTGGACCTGATAGTGGAGTCCCCTCCACATGAGGGACCATCCACATCAGTGCCCATCTCTCCACCTTTGTATCACTCTCCCTCTAGTCCACACATGCATAGGAGCCCACCTAGTCCATGCCGACATGAACCTGCACCTGCACCACCATCTTTTTCTACTATTGAGCAGGATGTAGGTACATTGGCCTATGATTTCTCGGAGTTTCGATCGCGCCTCAATGACATATACACTGAGCAACAGACGCAGAGGCAGCGATGGGAGGAGCAGAGCGCCTACTAGCAGGGGGAGTTCCAGGGATTCCGGGAGCACTTCCAGCGGACTGAGGAGTTCTACGATGAGGCCCGTATATACTTCCAGGAGGAGACTGCTCGTCGCCAGGATGAAGTCGTCTCCGTAGGGAGATGCGACAACACATGCATGCCCAGCAGGTACAGTGGGCTATGGAGGAGGAGCACCGGCGTACCGCATCCACCACGGCTCGGATCGACCACATATATATGGCATCGATTGAGTTCTCCCAGGATCCAGAGATGCTGAGGTTCCTAAACTTTCCACCTCGTCCACCATACTAGAGGTATATTTTCATTTAAGTCTGGGGGACCCCAAAGTTTATTTTATTTTGTTTCCTAGCAGTAGTTTCTTTTATGGTATTTTCACTTATTTATTCATGCATGGGTGGTTGAATTTCTTTCAGCACTTAATTTTTGTTATCTGTAAAGCTACCTCAGTAGTATTTTTGAAAGTTGCTTGCATGAGTTGTTCCCATAGGTAGCTTAACTTCATTTATCTTGTGGTATTTTATTTTATTCGCTCTATTGAATGTTCTAGACTTACACTGGTTAGCTTTATTTTTACACTTACACATGCCGAACGTTCTGAAAGGGAGAATCTAGTACATAACGAGTTATGATTCATCTCAGTAGTCTAGTACTTTGGAATCCATAGGTGACTCTAGGTTTAACATTTTAGTTACTGGAGATGCTCGGATTATGTAAGCCCATTTGGAAAAATCAAAATCCCAGTGAGAAGAAAAAGATGAAAAAGAGAAAAAGAACTGAAAAAGAAAAAAAAAAGGAGAAAAAAAAGGAAGAGAGAGAAGAGATTATGAGGGATAAAAAAAACAGTTATCATGGGTGGAAATAGTTAGGTGCCCCTTTGAGACCGAGTTAGGTTACTGGGGAAACACTTACCAATTTCTCTCAATACCGAGCATGCCTTTGAGACTTTATGCTAGACCTAGGGAACGACCCTCACTTTGGGCAGGTAAGTGCCTAAGAGCTGGAAACCTTAGGAAAGCTATGGGATGACAACTTAACTCACCATGGAACGGGCATCCCCTAAGAATGATTCGCCTAGCACTAGCACGAGGAGCTAACTTAGTGAATTTCTAGGACATATTTATTTTGCTTTGATTGTAAATACCACTTGATAATTTTAGTTAACATGCTAAGTATGGAACAAAATCTTTTTAATTTTCATGGCACTGAGGTTTGCTTGAGGACAAGCAAAGATTTAAGTCTGGGGGAAGTGATGTGAGCAAAACATATAGGGTTTTAGGAGTAGTTTTTGCTCACATCTTGTTACATTTTATGTTAGTTTCATGCATATGTTACTCTATTTTGCACGCATTTCCTATATTTTGGTTCGAAGGTCTGCTCGTTGTACTTTTGTGTGCAGGTTAATATTTCGGTGAAAAAGATGCGCTTTTGGAGCAAAAGGACATTTCGCAGATAGACGCAGAGTGGGACACGGCCAGGGCGTGTGGATTCACACGGTCGTGCCCAATGGGCGAGATCAGCACCCCAAGGCTGCACACGGCTTGGTCGTGTGGAAACACACAACCGTGTGGTGGCCCGCCAAATTTGCGCGACTAGGGCTTTTTCCGAATTTTACAGTGGTCTGAGGTGATGTCTATATAAGGATGGCTCCGCTCAAATCCTAGGGGGGAGGCACGACGGCTAGGACGGCACGCCGAAGCCCTAAAATGCTTCGGGAACTCACAACGGGGAGGAGGAACGCTGCCGAAGGTCCACGCCTTGCACTTCAATGCCGGAGAGAAAACCACGAAAGCATTGTAATCTTTTGTTCCTGCATTTTATTCCTTATGTATTCGAACATAAACATGCTTTGTGATTCTCCCTTCATATATATAGAGTAGTACTTTCGATTCTAGGATTAGGGAGTAGCTTGTGTGCACATTACAATATTGGTTCATGTTAAATTCTGCCTTTGAGTTTGATTTGACAATTGGTAGTTGTTTTTACTATATCTATGCGTGTTTGGTTTTCTATCTGCTGTGCTTAGGCGATATGAGGTGTGACAACCCTCATATCTAAGATTTAGGGGATTTTATACAAGGAACCTAAGGGTAAACCTGATCTCCTGTAACTGTGGGTAGAAGGGTGCGGTGGAATCTGAAACGGTTCACCGTAGGGATTGATTTGACATCCTCATACCGTCTATCCCATCCTTTTAGGCGGAGATAGCTCCCGGTAGATGCGGTGGCTCATCGGGAGAGTGTATGATGTCTCTTCCACAAAACCATAGATAAACGTCTAGACAACACCAATCGATAGCATTGTTTTGTTATACACAAGCGAAATCGAAGTCCTAGAATCACCTTTGAAGACCTCGGCACACTCCCTTCCTCCTCCATGTGACACCGTATAGAGTAAAGTCCACCAACAACCCTCACCAATCGAAACCTTTTAGAGTTTCGTCTGAATAATTACAACCACTGAATATATTGATATTCGAATCCCAGTCCCTGTGGGATCGATAATCTTTATTACTTGATGACATCCGTGCACTTACGGGCATTGAGTGCGAGCGCACACTTTGAGTCTTCAACGGTCTCCGTTGCAAGATTTGAGGTCGCGTTCGTGCGCATCAAAGGACGATAAGGGCCAGGAGCTACCTCGGCCTTGGAATGTTGTACACTTGAAATATTTTTATACCATGTAGAAAAGAGGTTGTTGAAAGAAGAAATTTGGCTTATTGCCCATGGATTTTGTATAACTCTCAACACATAATGTCGCAACTAATAAGCATAGGCAGAGGCGAGAAATAAATGTCATTGAAAAGTAGCTTCTCATTCACAAAGTCAAGGAGATTAAAAGCAATACCAAAGATAAACAGTCTACCGATACGATTATTCATAAGTGACAATAGTTTAACAATGACATAAAAGTTATAATCTAAAGTGATCGGGGGATAGCACCCGAAACCAGCTTCCTAGTGTAGAAAAAGTGCAGGTTGATTGGCTGGAGGTAATCCTTGATCAGCATACTGTTGAACTGCTTCATTAAATCCATCCTGATATGCGGCCTGCATTAAAGACAACAAACGCTCTTGTTGGTTCAGGTCATTCAGACGCCTATCCTGATGAAATCGGCCACAATACTCCTAGCGCTCTCGAAAAGCTTGACGAATTTGATAGTACTGCTGGGATACTTGAATAATGGCATCCGCTAGAGTGGATATGTCATCGAAGTGGGAAGTTTGATTTTGTTGCATGACCCTCAATAGTTCCATCATGTCTTGGCGCATGGATGCAGAAATCCCTTCCACCGCCTCAGTATGTGCCCTAGTACGGGCAATTTCACTGCTCAACTATTGAAGGGAAGTTTCTGGCCTACATATTCAAGTGTGAGCATGAGCTTTAGCTGTTATTAAAGATGAATTCTCCTATACCTCCTTGCTTAGTCGAATTTGAAGGGTGGATATTGTCTCTGCATCCTTCCGCTGTTGAGCTTGAAGGGTTGCTATCGTTTTTGAATCTTCTTGATGTTGCCACTGAAGCTCAGCTATTTGGTCCCTGTAGTCTGCCCTCTCCTGTGATATGGAATTTTCTCTGTCAATGGAAGCAAGGGCATTGTCATTTTTCTGCTGGGCACTTTGAAGAATGGATATGAGTTCGGCATCTTTTTGTCGTTGGTCCTGTAGAGCCGCTATGGCTTCAGCATCTCCCTGTCTCTGATGATGGGCTTTAGATAATTGGTTATGGCAGTGGGCTAATTCTAGTAGTAGGGAGTTCTCCCTATTTCTCGAGGCCATTTGATCCTCTGTTTGTTGTTGAGCCTGTTGCTAAAGTTGAGCTTGATATTGGGAGAAAGAGCGGTCTAGTTCTTGATAATTTACTAATGCCTACAGGCAGTAATGGAAAGAGAAATTATTATTGAGAGAAGGCAGGCAGAATTAACCGAAGAAGCTTACTAGATCTAAGACGTGGCATAGGCTTTCCATTCTCAGAACAAGCTCTTCTAAATTGAGGATTTGAGCATTCCGTTCAGAGGAGGAAGAAGGAGCAGAAGCTGCTAGGAGAATGGATTCACTCATGATGGGCCTGAGGGGTGGCGACTTGGGTGATTGTGCCAATGATCCTTGCAGGGAAAGGGCGATATTCGAGAGAATGGAGGGGGTCCCTGAGACAGCGAGAGATGTCGAAGGGGCCATAAAAAGAGTCATTGCTAGGGGGCTCATGGAAATAGGAGAAGAAAAGGGCGAGATAGGTGGTGATTGCAGAATGTCAGAGACCACTTGCTGGATGATAGCGGAGGGGGAATCTTCGGGAGAAGGAGAAGAAGGGAGAATAGGGGGTTAAGGGTATCCTCAAACATGGTCATAGTAAGAAGAGGTCAGACCACAGGAAGATCGATAGCTGAGGGGGGCACCACTGTTAATGATTCTTCATTAGTAGGAGGAAGGGTGTCGGAGTCAAGCTCTGTACCAGGTTGAGAAGAAAGACTTTCCAAGCCACAGGTCGAGGGGGAAGGTAATGGAGATGTGGACGGAATGTGTAAAGGCAAAGATGAAGGAGATATAGCTGAAGTGAGTCCAAATGCTGGGGGAAGCTCAGAAGAAGAAGACAAATCAAGGGAAGTGATATCCTCTTCTTGTAGCCGTTGGCGCGCAACTCCCCTCAATTTGACTTGGCTCTGTAAAAAAGGAGGAGGCAACCTATGACCACCCAAAATTGAAGGTGGAGAGATGGACGGGATAGGGTTTGGCGGTGGTAGTAAAGAGGAAGGAGAAGAGGATTGTAATGATGGAAGGGCTACGTTGGGCACAGATGAAACAACAGGAAATGGAGGTGTGGAGGAATGAGGAGAAGAAGTGGATGTTGAAGCGAGGATGGTGGATACAAAAGAAGATGAAATGGGGGTGGAAATGGCATAGTAGCAGTTAGTTGGTCTCTGCTCCGCCTAGGTCCCTGGCGGTATTCTGCCATCAGTTGTTGAAAGAGAGTGCATCTTGGATTTCAAGAAGGAAGAAGTATAAGGAAGTTGTTCACCAGGCGTAGGGAAATTAGTGATGGTGGAGAAAAGAGGAAGAGAGTTGAGAACTGGAAAGGGGGCGGAGGTGAAGAAGAGGGAAGGTAAAGAGTCTTATATAGGGTGCAGGGCATGTTTATGGTGCTAATTGGGCTTCAAAGCAGAGATGTGGGCCCTCAAGAGATAATGAATTATGAGTTGTCTTCTTTACGACCCGTTATCAGACGAAGCCTACATTCTCGTGCGATGGTGGAACAAAGAAGTAGAGCTTAAGGTAAATATACCTGTGAAGAGCGGCGGAGTAAAATATTTACTCCGACCTGATTGGGCAATGCCCTAGATTGGGTCATCACATATCTTACGACTCAGTGTTAACAGAAGCCATCATCCCCATGCAGTGGTGGAATGGAGGAGTAATGCTTAAGGTAAATACACCTGTGAAGAGCGGCAGAGTAAAATATTTATTCCGACTTGACGGGACAGCACCCTAGATCGAGTCGTCACATATCTTGCGGCTCAGTGTTAACCGAAGCCAATGTTGGAACGTCGGTGACCGGCTAGAGGGGGTGAATAGCCCTAATCGCGTGTACGGTGGAATTCGATTGTTCTTCACGTGCTCGTCTACAAATACTCGTTAATGCGTAGTGGAAATAATAATGATATGAATACAAAAGACAAGCACACAAATACACACGATGTATGTGGTTCGGAACCTTAAGGTTTCTACTCCACAGGTGAGCTCAACGAGCTCATGTTATACGCACGACACTAACAACAACTCCTTCTCGACAACACATCGGAGGTGGAGAAACCTCGTACAAGCAAATACAAATACAACAATGAAATACGTAAAAAAAACTTTACAACAATGGATTTGAGCTCTTACTTATTGCTTGCTTTGGTTTGGCTCTTGAAGGTCTGGATGAAGGTAGGAAACTTCGCTTCCCACTTCAACTTGGTCGCTTGTTCATGGCGATCCCTTCTATGTCCCCAGATAAAAAATTTATCCTTGACAAGAGGGATTACCCAAGCTACCGTTTCATCATCGTGCTATTCGATTAGAGTGGTCACTTAAACAAACTTGTTGTTCAAGCCACCAACCTCTATTCTACGAATAGCCGCGGAATAGATGATGTACGGATCGTCGGCTTTTGTGTTTATATTCGGGGTCCAAGTATATTTAACCATAAAACAAAGCATACAACATGTATATGATTGAAAAACAATTATAGACATGTTACAAAAGAAAATAGACAAGCATTATACCTCTCGATCTTCTATTGTATGTCCTTCCTTCTTTTGGACGTCGTGTGGACGACGATCTTCCAAAAGTCGAAGCTCCTAGATCACCAATCTTCCTTCCTTGCTCGCTCCGAACAAGAGAAAGTATAGAAACAAAACACTTCTCCTTCTTTCAACCAACCACCAAGCTCCAAGCTTGGTGCTTGCCGCCGGCCAAGAAGAAGAACCAAGAGAAGTGAACGCCGGCCAAAGTCTAAGGGAAGAGACCCTAGACTTTTTTCCACCGGCCAAGGAGAAGAAAGAGTCTTGTTTGGACGCCGGCCAAGGTCTAGAGAAGGAGGAGGGGCACCGACAACTCTTAAGGAAGAAGAACTCTTTCCTTATTTGTGGCCGCCCAAGCTCTTCTCCAAAAAAACCCTAGCCTCTTTTGTTTCTTGCCGCCCAAGCCTTAAGAAACAAAACCCTAACCTTTCTCTCTTAATTTCCATGCCTAAGCCTTAAGACCCCTTTTATAGAGTTAGGCTTAAGTCTCCTTTTAATCTCAACCGTCGGTTCTAGGGATTTAATCTCAATCGTCGGATCTAGAGATTTAATCTCAACCGTCGGATCTAGAGATTTAATCTCTACCGTCGGATCTAGAGTTTTATTTTCAACCATTGGATCTAGGCTTCATGAGGTTTTAATAGGCTACAATAGGAACCATGAGGAGGAGTTGGATCTTGGCCACCCAATGGATCAAGCCCACATAAAGTCCGATCCATTAATGATAATCCAATCCACTAGAGGATTATCATTGATCTACCTCACCAACCCCCATAAGTTAATATGGGCTTCATATATTATTTGTATATTTTTCTCCTCGTGTTTAAGATCTCGAATGTCCGTCGATTAATTAATTTACTGATAATTAATTTATCGACATCTAACTCCATGAGTAGTACCACTCAACCTTATCATCATGCCAAACCAAGTCCACCTGCAGGGTTTACATGATGAACCTTATGAGCTCCTCAAGGGGGCATCATCATCCTAATATATAGGACACGGTTTCATCCTATAATCAACGGCACACCATATAAGTAATATCATTTCCCAACTTACCGAGCTTATCGATTTAATCTATAAATCTCGCCCATTAGTAAATCAAAGAAATGAATACTAAGTATATGTGCCCGTTATTATATCAGGATTAAGAGCATCTACAATATAATATATGAGGTCTGATTCGATTATGTAGTCAGCAATAAATCGAATCACCTCTAAGTCGGTCCTGCTCAATACACACAAAGTACACTAGTGTGATTCTATGGTCAAGATAAACCAATACCAAATCACACTACAACCATACCAATGGTTTGTCCAAAGTCATCTCGGTTGTGAGCCTTTACTTATACTCTACAAGGAGCTGATAACATGATCTACTGTGTGACACTACACACCATGTTATCTACAATGTAATGTATGAGACAATATGCATAACCATAAATATGCAAACAATGATCATGTGATTCTTATTTCAAAATAAAGATGTTCATACAAAAGATAGACTTTTCAGTATACATCACAACACTAGAATGCAACAGCAATTCCCCTCCAAAATCTCCCCAAAAACACTTATTGAAATCCTCCCCAAGCTCCTCCTTTTATGCTTGTCCCGGGTTGATTTTGCGTCGATCAGTCGACTGCTCCTGTAGTCGTTGTCTCACAATGGCCAAATCCACGTTGGCAAAAACCCAACGGATAATCATCAGTCGACTGGTAACCCCATCAATCAAGTGCTCGGCGCAATCACTCACCTGGAAAGTGTTCTATGCCCGAATTCGCCCCGATTAGTCAACTGATGGCGTCGACAATCGACTGCCCTCCCTCGACAGTCGACTGTTTGGCCAGAACTTGGTCAGTTAAATACCGATCGAGACCATTCGACCTAGAGCAGTTGACTGGTACCTATACCAGTCGACTGATGTCGAGTAAAACCTCAAACACCAAGCGCACGACATCGCAATGTCATCCTTCGCGTCTCTTGCCCTCGAAGTATGCTTCCCTTGGGCCTCACTCCATTCGCTCCCCGTCCGACGGTCCCTCGGATGCACCAAGCACACAGCTTCGTAATGTCATCCTTCACCGACTCAAGGACCTCGAGCCTAGTGAACTTGCCAAGCCCCATGCTTGGACTTTCACCGCCAAGGCTACACACTCGGACTTACATGGCCAACCCATGTTGGACTTCCCATGACAATCCCATGTCATGCATTTTGTCTAACATCAAAATATAGTTCAAGTCAAACTCAAGTCCTGGGCCGACTGAACCAACTGTAGGATATTTGAGGTCGCTAGAGGGAGGGTGAATAGTGTGTGACCGTACGATGATGGAATTCGTTCGCGTTGCATGTCTACAATCTTGTTAGTACGCAGCGGAATAAACAATAACAAATACAAACACAAGACACAATCACAACACGCACGATATAACGTGGTTCGGAACCGAAACGGTTCCTACTCCACGGATTGGGTTCATACGAACCCTAGCGATGCCACAAAAACCACTAAGCAATAAAACTCCTTCTCGACAACAAGTCAGAGGCGGAGAAACCTTAACAATGAATTACAACAAGTAATACAAAGTAAACAAGCAAATACAAGTGAAAATGTAAAGAACACTTTACAAACTAGGGTTTTGAGCGCTTGCTTGTCGGTTACTTGGATGAGCTTGAAGGACCCTGAAATGCACCTGCAAATTGCCTTCAAATCGCCTCACCAAAGCTCTCAAAGAACTGATGATGAAATCCTCCATGAGCTCCCCTTTTTATCTTGCGTCGGGCTAGATTTCCGCCTGGCAGTCGACTGCCATAAGTCCCCAGTCGATTGCCAACACTGTAGCTGTGAGACAACGACTCAATCCATGTTGGAAAAGTTCCAACGAGACTCTTGGCAATCGACTGCCAACATTGGCAGTCGACTGCCAACTCCCGTAGTCGACTGCCCAGTCGGCTACGGAGCATTCTGTGCTCGCAACTCAAGCGATGCATCGCCATCGACATCGATCGACATCGATCATTGCTCGATCGATCATTGCCGAGCAATTTTAGCTCTTAAGCGGCGGTCGCTAAAAATGAGGTTTTAACCCAAGTATGATTCCCCCATACTTGCTAGACCACCCTTAGCCTAGACCTAAGCCTTCTAGTCACCTCCATCAGCCTTACGTCTCTCGGATCCCTCCAAGTCATCCATGACTTGTTCATCCATCGCGCTAACCTTCAGGTGCTTCCATCGGCTATGTCATGCTAACGGTGTATACACCGCCAAGGCACATTGGACTTACTCCGCTTGGACTTTACGCCGCCAATATCAAATCCCTTGGACTTCTCAAATGCCAAGACTCAAGCTTGGAATTTCCCTTGCCAACCCATGTTGGACTTTCCATGCCAAGACCCATGCTTGGACTTTCCCTTGCCAACCCATGTTGGACTTTCCATGCCAAGCCCCATGCTTGGACTTTCCCATAATCACATGGTCAATCCCTAGTCAACCATCAAAGACTCCCTCGAGTCAAACTCGAGTCTGGTCAATTATAACCTGGGTCGATTGTATAAATAATCTTCCCAAAACATTAACCGACATCAATGTCAAACATCAATGTCAAACATACTATGTCAAACATCAAAACATCACTCGAATCAAACTCGAGTCTGGTCAATCGTGACCTGGGGCGATTGCACCAACAATCTCCCCCTTTTTGATGTTTGACAAAACAAACCTTGAGTTAGGCCCCTAACTCAAATTTCCTTACCAATTATCCCAAATTGGTAATCCCAAACATTCTCCAAAACTTCTCCCCCTTTTTGACTAACATCAAAAAGGTTATCTCTCCAAGGAGGTCAATGTCTCATGTCCCAATGAGATCTTACAATCTCCCCCTTGATCCAAAAATACCTAGGATGCCTACCATTTTCCTAGTGATAAGTCTCATATCACTCAAGAGAGGCAATCCTATACTTTCTCCCAATTTCCAAATTGGGTTTCTCAATATCCCATCAATTTTCCCAATTGATGATACTTTCCCAATAACTTCTCCCCCTTCAAGAAGAGAAACACATCCATCATCCCAAGATGGATAACTCTCCCTAAAGGCTTGCTCCCCCTTGACCATTGCACCAACAATGTCCTTGGGAAGTCCCTAAGCCAATAGAAACTCTAAACCATTAAAATTAAGGCTCAAAGTTCAAACATGAACTCTCCCCACCTTAAATTTGATACATTACCCTAACACCTCTCGTAATCCATATCCAATGGATTTTCACCCTCTCTAATTCTTCCCAAAGCATATCCTAGGGTTAGGAGTGATTAAGAACCTTTACCATAGCTGAACACGGGCTAAACAACCTTGTTTTTCTCGAAATCAGCTTGGTAGTCGACTTACTACAGAATCAATCGATCACATCACTACATCACCGACCAACCAAGAGCGATCGATAATCAAATTCGAATTCCAACTATCAGAAATGAATTTTGAAAAGTCATAAGTAATTCTACGTATATCGAAAAATCATGAAATTTGATACATATATTACTTATAGTCAATACAATGGGTGAAAAATATTTGAAAATTATTTTACCCATAAAATATCAAAATTGATACAAAAATCAAAAGTAAAGAAAAACTTCAAAGTTTTAGCTCACTTTGTATCAATCTCATCAATGGTGATTTCTATCAAAAGATAGGCTTCACCAAGTTTTCTAAAAGAATTTTAAAATATTTTTGAAAATCTATATTGGATCATATCCCTTGGGCTCTATGTACATGACTTGTACACAAGCTTTCCCAAAGATCCACCATTGAAATTAGATGAGTTTTAGTTCATCTAGATGCAAAAACTACGCACCTTGAAATCAACTCATATCCTAGCATCTCACATGTATCTAGGGTGTATAAAATACACATACATGTCAATGTAATGTGAGATGTGGGTTTTGTTCTCCCTAAACTAGGGTTTCATGCATTTTTCTAAGGCAACTCTACTTGATTCCCTTATAAATGGGACTCCAAGTCATGCCATTGTCCTTAAATCAATTTTAATCAATTAAATGCATGAAATGATCATGGCATAATAATAGCAAAAATAAATCATGGCCAATGATCATGATGTCATGGCATATGATATAAAAATAAAGCACATGACATTTATCCTAACCCTTAGCATGATCATGACATATAAAAGATTAAAGATAAGTATGATGTCATGACATGACATATGGCAAATCAAGGCATGACAAATAAAAAGTATAGGTATAATAATACTTAAATTATAATATTAATTGCCTTTTGAGATAATTAAGTATATTTTTGTCATATTCCTATTGATCTCCCAAGTGTGCCAAAAACCCACAATGACACACTATGACTCTAAACCCTAAGTTGTGCCAATTTGATTGATTTATCAAACTTCATAATTAATATTGGCACATCCTAAAAACCTTTAGGATTTATAATCAAATCTATTTCCAAGATATCCATAACCTTGAAAATGACCTAAAATGTCAACTTTGCTATGGTTGAGTTAACTACCCATCCAATCAAGGTTGACACGACCTAACCCATCTAGCGTGAGTCAATCACGCCCTTAGGAACCCAAAATCTATTTGAGCTCATTGGGTTAATTAGGTATTCCTTAGGGATGACCTCCCTAGATACCTTCCTAATGACCCTCCTAGGCTTGGTAGCCTTGGTCATTTTGGTCTTACCTAGGTTGACTCTAGGGTTAACTCCCCTTGCAACCTTCTTAGTGGCTTCCCTAGGTTTCCTTGAAACCCTAGCCACTAGGCACACACCTTGGTCAACTCTAGGGATGACTTTTCTATTGACCTTGGTCTTCCTAGACCTAGTTTGTGTTCCATAATCAAATGGAACACTATGATAAGCCACCTTAGGCTTAGGTTTGTGACCCAAACCTTGCTTGCCCTTGGTTGACTTTTGACTCTTAGGTCCTAGGTGTTGACTTTGAATTTTAGACCCTTGACTTAGACCACTAGACCCTTGAACTTGATTTTGTATATTCCTAAGGGTCTTTTCTAGTTTTTCAAGCCTTGACCTCAAGACTTGGTTTTCCAACTCTAATTTCCCAATTTTTGATTTCTCATTTGGTCCTTGGGCATTACCATTTCCTCTAGGCATATGCCTAGTCCATTTAGGATTAAGACCTAAGTGTTCTCCTATTTTCTTGATAGATTCCCTAGGTAAAATATTTTTAGGGACATTAGTCCCAAATTTCTCCTTAGTTTCAAAATGGACACTCTTAGCTCCTAAACAATAATATTTATTGTTCCTAGCATGCTTTTCATGATGAATTGCAAGAGAATTAAAAGCATGCTTTTTAACATTAAACCTAGAAGAATGAGCATTATTGAAATGATATACCTTAGGGTTTGCCTTAGTAGCTCCCCCTGCTTGTGATGCTCCTTCTTGGGTCTTTTTGCTCCCCCTAGGACATTGATTCCTATAATGTCCTTTTGAATTGCACTTGAAGCATATGATGTGTTTCTTGCCTTTAGGTGTTGGGGAACCGACATCCTTGACTTTTGGTGCCGGTGGAGCTTTCCTAATCTTCTTTGGGCACTTGCTTTTGTAGTGTCATGTTTCCCTACACTCAAAACATATTATATGCATTTATTATTAACACATATGCTTGATTTACCTTGGGTGGTTGTAGGTGCGGAATCGGATTTTGAGCTTCTTTATCTTGGACCGGATGTGAAGCTTCTTCTTGGGGTTGCTCGGTGTAGATGTTCTAATCCCCTCCCCCTCAATCCTAGAGGTTGAGGTTTCTTCTAATTCTATCTCTTCCACCACTTCTTCCTCCTCGGATGTCGAACACTCCTCGACCTCCGAATCCTCACTTTCTTGTGAGGATGAGCTCTCTTCCTCATCCTCCTCATCTTCTTGGATTGAGTGAGGCTCTTCATGGAATTTTTCCAATTTGTTCCATACCTCCTTGGCGTCTTTACAATCCCCTATCTTGATCAAAATATCATTATGGATTATATAAAGCAAAATACTCATTAACTTATTGTTGATGTTATAGTATATGAGTTGTACTTGACTCCAATTCTTCTTGATTTTTCTTCCTTCTTCGTCTTTTGGAGTGTCAAAACCTACTAAGACACTAATCCAATTATCAAAATCACACATTAGAAAATGCATCATTCTACCTTTCCAATACGCGAAATCTTCGCGGTCGAAAGAAGGCGGAACGTTGATGTCGTCACCCAATCTCTCCTTGAATTTCATCTTGTTCCTCTAGCGTCTTGACTCCGAGTTGTTAATCCGTAGAAGAGCCCCGGGCTCTGATACCAATTGTAGGAGATTTGAGGCCGCTAGAGGGGGGGTGAATAGCGTGTGACCGTACGATGATGGAATTCGTTCGCGTTGCTTGTCTACAATCTTGTTAGTACGCAGCGGAATAAACAATGACAAATACAAACACAAGACACAATCACAACACGCACGATATAACGTGGTTCGGAACCGAAACGGTTCCTACTCCACGGATTGGGTTCGTACGAACCCTAGCGATGCCACAAACACCACTAAGCAATAAAACTCCTTCTCGACAACAAGTCGGAGGTGGAGAAACCTCGTACAATGAATTACAACAAGTAATACAAAGTAAACAAGCAAATACAAGTGAAAATGTAAAGAACACTTTACAAACTAGGGTTTTAGTAGCTTGTCGGTTGCTTGGATGAGCTTGAAGGACCACTGAAATGCACACGCAAATTGCCTTCAAATCGCCTCACTAAAGCTCCCCGAAGCGATGATGAAATCCTCCACGAGCTCCCCTTTTTATCTTGCGTCGGGCTAGATTTCCGCCTGGCAGTCGACTGCCATAAGTCCCCAGTCGACTGCCAACACTGTAGCTGTGAGACAACGACTCAATCCACGTTGGACAAGTTCCAACGGGACTCTTGGCAGTCGACTGCCAACATTGGCGATCGCCGCTAACGCTCGTCGACGCCCGATCGGCTCCACGGAGCGTTACGCTCGCAACTCAAGCTGGCGATCGATCGCCATCCCTTAGCGATCGCGCCGACATCATCGATCATTGCTCAATGATCGATCGCCGAGCAATTTTAGCTCTTAAACAATAGTCGAACTCAAGTCGACTCACGGCAATAGAACCGGCCATAATGCCAGTCGACTGCCAACCTCAAAAATAAGGTTTTAACCCAAGTATGATTCCCCCATACTTGCTAGACCACCCTTAGCCTAGACCTAAGCCTTCTAGCCACCTCCATCAGCCTTACACCTCTTGGATCTCTCCAAGTCATCCATGACTTGTTCATCCATCGCGCTAGCCTTCAGGTACTTCCATCGGCTATGTCATGCTAACGGTGTATACACCGCCAAGGCACATTGGACTTATGCCACCAAGACTCCGCTTGGACTTTACGCCGCCAATATCAAATCCCTTGGACTTCTCAAATGCCAAGACTCAAGCTTGGACTTTCCCTTGCCAACCCATGTTGGACTTTCCATGCCAAGACCCATGCTTGGACTTTCCCTTGCCAACCCATGTTGGACTTTCCATGCCAAGCCCCATGCTTGGACTTTCCCATAATCACATGGTCAATCCTAGTCAACCATCAAAGACTCCTCGAGTCAAACTCGAAGTCCGTCAATTATAACTGGAGTCGATTGTATAAATAATCTTCCCAAAACATTAACCGACATCAATGTCAAACATCAATGTCAAACATACTATGTCAAACATCAAAACATCACTCGAATCAAACTCGAGTCTGGTCAATCGTGACCTGGGGCGATTGCACCAACAATCTCCCCCTTTTTGATGTTTGACAAAACAAACCTTGAGTTAAGCCCCTAACTCAAATTTCCTTACCAATTATCCCAAATTGGTAATCCCAAACATTCTCCAAAACTTCTCCCCCTTTTTGACTAACATCAAAAAGGTTATCTATCCAAGGAGGTCAATGTCTCATGTCCCAATGAGATCTTACAATCTCCCCCTTGATCCAAAAATACCTAGGATGCCTACCATTTTCCTAGTGATAAGTCTCATATCACTCAAGAGAGGCAATCCTATACTTTCTCCCAATTTCCAAATTGGGTTTGTCAATATCCCATCAATTTTCCCAATTGATGATACTTTCCCAATAACTTCTCCCCCTTCAAGAAGAGAAACACGTTCATCATCCCAAGATGGATAACTCTCCCTAAAGGCTTGCTCCCCCTTGACCATTGCACCAACAATATCCTTGGGAAGTCCCTAAGCCAATAGAAACTCTAAACCATTAAAATTAAGGCTCAAAGTTCAAACATGAACTCTCCCCACCTTAAATTTGATACATTACCCTAACACCTCTCGTAATCCATATCCAATGGATTTTCACCCTCTCTAATTCTTCCCAAAGCATATCCTAGGGTTAGGAGTGATTAAGAACCTTTACCATAGCTGAACACGGGCTAAACAACCTTGTTTTTCTCGAAATCAGCTTGGTAGTCGACTACTTACAGTAATCAATCGACTGCCACTCACATCAGTCGACTGCCAACCAAGGGCAGTCGACTGATAACTGAAATTCTCGAATTCCAACTATCAGAAATGAATTTTGAAAAGTCATAAGTAATTCTACGTATATCGAAAAATCATGAAATTTGATACATATATTACTTATAGTCAATACAATGGGTGAAAAATATTTGAAAATTATTTTACCCATAAAATATCAAAATTGATACAAAAATCAAAAGTAAAGAAAAACTTCAAAGTTTTAGCTCACTTTGTATCAATCTCATCAATGGTGATTTCTATCAAAAGATAGGCTTCACCAAGTTTTCTAAAAGAATTTTAAAATATTTTTGAAAATCTATATTGGATCATATCCCTTGGGCTCTATGTACATGACTTGTACACAAGCTTTCCCAAAGATCCACCATTGAAATTAGATGAGTTTTAGTTCATCTAGATGCAAAAACTACGCACCTTGAAATCAACTCATATCCTAGCATCTCACATGTATCTAGGGTGTATAAAATACACATACATGTCAATGTAATGTGAGATGTGGGTTTTGTTCTCCCTAAACTAGGGTTTCATGTATTTTCTAAGGCAACTCTACTTGATTCCCTTATAAATGGGACTCAAGTCATGCCATTGTCCTTAAATCAATTTTAATCAATTAAATGCATGAAATGATCATGGCATAATAATAGCAAAAATAAATCATGGCCAATGATCATGATGTCATGGCATATGATATAAAAATAAAGCACATGACATTTATCCTAACCCTTAGCATGATCATGACATATAAAAGATTAAAGATAAGTATGATGTCATGACATGACATATGGCAAATCAAGGCATGACAAATAAAAAGTATAGGTATAATAATACTTAAATTATAATATTAATTGCCTTTTGAGATAATTAAGTATATTTTTGTCATATTCCTATTGATCTCCCAAGTGTGCCAAAAACCCAAAATGACACACTATGACTCTAAACCCTAAGTTGTGCCAATTTGATTGATTTATCAAACTTCATAATTAATATTGGCACATCCTAAAAACCTTTAGGATTTATAATCAAATCTATTTCCAAGATATCCATAACCTTGAAAATGACCTAAAATGTCAACTTTGCTATGGTTGAGTTAACTACCCATCCAATCAAGGTTGACACGACCTAACCCATCTAGCGTGAGTCAATCACGCCTTAGGAACCCAAAATTATTTGAGCTCATTGGGTTAATTAGGTATTCCTTAGGGATGACCTCCCTAGATACCTTCCTAATGACCCTCCTAGGCTTGGTAGCCTTGGTCATTTTGGTCTTACCTAGGTTGACTCTAGGGTTAACTCCCCTTGCAACCTTCTTAGTGGCTTCCCTAGGTTTCCTTGAAACCCTAGCCACTAGGCACACACCTTGGTCAACTCTAGGGATGACTTTTCTATTGACCTTGGTCTTCCTAGACCTAGTTTGTGTTCCATAATCAAATGGAACACTATGATAAGCCACCTTAGGCTTAGGTTTGTGACCCAAACCTTGCTTGCCCTTGGTTGACTTTTGACTCTTAGGTCCTAGGTGTTGACTTTGAATTTTAGACCCTTGACTTAGACCACTAGACCCTTGAACTTGATTTTGTATATTCCTAAGGGTCTTTTCTAGTTTTTCAAGCCTTGACCTCAAGACTTGGTTTTCCAACTCTAATTTCCCAATTTTTGATTTCTCATTTGGTCCTTGGGCATTACCATTTCCTCTAGGCATATGCCTAGTCCATTTAGGATTAAGACCTAAGTGTTCTCCTATTTTCTTGATAGATTCCCTAGGTAAAATATTTTTAGGGACATTAGTCCCAAATTTCTCCTTAGTTTCAAAATGGACACTCTTAGCTCCTAAACAATAATATTTATTGTTCCTAGCATGCTTTTCATGATGAATTGCAAGAGAATTAAAAGCATGCTTTTTAACATTAAACCTAGAAGAATGAGCATTATTGAAATGATATACCTTAGGGTTTGCCTTAGTAGCTCCCCCTGCTTGTGATGCTCCTTCTTGGGTCTTTTTGCTCCCCCTAGGACATTGATTCCTATAATGTCCTTTTGAATTGCACTTGAAGCATATGATGTGTTTCTTGCCTTTAGGTGTTGGGGAACCGACATCCTTGACTTTTGGTGCCGGTGGAGCTTTCCTAATCTTCTTTGGGCACTTGCTTTTGTAGTGTCATGTTTCCCTACACTCAAAACATATTATATGCATTTTATTATTAACACATATGCTTGATTTACCTTGGGTGGTTGTAGGTGCCGGAATCGGATTTTGAGCTTCTTTATCTTGACCGGATGTCGAAGCTTCTTCTTGGGGTTGCTCCGGTGTAGATGTTCTAATCCCCTCCCCCTCAATCCTAGAGGTTGAGGTTTCTTCTAATTCTACCTCTTCCACCACTTCTTCCTCCTCGGATGTCGAACACTCCTCGACCTCCGAATCCTCACTTTCTTGTGAGGATGAGCTCTCTTCCTCATCCTCCTCATCTTCTTGGATTGAGTGAGGCTCTTCATGGAATTTTTCCAATTTGTTCCATACCTCCTTGGTGTCTTTACAATCCCCTATATTGATCAAAATATCATTAGGGATTATATTAAGCAAAATACCCATTACCTTATTGTTGATGTTATAGTATCGGAGTTGTTCTTGACTCCAATTCTTCTTCTTGATTTTTCTTCCTTCTTCGTCTTTTGGAGTGTCAAAACCTACTAAGACACTAATCCAATTATCAAAATCACACATTAGAAAATGCATCATTCTACCTTTCCAATACGCGAAATCTTCGCGGTCGAAGGAAGGCGGAACGTTGATGTCGTCACCCAATCTCTCCTTGAATTCCATCTTGTTCCTCTAGCGTCTTGACTCCGGGTTGTTAATCCGTAGAAGAATCCCGGGCTCTGATACCACTTGTAAGATATTTGAGGCCGCTAGAGGGGGGGTGAATAGCGTGTGACCGTACGATGATGGAATTCGTTCGCGTTGCTTGTCTACAATCTTGTTAGTACGCAGCAGAATAAACAATAACAAATACAAACACAAGACACAATCACAACACGCACGATATAACATGGTTCAGAACCGAAATGGTTCCTACTCCACGGATTGGGTTCGTACTAACCCTAGCGATGCCACAAACACCACTAAACAATAAAACTCCTTCTCGACAACAAGTCGGAGGTGGAGAAACCTCGTACAATGAATTACAACAAGTAATACAAAGTAAACAAGCAAAAACAAGTGAAAATGTAAAGAACACTTTACAAACTAGGGTTTTGAGCGCTTGCTTGTCGGTTGCTTGGATGAGCTTGAAGGACCCTGAAATGCACCTGCAAATTGCCTTCAGATCGCCTCACTAAAGCTCCCAAAGAACTGATGATGAAATCCTCGGGCTAGATTTGATCTATAAGGCCCCCGTCGACTGCCAACACTGTAGTTGTGAGACAACGACTCAATCCACGTTGGACAAGTTCCAACGGGACTCTTGCGATCGATCGCAACATTGGCGATCGATCGCTAACGCCCGTGAGTCGACGCCCGATCTACGGAGCGTTCTGCTTTCGCAACTCAAGCGGCGATCGTTGCCATCCCTTAGCCGATCGCGCCATCGACATCGACCGATCGCTCCAATGATCCGATCGCGCGAGCAATTTTAGCTCTTAAACAATAGTCGAACTCAAGTCGACTCACGGCAATAGAACCGGCCATAATGCCAGTCGACTGCCAACCTCAAAAATAAGGTTTTAACCCAAGTATGATTCCCCCATACTTGCTAGACCACCCTTAGCCTAGACCTAAGCCTTCTAGCCACCTCCATCAGCCTTACACCTCTTGGATCTCTCCAAGTCATCCATGACTTGTTCATCCATCGCGCTAGCCTTCAGGTACTTCCATCGGCTATGTCATGCTAACGGTGTATACACCGCCAAGGCACATTGGACTTATGCCACCAAGACTCCGCTTGGACTTTACGCCGCCAATATCAAATCCCTTGGACTTCTCAAATGCCAAGACTCAAGCTTGGACTTTCCCTTGCCAACCCATGTTGGACTTTCCATGCCAAGACCCATGCTTGGACTTTCCCTTGCCAACCCATGTTGGACTTTCCATGCCAAGCCCCATGCTTGGACTTTCCCATAATCACATGGTCAATCCCTAGTCAACCATCAAAGACTCCCTCGAGTCAAACTCGAGTCTGGTCAATTATAACCTGGGTCGATTGTATAAATAATCTTCCCAAAACATTAACCGACATCAATGTCAAACATCAATGTCAAACATACTATGTCAAACATCAAAACATCACTCGAATCAAACTCGAGTCTGGTCAATCGTGACCTGGGGCGATTGCACCAACAATCTCCCCCTTTTTGATGTTTGACAAAACAAACCTTGAGTTAAGCCCCTAACTCAAATTTCCTTACCAATTATCCCAAATTGGTAATCCCAAACATTCTCCAAAACTTCTCCCCCTTTTTGACTAACATCAAAAAGGTTATCTATCCAAGGAGGTCAATGTCTCATGTCCCAATGAGATCTTACAATCTCCCCCTTGATCCAAAAATACCTAGGATGCCTACCATTTTCCTAGTGATAAGTCTCATATCACTCAAGAGAGGCAATCCTATACTTTCTCCCAATTTCCAAATTGGGTTTGTCAATATCCCATCAATTTTCCCAATTGATGATACTTTCCCAATAACTTCTCCCCCTTCAAGAAGAGAAACACGTTCATCATCCCAAGATGGATAACTCTCCCTAAAGGCTTGCTCCCCCTTGACCATTGCACCAACAATATCCTTGGGAAGTCCCTAAGCCAATAGAAACTCTAAACCATTAAAATTAAGGCTCAAAGTTCAAACATGAACTCTCCCCACCTTAAATTTGATACATTACCCTAACACCTCTCGTAATCCATATCCAATGGATTTTCACCTCTCTAATTCTTCCCAAAGCATATCCTAGGGTTAGGAGTTATTATGAACCTTTCCCATAGTTGAACACGGTCTAAACAACCTTGTTTTTCTCGTAGTCGACTACTTACGAATCAATCGATCACACTACATCACCGACCGCCAACCATAACGATCGATAATCAAATTCTCAAATTCCAACTATCAGAAATGAATTTTGAAAAGTCATAAGTAATTCTACGTATATCGAAAAATCATGAAATTTGATACATATATTACTTATAGTCAATACAATGGGTGAAAAATATTTGAAAATTATTTTACCCATAAAATATCAAAATTGATACAAAAATCAAAAGTAAAGAAAAACTTCAAAGTTTTAGCTCACTTTGTATCAATCTCATCAATGGTGATTTCTATCAAAAGATAGGCTTCACCAAGTTTTCTAAAAGAATTTTAAAATATTTTTGAAAATCTATATTGGATCATATCCCTTGGGCTCTATGTACATGACTTGTACACAAGCTTTCCCAAAGATCCACCATTGAAATTAGATGAGTTTTAGTTCATCTAGATGCAAAAACTACGCACCTTGAAATCAACTCATATCCTAGCATCTCACATGTATCTAGGGTGTATAAAATACACATACATGTCAATGTAATGTGAGATGTGGGTTTTGTTCTCCCTAAACTAGGGTTTCATGTATTTTTCTAAGGCAACTCTACTTGATTCCCTTATAAATGGGACTCCAAGTCATGCCATTGTCCTTAAATCAATTTTAATCAATTAAATGCATGAAATGATCATGGCATAATAATAGCAAAAATAAATCATGGCCAATGATCATGATGTCATGGCATATGATATAAAAATAAAGCACATGACATTTATCCTAACCCTTAGCATGATCATGACATATAAAAGATTAAAGATAAGTATGATGTCATGACATGACATATGGCAAATCAAGGCATGACAAATAAAAAGTATAGGTATAATAATACTTAAATTATAATATTAATTGCCTTTTGAGATAATTAAGTATATTTTTGTCATATTCCTATTGATCTCCCAAGTGTGCCAAAAACCCACAATGACACACTATGACTCTAAACCCTAAGTTGTGCCAATTTGATTGATTTATCAAACTTCATAATTAATATTGGCACATCCTAAAAACCTTTAGGATTTATAATCAAATCTATTTCCAAGATATCCATAACCTTGAAAATGACCTAAAATGTCAACTTTGCTATGGTTGAGTTAACTACCCATCCAATCAAGGTTGACACGACCTAACCCATCTAGCGTGAGTCAATCACGCCCTTAGGAACCCAAAATTATTTGAGCTCATTGGGTTAATTAGGTATTCCTTAGGGATGACCTCCCTAGATACCTTCCTAATGACCCTCCTAGGCTTGGTAGCCTTGGTCATTTTGGTCTTACCTAGGTTGACTCTAGGGTTAACTCCCCTTGCAACCTTCTTAGTGGCTTCCCTAGGTTTCCTTGAAACCCTAGCCACTAGGCACACACCTTGGTCAACTCTAGGGATGACTTTTCTATTGACCTTGGTCTTCCTAGACCTAGTTTGTGTTCCATAATCAAATGGAACACTATGATAAGCCACCTTAGGCTTAGGTTTGTGACCCAAACCTTGCTTGCCCTTGGTTGACTTTTGACTCTTAGGTCCTAGGTGTTGACTTTGAATTTTAGACCCTTGACTTAGACCACTAGACCCTTGAACTTGATTTTGTATATTCCTAAGGGTCTTTTCTAGTTTTTCAAGCCTTGACCTCAAGACTTGGTTTTCCAACTCTAATTTCCCAATTTTTGATTTCTCATTTGGTCCTTGGGCATTACCATTTCCTCTAGGCATATGCCTAGTCCATTTAGGATTAAGACCTAAGTGTTCTCCTATTTTCTTGATAGATTCCCTAGGTAAAATATTTTTAGGGACATTAGTCCCAAATTTCTCCTTAGTTTCAAAATGGACACTCTTAGCTCCTAAACAATAATATTTATTGTTCCTAGCATGCTTTTCATGATGAATTGCAAGAGAATTAAAAGCATGCTTTTTAACATTAAACCTAGAAGAATGAGCATTATTGAAATGATATACCTTAGGGTTTGCCTTAGCTCCTCGCTTGTGATGCTCCTTCTTGGGTCTTTTTGCTCCCCCTAGGACATTGATTCCTATAATGTCCTTTTGAATTGCACTTGAAGCATATGATGTGTTTCTTGCCTTTAGGTGTTGGGGAACCGACATCCTTGACTTTTGGTGCCGGTGGAGCTTTCCTAATCTTCTTTGGGCACTTGCTTTTGTAGTGTCATGTTTCCCTACACTCAAAACATATTATATGCATTTTATTATTAACACATATGCTTGATTTACCTTGGGTGGTTGTAGGTGCCGGAATCGGATTTTGAGCTTCTTTATCTTGACCGGATGTCGAAGCTTCTTCTTGGGGTTGCTCCGGTGTAGATGTTCTAATCCCCTCCCCCTCAATCCTAGAGGTTGAGGTTTCTTCTAATTCTACCTCTTCCACCACTTCTTCCTCCTCGGATGTCGAACACTCCTCGACCTCCGAATCCTCACTTTCTTGTGAGGATGAGCTCTCTTCCTCATCCTCCTCATCTTCTTGGATTGAGTGAGGCTCTTCATAGAATTTTTCCAATTTGTTCCATACCTCCTTGGAGTCTTTACAATCCCCTATATTGATCAAAATATCATTAGGGATTATATTAAGCAAAATACCCATTACCTTATTGTTGATGTTATAGTATCGGAGTTGTTCTTGACTCCAATTCTTCTTCTTGATTTTTCTTCCTTCTTCGTCTTTTGGAGTGTCAAAACCTACTAAGACACTAATCCAATTATCAAAATTACACATTAGAAAATGCATCATTCTACCTTTCCAATACGCGAAATCTTCACGGTCGAAGGAAGGCGGAACGTTGATGTCATCACCCAATCTCTCCTTGAATTCCATCTTGTTCCTCTAGCGTCTTGACTCCGGGTTGTTAATCCGTAGAAGAATCCCGGGCTCTGATACCACTTGTAAGATATTTGAGGCCGCTAGAGGGGGGGTGAATAGCGTGTGACCGTACGATGATGGAATTCGTTCGCGTTGCTTGTCTACAATCTTGTTAGTACGCAGCAGAATAAACAATAACAAATACAAACACAAGACACAATCACAACACGCACGATATAACATGGTTCAGAACCGAAATGGTTCCTACTCCACGGATTGGGTTCGTACTAACCCTAGCGATGCCACAAACACCACTAAACAATAAAACTCCTTCTCGACAACAAGTCGGAGGTGGAGAAACCTCGTACAATGAATTACAACAAGTAATACAAAGTAAACAAGCAAAAACAAGTGAAAATGTAAAGAACACTTTACAAACTAGGGTTTTGAGCGCTTGCTTGTCGGTTGCTTGGATGAGCTTGAAGGACCCTGAAATGCACCTGCAAATTGCCTTCAGATCGCCTCACTAAAGCTCCCAAAGAACTGATGATGAAATCCTCCACGAGCTCCCCTTTTTATCTTGCGTCGGGCTAGATTTCTGCCTGGCAGTCGACTGCCATAAGTCCCTAGTCGATTGCCAACACTGTAGTTGTGAGACAACGACTCAATCCACGTTGCGGATCGATCACCACGGAGGCTACGGGCGTTCGCTTTCGCAAACTCAATGGCGATCATTGCCATCCCTTAGCGATCGACCGCCGACATCGATCAGCTCCAATGATCGATCATGCAAGTAATTAGCTCTTAAACAATAGTCGAACTCAAGTCGACTCACGGCAATAGAACCGGCCATAATGCCAGTCGACTGCCAACCTCAAAAATAAGGTTTTAACCCAAGTATGATTCCCCCATACTTGCTAGACCACCCTTAGCCTAGACCTAAGCCTTCTAGCCACCTCCATCAGCCTTACACCTCTTGGATCTCTCCAAGTCATCCATGACTTGTTCATCCATCGCGCTAGCCTTCAGGTACTTCCATCGGCTATGTCATGCTAACGGTGTATACACCGCCAAGGCACATTGGACTTATGCCACCAAGACTCCGCTTGGACTTTACGCCGCCAATATCAAATCCCTTGGACTTCTCAAATGCCAAGACTCAAGCTTGGACTTTCCCTTGCCAACCCATGTTGGACTTTCCATGCCAAGACCCATGCTTGGACTTTCCCTTGCCAACCCATGTTGGACTTTCCATGCCAAGCCCCATGCTTGGACTTTCCCATAATCACATGGTCAATCCCTAGTCAACCATCAAAGACTCCCTCGAGTCAAACTCGAGTCTGGTCAATTATAACCTAGGTCGATTGTATAAACAATCTCCCTAAAACATTAACCGACATCAATGTCAAACATCAAAACATCACTTGAGTCAAACTCGAGTCTGGTCAATGGTGACCTGGGGCGATTGCACCAACACCAACAACCATCATTGCTATGCAATGGTGGAACGGAGGAGTAGGGCTTAAGGTAAATACACCTGTGAAGAGCGGCGGAGTAAAACATTTATTCTGACATGATGGGGCAGCACCCTAGATCGGGTCGTCACATATCTTGCGGCTTGGTGTTAACCGAAGCCATTATCCCCGTGTGGTGGTGGAATGGAGGAATAGGGCTTAAGATAAATATACCTGTGAAGAGTGGCGGAATAAAACATTTATTCCAACCTAATGGGGCAGTGCCCTAGATCGAGTCATCACATTTCATATGGCTCGGTGCTAATCGAAGTCCTCATCCCCGTTCGGTGGTGGAATGGAGGAGTAGGGTTTAAGGTAAATACACCTGTGAAGAACGGCGGAGTAAAAAATTATTCTGACCTGATTGGGCAACACCTTAGATCGGGTCATCACACTTCTTGTGGCTCGATGTTAGCAAAAGCCATCATCCTTATGCCGTGGTGGAACGGAGGAGTTGGGGTTTAAAGTTAATATACTAATGACAAGCGGTGGAGTAAAAAATTATTCTGACCTGACCAAGCGAAGCCCTAAGTCAGGTCATCATTATTTTTTTTTTGCTTGTCTTCATGGCAAGCAATCATCCCCATGTGGTGGTGGAATGGAGGAGTTGGATTCAAGGTAGATGCACTGAAGAAATACAAAGGCGAAGTAAAAAGAATTTGTGACCTGACCAAGCGAAGCCCTAAGTCAGGTTGTCATTATTCTTTTTTGCTTGTCTTCACGGCAAGCAATCATCCCCGTGTGGTGGTGGAACGGAGGAGTTGGGTTCAAGTTAGATGCACTAAAGAAATATAACAGCGGAGTAAAAAATTTCCCACCTGACTAGGCGAAGCCCTAAGTCAAGTCATCACTATTCTTTTTTGCTTGTCTTCACGACAAGAAATCATCCCCGTGTGGTGGTGGAATGAAGGAGTTGGGTTCAAGGTAGATGCACTGAAGACATACAACGGCGAAGTAAAAAATTTCCGACTTGACCAGGTGAAGCCCTAATCCAGGTCATCACTATTCTTTTTTGCTTGTCTTCACGGCAAGAAATCGTCCTCGTGTGGTGGTGGAACGGAGGAGTTGGGTTTAAGGTTGATGCACTGAAGAAATACAACGGCGGAGTAAAACATTTGTGACCTGACTAGGCGAAGCCCAAAGTTAGGTCATTACTATTCTTGTTTGCTTGTCTACAGGGCAAGCAATCATCCCCGTGTGGTAGAAGATCGGAAGAGTTGAGTCTTCACTCAACTATAATTTATTATCCCCGTGTGGTGGCAGATCGGAAGTGTTGAGTCTTCACTCAACTATACTATTACTATCCCCGTGTGGTGGCAGATCGAAAGAGTTGAGTCTTCACTCAACTATACTATTACTTTTCCCGTGTGGTGGCGGATCGGAAGAGTTGAGTCTTCACTCAACTATACTATTACTATCCCCGTGTGGTGGCAGATCGGAAGAGTTGAGCCTTCACTCAACTATATTATTATTATCCCGATGTGGTGGCAGATCGGAAGAGTTCAGTCTTCACTCAACTATACTATTATTATCCACGTGTGGTGGCGGATCAAAAGAGTTCAGACTTCACTCAACTATATTACTATCCTCCCTAGGTGGCGACAAATCAGAAGAGTTGTGTTTTCACTCAACTATACTATTACTATCCCCCTGTGGTGGCGGATCGGAAGAGTTGAGTCTTCACTCAATTATACTATTACTATCCCCGTGTGGTGGCGGATTAGAAGAGTTGAGTCTTCACTCAACTATACTATTACTATCCCTGTGTGGTGGTGGATCAGAAGAGTGGAGTTGTCACTCATCTATACTATTACTATCCCCCCCAGGTGGTGACGAATCAAAAGAGTTGTGTTTTCACTTAAGGGTACTACCATTATCCCTGTATAGGGAGGAAAAACTGAGTCTTCACTCAGGTGTATTATCATTATTCTCACGCCGAGGTGGATCGAAAGAATGAGGTCTGGGTAGTTACATTAAACTTCATCCATTTGAGATCGGGCACAAGAAGGAGGAGGGCCAGATGGATGGATATTACCATATTCATAGCAACTGGATGACCCTAAATAAAAAAATAATTCATTAGCATATCAAATATATAGATTTTCGAATAACATAGTAAAATAAAACACAATTGGTATTCAATAAATTAAAAGGTAAATTACCAATAATTAGAAATCGAAGTCTGCAATAAAATTTTCGGCCTGATAATGCGTCTAATCGTCATCGTTATTGTCATTGTCATCGTCATCGTCATCGTCATCGTCATCGTCATCGTCATCGTCATCGTCATCGTCATCGTCATCGTCATCGTCATCGTCATCCTCATCATCATCCACATCCTCATCCTCATCATTGAAATCTTCATCTTCATACTCATTCAGTTCACTTGCATCAACGTCTATTACAATGCCACTGGGATCTCGTAACGTTGAAATATTATACTCTTCGATATGAAATGTATTGACAACTTCATCTTGTTGATAGGCTATGTCCTCCCAATGTTCCTCAAATTTATTACGTGCTTTGGTTTTACAAACTGCCCACCAATCACTTTTGTCTCGTCTCATACTAGGATATAAAGCATAAAATACTTGAATCGCTTGCTGTGCTAATACAAATGGTTCGTACATCTTGTATATTTTTTTGTAGTTAATTTCAACCAAATTAAACTGTGGATTCACCCTCATGCCTTTGATAGGGTCAAACCAACGACACATAAATAAAATAACTCGCAAATTCGAGCCTGGATATGCTACCTCTAAAATTTCATCTAGCAAACCATAAAATTCATTCCTTGCACCTCCATCAATAGATGACTGAACACAAACTCCGCTATTCATTGTAGTTTTCTCAGTTCCATAAGCTTGAGCATGAAAAATATATCCGTTTATGAAATATGCGGGCCAAGTTTTAACCATTGAATTTGGACCCCATGACAGATTGTTTATTAGGTCTTGCTCAATGTGGCAGTGATTATCATAAACCTAAAGTAAAATCAATATGTGTCATCAAACAAGATTTATCAAATTTAATATCATATACTACTTACATAATTTTTGAACCATTGTGCAAATTCTTCATCACAGAAATTATTAAACTCATGCTCTGGAAGGTATGAATATAGAGTTTGAAAAATCCTACAATATAATTAAATAAATCATGAACAATATTTTATGATATACAAAATGTTTAATATAACTAATATATACTTACTCGAAATACAGCGTTACTTCTGGACAGTTCAATAAAATATATGTATGGGTTTTCGCCACCAGGACGTTAAGTATCTACTTGTACAAGATCCACTTGGTCGACCAAGGTAATTAAAATTTGAGAATGCCCTCAAATTTGGATCAATGGGACCCTCATCGTTTCTTCCTGCTTTCCGACTCTTGCATTGAACGTGAGGTTCAAAGTAATATGATGCAAAAGTTGTAACTTCCTCCACAATATAAGCATTAACTATAGAAGCTTCAACATGAGCTTTATTTTTCACTTTTTTTTTTCAAGTGATAGAGGAATCTAAAAGTAACACAATAAAACCTATTAGCAAATAAATTAGACTAGATTTGACCAAATGGAATAACAAAGAGAAAAAAGTTAAAAAAAATCACCTTTCAAACGGATACATCCATCGAAATTGAACAGGACCTCCAACTTTAGCCTCATATGGCAAGTAAACCAAAATATGTTCCATTGAATCAAAAAATGCCGGTGGGAATATCCTTTCTAAGTTACACAAAATAATCGGAATGTCTCTCTCTAATGTCTCCATGTGTGAATGACTCAGTACTGTCAAGCAAATATCATGAAAGAAAATGCTTAATTCCGTAATTGCACCCCATACAAAATTTGGTAACAGTTCCTTCAAAGCAATAGGAATTAATCTTAACATGAATATATGACAGTCATGACTTTTAAAACCCATAAATTTGCATTCCTTTAAATCAACACATCTACTAATATTTGAGACATAACCATCAGGAAATTTCAACGATTTCAACCATTCACAAACAATCCGTTTCTGATCCTTATTCAATGTATAAACTCCTTTTGGTTTTGGTCCCCTACTATTTGCATCAACATCAAGGGTAGGTCAGTTACATATGAGACGCAAATCTTTTCTTGCATTCAGATTGTCTTTTGTTTTTCCAGTTATATCCATCACCGTATTTATCAGATTTTCAAAAACATTCTTCTCAATATGCATTAAATCAAGATTGTGACGAATCAAATTATTCTGCCAATATGGTAAATCCCAAAAAATACTCTATTTTGTCCATTTATGCGTAATTCTATAGTCATATGTTGTGACATTGGGGTCTTCAATAACAGATGGAAAGTTAAGCACTCTTTGCCATAGACTTTGACCCGTGAATTTGATTGATGGAGGTGTTCTTTCAATTCTATTATTAGTAAATTCTTCTTTATTTCATCTGAATTTATAATTTGGCGGTAAAAAATGTCTATGACAATCAAAATAACTCGGTTTCTTTCCGTGTCTCAATCTGAATGACTTTGATCTCTCCATACATATTGGAAATCCTAAAATCCCCACAGTACTCTAGCCCGATAACATCCCATAAGCAGGAAAATCATTTATGGTCCAAAGAAATGCAGCTCTCATAGTGAAAAGCTGATTAGTATGGACATCATACGTGGAAACACCCACGTCCCATAGTTGGATCAACTCGGCAATCAACGGTTGCATGTACACATCTATTAACTTCTTCGGATTATGAGGGTCAGGCACAATCAATGTTAAAAACATATAAGGTGTTTTCATACACATACCAGGAGGAAGATTGTACGGAGTTACTATAATTGGCCAGCAAGAATACGTTCTTCCTGATTTACCAAACGGAGCAAATCCATCAGCACATAGACCCAACCTGATATTTCGGATCTCATTTGAAAACTCAAGATATGTTCGATCAAAATTTTTCCATGCCTCTGCATCATATGGATGACACATTAGCCCATTCTCTATTTCATGATTTGCATGCCAAGTCATGTGTTCAGCAGTCACCTTTGAAGCATAAAGCCTTTGCAAACTTGGAGTTAAAGGCAAATAGAACATTTGTCTGAATGATTTTAATCACTTATTATGATTTGATCTCGTGGTACTCTTGTACCTTCTTTGACTATAGAATTTGCAAATCTCTAAATTTGCATTATCTCCCCAATATAGCATGCGACCATTTCTGCAAACATCAATTCTTTGCACTGGAAGACCCAAATCTTTCACAAGTTTTTTCATACTGTAAAAATCATTCGGCATTATGTGATCACGTGGCAATACTTCTCCAATAACTTGAACAAAATCATTAAAACAATCTTCTGACACATTATGCTCAGCTTTAACATTCAACAATCTTACGGTGAGAGATAATTTTGTGTGACTGTCACAACTGGACCACACGGGTTCATCTACAGCTCTCAATACTTCTTAAAATTTTATATATGGCTCATTGTGCAAATTTGTATTACCACCAGTAATTTCTACCTCCTCCAACGGTGTTGAATAATTATTATACATGTGTTCAAATGCTTGAGGATAACTAGCACTTGTGGCATTTGGTTCGCTATTCAAATTATGACCAACTGCATCAACTATCATCCTCTGGTACAGATTGCATTGATCGTAATATACTTGCTCTCCACTAACTGTCCTTTGCATGTTTCGTCCAACCTCTTCATCGGATATAAACGGTTCACCATGACAAGTCCAATTATAATAATTTGGCGTAAAATCAAATCTACAAAGATGTTCTCGAACTTTATCACATTGGAAAAATTTACCATTATGACATTTTTTGCATGGACACCTTAACTTATTCCCATCCATAAACTCAATATTATTAGTAGCAAATCTCAAAAATTGTTCCAACCCAATTATAAATTCATTGGTTAAACCACGATGTTCTGATAAATTCTTTTTATACATCCAACTACGTTCTCTCTCCATCGATCCTGACATCGAAATTATATCAACAATGATTAATTTTCATTTCTTCCAAATTAACTTCATCTATATATATATATATATATATATATATATATATATATATATATATATATATATATATATATATATATATATATAATCATAAATTTATACTCAACATTAATTAAATTATTCTACTACTAAATATTATTTTGTGTGATATTTAATTGCAAATTATAAGATCATTATTTCGAACAAATTATGATCTACTAACGGTAATTAAATAACCTAAAATCAAACATTATGATTAAAAATTATAACAGAATTCATAATACTGTAAATAATGTTATAAACAATATTTTTACATGAACCTGTCCAAAAGGAAACAACGTGGGGATGAGCTCACGCCTAGTTGAACACCTTGACAAACACCTTCAAAGTAGGAAAACCTATTAAACAAAATATTATATTTAGATTACCACACAGTATTATAATTGGGACATCTACCGCTGCCGCGAGCTTGCGGGCCCGCCTGCTGCCGCACGCGATATCACGGCAAGAACCTGCTGCCGCACAAGATCTCGTGGCATGGTCTGACGTGACCTTGCGTGCGAAGATCGCGCGACGAGCTCACGCTGGCGACCGCTGCGTGAGCACGCAGCGGCGGCAGACCTTACAAGCTCGCGGCGGTGGGCCAGCTCGCGACGCACGCCCGCTACTCGCGGAAGGCTGCGCTTCTGCCGTAGCGTGAGCGCGCCGTGGCGGTATCGCCGACGTGAGCGGTCACGGCGACTCACCGTCTTGCCATCTGTGGCGCGCCATCCGCAGCTCCGACACGCCGGAAGGGAGAGGGAAGAAGAGATATGGAGACTTACCGACGGGCGGAGGAGTTGGATCGGCGTGCGGCGGGCTAATTAGGGAAGAAGAGAGGGATCGGAGAGGGAAGAAACAAATGGCGAGAGGGTTGCATCGGCGGGATAATTAGAGAAAATTTAGCGACGAATATTTTTTCGTCGCTAATTTCGCCGCCAATTTGTATTTGAATCATATATTAGTCGCCAATTTGGTAACGAATTCTATATTCGTTGCAGATTTTGCAACCAAAAAATAAATTCATTGCAGAATCTGCAACGAATTATTTTTCGTTGCAGATTCTACAATGAAAAATATTTCGTTGCTGAATTTTGCAACGAATTTTGAATTTCGTTGCAGATTCTGCAACGAATTTATTTTTTCATTGCAGAATCTGCAACGAAAAATAATTTGTTGACAATTCTGCAACGAATTCAAAATTCGTTGCAGAATCTGCAACAAAAAAATAAATTCGTTGCAAAATTTTGCAACGAATTTATTTTCGTCGCAAATTCTGCAACGAAAAACAATTCGTTGCAAAATTTTGCAACGAAAAAATAAATTCGTCGCAAATTTCTACAACGAATTTATTTTTCTGCAACGAATTTTGAATTTGTTGTAGGATTCTGCAACGAAAAAAAATTCGTTGCAGAAATTTGCGATGAATTTATTTTTTCGTTACAAATTGGCCACGAAAAAAAAATTTCGTCGCCAATTTGCGACGAATTTTGCAACGAAATTTAAATGTTGGAAATTTTATAATTTTTGTAACAAATTTTTTTTTTCAGAAATTTCGTTACAAATTTGCGACGAAGCATAAAATTCGTCGCAAAATTTGTTGCAGATTTGCAACGAATTATTTTCGTTGCCAAAGTTCGTCGCCAAAATTCAATTTTTTTGTAGTGAAGAAAATCGAGATTCGACAACCTTTCCGTGACTATTATCATGTATGATGGTGTCCTTCTATCCTTGATATCTTAGATCGATCAATGAGGCATAGACCGTGTCATCCCCTTATCGACCTCTATGTTTCTTGATCCCCAAGTAGACTCACTCAAACAAATGAGCTCAATATCTCATATTGACTCATTTGAGCATGGTCATGTATTTCGTGGTCATACTCTATCAAGAGGCCAAAGATATCACTCTTGTCATATGGGAGGGATACATCTCATCTACATAACTCACATCCCTCCCCATAATTCATTACATACCCAACAATTATCATTATAGTGCACCATGTTATGGGTGACGTTAGACGATACCAAAGTACATAACTCCTTATGTAGGGAACCGTAGTGACTTCAGGTCTTAGGACTATTCATACCAATAGTCACATGAGAAAGTATATAACACTCATATAACAATCCATGACACTTTCTCATGGTGGGTCAATTCAGTACATATATTCTCCAATATATATACCTATGTGTCAATGTGATATCACATATCCATGACTTATGAGATCAAGTCATTCATTGACCTATATGCTAGTCTCAATGTATCAATATATCCCTTTGTCCATTAATACAATACTTGACTAGGAATATTTAAGTATAGTGTTCTCTATAGCTTCTCATAATCAATTCTACCAATTGATATACTGTAGATTAGAACCTACTATTCAAGGGCATTATTATATTTATTTAGTTGGCACACACATAAAGTAAATATAATAATCAATATACATATGATCCCTAATTGATCATCTCATGATTGGAACTAAGGGCTGGCACTAACAATCTCCCACTAGCACTAGTGTCAATCACTTAATCTCTAAGACCCAGTGACCTAGTGTGACCATCATGCTTTCTCTGTGCCAAAGCCTTGGTCAAGGGATCCGTAATGTTAGCATTAGTATCTACTCTACATATCCGCACATCTCCTTTATCGATGATCTCTCAAATGAGGTGATATCGCCGTAGTATATGTTTGGAACGCTGATGAGAACGAGGTTCCTTAGCCTGTGCTATAGCCCCATTGTTGTCACAATAAAACTCTATAGGGCTCACGATGCTAGGAACTACACCAAGCTCAGAAACAAACTTCCTGATCCAAACAACCTCCTTTGTCGCATTAGAAGCAGCAATATACTCAGCCTCTATAGTAGAATCCGTGACTGTCTTGCTTTGAACTCTTCCAGCTCACAGCACCGCCATTTAAACAAAAGATATACCCTAATTCCGATCTGTAATCGTCCTTGTCCGTTTGGAAGCTAGCATCGTTGTAACCCTTTACAGTGAGCTCCTCATTGCCTCCAAATATCAAGAAATATTCTTTAGTTCTTCTCAAGTACTTAAGAATATTCTTGACGATTATCTAGTGACCGTCACTTGGATCTGACTGGTACCTACTCATCATGCTTAAAGCATACGAGACATCAAGATGAGTACATATCATGGCGTACATAATAGACCCTATAGCAGATGCATAAGGGATCTGATTCATGTGTTCCCTTTCTTCCTTAGAAGAAGGGCATTGAACCTTCGAAAGGCTCACACCATGTGGCATTGGCAGGAATCCCTTCTTAGAGTTCTGCATGGCAAAACATTTAAGCACCTTGTCAATGTATGCACTCTGACTTAGGTCAAGCAATCTCTTAGATCTACCTCTATAGATCTTAATGCCTAAAATATAGGTTGCTTCACCTAAGTCTTTCATTGAGAAACAATTCCCAAGCCAAGTCTTCACTGACTATAGCGTAGGGATGTCATTTCCCATGAGAAGTATGTCATCAACATACAAGATAAGAAAGTATGTCATCTTTATTCTTGATGAAATCAAACTGTTTGATCACATCATCAAATTGAAGATTCCAACTTCTAGATGCTTGCTTTAAACCATAAATGGACCTTTGCAGCTTGCTTACCTTACTAGCATGCTTTGGATCTACAAAACCCTCAGGTTGTGTCATGTACACATCCTCGAGGAGGTTTTCATTTAGAAACATAGTTTTGACATCCATTTGCTAGATCTCATAATCGTAGTAAACTACAATAGCAAGCATGATTCGAATAGACTTAAGCATCACAACTGGTGGAAAATTTTCATCATAGTCAATACCATGAATCTGTTTGAAACCTTTAGCTACCAATCACCCTTTATAGGTATACATAAGACCATCTATATCAGTCTTTCTCTTAAAGACCCACTTACACCCAATGGGTTTGACCCCTTCAAGTGGATCAACCAAAGTCCATACTTGGTTAGTGTACATAGATTCCATTTTGGATCTCATGGCCTCTATCCATTTCTCAGAATCTGGGCTCATCACAGCTTCCTGATAGGATGTAGGCTTGTTCAACTCAACAAGCATAACATTATCATTATCAGACAAGAGAAATGAATATCTCTCAAGCTGATGACGTTTCCTATCAGACCTAAAAAGAGGTTAGTCTACTTGAATAGGTTGTTGCTCCACAACTTCTTGTGCAACAATCTCATCATCCACAACACTTTGTGGTGACTGTTCAATTTTCATCTCAGTGTTATCTTTATCTTGAATTTCTTCAAGATGTATTTTACTCCAACTAGTTCTTCTAGAGATGAACTCTCTTTCTAGAAATACTCCATTTCTAGCGACAAACACTTTGCCTTACGTGGGATTGTAGAAGTAATATCCTTTCGTTTCCTTAGGATATCCTACAAAGTAGCACTTATTTGATTTGGGGCCTTGTTTATCGGAGACTTAACGTCGAACATAAGCCTCACATCCCCAAATCTTCATAAAAAACATCCTAGGACTCTTCCCAGTCCATATCGCATATGGTGTCTTTATGATTGCCTTAGATGTGATGCAGTTAAGTGTGAAAGCAGTCGTCTCTAAAGTGTATCCCCAGAAGAAAGAAGGAAGATTTGTGTGACTCATCATTGATTGTACCATATCTAATAATGTACGATTTCTCCTTTCTGATACACCATTCCACTGTGGTGTTCCAGGTGGAGTGAGTTGAGATCTAATTCCAAACTCAATGAGATAGTCACAAAAAGCTTGGCTAAGGTATTCCCCACCTCGATCTAATCGAAGCACTTTAATACTCTTACCAAGTTGGTTTTGTACTTCATTCTTGAATTCTTTAAACTTTTCAAAGGATTCAGATTTGTGTCTCATAAGATACGCATACCCATATCTACTGAAATCATCAGTAAAAGTAATGAAGTACTGATAGCCTCCTCTAGCTGCTACATTGAAAGGCCGACATACATCAGTATGTATGAGTTCTAACAAATCAGTAGCTCATTCGCCATGTCCACTAAATGGAGTCTTGGTCATCTTGCCTAGAAGACAAGATTCACATATCTCATATTATTCAAAATCAAATGAGTCCAGTAATTCATCCTTATGGAGCTGGGATATGTGACTTTCATTTATGTGACCCAGGAGACAATACCATAGATATGTTTGGTTCAGATCATTAGATTTGAACCGTTTGGTATTTATGTTATAGATTGGGGTTTCAAGATCTAGAAGATAGAGACCATTCACAAGGTGTGCACTACAAAAAAGCATATCATTTAAATAAATAGAACAACATTTGTCCTTTATTACAAATGAGAAATCTTTCTTATCTAAACAAGAAACGGAGATAATGTTTTTAGTCAAGGCAAACACATAACAACATTCTTCTAGTTCTAAGATAAGCCCAGTGGGTAAAGATAAGTTATATGTCCCTACAGCGATGGCGGCAACCTTTGCTCCATTGCCTACCCATAGGTCCACTTCGCCCTTTGTCAATGATCTAGTCTTTCGAAGGCCCTGCACATTAGTACAAATGTGAGAAGCACAACTGATATCTAATACCCAAGAAGACGAGATAGATAAATTGACTTCTATAACATATATACCTGAGGCAGAAGTCTCACTTCTCTTCTTTTTCACCTCTTCTAGGTATAGCTTGTAGTTCCTCTTCCAATGTCCAGTCTCATTACAATGGAAGCAGGTTCCCTCCTTAGCCACTCCACCTTTGGGTTTCAATGCACTTGCCTTGCCTTTGCCTTTTGCTTGGGTCTTACCCTTACCTTTAGGCTTCTGCTTGCCTTTGCCTTTGCCATTGTTCACCATCAAAATGGTACCAGACTTTCCCTTCTTAAGGTTGAGTTCAGCAGTTCATAACATGCTCAATAACTCAGGTAAAGGCTTGTCAATTTCATTTATGTTGTAGTTTATGACAACTTGACTGTAGCTTTCTGGCAACGACTATAAAACAAGGTCAGTGGCCTGCTCTTGGCCTAATGGAAATCCCAATCTCACTAGGTTCTCAACGTACCCAATCATCTTGAGTACATGAGTACCTACGGGAGTTTCCTCTTGCATCTTGCATAAAAACAAGGCCTTTGATACTTCATATCGCTCGTGCCTTGCTTGTCCCTGATATAGTTGTTTTAGATGCTCAACCATATCATAGGCATCCATGTTCTCATGTTGCTTCTGAAGCTCAGAGTTCATGGTGTTAGTGTCAGCCCTTAGTGTCAATCATGAGATGATTGATTAGGGATCATGTGTATCATATTTCATTAATAAAAGGCAAAGATTGTTTATTATATTTACTTTATGCATGTGCTAGCTAAAATAAATATAATAATTCCCTTGAATAGTAGGTTCTAATATACAGTATATCAATTGGTAGAATTGATTATGAGAAGCTGTAGAGAACACTATTCTTAATATTCCTAGTCAAGTATTAATAGACAAGGGCAATATTAATACATTGAGACACTACAACAAAAATGACATAAGACAACACCACAAAGACAACGGTTTTAGGAGAAATCGTTGTCTTTTTGTTAAAAGACAACGGTTTTTGACAAAACCGTTGTCTTTGAGCGGCCACATAACACAAACGACAACGGTTTTACAGTATCCGTTGTCGTTGAGCATATTTTTTTTTAAATCAACAACACATTTTACAACGGTTTCCCAAAACTGTTGTCTTTAAGATTTTTTTTTATATTAACAACAGTTGGGACAACGGTGCAATCAACCGTTGTGAATGAGGGTTTTTTTGTTGTCGTTGTGATAATATTACAACGGTTTTAAACCGTTGTTAATAAAATTTTAAAAGTTTATAATACTATTAATACTATTTTATTATTATAAAACAACGGTGAAATTCTTTTTTTAATTATTAATACTATTTTTTTTTAATTATTGGAAATAAGTTTTTTTTTAAAAAATTATAAATATATACGTTTACAACAATATATTTAAAAGTCTATATATATTTTTTAAACAATATATTACAACAAATTTTATTTTTAAAAGTTGTTATATATATTTAGGTTAAATAAATCTTCCCTAAACTTCTCCGTCGTTCTTACTTTCCGAAAATCTTTGCGGTTCCTACTTCCCAAAAACCTCCCGTTCTCGTTGCGCGCTCGTCCATCCCATCTTCTTCTGGCTGCATTCTCACGCGGTTGGTCGCCCTCTGTTCGTTCTCTTCCTTTTGTCGGCCATTGCTCGACCTCCGTCCGTCGGCCTTCGTCCATCGTTCAAGATCGATTCCGTCCCAGCAGTTTAGCGTCATAAACTCTTGTTTTAGGGTTATCATGTTGTGCCTTCAAACCTTTATTGGTTAAGAAGGTTTGAGTTGGATTGTTTATATCCATTGAACCAGATAATCCAGATCTGCGCATCTGAAAAATCGATTATGTTCCAACCTTATTCTTCATGAAGATTATTCACCTTATATCATCGTTTGTACATCGTATTTATCTATTCTAGAAGCCATTCTCTCGGTATTTTCTATAATATAAAATGTATTTATATTTTATTCCTTTGAGCAATTTGCTTTGTTTGTACTTTCTAACTTTAGCTTAGGTGGAATGACTAGATCATATACAAATTTAAGTTACTTCATATTACCTTCTTATCACGGAAATATAAGTTTGATACATTGAAGCATCTACACGCTTTATTAATGATCTAGTGGTGTTAAGTATTATGAAGGTTTATTTAATTGTCAATTAATGTTTTTATGCACTAGAATGGACAAAGAATGGATGTTCAAGGATAGATTATCACTGAGTATGCGTATGGAGTAGAGTCCTTCTTGCAATTTGCGTGCAAAATTCAGCGATTCTAATGCAATATCTTGTCCATGTGCCATGTGTGGTAACCTAAGAAGGAAATGTATTGATGTCACAAGGGCTCATTTAAGAAGTAATGGTATTGATTTAACATCGTAGTGTGGATATGGCATGGAGAAAAACCCTCATTTACCAACTTAATGAATGATAGTGAACAAGGCCAACAAGGTGAGCGAATTTCTTTGATGAGAAGCTTGTAGATATGGTAAATGCGACATATGAATATGATGAGAATCCAACTACATTCAATAACCTACTCCATGATGTTGAGAAACCTTTATATCTGGATGTACAAAATTTACAAAGTTATACGCCATTGTTAAATTGTACAACTTGAAAGCCAAATATAGTTGGAGCGATAAAGGATTCACTGACATTCTTTCTTTGTTGGGAGAAATGCTTCCGGTGGTAATGACTTGCCTTTATCGGTGTATCTTGCCAAGAAATCCTTAGGTCAGTATTGGGTATGGAATATGAAAAAATCCATGCATGTCCTAATGATTGTATCTTATATCGGAAGGAATACGAAGAATGTATCAATATTCCTACTTGTGGGTTTTCAAGATGTAAGATATGCAAGAATTCAAAAGAAAATGAAGGAGTTCCTGCAAAGGTCCTATGCTACTTTCCACCTATACCAACATTAATAAAATTGTTTAGAAACCAAGAAACCTCTAAGGTGTTAACTGGCATGCCGATAGTAGAACTTGTGATGGTTATTTGCGTCATCCGAGATTCACCCAATTGGAAGGTAGTCGACCATAAGTGGCGATTTTTCTTATGAGCCAAGAAATTTGAGATTGGCCATATCATGGAATAAATCCACATAGATTGATGAGTTCTACGTATAGTTGTTGGCGTTACATTGATCACTTACAATCTTCCTCCATTTTTGTGTATGGCGAAAAATTTATGATGCTTACTTTATTAATATCGGGTCCTAAACAACCAGGGAATGATATTGATGTTTACCTAGCACCTTTGATTGATGACTTAAAGCATTTATGGGAAGAAGGTATTGAAGCATATGATGCATATCGCCAAGAAAGATTCACCCTTAAAGCGTCTTATTATAGACAATTAATGACTTTCCGGCATATGGAAACCTTTACGGATGTCGCGTGAAAGGATATAATGCATGTCCTATCTGTGGTGAAAACACATGTGCAAAAGATTGAAACATAGTAGAAAAATGTCATTCATAGGCCATAGAAGGTTTCTTCACGAGAACCATCCTTATCGAAGGCAAAAGAAAGCATTTGATGGAAAGCAAGACTTTAACATTGCAGAGACCATTGAGTGGTCGTGATATTTCCAAAGCAGTTAATAAAATTAATTGTCGTTGGGGAAAAATGAATGAAAACTTCAAGCATCGGAGGATGGTAGTCATCCATATTGGAAGAAGAAATCAATATTCTTGAACTTGCGTATTGGGAGCATCTACATGTCCGACATGTTCTTGATGTGATGCACATCGAGAAAAATATATGTGAAAGCTGGTCGGCACATTACTTGGCATTCCAGGGGAAAACAAAAGATGGATTAGCGACGCCTAGACCTTGTGGATATGAATGTCGTTGGAATTGGCACCAAAGGAGGGAAAAGAAAACTTTTTGCGTGCATGTTATACATTAAGTAAAGATGAAAAGGAAATTTTGTAGCTCCTTGTTGGGAATGAAGGTTCCTATAGGTTATTCATCCAATATTAGAAGCCTTGTATCAATGAAGGAATTGCAACTTTGGTATGAAATCACACGATTGTCACACTTGATTACTTCCTCTTGCCATTCGTGGTGTCTTACCCAAACATGTTAGATATACTATCACTCGATTGTGCTTTTTCTTCGAGTTGTGTAGCAAAGTGATAGATGTCTCGAAGTTAGATGATATGCAAAGAGATATTGTGACAACATTGTGCTTACTTGAAAAATATTTTCCTCCTTCATTTTTTGATGTCATGCTCCATTTCACCTCAGACGTGAGGTTAAATTGTGTGGACCATTTGGTATAGATGGATGTACCCATTTGAAAGATTCATGAAAACATTGAAAGGTTATGTGCGAAACATAATCGACAAGGTTGTATAGGCCGAATGTTATATTCCGAGGAGGCTCTAGAATTTTGCTCGGACTACATTTAATGTGCACACTGTTGGCATCCCAACAAGGAATCGTCAATTGGATTTTAACAGACCTTTATCACGAGATCGAGCGCACTCCACCAATCATGAGGAGTGGGAGCAAGCACATGGTCATGTATTAGAAAATAATGATGAGATAGAGCCATATATCGAGTAATTTCTCCAACTCATTGGTACTTTCAAATGCGACATTAAATTATAGTATCTAATCGTTTCTTCAACAGCAAACACATGGCTCATTTGAAGGCAACATTTCATCAGAAAGCAAAGTCAAAAAAGTGGTTACAAGATGAGCACAATCGGACTTTTATTCCGTGGTTGCGTGATACTGTAAGTTACATGCAAATTAATGGGGGTATTTATAATTTATGAAGATTAATATATAATTCAACTTTTGTGCAATTTATAGGTTGCAAATGCAATTAACCATTCGACACATCAAATCTCTGAACAATTAAAGTGGTTGGCGCATGGACCAAGCACGCGAGTATTCAAGTATTCTGCATATTTAATTGCTGGGGTTACTTATCACACAAAAGAGCGTGATGACGTGCGGGTAGTGCAAAATTCTGGAGTAAGCTTAGTTGCAAAGACTATGCAACTTTCTAGCGCAAAGGATAAGAATCCAATTGTGTCAGACATGGTATTCTATGGCGTTATTGATGAAATATGGGAGCTCGATTACCATCTCTATCGAATTCCAGTGTTTAAATGTAGTTGGGTTGATAACAATGGTGGTATTAAAGTAGATGAACATGGTTTCACATTAGTAAACCTCAAAAGGATAGGGTTTAAATCTGATTCATTCATCTTAGGTAGTCAAGCGAAACAAGATTTTTACCTTGAAGACCCTGAAGATCCCACATGGTCTGTTGCACTTGCAACTCCTAGTAGAGACTACTTTGAAAATATTATTGGTGATAATTTGGAAGAAAGCGCAACAAACTATCAATGTTTTTCCGAGGGCTCCCAATAATGGATGTTGTGAAATTAGATGACAATGAACCACCGTGCATGCGTGAAGATTGTGACGGAACTTGGGTTGATGATGTTTTACCTTAGTGTGGAAATTATATTTAAATTTAAATCCTACGTTAATGTTTTGGTTTGTCTTTGTGTCACCTTTGGAATTATATTTTTTTCCCATAAATTTGCTATATCTTATGGGATTGCTTTATTTTATTTGTCACTTTCGATTATTTACATTTTGGTAGATGATCTTGCTTTATCTATTATCATTATCTGTAAATGATACTCTTTATCCCATAATTTTGATGATGGTTTACCACAGGCATTAAATCAGTTTAGTAAATGATACTGCTTTATATGTCAGATAATTTTGCAACACAATAATGAAATGCCAGTTTTATTCTTTGTGATAGTCGCTGCACCTCCAAATTTATCAACCCTTACAGGAGATTGTAAGAATTTCAACTTTATGTTGCTTACTTGTTATTTGTTTTTCTTAATAGTTGCACATATTTTAGCAATCTCAGCTACGTGTGGACTGCAACATGATTATATTCCTGTTGGAAAAAACTTGCTTATTGTAGATTATATTAATCTAAAGCTGAATTTTTTGTTGTCAACTCACACAAGACAGAAGTTGCAAGTTTAATATTTATTGTTATCTCCATCAGTAATTTATGATATTTACCTTATATTTGCAAAGTGCAGATTTTGTGATTAATAGGTTGTCAACTCTATGACAAAAAATCAAAGCAAACGAGGAGGTAGAAACCTTGACAAGGGTAAGGAAAAAATTGGTGCTGATTTATTATACGAGGAAAATGTTGGCTGCACACAGGATTCCACTGCCACCCAATCAAACAAAATGAGTAGAGGTCCTACACATATGGACAGTATTTCAAGGCTAAGGAATAAGGGCATTATACTGAAAGTTGAATTCAATAATCGGGGACAGCCTATTGGGGAAAATGCAGTTAAAATGCAAAGTTCACTTGGCCAGATTGTTCGAGAGAAAGTACCAATAACTTACAATACTTGGAAGCATGTTCCTATTGACATCAAGGAGCGTGTGTGGGAAGCCGTGAATGTAAATATAAATGACCATACTTTTATTCTTCAAATATAAACTAATACTTTTGTTTGTGTTTATTAACATTTGATGTTTATTAAATTTTTTATGGATTTGTAGTTGGCGTACAAGGTTGATGTTGCTTGGAAAAAGGGATGTTTGACCTCGGCAAATGATAAGTGGCGGCAATGGAAAAGCAGTCTCACGCAAAACTATATTTATCCCAATTGCAAAAATCCAGAGAAGTTGCATATGCCACCTCCAGGATCAAATATTCCAGACATATGGAGCAAGTTCGTGATAAGTCGTTTGTCTAATGAATTTAAAGTAAGATTTTTAAATCTCATGTCTCAAATAATTAACTCTTAATAGAATATTGTTATTGGTAATGCATTGTTGTCTTGTTTATTTTTTAAGGAACTAAGTGAGAAACAACAGGAAAGGAGAGCCCAAAACAAATAACCCCATCGACATTCTCGCAAAGGATATGCACGCCTAGCTGAAGAGATAGTAAGTAATGTTTAATTATCACTTACAATAAATTTTATACCTTAACGAACAGGTATTTAAATAATATTGATTCATTTGTTATTGTTATTAGAAGGATGAATTATCTACTGATAATGAAATCAACCGAGCTATCCTTTGGAAGAAAGGCCGACTCAATAAAGAAGGGGAGTTTGTTGGTGATCAACTGAAGGCAACAACCTCAAAAATTGTAAGTAAATGTTTTAGATTTTGGCTTGTTATGTTAATGGTTCCCATCCGGATATTAGTCAATATATGTTTTTGTGCATTGCGGATGATGGTATCTTACAAAAGAGGGAGGGAAAGTTAATGCTTGGTGAACCGACACAAGACATTCTATGATTGCACTTGAATCTAAGGAACATGGTGGGCGTATAAGGCGGTTGGAGCTTACGCCACTCCAAGTACATACTTTGGCTTGTCAAAATGGGGGTCTCACGTTCAGCAAGCTGTATTTAATGATCAACAAAATATGTTGTTGGAGCAACATAAAAAAATTTTAGAGCAGGAGGATCGGATAAACAAGTTAGAAGCAATGGTTTTCAAAAATGGCAAATGCGAGATTGAGAATGATGAGAAGGGAAGTTGTAGTGTGAAGTTTCCTCAAACCTTGCAGGAAAATGAGTTTAACTATGATCATGGTCTATCAAATGAGATGAAAGCGCATGTGATGCCGATGTGGAGTTTATTAACGAGGCTGAGCCTTTACAGGTATCTTTAATCTTTAATGATATCATTGAAATTGTCCAATTTAAATACATTTATTTTTTATACAAGCATTATGTTTTGTCTTACAAGGGTCAATTAGTTGCATTGAGTGTGGAATCTGGCATCCATGTAGCTTTTGGTACAATTGTTAATATTGGGGGAGATGATGAGCATCTTAATGGTGATCCAAGTAAGCATACAAACCATTGTTTCGTAATGGTTGATGAAGCATTGGATGAAACCGCCCCTTTGCCAATTCCAACACCTGTGTGTCAAAGCATTGGTGATGCTATCGGATCACATGTAGCTTGGCCCAGACACTTGATGCAAACACAAGAGTCTTCGGTAAATGCTACAATCTATTTAAATTTAGCTATACAAGTGCCTAACAAGTATATGTTTTCATAAACTAGAAGGTCAAGGGGAAAAAACCTGACTGTGGCAAAAGGAAGCATCGATTGCAATCACCAAATGTGCAATCATTAACAGTGCGATCATCAGATATGCCTAGATCACTATGGCTGTTGTATTGTTATTGCAAGCGTGCTCTTCATGATCACCAGTCTATGAAATTTATGTTGGAGTATGATGTATTTGGTGGTAAGTTCGAAGCAGTGTTTGCCTTCAAGACATCATTCCTTTCTGCAACTTGGCACCAATTTCATACAATTGCATAGTTGTGTACATATGGTACGTATATTGTTTTCATGTACTAACACTTTGACTATTGATTTATGAGTTTTATTTATCTTGGTCTTATGCATTTTGTTGTATGTTTAAATGGTAGGCATTTATATAAAAAGATGAAGGAGGAAGATAAGCTGGAGAGGTTTAGATTTGTGGATCCATATGTTGTTGGGTGTCATTTCACATCAGTTGATAAGAGGGCCCTTGGTTTGGCATCTAGGTTGAATGGCACACCACCAAACCAGCTAGTTTTGGTTCCAGTTAACATAGGGTGTGTAAAATAGAGGTGGAATGCTAATTTTTTTACTTTGATAAACACTTGCTTAATTACATGCATTACTATTGTGTATATATGTAGTTTCCATTGGATTTTGACTGTCATCGATCCTCACAAAGAGGTTGTTTCGTTATTGGATCCTCTCGATCGTAATGTGTGATGAGACTTGGAAGAATGTTGTGAAGATGTAAGTTTTAGTAGCAAAATATTGTCAATATTTATTATAATTTTTTTATATATACTATATGCACTAAAAGTCTATAATTTTTTTTGATTTTATGAAGGGCCTTGAAATTGTTCAACACACATTGGCAAGCACGGAAGAAACACCCTTTGTGGGCAATAATCAAGGTATGTTTTACATCGTGGGAAGCTTATATAATTTGAATTATTTAGTGACATTTATATAATCAAGTTATTTGTTATTTAGTGACATTTATATAATCAAGTTATTTGTGAATTATTTAGTGACATTTTGATAATATTCGGATAACTCGGATCTATTCTAGAATTGGTGAGGTGGGTATCAAATTAGTTTGAGTTAGATCTACAAATTCCTTATTTTTGTTAAGCATAACCTAATCGACCTCCTCCCGACATTTTGTTTTGCCTTTGATCCGCTTCTTGGTGTGGCTAAATTGACATTGTGCTCGATCGGGCTACTTACTCCAATCTATTCGAGTGTTTTGCCAATCGACATTGTGTTAAGCAAATTGACATTGTGCTCTGAATTGGGTGCGATCTTGATTCACGGAGCAAAATGACGGTGTGCTCTAATTACTGCGATCTGGTATTACCCTTCTAATTTGCAATTTTCTCACTATCGCTCTTAATTGTTGGAGCTCGATAACATGTGTCAAACAAATGTAACCACATCACTTTGAAAAATGCAATCCAACAGGCATAAATTTTCCAATGATGATGAAGTAGATTGCCTGAGATAGTTGTGAGGAATGTCTCAAAAGGATTTTTGCTCCTATCATCCTATGGATATAAAGTTAGCAATTTAAAGTCAAATATTTATTCGTATCTTAAAGCATGCATAATCGATAAGGCAATGCATGTACTATCATGATATGAAATTCATCTTCCATTAGTATGATTTATGGCATTCTCTTGAACTTTTTTCAATCTTGCATATTGAGTGTTTTCCTTTTTTCTAAGAACAATATTCCTATTTCTTATTGATGAGTAAAAGAATCAAAAGTCGGACCCAAAATCTTCTTTCATTCTAAATGTTACAACAATACTACAAAGAAAGTTGCAAAAAGTCACTAGTAAAAAAACAACCTTCTTGAAGCAAAAAAAAATACTAGCAAGACGCATATCTGATTGATCTATACCCGTGATTTGAACCAATTTAGAAGCCCATGCTTTCTGTTCTTCCCAGTAATGACTTTAGCTTCTTCTTCTGTTAAACATAGCGTTTCATGTTAAACATTTGTACTAATCAAATTGGCAATGAACGATCTCATTTTGATCTTTCGTGTTTCTTCTGCATTGCTAGATGATGTTTTTTCCATCACAGTTCCCCTTCAACCGGATGGAGCTCAATGCGGTATTTTGTTTCACGATATATGAGAGAGATAATTGAAGGCGTATCCTTTGACAAGTCTTCCCTATGATCAATAGTAATATTAGATATTTTTTCAAATTTTCTTATTGATACCATAGCGTTTAATTACATTTTCATTTTTTCACATGCAGTTCGCAAATTCTGTGCTAGGTGCAAAGGAAATTGATGAAGTCCGTTCGGAGTGGGCTGATTGCATACAAGATTACATATCTGATGATTAGGAGAGATTTGTGTACATACATCTTTTGGTTACATTCTATAAGTGTTTTGCTATGCAAATACTTTTAGTGCATATGATGTGTAGTTGTTTTGCCAGTACTTTTCATATATATCGGTAAAAGTGATCGTTTAAAATGTAATGTGACCTTGTATTTTACATTGCTACAAGTGGAGTGTATATATGTGTTTTCTATAATTCTTATTGATGTTGTATGATTTATATTAAAAATGCAACATCTACAACGCTTTATTATGTGTATATATGTGTTGAGAAATGACAACGCTGAAAAAACCGTTGTCTATGAGCAAAAGTTATCGTGGTAAATTAATGATAACGGTGAAAAGCGGTTGTAGATTTAAGGAAAGACAACGGTGAAAAACCATTGTCTATTAGAAAAAAAACCGTAGTAAATCGACCGTTGTAAATAGTGTTTTGGTCAAAGACCCCGGTTAAAAACCGTTGTCTTATCTTTGAAAAGACAACGGTTTTTCACCGTTGTCTTTGACCAAACCACTTTTCACAACGGGTCAATTTACCACGGTTTTTTTTCTAATAGACAACGGTTTTTCACCGTTGTCTTTCCTTAAATCTACAACGGTTTTTCACCGTTGTCTTTGACCGACCCCCTTTTCACAACGGGTCGATTAACAACAGATTTTTTGGCTAATAGACAACGGTTTTTCACCGTTGTCTATTCGATTTTTTGGTGTAGTGAGACTAGCATGTAGGTCAATGGATGACTTGATCTCACAAGTCATAGATATGAGATATCACATTGACACATGGGTATATATATTGGAGAATATATATACTGAATTGACCCGCCATGAGAAAGTGTCATGGATCGTTATATGAGTGTCATATACTTTCTCATGTGTATTGGTATGAATAGTCCTTAGAGCTGAAGTCACTATGGTTCTCTACATAAGGAGTTATGTACTTTGGTATCGTCTAATGTCATACCTTAACAGGGTGCACTATAACGGCGATCGCTGGGTATGTAACGAATTATGCGGAGGGATGTGAGTGATGTAGATGGGATATATCCCTCCCATATGACGGGAGTGATATCTTTGGCCTCTTGATAGAGTAGGACCACGAAATGCATGGTCATGCTCAAATGAGTCAATATGAGATATTGAGCTCATTTGTTTGAGTGAGTTTACTTGGGGATCAACAAACATAAAGATCGATAAGGGGATGACACGGTCTATGCCTCATTGATTGATCTAAGATATCAGAGATAGAAGGACACCGTCATACATGATAATAGCCACGGAAAGGTTGTCGAATCTCGACGATCTTGTAACTTGGGTGGCAATGATGTATTTCTAGATGCCGCTCATTGCTTATGTATCTAAAATGGTTTTAAAAATATTGCCAATGTTACAAGAGCCTATAGGGTCACACACAAATGACATTTTATTTTGGAGATGGTTTCTTTTAGTTGGACTAAAAGGACAATTGAGCATATGGCCAAGACTTGAGTTAGACTCAAATTGGTTAAACTTGAGTTAGACTCAAGTTGAACCATGGAAGATGATTCATCATCATCATGCATGATTAATGTGATTAATCATGCATGGGAATACCAAGGGCCTTGGTATTCATGATGAAGAAGAATACCAAGGGTCATGGTATTCATTAGGAGATTAAGAGTCTTCTTAATGAGGATTTAAGGGGAATTAATGGCAAGGGTCGCTATGGCTTAAGAAGCTTTGAACGTTCAAAGCAAAGTGAGGCTAGATCTTTGGGCGCGTAAGCCAAGGCAAGCCAAGAGAAGTGTTCTCTCATCCCTCTCCTTCCTCTCCTTCTTCTTCCAAAGGGTTCTTGGTGTTTTGCTAGGGGTTGCTAGCACAATGTGACTTCAAATCGAGTGGATGTCAGTGTGGATACCTTACAGATACGGTTACCCTTACCGTATTGAGATCCGACAGCATTTGAAAAAGAGGGATTGCGAAGGGCATGCACCGAAGGTATACTTCTCCTTTTAGATAAGATCTAGAAAAGTAGGATACGAAACGACTTATATAGTTTTGCATGGATCTCTAGTGGGATCCGATTTATAATTATTGTTTCTGCTGCGGTTGTGCGAAGTATTTTCCCGCGATGTTGTGAACATCAGATCCGGAATTTTTCCCAACACATGGTGGCAAGCATAAGGCATGACACATCCACTACGTCATCTTGATGCTTCTTATAATCATCCTTGTCAGCATGAGTGGTCGTAGGGGTGGGTGGTTCAGGAATGGGCTACTCTAGGATGTACAGTTTGCATTCTTGCTTGAGAACTATCCTCAAGTTTCTGTACCAATCCAAGAAGTTAGCTCCAGTGAGCTTGTCCTTATCAAGGATAGATCATAGAGAGAGTGAGGATTATTGGAGTATTGAGAATACAATCAAAGTCTCACATTGGTAAGATATGGAAAAGATCATGTGCTTATAAGATGAAAAGATATCTCTATTAGTATGAGACCTTTTGGGTAGAGCCCAAAAATAAAAACCATGAGGGCTTAGGCCCAAAGTGGACAATATCATGTCATTATGGAGATATATGAATCTTATAGGCACTAACAATTGGTATCAGAGCCATGGTCCATGTCAAGCCATGAACCTCGAATGAAGGAAGTTGAGCTCCCATATCCGGATCAAGAGAATCAGACACTAGGCAGGAAGTCCAGTTGGGTCAGGAGGACCGAACAATTGGTAGGAAGTCTAATTGGTCCAAAAGAGCTGGACAACTGGCAGGAAGTCTAGCTGGGTCAGGAGGACCAGACAGTTGACAGGAAGTTCTAGTGGGTTGAGGATCGAACATCAAGTAGCGGATGTCCTTGGAAGATGGATAGGCTTGAAGGGGGTCAATGTGATCCTTCGTTTGAGGGGGGAATTGTTGGATTATTGGGAATACAATCAAAGTCCCACATTGGTAAGATATGGAAAAGATCATGTACTTATAAGATGAAAAGATATCTCTATTGGTATGAGGCCTTTTAGGTAGAGCCCAAAAATAAAAAGCATGAGGGCTTAAGCCCAAAGTGAACAATATCATGTCATTGTAGAGATATATGAATCTTATAGGCACTAACACTTTAGACACATAAGCAATGAGCGGCATCTAGCAATGCATCATTGCTACCCAAGTTATGAAAATGTCAAGATCCAACAAAACCTTTCTGTGGCTACTATCTTGTATGACCTTGTCCTTCTATCCTTGATATCTAGATTGATCAATGAGGCATAGACCGTGTCATCCTATTATCAATCTTTGTGTTTCTTGATCCCCATGTAGACTCACTCAAACAAATGAGCTCAATATCTCATATTGACTCATTTGAGCAAGATCATGCATTTCGTGGTATTACTCTATCAAAAGGTTTAAAGATATCACTCCCGTCATATGGAAAGGATAGATCTCATCTACATCACTCACATCCCTCCACATAGTTTGTTACATACCCAATGATCACCTTTATAGTCCACCCTATTATGGGTGACGTTTGACGATACCAAAGTACATGACTCCTTATGTAGGGAACCGTAGTGATTTCAAGTCTAAGGACTATTCATACTAATAGTCACATGAGAAAGTTTATGACACTCATATAACGATCCATGAAACTTTCTCATGGCAGGTCAATTCAGTATATAGTCTCTAATATGTACCCATGTGTCAATTTGATATCACATATCCATGACTTATGAGATTAAGTCATTAATTGAACTACATGTCAGTCTCTATGCATTAATATTATCCTTGCATATTAATACTCGACTAGGAATAGTTAAGAGTAGTGTTCTTATATATATATATATATATATAACTCTCACTATCAATTCAACCAATTGAAATATTGTAAACCTGAACCTACTATTCAAGGACACTATTATATTATTCGTATAGCATAGATAAGAAATAATATAATAAGCAAACCTTGCATGTTATTAATGAAATATGATACATATGATCTCTAATCAATCATCTCATGATTGGCACTAAGGGATGACACTAACACTTGAGTCGGTGAAGGATGGCATGGGGAGAAGTCGTGAGCTTGGTGCATCCAAGGGACCGTCGGACGAGGAGCATTGGAGTGAAGCCAAAGGAAGCAGACTTTAGGGCAAGATGTGAAGGATGGCACAAGAGAAGTTGTGAGCTTAGTGTATCCAAGGGACACAGACCGAAGGAAGAGAGCTTCAATGGTGTACTCTGTGGGGAGATGAGAGTTGAGCGAATGTAACACAGGATGGGGTAGTTCAACTTAGGGAACTTGGCCAAATGGCTAAGTTCAAGTGTCAGATGCTCAAACATATGTGTTTGAGGTTTTACCCGATGGTCAGATGCTCAAACATCTCATTGTTTGAAGTTTTACTCAGGAATAGTCGACTGATATAGGTATCAGTTGACTGGTGCAAGTCGACTATTAGTTGACTGATATCAGCTAGGCTTTTGTGGCCTAACAGTCGACTGCCAAGGGTTGGCAGTCGACTGCCAAAGTATAGCAGTCACCTGGCATAAGTGGACACAGGTGTTGGTACAATCGGCTCAAGTCACGATTGACCAGACTCAAGTTTGACTCGAGTAGTGTTTTGATGTTTGACATTGATGTTTGACAATGTGTTGGGGAGATTGTTGGTGCAATCGACCCGGGTCATGATTGACCGGACTCGAGTTTGACTAGAGTGGTATTTTGATGTTTAACGATGGTTTGACCATTGTCATGGGTACTTGGCGTGGAAATTCCAAGCATGGGTCTTGGTAAGGAAAAGTCCAAGCTTGAGTCTTGGCAAATGGAAAGTCCAACATGGGTTGGCAAGGAAAGACCAAGGGTGCAGTCTTGGCCACGTAAGTCCAAGTGTGTAGTCTTGGTGGTGAAAGTCCAAGTCATGCATACTTGGCAATTGAGAAGTCCAAGGGGAATATTGGCGGCGTAAAGTCCAAGGGTGGAGTCTTGGCAGCATAAGTCCAATGGTTGACGGTGTAAAGTCCAAGCGGAGTCTTGGTAGCGTAAGCCCAATATGCCTTGGTGGTATAGACCACATTAGCATGACAATAGCTGATGGAAGAACCTGAAGGCTAGCGTATGGATGAACAAGTCATGGATGACTTGAAGGGATCCAATAGGCGTATGGCTGACGGAGGTGGCTAGAAGGCTTAGGTCTAGGCTAAGGGTGGTCTAGCAAGTATGAGGGCATCATACTTGGGTAAAACCTCATGTTTTAAGTGTATTAGTCGATTGGGACTATGGTCAGTCGACTGATGTGAGTCGACTGGTGTTCGACTACAAGAAATGGTCTCGCAGTCGACTACCAACATTGGTCAGTCGACTGATGGCCTTAGCAGTCGACTGATCTAGAGATCAGTTGACTGTTGGTCATGTTTTTGGGGACAGAATGCTTTCGAGTCGACTATTTGGATTTGACAGTCGAGTGATAACTCGAGCAGTCGACTGATGGGTATGATCATTCGACTGATGGTCTATCCATTGGAACTTATCCAACGTGGCTTATGTCGCTGTGATACAACGGCTACAAGATCAGTCGACTGCTAGGCGAAATCCAACCCGAGTTGCAAGTTTAAAAGGAGCACGAAGGAAGAGATTTGGCAGCGATTTCTTGAGCATCTTTGAGGTGATTTGCTATTGCAAATCAGGGTCTTCAAGTACGGTTCAAGCAATCAACAAGCAAGCATTCCAAAGCAATAGTTGTAAAGTTTTCTTTACCTTGTTTTGTATATTCATCTTGTATTTGTTTCTTATTGTTGTAAGAATACTTGTAAGAGGTTTCTCCGCCTCTGACTTGTTGTCGAGAAGGAGTATATTTGATTAGTGGTGTGTGTTTGCATCGCTAGGGCTCTTTCGAGCCCAATCTGTGGAGTATGAACCATATGGTTCCAAACCACATTATATCGTCGTGTTGTGATTGTGCTTGTGTTTATTTTGATTGTATATTTCATATTTCTGTTGCGTACTAATATTGTGTAGCAAGTGCAATCGAATTCCATCGCACGACGACATCGCTATTCACCCCCCCCCCCTTCTAGCGGGCACATAGGTCCTAACAATGAGCATAGAAACGAGGTAGGCTTGACTAGCAGCTCGACTGCCTGTGCATCAGTTAACTGCTAGGGTTTGATTGTAGACTGATGGGTTATCCGTTGGAACTTTTCCAATGTGGATTAAGTCGTTGTGAGACAACGACTACAAGAGAAGTCGATTGCTGGCATGCAACAGTCTACTACTGCATGCCTAACGTGAAAACTGACCTCCTCTTTATAAAAGGAGGCCAAGGGAGCTTTGAAGAGGTTAATTCTTTAAGTCCTAATCATACTCTCATGCTCTCCAAGTTTTCCCAGTCTTCTTACTCTCTTCTTCATTGTTTTTACTTATATTATCTTGTAAGAAGAGAGTTTGTGTAAGAAGGTTTTCTCCACCTTGTGTTGAGCAAAAGGAGAAGTATAGTGGAAGGTTGAGAGAGTGATCCGCCTAATGATTGTCGTGGACTAGAGGCAAGGGTTGTGAACCACGTTAAAAGATTGTGTTTGTGATTGCTCCTTCTTTACTTTTGTTTTAGCTTTAATTGTCTTTATTATTATTATTTCACTGTGCTAACGAGTATTGTAGACGATCAAGCACAAGCAAATTCTATCTACAACGGTTAGGCTATTCATCCCCCCTTCTAGCCGAGCCATCGATCCCCAATTAGTGGTATCAGAGCAAGGAGCTTGTCAACGGACTCATCGCCGCAACAAGCAAATCGACAATGACCGACATGAACATCCACCCACCAAAGTTTGAAGGAGATTTCTCATGGTGGAAGAAAAGGATGGAGGTATTTTTCGAAACCAATTTCGATATCATGATTATAATGGAAAGTGGTTTCAAGATACATAGGGATGAAGAAGGCAAGCCAATAGAAAAATCAAGATTGACCAAGAAGCAAAAGGAGAAGCACCTAGAAAATTCAAAGGCTAAGCATCATCTCTTCAACGTGCTTCCTCGACAAGAGATAAACCGAATAGGAGAATGCTCAAGTTCCAAGGAAATGTGGGAGAAGCTAATTGAGCTTCATGAGGGCACATCCGAAGCAAAATTAGCAAGACGAGACCTTTCCGATCTCAACTCAATAACATCAAATTAGATAAAGGAGAAAAGATATTGTCTTTACATTCTAGATTTAAAGAAATTATTAATGGCTTGTCAAGTGTAGGGGAGAAACTTTCAAATCGAGATATGATCATGAAAGCCATCGATGTATTCCCCCGATCTTCAAAATGGAGCTCCATGGTGGATTCCTTCTATATCTCAATGAATCTAGAGGTTAGTACTTTAGAAGAATTTTTCTCAACCATGGAACTTCACGAAACTCACCTTGAAGGAATAGTTGAAGAACCAAGCAATAAATCAAGGGGAGTAGAGCTTGTAGCAACCAAGGGAAAGAAGAAGAAGACTACACCCTCCTCATCGGATGACGATTCTCATTCTTCAATGGATAGCGATGAGGAGGCGTATATGGTAAGAAGGGTAAGACATGCCTTAAAAAGTTTTAAATTTAACAAATCTAATGATAGAAGAAGGCCAAGGAAGATCATATGCTACAATTGCCAAAGAGAAGGACACATGAGGGATGAGTGTCCTCCATTGAACAAGAGGAAGGAAGAAAAGAAGAAGGATGACAAGAATAAGGAAGGCAAGAAGAAAGAAGAAAAGAAGTCAAAAGAAAAGCAGAAGAAGTCAAATTCATCTCGAAACTTAAAAGTCGGGTAGTGACGGCAGAGTGCACAGTTGTCACAACCCTACCCACTCGGCTAGCACACATGACATATCGGTGGCTTGACTGGCATCAGGGGTGACACAGATGATTGCATCATGTGCATACGTTTTTACTATATGCATTGATTGATGCACTTTTAGTTGTTGCATACGATATGCATTGATTGATGCACTTTTGGTTGTTGCATATGATTGTCATGCACATACAGGAGGTATTATGTTGTTTGTTTTGGGTGATTCTTCATATATCTGTGTGGATGTATTTTATGTAGGCTTAGGTGATTCTGGTATGTACAGTTTCAGGTATGTATTTTTATTGAGAAACTGTACCATCTTGATTACTATTCCTACTTATAGTTTACTATGCATGACTGTTAGATATCCACTGAGTTTTACTCACTCCGTTGATATTTGTTCATTTCAGGATGAAGCCGTCCGGAGAGTCCAGTTGCTAGTTTCCCCCTTATCTGTCGACTCTGCTATCCTCTTTCTAGTTTTTTCGCATTTTGATTTCTAAGACTCTGTGTTTAAAACTTGTAAAACTTTAGACTCTTTGTTGTTTTAGGTGGTAGTAGTTTAAGTCTTTGTGGACTTTTGTTTCGATATGTTTTTGGTTGTATGTGTGATTGCGTATTCCTGCACAAATGGCAGAAGGGGTAAGTCTAGACATTTTTAGTTACTTTGAATGTTGGCCTGAGGCCTTATGTTATATGTTTTGTGGTCTTTGATGTTTTGGCCATGTTGGCCGATGTATAGTGGGTCGTGTAGGCCTCGTATACCGATTTCAATTGTCCGCAGTACAGGGGAGGTGTTGTCCGATTTTCATTGGACAAGTACCCCTCTCGGGGCGTGACACGACTTGTCTTCATCGGAGGAAGAGGAGGTCGTCTCACATTTTGCGCTCATGGGAGTAGAAGATATTTCCTCCACCTCATCCGAACAAGAAGAAGGAAGCACAAGTGAGGAGGAGACCTCAAGTGTAAGGGGAGCACAAACTTCAGATTCGAAAGAAGATTGGGTAAGTGAGGTAAAGAATATCCCTACCTAAGAAGTAATTCATATGATTTCAAGCTTAACTAGGGACTTATTTTGTTAAATACTGAAATTTAAAACACTAAATAAAATGGCCAAAATTAAGAAAATAATCTTAGAAATTATTTTTGGAATTTTCGGAGAATTTTAGAAATTTTTCCGGAATTTTTCTGGATTTAAATGGAGGTCGTACGAGATAATGACGGGGATAGGAAAAACAGGCTTTTAAAGGGCCTATTTAGATGAGTAAATAGGATAAATTAAACCTAGGTTTTTCGATTCCTATTTCCTCATCTCTCACGCGGTTAGCCGCCCGAGCCTTTCCCTTTCTCGCGACCACGATTTCTCTCTTCTTTCTCTCCGCGCACCTTTCTCTCGTGATTTCCTTTTTCTTCTCGCCACAGCCATCGCCTTTCCCCTCTCCGTCGAGCCGCCCGAGCCGCACTCGCCGACGACCAGTCCGCAGCCTTGCCGATGCTGTCGCCTGAGCCTTGCAGTCAATTTCTCTCGCAAGCACTGCCGCCGTGCGCCTCACCCCAGCGTCGCCGCCTCGGCTCGCCGTCTTTTCCTTCTCGGCAGCTTCTTCTCGTTCGTCTTTCTCTACGAGCAGCAGCGAGGGGAGCATCCTCACTATCCACATCTGCACGCGCCGGCTCCTCTGCCACTAACGCCGCCCTTCCCTGCATCTGCCGCCACCGTGATCGAGTTGCCACCGTTCTGCCCTTGCGCACGGCCATTGCTTCTTCTTCCCAAAGACTGCGACACGGGACACGCGCGAGCCCTCTGTGTCGCCGGTGAGGCTGGAGTTTTTGGTAAATACCTAGCTTTTCGTCTAGTTTATTTTCTGTTCAGTGATGTATGAGTGGCTGTGAGGTTTTTGGAATGGCTGAGCACTGATGTGGAGGATTGCTGTAGGTGATGAATTAGGTTAGGTGATTAGGAATTAATTGGGTAAATTTTTGGTACAATTAATTGATAAATTAAAAGCCATAGAATTTTTATTTATATGGCTTAGGTTGTTAAAATGCGGGTCAATCCAAATTTAATTGATTAATTAGTTTATGATTAATTAATCGAAATTTTGATCAATTGATTTAGTGGCTAGAATAACTGTATGGATATTTTTGGTAGGAAAAGATTAATAAGATGGTTGGAAAATTAGGGAAAATTGGAAGTGGTTTGGGTTAATTGGGTTATGAATGAAATCGATTAAGTATTCTATTTGTCGGTGAATGGTATTTTGTTCTTAACAATAGTTATGCAATATGCAGGTTTCAGTCACAAGGCAGGTCCCCGGTCGTGACAATTTGGTTCTTTTTGCGGATATTTTATCAGGTGGGTATTTTGACTTATCTTTTAGATATAGTCAAGTTGATATGCTAGTTAGGATAGCTTGCAATAATTTTCATGATTATATGCCTAGTATGTTTTTGGTGCCTACTTGATGCATGCATGTGATAGGTTATGATTATACCTTCCCTGTTTTATTTGGATCATAGTTACTTGGATTATGGATATGTACATATTGATTGTGCATATTATTCGGATAGGTGTATTTAGTTAGATTTACATGCTTTAGTATCATGCATCATCTTGCATGATTTCATGTTGGCTGGACGGGGTTCCTTTATAGTTGAGCCCGTAGCCAGTTACATGGCCTGCACACACTACCACTCATGGGTTAGTGGTACATCAGGAGGGTGTGTGCAGTTGCTCTATCAGGCTCCGCTGGTCCGTTCATGGGTAGCGATGAGACAGCGTGGTAGCGGGCAGGGATCCCTCCTATGGTCTATGACACCGGAAGATGAGATCTTAGCTCCCCCACTCTGTTTGGGGTAGGAGAATAGGTGTACTCCGACAGCATCCTGTCCACTCGGTCACTCAGGAGCAGTGATGGCAGAGTGCACAGTTGTCATAGCCCTACCCACTCGGCTTCACCATCGTGTGTGAGGCGGCTAACTGACGTCAGGGGTGACCATGTCATTTGCACGGCATGCACTTTGCATGGATCACATTTGTATTGTGTTTGCTGCATTATTTTATTGATGCCTTGGATGTTGCATATGATTGCCATGCATACAGGATTCATATTTGTATATGGTGATGACTTTATCTCTTATAGTAGGGCACATGCTCCTATATCAGGGTAGGAGATTCAGGTGAGTACAGTCCTTTTGCATTTATTTCTTGCTTACCCTATATGTGAGACTGTACTGGCATAATTTTTATTGTTAGCTATATCTTACTTTTCATATCGACTATACCCGCTGAGTTCTTTGAACTTACCTCGTTGATTTGTATCTATTTCAGGATGAAGCTATCAGGAGAGTCCAGCTGCCAAACCCCACACGTCGTGAATATTTGATTTGGTTATTTGTTTTATGGTCTTTTGGATATTTTGATTAGAGGACATGTTTAGGATTGGAGTTGGATATTTGTATTCGTGGATTTTTGGCGTTCTTATGGACCTTATTCGGATTTTGTTTGGATTGGTTTTGGTTGAGTATTCCTGCCCAGATGGCAGAAGGGGTAAGTCTAGTTGTAATAGATGTTACCTATCTATTTTAGTTGATGGCCAGAGGCCTATTTTATTATCAGCATGTGTGTTTGGATTCCGATCGTGTTGACCGATGTATAGTGGTCGTGTAGGCCTTGTATGAAAATTGGCATTGTCACCCGTACAGGGGAGATGCTGCCGGATTTTTGTCTGGCAGGGTCTCCATCGGGGCGTGTCATATTTAGAACTAAAACGAAAAATAAATGCATGCAAAATGAAATTAGGAATCTAGAAGAAAAGCTTAAAAATGCATGTTCACATGATGATATTGTTTCTTCTAGTTTAAATGATGCTTGCTTAGAAGAAAATAGGATGTTAAGGGAAAAGGTAGAATACCTTAGTAAAGCCCTTGAAAAATTCACCATAGGCTCAAATACTTTGAAAATGATTATTGGGAGCCAAAAGGCAAGTTTCAACAAAAAGGTCTTAGGATATAAGGAATCAAAGAATGAAAAAGCATACCATTGTCTAATTGCTAGGGGGCAATCAAAAACTACAATGGTAGCTAGGAAATGGATCCCTAAGGAATACTTGATAAACCCTATTGGAAAGAATCTATATTGGGTACCCAAGTCAATCCTTAAAGGTTAGAAAAACCTAGGATAGTCAATCATAAGTGATTTTATTTCATATCTTACTACATGTTGACTTATGATTATGTTGAGTGATACTGGATATACTTAACCTTGGATAGTGTTGCATGAAAATTTTGGTAAAGTAGAAATACCTTAGTTATATCTTACAACCCACTATAAGAATAACTTGATTGAAAAACATAGCAATGGGTGAGATGTTAGGTTGATATAAATGATTCACTAATGCTTATGGCATTTTGATGGGTTATTAGTTGTATCATGATATAGTAATTGTTGATGCAAAAAGCATTACTCTTTGGTTTTGATGTATGAACCATAGTTAAAGTTAGGACTTGTGTTCTAATATCAGTGTTAAGTGTGCAGGCTTAACAGGAAGTCCTAGTAGGTCATGTTGACTAGATACTAGGTAAATGTCTTGACAGATCAGGAGGACCGGACACCAGACATGAAGTCCAATTGGGTCGTGTGGACCAGACATTTGGCATGAAGACCGGTTGGGTTTGGAGATCGGAAAATCGGCAAAAAGTCTAACTGGGTCAGGCAGACCGGACAACTGGTGGAAGCCTTGGTGGGTCATATCGGATGTCAAGAGTAGTAAGTCCGACAGGTAGCCGGCAGGTAAGCCTCTAGTGGAGAGGTGAGGTTGAGTCCTCTATAGGAGGACAAAGCTAGGCGTCAATCCGATGAAAAGTCTGCATGAGACTTAGTAGTCGAGATCGAACAATATTACTACTGCTATATTGTTTTATATCTGTGCTAATCTTATTTTGCAAGGATCAGTCAACTGATTGGATTCTAGCCGACTGATGTCTAGTCGACTGGATATGGGTCAGTCGACTGGATACCTAGATGGCAGGATTAGCTGGTGATCGATTGGAGATCTGACAGTGCAAATGGAAAGAGTTCTCGTCGACTTGGGAGTTTCAGTCGACTGGAGAGCCAAATTTCCCGATGCGGAGCCAGGTGACTTGGAGTCGACTGAAGTATTTTCAGTCAACTAGAAGACCAGAAGTTCCATATTGACGGATTCATGTGGAGTCAATTGGAAGACATTCCAGTCGACTGGAAAGGGTTTATAAAATAAGTGCTCGATCAACTCCGAGAAGAACATTGCTACTACATCGAAGTGCTGCAAAAATACATTCTCGTTCACAAGGCTTCGATTCTTCACAAAGGCACTTTTCCAACACCTCGTGCCTACTTAGAGCTTTCATTTGTGTCGGTATAAAGTAGCTTTTAATCTTTTGTAATTATTTTTCGCTTGTGTACTTAACTTTAAAGAGAGGGTAGTGTATTACCCGTCTCTTACTTTTGTAAAAAGTGAACCCCTCCGAAGTCGAGAGTTCTCGAATCGGAGGGTATATAGTGATTGCCCATCGAGGTAGCTATCGGAAGAACTACATGCCTTGAAGTAGCAACCCTGTTAGGGTTGTGAACCAAGTAAAAGAATCTATCTCTATCTCATTTTATTTCTACTGCATATTCTGTAACAATTTCAAATATTAAAAATTAGCTTTAAAAATTAAAGAAATTTTTATACTCCGAGATTCACCCCCTCTCTCCGAATTTCTCGATACTAAAATTGGTATCAGAGCGGGGGCACTCCGAATTTAGTGCAACCACCATTGAGAGCATTAGATAAATTTTCTTTATTTGTTCTAGGATTAGAATAATTTTTAAATAATTTTTCCTGCTTAGAATCATTTTAAAATAATTTTTCTTGCTTAGAATAATTTTTCCTGCTTAAAATAATTTTTCCTGCTTAGAATAATTTTTAAATAATTTTTCCTTCTTAAAAAAAATCCTACTTAGAATGATTTTTAAATAATTTTTCTGCATTAGAATAATTTTTCCTATTTAGAATAATTTTTAAATAATTTTTCTATATTAAAATAATTTTTCTTACTTAAAATAATTTTTCATTCTTAAAATAATTTTTAAATAATTTTCTGCACTTAGAATAATTACTGAAATTAGTATAATTTTTAAATAATTTTTGCACTTGGTATAAATTTAATTCTTGCACAATATTAATTAATTTAAATAACTCTAGGAATATTTCTCAATTTTAATTAATTTAAATAAAAAACTATTAATAAAATTTTATTTAGAAATGTCGCACTTAGAAGAGTATAGCACCGTTCGCCCATTTCTCTTCAATGGAGAGGATTTTTCCTATTGGAAAATGTGAATGAAATGCTACCTGAAAACTGACTTAGAGGTCTAGTTTTCAATTAGGAAAGATTTCATCTCTCCGGTAGACAACTCGGGTGAGTTTTTAGGACCAGAGAAATGGACCGCGAATGTTAGAAAATGGGCTCAAGTCGATTACAAGGCGCTTAACACCTTGTAATGCAGCCTTATCAAAGAAGAGCTCAATAGGATGGGTCCATTCGAAAACTCTAAGGAATTATGGAATAAATTAATTGAACTACATGAAGGTACAAACGACACTAGGATAGCTAAACGGGACATGTTACTAAATAAATTATTTAATTGTAAAATGAACGAAAATGAAAATGCTAGTCAACTTCATACAAGAATAAAAGACATTTTAAATGGATTATACTTAATAGGACACCAAATAGAAAATAGGGACATAACTAGGTATACACTTAAGGCATTCCCTAGGAACGCCTTATGGACATCCATTGTCAATGCCTAAAAGGTTTCCAGGGATCTGTCCACAATTAAGCTAGACGAATTATTTTGCAAACTTGAACTACACGAACAAGCTAACTCAAGTCAAACCGAGAATGATATTGCTTTAGTGGCAGGTTCGACCAAAAAGGAAAGGAATGCAAAAAGTGAATCTGAAGACAAGTCGGAGTCAGAGTCAAATGGAGAAGAGGAAATCATAAACATAGTCCGGAAGATGTTCAACGGGAGAAAGAGGTTTACGAAGACACTAAGAAAGTCGTTGATAACAAGCCGAGACCCCAATCGGAAGTGACATGCTACGAGTGCAACGGAAAGGGACATGACAAGTCGGAGTGTGCGAACCTAAAAAAGGAAGAAAAACCAAAAAAAGGAAAAGAAGAAAAAAGCACTTAAGGCAACTTGGGACGAGTCATCATCGGAAGAGTCGGACGCAGAAGAAATGAAGAGAAGCTTCATGGCGTTCATGGCCGAATCGAGCTCCAGAGCCGAGTCAAGTTTTGAGTACGAGTCCGATTCCAAGTTCGAGAGAAGCCACGGATCCGCATCCGTTTCTGAAGGACTAGATGAGGTAACTTCTCCCTTAGAAGATAAGTTGTATAATATAATTACATGCTTAGGTAGGAAGTTAGCTAAGTCTGAGAATCGAGTCGACTCACTACTTAAGGAAGTCCAAGTACTTAAGAAGCAAGTCAACTCGAAGACTTCGACTTGCCAAATTAAGGATAGAGATTCAACTCAAGTTGCAAAGCTTGAGGAAGAGAACTCGATCCTAAAAAAGCAAGTAGAAGATCTAACCAGATTATTGGAAAGATTCCCTTTGGGCTCCAAGTATCACAACATGATGCTTGGATCTCAACGGGCCGTGTATAACAAGTCCGGACTCAAATACAAAGCTAAATTCTCCTATAAATTATACATGTCATTACTTAGCCGAAACGCTAAGAAACGAGCTCAAGCATGGGTTCCTAAGTCTAACTTAGTCAACCAAGTTGAACCAAATCAATTTTGGGTTCCCAAGAGTCAAGTTCACTTTGTAAACAAAACTCAACCTAGCTACCACTTAGGGAGAGCTAACACTTTGCTTGTTTCCTTGTTTAGTTAAACTCTTGCATGTTTTAGTTTACTTTACTTGCTTAATTTAGAATGGACTAGATAGGAAACAGAGTAGTTTAAACTTGAACAATCAAGTACTAAGACGAAGTGAACTGATAGTAAGTTAGGGAAGCTCTTCGAAGTGCATGTCTAGGAAGTGGTCATTGCTTCGATACCCAAGAAGGCCATGTGCCTTGCCATGACCTAGTGCACTAAGTCGAGTGAAACTGACCGAAACTAACTCACTAAATCTTTGACTAATTAGACCAAGGCTTAGTTCAAAGTGAATTAAGTACTTAATTCCTTCATTGACTTTGACTAGGAAGTGATTGTTGCTCCAATATCCAAGAAGGTCATGTGCCTCGCCACGACCTAGAAGTCAATGCTGAAAAACCTACTTGACTAACTCAAACTAAGCTTGAATCTAACACAAGTTTAAAAACTTTAAAAATGCTCATTAAATTTAATTAAGATAAAATGAAATTCTCATCTCACAAATCCCATAGGAGTAACATGTATTGAAAATCTAGTTTGAGTGAGATGATTTAGAATTTAATCAAGCTTAATTAGCTTAATACAATTTACGTAACTTATCAAATTTATTTAAACTAAATCTAACCTAATAAATTTACCTAAACTAAACTTAACTTAAACTAAACAAAATTAACTTAATTAAACTTAATTTAACTAAATTTAATTCAACCCAACCAACTTAATCAACTCAAATTAATCAATTAAATTTAATCAAATTAAATTAATCAACAAAATTAACCTAATAAAATCAACTAAACCAAATGAAACATAAAAATTAAAATTAATCGATTTCAGTCGACTGGATAATTTCCATTTGACTCGAAAAGAGTCGACTAAATCAGCTTCAGTTGCCTCCGAGCCTCGGGAAGGTAAAACATGACTTCAATCAATTGAAATTGATTTAGTCGACTGAAATGAAACGGTAGATAAAAGTTATGCATCGGAGTAAATGGTAAAATTAATTACAGTCAACTGAAACAGGTTCAATCGACTCAAATTCAGTCGACTGGCCTATTTACAGTCGACTGGATTCCGTCTATAAGAACAGCACCAAGACAGCGCCAAAACGACTCACAATCACTGCAATCCACTGCGAAAACCCTATTTTCAGCCCTCCAAAGCATCTAAGTCGTCATATCTCTTTAACATCATCCATAATGTCAAGGGGTAAAAGAAGAGTCGTTGAGGTTGAGTCATCTACTTCGTGCATGGACATTAGGTTCCCTACTGAGGAGCATAGGATTAGGTTTGAGAATACGCTTTATACTCTCATGCCTACTAGATACATCAGTAGATCATACTTTAGTAAATCATGTATACCTAGTATAGAAGTCATAACACATTATGGGTTAGAAAAATTGGTTTATTGCAAAAACTCTATTAACATAAACTTATGTGCAAAGTTTTTCAATAATTTTAGTAAAATTGATGATCTTGCATATTCGACTATAGTACAGGGTAAGGATTTTATTTTTACCCCCTCTATGTTGAGAGAGCATCTAGGATTCATGCATTCATCATGTCTGGTTGCATGTTTTCCATCTATGGAGTTATCGTACGGTGACCCCTATTCACACATTATATTAGATAGGATTCACTTGCATCTATTTGGTGAGGAGAGGACTCCATCTGTGAGTATCTTCAGTTCCCCGAGACTCAGAGTATAGGACTATGCCCTGTATCGAGTTGTAGTGAACTGCATTTTGCCACTCACCACTAGGGATATCGCTATGATGCATCCCTATCATTCTTTTTTTACTTTATGCACTTAGTGATAGGTTAGATATAAACATTAGTTTGCAGATGTTTCATTCCATCATTTATCATTCTAGGTCAGTTACAAGTAGGAAGGCACATTTGCCTTACTTCCATGTCATCACATCCCTCTTAGCTACATTAGGGGTTGATGTTACTATAGGTAACATCAAACAACTTACTGAGTACAACATGATTGGTTCTAGGCAGTTTGGGTTAGCTAAAATAGGTTTAGATGAAAATAATGTCCTAGCATGGAAGAGAGATGACCTTCAGCCCCAGCCCCAACTTGAGCCCAAGTAGAAGCCTGAGCCTAAGGTTGACCCTGAGCACCATTTCGAGTCTGAGCATCAAGAAGTCCCAGGATTCGACAGTCTATCACCATTTCTTGAGATTCCAGCACCTTTGACTGTCGTAGAGAGATTATCCAGATTGGAGGATGCAATGCAGCACCAAGAGAAACAGCATCAGGCTTGTCATCTTGAGATGATGTAGATGTTGTAGGCACAGAGAGAGGATCATCGAGAGATGATGGAGCTTCTTAGATCTTAGAGCATGGGTCATCCACCTCCTCCTCCACCTTCCTCTTCTGACTAGGAATCTTATGCTATTTGAACTTAATTAATGAATTTAACAACTTTTAAATCTTGTGTGTGGATTGGTTTATGCTTGGATGTTTTCATGCTCATTACTCAAAATTTATTTTGAAAAATAATATTTTGGGATTCATGCTTGGACTATCATGTTTGCATCATCTTGAACATTAAAAAAAATGAGGGGGAGGTTTGAAAGACTTTAAAATAGAATTTTGAAAATTTAAATTCTTTGAAAAATATTTTTATTTGAGGGGGAGTTAAAATTCTTTGAAAAATATTTTTATTTGAGGGGAGTTACAATTCTTTGAAAAATATTTTTATTTGAGGGGGAGTTAAAATTTTTTGAAAAATATTTTTATTTGAGGGGGAGTTACAATTCTTTGAAAAATATTTTTATTTGAAGGGAGTTATAATTCCTTGAAAAATATTTTTATTTGAGGGGGAGTTATAATTCTTTGAAAAATATTTTTATTTGAACTTATAGTGATTTTGATGTATGCCAAAGGGGGAGAGAGGAGATTTAAAGTTAGAAGAAGAGGAGATTTAAAGAAGAGATTCAAAGCTTTTATGAATATATGCATCTCATGCACATCTCATGAACTTGCATTCTTTTTAACTCAATACATTTCTAAAATATGTCAAATTTGAATAGTGTAAATTGATTCTCCTAATTTTAACTAATGTGTTGTTATACATCAAAAAGAGAGAGATTATTAATGCAGAAAGCATCACTCCTTGGTTTTGATGTATGAACCATAGTTAAAGTTATAACTTACTTGTTTTCTAATATCAGTGTTAAGTGTACAGGCTTAACAGGAAGTTCTAGTAGGTCGTGTTGATCGGATACTAGGCAAATGTCTTGACAGATCAGAAGGATCGGACACCAGGCATGAAGTCCAAATGGGTCATGTGGACCAGACATTTGTCATGAAGACCGGTTGGGTCAGGAGACCGGACAATAGAAAAAAAGTCCAACTGGGTCAGGAAGACCGAATAGCTAGTCGAAGCCCTGATGGGTCAGATCGGATGTCAAGAGTGGTAAGTCCGACAGGTAGCCGGTAGGTAAGCCTCGAGTGGAGAGGTGAGGCTGAGTCCTCTGTAGGGGGACAAAGCTAGAAGTCGATCCAACGGAAAGTCTACATGTGACTTAGTAGTCGAGATCGAGCAATATTACTACTGTTATATTATTTTATATATATGATAATCTTGTTTTGTAGGGATCAGTCGACTGGATACCTAGATGGCAGGATTAGCTGGTGATCAATCGGAGATCTGGTAGCGCAAATGGAAAGAGTTACAGTCGATTGGGGAGTTTCAGTCAACTAGAGAGCCAAATTTCTCGATGCGGAGCCAGGTGATCTGGAATCGACTGAAGTATGTTCAGTCGACTGGAAGACCAGAAGTTCCATATCAACGGAATGATGTGGAGTCGACTGGAAAGGGTTTGTAAAATAAGTGCTTGACCATCTCCGAGGAGAATACTGCTACTACACTTAAGTGCTGCCAAAATACATTCTCGTTCACAAGAGCTTCGATTCTTCACAAAGGCACATTTCCGACACCTCGTGCCTACTTTAGAGCTTTTATTTGTGTCGGTATAAAGTAGCTTTTAATTTTTTGTAATTATTTTTCGCTTGTGTACTTAACTTCAAAGAGAGGGTAGTGTGTTACCGGTCTCTTACTTTTGTAAAAAGCGAACCCTTCTGAAGTCGAGAGTTCTCGAATCGGTGATTGCTCATCGAGGTAGCTCTTGGAAGAGCTACGGGCCTTGAAGTAGCAACTCAGTTAGGGTTGTGAACCAAGTAAAAGAAGCTGTCTCTATTTCATTTTATTTTCGCTGCATATTCTCTAACAATTTCAAATATTAAAAATTAGCTTTAAAAATTAAAGAAAATTTTATACTTTGAAATTCACCCCCTCTCTTCGAATTTCTCGATCCTACAGTAATCATTAACCAACTATGAGGAAAGTAAATGTTTAACTCATGAACATCTTGCCCAAAGATCATAGTTGGATATTTTTGATATTTGAAAACATTTCATGTTTTGAAAACTTTGAGTTCATACTTTGAAACATTTAAAGGCAAAAATAATTTTCCAAGTTGATACAAAATTTAAAAATTTTAGAACTTTTGAATTTTTGCCTAACTCTTGAAAATTGTATGCATTTTCATGAAAACTAATTTTTCCCTGATAGAAAAACCAATGAGAAATGTGTTTCACAAATTCCATGATTTTTTAAAATTTCCTTAATTTTAATGCATTTCTAAAGTTGGCTTCAGAAATCAGAATTCAGAATTATCAGACACCAGTCGACTAGTGACTGTACTAATCGACTGATGACATTGTGCACCGACACAACAGCTTATTTTTGGGTTTTTCAAAGTCTATTTTTGGTATTTTATTCCCTTAGATATTGATACCACATTGTATAAAATAGTATGATCTTTTTGCTGGTGTCAAAGGGAGAGAATTGTTAAGGTTTAAGTTAATCATGTTTAAAGCATGTGTTAAGGGGGAGTTTAATTTCTATGTTTATATTCATGCTTTACTTTCCTTAAGGGTTTTTACCTAACTTAAATATATTGACACACATCAAAAAGGAGGAGATTGTTAGGGCAATCAACCCAAGTATAATCTTGATTTTGATGTGTGTGTCAAAGAGTTTAAGTTAGGATGTTATCCTTTTGATGTGTGGGTTTAAGTTATGTATGACTTAGTGAATCACACATGAGTAGCTTGATGAAGCATTGGCAAGTTCATCCATCTCATGGCTCGAGTTCTTAAGTCGGTGAAGGATGGTACGGGGAGAAACCGTGAGCTTGGTGCATCCGAGGGACCGCCGGATGAGGAGTATTAGAGTGAAGCCAAAGGAAGCAGACTTTAAGGGAAGATGCGAAAGATGGCAAGGGAGAAGCCGTGAGCTTAGTGCATCCGAGGGACGCAGGCTGAAGGAAGAGAGCTTTAATGGTGTACTCCGTGGGGAGATGAGAGTTAAGTGAATGTAACCCGGGATGGGGTAGTTCAACTTAGGGAACTTGGCCAAATGGATAAGGTCAAGTGTCGGATGCTCAAACATATGTGTTTGAGGTTTTACTGGACGATCGACTGATGGGTTGTCTATTGGAACTTTTCCAGTGTGGATTAAATCATTGTGAGACAATGACTATAGGGACAGTCGACTACTGGCATGCAGCAGTCGACTGCTACATGCCCAACGGAAAAATTGGCCTCCTCTCTATAAAAGGAGGCCAAGGGAGCTTTTGAGAGGTTAATGCTTTAACTCCTAATCATACCCTCGTGCTCTCCAAGTTTTCCTAGTGCTCTTACTCTCTTCTTCATTGTTTTTACTTCTATTATCTTGTAAGAAGAGAGTTTGTGTAAGAAAGTTTTCTCCACCTTGTGTTGAGCTAAAGGAGAAGTTTAGTGGAAGGTTGAGGGAGTGATCCACCTAACGGATTATCGTGAACTAAGAACAAGGGTCGAGAACCACGTTAAAAGATTGTGTTTGTGATTACTCCTTATTTACTTTTGTTTTAGCTTTAATTGTCTTTATTCTTATTATTCTGCTGCGCCAATGAGTATTGTTGTCACGCCCCGAGGGAGTCTCCGTCAAACGAAAATCCGGTAGCACCTCCCCTGTACGGGTGACAATACTAATTTTTAATACAAGGCCTACACGGCCACTATATATCGGTCAACACGACCAGAACATACCACAACATAATATACATAATATGCGGCCTCAGGCCATCAACCAAAATAAGTAAAAGATCTAAAACATCAAGACCTACCCCTTCTGCCATCTGAGCAGGAACATACAACCAAAACGAACCGAATGTAAGTCCACAAGGACATAACAAATATAACCAAAACATCCACCGGTATACAATCCAAACATAAATCCTAACCATATCCTCTAATAAAATCTCAATCCATAAAACTAATAACCAAAACCATAAGATCAATAAAACCTATGCACTTCGACGAGGGGGGTTGGCAACTCGACTCTCTTGACAGCTTCATCCTGAAATAAATATAAAACCACGGGATAAGTTCAAAGAACTTAGCGGATAATAGTCGATATGAATAACAAGATATAGCTAACAATACTATTCATGCCAGTACAGTCTCATATATATGGTAAGCAAGAAATAAATGCAAAAGAATTGTACTCACCTGAATCTCCTACACTGATATAGGAGCATGTGCCCTACTATAAGAGATAAAGTCATCGCCATATACGAATATGAATCCTGTATGCATGGCAATCATATGCAACATCCAAGGCATCAATACAATAATACAGCAAACACACCTCAGATCTGACATATCGTCAGACATGACATGAGCGTGCATTCCAGGATTTTGTATGACTATGCTTTTCCTAATGAAATATATTTACCTTTCATCAAAAAAAAATAATGTAGCAAACACAATACAAATGCAATCCGTGCAAATGACATGTCGTGCCAATGACATGGTCACCCCTGACGCCAGTCAGCCGCCTCACACACGATGGTGAAGCCGAGTGGGTAGGGCTATGACAACTGTGCACTCTGCCATCACTACTCCTGAATGACCGAGTGGACAGGATGTTGTCGGAGTACACCTATCCTCCTGCCCCAAACAGAGTGGGGGAGCTAAGCTCTCATCTCTCGGTGTCATAGACCAAAGGAGGGATCCCTGCCCGCTACCACGCTGCCTCATCGCTACCCATGAGCAGACCAGCGGAGCCTGACAGAGCAACTGCACACACCTTCCTGATGTACCACTAACCCATGAGTGGCAGTGTGTGCAGGCCATGTAACTGGCTGTGGGCTCAACAATGATGGAACCCCGTCCAGCCAGCATGCAATCATGCAAAAATGGTGCATGATACTAAAGCATGTAAATCCAACTAAACAATATCTATCCGAATAATATGCACAATCAATAAGTGCATATTTATGATCCAAGTAACTATGATCCAAATAAAACAGGGAAGATATAATCATACTGATCAAATGCATGTATCTAGTAGGCACAGAAAACATACTAGGTATATAAACATGAAAATTATTGCATGCTATCCTAACTAGCATATCAACAATGACTATATCTAAAAGATAAGTCAAAATACCCGCCTTATATAATGCTCGTGATAACTATCTTCATGCCCATGAACCTGCCTCGTGACCGAAACCTGATACGTAAAATGTCCGAGCTATCTTCCAATCTGAGGATTTCTTCTGCTTTCCGTTCTCGAATCTATTTTTTAACGTGATCAATAAATCTACCTTTAACCAATTTAAACAACCCTATTTAATTCAATTGTCCATCTCAATTAACTAGTCCAATTTAATCTCTTAACCAAACTTAAACAATCTAAAACAAATTAGTTAACTGATTAACAAATCAAGCCCAGCTTAATTAATTAAGCCCATGTGAACTATAGGACTAATCAAATTAACTAATTAATCCCTAATCAATTAACTTGATTCGTTACCTAAATGCAGCAATTGCACAATCCCACATCAGCTCGAAAGCTTCGGCAATGCATCACAAATGGAGATCTGAATGGCTGGCAGTGACAACATCGCTGAGTTGGGTACTGTCGGCGGCAACAAATTTGAGACGGTGCGGCGAAAATGGGAGCCGAGAGGAAGTCGCGATGGGCGACGCGGATCGCCTCGACGCCTCGCGGCGGCGGAGGATGGTCATGCGGATAGGGCCGAGAAATGATCGCAACGCGAAGTGGCTCGGCATCGACACATGGGGCTCGTAAGCCAGCGCCCGGGCAGGGAAGGCGAGCACTTGCCGGCGCTTGCGGAGGAACAGTCGACCGCCAGGACTCAGGCGACGACATCGGTGGCAGAAAGGGCTACGGTGACCTAGGCACCGGAAAAGGTTACGGCGTCGGTGGCAGAGACGCCGACGCCTGCGACTGTGGCAAAGGAGGCCGACGCTCGTCATCTAGGGCAGAGGAGGCCGGCGCGATCCTGTTGCCGCGGCTGTGGCCGACGACGATTCCGTGGTCGCGAAGGTCGGCGCGTGCGATCAATAGCAGGAGGAGACGAACGGCGGCGGAGATGAGGCGAGGAGAACGTTGCCTCGGCGTTGCGGCTGGCGCGAGAAAGAAACGAGGAGGAAGGGATGTGCGGTGGAAGAGAATCGTGAGAGAAGGGCTCGCGAGTGAAAAACCGTAGCGAAGAGGGGAATCGGCGCAACGGGGAAACGAGGAAAAAGGGAGAAATAGAAAACCTAGGTTTTAGGTTAATAAAATTTATTAACCCTTCAAAATTGACATTTCAAATAGGCCCTCCAAAAGCCTATTTATTTTAGCCCCTTAAATATCTCTTACAAGATCCGTTAAATTCCAGAAAAATTCTGGAAAAATTCCTAAAATTCCCTAACAATCTCGAAAAATTTCCAGGATTATTTTTCTTAATTCCTTGGCCATTTAATTTATTATTTTAAATTTTCAGTATTTAACATTCTCCCCCACTAACAAAAATTTGGTCCCCAAATTTCCTACTCCGATCCATAATGAGTAATAGATACCACAAGTTCTGAAAAATATATTTCACGTACCTTAAATAAAAAAATGGAGGTAGTGAGCTCTGATCTTTTCTTCAAGCTCCCATGTTGCCTCCTCATCCGTGTGGTGACTCCACCCGACTTGACAAGTCGAGACAACCTTTTTCGCAACCTGCCGCCTTGTAATCCAACACTAACCTCTGCATAAGTAGCATCAGGTTGAATGGAACCTGACACATCAAACAGAATATGTGTAAAGTCTGGCACATACTTCCTCAGCATGGACACATGAAACACATCATAAATACCAGCCAAAGACGGTGGTAGCGCTAGTCGGTAAGCGACTGCTCCGATCCTCTCCAAAATCTCGAAAGGCTCAATGTACCTTAGAACTAACCTACCACGAAGGCCAACTCTCTTCACCTCTTTCGTGGGTGAGACTCGTAGGACTACCTGGTCACCAATAGAGAACTCCCGAGGTCTCCATCTCCGATCTGCATAACTTTTCTGACAATCCTGTGCCTCTGCCATCCTACGTCTGATAGTATGGATCAACTCTGTCTCATACTGAGCTCTATGGGTCCTAGCAACTGGGCCTCCCCAACCTCCTCCCAGAGGGTGGGTGTATGGCACTGTCTACCATACAATGCTTCATACGGGGCCCTTTGGATAGCCAAATGATAACTGTTGTCGTAGGCGACTTCCACTAATGGCAAGTGGTCCTCCCAGTTGCCCCCGAAATCCTCACACATGACCTCAGCAAGTCCTCTAGTGTCTAAATGGTCCGCTCAGACTGTCCATCTATATGTGGATAGAATGCAATACCAAAACAAAACTGTGTGCCTAAGGTCTACTGCAGACTCTGCCAGAACCGAGACGTGAACCGGAGATCTCTATCTCAAAGGAACACCATGTAATCTGATGATATCCCGACAATATAACTCTGTCAAATGATCCAAAGAGTCGGTCTTCCGAATCACTAAGAAGTGCGCAAATTTGGTCAGTCGGTCCATGACTACCTAAATTGCTTCAGGGCCTTAACGTGTCCTAGGCAAACCCATCACAACATCTATAATAATACGCTTCCACTTACATTCCGGAATTGGAATTTCCTGAAGCATATGTTCCTTAAACTAAGACAACTCTGGAACCCATTATCCTCCTCGGAGTGAGAGACGGTAGTCCATCTACCATCCAAAATCCACTCCACCACACACTCTGTAAGTGCATGGGAGGCTATCGCGACCAAACTTCCTTGTTACAACCGTTTGCGTTCCAGCTACTCTATAGTAGCTATCCAGTAGCTAGCCCAAAACCCCATGAGCATTCCTGCTCCTCACCTCTACAAAACAACATAATTACTGCTAAGTCCACGTCATATATATGACGTCTTACCTCGCAGTTCTTTAACTGTTGTAAGCTTAGGAAATGTCTTATTCAATAGTATCAGAATCACTCCGAGCTCCAAAATAATACATTCAAGTACTACCCTTCCTTCCACACCAGCATGATTAATCAACACTGGCGTAACAGTCAACCATCGTCTGAGCCCTGAAACTAGTTTCACAAGCTGCAGACCAAGTAAATTCCATCACCTTCCTGATCCAACTAGTCAGCGATGTAGTACCGCTAGAGCATCCTATCCATATCTATGGTAATAATCATATCAATACCGGAAAAACCACTATCTACGGCGGCCGAGTGCGCAACTCCAACTATCACCATCAACAGTGGCCAAGTTACACAACTCCAAGGACCACAAATGATCCAATTGTGTCCAGAATACACGACTTCCCAAATCCCTGGACGACTAAGTCGTCATTAAGTCTAATAAGATAATCATAAGCTCATACAATTCATACTAAGTATGAAATTGTCGTCGCTACACACCTGCATTCTCTTTACTCTAGGTTGATGATATAACAATCATCACAACGACCATGATAATTGTATGACACCATGTCACTATAATATCAACCCATCAGTCATAAATCAATCTTAGAGCATACACCGATGCCCTATAGCTGATCTAAATAGATCCTCTATCCACAATGAAGGATATTCATTTCCTTCCACAACAACCGCATTTTATCATCGACAATCGATACCTAATCTCAGAGGTCCATCTCTCTTTTAACAAAGAGTTTCGGATCTTCTCTAAAAAATACTGGGACAAATAAATATCTCATCTAACACCTCCTATAATAAGGTAAAACGATCATTCATCGTCTTGACCAGTGTAGGTATACACGCCTTATCCATAACCAAATCACTAATAGTAGGGACTGATATTCTCTGAGGGTTTACTCCTTGTCCTTCAAATTGGTGGCTAGCAGGCCAAATTCCTAGCTTTCTAATTCGACATCAGTCGGCACCTCTAATGAGTTCGTACTCCTGAAATCATCGTTAGGTTCCACAAGACCAATATGTCATCGACCTCGTCCCCGACCATGAGTAGGGGCAATTTCACTAAGTCAATAGTTTTTCCTAACCACCAAAAGTACCGTAACTACTAAAGACAATACTTTTCCTATTGCTCAGAGATATCCTTCAGCTTGCCTGGTCCCAAAACACGAGAACTCCCAAAAATCCAAGGAAAAGAAAATCCTTGAACGCAAAACCCACAAACCAAAACCGCAAACCAATAAAATTGTCACGTCTTGGGGGCATATCCGTCATCCAAATGACAGAGGAGCCCCTTAGTGACAATATTCCAAAATCTATGGACCAGATATGGTAAAAACCTCGAAATAATTATAGAAATACCAATATTTTATCAACTTCATGCATGCACGACTAAACATATATCACTTAAAGTAAAATAGTTTTGTGGCACCAAATCAAATTGCGACCAAAAATCCAAAGTGCATAAATAAAATGCAATACCAATAAAGTAAATAAAGCGGCATCCCGACGATGCAGGGAGACAAGCACGGCAAGGAACTCTCTGAGCGACACAAAGGTAGGTCAACCGGACACGTCCTCCATCAGCTAATCTAGAGGATAAGTGAGGAGGGGATAAGTACAACCACTCAGTGGATGGATATACAATAGTGCATAATCATAATGCACATAATGGAAGCCACAGGGAACAAGCTAGTGTAACCCAACCCTCAGAGTACCAATATCAGTCTACTACTATCCTGGTCGGCGGTATAACAAATATACCCATAACATACACAACCACTGCAATCTACAAGCAATGCACATCCAGATACCACGACAAAGCCTCATGGCTCTCGCACAAAAAAAAAAGAACTGTCTATGAGCTACCGCGAACGGTACTCATGGGTCGACAATCAATATTCTAAGCACTGTCTACGCGCAACTACCTGCTACCACAAATGAAACTCGTGGATAGACAGGCAATAGAAAGACTCAGTGTTTGCGGCTATGACATGCTACCACGAATGGGTCTCTTGGGCAGACCGCACATATAGATATCTAGTTATTGACTGTACGCACTAGCATACTACAACCAATAGGTCGTGTGAGCAGTCGATTATCCTAGGTTGTTAAGCCTAGGGTTATCCAATACATCTAGCATAGAACGACTATCAAAATCGATAAAGATCACCGATCTACAATTAAACCCATTGAGGCGGCCAAGTGAGGGTTTCAACACCTCTAATACCAAAATGTTTACCAAAGTCGGTAAAGATCATCGACTTATAGATAAATAAATCGAGATGGTTAAGTCTAGCGTTCCAACCCTTCTAACATGATCGGTTATCAAGGTCGATCAAAATCATAAGTCCTCCAATAACCACGTCGAGACGATTACTCATAGGGTTTCATCCCAATTAACAGGAAACGCCTATCAAAGCCAATAAAGGCCACAAATCTACTATCAAGCCCTTCAAGAGGGTTAAGCCTAAATTATATCATTCTACCAGTTCAATCAGGCATGCTCCAACCTGCTACCACGAACATATCTCGTGGGTACTTAAGACATAAAGTAGCTATCTAGCTACAAGCATCATACGAATCCGATTATTACCAACTCCGAACGAATAACGCAAGAATATAACCTTACAGTAGGTCATCTCAACCATGATTGGGAGGCATGATTGACCACATATATACAAAGCACCTACCTATAGAGAGACTCTACTGCAGACTCTCTCTCTCAACCAAGAATGGGAGATATAGTAAGGATTAATCGCATCCTTACCATACGAACTCACTAGTCCGATCACCATATCACTGAAACAGTAAATGGATAAACATATACCAATATGCATATCCGGGTCATTACGCTTAGGGTTCCAATACCTAGGGTTCCACTAATGTTGTTTCATTCCTGAGATCCGCTCCTACAGAATAACCTCATCTAAGTTATTCTACCTCTACTAATCTCCGTCATGGTATCCACCTCAATAAGACATAACCCTATAAACATGTAACACGCTGTCTAATAAACGACAGCATAGTCATACCAATAGCAATCAATAATCGAAATTAATTAGGGTATAGCTAAAGGGTCATGCCAGACAAAGTCAAGGCAATACTAAATAAAGCATCAGATGCTTATGTATACTCTAAACTACATAAGCTGTAATCATGTCATCATGCCTTCTACGAATTTATCCATCTTAGTCATATCATTCAACTAGTCTAATCCCAATACTAGTCCAATCCTAATACTAGTCCAAAAAGTAAGAGGTAAACATCTATCAATAATGTCTAATCATTTTTATCACAATGATAACAAGCTACGTATAGCAGTAATAGCAATTTATAACCAAATGCTATCTATAAACCAGCAACCTAAAAATCTAACAGTCCAACAGATATCAGGTTAAAATAATACTAGATAAAACATGATATCACCGCATAACCAAATATAACCAATATAAATATGCACTAAATCTAGAAAATTTTCTAGAATTTATTTACCTGTTAGCCGTCTGGAGATGTCCTGTCGTTGCCAAATCCCCAAATTGACTTCGTCAATTATACCTCGAATTTCCGAAACATAAAAATCATCGAAAAACCGTACAACTCCGAAAATACCCAAGTTAACCTGCCAAACGTGGCAAACTCCCAAAAACCCAAAGACCCTAAGGAACTCGGAAACCTGGCTCTGATACCAAATAAATTGTCACGCCCCGAGGGAGTCTCAGCCAAACGAAAATCCGACAGCACCTCCCCTGTACGGGTGACAATACCAATTTTTAATACAAGGCCTACACGGCCACTATACATCGGTCAACACGATCGGAACATACCACAACACAATATACATAATATGCGGCCTCAGGCCATCAACCAAAATAAGTAAAAGATCTAAAATATCAAGACCTACCCCTTCTGCCATCTGAGCAGGAACATACAACCAAAACGAACCGAATGTAAGTCCACAAGGACATAACAAATATAACCAAAACATCCACCGGTATACAATCCAAACATAAATCCTAACCATATCCTCTAATAAAATCCCAATCCATAAAACTAATAACCAAAACCATAAGACCAATAAAACCTATCCACTTCGACGAGGGGGGTTGGCAACTGGACTCTCCTGACAGCTTCATCCTGAAATAAATATAAAACCACGGGATAAGTTCAAAGAACTTAGCGGATAATAGTCGATATGAATAACAAGATATAGCTAACAATACTATTCATGCCACTACAGTCTCATATATATGGTAAGCAAGAAATAAATGCAAAAGGACTGTACTCACCTGAATCTCCTACCCTGATATAGGAGCATGTGCCCTACTATAAAAGATAAAGTCATCACCATATACGAATATGAATCCTGTATGCATGGCAATCATATGCAACATCCAAGGCATCAATACAATAATGCAGCAAACACAATACAAATGCAATCCGTGCAAATGACATGTCGTGCCAATGACATGGTCACCCCTGATGCCAGTCAGCCGCCTCACACGCGATGGTGAAGTCGAGTGGGTAGGGCTATGACAACTGTGCACTCTGCCATCACTGCTCCTGAGTGACCGAGTGGATAGGATGCTGTCGGAGTACACCTATCCTCCTGCCCCAAACAGAGTGGGGGAGCTAAGTTCTCATCTACCGGTGTCATAGACCAGAGGAGGGATCCCTGTCCGCTACCACGCTGCCTCATCGCTACCCATGAGCGGACCAGCGGAGCCTTACAGAGCAACTGCACACACCCTCCTAATGTACCACTAACCCATGAGTGGCAGTGTGTGCGAGTGTATGTAATCAAGCACGGCTCAACAATAATGGAACCTGAAAAATGGTGCATGATACTAAAGCATGTAAATCCAAATAAACAATATCTATCCGAATAATATGCACAATCAATAAGTGCATATTTATGATCCAAGTAACTATGATCCAAATAAAACATGGAAGATATAATCATACTGATCAAATGCATGTATCTAGTAGGCACAGAAAACATACTAGGCATATAAACATGAAAATTATTGCATGCTATCCTAACTAGCATATCAACAATGACTATATCTAAAAGATAAGTCAAAATACCCGCCTTATATAATGCTCGTGATAACTATCTTCACGCCTGTGAACCTGCCTCGTGACCGAAACCTGATACGTAGAATGTCCGAGCTATCTTCCAATCCGAGGATTGCTTCTGCTTTCCGTTCTCGAATCTGTTATTTAACCTGATCAATAAATCTACCTTTAACCAATTTAAACAACCCTATTTAATTCAATTGTCCGTCTCAATTAACTAGTCCAATTTAATCTCTTAACCAAACTTAAACAATCTAAAACAAATTAGTTAACTGATTAACAAATCAAGCCCAACTTAATTAATTAAGCCCATGTGAACTATAGGACTAATCAAATTAACTAATTAATCCCTAATCAATTAACTTGATTCGTTACCTAAATGCAGCAATTGCATGATCCCACATCAGCTCGAAAGCTTCGGCAATGCATCACAAATGGAGATCTGAATGGCTAGCAGTGACAACATCGTTGAGTTGGGTACTGTCGGTGGCAACAAATTTGAGACGGTGAGGCGAAAATGGGAGCCGAGAGGAAGTCACGATGGGGCGACGGTGATCTAGGAAAGGAGCAGCAGGTGACGGTGATTGGCCTCAGACGAACCTCGCGGTGAGGGCGCGCGGATGGGGCTCTTGGCGCCTGAACGATCGCATGGCGAGCATCGCAGCGTGGGGCTTAAGCGGCGGCGGCTGAGCGAGGAAGGCGAGCACTTGCGGAGGAACAACCGACCGCCAGGACTCAGGCGACGACATCGGTGGCAGAGAGGGTTACGGCGACCTGGGCACCGGAAAAGGTTGTGGCGTCGGTGGCAGAGACGCCGGCGCCTGCGACTGTGGCAAAGGAGGCCGGCGCTCGTCATCTAGGGCAGAGGAGGCCGGCGCGATCCTGTTGTCGCGGCTATGGCCGGCGACGATTCCGTGGTCGCGGAGGTCGGTGCGTGCGATCGAGAGCGGGAGGAGACGAACGGCGGCGGAGATGAGGCGAGGAGAACATCGCCTCGGCATTGCGGCTGGCGCGAGAAAGAAACGAGGAGGAAGGGATGTGCGGCGGAAGAGAATCGTGAGAGAAGGGCTCGCGAGTGAAAAACCGTAGCGAAGAGGTGAATCGGCGCAACGGGGAAACGATGAAAAAGGGAGAAATAGAAAACCTAGGTTTTAGGTTAATAAAATTTATTAACCCTTCAAAATTGACATTTCAAATAGGCCCTCCAAAAGCCTATTTATTTTAGCCCCTTAAATATCTCTTACAAGATCCGTTAAATTCCAGAAAAATTCTGGAAAAATTCCTAAAATTCCCTAACAATCCCAAAAAATTTCCAGGATTATTTTCCTTAATTCCTTGGCCATTTAATTTATTATTTTAAATTTTCAGTATTTAACAATTGTAGACAATCATTTACAAGCGACTTCTATCTACAATGGTTAGGCTATTCATTCCCCCCTTCTAGCTGAGTCATCGATCCCCACATTCCTGACTTACACCATCTTTGGCAAAAGATGTCTCGTCAGAGATAATTGCTAGCAACCTTACTTCAAATTCATAGTTGTCAAGAATACTCCAAGGTCAGCATCAAAGGAATCGGGTCCAGTAGGGATTTACCTGGATAGGAATATTCCCGTAGTATGAGCATCTAGCTATGGGGATCGATATTTCCAATCGGGGATATTCTCAAAGTATAATCTATACTGGAGATATCATTCCCAAAGTGAGTGTCTCTCCAAAGCCCAATGTAATTTATATTTGAGATATTTTTGATTGGGAATGCTCCTAGAGTGAGTATGTCTCCAAAGTTCATTGTAATTATTATCATAGATGTTCCTGGCCAGGAATATTTCAAAGTTAATCCATCTCCGAAGTTCAATATATATAATTTGTATTGGGACTATTTTCGATCGCAGATGTTATCAAATTGCATAGGTCTCAGAAAAGATTGTCGTCCCGAATAGATGGGCGGAGTATATAAAAAATAATTAAAGGAAGAGGTAGAAAAAAAGGGAGTATCAAAATCGTATTAGCATTAACAGGTAACAAAGTTCGATTCGAATTAGCAGCTAAAGGGATTTATTACCAAACAATTTAGAAAATCTGCTAAAGGGACTTATTACCAAACAATTTCAAAAATTGATAGATTTCACTCCCTCCCATCAAATTCCTACCGTGGATCCCGAGCAATGAACAAGGAGCCTTGAGTAGAATTCCAACCATGGCGGCGGACAACGCAAAAATCATTCCATTGCATCCTGTTAAACCTTTCATGCACGGGACGACCATGACTTCGAAAAGTCATGCATTACAATTTACAAATCCAAATCGTTAATCACATGCATTTGCAATTATATCCTATTCGAATCACATTTTCTCCGAGTTAATTTTTAAAATCATAGAGCAGAGCTATCCGTACAACAAGAATTTAATTTTTACTCTATACAAATATTCACAATAATGATGCTCATGGATATCTAAATTATAAAAAAAACAAATATTGTAATCAAAACACTACGTAGATAATTAATGTTGATTGAAGAAGAAAGAAAAGGAGTCCATTGACAATCAAGAGTTTAGCCCAGGATTTATGAAAGAGATTACTATTTTAGCGAGATTATAAGTTTAAAGTAATCTCTAGTATTTCTACTACCATAGAAATTACAACCATTCAATATTCTTCTGAATCTTAATGTACATATGCTCCGATAAACACAATGACCATCAAAGCTAGGGATGGCTAATTGAACAAAACTGCTTTAATCCAACAATTTGTTCTTAATCAAATTTAACTCTGATACCATTATAGTAGGTCAAGAATAAAAATTGACTATTAATAGAAACATAACAATAAGAGAAGGGGAAAATATTGTTGGAAAATATGAATAGAAAGGTGGTGGAATGAACGAAGGAGGTTTCATTGTGTATGAGATTTTAATCCTAATATATTGAAAGTTTCCGAGTATTATGGTTTATTTATATTGTTTCACAAGCTGTATGCTGTGAACAAATACATGGAAAGAGACTCTCTCATGTGTGCGCCCAGGGGTGTAGATCCAGAGCTCGGATAGTAGTAAATCTAGATGACTTGTGTGTGAGAGCAACCTGCGGATGTCGAATGTCGGATCGATCGAGGAAAATTTTACCCAAGCGAATGAACCAATATTTTACCATCTAAATTATTTTTGTTAAATGATAACAAATTCATTAATGTAATTAATGAGAATCCTTAGACCCTCTTTAAAAAGGAGTCTAAGCCTTGATCAAAAGGAAGTGACGAGAAAATCATCCACCTGTGTTCCCCTCTCTCTTTCTCTCTGTTGAGTACTTCTTTCACTCATTAAAACTCTTGTGATATCACTTGGGTGTATTTCAGTTCGTTGCGACCACTAGTGCTTAGTGGAGACTATGATTTCACCGTTGTATCTTGGGAAACAGATGCTCCGACCACTACAATCTCAGAGATGGGACAAATCTGTTTTAAAGAATCTACATTGAATGCATACCTCGACTCTTTTATTTCTGAGCAATCATTCAGCTCGAACTACTCGGCAGTCAGCCACTTGGCACTCGACCTCGGACGACTCGGTCATTTGATACTCAGACGCGCTGAATCGTGTTGATTAACAGTGTGATGAATATCGCCGGAGAGAAAGCAAACTGATATGAGCTCGTCGAGGCTAGTGTTCAACACTATCTCCGTAAAATGATATTGCTCCACTCAAGTGCTTACATATAGCAGCAATTCGTTTCCAAGATACAACGACGATGTGTAAAATACCAGAAAAATAAAAATAAAAATAAAAATAAAGCATGGTTAGGGATTTTAATTAAATCTAACCTAGCTCTAAGGTTATGGGGTTAATTTAAATGGATCTAGGTTTTTGACTAATAGGGTTTTAAACCCAAACCTATGATGATCCGTTTACTTCTCTTAAAACCTAACCCGTTCCAAGTCGCAACGCCAAGCCGTTTCTTTTTCCCTTCTGCGCCGACTCCGCCGTCATCACTTTTCTGTGCGAGCGTTCCCTTCGATCACCGTCGCGACTTCGTCTTCCTTGCACGCACGCGACGATTTCCCTGCTCGGCGATCTGCCACCACGGCAGGCCGCCGGGCGCCCTCTCCGCACCGGTCTTCTCGCCTCACGACTCTCCTCTCGCAAGAAGTAGCCGAAGCGACCTCGGCGACCTTCGGGGCGGTGGAAAGCGCCAATTTAGGTCTTTTCTTGAAGTTTACAAGCCAAAGCGGTCCACTTCCGTTGGAGTCGAGGAAAGGTAGGCATCGATCTTGGATTTTGCTTACCTTGAACAAGAATAAGAGGCTCTGGGGATTTTGGTGTGGCTAACGCGAAACCTAATGTTGGCAGTGTTTGTTGCCAACCGACTGAGGATCTTGGAGGAAATACTGCCGGTGTTGCTTCATTTCACCGGTAAGCACGATCCACCTCTCCCCTTTCGCTACTGTCCAGGGTGTAGTTTCGGCTGTTGATGGTGCTTACCGGAGGGGTGGCTGGGTGAACATGAGCAAGGGGCTTGTGTTAGAAATATTGTGATGTTGGCTAATGGACGTTGTCTCTGTTAGGGTTGGGTTTATCATCGAAGTGTTGATTTGTATAGGGCAGAATTGGAAAGGATTTCCACCGGTGACAATTCTAGGGTTGGTAAGCTGAATTATGCTATCACCTTCCTCTGTTAATATTCTTGCATTAGAATTGTAAGTGTTGGCTATGAAATTGGATGGGTATGGGTTGGTTAAAATGGCTGTAAACGATTATAGGTTAGCCTACTTGTTAACCAGGAATGATAGATGTTAATTATAGAATTGAATGTATCTACTGGTGTAGTGGTTAATTGGGAATGATGCTATTTGCAAGACGTGGATACGAGGCAGGACCGCGGCCGTGAGGATTCTTATTGTCACGAGCTTCTTATCAGGTGGGTGATTCCTACCCCGGTCAGGTAGTTAATGCATACAGATTTAGATGCATGATCATCTTAAATGATCATGTTACCTTGATCCTGTTCTATTCATCTTATGCTTGATACTTTATCCGTTGGCCATTAACTCCTTGCTGCTATCATGTTATGTTACCATGACTAGGAGTTATACATATAGATGATATAAATAACTTAGAATTTGTTTAAGTTAAACACAAGTAGTAAAGTACGGATTGTAGGTATGTCGCTTCGGAGGCTCATTGGCTCCCATGTCCCCGGATTAAAATTTTCACTAATGAAAGGATTAATCCGGATGGGATGAGCTTCCTTGGCAACACCATTTCGTCGTCGTGCTAACAACTTGAGTGGTCGCTCGAACAAACTAGTTGTTCAAGCAACTCTACTCTTCTAGTTGGTTAGCCGCGGAAGAGACGACGGACGGATCGCCGGTTTTTGTGTTTGTCTTCGGGGTCCATGATTATACAATATATATTCATACACACACATGCATAATCATCATATATAAGAACATGCTCAGATCTGAAATTAAAGTTATAAAACTTTATACCTTACGATCTTCTACCGTATGTCCTATCCTTCTCGTGGACGACGTGTGGACGAAGATCCTCCACGAGTAGAAGCCTTCTAGATCACGTTCTTCTCTTCCTTGTCCGCTGCGAACAAAGAGAAGAACCAACGAAACCTTTCCTTTCTAGAACCGACCACCAAACAAGAGAGTTTGATGCAACCGCCGGCCAAGGAACGATTAGATGAGCGCCGGCCAACTAGTTGTATTGTTGCCGCCGGCCACCTAGATGTTGGAGAAGCACCGGCCACCAATTGTTGGAGAGCCACCGGCCACCAAGGAGCAAGAGAGGAGGAAGAAGAGAACGGCAAAGGAGAGGAGGAGAAGAAGAGGCGGGCCAAAAACCTAGGGAGAACAATCACCTTGCCGCCCACTTTCCCTAGCTCCTCTAGGGTTTGTTGCCGCCCAACACTAGGATGAGCCAAACCCTAATTCTCTAATCCAAAAATTATTAGTTGTCGCCCAACCCTAAGCCTTTATTTATAGAATTTAGGAGAAAGTTGGTTAGCCTAAAATATAGGAACTAACTCCTATTTTCTTGCCGCCCAAATAACCCTATCTCCTCTAGGATTTGTTGCCGCCCAACACATGGATGAGCCAAACCCTAACTATAGAATTAGGCTTAGGCCTCCTTTAATCTCCACCGTCGGATCTAGGGATTTAATCTCCACCGTCGGATCTAGGGATTTAATCTCCACCGTCGGATCTAGGGTTTTATCCCAACCGTCGGATCTAGGATTTCATCCCAACCGTAGGATCTAGGATTTCATCGCAACCATCGGATCAAGGATTTCATCCCAACCGTCGGATCTAGGGATTTAATCCCAACCGTCGATTCTAGGGTTTCATCCTAACCATCGGATCTATGGATTTAATCCAACCGTTGGTTCTAGGGTTTCATCCCAACCATCGGATCTATGGATTTAATCCAACCGTTGGTTCTAGGTTTTGTTTTACATTCTTGGATCTAGACTTCACAAGGATTATGTTAGGCTACGATAGGGACCATAAGGAGGAGTTGGGTCTTGGCCACCCGATGGATCGGAACCACACAAACTTGATCCATCAATGATGTTCCATTCCACTAGAGGATCATCATTGAACTACCTCACCAACCCCCATAAATTAATATGGGCTCCATATATTATTTGTACATTTATCTCCCCGTGTTTAAGATATCGAATGTCCGTCAATTAATTGATTTACTGACCATCAATTAATTAACATCTAACTCCTCGAGTAGTACCACTCAACATTATCATCATGTTGACTAAGTCAACCAGCTGGGTTTACATGATGAACCTTACGAGCTCCTCAAGGGGACATCATCAACCTAATATATAGGACACGGTTTCCTCCTATAATCAACGGCACACCATGTAAATAATATTATTTCCCAACTTACCGGGCTTATTGATTTAATCCATCTAAATCTCACCCACTGGTGAATCAAAGAAATAAACACTAAGTACATGTGCCCGTTATTATATCGGGATTAAGAGTATGTACAATATAATATCCGAGGTCCGATTCAATTATGTAGTCAGCACTAAATTGAATCACCTCTATGTCGGTCCTGCTCAATACACCTAAGTGTACTAGTGTAACTCTATGTTCAAGATAAAACAATACCAAGCTACACTACAACCATGCCAATGGTTTGTCCAGAACCATCTTGGTTGTGAGCCTCTACTTATATTTTACAAGGGACTGATAACATGATCTTCTGTGCCACACCAAGCACCATGTTATCTACAATGTAAAATACCAGACAATATGCACACATATATAACGAATATATAAAATGCAAACAATGATCATGTGATTCTTATTTCAAAATAAAATGTTCATACAAAAAGAGCTAGGCTTTCAGTATACATTCTAACACGGATGACAACCTGATTGTAAATTGGGCAAAAGGTCATCCGTAGGTAGATGATGTCTTGAACCTAGAGTTAATTCTAGTACTCCTTAGATTGCATGTTTCTACCGACCATGCATTATGTAAATGGTCGGGTGAATGGTATTTAGGGTGTCGCTACGGACCGGTGGTCCTAGTCTGATACGATCAGTTGAGTACGACTCTCTACAGGATAGAGAGTGCGTTGATCTGGTCAGCACGACCTCTGTAGAATAGAGAGTCTATGGTGGATGTCTATTTGTGAGACCTTATATTCATGTCATTTGCATGCATGCTGGTGACGATGTCTCCCTTGTGGTTGAGAGTGTCGCCAGTCATCCTGCCTCCACGGTTACTCATAGGAGGAGTAACCGGTGTGAGGGCAGAGCATTGTAGTGCCGCACTCTATCACTACAGATGGTGATAGTTGGATTTGCGTTCCATAGTCCTGCGTGTGTGGCACTCGACCACTCATGGGTAGTGACTGTCGGATTGATTGACCAGCTAGGACCCCCATCGTAGCTTGTACGCTTTACGCTTATATGCTACTCGATCATCGCCCACTCACCCACTCGAGTAGTGGTTGGTGTTGAGTTGGGAGACTTGTCATGTTCGAGCCACCAAGGCCACACCGGGTCGTGGTAGCTTTAGGGTGAGCCGACATGACCATGCATACTTCAGACTTGCGACTTATGACATTTTGCATATTACCATATATATACATATATGCATGTATATATATATATGGATGATTGTGATTAGCATACGTATATAGATGCAGTCTATATATAGATATGCTTATTGTGATGCTGCATTTGTATGTACTATGTTTGTTGCATTTGTTTGCACATATTCATACATGTTATTACATTCTTCTGTATGATAGTAGGCCATCACTTGTATACTGGTTAGTTATTCACTGTGATACCCTTGACCCATAGCAGGATGTAGTATGAGTTAGTTCTATTCTTTATACCATATATTGTGTATATGTGCTCAGGTTGGATAGATGTAGCGTAGCAGACGTTCAGGTATGTCTGCAGTTCATATTAACTTTTGATTAGATGGTACATACATGGATATATATATATTATCATGCTAGTGATACCTGTAGATTTTACTGTCGAAATACATGTGATATTAATGAACATGTTTATCTATTACCTGCTGAGTTTTACTCACTCCCACGGACCCTGGGTTTTTCTGTCGCCCAGGTAACAGGTAGAGATCTTCGTGACGGCTTGGAGCTGCGCCGGCGATCCATCCCATCTCCGCTTTCTGAGTCTCCCGAGGATTTGTGTTTGTCTTATGGATTTTTGATTCTATGTTATTGACTCGAGTTTATGTATGGACTTCGTCGTTATGTTGTGGACCTTGTTTTGTGTCGTTGCTTTATGTACTATTTTAGTACTGTGGTCTTGTCAGGGGGTGTACACCCGTATGTTTTGGTATTCTTGTTGTGGTATGTGTTTATGTTTCCGCTGTGTGTGTTTGATATACTTATATCTGTTCATTATTATGTTGTTGTGGGCCTACGGGCCTTGTATTAACGAAGATGTTGCCGCGTGGAGATGCCGTCCGTTTGATTTTCGGCACGGCATACTCCCGGGGGCGTGACAACTTTATTGGTATCAGAGCCGAAGGTTCTGCGATGCCATATTATGATTTTGTTTTTGAGTCTTGGATTCTCGGGAGTCGGTATATTTTTCGGTTTTGATTTTTGTGAGATGGGATTGACAGCGGCATAAGCTCCGGGCAACACGAAGTAAGTATTCCTGATAATTTATACTTTAGTTAGATGCTTATCTAGACTTGTTCAGCGTGAATCTTGTCGAGTCATGCCACTGTTGGACTCGTGGTCGAGGTCCATCGAGCTGGCGGCGGAGGGAGGGGGCGAGATCTGGGTGAGCCTACTACTCAAGTACCACCTCGTGAAACCCTATTGGTGATCCGAGCCTCGAGTCCGGATACACCACGACTACGCGAGCCCGCGAGTCCGTAGGCTCAATGATAAGTCACGGATACTCGTGTTAGCACGATCGCCAAGGAGAAGTTCACCTTGTTAGAAGTCCACCCATGGATTGCCCGATCTTGGTGGAAAATATGGAAGACACCTTCGAGTATATGAGCCTGCGGATGTGGAGAAGGTGGGCCTTCTTTGCATATCATCTCGAGAGATCGGTCACTTGGTGGAAATTACGAAGACTCTATTTGGGAGCGTGGGATTACTTGGTCCGGACTTTGAGGCGGCTTTACGGGCGATGCTTTCCTTGGCGTTTTCTGACCGCACGTCGGGAGTTTCTAAGCTGAAGCAAGGTGATCGATTACATTATGGAGTACTGGCCAGAGTTTACTGGACTATCGAGTTTTGCTCTCAGTAGCACGAGTTGAGCCGGATGTACCCGGTTCACCCAGGGCCTAGCGGCTTATATCAGGCGAGGATGTCGGGATCTAGCATTACCTCCTATAGGAGGCATTGGACGTGCCCTCTTTATCGAGATGACTTCGGCCGAAATCTCCAAGGAGAAGGATATCGAAGCAGATGACTAAGGGCAAGCGGCAGAACGGGGTTCGGCTCGAGGACTCGAGAAGAAAGGAGCAAAAGGAACTACGCGAGGTGCGGCGGAAGGGGCTAGATCGCGAGAAGAAGCGTCGGCATCGAGTTCTCTGGAGGTCTCGGAAGAACCATAAGAGTCGAGCAGTGGATGTTATAAATGCGGATCCGAAGTCATAGAGCTCAGTGTCCTTTGGACGGCCGGTTTGCTACTATTGCAAGCAACCGGACATACTAGCGAGATTGTGCGTTGAAAGCACGATTGGAGTTTCTGGTAGCTCTAATAAGGGAAGACAGTCCAACGGCGGCGAGAGGCGGCCAACCGTATGCGATCTTATGGGACGAGAGCGGCACGGTACCTCCACGGCACACTTATATCGGATCACGAGCGCTCCTACGGTGATGCAAGCGGCGATCGATATCCTGCATCTCCGTGATCTACTACCCGGGTATACGCGCCGTCGTTACGCCGGCTCATGGTTACCTTATACCTTATGCACGGCTCGATCTTGACCTCTCAGTCGAGCTTCGGCCAGTGGAGGCACACTACTTCCTTGTCAGGGATGCGGTAAGCGAATATAAAGGATGAGTTTTGCCATCACTAGAGAGGAGGCCACGGTGATGGAGGATCATCATTCGCGGTATGGTTTAATTTTATTCTATATATGCTTATACGTTGATTGATACCGGTAGTTTTCATTCATTCGTATCTAGATTATTTCTGAGTAGAGTTGGAAGAAGCCCAAGTATTCGTTCTTGTGGGTTATCAGTATCCTTGACATCAGGAGAGGTCGACTAGCCACCAAGAAATCAAGGGTTGCCCATTAGACTTTGGCGGGCATATCCTTACAGTGGACCTTCAGTGTTGGAAATGGTAGAGTTTGATATTATTCTCGGTATGGGTGGTTGGCGCTTATCACGCTGATGGATTGTAGAGCAAGAGTGGTGACATTCCGACCACGGATCAACCCGGCTTAGGAATTTGTTGGTACTAGAGATGATGGATTATCCATTATATCGACTTCTACAGCTCGAAGTTATTGGCCCGGGGTTGTCAAGGTTATTTGCTATCTCTGGTCAAAGTTGAGAACGAAGGACTACCACCTCTCTCGATGTGCGAGTAGTCAGAGTATCGGATGTATTTCGATGAACTTCGGGCTTGCCACCTCTAGGCAAGTTGAATTTGCGATAGAGGTGATTCGGGAACAGCGCCTATATCGAAACCTCCTTATCGGATGGCGCGAAATGAATGAACTTAAAGTTCAAGCTGCGAGGAGTTCTTTGGATAATGGATTCATCAGGCCTAGTGTTTCACCATGGGAGCACGGTACTCTTTGTCAAGAAGAAGGATGGATCGTTGCGGTTATGTATTGACTATCGACAATTGAATGCGATCCTGATTAAGAACAAATATCCACAGGATAGAAGATTTGTTCGATCGACAGGATACATGTGTATTCTAAAATTGATCTGCTCGAGGATATCATCGACCGGATAAGAGATGAGGATGTTGAAAAGCGACTTTCACGTTATGGACATTACGAGTTTCTAGTGATGCCGTTTGGTCTCACGAATGCCCCAGCTGCATTTATGGACTTAATGAACCGGGTATTCCTGAGGTATATAGATCAGTTCGTAATAGTGTTCATCGACGATATATTGATTTATTCTCGATCCGAGGAAGAGCATGAACAACATCTGCGAATAGTATTGGAAATTTTGCGGCGAGGAAGCTTGTATGCCAAGTTTAGCAAATGTGCGTTCTGGTTATCCTCAGTGGGTTTTCTTGGACATGTGGTGTCCAACAGAGGTATTTCTGTAGATCCCCAGAAGATTGAGGCGATTACCAGTTTGGAGCCGCCAAAATCAGTTCAGGAGGTCCGTAGTTTCCTTGGTCTGGCCGGGTATTATCGGAGATTCGTGGAGGGATTCTCGAGTATCGCCATGCCACTCACTCGACTGACTCGAAAAGGGGTCAAGTTCACCTGGTCAGAGGCCTGTGAAACTAGCTTCCAGGAGCTTAAGCGACGACTAGTTTCTGCACCTATCTTAGTGATTCCTTCTGGTGTTGATGGGATGGTTCTCTATACGGATGCTTCTATCCAAGGGTTGGGAGCAGTTCTGATGCAGTCCAACCGTGTGGTATCTTATGCCTCCCGCCAACTAAAAGATCACGAGAGAAATTACCCAGTGCACGATCTGGAGTTAGCCGCCATTATTTTCGCATTGAAGATATGGAGGCACTACTTATATGGGATTACCTTTGAGATCTACACAGACCATAAAAGTCTGAAGTATCTGTTCACACAGAAAGAGCTGAATCTGAGACAGAGACGATGGATGGAATATCTGAAGGATTACGACTGCACCATCCAGTATCATCCGGGAAAGGCTAATGTGGTAGCAGATGCGCTGAGCAGGAAGTCTCGTGGAGTTCTGGCCAGTCATCTGACAGCAGTTACTGATCTAGTTCGACAGTTCTCAGAGTTGGGATTGTCCGAACACGGTCAAACACCTCGGGGGATATTAGTTTCTATGGTTGCCCAGTCCGCCATTGCTGAGAGGATCAAGGAAGCACAAGTCAGTGATCATCTCAGCTTCTGAGCGACGATAGACTCGTAACGCTGCATGATTTCTCGAGCGACGAGAAGGGTGTACTTCGTTTTCGAGGACGACTATGTGTTCCGGACACACACCCGGTTAAGGAAGAATTGCTACATGAAGCACATCAGTCGAGATTCGCTATACATCCTGGTGGTACTCGGATGTACCGAGATTTGAAACGCTTATACTGGTGGAACGGTATGAAACGGGATATTGCGGACTTTGTCGCACGATGCCTAGTATGCCAGCAAGTGAAGGCCGAGCATCAGAAACTCCGCGGGTTACTTCAGAAATCCGATCCGGAATGGAAGTGGGAGCATATCACGATGGACTTCGTTACGGGATTACCCAGAACCCGTAAAGGACATACTGCGATTTGGGTGATCATGGATCGATTAACCAAATCAGCTCACTTCCTTCCGATGCGTGAGACGGATTCATTGGATCGTCTAGAGGAATTGTACTGTCGGGAGATCATCAAATTGCATGGTGTACCATTGAGTATCATATCTGATAGAGATCCGCGCTTTACTTCCCGATTCTGGCAGAGTCTGCAGCAGGCCATGGGCACAGAGCTTCGACTCAGTACAGCCTTTCATCTGCAGAAGGATGGACAGTCCGAACGTACCATTCAGACTCTGGAGGATCTATTGAGATCTTGCGTCATGGATTTCGGTGGCAGTTGGGAGGATCACATTCCTTTAGTGGAGTTTGCCTACAACAACAGCTACCACTCTTCTATCCAGATGGCTCCATTCGAGGCATTATACGGCAGACCCTGCAGATCTCCTGTGTTATGGGAGGAAGTTGGGGAACGACAGATATTGGGGCCTCAGAGTATCCAGCAGGATGCAGAGTTGGTACGAGTGATCAGACGACGGTTATCTGAGGCACAGGATCGACAGAAAAGTTATGCGGACCAGAGGCGAAGGCCTTTGGAATTCTCAGTCGGGGACCATGTATTCTTACGAGTGTCACCCACCAAAGGAGTCAAGAGATTTGGGATAAAAGGAAAATTATCTCCACGTTACATTGGTCCATTTGAGATATTAGAGCGGATTGGAGGTGTAGCTTATCGGTTAGCCTTACCTCCGACACTTGCGGGTGTTCACAACATATTCCATGTTTCCATGTTGAGGAAATACGTGCCGCGATCTGACCATGTTCTGAAAGAGGTTCCGATACCCCTCCAGGCGAATGCGACTTATGAGGAGACTCCAGTGCGGATTCTTGATCGCAAGGAGCGACAGTTGCGGAACAAAACCATCCGACTCGTAAAGGTGGGATGGCAGCATCATACGGATGAGGAGGCTACATGGGAGCTAGAAGATACTATCCGAGCTCGATACCCTCATCTGTTTGTTTGAGGTATGTGGTTATGTTAGAATATGCTTGAATTACTTGTTGCATTTAAGTATGAAATTTAGGGACCAAATTTTAATAAGTGGGGGAGAATGTAAAATACCAGAAAAAAAAAATAAAAATAAAAATAAAAATAAAGCATGGTTAGGGATTTTAATTAAATCTAACCTAGCTCTAAGGTTATGGGGTTAATTTAAATGGATCTAGGTTTTTGACTAATAGGGTTTTAAACCCAAACCTATGATGATCCGTTTACTTCTCTTAAAACCTAACCCGTTCCAAGTCGCAACGCCAAGCCGTTTCTTTTTCCCTTCCGCGCCGACTCCGCCGTCATCACTTTTCTGTGCGAGCGTTCCCTTCGATCACCGTCGCGACTTCGTCTTCCTTGCCTGTGCACGCGCGACGATTTCCCTGCTCCGAGCGATCTCGCCACCACGGAACGTCGGCCGCCAAACGCCCTCTCCGCACCGGTCTTCTCGCCTCACGACTCTCCTCTCCGCAAGAAGTAGCCGACGACCTCGACAGCCTTCCCGGGATGGCTGGAAACGCCGATTTGGGTGCTGTTCTTGAAGTTTCCGGCAGAGGTAGGCATCGATCTTGGATTTTGCTTACCTTGAACAAGAATAAGAGGCTCTGGGGATTTTGGTGTGGCTAACGCGAAACCTAATGTGGGCAGTGTTTGTTGCCAACCGACTGAGGATCTTGGAGGAAATACTGTCGGTGTTGCTTCAATTCACCGGTAAGCACGATCCACCTCTCCCCTTTCACTACTGTCCATGGTGTAGTTTCGGCTGTTGATGGTGCTTACCGGAGGGGTGGCTGGGTGAACATGAGCAGGGGGCTTGTGTTAGAAATATTGTGATGTTGGCTAATGGATGTTGTCTCTGTTAGGGTTGGGTTTATCATCGAAGTGTTGATTTGTATAGGGCAGAATTGGAAAGGATTTCCACCGGTGACAATTCTAGGGTTGGTAAGCTGAATTATGCTATCACCTTCCTCTGTTAATATTCTTGCATTAGAATTGTAAGTGTTGGCTGTGAAATTGGATGGGTATGGGTTGGTTAAAATGGCTGTAAACGATTATAGGTTAGCCTACTTGTTAACCAGGAATGATAGATGTTAATTATAGAATTGAATGTATCTACTGGTGTAGTGGTTAATTGGGAATGATGCTATTTGCAGGACGTGGATACGAGGCAGGACCGCGGCTGTGAGGATTCTTATTGTCACGAGCTTCTTATCAGGTGGGTGATTCCTACCCCGGTCAGGTAGTTAATGCATACAGATTTAGATGCATGATCATCTTAAATGATCATGTTACCTTGATCCTGTTCTATTCATCTTATGCTTGATACTTTATCCGTTGGCCATTAACTCCTTGCTGCTATCATGTTATGTTACCATGACTAGGAGTTATACATATAGATGATATAAATAACTTAGAATTTGTTTAAGTTAAACACAAGTAGTAAAGTACGGATGACAACCTGATTGTAAATTGGGCAAAAGGTCATCCATAGGTAGATGATGTCTTGAACCTAGAGTTAATTCTAGTACTCCTTAGATTGCATGTTTCTACCGACCATGCATTATGTAAATGGTCGGGTGAATGGTATTTAGGGTGTCGCTACGGACCGGTGGTCCTAGTCTGATACGATCAATTAAGTACGACTCTCTACAGGATAGAGAGTGCATTGATCTGGTCAGCACGACCTCTGTAGAATAGAGAGTCTATGGTGGATGTCTATTTGTGAGACCTTATATTCATGTCATTTGCATGCATGCTGGTGACGATGTCTCCCTTGTGGTTGAGAGTGTCGCCAGTCATCCTGCCTCCACGGTTACTCATAGGAGGAGTAACCGGTGTGAGGGCAGAGCATTGTAGTGCCGCACTCTATCACTACAGACGGTGATAGTTGGATTTGCGTGCCATAGTCCTATGTGTGTGGCACTCGACCACTCATGGGTCGTGATCGCTTGATTGGCCAACGAGGACCCCCATCGTAGCTTGCTCTTTACGCTTTATGCTACTCGATCATCATACCGCCACTCGGCCACTCGAGAGTAGTGGTTGGTGTTGAGTTGGGACAGTTGTCATGTTCGAGCCACCGAGGCCACACTGGGGTCGTGGTAGCTTTAGGGTGAGCCGACATGACCATGCATACTGCATTGCCGACTTATGACATTTTTGCATATTACCATATATATACATATATGCATGTATATATATATATATGGATGATTGTGATTAGCATATGTATATAGTTGCAGTCTATATATAGATATGCTTATTGTGATGTTGCATTTGTATGTACTATGTTTGTTGCATTTGTTTGCACATATTCATACATGTTATTACATTCTTCTGTATGATAGTAGGCCATCACTTGTATACTGGTTAGTTATTCACTGTGATACCCTTGACCCATAGCAGGATGTAGTATGAGTTAGTTCTATTCTTTATACCATATGTTGCGTATATGTGCTCAGGTTGGATAGATATAGCGTAGCAGACGTTCAGGTATGTTTGCAGTTCATATTGACTTTTGGTTAGATGGTACATACATGGATATATATATATATATATTATCATGCTAGTGATACCTGTAGATTTTACTGTCGAAATACATGTGATATTAATGAACATGTTTATCTATTACCTGCTGAGTTTTACTCACTCCCACGGACCCTGGGTTTTTCGCCGCCTGTAATGTAGAGATCTTCGACGGCTTGAGTCGCCGATCCATCCCATCTCCGCTTTCTGAGTCTCCCGAGGATTTGTGTTTGTCTTATGGATTTTTGATTTTATGTTATTGACTCGAGTTTATGTATGGACTTCGTCGTTATGTTGTGGACCTTGTTTTGTGTCGTTGCTTTATGTACTATTTTAGTACTGTGGTCTTGTCAGGGGGTGTACACCCGTATGTTTTGGTATTCTTGTTGTGGTATGTGTTTATGTTTCCGCTGTGTGTGTGTTTGATATACTTATATCTGTTCATTATTATGTTGTTGTGGGCCTACGGGCCTTGTATTAACCCGAGATGTTGCCACGTACAGGGGAGATGCCGTCCGTTTGATTTTCGACACGGCATACTCCCGGGGGTGTGACACGATGTCTCGAAATAGTAGCACTACAAATTAAATTCCGAGACCGGTGAATCTACTCGTAGGCTTTTTGGACTCTGAATGCAAAAGATGGGATGGATGAGATGAGAACTTGAGTGAATGAGTGAATTTCATCATCTAAGAGTTTCTATTTATACTTGTGAAGGGATAGAGGTTGTTAGTGAAAGCCCTAGAGTCAATCATGTGATGATTGTTGTATGGACTTTATTGTATCATATTCCTATTTATAAAGGCATAGTTATTATATTTACTTGTATTGGTGCCAAATAACTAAATATAATAATGTCCTTGAGTAGTAGGTTCTTATCTATATCAATCGATTGGTTGAATCAATAATGAGATGATATAGAGAATACTACTCTTAATCATTCCTAGTCAAGTATTAACATTCAGGGACAATGTTAATGTATAGAGACTAGCATGTAGGTCAACACGATAACTTGATCTCACAAGTCATGGATATGAGATATCAAGTTGACACATGGGTATGCATTGGAGAATGTATACTGAATGACCCGCCATGATAAAGTATCATGGATCGTTATATGAGTGTCATATACTTTCTCATGTGGCATTAGTATGACTATTAGTCCTTAGACCCGAAGTCACCATGGTTCCCTACATAAGAAGTTGCATACTTTGGCTTCGTCAAACATCACCCGTAAATGGGTGGACTATAAAGGCGATTACTGGGTATGTGACAAATTATGCGGAGGGATGTGAGTGATGTAGATGGGATCTATCCCTCCTATATGACGGGAGAGACATCATTATTCTTGATAGAGTGAGACCACGAAGTGCATGGTCATGCCCAAATGAGTCAATATAAGATATTGAGCTCATTTGATTAGAGTGAGTCTACTTGGAGTTCAAGATATAGATTGTACCGAGGATGACACGGTCTATGCCTCAATTGGTCAATCTAGATGTCAAGAATAGAGAGACATTATCACATATTGCGAGAGTCACAATTAGTAGTCACAAAGGTGATGTTGGAGTTCAACATTCTTGTAACTTGGGTAGCAATGATGTATTGCTAGATACCACTCATTGCTTATTTTCTTAAATCGGTTTAGGGTCATTGTCAACATTACAAGAACCTATAGAGTCACACACAAAGGGCAATTAGATACGCGATTAGGTTCATATGATGAACCATGAGGATTAGGTTCATATGATGAACCAAATTGGATTAAGAGTAATCCAAATTAGACTAATTGAGTTAGACTCAAGTTGATTCAAGTGTTGAATGAGTCTAATTTAGATTTGATTCATTTAGTCAATTTAAATTAATGAATAGAGATTCATTAAATCAAATTGACTTAAATCAAGTGGTTGGATTTGATCAACCATGGGAGATAAGAGGTCAAGTTTGACTTGACTTGAGAGTGTTGGTGCAACAATGCCCCAAGCATTTATATATGTTTTGATGTTTAGTTAAATCATCTAAGTTAGGCAATGCTTTGTGATCTAATTGTGCACATGTTTAAGTGACAGGGAAATCCAAGGATGAAGACTTGGTAAAAGAGAAGTCCAAGTATGATCTTGGCAAGGAAAGTCCAAGGGTGGACTTGGTAGCATAAGACCAAGCTTGTAGTCTTGGCAGCGTAAAGTCCAAGTGAACCTTGGCAAAGAAAGTCCAAGGGATGGACTTGGCAGCGTAAGACCAAGCTTGGAGTCTTGGCAGCGTAAAGTCCAAGTGAACCTTGGCAAAGGAAGTCCAAAGTAAAGTCTTGGTAGCATAAGTCCAAACTTGTAGTCTTGGCGACATAAAGTCCAAGCATTTGGCAACCCAAGACATGACGAGGTCGAAGGAAACTCTTGAAGGTGGGTGCAAGGCTGAAGGAAGAGTTAGAAGGTCAAGTCTAGGTCTAGGGAGTCAATTCAAGTATGAATAATTCATACTTGACTAGTATCGACGATCGTCAGTGTTCGATCGAGTCGAGGATGAAACTCGACTATCGACCGCTTGGTCATAGCAATCGATCGATGAGGATCACCGATCGCCAATCCGAGCAATCGGTGATCGAAGCCAAAAATGGGCACAGAATAGAGTCTCACTCGACTCCTCGCGGTGATCACTCGACTGATCGCCTCATCAGTCGACTGATGAGGTGATCAGTCGATTGATAGGCCTCCCGTTGGAAATGGTGGCTGCGAATCCCCGCGGATCGACTTTGTCAGAAGCCATTAGCTTCATGGCAGTCGACTGATGATGATCATCAGTCGACTGATCAAAGCCCAATGGGAAAAACAGTCCTTCTTCTATAAGAAGGGGCCTTGGGGAGCTTGGTGAAGCTAGTGCTCTCATTCCTAGCTACACCCTCGTTTTCACCAAGCTTTCTCCAAGTATTTTTGTGATTCTAAACCTCCTCTTCTCTAGTCTTCATCTTCCATCATTGTAAAGAAGAGGAGTTTATTGTAAGACAAGGTTTCTCCACCTTGGTTCATCCAAAGGAGGATTTAGTGAAGCTTGGCTAGGGCTAATCCACCTTACAGATTACCGTGGAGTAGGAGTGTCATCTCCGAACCACGTACATCGGGTGTTAGCATTGTTTTCTTGTTTCTCATTCGTATTTGTATTTGTATTTGTATTACTTCCGCTAACGTACTTGTAGAAACAAAGAAAGGCTAATCACCCCCCCTCCCCTCTAGCCATTACAAAGATCCAACAAGTGGTATCAGAGCCCGGATAGCTTGGAAGATTTCACCATCAACCAAGGCATCAATGGCTCTTCAAGTGGGATATAGAACCGCCAAGCCACCGCTCTTCGATGGGAGTCACTTTGCGTATTGGAAAGGTAGGATGAAGTATTATCTAATGAGTAATATTGAGATTTGGCATAGCATTGTAGATGGCTTTGAGGAACCGGTGGATGAACATGGAAACCCTATTCCAAGCAAGGATTGGACAAGGGAAATGAATAGGAGGTTCGAATCAAATGCAAAGGCGGTACTCACCATCCAATGCGGTATTACAATGGAGCAACTCAACAAGGTGGGGCCTTTCGAATCCGCCAAGGAATTATGGGAAAAGCTCATTGAGCTAAATGAAGGATCCAAGGAGTCAAAGAGGGCCAAGAAGGACTTGCTAATTGGACAACTTCAAGCCTTCCAAATGAAGATGCATGAAACCGTAAGCCAAATGCATGGAAGGTTTAAGGAGATTGTGAATGGACTCCACATCATAGGTGAGCGAGTTGACAACCGGGATTTGGTAAGGTATATTCTCCAAGCATTTCCTAGAACTTCTCTATGGACTTCTATAGTTGATGCTATTAAGGTAACTAGGGATCTTTCTCAAATTAAAATTGATGAATTATTTTGTGAGTTTGAATTGCATGAGCAAACTAACATGTCCTCTAAGGAAAAAGGTTTAGCTCTATTTGTTGAAAATAAGGAAAAGAAGAAGAAAGAAAGGAAAGAAGTGTCATCATCATCCGAGTTGGAGCATGATTCAAGTAGTGATGGAGACTCATCTAGTGAGATGGCCAACTTTGTCAAGAAGCTCTATAGAAAATCAAAGGACTTAAAGAATAGAGAAGCAAGGAAGGGGTCCCATTCTTCAAGAGGTAAGTTTTGTGGTAATTCAAATTTTAATAATAATGTGATTTTCCATGCTTGCAATAAGAAGGGGCACATAAAGCCAAATTGCCCGGAGCTAAAGAAGAAGGAGGAAAAAGAAAAGAAAAAGAAGGATAAGAAGGAAAAGAAGAAGAAGGAGGTCATGATGGCTCAAACCACATGAGACACACCGAGTGTTGAAGATTCCTCCTCCGATGATGAGCTTTGCCACATCACACGCCATGTGGCACTCATGGCCCAAGGAGATGACTCCGGTACATCAAGTCAAGAAGAAGACTCTTCAAGTGATGAATCGTCATCTAGTGACGATGAGGTAATGAATTCTCCTAAAGTTAAGCTTCTCTATAAATCAATTGCTTATCTTAAAGAGGCTCTAGATAAGTCTAAATCTAAGGTTAGAAGCATGAAAGTAGAACTAAAGGCCATTAGGAATGAAAAACCTTCACATGTTGATTCTTGCATACTTAAGGAAGAGAATGACAAACTTAAGGATGAGGTTAGTGACCTAAAGGCATGCTTAGAGAAATTTACGAATGGCTCAAAATATCTTGACATGATCCTTAGCCGACAAAGAGCCGTTTACAACAAGGCCGGTTTAGGATATAAGCCAAAAGAAAAAGAAGTTGCTTATATCTCATTGATTAATAGAAAAGCAACCACTAAGGGTAAGGTTAAGAAAGCATGGGTACCTAAGAAGTTTTTACTTAATGTTACCGGTCCAAATGTTTGGGTACCAAAAGCTTGTGTTTTTCATGTGATTTAGGTAGGAGAGCAAGGTATGTGGATTGTGGATAGCGGTTGCTCAACACATATGACCGGGGATGTGAGCAAGTTCTCCACAATTAAGTATGTGAAGAAGGGAGCGGTGTCTTTTGGAAATAGTGGAAAACTCAAGATATTAGGTAGAGGTACAATTGAGGTATCCCCCAAAATTGTCATTCACAAAGTTTTACTAGTTGAAAATATGAAATTTAATTTATTAAGTGTTAGTCAACTTTGTGATGCAAGCTACCATGTTTCTTTTGAATCTTCTAAATGCATGATTAGACACAAGGAATTAAATGATTGTATGTTAGTTGGATATAGGAAATCAAATATTTATTATGTTGATCTTTCATATGCTTCTAACATTTCTACTAAGTGTCTTGTTGCAAAAGAAGAAGAAAGTTGGCTATGACATAGGAGATTGGGGCACATCAACATGAAAAACATAGCCAAGGTAGCCAAATTGGAGTTGGTCAAAGGGCTACCAAAGATCAAGTATGTCAAGAACAAAATGTGTGATGCATGCCAAGAAGGAAAACAAACAAAGGCATCACACAATGGTAAAACCTTAACTAATACCTCTTTACCGTTAGAACTATTGCATCTTGACTTATTCGATTGCCATAGTACTCCTTCTTTAAATGGTAACAAATATTGTTTAGTCATAGTAGATGATTTTTCTAGGTATACTTGGGTCTATTTTATGAAACATAAGGATGATACCTTAAAAATACTCATAGGATTTAGTAAAAGAGTTGAAAATGAAAAGAATCTCAAAATCAACTGGATCCGTAGTGATCATGGTGGTGAATTTGAGAACTCTAAATTTTCACAATTTTGTTTAGAGCAAGGGTACAAGCATGAGTTCTCTTGTCCTAGAACACCCTAACAAAATGGGGTGATGGAAAGGAGAAATCGTGCCCTACAAGAGGCGGCTAGGACTATGCTTAATGCATATTCTCTACCTAGCTACTTGTGGGCGGAAGCGGTTAATACCGCTTGCTATATCCAAAATAGGGTTCAAATCCATAGGTTTTTAGGAAAGACACCATTCGAATTATGGAATGGGACTATTCCCACAATTCATTATTTCAAAGTCTTTGGATGTAAAGTTTACATTTTAAACACCAAAGATAACTTAGGAAAATTTGAATCCAAAGCGGATGAGGGAATTCTAGTTGGATACTCATCCACGAGTAGAGGATATAGAGTCTACAATAAGAGAATCCAAGGGATTGAGGAGTCCTCTAATGTTCAATTTGATGAAATCACTAGTACCTACCCTAGAAAGTCCTCCATTGATAAGGATATTAATGACAATAATCAAGACATTACCCAAAAACTTCAAAATTTAACCATAAGGGGTAATGATCAAGGGGGAGGAAGAGGAGATTCCGATGATGAAAGGAGGGTAGAAGATAACAATGATCAATTTGAAACCCCTTCTAGAACACTAAGAACTCATCAAGATCATCCACTTGACCAAATAGTAGGAGATCTATCTCAAGGAGTAAGAACTAGGTTATTTCATAGAGCTCCTACTAGTCAAGTAGCTCTCATTTCACAAATTGAGCCAAAATCGATCAATGATGCATTACATGATTCGGATTGGATTTTGGCAATACAAGATGAATTGGCTCAATTTGAGAGGAGTCAAGTATGGGAGTTAGTACCTAGACCAAATGATAGCACCATAATTACTACAAGATGGGTCTTTAGGAATAAGCTAGATGACCAAGGAAATATCACTAGAAATAAGGCTAGGTTGGTTGTTAGGGGATTCAATCAAGTTGAGGGGCTTGACTATGATGAGACTTATGCCCCGGTTGCTAGGTTAGAGTCTATTAGAATTCTTTTAGGATATGCTTCCTATATGGGATTTGAACTTTATCAAATGGATGTTAAATCGGCATTCCTAAATGGTTATATTAAGGAAGAAGTATATGTAGAACAACCACCTGGGTTTGAAAACCTAGATTATCCAAACCACGTATATAAGCTTAGGAAAGCGTTATATGGGTTAAAACAAGCTCCCCGGGCATGGTATGAAAGATTGTCATCCTTCTTAATTTCTAAGGATTTTAGAAGAGGCCAAGTAGATCAAACCTTGTTCATAAAGTCAACATTAAAGGATATCTTCATAGCCCAAGTATATGTTGATGACATTATTTTTGGGTCAACAAATGATGATCTTCTTCAAGACTTTATAAAAAACATGGAGAATGAATTTGAAATGAGTTTAGTTGGAGAGCTTAACTTTTTCCTAGGGTTACAAGTCAAGCAAACCAATGAAGGGATTCATATTTATCAAACCAAATATGCAAATGAAATGATCAAGAAATTTGGTTTGGAAAATGCCAAAATTGTAACCACTCCTATGGCCACTAGCACTAGAATAGATAGTGATCATGATGGTAAATCAATTGATCTTAAACTTTATAGGAGTATGATTGGTAGCCTACTATACCTAACCGCTAGTAGACCCGATATCTTATTTGCGGTAGGTATGTGTGCAAGATACCAATCTTGTGCCAAAGAATCACATTTAGTAGCCGTTAAGAGAATTTTAAGATATATTAAAGGCACCCTAAATGTAGGACTTTGGTATCCTAGGACTAGGTCTTTTGAGTTGCTTGGCTATACCGATTCCGATTATGCCGGTTGCAAATTGGATAGGAAGAGTACTAGTGGTGGATGTCAATTTCTTGGGTCCTCCCTAGTTAGTTGGAGTAGTAGGAAGCAACATTGTGTTGCTTTATCAACCACTGAAGCCGAATATGTGGCTATGGGTGGTTGTGTAGCTCAATTACTTTGGATGAGACATACTCTTGAGGACTATGAGCTACACTACTCTAATATTAAAGTTTATTGTGACAATGTGAGTACCATCAACTTGACCAAAAATTCAGTACATCACTCTAGGACCAAGCACATTGAAGTGAAACATCACTTCATTAGAGATCATGTGGCAAGAGGAGACATTGAACTTAATTATGTAGAATCTAAGTCTAACCTTGCCGATATCTTCACCAAAGCTCTTCCGGAAACCGAATTTTCATCATTAAGGAGAGAGCTTGGTATGTGCTTTGTAGAGTAAAATTCTAGGTTTGCATGATCCCATATTCATAATGTTTAACCTTATACCTCGATGCATCTCACAAAAAGCCTTTAGAAACCTTGATTTTTATATTGAGACACTTAGAAACATGTGAGATGATAGGGAAGGTGTACTTGGCTCATCATGCTTGTTATGATGCATTACTATGAGCCAATGACACACCTAGAAACATGAATACTTCATTGACCAATCATTGGGAAGGCTTGTATTCAAGTAATGAATACATAACTCTAAGAACATGGTTGGAAATTCCAAATCATATATATTTTAAACTATGTTCATCATATTTTGAAAAACAGTTTTCAAGAGGAAGACAAAAGTGATACAAAGTTTGCCAAATTTTTAGAACTTTTGTTAGTTTCCAAGTTTGTATCAATCTTGGAATCTGGAAAACATAAAATTTTCAAATTATTTTTCCTTGATAGATAATGATTCCAGAAATGTTTATGCCAAATTTTGTGATTTTTCGTGATTTTTAGATTTTCTAATGCATTTGGTTAAATTTGAAAAGGTGAAATTGATTCAGTATGCGTAGTGATCGGTTCAAATAGCTTTATTTTCTGATATTTAGTGTATCTTTGATGTCCTAAAACTATAGCATGATAATATTGGGTATAAACAAATTTTTAGGACTGGTTAATGCAGTGTTTTAGGGGGAGTTTCATAATATATATCTTTTCATCCCTAAACTTACATTGTTGGTGCAAAGTTAGGACTTAACTTTCGAACTTTTGTTATGCTTTGCTTCAAACGTTATTCACACATCATGAAGTATATCTTGGATTAAGGGGGAGCTTAATATCAATCTTATACCTTAGTCCAAGATACAACAAACTTTAATTCTTTCATAAAATTTATGAATCCTTCTCTTTTTGATGCATGTCAAAGGGGGAGAAGGAATGTTTAAGTTAGAATTCATATTATGATTATGTAAAGACCTAACTTAAATGTTTTCCAAACATCAAAAAGGGAGAGATTGTTGGTTCAACAATGCCCCAAGCATTTATATATGTTTTGATGTTTGGTTAAATCATCTAAGTTAGGCAATGCTTTGTGATCTAATTGTGTATATGTTTAAGTGACAGGGAAATCCAAGGATGAAAACTTGGTAAAAGAGAAGTCCAAGTATGATCTTGGCAAGGAAAGTCCAAGGGACGGACTTGGCAGCATAAGACCAAGCTTGTAGTCTTGGCAGCGTAAAGTCCAAGTGAACATTGGCAAAGAAAGTCCAAGGGATGGACTTGGCAGCGTAAGACCAAGCTTGGAGTCTTGGCAGCGTAAAGTCCAAGTGAACCTTGACAAAGGAAGTCCAAAGTAAAGTCTTGCAGCATAAGTCCAAGCTTGTAGTCTTTGCGGCATAAAGTCCAAGCATTTGGCAACCCAAGACATGACGAGGCCGAAGGAAACTCTTGAAAGCGGGTGCAAGGCTGAAGGAAGAGTTAGAAGGTCAAGTCTAGGTCTAGGGAGTCAATTCAAGTATGAATTATTCATACTTGACTAGTATCAGTCGACTGATACGATGTATCAATCGATCGTCAGTGCTCGGAGTCGGGATGAAACCACGACTATCGCCGATCGCTTGGTCGTAAATGATCGATCGATGAGGCAATCGATCATTGCCCGCCAATCGAGCGGTCGTGATCGAGTCGAAAATGGGCACAGAATGGAGTCTCACTCGACTCCTCACGGTGATCACTCGACTGATCGCCTCATCAGTCGACTGATAGGCCTCCTGTTGGAAATGGCGGCTGCAAATCCCTGCGGATCGGCTTTGTCGGTGTTAAGCCGGCTGGATGATGGTGATCATCAGTCGACTGATCAAAGCCCAACGGGAAAAACAGCCCTTCTTCTATAAGAAGGGGCCTTGGGGAGCTTGGTGAAGCTAGTGTTCTCATTCCTAGCTACACCCTCGTGCTCACCATGATTTCTCCAAGTATTTTTGTGATTCTAAACCTCCTCTTCTCTAGTCTTCATCTTCCATCATTGTAAAGAAGAGGAGTTCATTGTAAGACAAGATTTCTCCACCTTGGTTCATCCAAAGGAGGATTTAGTGAAGCTTGGCTAGGGCTAATCCACCTTACGGATTACCGTGGAGTAGGTGTGTCATCTTCGAACCATGTACATCGGGTGTTAGCATTGTTTTCTTGTTTCTCATTCGTATTTGTATTTGTATTTGTATTACTTCCGCTAACGTACTTGTAGAAACAAAGAAAGGTTAATCACCCCCCTCTAGCCATTACAAAGATCCAACAGAGAGGGAAGATGAAAGGTCAAGTTTGACTTGACCAAATATCATGTCATGATGATGACTTGGCATGGCCGGCCAATGATGATGCTCCACATCATCATTGACTTATCATGTGGTGCCACCTCATGAGGGAGACCCAGAGCCATTGGATCTTGGTGTTAAATATTGAAATTTAAAACACTAAATTAAATGGCAAAAATTAGGAAAAATAATCTTAGAAATTATTTTCGGAATTTTTGGAGAATTTTAGAAATTTTTTTGGAATTTTTCGGGAATTAAACGGTGCTTGTATGGGATATTTTTGGGGATAAGAAAAATAGGCTTTTAAAAGGGCCTGTTTAGATGCGTAAATAGAATAAATTTAACCTAGCTTATAAATCTAGGTTTATCTATTTCCTAAATTTCTGATTCCTTTCTAACGCGCCGCGATTTCCTCTTCCTCGTGCGACCCGACTTTTCCCTCTTGGTGAACCCTTCTTCGCGAAACTTGCTCCTCGCCGCAGCCAGCAGCCCGTCGCCACCCCCATCTGTGGCCATCTTCCTCCGACACCTCTGCCACCGACGCCGCAGTCTTTCCCGGTGCCCAGGTTGCCGCAGGTGCCCTCTTTGTCGCTGCTCGCCTGAACCGCCACTGCTTCGCCGCCCTTCTCCCAGTCACCGCTTCGCTGCCATTTCACGCACGCGGCTCCGGCAGTGCCCTGGCCGCCGACCCTCTCGTCGCCCTGCACTCTGTCTTCCACTTCCTCGTGCTCTGCCTTCGCACATCGATGCCTCCGCCACTACAGATCTCACCGCATCGCGACTACTGGACCAAGCTTCGTCAGGGATACCAGAGCGTTCGCAGCATCGTGGCTGCCCTTTGCATCGATGCCGCTGAATGCTCCCAGCGGACAAGATCGTTGTTTCCTTTCGGTAGCGGCGAGATCTCCCTCCCTCCGTATCACGCGCGCGCCACCGTCGCGCAGCAATCCGATGACATCGCCTCGACCATTTATCGACCTCTCGGCGGCCGCGATCAGTCAGGCGATTAAATCGACCCCAATTTATTCCGACAATGAAGGAGGTAAGGGCAGAATCGATTGTTTGATTAATCGATGGTTGTTGCTGCATGTTAATTAGTCAGTTTAGCTAATTAACTAATTTGGTTAATCAAAGTAAGGGATTAATAGTTTAAAAAAATGGAGTAATCTGATTAATCTGTTATTAGGAGTAATTGGATGAATTTGGATTTAATTAATAGGTTTAATCAGATAATATGGTTTGGGTTTTTAGAGTAAACTGATATTAATCAAGTGGTAATTAAACTTGGGGTTAATAAAGTTGATTACCTAAGCTGGTTATGATGAATTATATTTTTTTTTACGGCAGTGAGTGATCGGTTAAGTGGATAGCTTAATCCATTAGGTTTTGGACTTGATATTGGGGTTAGCAATATAATCTGAGTATATTATATTGTATGCAGGTTTCGGTCACGAAGCAGGTCCTCGGTCGTGACGATTTCATTCTTACGGAAATTTTTATTCAGGCGGGTATTTTGACTTATCTTTTAGATATAGTCAAGTTAATATGCTAGTTAGGATAGCTTGCAATAATTTTCATGTTTATATGCCTAGTATGTTTTTGTGCCTACTTGATACATTCATTTGATCGGTTATGATTATATCTTCCTTGTTTTATTTGGATCATAGATATGCCCATATTGATTGTGCATATTATTCGGATAGGTATTTTTAGTTGGATTTACATGCTTTAGTATCATGTACCATCTTGCATGATTGCATGCTGGCTGGACCGGGTTCCTTTATAGTTGAGCCCGCAGCTAGTTACATGGCCTGCACACACTGCCACTCATGGGTTAGTGGTACATCAAGAGGGTGTGTGTAATTTCTCTGTCAGGCTCCGTTGGTCCGCTCATGGGTAGCGATGAGGCAACGTGGTAGCGGGCAGGGATCCCTCCTCTGGTCTATGACACCGGGAGATGAGAGCTTAGCTCCCCCACTCTGTTTGGGGTAGGAGGATAGGTGTACTCCGATAGCATCCTGTCCACTCGGTCACTCAGGAGCAGTGATGGCAGAGTGCACAGTTGTCATAGCCCTACCCACTCGGCTTCACCATCGCGTGTGAGGCGATTGACTGGCGTCAGGGGTGACCATGTCATTTGCATGGCATGCACTTTGCATGGATAGCATTTGTATTGTGTTTGTTGCATTTTTATTGATGCCTTGGATGTTGCATATGATTGCCATGCATACAGGATTCATATTTATATATGGTGATGACTTTATCTCTTATAGTATGGCACATGCTCCTATATCAAGGCAGGAGATTCAGGTAAGTACAGTCCTTTAGTATTTCTTTCTTGCACACCCTATATGTGAGACTGTACTGGCATGATTCTTATTGTTAGCTATATCTTACTTTGCATATCGACCATATCTGATAAGTTCTTTGAACATACCCCGTTGCGTTACATCTGTTTCCGATTGTGACTATCAGGAGAGTCCAGCTGCCAAACCCCCTCGTCGTGAAAGTTTTTATTTGGTTATTTGTTTTATGGTTTTGGATATCTTGATTAGAAGATATGTTTAGGCTTGGAATTGGATTTATGTACTCGTGGATTTTTGGTGTCCTTGTAGACCTTTATTAGGATTTTATTCCGATTGGTTTTGGTTGGGTTATTCCTGCTCAGATGGCAGAAGGGGTAAGTCTAGTTAGTGTAGACTTTTATTTACCTTGATTTGTTGGCCTGAGGCCTATTTTATTACCTGCGTGTGATGTTTGGATTCCGGTCATGTTGACCGATGTATAGTGGCCGTGTAGGCCTTGTATATAAGATTGGTATTGTCACCAGTACAGGGGAGATGCTGCCGGATTTTCATCTGGCGGGGACTCCCCCAGGGCGTGACAATTTATTTGGTATCAGAGCGTAGGTTTCCGAGTTCCGTAGGGTCTTTGGGTTTTTGGAGTTCGCCATGTTTGGCAGGTTAACTGGGGTATTTTCGGAGTTGTACGGATTTTCGACGATTTTTATGTTTCGGAAATTCGAGGTATTAGTGACGAGGTCAATTTGGGGATTTGGCGGCGACAGGACATCTCCAGACGGCTAACAGGTAAATAAATTCTAGAAAATTTTCTAGATTTAGTGCATATTTGTATTGATTATATTGGTTATGCAGTTTACTTAGGTGGTATCATGTTTTGTCTAGTATTGTTTTAACCTAATATCTGTTAGACTGGTAGATGTTTAGGTTGCTGATTTATCGTTAGACTGCATATGGTTATTAATTGCTATTACTGCTATAGGTAGCTAGTTATCATTGTGATATAAATGATTAGATATTATTGGTAGATGTTTACCTATTACTATTTGGACTAGTATTATGATTGGACTAGTATTAGGAGTGGACTAGTTGAATAATATGACTAAGATGGATAAATTTGTAGAAGGTATACATATAGGTTCTTGAACTCTCTAGATCCTAGTGTATGATGACGTAATTACATTGCTTACGTAGTTTAGGGTATATATAGGCATCTGATGCTTTATTTAGTATTGCCTTGACTTTTTTCTGACATGACTCTTTAGTTATACCCTAATTAATTTCAACCATTGATTGCCATTAGTATGTCTATCCTGTCGTTTATGAGACAGCGTGTTATATGTTTATATGGTTATGTGTTATTGAGGTGGATACCATGACGGAGATTAGTAGAGATAGCATAACTTAGATGAGTTATTCTGTAGGAGCGGATCTCAGGAATGAAATATTAGTAGAATCCTAGGTGTTGGAATCTTAGGCGTAATAACCCGGATGTTCATATTGGTATATGTTTATCCATTTACCATTTCAGTGATATGGTGATCGGACCAATAGAGTTCGTATGATTAGGATGCGATTAATCCTTCAAGGGTATATATAACATTGTTCATATCTCGGCTGCCAACTATATCTCCCATTCTTTGTTGAGAGAGAGTCTGCAGTGGAGTCTCTCTTTGGTTGCTTTGGATATCTATGGTCGATCATGTTCCCCATGCATGGTTGAGATAATCTATTGTAAGGTTATACTCTAGCGTATCCGTTCGGAGTTGGTGATAATCGGATTCGTATAACGCCTGTAGCTAGATAGCTACTTTACATGTTAAGTATCCACGAGATCTATTCGTGGTAACATGTTGTAGCATGCATGATTGAGATGGTAAAATGATATAATTTAGGCTTAACCCTTTTGAAGGGCTTGATAGTAGATTTGTGGTCCTTATTGGCCTTGATAGACGTTTCCTGTTAGCTGGGACGAAACCTTATGAGCAATCATCTCGACGTGTTTGTTAGTGGACTTGTGATTTTTTATCGACCTTGATAACCGTTCATGTTAGAAGGGTTAGAGCTCTAGACTTAACCTTCTCGAGGTATTTATTTATAAGTCGATGATCTTTACCGACTTTGGTAAACATTTCATATTAGAGGTGTTGAAACCCTCGCTTGACCGCCTCAATGGACTTAATTGTAGATCGATAATCATTATCGATTTTGATAGACGTTCTATGCTGGATGTATTAGATAACCCTAGGCTTAACAACCTAGGATAATCGACTGCCCCCGCAACCCATTAGAGGTAGCATGTGGTTGTGAGCAGTCAAATACTAGATATCTATATACGTGGTCTGCCCATGAGACCCATTCGTGGTAGCATGTCGTTACCGCAGACACTGAGTCTTTCTACTGCCTGTCTACCCACGAGTTTCATTTGTGGTAGCATGTAGTTGCGTGTAGACAGTGCTTAGCGTATTGATTGTCGACCCATGAGTACCGTTCACGGTAGCTCATAGATAGTTCCCTTTGTGTGCGAGAGCCACAAGGCATTGTCGTGATATCTAGATGTGCATTGCATGTAGATTGCAGTGGTTGTATATGTTGTGGGTATATTTGTTATACTACTGATCAGGATAGTTGCAGACTGATATTGGTACTCTGAGGGTTGGGTTACTCTAGCTTGTTCCCTGTGACTTCCATTATGTGCATTATGATTATACACTATTGTCTATACATCCACAGAGTGGTTGTACTCACCCTCTCTTCACTTATCCTCTAGGTTAACTGATGGAGGACGTGTCATGTTGACCTACCTTCGTGTCGCTCAGAGAGTCCCTTGCCGTGCTTGTCCCACTGCATCGTCGAGATGCTGCTTGATCTACTTTATCAGTATTGCATTTTATTTATGCACTTTAGATTTTTGGTCGCAATTTGATTTGGTGTAACAAAACTATTTTACTTTAAGTGATATATGTTTAGTCGTGCATGCATGCAGTTAATAAAATATTGATATTTCTATAATTATTTTGAGGTTTTTACCAGATCTGGTCCAGGTATTTTTGAATATTGTCACTAAGGGGATCCTCTGTCATTTGGATGACGGATATGCCCCCAGGACATGACAATTTTATTGGTTTGCGGTTTTGGTTTAAGGATTTTGTGTTCGAAGATTTTCTTTTCCTTGGATTTTTGGGAGTTCTCGTGTTTTGGGGTCAGGCAAGCTAAAGGATATCTCTGAGCTATAGGAAAAGTATTGTCTTTAGTAGTTACTGTACTTTAGTGGTTAGGAAAAGTATTATATTCATGGTCGGGGATGAGGTCGATGACGTATTGACCTTGCGGAACCTAACGATGATTTCGGAAGTACGGACTCTTTAGAAGTGTCGATTGATGTCGAATTAGGAAGCTAGGGATTTGACCTGCTAGCCACCAATTTGAAGGACAAGGAGTAAACCCTCAGAAAATGTCAGTCCCTACTAATAGTGATTTGGTTATGGATAAGGCGTGTATGCCTACACTGGTCAAGACGATGAAAGATCGTTTTACCTTATTATAGGAGGTGTTGGATGGGATATTTATGTGTCCCAGTATTTTTTTAGAGAAGATCCGGAACTCTTTGTTAAAAGAGAGATGGATCTTGGAGGTTATGCATCGATTATCAATGATAGAATGCGGTAGTTGTGTAAGGAAATGAATATCCTTCATTGTGGATAGAGGATCTATTTAGATCAGCTATAGGACACCAGTGTATACTCTAGGATTGATTTATGACTGGTGGGTTGATATTGTAGTGACATGGTGTCATACAATTTTCATTCTCGTTGTGATGATTGTTATATCATCAGCCTAGAGTAACGAGAATGCAGTTGTATAGCGACGACAATTTCATACTTGGTATGAATTGTATGAGCTTATGGTTATCTTATTAGACTTATTGACGACTTAGTCATCCAGGGATTTGGGAAGTAGTGTATTCTGGACACGATTGGCTCAGTTGTGGTCGTTGGATTGCGTAACTTGGCCACTGTTGAGGGTGGTAGTTGGAGTTGCACACTCGGTCACTGTTGATGGTAGTTTTCTTGGTATTGTTTTGATTATTATCATATATATGGATAGGATGCTTTAGCGGTACTACATCACTGACTGGTTGGACCAGGAAGGTGATGGAATTTACTTGGTCTGCAGCTTGTGAAACTAGTTCAGGGCAGACGATGGTTGACTTTTACGCCAGTGTTGAGTAATTATTCTGGTGTGGATGGAAGGGTAGTGTATATGGATGCATCATTTCGAGGATCGGAGCGATTCCGATGTTATTGAATAAGACATATCCTAAGCTTACGGCAATTAAAGGACTACGAGATAAGCCGTCATATATATGATGTGGACTTTGCAGTTATTATGTTGTTTTGAATAGGTGAGGTGCAGAAATGCTCATGGAGTTAGCTAGCTACTGGATAGCTACTATAGAGTAGCTGGAACACGAACGGTTGTAACAAGGAAGTTTGGTCGCGATAGCCTCCCATGCACTTATAGAGTGTGTGGTGGAGTGGATTTTGGAAGGTAGATGGATTACCGTCTCTGATTTCGAGGAGGATAATGGTTTCCGGAGTTGCATTAGTTTAAGGAACAGATGCTTCAGGAAATTCCGATTCCGAAATGGAAGTGGAAGCATATTATTATAGATTTTATGTGGGTTTGCCTAGGATACATCAAGGTCATGACGCGATTTGGGTAGTCGTTGACCGACTAACCAAATCTGTGCACTTCTTAGCGATTCAGAAGACCGACTCTTTGGATCGTTTGACAGAGTTATATTGTCGGGATATCATCAGATTGCATGGTGTCCTTTTAGCATTATATCAGATAGAGATCCCCGGTTCACGTCTCAGTTTTGGCAGAGTCTGCAGCAGGCCTTAGGCATGCAGCTTCGTTTTAGTACTGCAATCCATCCGCAGATAGATGGACTGTCATGCCCCGAGGGAGTCCCCGCCAGACAAAAATCCGGCAGCATCTCCCCTGTACGGGTGACAATACCCAATTTCATACAAGGCCTACACGGCCACTATACATCGATCAACACGACCGGAATCCAAACAACCCACGCAGGTAATAAGGCCTCAGGCCAACAATCAAAGTAAATGGTAAATCGTCTACAACAACTAGACTTACCCCTTCTGCCATCTGGGCAGAAATACCCAACCAACACCAATCGAGATAAAATCCGAATAAGGGTCCACAAGGACACCAAAAATCTACAAGTACATAAATCCAATCTCCAAGCCTAAACATATCTTCTAATAAAAATCCAAATCCATAAAAAAACAAATGACCAATAAAATTGTCACAACGAGTGGGGTTTGGCAGCTGGACTCTCCTGTCAGTTTCACCCTGAAATAGATATAAATCAACGGGGTAAGTTCAAAGAACTCAGCGGGTATAGTCGATATGCAAAGTAAGATATAGCTAAAAATAAAAATCATACCAGTACAGCCTCACATATAGGGTAAGCAAGAAATAAATGCAAAAGGACTGTACTCACCTGAATCTCCTACCCTGATATAGGAGCATGTGCCTAACTAGAAGTAACAAAGTCATCACCATATATATAAATATGAATCCTGTATCCATGGCAATCATATGCAACATCCAAGGCATCAATAAAAATGCAACAAACACAATACAAATGCTATCCATGCAAAGTGCATGTCGTGCAAATGACATGGTCACCCTTGACGCCAGTCAGCCGCCTCACACGCGATGGTGAAGCCGAGTGGGTAGGGCTATGACAACTGTGCACTCTGCCATCACTGCTCCTGAGTGACCGAGTGGACAGGATGCTGTCAGAGTACACCTATCCTCCTACCCCAAATAGAGTGGGGGAGCTAAGCTCTCATCTCCCGGTGTCATAGACCAGAGGAGGGATCCCTGCCCGCTACCACGCTGCCTCATCGCTACCCATGAGCGGACCAGCGGAGCCTGACAGAGCAACTGCACACACACTCCTGATGTACCACTAACCCATGAGTGGCAGTGTGTGCAGACTATGTAACTGGCTGCGGGCTCAACAATAATGGAACCCCGTCCATCCAGCATGCAATCATGCAAGATGGTGCATGATACTAAAGCATGTAAATCCAACTAAATACACCTATCCGAATAATATGTACAATCAATATGTACATATCCATAATCCAAGTAACTATGATCCAAATAAAACAGGGAAGGTATAATCATACTGATCAAATGCATGTATCTAGTAGGCACAAAAACATACTAGGCATATAAACATGAAAAATATTGCAAGCTATCCTAACTAGCTTATCAACATGACTATATCTAGGAGATAAGTCAAAATACCCGCCTTATATAATGCTCGTGATAACTATCTTCACGCCCGTTGACCTATCCCGTGACCGAAATCTGCAAAAAACAACCGTTATGATTTAGTACAATCATAAAACGACTGATCGAATCGAATCCTACATCGACTTCGTAACCCGATCAACTAAATTGATCTAGTTACCCACATAACCTAAACAAGTCTTCACATCAATCCCTATCGACCATTAAACCAATTAACAACCTAATCGTAGCCCAAAATCTTGTACAGCCTATCCCAATCACACTGCAGCCAGCCCAAACCTCCAACCCATGCTACCTTGTCTCACATCCTCGATCACCATCAATTGTCCGTATAGGATATAGGAACTCCACCAGGACACCCTAAATCGAAGCCCTCGAATCACTCAACCTTGACACACATCCAAAATCTAGAAATTTACAGATAAGAGGAAGTGTAATCAAGCTTACCAGCCCTAGAAAACTCCACCGGCAGCCTCCTTCCCAATTCTACCCTGTTCGCCGGAAACCTAACACCAACGCCAAAATACGGCTGCCAAAAACAAACATTTGCAACGATTTGAGATACATTTGTAAAATTACGCTCAAAAGGGATCTCATCTGAGATCAAGGAAGAATAGCCTCACTCACCTAATTTCTTGCGGAAAACCCTTGCTCCAACCGAGTACCCACCCAAGCTAGTCACCGACGCCCTTCCTTCCATAGCACCTCCCATCGGACGAGTTCTGGCCACCGCAGCGAAGATGAGGAGGCAGAGACGTCGCGAATGGGGCAACAGTGATCTAGGAAAGGCACAGGAGGTGGCGATGACTAGCCTCGGACGAATCTCGCAGCGGTGGAGGCTGGCCGCGATGAAGTGGAGTCGCATACACAGTGGTCGCGCCGCGGCACTGACCGACGGGCAGCCGACGGCTAAAGTGCCGTGGCGACGGCGGTGAAAGGGAAAAACAGAGGGCGGCGCGGTCGGAGATCTCGCAAGATCTAGTGAGGGAGGAGGCCGTCAGTGCTGAGAGCTCATCGGCGACGACGGAGGTCTGAGCAACGACTGAAGGCGGTAGCGGAGGCGCATTGGTGGCGCGGGGAGTGCAATGGCTCCGTCGGAGTGGCTGCGTGAGGAGAAGGCTCGAGCGTGGATGATGCTGTGGGTGGCGGTGGCCTGGTCGTCGGCGGAGAAGAGGTCGTCGCGGGGCGCGGAGGGAGGTTGCGCGATGGGAAGGAGTGCGGCGCGGGAGAAGAAAACGGTGGAGGCGAGTGGGGAAAAAGAAAAAGTAAATAGAAATAGGTTAATAAAATTTATTAACCCCTCAATACTGATAAACCAAACAGGCCTTTTAAAAGCCTATTTTTCTTATCCTCGTAAATATCCCGTATAAGCTCCGTTTAAATCCAGAAAAATTCCTAAAAATCCCTAAAAATCCCAAAAAATTTCCATGATTATTTTCCTTAATTCCTTGGCCATTTAATTTAATATTTTAAATTTTCAGTATTTAACATTCTCCCCCACTAATAAAAATTTGGTCCCCAAATTTCCTACTCATGTACGAGTATGAGATGTCACAACAACCATCTTAGATATCTGGAGACAAGTCACACACCTCAAGTGACTAAGTGGGGTATTGAGCTCTGATCTTTTCCTCAAGCTCCCAAGTAGCCTCCTCCTCTGTGAGGTGACTCTACCCGACCTTGACAAATCGCACAATCTTGTTCCGCAATTATCGTTCCTAGTGATCCAGAATCCGTGCCGGAACCTCTGCGTAATTAGCATCAGGTTGAATGAAACCTGACACATCTGACAGAATATGTGTAGAGTATGACACATACTTCCTCAACATGGAGACATGAAACACATCATGAATACCCATCAAGGACGGTGGTAGCGCTAGCTGGTAAGTGACTGCTCCAATCCTCTCCAAAATCTCAAACGGACCAATGTATCTAAGAGCTAGCTTACCACAGAGGTCAAATCTCTTCACCCCTTGGTGAGACTCGCAGGAATACCTGGTCACCAATAGAGAACTCCAGAGGTCTCCATCTCCGATCCGTATAACTCTTCTGACGATCCTGCGTTTCGGCCATCCTTTGTCTGATAGTACAGACCAACACTGCCTCATACTGAGCTCTCTGGGGTCCTAGCAACAAGGCCTCCCCAACCTCCTCCCAAAAGGTGGGTATCCGATACTAACTACCATATGGGGCCATTTGGATAGCCGAATGATAGCTGTTATTGTAGGTGAATTCCACTAACGGCAAGTGGTCCTCCCAGTTGCTCCCGAAATCTATAACACAGGACCTCAGCAAATCCTCTAGTATCTGAATGGTCCGCTCAGACTGTCCATCTGTCTGCGGATGGAAAGAAATACTAAAACGAAGCTGCATGCCTAAGGCCTGCTGCAGACTCTGTCAGAACCGAGACATGAACCGGGGATTTCTATCGGATATAATGCTCAAAGGACACCATGCAATCTGATGATATCCCGACAATATAACTCTGTCAAATGATCAAAAGAGTCGATCTTCCGAATCGCTAATAAGTGCGCGGATTTGGTTAGTCGGTCTACAACTACCCAAATCACGTCATGGCCTTGATGTGTCCTAGGCAAACCCACCACAAAATCCATAATAATACGCTTCCACTTCCATTCCGGAATCGGAATTTCCTGAAACATCTGTTCCTTAAACAAATGCAACTTCGGAAGCCATTATCTTCCTCGGACTCAGAGACAGGGAATTATCTTTGCACACGAGAAGTCCATCTACAGTCCAAAATCCACTCCACCACACACTCTGTAAGTGCATGGAAGGCTATCGCGACCAAACTTCTTTGTTACAACCGTTCGTGTTCTAGCTACTCTATAGTAGTTATCCAGTAGCTAGCTAAAATCCCATGAGCATTATTGCTCCTCACCTCGATAATACAACATAATCACTGCGAATTCCACGTCATATATATGACTTATCTCGCAGTTTTTAACTGTCGTAAGTTTAGGATACGTCTTATTCTATAGCATCGGAATCGCTCCGATCCTCGAAATGATGCATCCATGTACACTACCCTTCCTTCCACACCAGCATGATTAATCAACACTGGCATAAAAATCAACCATCGTCTGAGCCCTGAAACTAGTTTCACAAGCTTCAGACCAAATAAATTTCATCACCTTCCTGATCCATCCGGTTAGCGATGTAGTACCGCTTGAGCATCCTATCCATATCTATAGTAATAATCAAATCAATACCAAGAAAACTACCATTAACGGTGACCGAGTGCACAACTCCAACTACCACCATCAACAGTGGTCAAGTTACGCAACTCCAACGACCACAACTGATCCAATCGTGTCCAAAATACACGACTTCCCAAATCCCTGGACGACTACGTCGTCAAATAGTCTAATAAGATAATCAAAAGCTCCTACAATTCATACCAGGTATGACATTATCGTCGCTACACACCTGCATTCTCTTTACTCTAGGCTGATGATATAACAATCATCACAACAACAATGATAATTGTATGACACCATGTCACTACAATATCAACACACCGATCATATACCAACCCTAGTGTATATACAGGTGTCCTATAGCTGATCTAAGTAGATCCTCTATCCACAATGAAGGATATTCATTTCCTTCTACAACTACTGTATTCTATCATCGATAATCAATGCATAACCTCAAAGGTTCATCTCTCTTTTAACAAAGAGTTCCGGATCTTCTCTGGAAGAAATACTGGGACAAATAAATATCCCATCCAACACCTCCTATAATAAGGTAAAATGATCTTTCATCTTCTTGACCAGTGTAGACATACATGCCTTATCCATAACCAAATCACTTTTAGTAGGGACTGATATTTTATGAGGGTTTACTCCTTGTCCTTCAAATTGGTGGCTAGTAGGCTAGATCCCTAGCTTCCTAATTCGACATCAGTCGGCACCTCTAAAGAGTCCATACTTCTGAAATCATCGTTAGGTTCCGCAAGGTCAATACGTCATCGACCTCGTCCCCGACCATGAGTAGGGGAAATTTCCCTAGGTCAATACTTTTCCTAACCACTAAAGTACAGTAACCACTAAAGACAACACTTTTCCTATAGCTCAGAGATATCCTTCAGCTCGCCTGGTCCCAAAACCCGAGAACTCCCAAAAAATCCAAGGAAAAGATAATCCTCGAAACACAAAACCCACGAACCAAAATCGTAAACCAATAAAATTGTCACGTCCTGGGGGCATATCCGTCATCCAAATGACAGAGGAGCCCCTTAGTGACAATATTCCGAAATACAAGGACCAGATCTGGTAAAAACCTCGAAATAATTATAGAAATATCAATATTTTATTAACTGCATGCATGCATGACTAAACATATATCACTTAAAGTAAAATAGTTTTGTGACACCAAATCAAATTGCGACCAAAAATCCAAAGTGTATAAATAAAATGCAATACCAATAAAGTAGATCAAGCAGCATCTCGATGATGCAGTGGGACAAGCACGGCAAGAGACTCTCTGAGCGACACGAAGGTAGGTCAACATGACACGTCCTCCATCAGTTAACCTAGAGGATAAGTGAGGAGGGGGTGAGTACAACCACTCTGTGGATGTATAGACAATAGTGCATAATCATAATGAACATAATGGAAGTCACAGGGAACAAGCTAGAGTAACCCAACCCTCAGAGTACCAATATCAGTCTGCAACTATCCTGATCAGCAGTATAACAAATATACCCGCAACATAACCAACCACTGCAATCTACATGCAATGCACATCCAGATATCACGACAATGCCTTGTGGCTATCGCACACAAAGGGAACTATCTATGAGCTACCACGAACGATACTCATGGGTCGACAATCAATACGCTAAGCACTGTCTATGCGCAACTACATGCTACCACAAATGAAACTCGTGGGTAGACAGGCAGTAGAAAGACTCAGTGTCTGCGGTAACGACATGCTATCACGAATGGGTCTCATGGGCAGACCGCGTATATAGATATCTAGTATTTGACTGTTCACAACCACATGCTACCTCTAATGGGTTGTGGGGCAGTCGATTATCCTAGGTTGTTAAGCCTATGGTTATCCAATACATCCAGCATAGAACGTCTATCAAAATCGATAATGATTATCGATCTACAATTAAGTCCATTGAGGCGGTCAAGCGAGGGTTTCAACACCTCTAATACGAAATGTTTACCAAAGTCGGTAAAGATCATCGACTTATAAATAAATACATCCAGATGATTAAGTCTAGGGTTCTAACCCTTCTAACATGATCAGTTATCAAGGTCGATAAAAATCACAAGTCCACTAATAAACACGTCGTGACGATTGATACTAGGGTTTCGTCCCAGCTAACAGGAAATGCCTATCAAGGCCAATAAGGGCAACAAATCTACTAACGAGCCCAGCAAGAGGATTAAGCCTACATTTTTTTCAATCTACCAGTTCAATCATGCATGCTCAAACCTGCTACCACAAACATATCTCGTGAGTACTTAAGACGTAAAGTAGCTATCTAGCTACAGACGTCATACGAATCCGATTATCACCAACTTCGAACTGATAATGCAAGAATACAACCTTACAGTAGGTCATCTCAACCATGATTGGGAGGCATGATTGACTACAAATATACAAAGCACCTACCTATAGAGAGACTCTACTGCAGACTCTCTCTCAACCAAGAATGGGGGATATAGTAAGGATTAATCGCATCCTAACCATACGAACTCTACTAGTCCGATCACCATATCACTGAAATAGTAAATGGATAAACATATTTCATTTAGCTCATCCAGGTTATTATGCCTAGGGTTCCCACACCTAGGGTTCTACTAATGTTGTTTCATTCCTGAGATCCGCTCCTATAGAATAACCTCATCTAAGTTATTCTATCTCTACTAGTCTTAATCATGGTATCCACCACAAAAACACATAACCATATAAACATGTAACACACTGTCTAATAACCGACAGCCTAGACATATTAATGGGAATCAATGGCTGAAATTAATTAGGGTATAACTAAAAGGTCATACCAAAACAAAGTCAAGGCAATACTCAATAAAGCATCAGGTGCCTATATATACCCTAAACTACGTAAGCAATGTAATCGTGTCATCATGCACTAGGATCTAGAGAGTCAAAGAACCTCTATGTATACCTTCTACGAATTTATCCATCTTATACATATTATTCAACTAGTCCAATCCTAATACTAGTCCAAATAGTAATAGGTAAACATCTACCAATAATATCTAATCATTTATATCACAATGGTAACTAGTTACGTATAGCAGTAATAGCAATTAATAACCATATGCTAACGATAAACCAGCAACCTAAAAATCTAACAGTCTAACAGATATAATGTTAGAACAATACTAGACAAAATATGATACCACCTAAGTAAACCGCATAATGAATATAACCAATACAAATATGTACTTAATCTAGAAAATTTTCTAGAATTTATTTACCTGTTAGCCGTCTGGAGATGTCCTGTTGCCGTCAAATCCCCAAATTGACCTCGTCATTAATACCTCGATTTTCTGAAACATAAAAATCGTCGGAAATCCGTACCAATCCAAAAATACCCCAGTTAACCTGCCAAACTTGGCGAACTCCAAAAAAAAACCCAAAGACCCTAAGGAACTCGGAACCTACGCTATGTTACCAAATAAATTGTCACGCCCCGAGGGAGTCCCTGCCAGACTAAAATCCGGTAGCATCTCCCCTGTACGGGTGACAATACCCAATTTCATACAAGGCCTACATGGCCACTATACATCGGTCAACACGACCAGAATCCAAACAACCCACGCAGGTAATAAGGCCTCAGGTCAACAATCAAAGTAAATGGTAAATCATCTACAACAACTAGACTTACCCCTTCTGCCATCTAGGCAGGAATACCCAACCAACACCAATCGAGATAAAATCTGAATAAGGGTCCACAAGGACACCAAAAATCCATGAGTACATAAATCCAATCTCCAAGCCTAAACATATCTTCTAATAAAAAATCCAAATCCATAAAAAAAACAAATGACCAATAAAACTGTCACAACGAGTGGGGTTTGGCAGCTGGACTCTCCTGTCAGCTTCATTCTGAAATAGATATAAATCAACGGGGTAAGTTCAAAGAACTCAGTGGGTATAGTCGATATGAAAAGTAAGATATAGGTAACAATAAAAATCATACCAGTACAGTCTCACATATAGGGTAAGCAAGAAATAAATGCAAAAGGATTGTACTCACCTGAATCTCCTACCCTGATATAGTAGCATGTGCCTGACTAGAAGTAATAAAGTCATCACCATATATATAAATATGAATCCTGTGTGCATGGCAATCATATGAAACATCCAAGGCATCAATAAAAATGCAACAAACACAATACAAATGATATCCATGCAAAGTGCATGCCATGCAAATGACATGGTCACCCCTGACGCCAGTCAGCCGCCTCACACGCGATGGTGAAGCCGAGTGGGTAGGGCTATGATAACTGTGCACTCTGCCATCACTGCTCCTGAGTGACCAAGTGGACAGGATGCTGTCGGAGTACACCTATCCTCCTTCCCCAAACAGAGTGGGGGAGCTAAGCTCTCATCTCCCGGTGTCATAGACCAGAGGAGGGATCCCTGCCCGCTACCACGCTGCCTCATCGCTACCCATGAGCGGACCAACGGAGCCTGACAGAGCAACTGCACACACCCTTCTGATGTACCACTAACCCATGAGTGACAGTGTGTGCAGGCCATGTAATTGGCTGCGGGCTCAACAATAATGGAACCCCATCCAGCCAGCATACAATCATGCAAGATGGTGCATGATACTAAAGCATGTAAATCCAACTAAATACACCTATCCGAATAATATGCACAATCAATATGTACATATCCATAATCCAAGTAACTATGATCCAAAACAAACAGGGAAGGTATAATCATACCGATCAAATGCATGTATCTAGTAGGCACAAAAACATACTAGGCATATAAACATGAAAATTATTGCAAGCTATCCTAACTAGCATATCAACATGACTATATCTAGGAGATAAGTCAAAATACTCGTCTTATATAATGCTCGTGATAACTATCTTCACGCCTGTGGACCTGTCCCGTGATCAAAATCTGCATAAAATAACCGTTATAATTTAGTACAATCATACAACGACTGATCGAATCTAATTCTACATCGACTTCGTAACCCGATCAACTAAATTGATCTAGTTACCCACATAACCTAAACAAGTCTTCACATCAATCCCTATCGACCATTAAACCAATTAACAAACTAATCGTTGCCTAAAATCTTGTACAGCCTATCCCAATCACACTGCAGCCAGCCCAAACCTCCAACCCATGCTACCTTGTCTCACATCCTCGATCACCATTAATTGCCCGTATAGGATATAGGAACTCCACCAGGACACCCTAAATCGAAGCCCTCGAATCACTCAACCTTGACACACATCCAAAATCTAGAAATTTACAGATAAGAGGAAGTGTAATCAAGCTTACCAGCCCTAGAAAACTCCACCGGGAGCCTCCTTCCCAATTCTACCCTGTTCGCCGGAAACCTAACACCAACGCCAAAATACGGCTGCCAAAAACAAACATTTGCAACGATTTGAGATACATTTGTAAAATTACGCTCAAAAGGGATCTCATCTGAGATCAAGGAAGAATAGCCTCACTCACCTAATTTCTTGCGGAAAACCCTTGCTCCAACCGAGTACCCACCCAAGCTGGAGCTGCAGCCGACGTCCTTCCTTCCAGCCGCACCTCCCATCGGACGAGTTCTGGCCACCGCAGCGAAGATGAGGAGGCAGAGACGTCGCGAATGGGGCAACGGTGATCTAGGAAAGGCGCAGGAGGTGGCGATGATTGGCCTCAGACGAATCTCACGGCGGTGGAGGCTGGCCGCGACGAAGTGGAGTCGCATGCGAGTGGCTGCGGCCGCAGCCGCAACTGGCCGGCAGGCTGACGCTGGCTGAAGTGCGTGCTGCGGCGACGGTGGTGAAAGGGAAAAATAGAGGGTGGCGCGGTCGGAGATCCCACAAGATCTAGTGATGGAGGAGGTCGTCAGTGTTGAGAGCTCATCGATGACAACGGAGGTCTGAGCAACGACTGAAGGCGGTAGCGGCGGTGCATTGGTGGCACGGGGAGTGCAATGGCTCCGTCGGAGTGGCTGCATGAGGAGAAGGCTCGGGCGCGGACGATGCTGTGGGTGGCGGCGGCCTGGTCGTCGGCGGAGAAGAGGTCGTCGCGGGGGCGCGGAGGGAGGTTGCGCGATGGGAAGGAGTGCGGCACGTGGAGAAGAAAACGGCGGAGGTGAGTGGGGAAAAAGAAAAGGTAAATAGAAATAGGTTAATAAAATTTATTAACCCCTCAATACTGATAAACCAAACAGGCCTTTTAAAAGCCTATTTTTCTTATCCTCGTAAATATCCCGTATAAGCCCCGTTTAAATCCAAAAAAAATCTGGAAAAATTCCTAAAATTCCCTAAAAATCCCAAAAAAAATTATAGGATTATTTTCCTTAATTTCTTGGCCATTTAATTTAATATTTTAAATTTTCAGTATTTAACATGGACAGTCTGAGCGGACCATTCAGACACAAGAGGACCTGCTGAGGTCCTGTGTGATGGATTTCGGGGGCAACTGGGAGGACCACTTGCCATTAGTAGAAGTCGCCTACAACAACAGCTATCATTCGGCTATCCAAATGGCCCCGTATGAAGCATTGTATGGTAGACAGTGTCGTACACCCACCCTTTGGGAGGAGGTTGGGGAGGCCCAGTTGCTAGGACCCCAAAGAGCTCAGCATGAGGCAGAGTTGGTTCGTATTATCAGACGTAGGATGGCAGAGGCGCAGGATCGTCAGAAAAGTTATGCAGATCAGAGATGGAGACCTCTGGAGTTCTCTATTGGTGATCATGTATTCCTGCGAGTCTCACCCACGAAAGGGGTGAAGAGATTTGGCCTCCGTGGTAAGCTAGCTCCTAGATACATTAGTCCGTTTGAGATTTTGGAGAGGATCAGAGCAGTCGCTTACCGCCTAGTGCTACCACCGTCTTTGGCTAGTATCCATGATGTGTTTCATGTGTCCATGCTGAGAAAGTATGTGCCAGACTTTACACATATTCTATCAGATGTGTTAGGTTTCATTCAACCTGATGCTACTTATGCAAAGGTTCAGGTACGGATTCTGGATCACAAAGAACGATAGTTGCGGAACAAGATTGTGCGACTTGTCAAGGTCGGGTGGAGTCACCTCACAGATGAGGAGGCTACTTGGGAGCTTGAGGAAAAGATCAGAGCTCAATACCCCACTTAGTCACTTGAGGTGTGTGACTTGTCTCCAGATATCTGAGATGGTTGTTGTGACATCTCATACTCGTACATGAGCAGGAAATTTGGAGACCAAATTTTTATTAGTGGGGGAGAATGTTAAATACTGAAATTTAAAACACTAAATTAAATGGCCAAAATTAGGAAAAATAATCTTAGAAATTATTTTCGGAATTTTTGGAGAATTTTAGAAAAATTTTTGGAATTTTTCGAGAATTAAACGGTGCTTGTATGGGATATTTTTGGGGATAAGAAAAACAAGCTTTTAAAAGGGTCTATTTAGATGCGTAAATAGAATAAATTTAACCTAGCTTATAAATCTAGGTTTATCTATTTCCTAGATTCCCGATTCCTTTCTAATGCGCCGCGATTTCCTCTTCCTCTCGCGACCCGACTTTTACCTCTTGGCAAACCCTTCTTCGCGAAACCTGCTCCTCGTCGCAGCCAGCAACCCGTCGTCGCCCCCACCCGTGGCCATCTTCTGCCGACACCTCTGCCACCGACACCGCAGTCTTTCCTGGTGCCCAGGTTTCCGTGGGTGCCCTCTTTGTCGCTGCTCGCCTAAACCGCCACTACTTCGCCGCCCTTCTCCCGGTCGCTGCTTCGCTGCCATTGCACGCACGCGGCTCCGGCAGTGCCCTGGCCGCCGACCCTCTCATCACCCTGCCCTCTGTCTTCCACTTCCTCGTGCTCTGCCTTCGCACACCGATGCCTCCGCCACTACAGATCTCACCGCACCGCGACTACCGGACCGAGCTTCGTCGAGGATACCAGAGCATTCACAGCATCACGGCTACCCTTTGCATCGACGCCGCTGAACGCTCATGACACCATCGTTGTTTCCCGCTCGGTAGCAGGCAGAGATCTCCCTCCCTCCCGCTGTCATCGGTGCACGACCACACCGTCTTCGCAATAATCCGATCGACATCGCCTCGACCTCACCGCCACCGTGATCGTGAGTCAGGACAATGCCGACCCCAATTTGTTCCGACAATGAAGGAGGTAAGGACAGAATCGGTTGTTTGATTAATCGATGGTTGTTGGTGCATGTTAATTAGTCAGTTTAGCTAATTAACTAATTTAGTTAATCAAAGTAAGGGATTAATCATTTAAAACAATGGAGTAATCTGATTAATCTATTATTAGGAGTAATTGGATGAATTTGGATTTAATTAATAGGTTTAATTAGATAATATGGTTTGGGTTTTTGGAGTAAACTGATATTAATCAAGTGGTAATTAAACTTGGGGTTAATAAAGTTGATTACCTAAGCTGGTTATGATGAATTATATTTTTTTTTTACGGATCAGTTAAGTGGATAGCTTAATCCATTAGGTTTTGAACTTGATATTGGGGTTGGCAATATAATCTGAGTATATTATATTGTATGCAGGTTTCGGTCACGAAGCAGGTCCCCGGTCGTGACGATTTCATTCTTACGTACATTTTTATTCAGGCGGGTATTTTGACTTATCTTTTAGATATAGTCAAGTTGATATGCTAGTTAGGATAGCTTGCAATAATTTTCATGTTTATATGCCTAGTATGTTTTTGTGCCTACTTGATACATGCATTTGATCGGTTATGATTATATCTTCCCTATTTTATTTGGATCATAGTTACTTGCATCATAGATATGCCCTTATTGATTGTGCATATTATTCGGATAGGTATTTTTAGTTGGATTTACATGCTTTAGTATCATGCACCATCTTGCATGATTGCATACTGGCTGGACGGGGTTCCTTTATAGTTGAGCCCACAGCCAGTTACATGGCTTGCACACACTGCCACTCATGGGTTAGTGGTACATCAGGAGGGTGTATGCAGTTGCTCTGTCAGGCTCCGCTGGTCCGCTCATGGGTAGCGATGAGGCAGCGTGGTAGCGGGCAGGGATCCCTCCTCTAGTATATGACACCGGGAGATGAGAGCTTAGCTCCCCCACTCTGTTTGGGGCAGGAGGATAGGTGTACTTCGACAGCATCCTGTCCACTCGGTCACTCAGGAGCAGTGATGGCAGAGTGCACAGTTGTCATAGCCCTACCCACTCGGCTTCACCATCGCGTGTGAGGCGGCTGACTGGCGTCAGGGGTGACCATGTCATTTGCACGACATGCACTTTACATGGATAGCATTTGTATTGTGTTTGCTGCATTTTTATTGATGCCTTGGATGTTGCATATGATTTCCATGCATACAGGATTCATATTTGTATATGGTGATGACTTTATCTCTTATAGTATGGCATATGCTCCTGTATCAGGGTAGGAGATTCAGGTAAGTACAGTCCTTTAGTATTTCTTTCTTGCATACCCTATATGTGAGACTGTACTGGCATGATTCTTATTGTTAGCTATATCTTACTTTGCATATCGACCATATCCGCTAAGTTCTTTGAACTTACCCCGTTGCGTTACATCTATTTCAGGTTGAAACTGTCAGGAGAGTCCAGCTGCTAAACCCCCTCGTCGTGAAAGTTTTTATTTGGTTTTTTTTTTATGGTTTTGGATATCTTGATTAGAAGATATGTTTAGGCTTGGAATTGGATTTATGTACTCGTGGATTTTTGGTGTCCTTGTAGACCTTTATTCGGATTTTATTCCGATTGGTTTTGGTTGGGTTATTCCTGCTCAGATGGCAGAAGGGGTAAGTCTAGTTAGTGTAGACTTTTATTTACCTTGATTTGTTGGCCTGAGGCCCATTTTATTACATGCGTGTGATGTTTGGATTCCGGTCATGTTGATCGATGTATAGTGGCCGTGTAAGTCTTGTATATAAGATTGGTATTGTCACCAGTACAGGGGAGATGCTGTCGGATTTTCATCTGGCGGGGACTCCCCCGGGGCGTGACACTTGGAGTTACATGCATGCATGTAACCCCCCAAGTCATGAAGTGGCCGGCCACTCCATATCATGGGTGAATTCATTTTGTGAGTTACTCTCCAACTTCATCTTCTTCCTTGGATCTTCTTCCTCCTTGGATTATTCTCTCAATCTCTCCTAATCCTCATCTTGGCCGAACCATCCAAAGGGTGCTAGCACGCTTAAGGTTGTGTTTTCTCTACCTATTGCTTGTGTGGATACCAATAGAGGAGTGTGCACTTGACACTCTCGAGTTCCGGCGAAGCTTTTGGACGAGCGGGATAAGCGAAGGGCATCGCTTCAAGGGTAATGCTCTCACCTTCTAGATCTAAGGTAGATCTAGGTTTACTTAAGTACATACATGTTTTATTTTAATATATCTTCGCACGGATCCGTGGCCGGACTTCCGGGGTTTCCTCAATGCAAAAAGCTATTTTTGCGGCTCGGAAAGTCCAACAGAGGCACCTCTTGGTTCAATCAAATCTCATCCATTAAATTAAAAAATGGATGATCTAGATTGCATCCCTTCCCAAAAGACATAATGTCTCTTCATTTGAATGCATCTAAGTCTTTCATTTTGATTTCAATGATCAAGATTAAGCCATCCAAAAAGGTACTTATACCCTTTCATTTGAATGAACCAGATTTATCCATCTTAATCCAACGATCTAAATTAAGTCATATTAATTTCTCATTCATATAATTGAGAAAATTAATCATTTTTTCCAACAATCCCCTATATGAATGGAAATTAATGCGTGTATGCATGCTGACACTTTACAAGAGTCCAATAGATAAGTCAATGCATCGGGAGAGGTAGCTTGTGACTTTGAACCTTCCGTAGTGGAATGCTATCAAGCATACTAGGCTGCACAGTGAACGTGATGTCTTGAACTGCTCAGCTTTTTGTGTATACTTAGACAATAACACCCACACAAGGACTTGTCTCACCTACTTTTGGTTCTCATGGTTGGTTCTGTTTTGGCCATGGACACCATCTTGGATTTATGAGTGTTTCATTGAAGCGGCCTGTCTTCACACTCACATAGGTGACACTTCTATCAAGAGTATCCTACCATACTCCACCTTATAAAGGTATAGAAGTCATTAAAAGCATAAGCTTAACCTCACTACATGTGATAGGACAGCACATATTCATCCTAGGACTGGGATAGGGATAATATATCTCGTGTGCTATAACACAACTTCTGTAACTTCGTTGTCCGATTGAACCAAGATCTTGGGATCTCCAGTCAATAAGGTTGGGTTACCGCTACAGTCGTTTTAGTTGTAGATTTTTAATCTCATTCCTCTCGATGAGTAGTATACTTGATCTCGATTTAGCCCCTTCGTAAGAGGATCTGCTAAATTATTTTTAGACTTGACATAGTCGATTGTAATCACTCCATTCAAGATCAACTGCCTAATGGTATTATGTCTACGACGTATATGTCGTGATTTACCATTATACATACTACTCTGTGCCCTTCCAATCGTCGATTGACTATCACAATGTATAAGTACGGCAGGCACAGGTTTTGTCCAGCTCAGAATATCTTCCAAGAAATTCCGCAGCCATTCAGCTTCTTCAGCTGCTTTGTCTAGTGCTATAAATTCGGATTCCATAGTTGACCGAGCAATGCACGTCTGCTTAGTGGATTTCCAAGATACCGCTCCTCCGCCAATTGTGAATACATATCCACTAGTGGATTTGGAATCTTTTGTATCTGATATCCAATTAGCATCACAATATCCCTCTAAGACAGCGGGATATTTTCCGAAATGTAATCCATAGTTCATAGTATATTTCAAATATCTAAGAACTCGCATCAGTGCTTTCCATTGGGTGTCGTTTGAATTACTTGTAAAACGACTTAGTTTGTTAACCACACAGGCAATATCCGGACATGTGCAATTTGTGAGATACATCAAGCTGCCTATTATCCGGGAATATTCTAATTGTGATATGGGCTCACCTTGGTTTTTCGCTAAGTGTTGACTTAGATTCATAGGTGTTTTACTGTAGAGAGATCGTACGCATTGAACTTCTTCAACACCGATTCTACATAGTGAGATTGTGTCAAAACTATCCCCTCATATGTCCTGAGAATTTTAATTCCCAATATAATATCTGCTTGACCCATATCATTCATATCGAAATTCTTTGTCAATATTTTCTTTGTACTCATGATTATCTCATGGTTACTACCCATTATAAGCATATCGTCTACGTATAGACAGACGATTATATAACCTTTAGGTGTGTTTTTCACATAAATGCATTTATCACATTCATTTATTTTGAATTCGTTTGACAGTATTATTTTGTCAAATTTCTCGTGCCATTGTTTAGGCGCTTGTTTTAGTCCGTACAATGACTTAACAAGTAGACACACCTTTTCCTCTTTTCTTGGAACTATGAACCCCTCGGGTTGCTCTATATAGATTTCTTCTTCCAACTCACCATTTAAGAATTCAGTCTTAACATTCATTTGATGTATTTCAAGGTCATACAATCTTCGATGGCTATCGGCACTGTGATGGGACGTAATCCTTGTCACCGGTGAGTAGGTATCGAAGTAATCAAGGCCTTCCTTTTGCTTGTACTCTTTGGCTACAAGTCTAGCCTTATACTTGTCAATCGATCCATCAGCTTTATACTTGCATTTTAGTATCCACTTACAGCCTAATGGTTTAGAACCAGAAAGAAGGTCTACTAATTCCCAAGTATGATTATTCATGATGGACTCAATTTCACTATTGATAGCTTCTTTCCACAATGGGGCGTCGGGACTAGAGAGAGCTTCACTCAATGTTCTTGGATTTGTTTCTGACATAAAAGTCATAAAGTCCGGCCCGAACGATTTCTCAACTCTAGCCTGTTTGCTCCGACGTGGCTCTTCATTTTGATAGTCAATAGTCCTTTTACGACAATTAAGTTCAGAGACGTTATTGTTGTTAGAACTTTCGTTGCTATCAATTTGAATGTTTTCCCTTTTATTTGGGAATACATTTTCAAAGAATATCGCATTCCGAGATTCTATGGTTGTTCCCACATGAATATCAGGAATGTCTGACTTGTGAACTATGAAATGATATGCACTACTGTTTTGGGCATATCCGACAAATATTGCATCGAACATTTTAGGTCCAATTTTTATTTGCTTTGTCTTGGGTACTTCGACCTTTGCCAGGCACCCCCACACTTTCAAGTATTTGTACGATGGCTTGTGGCATTTCCATAGTTCATATGGTGTTTTATCATTTTGCTTGTGAGGGATTTTATTGAGAATGTGATTTGCCAATAATAAGGCTTCCCCCCACAAGTTTTGGGGTAAGCCTGAATTTATCAATAAGGCATTCATCATTTCCTTGAGTGTCCGATTTTTACGTTCGGCAACACCATTTGATTGAGGTGAGTAAGGCATCGTTGTCTAATGGATAATGCCAGATTCTAAACAAAATTCATCAAACGGTGCACCATATTCTCCACCTCTGTCGCTACGAATTATTTTAATTCATTTATCAAGTTGATTCTCAACTTCTGTTTTATAGGTTTTAAAAGCCTCTAAGGCTTCGTCTTTACTTCTTAAAAGAAAGACATAACAGAACCTTGTGCAATCATCGATAAAGGTAATAAAATACTTTTTACCTCTTCTAGTTTGCATGAATTTTAAGTTACATAGATCACTATGTATTAACTCTAGAGGAGTCGTTGACCTTTCCACCGAATGGAAAGGTAGTCTCGTCATTTTTGCTTCCACACACACTTCACATTTGTGTGTTTTGTCAACATCGACATTTGGTAATAAATTTAATTTGATGAGACGTTTCAGAGTATTATTATTAACATGTCCAAGTCGATCATGTCATAAATTAAAACACTCGACAACATAGCTGGAAGCTTTTATTTTATTACCATCAAATTCACGGTGTACAGTCATTACAACCATCTTGAACAGACTTTGTTCTAAGTAACCTTTACCTATGAATACACCATTCTTCGTAAGTACAAAATTATTTGATTGGAACACTAGTCTGAACCCGGCTTTGACAAGTGTCGATCCAGAAACTAGGTTCTTTCTGATGTCGGGAACATGGAGCACATCAATAAGCGTTGGCTCCTTTCCTGATGTCATCTTCAGAACAACTTTTCCAAGTCCGACAATCGGCGATGTTGTGGAATTGCCCATATAGATCTTTCTTCCATTTATCGAAGTATACTTGGAGAACATCGCCTTATCAGAACAGATATGACGTGTTGCTCCAGTATCGATCCACCACTGCTTCGGGTTGTCCACCACCGTGTTGGCTTCAAACACGATCGCAGTGAGATCTAGCTCCATGTCGTCAGAAGTTGCGACCTAGTTCGCAACTTCCTTCTGACCCTTGGTTGGTTTCTTTGGGCGTCTGCACTCTTTGGATATGTGTCCTGGCTTTCCGCAGTTGTAGCACGAGCCTTTAAATTTCTTGCCTAGAGCCTTCTTTTTGAATTGCTTCATCTTTTTGGTGTTCGGATCAGCCAGGTTAGACATCTCATCGATAGTCCGCTTCGTTCCTTTAGAGTCGGAGAATCTTCGATTATCCTCCTCTATTCGTAGCCTCAGGATCAGGTCTTCAAGCTCCATCTCCTTTTGCTTATGCTTCAGGTTATTTTTGAAATCCTTCTACGACGGGGGGAGTTTCTCAATTACCGTGGCTACTTTGAACGACTCGTTCAGCTTCATGCCTTCGGCATCCAGATCATGCAATATCAGTTGCATATCTTGGACTTGAGATGTCACACTCTTGGAATCCACCATTTTGAAATCCAGAAACCGGCCGACGATGAATTTCTTCAAATCTGCATTTTCGATTTTGTATTTCTTCTCTAGTGATTCCCACAGAGATTTCGCCGTCTCTATCAGACTATACACGTTATACAACATGTTGTCCAATGCATTGAGAATGTAATTATAGCACAGGAAATTTCTGTGCGATCACGCATCGCAAGCAGCCTTACTATTGGAATCTCCTTCCATAGCGGTTGGTGGGTCTTCATGCAAAAACCTTACGAGGTTTAGCGTCGTCAGATAAAACATCATCTTCTGTTGCCATCTTTTGAAATCAGCTCCGTTGAATTTCTCCGGCTTCTCTCCGGGTGGAACGGAGGTTGTGACTCCGGGTGAAGCGATGGTGATCGGTCCGTTGATCCGCATGCATATCAGATTGCACGAATATCATTTCACGATTGTTGATAAGCGGTGTGATGAATATAATCGAGAAATATAGGCCTAGTGTTCAACACTATCTCCGTAAAATGATATTGCTCCACTCAGGTGTTTACGGATAGCAGCAATTCGTTTCCAAGATACAACGATGATGTCTCGGAATAGTAGCACTATAAATTCCGAGACCGGCGAACCTACTCGTAGGGTTTTTGGACTTTGGATGCAGAAGATGGGATGGATGAGATGAGAACTTGAGTGAATAAGTGAATTCCATCATCTAAGAGTTTCTATTTATACTTGGAAGGGATAGAGGCACCTCTTAGTTCAATCAAATATCATCCATTCAATTAAAAAATGGATGATCTAGATTGCATTCCTTCCCAAAAGACATAATGTCTCTTCATTTGAATGCATCTAAGTCTTTCATTTTGATTTCAATGATCAAGATTAAGCCATCCAAAAAGGTACTTATACCCTTTCATTTGAATGAACCAGATTTATCCATCTTAATCCAACGATCTAGATTAAGTCATATTAATTTCTCATTCATATAATTGAGAAAATTAATCAATTTTTCCAACAAATCGGTCACTAGTGTTAAATACAAAAAATTTAAAATATTAAATTAAATGGCCAAAGAATTAAGAAAATAATTCTAGAAATTTTTCGGAATTTTTAGAGAATTTTAGAAATTTTTCCAGAATTTTTCTGGATTTAAACGGAGTTCGTACGAGATAATTACGGGGATAAAATAAATAGGCTTTGGAGGAGTCTATTTAAAGGGGATTAATACGCGGTGGTAACCTAAATCTTTTTATTTTCCCTGTCGCGACCTTTTTTCCCCTTCGACAGTTCCTCTGGCGCGACTTTCTCTTCGCCGTCGACGGTTCTCCTGCACGATCTTCTCTTCGCCGACGACCAAGCCACCGATTCTCCTCTTCCTCGCCGACCATAGCCGCGTGCGTCGGCCGCCGCGGCCACTGGATCGCTGCGAGCCCCTTCCATTCCCAAACTCACCCGAGCCTTGCGGTCACCGCTTTCTCCGCAGCAGTCGGCGTCGCCGTCTCCTCGCCTCTGAGCCGCCGCGAGGTTCCTTCTCCGCGAGTTCCTTCTCCGTGACAGCCCTCTGCGTGCTCATCGGCCTCCTCTACCACATTCGCAGGCGCCGGTTCCTCTGCCACAGGACCGTCTACGGCTGCCTTCTCCACTCGCCTCTGTTGCCGTAACCTTCCCCTCCGCGCGGATTGATCAGCGGCGGTGAGTTTCTATTGGAGTAAATGATTAGGGCAGCAACAGGTATTCGACGAACGGAGTAAATTTGGAGGAGAGCCACCGTAGCGATCTTTGGTATAACTTGATCTACTCTTTTGCATTCTATTGGGTGAGTGATTTGATCTGGTCATTGGATGTTCTGTCGTTGAATTTGATCGGTGGTTTTGGGCAGTGATCGCGATCGTCGTTTGCTTTGATGAACAGCAGATAAAGGAAGGTTGCTGCCGAAGGATTTCTAAGGCTGGTAAGTGGTGATTTACCCTTCTCTGTTTCTTATGTGGTGGATGTATATTATGGGGAATTGATGGATCTAGGAGTGGTTCTTGGCGCTGTGAGTGTGTTGTTGGTTGAGAGAGACGTAAGAGTCCATTTGGGTGATATCAACTGTACACGACTAGGAGTTTGGAAGTTTGGTAGGTTGTGGGTCTTGGTTGTGAGTTTTGTTATGCAGTTGGTTGGCTGTGAAGGGATGTAAATGGATTGTGGGTGCCAAGTTGTGGGATCCAAGTGTTGGATCGAGTTTGAGGTAAGGTTTGGTTGAGTTGTGTGTATGTCACCTAGGGTTAGGTTGGATTCATATTTCTAATCGGTGAGATGTTTTGTATATTGTTGTGGAGTTGTGAATTAAGCTTGAGGAAAAATGAAGGATTTATTTAGGATGTTGTTAAATTCCATTGCTGCAATGGGGATGACTGTGATTGATTGGTTGGATTTCATACAGGATGATTATAACTTAATTACAGGTTATTGACAGTGGTTGTCTGTACTTTGGTCATATGATTTGGGTGTGAGTTAATTCTTAGTGATCTATGGTTGGTTGGATTGTTGAGTTCGATGTGATGTTGATTGGTTCTGTAATTATGTATGGAGGATTGATTAGGTTGAATAGGATAATTAAATCAATCTAGTGGATCGGATATGAGGTCGATGTAGGATTCGATTCGATCATTTGTTGTGTACTTGGATTTGATGGATTTACTTTGGATTAATTGGTTATGGAAGGAATCGTTTAAGTATTCGATTTGACGGTGAATGGTATTTTGTGTTTAACAATAGTTATGCTGTATGCAGGTTTCGGTCACGAGGCAGGTTCACGGTCGTGACGATCTGGTTCTTTTTATGGATATTTTATCAGGCGGGTATTTTGACTTATCTTTTAGATATAGTCAAGTTGATATGCTAGTTAGGATAGCTTGCAATAATTTTCATGTTTATATGCCTAGTATGATATGTGCCTACTTGATACATGCATTTGATAGGATATGATTACATCTTCCCTGTTTTATTTGGATCATAGTTACTTGGATTATAGATATGTACATATTGATTGTTCATATTATTCGGATAGGTGTATTTAGTTGGATTTACATGCTTTAGTATCATGCACCATCTTGCATGATTGCATGCTGGCTGGACGGGGTTCCTTTATAGTTGAGCCATGACGGCCATGGCTTGCACACACTGCCACTCATGGGTTAGTGGTACATCAGGAGGGTGTGTGCAGTTGCTCTGTCAGGCTCCGCTGGTCCGCTCATGGGTAGCGATGAGGAAGCGTGGTAGCGGGCAGGGATCCCTCCTCTGGTCTATGACACCGGGAGATGAGAGCTTAGCTCCCCCACTCTGTTTGGGGCAGAAGGATAGGTGTACTCCGATAGTATCCTGTCCACTCGGTCACTCAGGAGCAGTGATGACAGAGTGCACAGTTGTCATAGTCCTACCCACTCGGCTTCACCATCGCATGTGAGGCGGTTGACTGGTGTCAGGGGTGACCATGTCATTTGCACGACATGGACTTTGCACGGATCGCATTTATATTTTGTTTGCTGTATTATTTTATTGATGCCTTGGATGTTGCATATGATTGCCATGCATACAGGATTCATATTCGTATATGGTGATGACTTTATCTCTTATAGTAGGGCACATGCTCCTATATCAGGATAGGAGATTCAGGTGAGTACAGTCCTTTTGCATTTATTTCTTGCTTACCCTATATGTGAGACTGTACTGGCATGATTTTTATTGTTAGCTATATCTTACTTTGCATATCGACTATACCCGCTGAGTTCTTTGAACTTACCCCGTTGATTTATATCTATTCCAGGATGAAGCTGTCAGGAGAGTCCAGCTGCCAAACCCCACTCGTCGTGAAAGCTCTATTTGTTATTTGTGTTTATGGTTTTGGATATTTTGATTAGAATATATGTTTAGGACTGGAGTTGGATATTTGTACCTGTGGATGTTTTGGTATGTCCTTAGGGACCTTTGATCAGATTTATTTCGATTGGTTTTGGTTGGGTATTCCTGCCCAGATGGCAGAAGGGGTAAGTCTAGTTATGTAGACTGTTTACCTTTTTCTTTGATAGTTGGCCAGAGACCTAATTTATTATCTACGTGGGTTGTTTGGATTCTGGTCATGTTGACCGATGTATAGTGGTCATGTAGGCCTTGTAGGTAAATTGGCATTGTTACTTGTACAGGGGAGATGCTGCCGGATTTTCATCTGGTTGGGACTGCATCGGGCCGTGACAATTTATTTGGTATCAGAGCGCCTAGGTTTTCGAGTTCCTAGGGATTTTTGGATTTTTCAAAGTTCGCCACATTTGGCTGGTTTTTGTGAGTTAATCTGGAAAAATTTTGGATTGGTATGGATTTCCGACGATTTTTATGTTTCAGAAATTCGAGGATTTATGACGAGGTCAATATGGGGATTCGGCGACGACGGGACATCTCCTGGCGGCAAGATAGGTATGATGCTTAATTTTATATGTTATTAATTGTAGTAACATCTGATAATAAATTTAACAGATATGAGATGAGGTGGGCGCGCTCCTACACCGAGACATGGTGCAGGGTAACCACGCTAGAGGACAGTGAGATCTCTGACTATGGAGTTGCCAGAATGGTCTATAGAGTTTTGACTCATGTGCAGACTCGTAGTAGGGGTCGCCCACCAAGGTGACCAGTCGGAGTTGTCGTAGCGTTTATACTCCTGGTTAGATTAGCTATGTGTTTAGTGGATAACAGGAAATAACATTTAGTGTATTGGTCACTATTTGTAATCGTGGATGGAGTTGACCACGTGAACAACCCGTACAGTCTGTGAGTCTTGAACCTGTGTTGAAAAGGTGAATTTTCTTTGAGAGTTGACTGATATCGAGTCAGAAAGTAGGGGTCAAGTCGTCACATTTGTTGTGGAAATCAAGGGCTACAGTGTTAGGGATTTTCACTAATTATGCTAGTCAGATTATTACTCTATGGGGTAATGGACAAGAAATGTGTACTATTGTTGATACAAACAATGGAGGTTTAAGTTATGAAGTTCCATAGGGATTTTGATCCTTGAGCTGCTTGAGCCTAGATCGATAACATTGAAGGTAATGTTAAGTACCTAACTTGTATTTATATAGGGGGAGTGGAGTTATTTTCTTACTATTGCAATGATCAAGTTGTTACTTGGTGGAATATGTAGAGGAATTTTGGGGGAAATAACCCATTACGGGATCATGGGTTCAGGATGTTTTCGAGAGACAGTATTTTCCCTATGTTATTTTGTATGACTCATTGTTGGGGAATTCTTGAGCCTTAAGATGAGTGATCAATAGTTAATGGAGTTTCACTAGAGAGTTTGTTAGACTTGCAGAGTTTACCCTCATTTAAGGGCTGTGATTGAGTTGTTTTCGATCACCTACGATTTATTGGCTTACATTTGGATTAGGATAGTTGGATCTTCCATCAGTTCCTATCGGGAGGCATTAGGGTGAGTCATATTTATAAAAATGACACTGCAGCAAGTGTCTCAAGAAAATAGTGTAGTCAAATCTAGTGATAATAACCTACACTTCTGATAAGGCGACCGTAGGAGTCGTAAACATGCTCTTCTAGCTGAATTCACGTGGCATTATTTTGTTCCCATGTTGTTGCTCGATATTGATCATGTATGTTGCTAGAGATGGTAACTTGATGTTGATGATGGAAGTTTATAACCTCTTGAGTGATTGAGGGATTAGTTGGCCTTTTAGTTTATTTTTTGTGGTGATCAAGGCTCTGTGCCGGGAATGAAAGATTGATGAAACAGGAATGTGGATTAAAGCTTTCTTCTCATATTTATGTGGCTATCAGAAGTGGTTTGTGCACTTGTGGAAGATATGAAGCTGGTTGTATGGTTCTTGAAGAAAATGATAGGAAGAGGTGTACACCTAGATGCATACAGTTATCACCTAGATGCATACAGTTACCGAATTCTTATTCTAGGTCACTGTGAAATAGGGAATCCGTTAAGAGCAGAACTTGGATGAGTTTGCATCTTTACTCGAAAGGAATTGTAGATGGTTGAAGGATTGATCATTAAGGTATTACTATAGTTTACCTTACTTGATGATATATTGAGAGATACAGGTGTTTACAGATATGATGTGGATATTTGGATATTAACTTGGAGGTTATGCTTGTGACATGATGGTATAAGAAGGTCTCTCGGATGCCTGTATAATTCGAGAGTAATCAGATGTAGTGTTGGATGAACTTCTAGGCTTGCCGCTGTATAGGCAAGTAGAGTAGGCGATCAGAGTGATTTTGGAAATAGTTTCGATATCGAAGATCCCCTACTGGGTGTTAATTTAATCAATACAGAGATAATGATATTTTACGAGCCAAATGTTTGTACTTATGGTGCTTTGGCTGAGGGCTAGTGTAAAGCACACAAGGTTGTTGAAGCTTGTGATATACTCCAGGCAATGTCATCCAATTGGCTGAGCGCCAAATCGAGTTGCTTAGATACCGTCATCGATCGGTCTTTCAAAGTTGACAAGGTTGATGGTGCCGAGAGGTATTTGTTAGAATGACGATTTTTCCAGGGGATAAATTAGTTGGTAGCAGCGTTGCTTAACACTATGGGAATTGGAAGAATCTAAGTTCCAATTAAAGGAGGTGTTGTATGGGATATTTGTTGTCCCAGTATTTTATTTCTTGAGAAGCTCTGGAACTCGTTGTTCAAAAAGAGATGAACCTTTAAGGTTATACACCGATTTCGATGATGAAATGCGGTAGTGGTAGAAGGAAATGATTATGCTTCATGGTGGATTGAGGATCTATTTAGATCAGCTATAGGACATCTGTGTATACTCTAGGATTGATTTATGATTGGTGTGTTGATATTGTAGTGACAGGTTATCATACAATTATCAAAGTCGTAGGGATGATTGATATATCATCAGCTTAGAGTAAAGAGGATGCAGGTGTGTAGCGATGACAATCTCATACTTGGTATGAATTGCATGAGGTTTGATTATCTTGTTAGACTTATGACGACTTAGTCGTCCAGAGATTTGGGAAATCGTGTATTCTGGACACGATTGGATCATTTGTGATGGTGGTAGTTGGAGTTGAGCACTCGGCCATCGTAGATGGTGATTTTTCTGGTATTGATTTGATTATTACCATATATGTGGATAGGATGCTCTAGCGGTATTACATCGCTGACGGGTTAGACCAGGAAGGTGATGGAATTTACTTGGTCTAAAGTTTGTGAAACTAGTTTCACAGCTCAAACGATGGTTGACTTTTACACCAATGTTGTTTGATCATTCTTGGGTGGAAGGAAGGGTATTGTATGCGGATGCAATGTTTCAGAGAATGGAGTGTTTCTGATGTAGTTGATCAAGACGTATCCCATGTTTAAGTCAAATGAGGAACTACGAGATGGGTTGTCATATATATGACGTGGATGTAGCAGTGTTATGTTGTTTTGTATAGGGAGGAGCCGGAATGCTCATGGGATTTTGGCTAGCTACTAGGTAGCTGCATGAGTTGTTAGAACACAGATAGTTGCAACAAGGGAGATCGGTCATAATAGTCTCCCAGTCACCTCCCGTTTTTGTGCGATAGAGTGGATTTTTGAAAGTAGGTTTCTCTTGTGAGGAAATATTTCTCCGTCTCCGAGAAGAATGGTGGGTTATATAGTTGCATTCGAATTTAGGAAGAGTTACTATTGATTCAGGAACAACAGATAGATTCCTGTTTGGATGATAGAGAGCATCTACCATAGAGTTGTACTCTTGCTCTACCGGTTCGGAATTAGTGATAGTGGAATTTGTATGTAATAGGTGGCTAGATAGCTACCTGACACCTTGACTGGCTACGAGTCCTGGTCGTGGTAGCATATCGTTGCCCGTAAGTAGTGCCTTTTGCATTACTCCGAGAGCCACGAGGCTTGGTCACGATATTTTGATAAGTATTGCTGAAGATTGCAATAGGTTCTATATGTTGCAGATGTATAGGATTGTATCCGGAAAGTAGTAAATATTGAAACGTTCTCTATGGTGGAACGACATGCTGAACATAGTTGATTTGGAAGTCTGGTGTTCAGTGTGTCAACTAATAAAGGTGGTATATAAATAATCAGCAAGGTTCTGTACCGAGATGGACGTGAAAGCCTAGTATAAGGGACAGTGTTGGGAGATTATTTGGAATTCGGAATGGACTTAGTATGATTAGCTAAGTCCGCTCATTTTCGTCTGATCCATACGATGAGTTGTTGGATCGCTGGATAGGTTATACTGTGGAGATTTTCAGTTCATGGAGTATCTTTGAGTATCGTATGCGATAACAATTCAAGATTTACCTTAGGATTATGGTAAAGTCTTTAATAGGTCACAGATATCGAGCTCCACTCTGGTACAGTTAGGTACTTTTTGATAGGTGGTCGATATGAAGATACTATTCATACTTTGGAAGGGCTGCTAGAAGCAGGTGTGATTTGATTTTTAGGGGATATCAGTAACCCCACTTGGTCACTTGAGGTGTGATTTGTCTCCAGATTTCTAAGATGGTTGTTGTGACATCTCGTACTCATACATGAGTAGGAAATTTGGGGATCAAATTTTTATTAGTGAGGGAGAATGTTAAATACGAAAAATTTAAAATATTAAATTAAATGGCCAAAGAATTAAGAAAATAATCCTAGAAATTTTTCAAGATTTTTAGAGAATTTTAGGAATTTTTTCGGAATTTTTCTGGATTTAAACGGAGTTCATACGAGATAATTACGGGGATAAAATAAATAGGCTTTGGAGGAGTCTATTTAAAGGGGATTAATACGCGATGGTAACCTAAATCTTTTTATTTTCCCCACCGCGACCTTTTTTTCCCTTCGGCAGTTCCTCTGGCGCGACTTTCTCTTCGCCGTCGACGGTTCTCCCGCACGATCTTCTCTTCGCCAACGACCAGGCCACCGATTCTTCTCTTCCTCGCTGACCACAGCCGCGTGCGTCGGCCGCCGCGGCCACTGGATCACCGCGAGCCCCTTCCGTTCCCAAACTCGCCCGAGCCTTGTGGTCGCCGCTTTCTCCGCAGCAGCAGGCGCCGCCGTCTCCTCGCCTCTGAGCCGTCGTGAGGTTCCTTCTCCGCGAGTTCCCTTCTGTCGCCGCCCCGACAGCCCTCTGCATGCTCACCAGCCTTTTCTGCCATAGTTGCAGGCGCCGGTTCCTCTGCCACAAGACCATCTACGACCGCCTTCTCCACTCGCCTCCGTTGCCGTAACCTTCCCCTCCACGCAAATTGATCAGCGGCAGTGAGTTTCTGTTGGAGTAAACGATTAGGGCAACAACAGGTATTCGACGAACGGAGCAAATTTGGAGGAGAGCCACCGGTGTAGCAGTGCTGGTATAACTTGATCTACTCTTTTTGCATCTGTTAGTTATAGATTCTATTGGGTGAGTGATTTTATCTGGTCATTGGATGTTCTATCATTGAATTTGATCGGTGGTTTTGGGTAGTGATCGCGATCGTCATTTGTTTCGACGAACAACAGATAAAGGAAGGTTGCTGCTGAAGGATTTCTAAGGCCGGTAAGTGGTGATTTACCCTTCTCTGTTTCTTATGTGGTGGCTGTATATTGTGGGGAATTGATGGATCTGGGAGTGGTTCTTGGCGTTGTGAGCGTGTTGTTGGTTGAGAGAGACGTAAGAGTCCATTTGGGTGATATCGGATGTACACGGCTAGGTGTTTGGAAGTTTGGTAGGTTGTGGGTCTTGGTTGTGAGTTTTGTTATGCAGTTGGTTGGCTGTGAAGGGTTGTAAATGGATTGTGGGTGCCAAGTGTTGGATCGAGTTTGAGGTAAGGTTTGGTTGAGTCGTGTGTATGTCACCTAGGGTTAGGTTGGATTCATATTTCTGATCGGTGAGATGTTCTGTATATTGTTGTGGATTTGTGAATTAAGCTTGAGGAAAATGAAGGATTTATTTAGGATGTTGTTAAATTCCATTGCTGCAATGGGGATGACTGTGATTGATTGGTTGGATTTCATACAGGATGATTATAACTTAATTACAGGTTATTGACAGTGGTTGTCTGTACTTTGGTCATATGATTTGGGTGTGAGTTAATTCTTAGTGATCTATGGTTGGTTGGATTGTTGAGTTCGGTGTGATGTTGATTGGTTCTGTAATTATGTATGGAGGATTGATTAGGTTGAATAGGATAATTAAATCAATCTAGTGGATCGGATATGAGGTCGATGTAGGATTCGATTCGATCATTTGTTGTGTACTTGGATTTGATGGATTTACTTTGGATTAATTGGTTATGGAAGTAATTGGATTTACTTCGGTCACAATGCAGGTTCACGGTCGTGACGATCTGGTTCTTTTTATGGATATTTTATCAGGCGGGTATTTTGACTTATCTTTTAGATATAGTCAAGTTGATATGCTAGTTAGGATAGCTTGCAATAATTTTCATGTTTATATGCCTAGTATGATATGTGCCTACTTGATACATGCATTTGATAGGATATGATTATATCTTCCCTGTTTTATTTGGATCATAGTTACTTGGATTATGGATATGTACATATTGATTGTGCATATTATTCGGATAGGTGTATTTAGTTGGATTTACATACTTTAGTATCATGCACCATCTTGCATGATTGCATGCTGGCTGGACGAGGTTCCTTTATAGTTGAGCCCGCAGCTAGTTACATGGCCTGCACACACTGCCACTCATGGGTTAGTGGTACATCAGGAGGGTGTGTGCAGTTGCTCTGTCAGGCTCCGCTGGTCCGCTCATGGGTAGCGATGAGGCAGCGTGGTAGCGGGCAGGGATCCCTCCTCTGGTCTATGACACTGGGAGATGAGAGCTTAGCTCCCCCACTCTGTTTGGGGCAGGAGGATAGGTGTACTCGGCGATCCTCCACTCGGTCACTCGGGAGTAGTGATGGCGAGAATGCTGCGGTTGTCATAGCCCTACCCACTCGGCTTCACCATCAGCGTGTGAGGTGGTAGGCGTCGAGGTGACCATGTCATTTACCACGACATGCACTTTGCGGATCGCATTTGTATTGTATTTCTTTGCATTATTTTATTGATGCCTTGGATGTTGCATATGATTGTCATGCATCTGAGATTCATATTCGTATATGGTGATGACTTTATCTCTTATAGTAGGGCACATGCTCTATATCGGGATAGGAGATTTGAGTCTGATCCTTTTGCATTTATTTCTTGCTTACCCTATATGTGAGACTGTACTGGCATGATTTTTATTGTTATCTATATCTTACTTTTCATATCGACTATACCCGCTGAGTTCTTTGAACTTACCCCGTTGATTTATATCTATTCCTGGATGAAGCTGTCAGGAGAGTCCAGCTGTCAAACCCCACTCATCGTGAAAGTTCTATTTGTTATTTGTGTTTACGGTTTTGGATATTTTGATTAGAATATATGTTTAGGACTGGAGTTGGATATTTGTACCTGTGGATGTTTTGGTATGTCCTTAGGGACCTTTGATCGGATTTATTTCGATTGGTTTTGGTTGGGTATTCCTGTCCAGATGGCAGAAGGGGTTATGTAGACTGTTTACCTTTTTCTTTGATAGTTGGCCAGAGGCCTAATTTATTATCTGCGTGGGTTGTTTGGATTCCGGTCGTGTTGACCGATGTATAGTAGTCGTGTAGGCCTTGTATATAAATTGGCATTGTCACCCGTACAGGGGAGATGCTGTCGGATTTTCGTCTGGCGGGGACTCCATCGGAGCGTGACAACTAGCGACTCAACCATTTGGCACTCAGACTCGACGACTTGATCATTTGCCACTCAAACTCGACGACTCGACCATTCGGCACTCAGACTCGCCGACTAGGTGACTCGGTGACTTGGCCATTCGACACTCGGATTCGACGACTCGACAACTCAACCACTCGACGACTCGACCACTCAACAGCTTAGCTCAATTCATCCCTTCAAGACATCTTGAGATAATCAACTCAAATCACTCGTTATATAGATAAGTATAAATTAATTTATAATTTCAAATTTAAACTATTATACGTGTCCGGAGTTTAACATAAGATATATCCGATCCTAATAAAAAAGAAATCAGAAATTTATTTAAATAACTTAAATAATTAATTGAATAGCTCTTACAGATGCTTTTAAACTATTCCACACGTGAATTAAGTAAGCTTATAAATAGCAAGAGAAAGCTATATGCATCCACCACAAAACCTCTTGATCAGGACTTAAATTCCTATAACATCCACAAATATCTTGATTTAGTTTATAATTAAGATGGGGAAGCAATCAACCACCCTTGTTGCTAGCAACGAAGAGATAGTTCGTAAAACATCAGAATATCATCCGAGTATTTGGGGAGACTATTTCATCAACAACACTATTTCTCCTACTCCCGCAAAGGTATTTTATTAACTTCATCACAAATATATTTGTTATTTCTCATGAAATTCTTTCATTAATCAACACCTATTCATAAAATATATAATCATCTCAAAGGAAATTGAAAAGCATTGAATTATTTGTTTTAATTATTTAAAGGATATATATATATAGTAGTTGAATTTCATGTTTGATGATGTAGGTGTCCATTAGAGCGGAAGAGCTAAAGGAGCAAATAAAGAACTTGTTTCGAGAAACCAATGACATATTGCAAATTATAAATTTCATCGATGCAATTCAGTTGCTCGGATTGGATTATCAATTTGAGAAAGAAATAGATGCAGCGTTGATTTTAATCTCTAAGCATGATCATGCTAAGAACTATGAACTTTATGAAATTTCTCTCCAATTTCGATTACTTAGGCAACATGGTTTTTATGTGTCTGCAGGTATTTAACAATATAAATAAGCAAAAACTAGATGAAAGAAATATATATAGAAAGGTCATCATTAAACCTTTTAAATATAAGCTACAATATCTACATGTTAACCTAATTGAAAAAAAACTAATCAAATAGTTTGTTCTATATTACTATACTATTTGATTTGTTGTGCGATAATTACTAGTTTTTCCCACTATTGTAGATGTTTTTAACAAGTTCAGGGATGAGGAAGGAAACTTTACGTCAACTTTGAACGAAGATGTGAAGGGATTATTAAGCTTATATAATGCAGCTTTCCTTAGAATACACGGGGAGTATATACTTGATGAAGCCATATTGTTTACAAAGAGTAGACTTGCATCATTGTTGGGTGAACTTAAACAACCTTTAGCGGCATTGGTGTCTCTTTTCCTTGAGACACCACTATGTCTAAGAAATAGACGGCTGGCAAGAAAATATATCCCTATTTATCAAGAGGAGGAAAGGCGAAATGATGCAATATTAGAGTTTGCAAAGTTGGATTTTAATCTAGTACAATCTTTTCATCAAGAGGAACTAAAGAAAATTTCAATGTAAGTAAATTGAAGTTTCTTTTATGAAGAAATATTAGAGTACTTAATCTTTTTACTTGAATTAATTAAGTGAGTACCAAAAAAGTTGAATAAATGATTTCAAACTGACCTATTTTCTTATATATTATAGTAATTCACGTGATTTTTTGGTCTAAATAAATGTTTAATTTATTGTAGTTTAAACTAATTGCCATTTTTTTCTTTTACATATTTGAAGATGGCGGAATGATCTAGCACTTGCTAAGTCACTAAACTTTGTTCGTGATAGATTAGTGGAATGCTATTATTGGATACTTAATGTGTACTTTGAGCCTCAGTATTCTCGTGCAAGATTAATTTGTACCAAGGTTATTTCAATTTTGTCAATTATGGATGACATATATGATAATTATAGCACATTGCAAGAGAGTCGACTATTAACTGAGGCAATTCAAAGGTACATATTCTATCTATTATTTTGCTATATTTTTGTTTTGTTTAATATTGCAATTAGTTGAATAGTCTACGTAGATAATAAAACTGTTGGAGATTTCGAAATAATACGCTGCAGAATATTTTTTATTCTACCCGCACTTAGATTGCACCTCCTTCAAAGCACACTAACATATTTTAATCATTATCTAAAGATCATATATCAAAAAAATATATATATAACATTATTATTTCTAATTTAATTTATTTTTAACATTATATTCTTTGTAAAGATTTAAGATAACATGTCCATATAATTAATTAGTCAATTATGCAATTTAGTTTACTCATTCCAGGTGGGAACCTCAAGCAGTTGATATAGTACCAGAATACTTAAAGGATTTCTATCTCAGATTCCTAAGGACTTTCAAGGAATTTGAAAATGAACTAGAAAGTGATGAAAAATACCGCATATCATTTCTACAAGATGAGGTATATTTAAGTACATAAAAAACTAATTAATTAATGTCTCTTATTAACTAATTGACAAATATAATCTAATTAAGTTAATTTATTGTTTCAATTCCTTTTATGTAGATAAAAGCAGTATCAACGTCTTACTTCATTGAAGTCAAATGGGGCATCGAAAAATATGTACCCACACTAGAGGAACATCTAAGTAACTCATTGATCACCGCTGGATATGCTGCACTTGCCTGTGCCTCTTATATAGGCATGGGTCCAGTGGCAACAAAGGAGGCATTTGAGTGGGTTGCCAGTTTCCCCAAAATCCTTAAAACCAGTAGTTTGATTGGTAGACTCATGGATGATATAAAATCACACAAGGTGATTATTTCAGACAATTAATTTCTTTGTTAATTAGATCGATGTCTAGCTAAGGACATTTTCTTTTTCTCAAAATTTAATTTCCTTTGGAATTTTGCATTTGCAGCTTGAGCAAGAAAGAGACCATGCAGCTTCAACAGTAGAAAGTTACATGAAAGAGTTTGCCACAGATGAAAAAGAGGCTTATAAGAATCTAATGGAGATGGTGGAGGATGCATGGAAGGATCATAACAAGGAATACCTCAATCCGACACAAATCGCTCGAGTTTTAGTTGAAAGAATAGTGAACCTTTCGAGAATAATTGAAGAATTTTATAAGCACTCTGATTCATACACTAATTCCAAAACTACAATGAAAGATAATATATACATGGTGTTGGTTGAATCCGTTCCTATTTAAGAGAGTCATACCCTACAAATTCTAGCTAGCGGCTGCAGCTAGCCATCATTTACAATACGAGGATACTCTATCTACATTTAAATAAAGTCAAACTCGAGTCTGGATGCTCAATAATGTGTTATTGAGGCATATTTCCTATTTAATAAAATAATCATATGGTTGGTTTCTGTAGTTCGTGATGACTTTATTTTTTTAGTAATCTCGATAAACTCAAGAATTGATTATAATGAACGAGAGGGACTTAATTTATGTAGTTTTTATATACGGTTCAGTAAGATATAGTTCATACATTTTTGTTCGCAAATGGAAGAATTGAGTAAAAAAAAACAAATTAAAAGAGAGTATCATACCATGTTAATATTAAAAAATATTAGTGAAGTTCAAGTGGATGTGGCTAAAGGGACTTGAGGAAGGTTATGTGACTTACAACCAAATACTTAGAAAATTTTGTAGAATTTAAGTGTGGTCTTGTTGAATAACAATAAAAGTATTTGTCATTTTAACAAACAAAGGGTTTAAAAAGGACTTGGTGTGATTTGAATCTTGTCAAATACAAATCACGGCTATTTGAGCTTCAATGGAATGTGACAACTCAATCAAGCTAGTGGCTAAAAGAGACTTAACAACATCTCAATTATGTTGGTAGACAATTCATTGGAATGGTTTGAATCTTAATAGATAGCATAAGTTCGTCCAATTTGATATGATTTTTTGACAAAGCAATTCAAATTAAGGGATTTGTTTAAAAATTTAATATTAACTCTATAGGTTAAGTTACTATTGACCAAACAATTCATGGAAAATCAACTCTAAAGGTTATACAAATCTAATATTATCTTCGAAGCTGGTTGCATGCTATGTTTTAATCTTTTATATAGATGCATCATGAAATAAATGGTTTTAAATCCTTTTTTGTGGCTCAATTTTTATTGAATTTGGTGTCTAGCTTAATAGACTCGACCCTGTTCGGGTCTGACCCGAACTCGACTCGGATCCATAATAGGGTCAACAGATTGGTTATCCGTTGGCCAAATTAAATAGGTTGGAACTGTAACTGACCCATCAAATGACGAGCTGATTATAATCCAATGGGCCAAAATCCATTGAATTAACGGTTCGAATCACGGTTCAATAGTATTTTTTTTTAAATATTGGAAACATTGGTTCCAATAGTCAAAGATCAATAAATTTTTTTATTTTTTATAAGGTAAAGATTATTTAATCATTTTTTCATGAGTGATTATAATTTAGTGATCATTATGTTTTAAATTCTATATATAAGAGGTTCATTTTATCATTTTCATATTGTTTTCGCTATTCTTCTCTTTGAATAAAATCTCTCTCACTTTCAACTTTGATTCTCCGATTCTAAGGAAGAAAGTCTATCTCATTCTCGGAAGAGCATTGAAATAATCATTCCAAATATTAATTCTGATGACATTTAATTTATTGATGATAAATTAGAATAACTTTTGATAGCTAACACATAGGGATGTATCATAACTTAAGTTCGAGACATTTTACTTTTAAAATCATATATTTTTACTAAATATTTTAAGAAAATCATTCTTCTATCCGAAAAAATACGGATAAAATGTAAGTATTATAATACTTCTATAAATTTCAATTGGACAATAGTTATGGGTTATTGAAGTGACACATCAAAACAAAAGCTTTAGAATTAAATATTCTTAAATACAACCCTCCAAATGTTCGTCATCCAATACTTTATTATTTAATTTATTAAAATTTTCAATTAAATATTTTTTCCTATCTTATTAATTTTTAATTATACGAGTAAGTATAATTTATGAAATATATTTAATAGATGAATTAAGAAATTCTTGATAAAAATCTTGACAAATGTATTTAGACTAATAACTAAAAGAACCTCAGTAATGGCCTTGGACCATTAAGGTCATAACTCGACCTTGGACAACTAACTAAAAGAAACTCATAATTTGACAAAAGTTAAATATAAATAAAAAATATATAATATATTAGAGGATGAAATAAAATATTTTAATAGTGTAGGAATTAACGAACATGATTTTATTTTATTTTTATTTTTTTCACACTTATAAAAATTTTAAATATTTAAAAAATATATATATAAATAATAATTTTGAATCTTGACAAACTGTGAAACAAATCATAATTAGTAGTGCTGAAACTGTGAACTATAATAACCTTGGATTGTCTTTCAGTTGCGAACCAGAGATAGAAACTTCAAGGATGCTAGTGTTCCACATCACGTTTCGCTGGTAGGAGGAGTTTCATATATAATATGTTGAGAGTAACATGGAGTGAGAAGGGAGCTGAGGCATGTATCGACTAATCCCCTCTGGCAAGAAGTCAGAACTAGGATTAGAAAGAAAAAGAATAATAGAGTGAGAAGAAAATTAAAGTCCTCCCATTCTTGCCACGGGGATTAGCATATATATCTCATACAAAGAAATGAAGGCGTGCTCTAAGGCGAGGGTGGAGTCATGGAGATAATGTCGGTGATACTTGAAACTTTGGAGATAATGGAGGCTTATTCGGAGTGTCCCTGAAACTTTGGAGATAATGGAGGTTGATGTAGAATGTCGTGGGTTCCTTTGTACACTACAAAAAAAACAGGACTTTGGGACGAATTTAGCGACGAATTTTAACAAAAAATTCGTTGCAAAATATTTTTGCGACGAAATTTGCGTCAAAAATTTTTTTGTTGGGAAATAAGCGTCGCAAATTTTAGCGACAAAAATAGCGACGAAGTTTTTGCGACGAATTTTAGCGACGAAAATTAGGGACGAATTTTAAATTTCGTCGCAAATTTTGTTGCAAAAAGTTACCCAGATTTCCCAAATTCGTCGCAAAATTGCGACAAAAAAAGAATTCGTCGCAAAATTTTGCGACGAATTCTTTTTTTCGTTGGAAATTTTTGCAACGAAATAAGGAAATCGTTGGTAATTTTCCGACCAATAAAAATTCGTCGCAAATTTCGTCGCTAAATTCGTCGGAATATTCGTCGCAAATAATAATTTTTTGCGACAAATTAATTTTTTCGTTGGTAATTTTCGCGACGAAAAAAGGAATTCGTTGGTAAATTTGCGATGATTCGTTGCAAATTTCGTCGCTGAAATTTCCGACGAATGCGTTTTTCGTTGCAAAAATTTGCGACGAAATATTTTTCGTCGCAAATTTCGTTGCAAAATTCGTCGCAAATTTCGTTGCAAAATTCGTCGCAGATTGGATTCGTTGCTAAATTCGTCGCAAATTTGCGACAAATTAATTTTCGTCGCAAATTTCGTCGGAAAATTCGTTGCAAAATTTGTCGCAGATTAGATTCGTTGCTAAATTCGTCGCAAATTTTGCGACGAAATTTAAATTCGTCGCAAAAGTCGTCGCAAATTTCTCAAGATTTAGCAACGAATTTGTATATTTGTCGCTAAATTTGTCGCAAAATAAAAAAAATTTTGACAGATTTATTCCGTTTAGATATTCTATCGTATATACAAATTTTCACACACACACAACAAAACACAATCATTTATAATATCCAAATAAATACATTCAATACAAACAAAACACACACACATTCAATACAACAAAATAATATTCAATAATATCAAAACATATTTCATATCCAAATAAATACAAAGCAACATCATAAGTTTAGAGCAATACAACATTCCAAATAAAAAGTTATATCCTACAACATTTCAAACATTAACATAGTTATGATATCCAAATAACAATGTCCACAAAAGATCTCAACACATGGGGAAAAAAAAAGAATCTGGTAAGCAATCGCCGACATTCTTCTACCTGCATTAGAAAAGAAACAAACAACAAAAAGTATCATACATTAAAAAAAACTATATACTAACACGAAAATAAATATGCAAAGACTTACATGCAATGATGTGCATTTTCAGCCGCCATAAGGATTGACTTCATCGATCATTCCTGTTTAAAGCAAAATAAAAAGTATTAAGAAAAAATGTAAAAAATGAAGGATTAACAAACTAGATAAACTAAACAATTATAAAGGTACTAATTAAAAACATGCATACAATATCATCATCGCCACCATCATCGCTCTTGACTAGGAGGAATATGGTGGGACCGAACTAAATTCTTTGGCCAGGATAAGAAAGGCTTGTTGTCATTCTATCATTTTCGATCCTTTGTGAGTTTGATGTTGTATTGCTAAAATTTGTTGATCTCTTTCATGTATTATGCCCTTTAAATTGCTAACCTCCTCAGTCAAGTTTTGTATCTGTGCCGCTACTGCTGGTGGAGTAGAAGAAATAGATCTACGAGGAGCATTATGCATTCTGCTCAGAGACCCATACCTAGTATCCTTCCCCCTTTGGATCCTCCACTCGCCTCAAGCCATAAATCCATATTATTACTAACAGATGGCTCAGACCCCTCAGTATCACCGTCATCTCCTGAAATTCTCTGAGATGAGGATAACTGATCATATCTCTCCTACACAAAATTAAAAATTAAATCAGAGCATTTACATAAATTGTCACGCCCCGAAGGAGACCCCACCAGACAAAAATCCGGCAGCATCTCCCCTGTACGGGTGACAATCCCAATTTACATACAAAGGCCTACACGGCCACTATACATCGGTCAACACGACCGGAATCCAAACTCACACGCAGTTATATAATTTGGCCTCAGGCCATCATCCAAAATAAATGACAAACAGTCTAAAATAAATAGACTTACCCCTTCTGCCATCTGGGCAGGAATACTCAACAAAATCCAACCAAACCAAAATCCAAATAAGGTCCATAAGGACACCAAAACCAAATACAAAATCAATCTCCAAACCTATACATGTCCTCTAACCAAAATATCCAAATACCGTAAAAACAAATATCCAAATCAAAACTTTACGACGAGTGGGGGTCCGGCAACTGCACTCTCCTGATAGCTTCATCCTGAAATAGATATAAACCAACGGGGTGAGTTCAAAGAACTCTGCGGGTATAGTAGATATGCAAAATCAGGTATAGCTAACAATAAAAATATCATGCCAGTACAGTCTCACATAAATAGGGTATGCAAGCAAGAAATACAAAATGGATCAGATTTACAGATCTCCTACTACGATATAGGAGCATGTGCCTGACTAGAAGTAATAAAGTCCTGATCATATATAAGCATGTATCCTATATGCATGACAATCATATGCACATCCAAGGCATCAATAAAAATGCAGCAAACACAATACAAAATGCAATATATGCAAAGTGCATGCATGTGCGATGACATGGTCACCCCTGACGCCAGTCAGCCGCCTCACACGCAATGGTGAAGCCGAGTGGGTAGGGCTATGACAACTGTGCACTCTGCCATCACTTTGCTCTGGTGGCCAGTGGACGAGGATCTCGAGTACACCTATCCTCCGCCCCCAAACATAGTGGGGAGCTAAGCTCTCATCTCTGGTGTCATAGGCGGAGGAGGGATCCCCGCACTACCACCAGCCTCATCGCTACCATGAGCGGTCAATGACGACAGAGCAACTGCACATACCCTCCTGATGTACCACTAACCCATGAGTGGCAGTGTGTGCAGGCCATGTAACTAGCTGCGGGCTCAACAATAATGGAACCCTCACTACCAAAGATGCAATCATGCGAAAATGGTGCATGATACTACAAAGATGTAAAAACCTACTCAAAATATCTATCCAAATGATATGTACAACCAATAAATATACATATCCCTAATCCATGTACTATGATCCATATCAAACAGGTAAATATAATCATATCCTAACACATGCATGTATCTAGTAGGCACCAAAAGCATACTAGGCATATAAACATGAAAAATTATTGTAAGCTATCCTAACTAGCATATCAATTTGACTTAATCTAAACGTTAAGTCAAAATACCCGCCTGAATATATATCCGCAAGAAGAACCGAATCGTCACGACTGGGGACCTGCCTCGTGACCGAAACCTGCATATAGCATAATTATAGTCAAGCACAAAATATACAATTCAATGACAAATCGAATAATTAATCGATTTCCTTCATATCCCAATTAACCCAAACCAATTTCCAAATCAATTAACCTAATTCATCACTTACAAAGATATCCTCAAGATCAAACAATATCACCCAAATCCCATATCCTCCGAACCATACCGATCAACCGAATAACTCCGGAATCAACCCAAATCGACCAATCAAGTCACCCGCCCTAGGAATTCCATCCACAGCCATTCCTTACACGACCATCTCCCAAAACAAAACCCCATACCCCCTCTCTAGTCCCCCGATTCCTTCTGCCTAATCACGCCCCCACCACACCCATGAATTCTGACAAAGAAGAAAACAAAAGAAAATCTAGGTATTTACCTAAACTCCACCCTCACCGGCGACACTAGGGGAGCTTGCGGCGGCGGAAGGCAAGGGGTGGCCGGCGCTTGCGAAGGGACAGCCGGCCGCAGGGACTCGGGTGGCTGCGGACACGAAGAAGAGTAGCCGACGGGCCTGAGCACCGGGAAGGCGGCAACGTTCGCCGGCGCTTGCGGAGAAGAGGCGTCAGGCGATTCGTGGCCACGGCGCGAGCGCGCTGGCGATGGTCGGCGAGGAAGAGAACGCGGCTGATCGTCGGCCACGCGGAGGAGGTTGCGACAACGGCGGTCGAGAGAACCGGTGGTCGCATGAGAGAAAAGGTCGTCGAGACAATCAAGGGAAAAGGGAAAGAGGGGTTTACGAAAAGAAAGTAAATAGGAAAATAGAAATTAGGTTTTATACTTATCCACTTTAAATAGACCCTCTAAAGCCTATTTACTTTATCCCAGAAAAATCTCATGACAGTCCGTTTAAATCGAAAAATTCCGGAAAAATTCCTAAAATTTCCTAAAAATCCCGAAAATTTTCCAAGATTATTTCCTTAATTATTTGGCCATTTAATTTACTATTTAAATTTTCCAGTATTTAACATTCTCCCCCACTAATAAAAATTTGTTCCCCAAATTTCCTACTCAAATGCATAACGAGTAAGAAATACCATAATCAAAATACACCTCACGCATCTTAAGTAAACAAGTGGGGGTATTGAGCTCTAATCTTTTCCTCGAGCTCCCAAATAGCCTCCTCGTCGGTGTGGTGACTCCACCCGACCTTGACAAGTCGCACAACCTTGTTCCGCAACTGTCGTTCCTTGAAATCCAAAATCCGCACGGAACCTCTGCGTCGTAGCATCGGGTTGAATGGAACTGATACATCCGATAGAATGTGTGTAGAATCGCACATACTTCCTCGGATAGACACATGGAATACATCATGTATACTCACAAAGATGGGGTAGCGCTAGGACGATAAGCAATCGCTCCGATCCTCTCCAAAATCTCAAACGGACCGATATATCTAGGAGCAAGCTTACCACGGAGTCCCAACCTCTTCACCCCTTTCGTGGGTGAAACTCGCAAGAATACATGATCACCAACGGAGAACTCCAAAGGTCTCCGTCTACGATCTGCATAACTCTTCTGGCGATCCTGCGCCTCTGTCATCCTACGTCGATAAATGCGGACCAACTCTCGCCTCATCAGCTCTCTCAGGTCCTAACCTCCTCCCAGAGGGTGGGTGTACGACACATCGCCTACCATACAATGCCTCATACGGGCCATTTGGATAGTCGAATGATAATCATATTGTAGCGCGAATTCCACTAACAAAATGATCCTCCCGATTGCCTCAGAAATCTATAACACAGGACCTCGGAAATCCTCTAGTGTCCAATGGTCCGCCAGACCGCCCATCTGTCTGCGGATGGAATGCGATTAAACAAGCCGCGTGCCTAAAGCTGCTGCAGACTTTGCGAACCTAGGCGTGAAACGGGATCTCTATCTCGATATAATGCTCAACGGAACACCATGCAACGATGATCTCCCGACAATATAGCTCGCCAATCGATCCGAGAGTCGGTCTTCCGATCGATAAGTCGCGGATTTGGTTAGTTTCTCGACTACCCAATCGCATCATGGCCTGACGCCTCCTGCAAACCCATCACAAAATCCATAGTAATATGATCCCACTTCCACTCAGGAATAGGAATCCTCTGAAGTAATCCAGCTGGTCTCTGGTGCTCAGCCTTGACCTGCTGACAAATCAGACATCTAGCTACAAAATCCGCGATGTCTTTCTTCATACCGTTCCACCAATACAACCGCTTTAAATCTCGATACATACGGGTTCCGCCTGGGTGGATCGCAAATCGAGAGCGATGTTCCTCCTGTAGTAACTCCTCCATAACCGGGTGAGGCTGAGGTACACATAATCTACCTCGGAAATATATAATACCCTCATCATCTAGGGTGAACTCAGTCTGCTGTCCCGATGTGATCTGACTACCAATGAATCAGAATGCCGATCATCGGCTGAGCCTCCGGACTCGTCCGGATAGACGACTGAGCAACCATGGTAACTAGAACGCCCTGCTCTGTCGGTCCCTGCTCCTCTAAGCTCAACTCAGAGAAACCCTGAATCAAATCCGTGACCAAAACTCGGAAGGAAGCTAAAGTCCCTGACTTAGGCTAAATCGTCCAAGAACACATTGGCTTTCCGGGTGGTAGCATGGTGCGATCATAATCCTTCGTGAACTCCATCCATCTTCTCTGGAGATTGAGTTCCTTCGTATGAGATATTTGAGACTCTTATGATCAAGAAGAATCTCAAACGTAATACCATATAAATGATGCCCCCAAATCTTCAAGGCATAGATAATAGCGGAACTCTAAATCGTGGAATCGGTAGTTTTTCTCATGATCCTTCAACTGTCGAGAAGCATAGGAGACTACCCTGCCGTGCTGCATCAATACTGCGCCTAAACCCTGTAGAGACGCATCTGTATAAAGAACGAAACCATCGTCCCCTGATGGTAATACCAGGATCGGTGCTGACACCAATCTCCTCTTTAACTCCTGAAAACTAGTCTGCGCCTCATCCACGTGAACTTCACGCCTTCACAGTAAGGCGTGTCAATGGCATAGAAATGCTCGAGAAATCCTCAACGAATCGCTCGTAATATCCGCCAAGCCTAGGAAAGCTGAATCTGAATCGATTTCTACGCTCCCAATCGTGACACCGATCTTACGAAGGGTCAATCAAATACTCTACTCGAAACCACATGTCCCGAAAACCGTCGAGTGTAACCAAACGCGCATTTATTGAACCGCATATAGCCGCTGCCGGAGCCTATCTAGAACAAGTCGAAGATGTCGCGTGTTCCTCCTCGGACGAGAATAAACCGAGTAATGTCATCGATAAAAACAATGACGAACCGATCTAGAAAATCCATAAATTCACGGTTCATCAAATCCATGAATACCGCTGGAGCATTGGTAAGCCCAAATGGCATTACCAAAAACTCATAATGTCCATATATCTGATGCAACTCTTAAATGTCGAATCTCTAACTCGTAATTGATGATATCCAGACCGCAGATCAATCTTAGAATAGACTGATGTTCCTCTGAGCTGATCAAACAAGTCCTCAATACGTGGCAGGGGATATTTATTTTTGATAGTGACATGCTCAATCGCTGTAGTCGATGCAGTCTCATCGAACCATCTTTCTTCTTCACAAAGAGAACCGGAGAACCCCAGGGTGATGCACTAGGGCGAATAAAACCTCTGTCCAATAGTTCCTGGAGCTGAACCTTTAACTCGTCCAACTCTCTCGGGGTCATACGATAAGGAGCTTTCGATGACGGCGCCATCCCAGGTATTAACTCAATCATAAACTCCACTTGCCTTCTGGGAGGCAGACCCGGTAACTCCTCTGGAAAGACATCTGAATACTCTCGGACAATAGGGATGTCCGCGATCGAGAGTCACCACATCTTCTACATTGATCATAGATAATAGAAAACCACCGCAACTGCGTGCAATAAAAACTTACGAGCCTGAATCGCGAAATGCTCGCTATACCGCTCGTCCGGATGCGGTAAAATCCCACGAGGTTGGTTCGAGGTCCGAATGTGACCACCCTCGTCGACAATCCGTGGCATGATATCTTGTGACCCAATCCATGCCAAGAATAATATCGAACTCGACCATATCCGATTACCAATAAATCTACCGTAAGAATGATGTTACCAAAATCTAAAGGACAACCCTCGGACCTCCCGGGTAACATCCAATGTATTGCCGGATGGTAGGAGACAACTAATCTCTGTGATCTACTAGGGTAATCTACCAATCTCTCTCATAAAAGTACGAGAAATAAAGCGAATCACGAACTACCGATTATCAACTAGCATAATAGCCGAAAATGCATAAAGTGAAACCGTCTGCACGAAATCACGGATTCGTTGGCTCATTGCGCATCGTCTCTAATCGCATGAATACGCCCTCTCGGTGGCGGTGGAGGTGGTATCATCGCCAAAGGGGATGTGGCTCGAGCACAGGCCCGATACGAAGATCGTACGGAAGGCCGATAGGAAGGTGGTATAACTTGCGGCGATCGTATCAGACGGTTGCGGGGTGATCTGAACTAGTGGCGCGGCTGCGGTAATCATGTAGCTGCTGCTGCGAATGGTACTGCATACGATGGTGAGGCGCATCAGATCTGCGATCCTGGCCCGAACCACTGTGACCTGCGGGCACTGGTGTACTCCTGTCCATGAATGCCATAGGCGACTCCTGCAGGGGGAGCTGTCCTCTGCGAGCGTTGCGAAGGTCCGCCGCCCCTCTCTGAGTCCTGCAGGAGCGCGAACGGTCCTCCCTGAATAGAAACCCCGGAAGCCACATGCTGAGCCTTCAACGAACAATCTCGGCTCATGTGTCCAGGCAGCTTGCAATAATAGCAAACTGGCTGTCCCAAGGTGCAGGCTGAGATGATATGCTCTTTCGATCCACAACGAGTACGATGGGGTGTCGCCCAATGGGCGGTCTCGGCTCTCTGAAAAGACCGCGAGGCCCAAATAAGATCGTCGATTTAGGCCGCTTGATGCCCCGAATGACTCGACCGGTTGGCTGCGGCCACTCTGCGATGTCCGATGGTCTGTGGTCGATGGAGTCGACTGTAGATCTTCACCTGTTTCCTCTTCCTGTCTGTATTAACCCTTTGTTGAGCCGACTCGATCAACAAAGCTCTATCCAACGCCTCTCGGTAGGAAGAACTACCAAATCCTGCCATCCTAACCTGTAGATGCCCATCCAGTCCCTGTACAAACTGCATCATCCGTGACCTATCCTCAGCAACTAACTCTGGGCAAAACCTGGCTAACCGATTAAATTCTGTATTATACTCCATCATCGGCGATTATTACATCTTAGACTAAAAATCCACGACGTCTCATCATCGATACGCCGCGAAATCGACTCTCAAAGCCTCTCTAAATCTCGCCCGGGTAACTCGCTCGCCCGATAATCGTGGCCGCATATCCCACGGATCTCGGCCTCGCCTCGTAAATGGAAAGCCGCTAACTCTGCCTTCTCCCACTCAGAGCAGACCATATAGTAAAAGGTACGCTCCATCGTCTCGATCCAAGACTGAGCCACGATCGGATCAGTCTCTCCGCTGAATAAAGTGAACCGGCTCTTCATCGACTTAGCCAATCCTGGAATCCGAGCTCGTCATGACTACATCGATGGGATAAGTAGGGGCCGATCTTGAGTGGTCGGCCGGCTCGATGGGCCTGTCGGGTCTGCAGTAGTAGAAGGTCCTCTTGGCGGGGTTTACGATGTGTAGCGAGGATCTCCCGTACATCGGATGCCCCAAAGAAGGGTATCTCTGGAGGAGGATCCGCCGAAGACTGAGGATCCACAACTCCTGTAGCACCTCGTGGAATCGACCACGATCAATATGCTCATCCTCGGTAGATCTCTCTGCAAGTCGGTCACCAAAGATCTCTGGGTCCTCTCGGCGTGGCTCACGCACGTCTCGGCGCGATCGCCCACCTCGTCTCATATCTTAAATGAATACGAGATATTACCATAAATAAAACATATCAATTTTATCATCATACCTATTTCACCGTCGGAGAGGTCCATGAGCGCTTAAAACCCCATATTGATCTCTCAAAAATCCTCAATTTCAAACATAAAAATCATCTAAATCCCTACCAATCAAAATTTCCAAATTACCTCAAAAACCTCGCCAATACATGGCGAACTCAAAACCCAAAACCCCTAGGAACTCGAAAACCTAGGCGCTCGATACCAAATAAATTGTCACGCCAAGGAGACCCCACTGACAAAAATCCGGATCTCCTGCGGGTGACAATCCCAATTTACATACAAAGGCCTACACGCCACTATACATCGATCAACACGACCGGAATCCAAACTCACACGGATTATATAATTTGGCCTCAGCCATCATCCAAAATAAATGACAAAGCAGTCTAAAATAAATAGACTTACCCTTACGCCCATCCAGTAGGAATACTCAACAAAATCCAACCAAACCAAAATCCAAATAAGGTCCATAAGGACACAAAACCAAATACAAAATCAATCTCCAAACCTATACATGTCCTCTAACCAAAATATCCAAATACCGTAAAAACAAATATCCAAATCAAAACTTTACGACGAGTGGGGGTCCTAAGAATCACTCTCTCGATAGCTTCATCCCCGAAATAGATATAAACTAACGGTGAGGAAGAACTCATGTATAGTAGATATGCAAAATCGGTATAGCTAACAATAAAAATATCATGCCAAGATCTCACATAAATAGGGTATGCAAGCAAGAAATACAAAATGATCAGATTTTACCAATCTCCTACCCCGATATAGGAGCATGTACGACTAGAAGTAATAAAGTCCTCGATCATATATAAGCATGTATCCTCAGATGCATGATAATCATATGCACATCCAAGGCATCAATAAAAATGCAGAACACAAAGATAAATGCAATATATGCAAAGTGCATGCCGTACAATGACATGGTCACCCCCGACGCTACCGCCTCACACGCAATGGTGAAGCCGAGTGGGTAGGGGCTATGACAATGCACTCGCCATCATCGCTCTGAGTGGCCGAGTGGGACAGGATGTGTCGAGTACACCTATCCTCCCGCCCCAAACATAGTGGGGAGCTAAGCTCTCATCTCCTCGTGTCATAGGCCGAGGAGGGATCCTCGCCCGCTACCACGCTGCTCTCATCGCTACCCATGAGCGGTCCAATGAGTCGACAGAGCAATCGCACACACCTCTGATGTACCACTAACCCATGAGTGGCAGGGTGTGCAGGCCATGTAACTAGCTGCGGGCTCGACAATAATGGAACCCCGCCCAGCCAGCATGCAATCATGCAAAAATGGTGCATGATCCCTACTCAAAATATCTATCCAAATGATATGTACAACCAATAAATATACATATCCCTAATCCATGTACTATGATCCATATCAAACAGGTAAATATAATCATATCCTAACACATGCATGTATCTAGTAGGCACCAAAAGCATACTAGGCATATAAACATGAAAAATTATTGTAAGCTATCCTAACTAGCATATCAATTTGACTTAATCTAAACGTTAAGTCAAAATACCCGCCTGAATATATATCCATGAAGAAGCAGATAAATCGCCACGATCGGGACTCGCGCCGTGACCGAAACCTGCATATAGCATAATTATAGTCAAGCACAAAATATACAATTCAATGACAAATCGAATAATTAATCGATTTCCTTCATATCCCAATTAACCCAAATCAATTAACCTAATTCATCACTTACAAAGATATCCTCAAGATCAAACAATATCACCCAAATCCCATATCCTCCGAACCATACCGATCAACCGAATAACTCCGGAATCAACCCAAATTGACCAATCAAGTCACCCGCCCTAGGAATTCCATCCACAGCCATTCCTTACACGACCATCTCCCAAAACAAAACCCTTACAGCCCCTCTCAGCCGTCCCCAATTCCTTGCTGCCCTAATCACTGCCCCCACCACACCCATAGAATTCCTGAACAGCAAGAAAACAAAAGAAAATCTAGGTATTTACCTAAACTCCACCCTCACCGGCGACACTAGGGGAGCTTGCGGCGGCGGAAGGCAAGGGGTGGCCGGCGCTTGCGAAGGGACAGTCGGCCGCAGGGACTCGGGTGGCTGCGGACACGAAGAAGAGTAGCCGACGGCCCGAGCCGGAAGCGCGAAGGCGTCAGCGCGGGCCGGCCATGAGAAGAGGCGTCGGGCAGCCTGCGGTCGCGAGAATGGCGGCCGGAAAGGGCTGGCGAGGAAGAGAAGTAAATAGGAAAATAGAAATTAGGTTTTCCGTATACTTATCCGCTTTAAATAGACCCCTCTAAAGCCTATTTACTTTATCCCCGAAAAAATCTCGTACGGAGTCCGTTTAAATCCAGAAAAATTCTGGAAAAATTCCTAAAATTCCCTAAAAATCCCGAAAATTTTCCAAGATTATTTCCTTAATTATTTGGCCATTTAATTTACTATTTAAATTTTCCAGTATTTAACATAACTAACAAAATTAAAGTTATAAAGTAAGTTTAAAGATTATTTCCAACCTTAACAGCTCGAGCTCTATCTCCACTCCAAGTCTTATCTTTTTTTTGGAAAGTGCGAACGAAAGTATCTATAAATTCCGACTCCTTTCCCAATTCCTTAGACTAAATATAAGAATGTTAGAAATAAAATAATAATCTGAAATAAATTTAAAAACTAATTGTAGAATTTAAAAATTACCAATCTACGTGAATGCTCCTCGATATTTATAGATCCGCGTATATTTGCGGAGAAGTCTCCGAATTACAGCTTGATTTAACTTATTCATTGACTTCTTTTTTTGCTCTCATCCGATTGCCAATAATTGGAGATTTTACTCCAATTTTCTGACGTGACACAGGCTGGTTTTTTTCCAGTAGATTTGGCATGACTCAATACATGCCGGATATGATCGCCACATTTTTTTTTAAAAATTCTTTTAACTTCCAAGTCTTGAGTAGGGTCCCAAATAAATTTCCGCTGGGATGGAAAAAAACTATTGATTATATAATCACTTATTTAATATATAAAATAAATAAATTATACCACGAAACTCGCACCACCATAGTTCTTTTGTAGGTCTGGCGTGCTTGAGTATGACAAAGAGTCTCCTCTCCAATAGTTATTCACGATTTTATTGATCTCATAATAAGCTAGCAATTTTCAAACCTACAATAAAGTGGAAATAAATTTAATAAATATTTAAGATAGTTTATAAATTATAATATTTATAATACTTACGAATCTCCAATAGGAAATATATACGGTCGACTTTCTATGTTCTCAGTAGAGGAGTGTCTGGCGGGTACAGGTGAATCAGAATGGGAAGGTCGTGCCGGCGAATGAGATGAGATACGCTTGTGGTGATCATGTGAAGGTCCAGGCAGATCAGGAGGGCATGTAGGTATAGTGCTGGCAGGCGGTGGATCAGTCTGGCCACTACTAGTACTCTGTCGTCTCTGTCCACCACGTCGAAACTATCAACCAAAAACAAAATTAGCATAAAGAAAATTAAACTTTTATGCTTAATGAAGAACATGGAAAACTTACAATATTCATAATGAAGATATGAGATCATGATCGCGATAAGCTACGATGATTTCACCACGATAACCTATAAGAACAAAATATACACAACATACGAGACAAATGATATAAATTTAACAATGAGACATTATATAAACAAATAATTGAGCTAAGAAAATTTGTAAAATTTTAGTTTAAAACTAATAATAATATATAAAAAACTTACCCTAGGACGTCAAATTTCAAAGTCCTCATTATCATCTTCCTCATCCTCATCAAGATCCTCATCCTCGGTCTCCTCCTCCTCTTCCTCCTCGTCCCCCTCCTCCTCCTCCCTCCTCCTCTCATCATTATCATCAATTTGATTGCATCCACGCTTATCACTACTCACGGGATCTCGAACATTGGAATAATATATTCCTCGGTATGAAACATATTTGTAACTTTATCTTGTTGATATGCATGTCTTGCCTAGCTCTTCAATTTTTTTCCGTGCTTTTGTTTTACAAACAGCCCACCATTCATTCTTGTCACGCCTCAAACTAGGATATGGAGCATAGAAAACTTGAATGGCTTGTTGTGCCAAAATAAATGGTTCATATCTCTTATAAAATTTTTTATGATTAATTTCAACCAAATTATACTGTGGATGCACCTTCATCCCTCTGACGGGGTCAAACCAGCAACACATAAATAAGATAACTCACATTTCTGGACCAGGATAATCAATCTCTATAATTTCATCCAACAAACCATAAAATTCATTGCTTGCACCTCCATAATTTGAAGACTGAACACATACTCCACTATTCATTGTACTCTTTCCATTTCCATGTTCTTGAGTGTGGAAATTATAGCCGTTTATGAAATATGCTGGCCAAGTGCGTACCATTGCTTTTGGACCCCATGATAGATGGATTAGCAAATCTTGCTGAACGTGAGTTTGATTAGCATAAACCTATACTCAAATGAAAATGATGACTGATGAGCATCAGTCGACTGCCCAATGGCCAGCAGTCGACTACCAGCCTGGCCACTTCCTTGCAGTAAGAGGTTAGCTCGGAAAATGATAAATGCGATGGTTTCTAACCATCCGATCTCGACCTAGACCTTCCACAGGAAGTCTTAGTCGGATCACCGTCTACGGTCATCCCCGTAAAGAGGAAACGACCTTACAATCTCTCACTCACACGAGCTTTCCTCGATACTTACCTTGTAGCTCTCGCTTCTGGCCTTCCACTTGATTCCTTCGGCTCCCTTCGAAGTCACTCGAGTGTCGCCCGACCATCACGGCTTCCTCTGGGTGTCGCTAGCCTACAACTCCAACTTTAGTACTTTTCTACACACTCGATTTAGCTCGTGAGATACCGATGTAAACTTAACTTTGTGTCTTTGCTATAATCAAAACACAGGTTCGATTATCTAGTGCCCTGTACCAACAGATAGTATCTCGCTACTGACTAGAGGTCTTAGCGTGGTTGACTGTCAGATGAATATGACTCTTTGTACGATAGAGAGAGTCTTATGGATTGTAGTCCTTGCATAGTTGACTTTTGGTTGACTAGGACTCCCCGTGAGATAGGGAGTGTTGCGAGGATATTTGTGTGGAGCTATGCATCATTACATTTGCATGCATGTTGTTGACTGGGTCTCCCTTGTGGTTGAGACGGGTCGTCAGTCATCCTGCCTCCCCGGCCACTCGGGGTAGTGGTAGCAAGGTTGAGGGCAGAGCATTGGATGTGTCGCGCTCAGCCACTATGGATGGTGATAGCTGGAGATGCGCACCTGGCCACTGAGCAGAGTGGTGTTAGCACTCACCCACTATAGACGGTGGTTGTGTGACGTGCAGTTGTCCTGTGTACAGAGCTCGTCTACTCATGGGTAGTGACGGAGTGACCAGCAGCAGGGACCCCCAGGGAGTAGTTAGCTTTTTACGCTTATATGCTACTCATTCATACTACCCAACTCGGTCACTCGAGAGTAGTGGCAGCTGGAGTCGGGCTAGTCGTCATGTCGTGCCACCCGGGCCATACTGGGGTCGTGGTTGGACGGGTCCGCAGATATGGCCATGCATATGCATTGCTGATATATATGTATGCATGTATTTGATATATGTTTTGCATATGCCTGTGAGATGCTGCATTTATTTGCTGCATATGTTTGTACATCATGATACATGTCATTTGCATTTTATATACTGCTATGTGTTGAGCATGATATATGTGTTGGTCCAGACTGTTGTATGCGTTTGATTAGCGTCATGTCATAGTGTGGTATGGACCGGGATGTTATTACATGTGATTATATACTGTTCATATGTCTGAGTGTTGGTCAGGTATGAGACTGACCTTGTACGTTATATGAGTTATGTTATTGTATATCTGTCAGGATGATATAGCTTATGGTGTTGCAGACCGTCAGGTACGTTGGTACATTACTTCATGTTCAGTTGATCAGTTTAGTATATACATTGAGTATGACTATACTGTGGTTACTTATTATCAGATTTGGATAGGACTGTATGTCTATTGGACTCATGTTGTATACCTGTAGATCTTCACATGTATACTTGTAGATTTCTATATCCTCATATGTTGTTCATGCACTTTCTACATATTACCCCTGAGTTTATACTCACCACCCCTGGACCCTGGGTTTCCTGTCGCCCAGATAACAGGTAGAAGATTCCTTGGACGTTCGGAGCTCTGCCAGCTGATCCCATCTCACACCGAACAATTGGGGTTTTCCACGTATTTGCTTCCGCTGTTGTTTTGTATTATGGTCATGTATAATCAGTGTTGTATTTGGCTGTTGGTTTGTATGTTGTTTTTGTGTAGTATGTTAGAGTCGCACCGGTGCGCACCTTTGTGTTGTTATGGATGTATTGTTTAGTATTGTCCATATATATGTCATGTTGTTGTGGGCCTACGGGCCTTGTATTAACCTGATATGTTACCACGTACAGGGGAGATGCCGTCCGTTTGCTTTTCGGCACGGCATACTCTCGGGGCGTGACAATTTTATTGGTATCAGAGCCCTAGGTTGTGAAGTCCATTTTCGGATTTTATTTCGTTCGGACATCGAGTTTTTCTTTACTCGGTTTTGGTTTTGTGAGTTCTGGGATCTGGCTGTTGCGGACATCTCCGAGCTACAAGGTTTAAGGTATGTTAACAGTTATTACATATCCTTCTATTGGTTATGCATTTAGTTGCTTATAACTGGGATGACTTGTAGGGTGTTGGTTAGTATTCGTAACCGTGGTTTGAGTTGACCACGGGAACGACATATTAAGGTTATTAGACATGTACCTGCTGTCGAAAAAGGTGAATTACCTTTGAGAGTCGACTGATACTGAGTCGGATAGCAGGGGTTAGTAGTCACATCTCTTGTGGAGATCAAGGATTATAGTCCTAAGATTTTCACTAATTATGTTAGTTAGATCATTACCTATGGGGTAATGGACAAGCGAGTACACTATTGCTGATGCAGATAGTAGAGGATTAGTTTGGAGATATTCATAAGGATTTTGATCCCTGAATTCACTACAACAAATATGACTTTCCGCAGCACGTTATCAACAGCACACAATTATAGCACGCTGTTAATAATAGTTTTTACAGCGTGCCTAATTTTGTACGCTGCGGATAATATTATATTTTTACAAACAACAGCATGCAAAAATAATACGCTGTCAATACTCATTTTAATAGCAGGCACGTTAATATTAATATTAAATAATGCTGCATTTTATAGTTAAAAATCTTATTATAAAAAATTAAACTTTTCGCAGCGTGCCAATCATGTGTGCTGCGGATAATATTAGGTTTATTAATATGAGACTTTTAACAGCGTGCATTTTGCACTGTTAAAAGTCTCACTATAAAAATTAAATTTTTCGTAGCGCCAATCATGCGCGCTTGATACAATATTTGTTAATATGAAATAATAACGGCGTACAATTTGTACGCCGTTAAAAGTATCATTATAAAAACTTAAATTTTTCATAACATGTCAATCAAACGTGCTACGGATAATACTAAGCTTGTTAATATGAAATAATAATAGCGTACAATTTGCACACTATTAAAAACTTCATTATAAAAAATAAACTTTTTGCAGCGTGCTAATCAAGTGCACTGCGGATAATATTAGCATTGTTAATATTATCCGCAGCATGCATTTTGCACGCCGTTAAAAGTATCATTATAAAAAATTAAATTTTTTACAATGCGCCAATTTAGTACGCTGTGGATAATATTATATTTGTATAATTACTTTTTTTTTATTTAACAACACATTTGCTATTAATATTAAATAATTTATTATTTTTTAATCTGAAAATAAAATTTTTTAACAACGCATTTGCACTTATTATTCTTATTAATTATATTACTTTTTTTAGGTTAAATTTTTCCTAAACGACATTAAGCGATTCATTTTTTCCTAATAATAATATTTAAAATAAAATAAAATAATTAAATCTATTTAATTTGTTTAAAAAAAATGAAACTCAATTATTTATAATTGAGTTGGAAATTTTTAATAGGTTTTGAGATAGTATTTATCTTATCCCTAAACTACTAAGCACTAAGCACTAAGCAGTTCATTTTTCCCCCATGCGCCGCCACCATCATCCCGATCCCCTTTCTCCTCTTTTGCTCCCTGTTCCTCTTCTCGCGTCGCGTCCACTGCCGCCGTTCCTTCTTCTCGTCGCGTCCGCAGCCACATCGCGAGCCGCCGCCTTTTCTTCGGATCTCGACAAAGAACAGCATGACATTTCCCCTTCTCGCGAGCTCGAACCGCGGCGCCTTCTTCTCCGGCGCCTCTTCCTTCAACGGAGTGTTACGAGCTCGCTCGCGTGAGCTCTACCGACGCTTGCCGCAGCGCTCCTCTGCCGCGCGTCGCTGTACCACCATAATGGCCGCTGCCGCTGGTACAAGAACGACTGCTGTGACTCGTGCAATCTTCTCCTCCCACCTCATCGTCGTCCAGCATCCCATGGTTTTCCTGCTCCCCAGGTGATTTCTCCACTTGCGCTCCGCGGCGGATGTCTGCTCCGTCCGCCGATCAGCCACGATGCATAACCTTCCTAGATTTGGTGTGGCCTCCCGCATCGGCGCGAGTAGGTGCATGGCCCGGCGGCCAGGACACTCGGGTTACTTGTCTCAACTCGCTCCGCGGTGGCTGGTCCGCCGACCGTCCGCCGACTGAAATGGCGCCTCTGTTCTAGGGGTGCGACTACGAGCACTAGCTCATCGGTATGGGTAAACCTGGAGGCGAGGGGGGCATCCAAACAGCAGATGATCGATTGCTACGTTCAAACCCTAGCCAAGGTCCCCGACAGATTTGAGAGCAAGAAGCTAGAAGCTCGATTTGGGCCTTGATTGAGGTAGATTCTCGCGCACACACAATTTTGAGTTAAGCTCACCAAAATTATTAGGACTCGACCGTGTTAGAAGTTACATATTCGAGAAGGCTAGCTTAAAGATCAAATATGTCGCTTCTCTAATGCAAAAGTCACCAAATCTAGGTAGTATTATTATGGTTCCTTTTCCTATAGGCATTATTAACAAAAATTTTATCGTGATTAGATTTGATGGATCAAATTGTGTCCTGCATCTTGATTGGTCGATGACAAGTAATATCTTGAGTGCCATCAGAATGGAAAAGGTGTAGAAAGAGGAAGCACTTTTTAATATAGTAGATCATTTCAACAATTTGATTTGATAGAGAACAACAAAATAATGAATACAGAACATCAAAACTCAGAAGGTCTCTAATTGATGATTCTTTGAATTGTAAAATTTGTTAGAAAAGAATTTCTTTCTTTTACTTATAATTTTTATATCGTCATTACCTAATCAGTCAACTATGCACTATGTCATCCTTATCTTGATTTTCCTCTTCTTGCATTAAATCAAGAATGTGAACTGTTTATAGAAAACTTAACATTTTATTATTTGTCCTTATCTTTTTTTTTTTGTTCTTATTAGTGAATTTGCAATTATGATAATATTATTTGACAAAATTTATTTGAAAAATTAGGTTGCTAGTGGTGGCATTGATGACAATATTAGAAATTATGTTAGTGGCGGTAGTGATGTCAATAGAGTAAAAAAGTGACAATATTGCAACTTAGGTAACCATATTGACATAAGGAATATTGTGGTTTTTTTTACCGGATAGAATCTTTGTTTCTAATGCTTTTAGATCATTAAAATAAGTTTCATTGTTTGTCATATTATTAGCTTCTTTATGCTTTTAATATGTCAAATAAAGAGACAAATCAGAATTGACCTTCACTTTTGAACTACTAAATTTTCTTGATCAGTATCTCATTTTGTACTCATGCACCATCAAATTACTTGACCAAAAATCAAGAATATGAATTGTTTATATGTTTTACTCTCTCTTATTACTAATAGCATGTTTTGTTATAAAAATATACTTGGGAATGTTAATAATTTTTATTGTTATACAGAAAATTGAAGAAGGTGAATTGTGGAGATGTCGTTGTTACTACTAAATGTAAGTCGCTTCATCGTCCGTTGATGAAGTTGTTGCGAATGGCGAATTGCATCCTCGGATCCAAAAGCAAAAGTGTATCACATTTCTCTTGGTGGATTTTGTTAGAGAGTTTGGATTGATAGAGTTTTCTCGAAAAGGTGGATTTAATTCACCCAATGATGAAATGTGTTTTCTTGAGAATGCAATAAGCATAAAGTTATCTAAGTTTATAGTTTTGTGTGGTGATATAGATTTTATATTCTTGGTTGAATTGTTTTATGAGACTAAGTGAATAATTATTTTGTAGGAAAGAAATCATGTAAGTGAATTTATATTATTAGTTTGAATTGTTTTATGTGACTAAGTGAATAATTAGTACATTAACTGTTTAAGTCTGGTGTTGATGATTATTTATGGTATTATAATTATTTTAGTTTTGATTTTATAATCGTGTGTATGTGATGTTAAAAATGGGTATAGTATTTGTATGTGATATTATAATTGTGTGGTATTTGTGGGTTGGATTATAATTATTTGAGTTTTGATATTACAATACTGCACTTAATCATAGCGATCGCATACATTACAAATGTATATACTGCAGCCACAATGCGATTGCATACTAGCAAATGCATACATCGCGTATGTATACTGTCACGATTTGACTGTATTTAACAGCGAGCGCTACAATCGCTAGCCGTGATCGAGCTTAATGAATACACGATCGCGCGCGACCTTGTATCGAATCGCGAAGTTTGTTGTAGTGATTGGTCATGCTGGGTTGTATAACTTTGAGAGTACTTTTGGATACTTAACTCGTGTTATACGAAGATAGTAGTGTTAGTTGAATACCATTATCCGGATCTAATCGGTACTTGGTAGAAGATATAGGAAATAACCTACGGGAAATGATGTATCACTTGGTCACAGTTCAGTGATGTTGTGAGATAGTATTTTTCCACGTCATTTTTGACTCATTGTCAGGAAATTCTTGGGCATCGAGTAGGGTGATCGTTTGGTAATGGGAGTACCATGCAGAGTCGTTAGATTTGCGAAGGTTATGACCATTTAATAGCCCAAGAATGTGATTGGGTTGGTTTTGGCCACCCACGGGTTATCGGTTGACATCTTGATCAGGATGTTTGGATCTCCTACCAGATCCTACCGGAAGCCCTTAGACCGAGTCATGTGTATAGAATGACTTCGTAGCAAGTGTTTTAAGAGCTGGAGATTTGATAAGCAGATATTGCAAGTCAAATTATTGGAATCCGAAGTCTCCGAATGTTTGACAAAAGAAGCGAGATTGGAGTTTTGAGTCATGAGCGACTATTGGAGAGTTTTTCGATCATAGAAGACCGATTGCAGATTGTCAGCAGCTTCTCATGTTTATCAGCGAACTCAGAGGAAAGACTCCGAAGGAAGATTATGTGTGTGCAGTGCGGGTTACGACGAGACACAGAGCCGGATTATCCGATGAACCATTGTATCTGTTTCTACTATAAGCAGCCGATATCTACGAGGAGAGTATGCACTTTGAAGACTCAGTGGAAGACTATGGATGATGCTTTCGAACGGACGATCCACAACCTCGGAAGCCAAGATCATGACAGAAGAATAGATTATCACATCAGCAGCGATCTACTACCTCAGATATAGTTGGAGCTCTTTGATACTTTCATCCGGAAGAAGTAAGTTACTCAGCAGTATCAGCCGAAGACATCTCAGAAGACTCAGACGTTCAAACAACAATTGTTACCTTCCCAGACGACAGCAACTGTTATCTTCCCAGGCGTAGTTATGATTTGTTCAGAGGAGAGAGAGTATACGACGATGGTCGTATCTATGCCGTATTCTCCGGGTGTAGCTATACCTTTCACAGAGATGGAGCGTGCTATGATGTTGACAGTTCTTCAGTATTTTACAGCCGGATGTGTATCCTTTGCCAGTATAACAGTGTTTACCATCTCCACTGCAGTTGCATCAGTTTGTACTTCAGGTTCAGCAGGTGATTTCAGTTCCTCCATGATAGTTTTTTGCATCTACATGAGCTCAGCCATCCAGAACAGATGTTGGGCGAGTTTACATGGTTACTCGAGAAGAGATATAGTAGACTGAAGAATTGATCATTCGGGGTATTACTTTAGGTTATCCTATTTGCGGATATATTGAGAGATACTGGTAGTTTACAGGTACCTTTGTCTAGAACATTCTTGGATAGGGTTCGAAGGGTTCCTATCGACTTGTGGGTTGGTGATTTTCTCTACCGTCAGGTAAAATGTTGATCAACAATCAAGAAGTCAAGGGATACCCTTAGCCTTTGCTAGACATACCTCTACTATAGACATATCCTTACGGATAGTTGGATTATTAGAGTGTTGGTATACTAGGACTCTCGAATGTACGTATAATCCGAGAGTATTCGAATGTAGTTACAGATGAACTCTTGGGCTGGTCACTGCATGGGCAAGTGGAATATGCGATTGAGGTGATTTCGGGAATAGTCCTAATATTGGGGACCTCATACCGGGAGATGATTTTATGTGTATCAGTGTTGCTAAACACTGGGGAAATTGGAAGAGCATAGGTTGGGATTACATGAGGTATTGGATGTGAGATTTATCTTTCCTAGTGTTTCTTCTTGAGAAAACTCGTTAACTCTTTGTTAGAAGAGAGACGAACCTTTGAGGCTATGCATCGATTACTGATGATTGGAATGTAGTAGTTGAGATTGAATATCCTTCGTCATGGATAGATGATCTGTTTAGATCAGCTAAATGACACCTGTGTATACCCTAGGGTTGATCTACGACTGGAGGGTTGATATTGTAGTGACTTAGTGTCATACAATTATCATTGTCGGTGTGATGATTGAGCTATCTGTAGCTTAGAGTAAATTGATGCAGGTGTGTAGAAGACAACATTTCATACTTTGTATGAATTTTAGGAGATGTTGATAATGTCGTTAGACTTATTAACAATTTAGTCGTTCATGGATTTAAGGAATCAAGTACTCTTGGAGTATTTGAGATCGATTGTCATCATATTTGTGGAGGATATATGTTTGGGATATATTCACAATCTTAAAGGAAGTTGTGGTTTCCCTAGATTGATTTGGGATTCACCATAAATGTGGATAGGATGTTCTAGCGATACTATACCGCTGATTTGTTGGACCAAGAAGGTGATAGAAATCACTTGGTCGGAAGTTGGGGAAGCTAGGTTTCAAGGCCTAGAAGGTGGCTGACTTTTGTGTCAGTGTTAGTTAATCCGTCCGATATGGATGGAAGGGTATTGTACGTAGATGCATCATTTCAGGGATTAGGAGCGATCCCGATGCAGTTGAATGAGACGTATATTATGTGTATGCTAGTTGAGAAACTAGCAAGATTAGTCATTATAGTCTTCCAGTTACTTTCAGTTCTGGGTGACAGAGTGAATTTTGGACATTAGATTAATTTCTCTTGTGAGAATAAATCTTCGTCTCTGGGAAGGATGGTGATTTCCATAGTTGCATTTGCTTTAGGAAGAGTTGTTTCAAAAGACTCATCATTCGAGAGTGATGATTTATTCGGAGTGTATCCGAAAATAGTGAGTATTGAGATGTTCATGTTGGTGGAACGATATATGGGACACGGTTAATGCCAACAAGCAAAGGTGGAATATAGTGACCAGTAGGGTTATGTACCGTGATGGAAGTGGTAGCCTAGTACAATGGACAACGTTTGGGAGATTATCTAGAATTCAGAAAGGACTTAATAGGATTTGGGTAGTCGATGATCGATTAGCTAGGTCCGCTCATTTTCTTCCGAGCCGTAAGATGAATTTTGTTGGATCGCTGGATGGAATTATATCCATGAAGTAACCTTGAGTATCATTTCTGATAGTGATTCATGATTCACCTTACGATTCTGGCAAGTCTCCCATCGATTACGGGTATATAGCTCCACTTTGGTACAGTTGTTTACCTTTTAAGAGGTCGGTTGAGTGTATATAAGAGTTGAAATATAATATTCGAGCTCAGTACCCCACTTAGTCACTTGAGGTGTGACTTTTCTCCGGATACTTGAGATGGTTATTTTGACATATCGTACAAGTATAGAAGTCGGAAATTTGGGGACCAAATTTTTATAAGTGGGGGAGAATGTAAAATACGGTAAAAAAAAATTTATGGATTAACCCCTTTAATTAATTTGAATTTAATTAGTGGGTTAATTGGACTTAATTAGTGATTTATTTAAGGATTGGACTTGGGCTGTCTCTATTGGGCCAAAGTGGTTGGGCTGGAAATGAGTTTGAAATTAGGCTAAAACATGTTGGGTTGAATCCATTGGCCTGAAGCTATTGGGCTGAATCCATTGGGCTGGAATTGGGCTTGGGCTGGTGGGCTTGAACCCAACCCACGAACGACATTTAAAAGGGTTGAACCGCCGATCGCAGTCGCATTTCTCCTCTTCCGCATCGCGACCTGCTTCTTCTCCTCGCTCGCGATTTCCGCTTCATCTCCGCTTCTCGTTTTCTTTCGAACCCAACTGCTGCCGACGTTTCTTCCTGGTGGGAGATCCAGCTGGAGGGAGGGACGTCGAGCGGGCTTCACCAGAGCATCTCGTTGGCCGCCAGCCATTGTTTAGGGGCAATCATCTCTGAGGTCAAGGAGGGGTCGACCCTCGATTCTGTGGTCGATTACTCCTTCGCCTGCCATACCGATCACCTGCTCCGATCGAGCATCGCGAGCTCCTTCAGCCAGGGTAGTGGTCCTACACACGATCGTCGTCGTTTCCCCCATCTTCGTCAGCCGTTTGCTCCAGTCAGCTCTGCCGCCAGCGTGCGATTGTCACTGTGGAGTTTCCAATCTCGCATCTGACATTTTCTCCTTGTCGTTGCTATCTTCTGCAGTTTCGTCGCTGCCGGAGATCTCCAATTGAATAATCGCCCAATCATCGCCTAACTCTCCATTCGATCACCTTCGGTCAGTGCCGTCTTCTAGTGATGCCGATGTCCACGGTGAGTTGGCAGTGCTGCTTGATTTCCATCGATCTCCAATTGCTTACTGGTAAATGTCATTTGTCTATTGTGGTTGTGGATTGTTGATGAGAATGTAGATCAACCTCTTCCCTGGCTGCCAAATCTCCTTGAGGCACCTTAGATCGGAGATAGGGCATCGCTGCCCTCTTCGCATCCTCGCCGGGAATAGCTCTGCAGTCAATTGCCTTTGGCCGAACATTGCCGGAGCTAGGGGTGGTTCTATCTGGTCTCTGATCATGAGTTGTGTTTCACGACCTCTGCCGATGTTAGGGCAGTAACGATTGAAGTTGGGTTGCCCGGTGAGTAGAGCAAATCGGAGAAGGGGGACTGGTGATATTGATTGCACCAGAGGTTGGTGTGGGTTGCGTTGTGAGGTAGGTTGTGTATTTTGTTCACAATAGTTGATGAGGATGAGTTATTGTTGTTCACAGTATCATTAAACTTGGATAACTCTGTTTGCAACAGAGCTTGGATTTTCCAACAGCAATCAGGGTCACTGAGCTGTTTTCCCTATGGTGTGATCCGATCGGTGTGTGAGACTGAAGGTAAGCTTTGATTCTGAATGTTATGTTATAGGTTATGTTATAGCTGTGTAACAAATGTACAGGGCTTTGATTTAGGATTGTCTTGTGGACGTGAGGACAAATGATGTTTTCAGAGGAGTCTTCGTATCAGGTGGGTAATATCTACCTGGTCCGGTAGTTTTGACCAAATTCCAGTGCATGAATTTGGATATATATTTATACCTGTTTACCTTAAATCCACTTTTATTTAATCATATGTTTGTACTGCCTTTGACCTTTGAGATATTGCTATTATTTCATTGATTATCTAGCACGGATAGGAACTATAAACCCTATTATGTGTTAGCCAATGGATGTTCAGTAAGTGCAGGTGGTTAGGGTTATCCTTGTGACCTCAGATTGGATTACTGTGTTATATCACTAGGGTTAGGTAATGGTTTGGGTTATGAAGTCGATTGTTGTATCGTACACATGTTAGTTGTGCATCTATGGTGGATCTAGTTGTCCGTGCATAGATAAATGTGTGTGGTTGTCAGTATGTGGTTATGGACTAGAGGTCCTAGCATGATTGTATATCCATTATGGATCGTATAGCTGTGTATGGTTATATGGATGATCGATAGTATCTCGCTACTGACTAGAGGTTTTAGCGTGGTTGACTGTCAGATGAGTATGACTCTTTGTACGATAGAGAGAGTCTTGTGGATTGTAGTTTTTGCATAGTTGACTTTTGGTTGACCAGGACTCCCCGTGAGATAGGGAGTGTTGTGAGGATATTTGTGTGAAGCTATGCATCATTACATTTGCATGCATGTTGTTGGTAGGTCTCCTCAGTGGTTGAGACGTCGTCCATCCCGCCTCCCGCCACTCGGGGTAGTGGTAGCGAGGTGGTTGAGGCGGCGAGCATTGGATGTGCGCGCTCAACCACTATAGATAGTGGTAGCCGGAGATGCGCACTGCCACCGAGCAGTGGTATTAGCACTCGCCCACTATAGGCGTGGTTGTGTAGCGACGGTTGTCCGTAGAGCTCGTCTACTCATGGGTAGTGATGGAGCGACCAAGCAGCAGGACCCCAGGAGTAGTTAGCTTTACGCTTATATGCTACTCATTCATTACTACCCAACCTTCGGCCACTCGAGAGTAGTGGCTGAGTCGGGCTAGTCGTCATGTCGTGCCACCCGGCCATCTTGGGGTCGTGGTCGATCGTCCACGTGACATGGCCATGCATATGCATTGCTAATATATATGTATGCATATATCCGATATATATTTTACATATGCCGTGAGATGTGCATTTATTTCTTTGCGTGATATGTTATGTCATTTGCATTTTATATACTGCTATGTGTTGAGCATGATATATGTGTTGGTCCAGACTGTTGTATGCGTTTGATTAGTGTCATGTCATAGTGTGGTATGGACCGGGATGTTATTACATGTGATTATATAATCGCTCATATCGAGTGTTGGTCGGTATGAGGACCTGTATGCGTTATATGGGTTATATTATTGTATATCTGTCAAGATGATATAGCTTATGGTGTTGCAGACCGTCAGGTACGTTGGTACATTACTTCATGTTCAGTTGATCAGTTTAGTATATACATTGAGTATGACTATACTATGGTTACTTGTTATCAGATTTAGATAGGACTGTATGTCTATTGGACTTATGCTGCATACCTGTAGATCTTCACATGTATACTTGTAGATTTCTATATCCTTATATGTTGTTCATGCACTTTCTACATATTACCCCTGAGTTTATACTCACCACCCCTGGACCACAGGTTTCAGCCGGATAAGTAGAAGATTCCTTGGGCGTTCGACTCACCGGTGATCTCATCTCACACCGAACGTTCGGAGTCTATATCCGCTGTTGTTTTGTATTATGGCCATGTATAATCAGTGTTGTATTTGGCTGTTGGTTTGTATGTTGTTTTTGTGTAGTATGTTAGAGTCGCACTGGTGCGCACCTTTGTGTTGTTATGGATGTATTGTTTAGTATTGTCCATATATATGTCATGTTGTTGTGGGCCTACGGGCTTTGTATTAACCCGATATGTTGCCATGTACAGGAGAGATGTCGTCCGTTTGCTTTTCGACACGGCATACTCTCGGGGCGTGACACCATCCCCTTGAAGGCTTTACCACCTTCTTTTACGAACAACTGACTGGTGGCCTTCATTTCCGAGCCCCCTTTTTATTTGGAGAGATTTTTTGTTATTTCAACATCCCCTTGCAATAGCTAGCTCCCAACTCATTTCATCTACTTTGTGGATTTTTCGTAGTCTTTTCTTACTATCATCTATCTATCACTCCTATAATCTTCCACTACTTTTATCCAAAAAGGAGTGAGATAGAGGTTTTCTTCTTCATGACCAGACCCTCCACCTAGCTCCTAAAGAAGTACCCATCCTCCAACAAGTTTTGGAAGACCCATTACTTTTTCATTCATCCCCCTACGACTTACAATTGTCCTACTCACTAGGAGACCGATCTTCTGACCCAACCACCTCTAGGTCATTTCCAAGAGAATATTGTTTGCACCTCCCTACTGGAGTTTCTCAAGGAACTTAGAGGAGGACCTTTTGTACTAGTATATATTGAGCCCTATGGTGGCAGAATTGGATTTCCCCTTAGCTAATCATTCATTATTATATATAGTAGTTTTACTAACTATTTGACTCTTAACATAGCTATGTTTCTTTGGTTTCGCAAATACTAGGATGTGGAGAGCTTCCCTGAGCAAACATCATTGTGTCATGACACGTAATGTTTAGGCCATGACTAATGTTGGCTCCAGCACCGACTCTAACCACCCCACCCCCATCAAAGGGATTCGAACATTCTGAGCAACTTATCCATCGGAGAAGAAATTGTTCTCCTACTCCTCTACCCAACCCCTTCAAGGTCGTCCTCACCCCTAGTCCTAGTCCTTCCATTGCATTCTCCTCCATCTGTTGCCGCTTCTCCACCTGCTGTTGCCCCAACATCTGTTGCTTCTGGCTCCCACCTCTTCCTGAGGAAGTATCGATATCTCTCTCGACCCACACTCTCTTGGCCAGCGAATTCGCATACCTCCTAACTTTGCTTCCTTTTTTATTACTGAGCAGGCTTCTGCTTAGTTCGTCGCTCTAGAAGTGACAAATTTATGAACTGACTCCGAGCTCGTTGAGTTAATGGCAACATCCATTGTGGAGGTAATTATGTATCGTTCTTTTAATAATTTTTGTGGTTCTATTAATCCGAATGTGATCCGTACACTGACTAATCAATATGTCTAGTTGAAATGACTCCCTCAATCCACTGAATGAGTGTGGAAGGCAGATGAGTGGGAGGCCAAGAAAAATGATCGGATAAAATGTCTGCATGCTAAGCTATAAGAACGAGAGGTCCACGAGAACTGCCTATCCAAAGAGCTCAAATAGACAAACCAGTAGCTGCTAGAAGGTGTCGACCAAATCTCCTCCTTGTGTTATGATCACGATAAGGCCATCTTGGAGGTTGTTGAGGACAAGAAGAAGATTGCCACTGTTACCTCTGAATTGACCAAGTTCGCAAAGAGCTGGCTTGCTATAAGGCTGGCAAAGTAGGACAATGGGAATCCCAGAAGAAGGAGTTCCCTAAGTCACTCGATTTCCATGAACTTACAGGTGCTCAGAGATATTTTCTCTTCGATTCAGGATTCGTAAGGGTCGTTCGACAATCCCGACAGGTCAGCTATCCTTCGAAGGGCGCTCCTACTGACTTCTTGAATCCATATGCTATTTAACCTAAGATTCCTGATTCCCGCTTCCAAGATTAAATTTTTGTACCATATGAATGATGACTTGATCCACAGGGATGAATTTTGGGGTTGAATGTGGCTTTCCTAACAATAAAAATTTGCCTAACTCACTCTTATCGTCAATCTTTTCAATTGTTTGAACAACGTATTTAGGGAATAATCCTAATTAAATTAGATAAGAAACAGTCCTAGTAGAGTTTAATACGACTATTTCTCATCCCCATATCATCTTTCCCCTGGATCTGACGGTGAATACTTTCCACGCACCTAAAATGGCTCGAATCCGACACAAACATCTTTTTTTTTTGTTTTACTTTTTTTGGCATTTCCTATACCTATCCTTTCATATTTCTCTCTGTCTCTCTCTCTCTCTCTCCTTTGCCTCCTCGAGTAAGTACAATGACTTAGCCTCCAAGACAAATCCAAATACAAGACAAATGTAAGACTTATAAGGCAAGAGATCGATTCCTGTAGATGACGACTGCATCACCGATGACTCGATTTGTGATAGTACACCGACACATGATTTACCCCTCTCCACATAGGAGCAAATTGGGCCAGTAACGCGATTTGCCCACATTTTAAGTAAGTACAATGACTTCCTCTTCTTCCATTGTCTGGTATATAGATTTCATCAGCGCTATCCAGTAGAGCTGTCAAATGGACCGACCCAAGGTGGGGCGGATCAACCCGTCGTAAACTCAATATTTAGCAGAGAGGGACGGCCGACCCGTCATCTCGACAGGTTGAGAAATTTCCAACTCAACCCAACCCAAGGCGGGTTGCGGGTTATGCGGGCCAACCCGCGGGCTACACAAATTTAAAAAATATATCTAAAATTATCGAGGGTTTGAGGTAATGATATGTAAAATAAATAGAGTACCATGATAAAAAAAATAAGTATTCGAAGTAACTAAAATCTTATAATTGAGATTCAATTATCGACTTACAAAATTGAGTATCGATATCTTTGATTCCTTTTCAATGTTCCAAAATATTCAAATATTGATAATATGTAAATGTAAATTTTTGCTCTTTCAAATAGAGATTTAATTGAGATTTTTTTGCCTGGGTAATTATTTGATTTTGATATGTCATTATTTCCTATATGGATTAGAATAGTAGTGACAAGATAATAAAAAACAATTAGAGTATAAAAAATATTCTTTTGTTCTTTACTCTTAAACTCTTTTATACTTTGATGAGGTGTATGTGTGATAGAAGAAGATTGTAATGGTGAAAAACTTATCTTTTGATATTTCTCAACCCGCGGGCTAACCCGTACTGAGCGGCTTCCATTGGCCTATCCCACGATCATTGTGAGGGAGGTAAATCACGGAGGGCCCTATGAGCCTTGACGTGGTGGCCAAGACACGTGAGGATCATCTAAATCCAGGAAAGAATTTTAGACCTCCTCCGAAACTGATCCATGTCACTTCTGTAAGCATCGTCATGCCTTAACCACTACGACATCCCCATGATGATGAAAATCGAGGGTCATATTCAAATCCATCATTGAACTCCATTAGTTCTGATAGATCATTCTAATTCTCTATCTTGTGCTTCATCGACGATTAATTCAGTGGAGAGCAACCGTGCTTGTCTACAATCAGTACATACGTAGTGGAAACACAAAAAAAAAAATAGTAAAAAAACAAACACAATACAACAAATTGATTTGAGTGTGGTTCATAACCTCTGATTTTTACTCCATGATTTAACTTTTTAGAATGAATACCACTATTTTTTCCCTTCTCATATACCTTCCAGAGGGGGGAAATTTTCTTGCAATTTGTTTCTTTACAATAACTACAAGTAATCCAAATATATAAAGGAAATTAAAATATAATATATAAATAATAATTTATGCAATAATTTTGCTTTGCTCGCTCTTAAATTATTTCAAATTTGCTTCTACAGGTCTAGAATACAACAACACTTCCTTCTAAAACCCTCGAGATTTGACTCCTCAAATCTTCCATGAAACTCTTTTATAGAGTTGTTATCAAATTAATTTTCGTGAATTAATCGACTACTACATTGTAGATTCAAACATTGCTCGGACTTTTTAGCTCAATGACTTCATCCATCTTAGTATCAATCAACTGACACTCATCATCAAACGATTGAAGTTTATCCAATCGGATGTTATAGTTGAGTTATGAATTTTATATTTGCTGCTATAGTGTCATCCATTGACTAATCCATTATATCAACCGATGGATTATGATCAGTCGAGTGGAATAATCGAGTTTCAAATTCTTTATTTGCTCGAACACAGTCAATTAATCACACATAATACTCTCATAACCTCCCTCAAACTTCAAAATTCAGAATTTACAATTTATCATTATAGTATTGTATCATATCAATCGACTGATATCTTAGTTTCAATCTTAAGCGAGTCTAAACTCTCGCTTAACTTAGTATTCGATTAACCTTAATTTATCAGGACTTTTCTTGTCTAATATCCGATCAATTTTAACCTATTATGACTTCATCGATTGATAATAGGCATTCCACTAAATATGATAGAATTAAATTAAATATTATTTTTGTTGAAGAGATTTGTCGAGTTATCCTCTTTATTTTATCTACATGTGAGATAATTCACTTCTGTATAAAAAGGATATATATATATATATATATATATATATATATATATATATATATATATATATATATATATATATATTCTCCCGCGCTACGCATTCCTACGTACCCGTCCGCTCCACGTAGACCCCGCGCCATTGTTGGCGTCGCCGCCGTGTCGTCCGGTCACCGCCGGCCACTAGACCAAATGTGATCGACGCACAACTCGCCGACGGTCTGGCAGGACTCGACTTCCGACCGATTAGCACTCGAAATCCGACGCAAACCGATCGAAAATGACCGAACCATGCGACCGGCAGTGGCGCGGCTACTGCCAATCGCGATTGGGCCGGATTCAGACCAAATTGCGATCGAAATTCGACACCGGACGGATCGACAAGCGACATCGGTCCGTCCAGTATAATCGATTGGACGCCATTCGGCTGGTCGAATCGCGGCCAAAATCGGCCGCTAGAATCGAGCGACCGATTTCGGCCGTGTGCAGGCCGGATTCAGACCAAATTATGGGCGGAATCCGACGACGAACGGGCCGATGTCGACTTCCGGTCCGTCCACCGTCGGATTCCGATCGCAATTCGACCAGAATCCGGCCCGATCGCGGTCGACAATGGGCGCGCCACTATCGACCGCGTGACACGATGAATTTCCAGCCCGCGGGAAGGGGCTAGTGGCTAGCGCATACAGAAAGTTACATAAATGGACAACGAGTCAATCCCTCGTAAAAGCGAATTCCGTCCCTCCATACGCTGGTTACTAGTCTCAAGGGTCAAAGGTCCACCGTGATTTACCTCCCTTACGATGGCCCAGAGACAGGCTGGTAGGGACTGCTAGGTTGGCGATTCCAACCTTTGTTGCACAAATTGGTAATTAAATACTCTACTAGTAAAAAACCAAACAAAAAATACAAAAATAAAATTTTACAATACAAAAAATCTAATTGAGGAGATGATTAATGTTTTTTTTTTCGAGTTGCTGTTTTGACCAATCAACATCTTGGAAAGTAGAGTTGGCATCCAAATGATCAGTACAATATCTTTACTATCCAAATTTATAATTTTGAAAGACAAAACACGAATCCAAATTTACGATTTTGAAAAACAAATCAGACTTGATAATTCTAATTGTCAAACATATTTTAAATAAGATCTTTAAATTTTTTAATATGTCCAAAACTCATGCAAATTATCAATTGCCTTTGTCTAATGAACTCCACCGCAATGAATTAATTATATTATGATCGGTCTATTGTTAGTCAACGCTAAATTAAAATAAATATTTAATAAATAATTCTATTTAACTATTTTGTTAACACTAAATGTTTTTACGCATTAGAGAGAGAGAGAGTAAATAGGTAAAAAACAAAACAACTGAAAATTAAAGTGCACAGCGAAAATGTAAATGACACGAGTTGATTTTACTTGGTTTACAATCTACCGATTGCTAATCCAAGATCCTTATGATCCGAGATCGTGTACGGAGGACAAATCACTAAAGATCTCCTCCTCGCCTTCCAACTCCCTACACGTTGAGATGAAATTCTATCCAAAAAGGTCACCTCACCCTAAGATAAGAGGATAAAATTTGACTCTCATCGGATCTGAAATTTGAATGGCAGTCGACTGATGAACCCTATCAATCAACTGATTCCACTAGCAGTCGATTGCTAACAGCCAACAGTCGACTGTTGGCTAGGGTATCTAGCTGCATCAAAGGGTTAGCTCGAAATCAAAGTAATAAGAGTGAATTCAATGGTCACGTACCGTCCAATTTCGATCTAGATCTTCCATGGGAAGTCTTGATCGAATCGTCGCCTAAGGATGTCCTAAGGGTTTGTTCTTACTTTCACTTACACACACGAGCTTACCTTAAGTCCTTTTGTGACTTGCAGCTTTGCTTCAGTATCCACCTTGATTTTTTGACCCCTTCCGAAGTTTTTCCGATTTCGCCCGACCACTGCGGTTTTCTGACTCGGGATTCTTCGGGCGTCACCGATCTTCAGCTCAACTTAACCATTCCTGCACACTTGGATCAGCTCGTCAGACAACAATATGACCTTAACTTTAAGTTTTTGTCATAATCAAAATCTAGGTTCGATTATCTAGTACCTAGTGCACCAATAATCTTCTTCTTTTTGATTTATGACAAATTGACACAAAGTTAAGGAAAAATAAACGTGCATTAATGAAATGATTAAGAAATATGCATAAATATGAAAGAGGCATAAATGCATAACTTAGTAAGTTAGCATAAATAGGAGTACGAGTAAAACTCTTTTTCAAGTCCTCCCCCTTGAGGTAACCTCCCCCTTGACCTTTGGTAAGTACTTGAAAAAGAATCTCAGCTCTCCCCCTTAACGGTTGCAACTTAAGTAATCAAGATAACTTAACATTGGCTTATAAGTTAAGTTTAAGTTATGTTATCAAAAATTAATTTTTACTCCCTTAACTTTCAACTTTTCTCTCCCTTTTACCATAAATAGAAAAGTGGTTTATAGAAAAACTTTTCGAAACATAGTGATTATGTTTTATAAGTCCAAACATATTCCTATTAGTTTTTGAAAATAATACTTTAAACATAATGTTCAACTCTATTTTACTTGATGGATAGAGAATAATCAATAAATCATGATTAGAGTTAGTTAATTTAGATAATTATACTCCATAATTCATGTCGATACACTAAATCTACATCTGAAATCAGGAGTAAGATTCTAACATCTCACGCTATCTACGTGGCTAAGTACACAAACACATTAGTTCTATGTGTTGTGAAATGTATTGACTCCTTAAATCTATATGTATATGCTTTCTAAGATAAGCCCTAGGCTAGTTTCATTTTGCATGAAAAGTAAATAGAATATAGCAAAAATATAAGTTTTATGTTCTACTATATTACGCACATACCTAATTTACGTCAATTTTTCTCTCCCTTTTACCATAAATAAAAAAGTGTGAGGGGTTTATAGAAAAACTTTTCGAAACATAGTGATTATGTTTTATAAGTCCAAATATATTTCTATTAGTTTTTGAAAATAATACTTTAAACGCAAGTTCAACTAATAGAATGTTCAACTCTATTTTACTTAATGAATATAGAATGATCAATAAATCATGATTAGAGTTAGTTAATTTAGATAATTATACTTCATGATTCATGTCGATACACTAGATCTACATCTGAAATCATGAGTGAGATTCTAACATCTCACACTATCTATGTGCCTAAGTACAACACATTAGTCCTATGTGTTGTGAGATGTATTGACTCCTTAAATTTATATGTACATGCTTTCTAAGATAAGCCCTAGGCTAGTTCCATTTTGCATGAAAAGTAAATAGAGTATAACAAAAATACAAGTTTTATGTTCTACTATATTACGCACATACCTAATTTACGTCTACAACTAAATTATGCTTCGGATAAATGTTTGATAAACAAATCTAATAGATTCGATTTGGACTCTATGTATTTAAGTTGTATAGTCCTGTTAGCTACATGTTCTCGAATAAAGTGATGCTTGACCTCTATATGTTTGGTTCTAGAATGACATATTAGATTTTTGGTTAAATTAATTGAACTAATATTGTCGATGTAAATTTTGGTGTTGTTAAAATTTAAGTTAAAGTCTTGGAGAGTGTGTTTCATCCAAAGAAGCTGAGCTACACACTCACCCATCGCGACGTATTCGGCTTCGGTGATAAATAAGACAACATAATGTTGCTTTCTACTACACCAACTTACTAGACTCAAACCGAGAAGTTAACAACCACTCGTGCTCTTTCTAACGAGTTTATTACCGGCATAATCCGAGTTAAAGTAACCGATTAATTTGAACTCGATAGGTCTAAAGTACCAAATTCCTACGAGCGATCGACAGGCGACGACCGACGGCCGATCGATCGTAGCGACAACGGACGACAACGATCGACTTCGATTGTTGAGCATCCAACACTTTTCAAATTAAGACTTGTAATGTAATATGGATTACATAGATTTTGCTTTGTAATCTAGATTACAAAATTTTAATGTCTTTTGTAATCCAGATTACATTACATCACAATTTTAAAACAGTAACAAACAAAGGAATCTAACTTGTAATGTAATCTGAATTACATTACAAGATAGATTACGACATACCTATGTGTCAATACCTACCACTACTACCTTAACCCTAACTCTGCGTAGAGCTATCAAACGGACTAACCCATGACGTTACAGACCAACCTATCATAAATTCAACATTTAACGGGGATGGACGGGTCACTCGTCATTCTGACGGATTAAGAAATCTCTAACCAAACCTAACCTAAAGCGAGCTACGAATTAGGCAGGCTAACCCACGGATCATGAAAAAAAATTCAAAATTATTAATGTAGGGCTTGAGACGATAATCTATAAGGCGAATAAAATATCATGATAAGAATATATACATTTGAAACAACTAAAATATTATAATTGAGATATAATTATTGATCGACAATATTAGATGTCAATATTTTTTTATTCTTTTAATACTTTAAAATATTCAAATTTTAATAATATACAAATTTAAAATTTGACTTCTCTATTTAATAGAGATCTAATTGAAATTTTTCAAATTGAAATAGTAATGATAAAATAATTATAAAATAATTAAAATATATAAAAAAATTTATTAGAGTACTTAAATTAAATATTTTTTATTATTTTTTTTAACTTCTTTCCCATTTTGTCGTGTGATAAAAAATAATTATGAAAAAATCGATTTATTAGTATTAGAATATTAACTAAAAAGCTTAAACAATTTTTTTTTCACAAATTTTATCTTCTTTTATCGTTTCTCAACTCGTAGATGGCGTCAATAAACCCGGACTAACCTGACAGGGCCGTGGTCAACGGTCAGATTAGCGAATCAACGTTGACCGGACCAGAATCGACCGCTATTAGGCGGTCCGGTCCCATTTTTTAAAACCGAACCTAAAAAACCCATTTAAAAAAAAAATTTGGTGAAGACGCGCGTGTCGCCGAAACACGCCCGTGTCGTATTTTCGTTACACGACGGGCGTGTCGCCGCGGCGTGTCGTGTCGCGGCTGTGTTGCTCTCGTGTCACGACACGCGTGTTGCTCGTGACATACAATGAAACGCAGCGTGTCGACCGGACTTGACCCGGACCGGACCGGACCGAACCGGGCGGTTCCATGACTCGATCCGAATCGCCACCTGGCAGTTAAGTCGATATTTTGTCAACCCGGACCGGCGGTTTCGACCGGACCGGATCGAACCCGGCCGTGGCGTCTAAGAGCGAGAAGTTAGGCGTAAATATAGACTGGCCAAGGTCCGGGTCAACCCGGACCGACCGAAGCCGGCCGTGGTCAGCCGGTCCGGTTGCCAACCAGGTTTGACCGGACATCGACCGCTATTAGTGCGGTCGGCCCCTTAAGCAGAACCGAAAAAAACCGGCATTTAAAAAAAAATTTGGCCGAAAGCGGCACGCCCAAACACGCCCGTGTTCCGTACGACGACAGGCGTGTCGCACGCGTGTCGCGTGTCAGTTGCTCACGTGTCACGACACCGCGTGTTGCTCGTGTAGAGCACAGCGTGTCGACCGGACTTGACCCGGACCGGACCGACCGCGGTTCCATGATTCGACCGTGAACCGCCACGCGGTTAAGGGTCGATATTTTGTCAACCCGGACCCGACGATTTCGACCCGGACCCGGACCGAACCCGGACCGTGGCCAGGTCTATCAACTCGTAGACCAACCCAACCTGTCGTAGGTCTATCCGTCTAGATCTGCAATTCGTGCAAATTGATTCGTTGAAGCCTATCAAAATGATGGATTGATAAAATTTCAACTCAACTTGATAAAAATGAAGACCTAACCCAACTTATTAACTCTAACTCTGCATTCAAAGAAGATTTTACCTCGAAGCAAATAATCAGTTCAAACCCAAATAATTCACCGATGGAAATTATCATATTACAAAGACCAATGGGGTGGAACACTCTTTTAATTAGAAATTAAAAAGAACCACTCCTTTGACCATTCAAATAAAAAGATACTCCTTTCCCTTAATATTTCACCTTCACATGATAAAAATAATATCTACTATAATAAATCATTTATGATGAGTGTAAAAAAGCATAGACTTGAAATTAAAAATGTAAATTTTTCCCTATCCTTTTTAATTAATTAAGATAATCTTCCGCCTAGTCCTTTTTTTCCTTAAGATTAATGTCCCCGTAATTCATACAATTTTATAATTTTTATACAGAAACACTAAACTCAGAACTATTATTTTTTATTTTTTTCAATATCAAATTAATTACCTTTATTGAAATAAATTATAATTTATAAACATACTTAAATAAAAATATAAATAAATAAACAAAGTAAGGAATGTACCAACAATTCTATAATAAATTCTTGAACAAATAATACATCCTAACAAATTTATAAACTTATAACAAAACAACCTAACAAAAATATCAAATCTACTAATAAGCCAAATAAATTTAAAAATATAAAAGATTCAAAGAAATAATCAAGCAAAAATAAAAAGGTTCAATAATTTCTAAAAAGATTAGGCTCAGTTACAACTACAATGTCCTTTTTAAAAAACAGACCAAACCTCCTTAAGAGGAATTTCAGCAAATTTACAATCATAATGTTCTGTTGCTTTTGTGGGAGGGCATTTCTGATTGGTCCATGGCTTTAATATACTGTCATTGTACTTTATTAACTAAGCAGCTTTATAAAAACACTTTGGTCGAGAATAGTTTAGGAAAACTAAAAACGTAAGATGTTAGAGAATTTCATCGAAGATTTATTTCTCTAGATGAAACCGTTGTTAAAGCTAGGAAGTTAAAATAGGATTTCCTTGAAAGTTCAAAAAAAATGAATTGTCTCTGCATCTGTATCGTATTCTACTTTAAAATCCTTCCGAAATACAGTGTTTTCAGAATATTTGTTCATTTTCTTGCCCTTTGATACAATTTGGTATATTTTCAAATCATATAACATATCTTCTAGGGTTCCAATTTCCTACAAAACCATTAACAGAATTTAATGATAGTACTTCCGTTTCTTTATTCTCTTATCTTTAAAGTTATAGTTCTACGTAATGTAGGGAGGGCAATGCCTATATAATCAAAATTATCAAGTAGAACTGTACAAGAACATAGAATTGCATCAGATTAAACGAGAAAAATAGTTCGAACACTTTTTCAAAAATAAGCATAAAATCGATCTAAAGTTTCGAGTCAATAGTCAAAAATAAACGAAATAAAGAAACAAACTCAAGTGGATAATTACGCAAAGACGTCTGACTCAGAATAAATGAAATATCTTCTCATTGATACGACGTATCTCTGAAGTCTGACATGCGAAGATTATGTTTCATCATTCATCATAGCAGAAATTAGGGCAAACATGAGGGAAAACCGCAAAATGCACTAATTCAAACTATCCAATTCAATACCAAAAGGATATCACAGAAAACCCTTTTAATTTGCTTATTTTGGGATCAGAATTGGTATAACAGATTCAGTCACAATGCATTCAGAAACACGGACCAAATAACTTGCATCATATCCCAAGTCGCGAAAATCACTAGATATTGAATGATCGCAAAAACAACGTATAATAAAGAAATATGGCATTCGTTATAAGCTATAAGATGGATCATCAGAGTTTTGTGACGAATCATGGAGTGCAACCCCATCATATTGTTGCAGTTTTTTTTTCTTTTTCTTGCTCATCAACTGATCCACCCGCAATAGTTGATAGAATAACTGAACCCCCCCAGTAAAGAAGATAAAGTAGCAGGGGGCGAGGAATAGGGGAAAGAATGCAAACCAGCAGAAGAAGGCATAGCCAGCAGCGGAAGGAGCTCTGCTCTGCCTTGTTGAGGTATCGCCGCTCGGATATGGGAGAATGATATTGAGAGGGGTTTATATAATGAGCCAAAGAAACCCTAAATCTAACTGGTTGGGATCGATACAACTAGACTGGCTCTGTTCGGTTCGTCTTCCAAACCCAGATCGGTTCAGTCAGTAGTTAGGCGGCCATATCTTATCCACTAGATTCCAAAGTTTAGTTTACATTGTCGCATCAGAGACGTTCGTTTTGTGGATAAAACTACATCAACCGATCATCATAATCTGGTAGTTTGTGTAGATATTTATAGAAATTAATTACACAAAATAAATTAAAATTAAGTTGATAAAATTTGAATTTGAAACGTAATTTCCAATAATTTAATAATCGTAATATTGGAAACGTTGCATCAACTAAGCTGATTTTTATATGCAAGAAAATTTAAGATTTTCAATTGATATGGCAAGTAAATGCCCAGGATGAAGCATTCAAAATGGAATAATAGAGTTATTCATTATCCCAAATCCACTATGGAGCATTCAAAATGGATCCATTATCCAAATGAGAGGTAAATGTCCACTATGAGACATTCAAAATGGAATAATGGGATTACCTCCCATGACTTCGCTATCTATGAATGATAGTAACTCCTCATGACTTGACCATTCACATTCTTCATCTTCTTTTATAAATCATACTTCTTGTACGAAGTATGTGCATGAGATGTGAAAAAAAGGATAGATGATAAGAGGTAAGATGATGAGAAGAAGAGAGTGTAGGGCATTCTTATCTTGTTGAGAAGAACACTAAAAAAGAAGCGGGAAAAAGGTCGAGAAGGAAGAACTAGCTCAAAAAAATTCTTGCCATCACTGTCGAAAAGATGAGGCATTGGAAAAGGAATTGCAAGCATATCTTCAGTCCTTGAAGGAAAAGAAGATATCAAATGTCCAATCTACCTCAAGTGTATTTGTTTTTGAATGTCATACTATTTATTTAAACACTTGGATATTGACTACCAGGTGTACCTCACATATATATAAAGATATACAGGGGTGGATTAAAGAACAATAGATGACTAGTTAAAGGAGAAGCAAATCTAAGGATTGACAATGAAGCAAAGATTATTGTTGTATCTATAAGAATTTATTTTCTACATTTATCTACTAGACTAGTTTTAGAGTTGAATGATTGTTTTTATATACCTTTGTTAATAAAGAATATTGTTTCTATTTCTACTTTAAATAGGAAAAGTTTTGATTGGACTTTTAGTAATAATTATTGTTATATTACGTTGAATGATACTTTTTATGGGACTAAACTGTTAAACAATGAGATCTACACGTTAGATATATTCAACGATATATTCAATATTGAAACAAATAACAAACGTGTTAAAATAGATAATCAGCTAACCTCCTATATGTGATATTATCGTCTTGGTCATATAAGTAAGAAACACATATCCAAACTACACGAGTTTGACATTTTGGAATCATTTGAATTAGATTTATTTAATACATGTGCTTCGTGTTTAAAAAGCAAGATGACTAAATTACTTTTTAAAGGAAAAGGTGAGTTAGAGCTTGATGTTTTGGGTCTTATACATATCGATGTATGTGAACCCATGTCAACTCAAGCACGATAACGTTATACTACTTCATTACCTTTATCGATGATAGCTCACGATTTGGGTATATGAATTCATTGAGATACAAGTTTTAGACCTTTGAAAATTTCAAAGAATTTAGATATGAAGTAGAGAAACAATTTGAAAAAGTATCAAAGTACTTCAATCATATCAAGGTGGAGAATACTTTAACCAAGAGTTTCAAGATTATCTTAAAGACAATGCCATATTATCCCAAAAGACTCCTCTTTATAAACCACAACATAATAGTATGGCTGAAAGACGAAATCGAACCTTATTTGACATAGTTAAGTCAATGATGCAGCTTGCAACTCAACCAAAGTCATTTTGGGGTTACACACTCTAGGGTGCTGTTTACTTACAAAGCAGAGTTTCGACTAAAGCAATCTCTACTACTCATGAAATATAAAATGGTAAGAAACCTCATTTATTTTATTTGAAGATATGGGGTTGTCCTACTTATGTGAAGAGGACAATATCAGACAAGCTGGAGGCTAAGTCTGAAAAGTATCTATTTATTGGTTACCCTAAGGAAATAAGAGGTTACTAATTCTATTATCCCTTGGAACAAAAGTTCCTAGAGAAAGGATATCTCTTACAAGAAAACAGCGGGAGTGAGGTTAAACTAAGTGTAATTCAAGAGACTCAAATAGACACACAAGAGATGCCCAAGTCAATGTTGACAAGACTTGAGTGGGATTTGAGTAGGGTTTTGATGTTTGATAATGAGTTTGATAATACATGTGACTACACGTATGATCATATGACTAGTGGATAGTTTGGTACATCCAAGGTCATATGAGAGAAATTGTTAGGAAGAGATTATTGAAGCAATCGACCTCAGGTCAAGGTTAACCAAACTTGAGTAAAACTCGAGTGGAAGAATGGATTCTTAGCAAGGAGAAGTCCAAGTTTGGAGACTTGGCAAGAGAAAGCCCAAGTATAGATACTTGGAAAATGAAAAGTCCAAGGGTGTAGTCTTGGTCGTGTAAGTCTAAGTGTGCAGTCTTGGCGGTGAAAGTCCAAGTATGAATATTTGGCAAAGAAAAGTTCAATGGTGTAGTCTTGGTTGTGTATGCCCAAGGGTGGAGTCTTGGCAACGTACTCATTAGTATAACAAAATCGATGGAAGCATTTGAAGGCTAGCATGAAGAGTGAAGGAGACGTGGAGGACTTGGATGAACCCTGAGGGTGTGAGGCTGATGGAAGTAGCTTGAAGGCTTAAGTCTAGGCAAAGGGTAAGTGCCAAGTATGAGGGGATCATACTTGAAGTTAAACCTCACTCTTAAGGTTTACTAGTTGACTGACGGTATTGACCAGTCAACTAGTCGAGTGTGTGGCACTCTGAGGACTTAATTGACTCGAGCAGTCGACTAGAGTTATGACCCAATCGACTGGTCATGTAGTCGACTGAGGATAGACTATTGACTGTGGCTGTGAAAATCGACTAATGGGTTAGTGTCACGTTTCGAGAGTATATTTATCCATTGACCGAATGGTACCCTCTTATGACAATATAAATGCAAAACCGATATATGACCCAAATGGATGCTAATACACATAAGCTATAAAAACACAGCGGAATACGCTAACAAATGATAAAGGTACAAAGACTCAAATATGCACTCCGGAGTGACTTTGACACAACAAGAATTATAATAGAAACCAACATCCAAAACGAATTCATAATAAAGGCCAAATACATACAATACATCTGTATACCACAAATGCGAAAATAATATAGGATAAAATCCCAAAACAAACAAACCAAGCGAATACAAATGTATAGAATAAATATCCAATCACTTGGTGTGAGATGGGATCAACTGACGAAGCTCCGAGCACCCAAGGAATCTTCTACTTGTGACCTGGGCGACAAGAAAACTCAGGATCTGTGGTGGTGAGTACAAGACTCGGTGGTAATATAAAAGATAGTGCATGAACATATAACACATGGAGATCAACAATATACATATCGAGATCAATAGGTATACATATGGAAATCAACAGATATACATACGGAGATCAATAGATATAGAGTCTTAAAGGTAATAACAAATACCTATTAGCTGTGTTCTAAAAATCGGCGATTTTGTCCGATTAGGCGGCACCTAGGCGGTGGACGCTCGTCCACCGCCCCGACATTCACAGAGGCGACGCCGCATTAATCGGCGTCGTCGCCGCTTTAATCGACGCCCAGAGCGATTAATCGACGTTAATCGGGGCGATCGACCGATTAACCAGGAGTTCCAGCGCTCAACAGCAACCGACACGCCCATGCCACAGGCGTGTCGTGCCGGTGGAAACGTGTGACACGCCCGTGCCAAATGAGGGCACAGGCGTGTCGCGCGTGAGAAAGGTGCGATACGCCCGTGCCAAATGAGGGCATAGGCGTGTCGCGCCGGTGAGAAATGTGCGACACGCCCATGCCAAGGCGTGTCGCACATTTGACATGGGCGTGTCGCACATTTCCAATGGATTTTTAATATTGTTTGTAATTATATTTTTAATTCTTATATTTTACAATTTTTATTGTTTACAATCTTAAACGTTTTTAATATTCTTGTTATTTATTGAGTTGTTGTTAGTTGTTAATTGTTATTTGTTACATGCATGTGGAGGCTATAAAGTGAGTTTTGACTTTTGAGTGCCCCTAATATATTAATTTTTTTATATATTATTATATTTAAAATATTAAAAAAATCGACCGCCTAGAAACCGCCTAGGCGGGCCGCCTAGCCGCCTAGGCGCTAGGCGGCGAGTGACCACCCGCCTACCGTCTAGTGCTTTTTAGAACATTGCCTATTAGTATAAAACTAATCAGTGCATAAATAAACTAATTGATCAACCGTACATAACGTAATGTACTGACATACCTGGAAGGTTTGCAACGACACAATCTATACAACCTGAACAAGTATACAACAATATAATACGTACAATAAGTATGAACAATATTACATCGGTAATCAACACACAGTATATGATCAACCTAAAAACAAATACATAACGAACCTTGTCCATCTTATACATCGACCCGACGCTGATCAAATGCGTACAACAGTCCAATCCAACTCGTACACTGTACTTCACACACAACAGTATAGAATATGCAAATAGTATGCAAGATGATGTACAAATATATGTAACAAGCATAGCTCAAACAAATGTAACATCACAACAAACATATATATCTATATATACTAATCACACACACACACACACATACACACACACATATATATATATGTATTACACATGACAATGCAGATGCATGATCATGCCTGCACACCCCCTCACTACCACGACCCCAATGTAGCCTAGGTGGCACGACATGATAACTGTCCCAACTCAACAACTACCACTACTCTCGAGTGGTTGAGTGGGCAGTATGAATAAGTAGCGATAAGCTAAAGAACTATAAGTTACACAACGGGGGCCCCTGCTTGTAACGACCAGGCCCCTATTGGCGGAATTCGATGACCCCTATTGGTCGACGACCTTCGCCCCTGTTGGCGGAATTCGACGACCCCTATTGGTCGACGACCGTCGCCCCTGTTGGCCCGTCGTTACTCACCTGGACTTCCCACCCATGGAAGTGGGTTTTTGCCTTCCCCAGGATTCGAACTCTAGACCTCCAGGCTAAGTAAAGGATCACTTGATTACCAGGATTCATAAACTTTAGTACTTAGCCTGGAGGTCTAGAGTTCGAATCCTGGGGAAGGCAAACTCACTTCAGGTGGAAGTCGAGTGTAGACGACGCCAATAGGCGACGGCCGTCGACATAGGTCGCTCGCCAACAGGCGGGTCGCCGACCAACAGTCGACTCGCCAATAGGGCCCGGTCGTTACAATAAAAAGGCGCCTTTTTATTGTAACGACCGGACCCCTATTGGCGGAATTCGATGACCCCTATTGGTCGACGACCTTCGCTGCTGGCGAATTCGGCGACTTCTATCGTCGACGCATCGCCGCCTCGCTGGCCGTCGTTACTCACCTGGACTTCCCACCCCTGGAAGTGGGTTTTTGCCTTCCCCAGGATTCGAACTCTAGACCTCCAGGCTAAGTACTAAAGTTTATGAATCCTGGTAACCAAGTGATCATACCACTAAAGTTGTCACGCCCCGAGAGCATACCGAGCCGAAAATCAAACGGACGACACCTCCCCTGTACGTGGCAACATTTCGGGTTAATACAAGGCCCGTAGGCCCACAATGACAACAATATATAAAAATATACCAAACCACAACAATATGTATAAATCAAAACAACTACACACAGCGGAAACGGTACAACAACAACAATACATCCTACACATGCATACCGGTATGACTAACACCATAACATAAAGAAAAATCTCGACAAAATCTGAATCTACAACATATACATCAAAAACTCCAAAATACAATGGAGGCCCCAAAACAAAACACGGAGCCTCAAGATGAGATGACGCTCACAGCGGTGCTCAAGTACATCACGGTCTTCTACCATTACAGGCGACGAAAACCTGTGGTCCATGGGGTGGTGAGTAAAACTCGCAGGTAATAATAGAAAACATGTATATATATGTAATATCACATGTATTTCAATGACATACTCTAGAAGTACAACAGGTATATCAGCATAGTATATAAATACAAGCATATACCGTCTAACTGAAATGAATATCATAAAATGCAGACATACTCAAGTTCACATACTTACTCGATCCAACTCAACATATATCCAACATATATATATACAGTGAAGAGTAATACCAACACATAATCTACTCATGCTATGTGCCAAGGTATCTATGGTCTATCCAACACATACCAATATCCGACGAATCAGATAACATATGCAAGGAAACATGCATGAATACGATGTACAATCAAATGCAAAGAAACATAATACAATCAAATGCAACATCACAATAAGCATATATATATATATACACTGTATCTATATATGTATACTAATCACAATCATCCATATATATATATACATGCATATATGTATATATATGACAATATGCAAAAATGTCATCACCGACAATGCAAAGATGCATGGTCATGTCGGCTCACCCTAAAGCTACCACGACCCCAGTGTGGCCTCGGTGGCTCGAGCATGACAACTGTCCCAACTCAACACCAACCACTACTCTCGAGTGGCCGAGTGGGCAGTATGATCGAGTAGCATATAAGCGTAAAGAGCAAGCTACACGATGGGGGTCCCTGCTGTTGGTCACTCCGACAAATACTACCATGAGTGGTCGAGTACCACATACGCAGGACTACGACACGCAAATCCAACTACCACCGCCTATAGTGGTAGAGTGCGACCTCAATGCTCGCTCACACCTGCATTCCTCCTATGAGTAACCGTGGAGGCAGGATGACTGACGACCCTCTCAACCACAAGGGAGACCTCGTCGCCAGCGTGCATGTAAATGCATGAATGCAATGTCTCACATACAGACATCCACCATAGACTCTCTATCCTGTAGAGAGTCATACCAATCTACTCGACGCACTCTCTATCCTGTAGAGAGTCGTACTCAACTGATCATAATACTCTCTATCCTGTAGAGAGTCATACTAATCTACTCGATGCACTCTCTATCCTGTAGAGAGTCGTACTCATCTGATTATAACAAGCTAGGACCACCGGTCCGTAGTGATACCCTAAGTATCATTCCTCTGACCATTTACACAACACATGTTCGGTGGTAACATACAACCTAAGGGTACTAGAACTAACCCTAGGTTAAAGCCATTATCTACCTACGGATGACCTTTTTGCCCAATGTACAATCAGGTTGTCATCCGGACTTTACCATTTGCACTTAACTTAAACAAATTCTAAGTTACTTGCATCACCTATATGTATAACTCCTAATCATGATAAAATAAGCATGATATCAGCAATAGAGTTAATAGCCAACGGTAAAGGGTCAAGCATACGATAAAAAGAACAGGGTCAAGGTAATATGAACACCTAACATGCTCATATCAATGACTAAATCTGAAATACAACTACGGACTGTAGGAAATTACCCACCTGATACGAAGCTCGAAATAATCCTCACAGCCGTGGACCTGCTTCGTATCCCAAACCTGCACATAATAGCAAACTATGATTAAGTACAAGTATCCGACAAATGCATAACTACTACGTCGTTTCTATACTCCCATCCTTTTATCGAACGCGAGTTAGTACTACGAGCACACACCTCCCATAACCCCAAATCTACATTCATCCTTGGTCGATTCACACCAAACTCAATCCACAACAGATCACCAACATCCACAAGATCAATTAAAGTAATTAGATCTAAACAACCCTCAAATAACTATCCAATCATCTAAACATAGTCTCCACACTTCAACCTAACCAATTCGTAGCACCATTGCTTAACTGGCTCACCTTACATCTTTTTATCCACGCATAGCAACACAACCCAGATCAATTTGCATACACTCACAGATCTGATCCTACCATCTATTGGAATCCTCAGCTCAAACCAAACTACTACTTCACAGCCACCAGTACACCAAATTAGGAAAATCCACCCCAAAATTAACAATTTCACTTTGCTCACAGCTCTATCACGAGCAGGAACAGCACATCACCAAAAATTCCCCTAACATCCACGCTTAAACTTAATAACAACCAACTTAACAGCAAGGCAAGGAAGCAACCGAGAGGTATACCTGAGGTTATACGACCCTTCCCCCTTTTCTTTTCCTTGTTCACCATCTCCAAGCACTGCCCAATATCACAGATCGTTCAACTAAGGAAAATCCACAGAAATTCTGAACATCCCGTTCAGGGTGAGACAAAGACGGACTCTTACCTATTCCGGCGATAATCGGCCAAGTAGCTCACAACGACGTCGACTTGGGAAAACATCCAGTTGGTCCGGCAGCGTGGCGGTGGCGGATGTCCTGTGTGGTCGAAGGTAGACCGGCTGGCGTTCCTATTCCCGATCAACGACTTCTTGCGGTGAAGATCTCCGGCGACAGAATGCTCGATCAACGGCGATGGAGCAGCGACTGCTAGCGGGAGAGTAGGAACGGCGATGGGGCACAGCGATGGATGAGTAGCTCCGGCGATGCAAGCAATCGGCGACTGAGGCAGAGTCCTCGCGGTGGTGATCAACGGCGACAACTAAAGTTGGTGGTCATCGGTCGCGTGTGCAGGGGCAGCGACCGTTGATCCGGTGCACGCGACGAGCAGGGAAGGCTGGCACACGAGCTGCTCTGCCAAGGACCGCGAGCGATCGAGGATGGGCGCGAGGTGAGGCAGCGCACGAAGAATCCGAGAGGGAACTCTGCTGGTTCGGCGGCCAGATCCATCGGAAATTAGGGATCGGAAAGGAGAGGATCGCGGAGAGATTGCGGTGAAACGCACGAACGGAAGAAAAATTAAAGGGGCTGGCGTTAAGAAACGAAATCGGATCAGGTTTTCTGATAATGGGTTGAGTTTACAACCCTATAAGACTAAACCTAGATCCATTAGCATCCATTTAAATTAAGCAAAGTTAGGTTTAATTAAATTCTTAACCATGCCTTATCTATTTAATTTAATTAAATTTTTTTTTCCATATTTTACACTGCTGCTGATCACTTTGACTATCACTACCAATGAGTGGTCGAGTGTCACACACACAAGACAAACTACACGCAACTCTAACTACCACTATCAATAGTGGCTGAGTGCGACACAACATATGATCTACCCTCACACCAGCTACTACTACCATGAGTAACCATGGAGGTAGGATGACTGACGACCCTCTCACCCATAAAGGAGACTAAGTCGCCAGCATGCATGTAAACGTGATGAATGCATAACTACACACATATATCCACAATGTTAGTGCAACAATGCCCCAAGCATTTATGCCTTTTGATGTTTAGATAATCATTTGTAGTTAGATATTAATTGTGATTTAATTGAGAATATGTTAAGTGACAGGGAAATCTAAGTATGAAAACTTGGTGAAGGAAAGTCCAAGTGTGATCTTGGCAAGAGAAGTCCAAGGAAAGGTCTTGGCGGCGTAAGTCCAAGCATGTAGTCTTGGCACCATAAAGTCCAAGTGGACCTTGGAAAAATAAGACCAAAGGCAAGGTCTTGGCAGCGTAAGTCCAATCATATAGTCTTGGCGGTGTAAAGTCCAAGCAGTCCTTTGAAAAAAGAGAAACCCAAGACATGACAAAACCGAGGGAAGCTCTTGGAAGCAAGTGCAAGGATGAAGGAGTCACAGACTCGGAGGGATCTTAGAGGCGCAAGGCTGAAGGAAGAGCTAGAAGGTTAAGTCTAGGTCTAGGGGGTTAATTCAAGTATGATTTAATCATACTTGAAGTGTATCAGTCGACTTGTGCTTCGTCTCAGTCGACTGATCACCACTGATCAAGTTGGTGAGTTCTCAGGCTGGCCAATAGTCGATCCGTCCACCATCACCAATCGCTATACTGTGAATGACTACTATAAGTGGACGTCGACACAAAAGGTTTTTTAGTCGAGTGATCTCTTGGATCACTCGACTGATTACTCAATCAGTTGACTATTGGTATGATCAGTCGACTGATCAGAGTCCCATTGAGCAGTGACGATCGCGGATCCGATTTGTCAGAAGTCATTGGATGGCATCAGCTACAACATCAGTTGACTGATCGAGGCTCAATGGGAAAATCAGTCTCTTCTCTATAAAAAGAGGTCATGGGGTGCTTGAGAAGGCTAGTGCTTATATTCCAAACTTACTCTCAAGCTCCCCACATTTTCTTAAGCTTTCTAAGTATTTTTAGTCCTCCTCTTCTCTAATCTTCATCTTCATCTTGTGTAAGAAGAAGAGTGTTGTGTAAAGAAAGCTTTCTTAGTAGAGAGTTACTTGGGTTGATCCACCTTAAGGATCGTCGTGGAGTAGGAGCTTAATCTCCGAACCACATAAAATCATTCTTGTTAGTACTTGTGTTTGTATCTCTTGTTTTCTCTAGTATTTGTCTTTACTTCTGCTAACTTTGTTTGTAGAATTCAAGAGAGGCTATTCACCGCCTCTAGCCTTCCAAAGATCCCCAACAAGTGGTATCATATCTCGGATCGCATCAAAAGATCTAACAATCAACCGTAGCACGATGCCGCTTCAAGAGGGATATAGCACGGCGAGGCCTCCATTCTTCGATGGCAACGATTTTGGCTATTGGAAAGGTAGGATGGAATACTACCTTATGAACGATATTGAAAATTGGTTTAGCATTATAGATGGATTCAAAAAGTTGGTCGACGAACACGGAGCGTCAATACCAATGAAGGATTGGATGAGGGAGATGGAAAAGAAAGCGCAAGCCAATGCAAAGGCAACAACCACACTTCAATGTGGTCTATCCAAGGAGCAACTATCAAAAGTCGGGCCCTTCAACTCCGCAAAAGAGCTTTGGGAGAAGCTCATCTAATTGAATGAAGGGTCAAAGGAGACAAGAAGAATCAACAGAACCTATTGATGGGTCAACTACAAAGCTTCACCATGAAGACCAACGAGACCGTGAGTCAAATGCATGGTCAATTCAAGGAAATAGTCAACGGATTACATATAATAGGTGAGAAGGTCGAAAACTGGGACCTTGTAAGGTATGTGCTTCAAGCTTTCCTTAGAATAACTTTATGGGCATTAATGGTAGATGCTTATAAGGTCTCTAGGGATCTTTCTTTAGTTAAGTTAGATAATTTTTTTTGTGAATTTGAGTTACATGAGCAAGCTAACACTTCTTCAAAAGGAAAATGTATAACTCTTGTTGTAGGGAAGAAGGACAAGAAGAAGAAGGAGAAGAAGGAAGTCTCTTCATCATCCGAGTCGGAGGAAGAGTCTTCAAGTAGTGATGAGGAGTTATCGGCTAGTGAGGTGGCTCATTATGTGAAGAGATTTGGTGGGAGATCAAGGAAGCTCACAAAGAAGGATGTGGAGGATGTTCCAATCCTCAAAAGGTAAATCCTCTAGTAGTTCAATTTCTACTCCTAATGTTACTTGCTATGGTTGCAATAAGAAGGGGCACATCAAGCCGAATTGCCCGGATATAAAGAAGGAGGAGAAGGAAAAGAAGAAGAAGGATAAGAAGGAAAAGAACAAGAAGGAGGCTATGGTAGCCTAAACTTGGGACACACAAAGCCTAGAAGGTTCATCTGATGAGGAGAAAATTTGTCATGTCACACGCAACCTAGCACTCATGGCCTTGGAAGATGAAGCCGAAAGCTCAAGTGAGGAGTCATCATCATTATCCTCAAGCGACGAATCGTCCTCTAGTGACGATGAGGTAAAAGACTCCCCTAGTATAGAATTACTTTATAAAACCATTGCATGTCTTCAAAATGCTCTAAATAAATCAAAATCTAGGATTAAGGATTTGAAAGTAGAAATCAAGGAAATTAGAAATGTAGAACTTTCTTGTAATGATGCATGTTCACTTAAGGTTGAAAATGATGAACTTAAAAAGGAAATAGGTAAATTAAGAGCATGCTTAGAGAAATTTACAAATGGCTCAAAATATCTAGACATGATACTTAGGGACCAAAGGGCTATTTACAACAAGGCCGGAATAGGATATAGACCTAAGGAAAAGGAAGTAACTTTTACCTCCCTCATTAGTAGAAAATTAACCCTTAGGAGCAAAGGTAAAAAGCATGGGTTCTCAAGAGTTATGTTGTTAATGCTACCGGTCCAAAAATTTGGGTGCCTAAGGATTGTGTTTTTCATGTTGTTTAGGTAGAAGGACCAAGCATGTGGATTGTTGATAGTGGTTACTCAAGACACATGACCGATGATGTGCGCAAATTTACCACAATCAATCACCTTAGCAAGGGGACCGTGTCATTTGGAAATAATGTCAAACTTAAAATTCTAGGACAGGACACAATTGAGGTATCCCCAAGTCTTACTATTCATAAAGTATTTTTAGTCAAAAATATGAAATTCAACTTGCTTAGTGTTAGCCAATTATGTGATGACGATTTTAAAGTTGAATTTAACTCTACAAAATGGCTTATAAGACATAATAAATTGAATGATTGCATGTTAGAAGGATATAGGAAATCCAATATTTACTATGTTGATTTATCATATGCTTCTAACATTTCTACTAAGTGTCTTATGACAAAAGAAGAAGAAAATTGGCTATGACATAGGAGATTAGGGCATATCAACATGAAGAACATAACTAAGGTAGCTAAGTTGGAGCTAGTGAAGAGATTGCCAAAATTAAAGTACATCAAAGATATGATGTGTGATGCATGTCAAGAAGGAAAATAATCAAGGTCATCACACAAGGGTAAAACCTTAACTAGCACTTCCTTACCTTTAGAGTTTATTTATTTAGATTTATTTGATTGTCATAGTACTCCCTCTTTGAATGGTAGTAAATATTGCTTAGTTATCGTAGATGATTTTTCTAGATATACTTGGGTGTATTTCATGAAACATAAGAACAATACCCTAGAAATAATCATAGGTTTTAGCAAAAGAGTAGAGAATGAAAGAAATCTCAAAATCAATCGAAACCGTAGTGATTATGGTGGAGAATTTGAGAATTTTAATTTCTCCAAATTTTGCTTAGAACAAGGGTACAAGCATGAATTCTCTTGTCCTAGAACACTCCAATAAAATGGAATGGTGGAAAGGAGAAATCGTGTCCTACAAGAAGCGGCTAGAACTATGCTTAATGTATATTCATTACCTAGCTATTTGTGGATGGAAGCGATTAATACCGCTTGCTATATTCAAAATAGAGTCCAAATCCATAGGTTTTTAGATAAAACTCCATTTGAATTTTGGAATGGTACAATTCCAACAATTCATTATTTTAAAGTCTTTGGATGTAAAGCTTACATCTTAAATACCAAAGACAATTTGGAGAAATTTGAGTCCAAAGCGGATGAGAGAATCCTAGTTGGATACTCATCCACTAGTAGAGGGTATATAGTCTACAACAAAAGGATCCAAATAGTTGAGGAGTCTTCAAATGTTCAATTTGATGAGACCTCTAACACCTATCCTAGGAAATCCCTCATTGATAATAATATCAATGACAAAAATCAAGATATTACCTAAAAATTTCAAGACTTGACCTTAGGGGGTAATGATCAAGGGGGAGGATTAGTGAGTAATGATCAAGGGGGAGTAAGAGGAGATTTCGATGATGAAAGGAGGATTGAGGATAACCAAGATCAAAATCAATTTAATACACCTCCTAGAACATTAAGGATTAATCAAAATCATCCTCTTGACCAAGTTGTAAGAGAATTATCTCAAGGTGTTAGAATTAGGTCCTTCCATAGAACTCCCACTAGTCAAATAGCTCTTATCTCCCAAATTGAGCCCAAATCAATTAATGATGCATTACTTGATCCGGATTGATCTTAGCAATGCAAGATGAATTGGCTCAATTTGAAAGGAGTCAAGTATGAAAGCTAGTTCCTAGACCCAATGATAGCACAATTGTTACTACAAGATGGGTCTTTAGGAACAAATTAGATAATCAAGGTAATATAACTAGAAATAAGGCTAGGTTAGTTGCAAGAGGCTTCAATCAAGTTAAAGGACCTGACTATGATGAAGCTTATGCCTTGGTAGCTAGGTTAGAATCAATTAGGATCCTATTAGGATATGCCTCTTACATGAGTTTTAAACTCCATCAAATGGATGTAAAATCGGCATTCCTAAACGGGTTCATTAAGGAAGAAGTATATGTAGAGCAACCTCTCGAGTTTGAAAATATAGATTATCCAAACCATGTATACAAGCTTAGAAAAGCTTTATACGGGTTAAAACAAGCTCCCCGGGCTTGATATGAAAGACTATCATCCTTCTTAGTTTCCAAGGGTTTTAGAAGAGGTCAAGTAGATCAAACTCTCTTCATAAAGTCAAAATCAAAGGATATTTGTGTGGCCTAAGTATATGTAGATGACATTATTTTTGGGTCAACAAATAATGAACTCCTTCATGATTTCATCAAAAATATGGAGAATGAGTTTGAAATGAGTTTAGTTGGAGAACTAAATTTCTTCCTAGGTTTACAAGTCAAATAAACAAATAAAGGAATTTATGTATACCAAACCAAATATGCTAAAGCAATGATTAAGAAATTTGGTTTGGAAAACGCTAAGGTAGTTTCAACTCCAATGACAACTAATACAAAAATAGATAATGATCATGAAGGAAAATCAATTGACCTTAAACTTTATAAGATTATGATTGGTAGCTTATTATATCTAACCGCTAGTAGATCTGATATATTATTTGCGGTAGGTATGTATGTTGTGTACCAATCATGTGCCAAAGAGTCTCATTTAGTGGTCGTTAAGAGAATTTTAAGATATATCAAAGGCACATTAAATGTAGGACTTTGGTACCCTAGGATAAAATCTTTTGATTTGGTTGGGTACACCGATTCCAACTATGTGGGTTGCAAGTTGGATAAGAAGAGTACTAGTGGTGGATGCAAATTTCTTGGATCTTCCCTTGTGAGTTGGAGTAGTAGGAAGCAACCTTGTGTTGCTTTGTCCACTACCGAGACCGAATATGTGGCTATGGGTGGTTAAGTGACTCAATTACTTTGGATGAGACACACATTAGAGGATTATAAGCTACAATACTCCAACATTAAAGTCTATTGTGATAATGTGAGTATCATAAATTTGACAAAAAAATCCGATACATCACTCTAGGACTAAGCACATTGAAGTGAAACATCACTTCATTAGAGATCATGTGGCAAAGGGGGATATTGAACTCAATTACATAGAATCCAAGTCCAACCTAACCGACATTTTCACCAAGACTCTCCCCGAAGTGGATTTTTCATCACTTAAGAGAGAACTTAGAATGTGCTTAGTAGAGAAGAGGTTTAGTCTTGCATGATCCTATAGAAAATCTAGGACTATACCTTTAAGCATATCACAAAATACCTAAGAAACTATGATTTTTGTATTGAGCCACTTAGACAATATGTGAGATGTTAGGAAGATGCACTTGGTTCATCATGTTTGTTATGATATATTACTATGAACCAAAGTATCATCTAGAGACATTAATCCTTCATTGGATCAATCATTGGGAAGACTTATGTATAATTGATGTGCATATAGTTCTAAGAACATGATTGGAAATGTCAAACAAAATATATTTTAAACTATGTTTATTATATTTTGAAAAAAATAGTTTTCACTTGACAAGCAAAAGTGACACAAAGTATTGAAATTTCATTAAAGCTTTTACTAGTTATCAAAATTGCATCATTCTCGAAATATGGAAAACATATATTTTCAAATTATTTTTCCTTGATAGAAAATAGTTTCATAAATGTGTCCACAAAATTTTGTGATTTTTCGATATTTTTTAAATTTTTGGTGCATTTTTGAAGTTGGGCTGAAAAGGTTGAAATTGACATTTTAGAATTGGCAGTCGACTACTTCAGTAATCAGTTGACTGCCACACTATATTTTTGAAGTTTCAGTCCTATTCTATCGTCTTAAGTGTAATCCTAAATGTCCTAACCCTATAGTATAATAATCTGAGTTATTAAGAGGGTATAGGACTATTTGATGTATTGATTTAGGGGGAGTTCTATGATACATTAAACTTTCATTCCCTAAGTCTATATCATGTTTATTGTTGGTGCAAAGTTAGGATATATTTTTATATTATGCTTTGCTCAACATATTGTTTACACATCATGAAACATGTCTTGGATTAAGGGGGAGCCTTATTTCTATCTTATACCTTAGTTCAAGACATACATAAACTTTACTCATGCATAACTTAATTTCTTTTAGACCTTCTCTTTTTGATGTATGTCAAAGGGGGATAAGGGAAATTTAAGTTAGAATTCATATTGATATATGATATTTAATGTTTATTTCTGAGCATATTTCAAGACCTAAGTTAAATGATTGCCAAACATCAAAAAGGAGGAGATTGTTGGTGCAATAATGCCCCAAGTATTTATGTCTTTTGATGTTTGGATAATCATTTATAGTTAGACATTAATTGTGATTTAATTGAGAATATATTAAGTGACAGGGAAATCCAAGTATGAAGATTTGGTGAAGGAAAGTCCAAGTGTGATCTTGGCAAGAGAAGTTCAAGGAAAGGTCTTGGCGGCGTAAGTTCAAGCATGTAGTCTTGGCGGCGTAAAGTCCAAGCGGACCTTGGCAAAAGAAGACCAAAGGCAAGGTCTTGACAGCGTAAGTCCAAGCATGTAGTCTTGGCAACGTAAAGTCCAAGCGGTCCTTTGGTAAAAGAGAAACCCAAGACATGACGAAACCGAGGGAAGCTCTTAGAAGCAAGCGTAAGGATGAAGGAGTCGCGGACTCGGAGGGATCCTGGAGGCACAAGGCTGAAGGAAGAGCTAGAAGGTTAAGTCTAGGTCTAGGGGGTTAATTCAAGTATGATTTAATCATACTTGAAGTGTATTAATCGACTGATCAGTCACTCGATTGAAGTTGGCAGAGTTCTGTGGCCAACAGTCGACTGCTAGGGTTTGGCAGTCGACTGGTCCACCATCAGTCGACTGCTATACCTCAGTAGTTATTTGCTATAAGTGGACATCGGCACAGAAGGTTTTTCAGTCGAGTGATCGCTTGGAGCACTCGACTAGTTACTCAATCGGTCGATTGTTGGTATGATCAATCGACTCATCAGAGTCCCGTTGGGCAGTAACGATCGCGAATTTGGCTCGTCAGAAGCCGTTGGATGGCGTCAGCTACAACATCAGTCGACTGATGTTGTACATCAGTCGACTGATCGAGGCTCAATGGGAAAATCAGCCTCTTCTTTATAAAAAGAGGTCATGAGGTGCTTGAGGAGGCTAGTGCTTATATTCCAAACTTACTCTCAAGCTCCATACGTTTTCTTAAACTTTCTAAGTGTTTTTAGTCCTCCGCTTCTCTAATCTTCATCTTCATCTTTTGTAAGAAGAGGAGTGTTATGTAAAGAAATATTTCTTAGTGGATATTTACTTGGGTTGATCCATCTTAAGGATCGCCATAGAGTAGGAGCTTAATCTCCGAACCACGTAAAATCATTCTTATTAGCGCTTGTGTTTGTCTCTCTTATTTTCTCTAGTATTTGTCTTTGCTTCTGCTAACTTTGTTTGTAGAATTCAAGAGTGGTTATTCACCCCCTCTAGCCTTCCAAAGATCCCCAACACACAACACACTCTCTATCCAACAGAGAGTCATACATAACTGACAATCAACTATGCCAGGACCTTCAGTCCATAGCAATCCACTATCGACAAACAACCATGCTAGGACCTCCAGTCCATAGCAACCCACTATCGACAATCAACCGTGCTACCATACACAGATCCATGATCCATAACAGACACATAATGTAAAGGGATATGATACCACAATCAACTCTATGTGTAGGACATCACCCACCCTCGGATGCTTAAATCCTGACGGCACATGTCAGGTCTACAATCATACTCAACTACGTACCTATAGTTAAGCATCTATAGGTCTACATACCCTAGCGTCGGTAACACATAACAACGATGAATGAAATATAACATCAACAACAGTGCATCTCAAAGTGCAAAGACTAAGTATCAAGCATAGAATAACAGGAGTGAAGTCAAGGTAATGAAGTCATCAATATAAACTATCATGCACTAAGATTATTAACTACCTGACCAGGGTAAAAATATTACCCACCTGCTATGTAGACTATGTTGATAGTCTTCACGTCCATGAACCTATCTTAAATCAAGGTCCTGAAATCAACATCCTATAAACAAAGCATATATGATCCAATCATGCTGTCAATTCTAATAGTAGAACCAAACCAATCCCTTAACCTATTATTCCACATCAATTGATCTATCCATTTCCTTAATCATATATACTAGATCATTACAAGAAGGAACAATCTTCCTCCATTAGCTCTTAATCAGCAACCCAATAATAGGCTAGCTATAGATCAAACATTATCATCCATATAAGGTATGATTTAAATGCTTTCCCTAGGACTACCTTGTGGGCATCCATGGTCGATGCCTATAAGGTTTCTAAGGACCTTTTAAAACTTAGACTAGACAAAATATTTTCGGAATTCGAACTTTACGAACAAACTAACGTGATCCAGGTCGAGAGAGGTGTTTCTTTACTTGTAGGACGAAGAAGAAAGGAGAAGAACAACCCACCTCCCGAGCAAGAAGACGAATCCGAACCCGAGGACGAATCCGAACCCGAGGACGAATCAGAATCTGAAGAGGAGTTTGCAATAGTCAACATGGTGCGAAGAATAGTTCGAAAAGAAAGAGAGAAATTAAGGAACGAGAAGAAGGGGTGATTAGAATAAAAAAGGAGGCCAAAACAAAAGGGAGCAAAGAAGGCTCTTCATGCAACTTGGGAGAATGAAGAAGAAGAAGGCGTCGGCATAGCATACATGGCAAGACCAGAAGAGTCCGAGTTAGAGTCCGAAGATGAGTATGAGTCCAACTCTGACTCCAACCCCGAAGCTAACTTCGAGAAAAGACTCAAAGTCGGGCCAAAAGAGAAAGTCAAGATTAGCCGTTCTTTAATTAGTACGCTTTATCATACAATTAAAATGCTAACTAGGAAATTAGCTAAGTCCGAGTCTAGAGTCGAGTCTGATGTGAGCGAAACATATAGGGTTTTAGGAGTAGTTTTCGCTCACATCTCATTACATTTTATGTTAGTTTCATGCAAATATCACTCTGTTTTACATGCATTTCCTATTTTCTGGTCCAGAGGTATGCTCTTTGTACTTTTGCATGCAGGATAGCATTTTGGGGGAAAAAGGTGTACTTTCAGAGCAAAAGAATGACATTTTGCAGTTAGACGCAGAGTGGGACACGACCAGGGTGTGTGGCTGCACACGACCGTGTCCAATGGGCGAGATCAGCCACCTTAGGGTCGCACACGGCTTGGCCGTGTGAAAACACATGGTCATGTGGCGGGCCGGCAGATTGACGCGACTAGGGCTTTTTCCGGTCCGAGGTGATGTCTATATAAGGATGGCTCCGCCCAAACCCTAGGGTGGAGGCACAATGGTTGGGACGACACACCGAAGCCCTAAAAAGCTTCGGGGACTCGCAACGGGGAGGAAGAACGCTGTTGGAGGTCCACGTTCTGCACTTAACGCTAGAGAGAAGACCACGTAAGCATTGTAATTCCTTGTTCTTGCACTTTATTATTGGTGCAATCAGCCCACGTCACGATTGACCAGACTCGAGTTTGACTTGAGTGATGTTTTGATGTTTGACATAGAGAGTTGACATTGATGTTTGACATTAATGTCTGATAATGTTTTGGGGAGATTATTGGTGCAATCGACCCGGGTCATAATTGACCGGACTCGAGTTTGACTCGAGGGAGATTTTGATGGTTGACTAGGGTTGACCATGTCATGGAAAGTCCAAGTCTTGAGTACTTGACATGTAAAGTCCAAACATGGGTTTTGGCAAGGGAAAGTCCAAGCTTGAGTCTTGGCATGAAAAGTCCAACATGGGTTGGCAAGGGAAAGTCCAAGCTTGAGTCTTGGAACTTGAAAAGTTCAAGGGTTTGATATTGGTGGCGTAAAGTCCATGGGTGAAGTCTTGGAAGCATAAGTCCAATGGTTGGCGGCGTAAAGTCCAAGCGGAGTCTTGGCAACATAAATCTAATGTGCCTTGGCGGTGTAGACACCGTTAGCATGACATAGTCGATGGAAGCACCTAAAGGCTAGCGCATGGATGAACAAGTCATGGATGACTTGGAGGGACTCGAGAGGCGTGAGGTTGACGGAGGTGGCTAGAAGACTTAGGTCTAGGCTAACGGTGGTTTAGCAAGTATGGGGGCACTATACTTGGGTTAAAACCTCATGTTTGAGGTGTGCCAATCGATTGGTGCCATGTGGCAGTCGACTGGTGTGAGTCAACTAGGGTTTGACTGTGGGAAGTGTCCTAGAAGTTGACTGCCAGAGGTGGGCAGTCGACTGATGGACCGAGCAATCGATTGATCGTGTGATCAGTCGACTGGTGCTCGGTATTTTTGGCACAGAATGGAGTCGGACTCGACTGCTGGGGCTAGCAGTCGAGTGAAGGCTCTATCAGTCGACTGATGGACACGATCAGTCGACTGATGTCCTATCCGTTGGATTTTTCCAGCGTGGATCATACCGTTATCTCACAGCAACAGTGTCATCAGTCGACTGATTGTCCCAAGCAGTCGATTGATAGGAGATTTCCAGCCCAAGCAGTAGCTTTAAATGGAGCTCGTGGAGGGGGAAATCACAACCGGTTCTTGAGCTACTTTGGGGCGATTTGTTGCTGCAAATCAGGGTCTCCAAGGCTATTCTTCAAGCAACTAAAAGCAAGCAATCCAAAGGCAATTGTAAAGTGTTTTTCCTTTACTTGTAGTGCATTCCCTTATTATAATTGCTTATATTTATTTCTTACTATTGTAAGATCATTTGTACGAGGTTTCTCCACCTCTGGATTGTTCCGAGAAGGAGTTATTTGTGATTAGTGGTTGCGTGTGCATCACTAGAGCTCTTTAGAGCTCGATCCATGGAGTATAAATCATTCGGTTCTGAACCACATTACATACTTGTGTATTGGTGTATTTGTGTTTGCCTTCGCTCTCGTTATTGCTATTATTTCTATTTCCGCTGCGCTAACGAGCTTTGTAGAGACGAACACGAACGAATTCCATCGACACTTCAAAATGAGCTATTCACCCCCTCTAGCGGTCAACGTATCCTCTACAAGTGGTATCAGAGCGAGGCCGCTCTTCAAGTTTAACAACTAAGGGAGCACACTAGAGGGAAGAAGATGGAATTTCAAGAAAATCTTGGATGGAACAACAACACACTGTCACCATATGACCAAGAAGATTTTCCAACGTGGAGGGCAAGAATAGAGACCTTCTTGATGATGGACATAGAGAATTGGTTCATTGTCATGGAAGGCTTTGAACCTCCTAGGGATAAGAGGGGAGAAGTTCTCAAGTTAAAAAGGTGGATCCAAGAGCAACGCCTAAAATTCAAGACCGAAGTCAAGGTAACAAAGCTTTTAGAAGATTTGATACCTAATGACATTTTGTCTAGCTTAGGTGAATTTCAAGATGCCAAGGAGCTATGGGACAAATTGGTCAAGTTCCATGAGAAGCCTCACTTGGCACAAGTAGAAGAAGAAAAATGTTCATCGGCTCAAGAAGAGGAGGAAGTCGAGGAAGAACCATCATCATCCTCACAAGCAAGTGAGGATTCGGAAGTTGAGATGGAGTCAATTTATCCAGATCGGTGGAAGAAGCTTCCACCTCTAGGATTGAGGGGGAGGAGAGAATTCCCACACCGGAGCAAGAAGAAGAAGCTTCCACATCCGGTCAAGATGAAGAAGCTCCAACTCCGGCACCTACCACCACCCTAGGTAACTCAAGCAATTTGGTTTTAAATAAAAAAACATATAACGTGCTTTGAGTGTAGGGAAGTCGGGCACTACAAGAGCAAGTGTCCGAAACGGGTTAAGAAGACTCCTCCGGCATCATAAGTCAACACAAATTCAAAGGATGTCGGTGCCTCAATTAGGAAGAGCAAGGAGCATGTCATTTGCTTCAAATGCCATCAACCGGGGCATTATAGGAGTCAATGCACTAAGGGGAAGAGAGGTCAAGAAGGAGCATTAAATGTAGGGGGAGCCTCTAAGGCAAACCCTAAGGTATATTTTAATGCACCTTCTAGTTCTAATTTAAATGTCAAAAAGCATGCTAGGAATAATTTTAACAATCTTGTTATTGTAAATGAAAAGTATGCTAGAAACAATAAATATTTTTGTTTAGGAGCTAAGAAAGTCAACCTTTCAAATAAGGAGAAATTTGGGACTAATTTTCCTAAAAGACCTTGTCTAGAGAATCTATCAAGAAAATAGAAGACCACCTAGGTTTTAATCCAAAATCGACTAGACACATGCCTAGGAAAAATAATTCCCAAAGGACATATGAAAAATCTAATTTGGGAAGATTAGAGCTAGAAAATCAAGCCTTGAGGTCAAGTCTTGAGAAACTTGAAAAGACTCTTGCAAAGATGCAAAATTTAATTATAGGGTCAAATGATCAAAAATCTAGGTCTAAGAGTCAAAGTCAAAGACCTAGGAATCAAGAACCATTTAAGGGCAAGCCTAAGCCCAAAAAGACCTACCATAATGTTCCATTTGATTATGGAACTCAATCTAGGTCTAGGAAGACCAAGATTACTAGGGAAGTCATCCCTAAGGGTAACCATGGTGTATGCCTAATGGCTAAGGTTTCAAGGAAACCTAGGGTGGCCACTAAGAAGGTTACAAGGGGAGTCACCCCTAGAGGTAACCTAGGCAAGACTACATGACCAAGGCTAATAAGCCTAGAAGGGTCATTAGGAAGGTATCTAGGGAGGTTATCCCTAAGGAATACCTAGTAAACCCTAGGAGCTTAAATAGGTTTTGGATTCCTAAGAGCGTGATTGATTCACGCTAGATGGATTTAGGTGTGCCAACTTTAAATGGATGGGTAGTTAACCTAACCATGGTAAAGATGACATTTTAGGTTATTTCCAAGGTTATGAATACCTTGGAAATAGGTTTGATCTTATATCCTAAAAAATTTTAGGATGTACCAATACAGTTTTGGGATCATGAAAAATCAATTAAATTGACACAATTTAGATTTAAAGGTCTTTGTGTGCTAATTTGGGGTTTTGGCACACTTTGGGAATTAGTGTATCAAGAAAATTATCTTAAGACTTAGAAATTACATTTAAGATTGATACTCAAGTACTACACATCTTGATGTCTCATACTTACCATGCTTCATGTGTTTTATTATATGTTTGTATGGAAGGAATGTTTATGGTGTATTGCATCTCACAAAATAGGTCATTTACCTTGATTGTGTATTTCAACACTTAGAAAGAGTGAAATGTTAGGATTTGAAACTATTGGATGTTAATGCTTGTGAAAATGAAATAAAATACCAAAATACATTAACAAATACATGAACATAGGCATAACATTAATATATTCGATATACATGAATAAACATGGTAAAATGAAACAAATTGAGTGAAGAAATCGAAATTCACTTAATTTCAGAATTGAAAATCAGATATCAGTCGACTGATAACACTGTAGCACGATACCGCGGGCCCAGCAGTTGAGTGCTGCTTCTAAGACTCGACTGATTTGTCGATCAGTCGATGTTAGTACTATTCATTGGGGTAGAAGAGCCAACAGTCGAGTGGCTCGTCAAGCAGTCGAGTGTTGATCACATCAGTCGACTGATGTTACTGTAACTCGGCACAGAACGTTCGACAGTCGAGTGTCGAGCTGGAGCAGTCGACTGTTGGTTCAGTGAACCGTTCACTAACCCGCCATCAGTCGACTGATGTCACACATCAGTTGACTGACGTCGCAATTTTATAACACCGACCACTAGGGTTCGACATCTTCACGCCTTCTTCACACAACTTCTCCTCTCCGATCATCTCCAAACCTCTCCGACCAGCCTTCCTACGTCCACGCCGACGACCAAAAGACTTAGGTTTGGAAGCTATCTCTCTCATTTGTGTTTTGGTCACTCTAATGTCGTCTCACAGCCTCCATTTTCTTCTCCGGCGTTAGGATTCCGACGAGATCTTCCTTCCGGTGATCTTCCGACGTTCTCTCCTGCAAGTAGACTGCCCAGTTAGGCCCTCACAACCATCAATCTAGTAATGACACCAAAGTATATCTCTAAACTCTTAAACCCTAATTTTTTTTTACACCACATTTTGATCTAATCATGGTATTTGTGTCATCACATTGCATTGCATTCATCATATAATCATGTAGAAGACAATGTAGGAATGACCCAAATGAGGGTACATCGCGTTTGTACCAATCGATGGCGGTTAGGTACATTGATGAGCGATTCTTTAGATACTATTGCGGCGATGTCATTGAGATCTTACTGCATTATCAGCTGATAAAGATCACCCTCTGCAATCATGCTATTAATGATGACCTCCTCAAGGAATTTTACCAAAACTTGAGGAAGGTAGATGATAGCCCTACCTACACCACTCGCGTTGCAAAATGCGACTTGGAGTTCACTCCTACGATCTTGCAGGAGTTCCTGGAGTGTAGGGCATCAGATGACACCTTCATCTTTTATCCTACTTTTGATGCACCACTTCCGACTCCTTTTGACCACATCTCATTAGATTCCATGCATGAGCACTTCTTCTGTCATCCTCGCCCACTAGCTCAAAACCTCTTTCCTATCAATGAATTATCTGCACCTGACAATGTTTTTTACAAAGTCATTGTTGGGTGCTTTCTTCTGATTGTGACTCGGGGTCAGGCCAAGATTTGACCTCCCCATCTCTTTCTCATGTACTCCATGCGTCATCGGTTAGACATGAACATTGCACTGAATATTTTTCACTGCATTGTCCATTTCATATCCCCTGTGCAAGGGAAAGTTCATATGCCTTTTGGACATATTATCACTGCATGGTTAGAGTCCATAGGCATTAACATATCCAGGGGATTGTTGAGGCCGCTATCTGAAGTATACGACTGCATCTCAGTGCATAACTTCACATTGGCTGGGTTGCAGACTTGAGCTGGACAGATGGAGCTGGTACCTCAGCCTCAACCCATGGCGCATGGGGAGCCACCTCTAGATCCTGGAGAGCTTGCAGGACAGTATGAGGAGCCTGCTACTGATGAGGATGACCTTGTGCCAACAGATGCACCAACAATAGGTCTCTCAGATCGTGTTGCATAGTTGGAGGTCAGATTCGAGGACTACTAGCAGTCTGTTGACTCATGATTGACGGAGATCATATCGGGGCAGTCCTCTATGGGTCAGCAGCTCAGCCGGATGGAGCAGCGCCAGATGGATATATACGAGATGATACAGACCTGGACGCTGAGCCAGCAGCCTCCACCGCCTCCACCATTTGTAGGAGATTATAGCTAGAGGATGATTAGAGATCTTGTTTTAGTTTCGTAGTGAGGTTGAGAGTTTTAGTCATCTATTTTGCTTGTAAAAACTAAAGTTATATTTGAATGGAATATTTTGGTTACAAAAAAAAAATCATGTGTTTTTGTCTGATTATATGTGTGTTAATGTGTTTATATATTCAAATTTGTCATGTCATGACATCACATTTTATTTTATCATATGACATGTCACGATATTGTTTAGGATTATTTTATATATCATGTTCATTTTTAAAGCCTATTCATATGTCATGACATCATGATCATTGGTCATGCTTATTTATGATTATCATTTATGTCATGATCATTCATGCATTAATTAAAATTGAGTTAAGGATTATGGTATGATTTGAAGTCCCATCTATAAGGGAGTCAAATAGAGTTGCCTAGAAAATGCATGAGGCTATAATAACCCTAATCCCACATCTTACAATTACTTTGACTTATGTGTGCTTAATACATCTTAGATGCATGTGAGATGTTAGAAAAATAAGTTAAGTTCAAGGTGCATAGATAATGCATTTAGATGAACTTAAACTTATCTCAATCATCAATATGAATCATGAGAAAAACTAATGTACAAGTCATGTACATCTAGCCAATAGTCCATGGTTCAAAATAGGTTTTCAAAAATATTTTAAAATCACTTTAGAAAACCTTGGTGAAGTCTATCTTTTGATAGCAATCACCATTGAAGAAGTTGATACAAAGTAGATAAAAAACATTAAAGTTTTAATGGTTTTTGAACCTTATATCAATCTCCTATTTTAATGGGTAAAATATTTTTCAAATAATTTTCATTCATTGTATTGGTCATAAGTATTATACGTATAAAGTTTCGTGATTTTTCGAATTATGTATCATTATTTATGAATTTTTAAAATTCATTTCTGATAACTGAAATTCGGAATTTTAGTTATCAGTCAACTGATGAGCACTTCAGTCAATTGATATCTGAGACAATCGACTGATAAGCTGATTTCGGGGAAAACAAGGTTGTTTAGCTTGTTTTCAGTTACGATAAAATTTCCTAACCACTCTTAACCCCAGGATATGCTTCGGGAAGCATTATAAAGGGTGAAAATCCATTGGATATGGATTAAGAGAGTTGTTGGGGTGATGTATCAAATTTAAGGTATGAGAAAGTTCAATGTTGAACTTTAGACCTTATTTTTGATTGTTTAGAGTTCCTATTGGCTTAGGGACTTTCCAAAGACATTGTTGGTGCAATGGACAAAGGGGAGCAAACCTTTAGGGGGAGGTATCCATCATGGGATGATGGATGATATTTTTCTTCATGAGAGGGAAAATTAAATTGTGAGATACCAGTAGGAGTGCCTCTCTTCAGTGATATGAGACTTATCACTAGGAAGATTGTAGGAATCCTAGGTATTCTTGGACCAAGGGGGAGATTGTAAGATCTCATTGGGACATGAGACATTGACCTCCTTGGAGAAGACTTTTTGATGCATGTCAAAAAGGGGGAGAAAGTGAAATTACCAATTTGGGATAATTGGTAAGGGAATTTGAGTTAGGGGTCTAACTCAAAGGTATGTGTTTTTGTCAAACATCAAAAAGAGAGAGATTGTTGGTGCAATCGACCCAGGTCACGATTGACCAGACTCGAGTTTGACTTTAGTGATGTTTTGATGTTTGACATAGAGAGTTGACATTGATGTTTGACATTGATGTCTGATAATGTTTTGGGAAGATTGTTGGTGCAATTGACTCGGGTCATGATTGATCGGACTCGAGTTTGACTCGAGGGAGATTTTGATGGTTGACTAGGGTTGACCATGTCATGGAAAGTCTAAGTCTTGAGTACTTGGCATGTAAAGTCCAAGCATGGGTCTTAGCAAGGGAAAGTCCAAGCTTGAGTCTTGGCATGGAAAGTCCAACTTGGATTAGCACCAGTCGACTGACACACCTCAAACATGAGCAAGTATGGGGGCACCATACTTGGGTTAAAACCTCATGTTTGAGGTGTGTCAGTCGACTGGTGTCATGTGGCAGTCGACTGGTGTGAGTCAACTAGGATTTGACTGCGGGAAGTGTCCCGGAATGATCGATCGCGGTGATCACCGATCGGTGCTCGATATTTCCGCACGTATGGAGTCAAACTCGATTGCTAGGCTAGCAATGAGTGAAGGCTCTATCAATGATCGATGGACACGATCAATCGATCGATGTCCTATCTCTGGATTTTTCCAATGGATCATACCGTTGTCTCACAAAGAATAGTATCATCACGATCGATTGTCCCGAGCAATGATCGATAGGCGATTTTTCAACTCGTGGAGGAGGAGATCACAACCGATTCTTGAGCTACTTTGGAGCGATTTGTTGCTGCAAATAAGGGTCTCCAAGGCTATTCTTCAAGCAACCAAAAGCAAGCAATCCAAAGGCAATTGTAAAATGTTTTTCCTTTACTTATAGTGCATTTCCTTATTGTAATTGCATGTATTTATTTTTTACTGTTGTAAGATCATTTGCACGAGGTTTCTCCACCTTCGGATTGTTCCGAGAAGGAGTTATTTGTGATTAGTGGTTGCGTGTGCATCACTAGAGCTCTTTAGAGCTCGATCCGTGGAGTAGGAACCATTCGGTTCCGAACCACGTTACATACTTGTATATTGGTGTATTTGTGTTTGCCTTCGCTCTCGTTATTGCTATTATTTCTATTTCCGCTGCGCTAACGAGCTTTGTCGAGACGAACACGAACGAATTCCATCGACACTTCAAAACAAGCTATTCACCCCCCCTTTAGCGGTCAACGTATCCTCTACATTTATTTCTGATATATTCGAACATGTACATGCCTTGTGATTCCTCTCTTTTATATATCGAGTAGTTCCTTCGATTCTAGGATTAGGGAGTAGCTTGTGTGCGCATAACATGTTGGTTCAAGTTAAATTCTATTTTTGAGTTTAAATTGGCAATTGGAAATTGTTTATACTCATATCTATGCATGTTTGGTTTTCTACTTGCTGTGCTTAGGCGATACGAGGGGTGACAACCCTCGTATTTAAGATTTAGGGGATTTTATACATGGAACCTAGGGGTAAACCTGATCTCCTGTAACCGTGGGTAGAAGAATGCGATGGAACCGGAAATGGTTCGTCACAGGGATTGATTTGGCATCCTCGTACCATCTATCCCGTCCTTGTAAGGTAGAGATAGCTCTCAGTAGATGCGGTGGCTCATCGGGAGAGTGTATGATGTCCCTTCCACAAAACCATAGCTAGACGTTTAGACAACGCCCAGTTGACAACATGTTTTCCGACACACAAGCGAAACCGAAGTCCTAGAATCCCTTTTAAAGATCTCGGCACACTCCTTTCTTCCTCCGTGTGACACCGTATTAGAGTTTAGTCCACCGACAACCCTCGCAATTGAAACCTTTTAGAGTTTACTTCCGAACAATTTCAACCACTGAATATATCGGTATTCGAATCCCAGTCCATGTGGGATCGATAATCTTTTATTACTTGACGACATCCGTGTACTTGAAGGCGTTGAGCGCGAGCGCGCGCTTCGAGTCCTCAACAGCCTCCATCGCGAGATTTGAGGTCGCATTCGTGTGCATCAAGTTTTTGGCGTCATTGCCGGGGACTAATCGATTCGATATCGAATCGAACAGTGAAAAATTGGATCGGATTTAGGGTTAGACTTAATTACTTGCTTCATTTTCTTTTTAGTTTGCTTTATTTACTTTAGTTCTATATTTTCCATATTTAGATTTAGTTTTTAATTTTTATTTTTAGCAATAGTTTTCTATTTCCTTATTGCATCTTAAATTTTATTAGCTAGATTATTTTATTTCCTGCTTCTTAGAATTAGGTAGCATCCCTAATTTTTGTGGCTCGGTTCTTCGTATGCTTAGACACTTAGGATCGGAAGGCCTGATTCTGATCGACTTAAAAATCGAATGAACCTTTCATCGTCGGAAAGCAGAACAACAAAGGATAGAGGATCAAGCCGCATCCGAAGTGAATATAGGTAGTCGATCTCTGCGGGACTACGCAGCTCCTAGCGCTAGAGGATTTAGGCTGAGTATAGCTGGACCATCTATTTCGGAGAACAACTTTGAACTTAAACCAACACTTATACATATGGTCCAGCAGAGTTAATTCGGGAGAGCTGCGACTGAAGACCTGAACCAGCACCTTGAGGCATTTTTAGAAATCTGCTCGACAATGAAGATAAACGGAGTCCCTGCTGACGCGATCCGCCTGAGCCTATTCCCGTTCTCATTGTAGGATAAGGCTAAGGAATGACTTCACTCCCTACCTTCGGGAAGCATCACTACATGGGAGCAATGCGAGCAGCAGTTTCTGAACAAATACTTCCCACCAAGCAAGACTGCTCACATGCGCTATATCATCACAAGCTTTCGCCAGAAGGAGGGGGAGTTCTTATTCGAAGCTTGGGATTGCTACAAGGGGCTACTTTACCAATGCCCCCACCATGGACTGGAAAGGTGGATGGTGATCCACATCGACTACAATGGGATTGCATACGCCACGAAGATGTCCCTGGATTCTACTGCAGGAGGAGCACTGATGAATAAGACCATAGAGGAAGAAGAGGAGCTGATAGACGAGGTGACCCAGAACCACCATCAATGGGCTTCCGAACGTGATCAACCAACGCTTGCAGCGGGACGATACACTGTCAACTCCATGGACCACCTAGCAACAAGGATGGACGCGCTCAGCAGACGGTTCGAATCTTTGAATCCTTCATCGGCATGCGCGGCCATTGACTTTGGAGAGGGAGCAACAGCGTATCGAGAGGACCACTATGGAGGGCAGGAAACCTCAGAAGAACAGATTGAGCATGTTGATGCGGTTGGGGACTATAATCAAATGCCCAACAACCCATACTCCAGTTTCTACAATCCCGGATGGAGGAACCACCCAAATTTATCCTATAAGAATAACTCGGAAAACCCCCAACCATCAGGGGGGATAGGCAGCAGTAGGGCAATGGGCAGCAACCACAAAAGTCTAGACTGGAACTGATGATGGAGGACTTCATTGCTACCTAAACTAAGGCTAATGAGGAATTTCGTCGCTAGCATCAAAGAACAGAGGAGTCACTCAAAGACTTGAAGGCCACTGCCGACGGTCTCGCAATTCATACAAAGATGCTGGAGACACAAGTGGCCCAGATAGCCCAATCCATGTCGCAACCTATGAAGAGCTCTCCGTCATTACCCGAGCGGAGTCAAGCTAAAGAGGAAGGAGTGGGGCAGAGTAACAAGTTCGCCAAGGGGGGTGCAGCCATGATTTCCACCCTACCTGACCAAGCTAAAATTGAAGATAAGATTCCACTACAGCTTGAGAACCCTGGTGAATTTGTTATCCCTTGCTCAATTTATGGGGAGAGTTTCGATGAAGCGCTATGTGACTTGGGGTCATCAGTTAGTGTGATGCCCTATGCATACTATTTGAAGATGGGATTGAATGGGCTCCAACCAGTAAATCTTGGTATTCGTATGGGGGATGACTCAATCAAGGAACCCGTCGGCTTGCTGACACACGTGCCTGTGGTGATTGAGGATTTCGTGATACCCACGGACTTCATCATACTGGACACAAGACCATATCCCCAGAATCTCATCATTCTGGGAAGACCTTTTCTAGCGACTGCAGGGGCGTGCATAGATATAAAGACACACCAGATCTCCCTGGAGGTGGATGGGGAGATCATCCTCTTCAGCCTTTCAGAGCACAGGGCCCCCTACCTCGACAGCTTCACGTTTAGCAGGATGAAGCCGGAGCCACTAGATGAAGCTTCCGAGACGGATGAATGGAGGTTCACTAAACCTCCAGAGCCAAGTTAATAGTAGAGTGCGGTTAAGCTAAACGACCTTAAACAAAGCGCTTCTTGGGAGGCAACCCAAGTTTAGTTTTTTGTTTTAGATTCCCCTTTGATTGTATTGCATGCATTTATTTAATTTTAGTTTTGATTTCCATCTCATTTAGAATTAGGACTAGAAAAGAACTTTGTTAGGTAAAAATAAAAACCATATTTGTCACGCCCCGAGAGTATGCCGTGCCGAAAAGAAAACGGACGACATCTCTCCTGTACGTGGCAACATATCCTGTTAATACAAGGTCCGTAGGCCCACAACTACAACATAATAGGCAAACATAAATATACTAAACACAGCGGAAACATACTGACAGAATAACAAGATACAAAGACCCAACTGTGTACTCTGGAGTGACTTGACACAACAAGAATCATAATAGAAACCACATCAAAGGCCAAATACATACAACACATTCGTATATCACAAATACGGAAATAATATAGGATAGAACTCAAAACATCAATCCACAAGAATACAACATCGATATGGAAATACTATCCGACCATTTGGTGTGAGATGGGATCAGCTGGCGGAGCTCCGAACATCCAAGGAATTCTTTGTTGGTGCAGGGGCACTAGATAATCGAACCTGTGTTTTGATTATGGCAAAGACACAAAGTTAAGTTTATATTGTTATCTCACGAGCTAAATTAAGTGTGCAGAAAAGTACTAAAGCTGGAGCTGAAGGCTAGCGACACCCGGAGGAAGCCGTGGTGGTCGGGCGACACTTGAGTGAATTCGGAGGGAGCCGAAGGAATCGAGTGGAAGGCCGGAAGCGAGAGCTACTATCGAGGTAAGCTCGTGTGAGTGAGAGATTGTAAGGTCGTGTCCTCTTTACGGGGACGACCGTAGGCGACGATTCGACTAAGACTTCCTGTGGAAGGTCTAGGTCGAGATCGGACGGTTAGAAACCGTCGTATTTATCATTTTCCGAGCTAATCTCTTACTGTAGGGAAGTGCCGGTAGCCGGGCATGATCACCGGACATTAAGCGATCGTTATCGATTGATCGATGAGATGCATCGCCGATCGATCACCGATCGATGAGAGTCATCAGTCGATTGATGGCGACGATTCAGCTTTTGCGCTAGGTCAAAACGGATAACGTTTGACGCGGCCACTTCGCGATAAAATTTGGAAAAATCCATGATCCGTTCCAAAGAAATAGGAGACAAATTCAGAGGCTAAAGTCTATAAAAGGAGGGGAGGATTCATCTCCAAATCACATCAATTATTCATCAAGTGCTCCTACAACGCCAACGCTTCAACACCGTCATAACGCCGACGCGACGCCAAGTTTTGATCTTCTTCGTCGGCAGCAGATTCAAGTAATATTTTTGATATTATATTCTGTATTTTTATCTTCATAACGAGGTGAGGTAGGCTTGTTGCCTCATCCTCGTACATTCGGTTTTTGTAATCGTTGTCTCCTACCTCCAACGAGGAGGAGACGTTTTAGTGCTTTGCCCTCCGTACGCGGTCTAGGACCGATAGGGCCTTGGAGTAGCAACCGCTGGGTTGTGAACCAAGTAAAATAAACGTGTTCATTTATTTTCCGCTGTGCTTACTTTGCGTATTGAACGAACGAAAAAGAAAAGATTTACGATCGCTATTCACCCCCCCCCTCTAGCGACGCTTCTCGATCCAACATTCTTCTACCTGTTACTTGGGCGGCAGGAAACCTAGGGTCCGGGGTGGTGTGTATAAACTCAGGGGTAATATATAGAAAGTGCATGAACAACATATAGAATATAGAGATCTATAAGTATACATGTGAATATCTACAGGTATACAAAATATGTCCAATAGTCATATAGTCCTATCCAAATCTAATAACAAGTAACCACAGTATAGTCATACTCAATGTATATACTAAACTGATCATCTGAACATAAAGTAATGTACCAACGTACCTGATGGTCTGCAACACCATAAGCTATATCATCCTGAACAGATATACAATAACATAACCCATATAACACACAAAGTCAATCCCATACCTGACCAACACTCAGACATATGAACAGTATATAATCACATGTAGTAACATCCCGGTCCATACCACACTATGACATGACGCTAATCAAATGCATACAACAGTCTGGACCAACACATATATCATGCTCATCACACATCAGTATATAATATGCAAATGACATGTATCATGATGTACAAGCATATGCAACAATCATAGCTCAATCAAATGAAGCATCTCACAGGCATATGAAAAACATATATCAAATACATGCATACATATATATCAACAATGTATATGCATGGTCACTGTCTGTGGACCCGTCCAACCACGACCCTAGCGGCTAGGGTGGCACGACATGACAACTATCCCGACTCCAGCTACCACTACTCTCGAGTGGCCGAGTTGGGTAGTATGACTGGTAGCTAGCCGCCATAGAGCTATATGCTACCCTAGGGGTCCCTGCTGCAAGCGACTCTAGATACCACTACCCATGAGTGGCCAAGTGTTGCACGACAGAACAAGTTGCACGCCACTCTAGCTACCACCATCTATAGTGGTCGAGCGTGGCACATCCAATGCTCTGCCTTCAACCCTGCTACCACTACCCCGAGTGGCTGGGGAGGCAAGATGACTGACGACCCATCTCAACCACAAGGGAGACCCAGTCAATAGTATGCATGCAATGTAATGATGCATAGCTCTACACAAGTATCCTCGCAACACTCCCTATCCCACGGGGAGTCCTAGTCAACCAAAAGTCAACTATGCAAGGACTAATCCACAAGGCACTCTCTCTACCATACAGAGAGTCATACACAACTGACAGTCAATCACGCTAAGACCTCTAGTCCGTAGTGATATACTATCGACAATCCATATAACCATACACCGATACACGATCCATAATGGATATACAATCACACTAGGACCTCCAGTCCATAGCCACATACTGACAATCACACACTTATCTATGCACAAACGACTAGATCCACCATAGATGCACAACTAATATGTGTACAATACCACAATCGACTCCATAATCTGATCCATCACCTAACCCTAGTGATGTAACACAATAACCAAATCTGATGTCACAAAGATAACCCTAACCACATGTACTTAACTGAACATCTATCAGCTAACACACAATAGGGTTTGAAATTCATATCCGTGATAAAAGAACGATGAACTAACAGTAATATCTCAAAGGTCAAGGCTAAGTACAAGCACATGATAAAATAAGAGTGGAGTCAAGGTAAAAGAATTTTGTATAAATCCAAATCATGCACCAGATTCAGATCAAAACTACCTGACCAGGGTAGATATTACCCACCTGACATGATGACTATCCACACGTACGAGCATCCATCACTAATCAAAGTTCTGTAAGAAAGAACATGGAACACAACTAAGTTCTATCATAAACCTAGTTACTAAATCAATTACCACATCGCTACTGCCTTAGCTATTTATCCAATTATCCTAAACAAGTATCCACATCAATTGATCCATTCCATTGTTAAATCCAAGAGTAATATCCATGCACAATTGATTGCATAGCTATAACACAACCAAATTGATAGTTACCTTATACTGTTGATACAAAACCAGCCTTCTCAGCTCCACTTCAATCACCTCGGCAGCTCTAGTTCACCACCTACTGCATCCCTTAGCTTCTGGCCAACCCCTAAATTAGCTTACTATCAACAATTCCACACCAAAGAACATTGATATCTGTCCTAGCCCTGTCCAACCTGCTGGCCGATCGGCATCCTCATCAACAATCCACAGAGATCGAACAAAAGCGAATAAAGAGAAATAAATATATCAAGGTAGCCAACTCACAATGTTGCTTACGATCTAAACTGTAACAATGAGCTCGCTGCCGTCCAGATCAATGGAGCAGAGCATGGAGGTAACATCACACGGCAACTCACAGCAAAGAAGAGGCCCGATGATAGATCCGAGTGTGGCGGCGGACACTGCTGTTCGCGGTGTAAAGTCCGCTGGAGGCGCCCCTCGCCCGAATCAGTGGAGCACATCAAGAGGTCGACGACGCGGATCTTGCTGAGCTGAGCTCGTGGGATTAACAACATCGCTGGCAAGTTTACCACAATGGCTAGGGGCAAGTCAATGACGGAACGAAAGAGACAGCAACGACCGACGACTGCTCAGGTGGAGATCCCTGGCAACGAGTTGGTTGGAGCAGACGACTGTCGGAGCTGGGGAAGACGATGATGATTGCTCGCATGCCCAACGCGATCGAAAAGGCAGAAATGATCGGGAGGCAAGCTGAGCTTGCGATCGATGGCAGAAGGAGAGGTCGCAACGAGTGCGAAGAGCCATCGATCGGGGAAGAAAAATGATAGAGAAGGAAAGGAGGAGAAACACGACGGACAAATGGGAAATCGAGATTTTAGGGGCTGACCGAATTGATTAAGCTAGCCTAGGTTTAACCTAAGGCTGACCTAGGTTAACTCAATCTCCCATTAGGCTTTAACTTTCCTCGTTTGCACTCCTTTTTAATTCAGAAAAATTTCTGAAAATTCTTGAAAATTCCACAAGATAATTCTCAATTAGCGAGGGCTATTATTTTATTTTATTGTATATCATTTATTTATTTATTTATTTTCCAGTATCTTATAATATTAGCTTACACGGCGAAGTGTATGAGGAAATTCGCACCGTTACGCAAAAATGAGAGAAAAAGTGGGACACACGGCCTGGCCGTGTATTTTCCCACGGTCGTGCCCGACTGACCCAAGGCGCACACAACCTAGCCGTGTGTTTCCATATGGTCGTGTAGCGCAAGGTTAAAAAGGGTGAGCCGTGTGTTTTCACCCTATTTGCGCCGTGTGCTTCGGTTGCTCTTGCCCTAGTCGTGTGGTTTCGTCTTCCCCGCCAGCTAGAAGCTCTTCTAACCTCAAAGGAAGCCAAAAGGAGCAAGGATGGGGAGGACCAAGCATGTAGCATCTCGATCCGGTGCTTCAGAGCGACGAACAAGGAGAGTCGATGCCCCTCAAGCTCCGGAGGAGGGTAACGCCCTACCGACCCTTCTTTTTCGCAATAAAGAACATAGAGATAGATATAATATGCTTTCTACTCGTAAACTCACTGCTACTAGGTACCTAGATGAAAATTTGCTAGAGTCTTTAGGGTTGTTGGGTGATATTCAAGTCCTATTTGTAAAAATGGGGTGAGAAGAGATGATGGGAATAAGACACCCAACTTACCCTAGGATAGCTCTAGAATTTTTGAGTTCCTTAGAGGCGGAAATCTTAACGGGTAGAGAGAGCGAAGAGAGTAGGATAACTTTTAGGATTTTTAACATTGAGCATGAATGGACCCTTCACCAATGGAATTCATGCTTTTGGCTTGCCGAGTGAGGGAGAGAGAAGAATCCCTATTGGGTTTAACTCTCGGGTATTTTAGACCGAGTTGATGAGGGAGCACACTTATGATCCTTCTAGGGCCAAAGCGTCGCACCTCCAAAATCCCGTCTTCCGATACCTCCACCGCATCATGGTCAGTACTATATTTGGTTGTGGAGAGAGTGACGGAGTAGTTAGAGCTAGCGAGCTGCTTTGCCTCTGGGACATGCTACAAGAAAGGAGTAGCATCGATGTAGGGTCCCACTTCATCAGACACTTAGTGAAGATGGGAAAAGCAGCATGAGGGGAGATTAATGTGGGGGGCCTACTTACCCACATTTGTCATAGGATGGGGTATGATTACACTGCATTAGAGAGTATAGAGGAGAGCCCTAGGATCGACCTAGGAGTGTGCATGGCCATGAATATGATTGTGAGAGAAGGACACTCCTTATGCTTTGTAAGGAAAAATCTGACGACCCTTAGGCTCCTCGACCCTGATCATACCACCATCACTACACGCGCCAACTGGCGCTTGGACCTGATAGTGGAGTCCCCTCCATATGAGGGACCACCCACATCGGCGCCCATCTCTCTGCCTTTACATCACTCTCCCTCCAGTCCACACATGCATAGGAGCCCACCTAGTCCACGCCGACATGAGTCTGCACCTGCACCACCATATTTTTCCACCTTTGAGCAGGATGCAGGTACGCCGACCTATGATTTCTCAGAGTTCCGATCGCGCCTCGATGACATATACACCGAGTAGTAGACACAGAGCGCCTACACACAGGCGGAGTTCCAGGGCTTCCGGGAGCACTTTCAATGGGTTGAGGAGTTCTATGACGAGACCCGCATATACTTCCAGGAGGAGGTTGCTCGTCGCCAGGATGAGGCCGCCTATCGTCAGGAGATACAACAACACATGCATGCCCAACAGGCACAGTGGGCTAGGGAGGAGGAGCACCGAGCAGCCGCTGGATGCACCAACTCCCAAATCGACCACATGTACATGTGACATCAGCGGCTCAACAACAGATTCTCCCAGAATCCCGAGATGCTGAGGCTCCCAAACTTTCCACCTCGTCCACCATACTATAGGTATACTTTCACTTAAGTCTGGGGGGAACCCCAAATTTTATTTTGTTTTGTTCCTAGTAGTAGTTTCTTTTCTGGTATTTTCATTATTATTAGCATTCATTTATTCATGCATAGGTTGTCGAGTTTCTTGCAGTACTTAGTTTTTGTTATCTGTAAAGCTGCCTCAGTAGTATGTTTAAAAGTTACTTACATGAGTTGTTCCCATAGGTAGCTTAACTTCATTTATCTCGTGGTATTTTATTTTATTCGCTCTAATGAATGTTCTAGACTTACACTGGTTAGCTTTTATTTTTATTTTTACACCTACACATGTCGAACATTCTGAAAGGGAGAATCTAGTACATACCTAGTTATGATTCATCTCAGTAGTCTAGTACTTTGGAATCCATAGGTGACTTTAGGTTTAGCATTTTAGTTACTGGAGATGCTCGGATTGTATAAGCCTATTTGGAAAAATCAAAATTCCAGTGAGGCGAAAAATAAAAGAGAGAAAAGAAAAGAGAAATAAAAGAGAAAGAGAAAAAGAAATAAAAAAGAAAACAAAGAAAAAAAAGAGAGAAAAGATTATGAGGGATTAAAAAAATAGTTGTCATGGGTGGAAATGGCTAGATGCCCCTTTGAGACCGAGTTAGGTTACTGGGGAAACACCTACCAATTTCTCTCAATATCGAGTACGCCTTTGAGACTTTGTGCTAGATCTAGGGAATGACCCTCGCTTTGGGCAGGTAAGTGCCTAAGAGCCAGAGACCTTAGGAAAGCTATAGGATGACGACTTAACTCACCATAGAATGAGTATCCCCTAAGAATGATTCGCTTAGCACGAGCACGAGGAGCTAACTTAGTGAATTTCTAGAACATATTTAGCCACTCTTTTTATTTTAGTTTACTTTCGATCTAGATTTCATGTACACTCCCTCGTGGAGTATAGGATCGATGGATGTAAATTAAAATAGTTTTTTTCGGCTCAGATCTCTGGATGGCTTGTACATGGCGTAGGGAGGAGCGGACGAGATGGCGACACGACGGGAGACCTATTGAAGATAAAAGCCATAATAGTTGGAAAATATTTATTTTTCATATATATTGCTTATTGTTTGATATGCATGTCGTAGGCTAGAAAATTCCTTAATTTCAAATTACTAAGTGGGAGAGGGATATTTTTTATAAATTTCCATGACCTCCATTACGATTTGACATGTGATGCAAATAAACTTGTGCGTCGGATCTGAGTGCCTTCCTCCACATCGGATGAGTTTGTTTGTGGATCACAAGGTAAAATATGGTTATAGGAAATAATTAAGGAGCGTGTGTACTTCTCCATCGGAAGGCACATAACCCAAGATTATTTCCTTGGTACCAAGTAATGGTGAACACTTAGATGCAAATAGGAGTATCCTCCCCATCGGAGTCACTGCTTTTATTTGTAGGGCCGAAGAGGAACCAACTATTAATTTTACTTGTCAAAAGTTAGGTTGACAAAATAGTAAAATTAATGGGTAAAACCTCCTCTTACAAATATAGAATTCGTATACGTCCACACTATCGTGGCATACGATATTCTCGGTGTTTTGAGGTGTTGGTTGATTTTAAAATTTTATTGTTTGAGGAATCAATAATTTTTTGAAATCTAATGTTTTTGATTTATGTGATTCTTAGGTTTTCTTTCAAAATGACTTTTCAACCTTCTTGCTGTGATACTAAAGAAAAATAAACTTACTGTACATAATTATGTTGATTGGAAAAAAGAATCTAGATATTGTCTTAACTGCTAGGAGTACAAGTATGTACTCTTCGAAGAGTGTCCTCCTAAGCCTGCGAATAAGCTGGAAGTCCATGGAACTGAGATCTATGGGGAAACCCAGGACGATATCATTCTCCAATCTCTACCTAGGAGTTTTGAGCAGTTTCGCTGACAGAACTCTAGGCGGTAGAAGGGCTTGCTCAGGCTCAGGCCATGGTTGCTCAGAAAGTTTCTACTTCTAAACCGAAAGGCAAGAAGAAGAAGAAACAAGGTGGAGCAAAGGTGGTGGGAGGATCTCAGGGACGAGTGAAGAAGCCGAGAGGCAAGTACTTCACTTGCAAACAGACTGGACATTGGAAGAAGGATTGCCCCAACCCTAAGTAGAACAAAGGTATATCCTTTGGTTTAGTCGTTGAAACATGTTTAGTGGTGTTATCTACCAACACCTGGTGTGTAGATACGGGAGCCACTGATCATGTCTGCAATACTTTGCAGGGGTTCCAGGAAACTAGACGACTGGCTGAGGGGGAGATTACCGTATACATGGGCGATGCCACGAAGGTGGCGGCTGTTGCAGTGGGAGATGTTTATTTATCTTTTGAGAAAAATAAAGTTTTGATTCTTAAGAATTTCCTTTATGTACTTTTATTTAGAAAGAATTTAATTTCGATTTTTAAATTGTTTATGGATGGATATTCTATTTCTTTTAATGACAGAGTTGTTATAAAAAGGAATAGGAAGATTATCTGTTCAGGTGCATTGATAGAAAATTTATATACACTTGAACCAAAAGCTCCCACGATGCAAATAGAAGTTAATAACTCATCTTCTAATTCCAATAAGAGAAAAGAACCTTCGAAGATGAACCAAACATATCTTTGGCATCTAAGACTTGGTCATATTAACCTAAGCAGAATTCAAAGGTTGATAGCTGATGGACCTCTGGGTTCATTAGTGGTGGAAGATTTCCCAACCTGCGAATCTTGCTTGGAGGGAAAAATGACCAAGAGGCTTTTTAAGGCCAAGGGGTATAGAGCCAAAGATGTGTTGGAATTGGTTCATTCTGATTTGTGTGGTCCTATGTCTATCTAGGCTAGAGGTGGTTTTGAATATTTCGTCTCCTTCATAGACGATTATTCAAGATATGAATACATTTACTTGATGCGCTGCAAGTTTGAATGCTTTGACAAGTTCAAATAATTCAAGGATGATGTGGAGAAACGTCAAGGTAAAAGTATCAAGACACTGCGATCTGATCATGGTGGTGAGTACCTCTTGGGAGAGTTTAGGAATTACTTATCAGAGGCTGAGATTCAATCTCAATTATCTGCACTTGGCACACCCCAGCAGAATTGTGTAGGAGAGCGAAGGAATATGACTCTTATGGAGATGGTTAGATCGATGATGAGTTATTCTGAGTTGCCAGATTCATTCTGGGGATATGCTCTAGATACGGCAGTGTATATTCTGAACTTGGTACCATCTAAATCAGTGTCTTCTACTCCCACAGAATTGTGGACTGGGCGAAAGTCTAGTCTAAGACATATTCGGATATGGGGGAGTCCAGCACATGTGCTGAAGGCAGATGCTGGTAAGTTGAAACCTCGTATAGAAGTACGCATGTTCGTTGGCTATCCTAGAGGAACGAAAGGTGGTTTGTTTTATAGTCCTAGAGATCAGAGGGTGATCGTTAGCACGAACGCCAGATTTTTAGAGGAAGACTATGTGATGAACCACAAGCTCATGAGTAAGATTATTCTGGAGGAGTTGAAAGGGGAAGTCACTACTTCAGTACTATCGGTATAAGAGGATATACCACAATTCACTGCACCGCGTGTCACAGAGGATATACAGGTGATACCTCGTCGTAGTGAGAGGGTTGTGAGACAGCCTGATAGATTCATGTTCTTGAGAGAATCTTCTGATTTGGTCCCTGGCGAACATGAACTTGATCCATGGACATATGATGAGGCAATCCAAGATAAAGATGCGATATCTTGGCAAAGTGCAATGAACACTGAGATTGAATCTATGGATTCAAATCAGGTCTGGGAGTTAGTAGAACCACCCAATGGTGTAAGAACCATTGGATGCAAGTGGATCTACAAAAAAAAGAGAGGAATAGACGGGAAGGTTGAGACCTTCAAAGCAAGACTTGTTGCGAAAGGGTATACTCAGAAAGAGGGTATCAATTATGAGGAGACCTTTTCGCCGGTAGCCATGCTTAAGTCTATCCGGATTCTCTTATGCATTGCTGCTCATATGAATTATGAGGTATGACAGATGGATGTCAAGACAACTTTCCTTAATGGAAGTCTTGAGGAAAACATCTATATGAAGCAACCAGAAGGATTCATTGAAAAAGGCAAAGAGCATCTTGTATGCAAGCTTAATCGGTCCATTTATGGATTGAAGCAAGCTTCGAGGTCTTGGAACATCCGCTTTGATGAGGTAATCCAGTCTTATGGATTTATTCAAAGCCCGGATGAGTCTTGTATATACAAGAGATGTGATGGAAACGTAGTGGTATTTCTTGTACTATACGTAAATGACATTTTGTTAATTGGCAACAATGTCAAGGTGTTATCGGACGTAAGGATATGGTTGTCCAAACAGTTTGATATGAAGGACTTGGGAGAAGTAGGACACATCCTTGGGATTAAGGTTATAAGGGATCGCAGGAAAAGGATGTTGTGTTTATCTCAAGCTTCATACATAGACACCATTATGGATCGTTTTAGCATGCAGAACTCTAAGAAAGGTTTTCTACCTTTCAGACATGGAGTTCCTTTATCTAAGGAGATGTGTCCTAGAACATCTGAGGAGATAGAGGACATGAAGGCGGTTCCTTATGCTTCGACAGTAGGAAGCCTCATGTATGCGATGCTATGTACGAGACCCGATATCTGCTTTGCTGTGGGCATGGTTAGCAGATACCAGAGTAATCCAGGACAGGGACATTGGACTACGGTAAAGCATATATTGAAGTACCTGAGAAGGACTAGAGATTATATGCTAGTTTACCAATCAGACCAATTACTCCCTGTGGGTTACACAGATTCTGACTTCCAATCAGACAGGGATAACAGTAAGTCTACCTCGGATTTTGTGTTTACTTTGGGAGGTGGAGCCATTGTATGGAGGAGTGTCAAGCAGAAATGCGTGGCGGACTCTACCATGGAAGCTGAGTATGTGGCGGCCTCTGAGGCGGCCAAAGAAGCTGTGTGGCTCAGGAACTTCTTGATAGACTTAGATGTGATTCCTGATTTGCCCAGAACTATCACAATTTATTGTGATAATAGTGGTGCAGTTACAAACCCGAAAGAACCACGAGCTCATAAGGCAAGTAAACACATAGAGCGTAAGTACCACCTGATACGAGAAATCGTAAAGAGAGGAGAAGTTGCTGTGGCCAAGATTGCATCGGAGGATAACCTGACAGATCCTTTCACTAAGGCCCTTCCGGCGAGAGCTTTTGATAGGCATGTGGAGGGAATGGAAATCAGATGTATGACAGTTTGAGGACAACATAGTCTTTTAGTATAAGTGGGAGATTGTTGGGATGTATACTGAAAAGTCTATCTTTTGTATGAACATCTTTATTTTGAAATAAGAATCACATGATCATTGTTTGTATATTTATGATTATGCATATTGTCTAATACATTATATTGTAGATAACATGGTATGTAGTGTCACACGGTAGATCATGTTATCAGCTCCTTGTAGAGTATAAGTAAAGGCTCACAACCGAGATGACTTTGGACAAACCATTGGTATGGTTGCAGTGTGATTTGATATTGATTTGTCTTGGCCATAGAATCACACTAGTACACTTTGTGTGTATTGAGCAGGACCGACTTAGAGGTGATTCGATTTATTGCTGACTACATAATCAAATCGGACCTCAGATATTATATTGTACATGCTCTTAATTCCGATATAATAACGGACACATATACTTGGTATTCATTTCTTTGATTTACCAATGGGCGAGATTTATAGAGTAAATCGATAGGCTCGGTAAGTTGAAAAATGATACTACTTATATGGTGTACCGTTGATTATAAGAGGAAACCGTGTCCTATATATTAGGATGATGATATCCCCTTGAGGAGCTCATAAGGTTCATCATGTAAACCCTGCAGGTGGACTTGGTCCGACATGATGAAAAGGTTGAGTGATACTACTCATGGAGTTAGATGTTGATTAATTAATGGTCAGTAAATTAATTAATCGATGGACATTCGAGATCTTAAACACGGGGAGATAAATGTACAAATAATATATGGAGCTCATATTAACTTATGGGGGTTGGTGAGGTAGATCAATGATAATCCTCTAGTGGAATAGATTATCATTAATGGATCGAACTTTTTGTGGGCTTGATCCATTGGGTGGCCAAGATCCAACTCCTCCTCATGGTCCATATTGTAGCCTATTAAAATCTCATGGAGTCTAGATCCAATGATGGAAAACAAAACTCTAGATCCGACGGTGGAGATTAAATCTCTAGATCCGACGGTTGAGATTAAATCTCTAGATCCGACGGTTGAGATTAAATCCCTAGAATCGACGGTTGAGATTAAAAGGAGGCTTAAGCCTAACTCTATAAAAGGGGGCTTAAGGCTTAGGCGTGGGAATTAATAGAGAGAGGTTAGGGTTTTGTTTCTTAAAGCTTGGGCGGCAAGAAACAAAGGAAGCTAGGGTTTTTGGAGAAGAGCTTGGGCGGCCACAAATAAGGAAGGTGTTCTCTTCCTTAAGAGTTGCCGATGCCCCTCCTTCTTCTCTTCACCTTGGTCGGCGCTCAACCTAAATTCCCTCTTCTCCTTGGCCGGTAAAAACAAAGTCTAGGGTCTCTTCCCTTAGAGTTTTGGCCGGCGTTCACTTCTCTTTGTTCTTCTCCTTGGCCGGTGACAAGTTGGTGATCGGTTGAAAGAAGGAAAAGTGTTTTGTTTTATCATCTTTCTTTGTTCGGAGTGAACAAGGAAAGGAAAATTGGTGATCTAGGAGGCTTCGACTTTTGAAAGGTCGTCGCCTACACGACGTCCAAAAGGAGGAAGGACATACAATAGAAGATCAAGAGGTATAACGTTTATATATTTTCTTTTGTAACATGTCTATAATTGTTTTTCAATCACATACATGTAATATATTCTATTTTGTGGTTAAAATAACTTGGACCCCGAATACAAACACAAAAATCGACGATCCGTACATCGTCTATTCCGTGACTATTTGTAGAATAAAGGTTGGTGGCTTGAACAACAAATTTGTTCAAGTGACTACTCTGATCGAATAGCACGACGATGAAACGGTAGTTGAGGTAATCCCTCTTGTCAAGGATACTTTTTTTTTATCCGGAACGTAAAAGGGATCACCATGAACAAACGACCGAGTTGAAGTGGGAAGCGAAGTTTCCTGCCTTCAATGGGGTTAGTCAAACTTTGTATAATTTGATGAAATATCTGAAACAAGTCAATAGTGAACAAGCAGCAAAGTTATTATTTCCAACTAGAAATAAGTTGCAAGAACTAAGAATTCAGTTCCGGATTAAGATATATTGTGGAAGGCCACACAACAAAAGTTTGTGACACCCGGACCTGTCCATCCAAATTGTTCGTTGCAAACTATTGCTAAGAAAAATGTTGGATCAAAACCAAATATTTTTCTGTAGTTTTTCATATCAGGAACTTCACTAGATCAACAACAGCATGTTCGCTGTGTTCAAAAGATACAAAAAAAGAGAGCAGCAGCAGCTCAAATGCTCAGTGATTTTAAAGGTCAAAACTATTTACAAGATAAATATAACATCATTCACTGGCAAAAGTTAGCAACTGGTCTAATAGCAACCTTTTGATGACCGTCTTAGTCACTGAGATTCAAAACCAAACAGAGTGGAGATTCGATGTTTTCTCTAATGTCATGCATACGCTTGGAGGTAACAGAATCAAGACAACCACTATGATACTCACATGTATCTTGAAAAATCTTACACTCGATGGGAGGTTTGACAGGCAAAGAGCATTTTGGATTTTGAAAAGCAGAGGCAAAAACGTAGGGAGTTTGCTTGGAAATAATACCACATTCTTGCTGATCAATAGTATTGGAGGTATTGCCAATCCACACAGAAAATTGATCAGTTGTAAGATCTACTCGAGATTTATTTTCACCATGAGAAACTGTTAAACCTCCCTCAGAATAAGTGTTCATTGGCCCATCACCAGCATTCTCTGATGACTTGTATTCAAAAGATTTGCAATTGATGGCATCTGCAGAATCATCTGAAATCTTAACAGATGGCATACTCTCTCTTTCAATTTCAGTTGCATTTCTGCATGAGTCAACAGTTTGAGCAGAGTAAGGGAATTTGAGTATGGCACAAAGGGCCTCAGAAGAATCATGAGTTGACGTTGTCTTGTAGTGTTCAATGTTGTATTTAACCAATCTGACTGCAGAAACCACAAAAAATGCCTAAACATGAAGTCACAAAGAAACTAATTAAATATCAACTACATTAAACATGCTCACCTCCATCAACAGATATATTTTCAGACGAATAATTTTTCAGCAATTGCTTCTGCAATAAACCAGTGCCAGGAAAAACCAATATGTTTATGAACCTAGCATCTACTTCTTGAGAAACCTCAAGAGGCCTAAAGCCGAAGACACTAATCCAAGTGTCCTTTAATTCAGAAATTGCAGGTATAACTAACTTTTCAACATTTAGAGAAGTGAGGGCCTGAAAATTAAATTGAGAACAAAATTAATGCCAAAGAAAAAGAAAAAAAAAAACTTAACTAATTGAAATTTCTGAAATAAAAGACTATGCTAACTTTTAACAAAACAAAGGGAAAATGAGAGAAGCAAGACTAAAGCGATAGTCAAACAAGTGCAAAAATCATGGACAAACCACATTCACAAACACCTGGGTGGAATGTGTGAACTTGGAAGGACATCAAATAGATCACCGATGAAATTGTCAGTAACAATGTAACAGCAAATGAACTTCACTTCTTGAGGTGGTACTTGATAAATATCCTATGGATGCACCACATTAGCAGCTCTTCTTTTTTTTTTTTTTTCTCCATCATGCTACCTTTCACATGCCATTCACTATAGCTCAGCCATAATTTTCGGCACCTATCTATTCCTTCACTTTTTAATTACCTTTCCTTTTTAGTTATATTGTTTGATGGATCCATTCATAGAATATTCATCCATGTTTGCCATTGATTAGCAACCTAATGCAACTCTCAACCTTTTTGATTCGAGCTTAGGACTACCATCAATGATTTTTCATTTTTTTTTTTTTGCTATATAGCACTTTAAAAAAAGAAGGGGATCCTAAGCTCAATGGTAAAATTGTTGTCATGTGACCTAGTGTCACGGGTTCAAATCGCAAAAACTACCTCTTGCAATGCAGAATAAAATTATATACAATAGACCTTCCCCGGAGCCTCTGTATTGGTGGGAGCTTCATGTATTGGACTGCTCTTTTATGGTGCTTTCAAAAAAAAAAAAAAGATTGGTAGTATAGAATGAGATTGATGCAAATTAAGAATTAATTTTAAATTATGGTCAAATTCAATAATTTTCTATATTATATGTCAAAATTTGATACCTTTTAACTTCCAAAAAGGTTTAGTGTTTGGTTACCCTTCTCCACTTCTCTCTTTTCCCCACATTTTTCCTTTTCCGGAAAACGGAAAACGATTTTTCCGTCTTCCAATCAAATATAAGTTGCATTTTCCAAAAAACCAGAACTGAAAAATGTCCAACCAAACATATTTTCCACATTTTCCCATTTTCCACGGAAAATGAAAACGAAAAACGCTCCAACCAAATGCCCTCTTAGGAATTCAGATTAGTTTTTTAATTCGGTAGGATTTTATATTTTCAAATTTATTTTATTATCTCATTTGTTGGAGTTTATTTTTCAATTTTAAATGGATTTGAGCCACTACAACCCCTCTTTGTAATTTATCTTACTTTCAATAATAATTTTATTCGATAAAGTTGATCATTCTTGGTACTCCGTATTTGTCTCACTACAATCAATTGTTGTATCAAGTGATAATAGAGTAAAAAATTTCTGATTAGACATGTGATACTTCCCATCCACCTCCTAATTATTGTTCATGAACACTCTATTCTTTAGCCTCCAAGAGTTAGCACAGTTGATAACTACATGGGTGCTTACCATATGAGGTCTTGGGGTCAATTCTCAACGGATGTGAAATGTTTCACTAGATTCCTAACCTCCCTCATGTAAATGGACCATTGTGCCAGAGCATAACCCCTGGTAATTTACCACCCTTCATTAAGGCGGGGGGTCAGATATGAGAGACGTTTGACATGAGCGTTATCATATTTTGCCACATGAGCACTCTATTTATCTCTCATCCAATTTTCCCTATATCTCCTTTACCTTTGCACATCCTTTTCCACACAGTCACCTATCGTCCATCACCCTCACTGCCACATGTTGCCCCTAGTTCGTCATCGTCGTTTGCATGCATCCCTAACAAGCTAAGGACAAGACCGAGGAGGAAGGCTTCTTTCGACTCTTGCCATGCACATCCACTATTTGGAATAACATAGATCCCCATATATTCCCTAGAAAAGCCTCATTGTTGTTTTTAACCCGATGTCCATCTCAAAGGACCTCTATACCCACCTTCGCTAGCATCACCATCCCACCACTTGATTGGCTTTTCCTAGCGTGATCTGCATGTGAGTATCACATGCCTCTCTAATAGCCTTGAGAAGGGTTATCCAACACAAATTCACATCATGAAAAGAAACAATGTTGTAGTGACTCTCTCCGTTCCACATCAATCCAATCTCCTTGTAGCCACCATCCCATCTTTTTGCTTATTTTGAGATGACCACAAGCCTCCTTCACCACCTAGCTGTGAAATTTAGAGATCTAGCCACCTCTATCACAAGATCAAGACAAGGCTCGGACACTTCTATCACGAGATTAGGAGAAAAACTGAGCTAACATCAATTTAATTTTATTTTATTGCAGCAAGAAAGAACAAAAAAATTGCCAACAAGAAAATTGGTGGAATTAAGAGGTGGGCTCCACTTAAAAAGTGGAGGAAAAAAGTCCAACACATTGAAAAAGGCGGATCATAATTATTTAATTTAATCGCCATACATCAACCATAAAAACATATGCATCTGTTTGACTTCCATCTTAGTTTGATTTAATTGACATTAATTTGTAACTTCACATGACAATATATGATTAAAAAAATACTCCAACTTCTACAAATTACATTAGCACAAGAGATAGAGATTTCACAAATGCGAAACATAAACAAAATTACCATGTGGATGACAAACTTGATTCACAAAAATTGAAACGAACCATTCTAATGACTTTATTACATATTATTATTTATGGACTTTTAAATCAAGGAATATCATATAAACAAATTCACAATTATCCCTATACCTAGAAAATCCTCTATTTACTTTCTTAAAAATAATAGTCATTATATATCTACATATATTTAAAACAAATGTCCTATTTTTTGATAGAAGAATGAATTTTGATGTATTCTTAAAAAAAAATAAAAATCTCTTTGACTATTAAGAGATCACCTTTGTTGAACGGGTACAATTTGTCAAATTTGCACTAAGTAGATCCGCTAAAAAATATTGACTTGTCCAAACTATTAGTGACTAAGGCGGACAAAGATCATTATACTTTAACACCTAAAATAAGGCAAATGCCAAAATCAACTACAATTTAAATTTTAAAATATAAATCAATTCCTACAATTTGCACCATTTAAAAGATATCTCTAAAGATTATGAATACTTTATACTTCTTAAAGGAAAAAAACTCAAGTGATACTACTTGAAGATGCTCATAACTCATTTGGTCTTCCCAGCGAGTACAATAGGGAGAGAATAATGCGAATTAAGAATTGATTCATCTATTTTGTCTCAAAGATTGATATTTTTTTTTATTTGGTAAGGATGTCTTCTAATTTGTGAAGAATTTTAAAATTTTAAATTAATTTTTAGTTTAGTTGAATTTTATATTTTGGAAATCATAATCAATTTATTTCTTAAGGCATAAAGTGAATTTAGGTGAGTATTTTTATCCATTTATTTAATTTTATTTTTCAATTTCAGTAATATTTTAGCATCTAAAAAGATCTCAACTCTGCGTTTGTAATTTATTCTTTCAATAATATTTGTATTCAATAAAATTGATCATGTTTGAAAGCATTGTACTTCATGTGAATGGTACTGTGTTTGTCACCCTGCAGCGTGATGTTGCATCAAGAATGATGGTGTGAAATGGAGTATGAGTAAGGAATTCTGAATATTCTAAATCACACAGATGCTTCCATGTTTTCTCCATTTCCAATGGGATCTAAAACAACCATGGTCAATAGAATGGGGCAAGGATGCAATTTATATTCACTCCACTTATGGGGATACTTGGATTTTTGTAGCCTGAATTTTTTTTTTTATATATACATCTGCAAATGAACATAATATGCATGGTTACGGATCACACAGTTAAAATGAATGGAAATACAAACTTAGAAGCAATTGAAAAGGAAAAAAAACAAGGTATTGAGAATGTAAAAATAAAATTGAAGAAGCCAAAAGTAAAGGAAAAAATAGCAGACATTTTTCCCCTTATTATTTAAGCAAACAAAAAGCTGTAAGTTCATAATTACTAATGTTTCACAGATACAAATAACTAAATAAAGTGGATAACAAATTTACTTTTTGTTATCAAGATGTATATGAATTTAAAATTCAATGGAAATAAAATGTATAAAAAAAGTTGCTGCAGTTATGTTGAAGTATAATATTTTTTGGGCTATTAGAAAATCTAATCCATAAAAGCAGAAAATCAAAATAGTGCCCTTTATTCATATCATCAAAAGGACACCTCTCTTTTAAAAATTGTCAAAATAACACCTCATCTATATTTTTCTGCCTAATATACAGCACTCTCTACCTTGGAACTGCTTTGTATAACACCACAAATTGGAGCTACTTTATCCAAAGTTTTTTTTTCTATTTATTTTTTCTTTCCTTCTTCTTTTTCCTTTTTACATTTGTTTCTTTTTTTCTTTTCGTTTTCTCTTCTAATTAGCTATTAAAAAAATAGGAAAAATAGATTTTTATTTAGATTTCTGTTCTATTTTTCCCTTTTTACACTTATGATAGAGCCTTAAGAGAAATTATATGGAGAATTCTAAAAAAAAAGTGTTAGCATAGTATATATTGAACTAATTAAGGATATGTATAAGAAAGTAAAGACCAGAGTGAAGACTTCAAGCGGATTAACTGAAGCATTTCCAATAAAGATAAGGTTAGATCAAGGATCAACTATAAATCCCTATCTTTTTACATTAATCATGGATAAACTCACTAGACATATTCAAGACACAGTACCGTGGAGTATGTTGTTGCAAATGATATGATTTTGATAGATAAGACATGTGAAGAAGTAAATGCTAAAATAAAATCTTAAACACTAGAAGTGAAATATTTTAGACTTAGTAGATTAAAGACAGAATATATAGAATTTGAGTTTAACAATATTAAACGTAATGAGACAAGTGTTAAGATAGGAGATGATGAGTTATCTAGAACTAAGAGCTTTAAATTTTTAGGATCATTTTTGCAATATAATAGAGAGATTGAGAGAGGTCTTATATAGAATACATGCAAGATGATTAAAATAAAGGACAACGTCGAATATTTTATGTAATCGTAAAATACCTCTAAATCTTAAAGAGAAATTCTACAAAACAATGGTTATTAGACTTGCTATGTCATATGACATTGAATGTTAGACTATGACTCGATCACATGAGCAGAAGATGAGAGTTTCAGAGATAAGGATGTTAATATAGATATGTGGACACACAATGATGGACAGAATAAGAAATTGGAGTATTATAGAGAAAGTCAGAGTTATATCTATTGAGGAAAAACTCCAAGAAACATGTTTAAAGTGTTACGAACATGTACTTAAACGATCAATAAATGCTCTAATTAGGTGATGTGAAACTATGATAAATACGCACATCAAACGAGGAAGAGAAAGACTAAAAAAAAAGGTTTGTTTAGTAACAATAAAACAAGATAAAATTTATTTAACTATAAATGATAAAATAGTAGGGGATAAAGACCAAAGGTGTAGAAGGATCCATATAGCTGACCCCACCTAGTGGGATAAGACTTGGTTATTGTTGTTGTTGTTGTTTACTTTTGTTTTCTTTTCCTTTTTTCTATTAAAAATAAAAAACAATAATAATATTTTAGTCGACTAAGTGGGGTCAACTATATAAATCCTCTTACATCATTAGGTTCTATTCCCTATAATATTATTTCTATATTTAAATAAATATCATATTTCATCGTCGATAATTAAGTCTTCTTTAGTCATCCTCTCTCTCATTTAATGTGCATATTAGTCATAGTTTCATCGTCTAACTAGAATATTTATTGATTATCTAAGTATGCGTTTATACCATCTTAAACATGTTTTGTAAAACTTTACTTTAAGTTTTGAGGTATTTTATGATCATAAAGAACACCTGAGTGCTCCTTCATTTCAACATCTTATTTATATTGTACATAAGATATCTCTCTCAACTCCACTGTTCTTTTGCAAAAATAATTCTAAATACTTAAAGCTCTCAATTACAAGTAACTTATCATCTCCTATCTTAACAATTGTCTTACTGTGTCTAATATTGCTAAACTTAAATTCCATATATTCTGTCTTTGTTTTACTAAGTCCAAAACATTTTACTTCAATTGTTTTCTAACAAGATTCGAGGTTAGCATTTACTCTTTCACGTGTCTTATCTACTAAAATAATATCATCTACAAACAACATACACTATGGTAATGCATCTTGAATATGTTAAGTGAATTCATCTATGATTAGTATCAAAAGATAAAGACTTAGAATTGATCAATAATGTAACTCTATGTTAATAGGAAACCCTTTAGTTAATCCACCTGTTATTGTCATTATATTCTCATAAATATTTTTAACTATTTTAATATACACTCCATTAATACTTAATACCTTTCTTTGGTTTTTCTAGATTGGTGTATATCATATGTAAGTCTTATTTCTTTACCCGATACTTTTCAATTAATTTTTTAAAAAGATGTATAGATTCTATTGTCGACTTTCTAAGCATGAATCCAAATTATTTTCGATCACTACAGTCTCCCTCTTTTTTTGATTATTTTTTTCCAAAGTTTCATAGTATGACTCATTGCTTAATGATCCTATAATTTGTTAGGAACGTTGCGCCCGCTAGAGGAAGGGGAAGGGGGGGGGGGGGTGAATAGCGTCGTCGATGGAATTCGATCGCGTGCTTGCTACAAAACTTGTTATATGCAGCAGAATTTACAATAATAAAACAAATATAACAAGAACACAAGCATAACACCAAAATATAACGTAGTTCGGAACCGAATGGTTCCTACTCCACGGATCGAGCTCAAACGAGCTCTAGCGATGCGTACACACACCACTAATCCAATAAACTCCTTCTCGGAACAATCCGGAGGTGGAGAAACCTCTTACAAGATATTACAACAATAATACAAGTAAACAATAAGCAAATACAAATGAATACAACAAAAGAAAGCCAAGAACACTTTACAATAATCTTTTGGAAGCTTGCTTGTTGATTGCCTTAGACTAGCCTTGAAGACCCTGATTTGTAACAACAAATCGCTCCAAATAGTCCAAGAAAACCGGTGCCAAATCCCTCCTCCTCGAGCTCCCTTTAAAGCTGCTGCTTGGGTTGGATTTCGCCTATCAGTCGACTGCTCGGGACCATCAGTCGACTGATGCCACTGTTATAGTGAGACAACGGTTAGATCCACGCTGGAAAAATCCAACGGATACACCATCAGTCGACTGATGGCTTAATCAGTCGAGTGGTCGCGCGATCACTCGGACCGAGAACCTTCGCGTCGAAATCCCGGCCGTGATCGATCACCTTGATCGATCGACCGCCACAACAGTTCTTGCCCGTCTTCACGGATCGCCGAAGCACTTCCCAATCAAACCCTAGTTGACTCACCACCGACCGCCCCCCGTAGTCGGATCGGTGATACACCTCAAACATGAGGTTTTAACCTTAAACATGAGATTTTAACCCAAGTATGGTGCCCCCATACTTGCTAGACCACCCGTAGCCTAGACCTAAGCCTTCTAGCCACCTCCGTCAGCCTCGCGCCTATCGGATCCCTCCAAGTCGTCCATGACTTGTTCATCTATACGCTAGCATTCAGGTGCTTCCATTGACTATTGTCATGCTAACGGTGTCTACACCGCCAAGGCACATTGGACTTACGCTGCCAAGACTCCCGCTTGGACTTTACGCTGTCAACCATTAGACTTATGCTGCCAAGACTTCACCCTTGGACTTTACGCCGCCAATATTCCCCTTGGACTTCTCAAATGCCAAGTACCTATGACTTGGGCTTTCACCGCCAAGACTACACCCTTGGAATTACGTGGCCAAGACTATACCCTTGGACTTTACTTGTCAACCCATATTGGACTTTCCAAATGCCAAGACTCAAGCTTGGACTTCAAATGTCAAGTACTCAAGACTTGGACTTTCCCAATGCCAAGTGTCCCACTTGGACTTTCCATGTCAAGTACACAAGACTTGGACTTTCCCATGACAATGGTCAAACCATCGTCAAACATCAAATGTGACCTGAGTCGATTGCACCAACCATCTCCCCAACACATGTCAGACATCAATGTCAAACATCAAAACACTACTCGAGTCAAACTCGAGTTTGGTCAATCGTGACCTGGGCCGATTGCACCAACATAATTCACACAATTTTGTATGTCTCCTTTGTTTTCATACAATTGACTAGAGTACTTGCCCTCAACTGGTCAAGCATTTTTTCATTTTCAATATCGTGTTAAATAACTTTATAAGTCATTTAATACCCTACTTCCTAAGTACTTCCATACTTATATTAAAATATCATCCGGTCCAACTACTTTTTCATTTTGCATTCTGTTCAAAGTTTGTTCTACTTCTGAATTTTGAATTTTATAATAAATAATTTCTAAACTCCTCTCACCTACTTAAATTATCTAAATTAAGTTGATCACCTAAATCTTATTAAAAAATGATGAAAATAACTCTTCCATCACTCTTTTATTTCCTCATTATTCATTAGTACCTTATTGCATTTTATTTGGCAAGATCTCTTATTTGTCTCTCTCTCGCTTTAGTTATTCTACAAATATCTCTTTTCCTTTTTTATCCAACTGTTGATATGATTATTCGGAAGTTTAATTCTTAGTTTACTCATAACGTTTTAGCTTCTTTCTTAGCTATCGCATACATTTTTAAGTTTTCTTTGTTTTTATAAGTGTACAATAACTTATAAACCGTTCATTTTTTTCTTCACTTTCTCCTTCCACCATCAAAATTCTTTATTTGGTGGTTCACATCCTTTTGACTCACCAAGTATGCTCTTAGCCATCATTTTCAAATTTAATATCATCTTATCCTATATCGTATTCAAGTCACCATATATTTCTACTAATATTTACACTCCTACCCTCTCCTTAATATACTTTATTTTCTAACCTTTATCTCTTGATTCTAGAAGCCGTATATATTTTCCTACTAATAATATTATGTTTAAGGCGCATATCTAACACTATTAACCTATATTGTGTAGTTAAGTTTTCTCCAACAATGGCCTTCAAATCTTTACAAAATTTTTCTATCCTTCTTCTTGATCAAATGAAAGGCAATTTACAACATTATGCTCATTTTTTAACATAACAAAGTGTTCTCTTTTTTAGAAAACATATTAGCTATTATAAACTTATATGTTATTGCAAAATCCAATATAATTTTTTCTTTATTTTTTTATTCGAAAACATAACCTCATGCATCCTATCATATTCCTCTTTTTTACTCATACATGTCCATTTAGATCTCCTTTTAAAATTATCTCGTTTGGTATAAATTTTTGTACTACCTCATCTAGTTTTTTCAAAATCTATCTAATCCTACTTAAAATACATAAATGTTAATTATATTAATAATTTATTTTGCCACCACTATCTTAAGAGTTGTAATCCTATTCTCTTTCTAACTATTGCTACTTTATCCTTTAACAAACTATCTACAACGATATCTACTTTATTTCTTATTTTACGCTTTCCTATTTTTATCATCTTTGCCTGCTCTTCTACTCATTTTATCTCTCATAAAAAAAAATATTAATTTTTCTTCTAATTATTATATCCACTATCTCCATTATTTTACTAGTGAGTATTCTTATATTTCAAATCTAAGACAATTGGTATTTTATAATATTTATCCTTGTCCAATGTATGATGTGAGAACTCATATATGCATCCAAATTCTTATTGAGATGTAATGGTCATTGCCAAGACATTGCAATCGAACCCCGCAATATATTATTCTTGAGGAACAATTTAGCATTAGCATAATAGTTTGATGAATCCATTCATAGAACATTAATTGTGTTTGAAGCTAGTTGGCAACCTAATATAACCCTCAACCTTTTTCATTTGGAATTGGGACCAACATTGGTGATATAAAAATAAAAATAAAAATATAAATATAAAAAATAGTTATCTCCCAGTGGTGCTATTTTGTACAAAAACAGTTCCAAGGTGTAATCTGGAGGCTATTTTAGACTAAAAAATATAGGTAGGGCATTGTCTTGATAATTTTTGAAAAAGGAGTGCCCTTTTGATGATATGGATAAAAAAGGGAGTTCTTTTGATTTTCTGTCATCAATATATACATAGAATTAATACTCTTCTTGATGTGTGTGTGTATAATCTAAATCCAACAATTGAATGAATAGATGAGATAATGTCATAAGTAGGATTTGGACTCGAGGTTTCCACTTTCACATCATATAAAGTTGATTGACCAACCATTTATATCAAAATTTGTGCTTCAAAAGTTTTCATATTAGAATATATATATCTTTGAATAACATATAGTTCAAGATTTACATGAATCTATAATAGGATTCAGAATCAAAAGAATGGAACAATATAAAGTTCCATTTGCTATTTTTTTATATAAAAGACTGCTAGAGAGAGCACTCACCGATTCAATTCCACTAAGAAGCCGACGACACATCCCTTGGCGTCTGTACATGTTTCTAGTCCCAATAAAAGGCATTTCTGCAAGTCTGGTTCCATGAATTCTGTTTGACACCATAAAATCTACAAAATTCAGTATCATGGTTTAAGCAAATAGGACATGCAAAAAGGAACCTGAGTTCTGATGATACCTTAAACTATTCAAAGAAAACTTACCTTTTAGATTGCAATTTGAGCTAATATCGTTTGCAAACACTACCTTTGCCATCTTGGTAAGACCAAACACCGGTGCATCAATTACTATGGAGATTATCCATAGTAGGTCATTAGATTTACCAACATAACCCAATTGGGTCATAATATAATCTAGGTTAAGCATGGAATTTGACTTGTCAGAATCCGTCCACCAATAAACCTAAACAAACTGCCAGTGACTAATCTGCCTTGACCAGATTTTTTGACATATTAGCCGAATGAATCAAACCCAACCAAGCCTCAAGAAAAAGAGATGAAACAAAAATAAGAAAGAAAACTATAGGAAGAGCGAGAAGGGTTAACTGAAATACTAAATCTCATGAGGCAATAACAGCAAACTATTGGTTGGCAACATTCATTATAATAGCTATTGACAAACATTATTGTCAATAGGCCAGATAGACAACATTTGTGGAAAATAATTATATAAAAACCTGGTTGCAAATGGATAGTAATAACAAGAGAATTAATTGATCAGATGAAGGGGAATGAAGAGCATGCGAAGGGATGAAAAGGGGAAAAGTACTCTGTTTGGAGATGGGAAATGTAGTTTAGACAGTAGTTTAAAACATAGTTGTCATATCATGCAATCAAATAATAATCTGATACTATTAATTTGATAGCCAAACACATATATTAGTGATATCATCATAACATATTATGTTCTAGTAATTTAATAATTATATTATTTATTATTCATATTACATACTATTAAATAGAAGTTATACATCTTCTCAAACAACTAGACAACTGATTGAAAAATATTAAAAAAGAAGAAGTAAGACTTAAATATGAAAGTGCAGCGAATTCATTTATATTTGTTATTTCATAAAAAAAGAGACACCTTATTACATAGAGGAAGTCCTATTTATATACAAAAATTAAGATCTAGTCAAAGGAATAAATCAAACCCTATCCTAGGAATAATTCAAACTTTATCCTAGGAAATAATTATCCCTAACGATATTCAAACAAATTCTCCCTAGTCATATATATAATATTCTAACACTCATCCTTAAGCTGAAGAATATAAATTATATGCGCCCAGCTTGTTACATATATAGTCAATTCGGGGACCTCTCAGTGACTTAGTAAATATATCTGCTAGTTGATCATGTGAGTTAACAAAACTAGTAAATATTTCTCCAGATATGACTTTCTCTCTGACAAAGTGACAGTCAACTTCAATATGCTTTGTCCTCTCATGAAAAATTGAATTTGAGGCGATATGTATGGCGGCCTGATTATCACATATAAGTGACATTTGTGTAACATCTCCAAATCTTAGCTCCTGAAGCAACTATTTGAGTCATATAAGCTCTTGGTATTATGGTTAGCTCGATATTCTACCTCATGCTGGATCTTGCCTGACATTACGCTTTTTGCTTTTCGAAATAAGATTACCTCAAAACAAATATCTGAAAACTATCATTGGGAGATCCTACCCAATCTGCATCAGAATATCCTATGACTCGAGTATGTTCTTTGTCTTCATATAAAAGACTCTTTCTTGGAGCGCTTCTGATATATCGAACAATGCGAATCACAGCATCCCAATGTTCTTTACATGGAGAGTTGAGAAACTGACTTACTACACTTACTGCAAATGAGATATCTAGACGAGTAACAGTAATGTAACTTAGACTCTCTACTAATCGCCTGTATCGTTCAGGATCTGGTAGAGACTCCCCCTGATTTGGCAGGAATGGATATGAATAAGTGTATAGAGTCATAGGATATTCTGATTTGACAATATCATCAGGAAAGGGTCTTTTATCGCCTGTTTGCAATGGATATGAATAAACGTATAGAGGACGTCTTGGCAACAGGAGAAAATGTGTCCCCATAATTCAATCCAAAGACCTGAGTATAGCCTTTAGCAACGAGATGAGCCTTAAGCCGATCAACCATTCCGTCTGGACCAACCTTCACCGTATATAGTCATCGACAACCAACAATTGACTTTCCTGGTGGTAGAGGAACGAGGTCCCAACTCCCACGACTCCGTAAGGCACTCATTTCGTCCAGCATAGCATGTTTCCACCCTGGATGGGCAAATGCATCTCCTGCAGTCTTCGGAAGAGAAACAGACGACAAGGAGGAAAAGACGATGGTAACCTAAAGAAGGAGAAAGACGATGGTAACTCAAAGAAACATAATAAGGAGAAGGATTACAAGTGGAACGTATACCTTTCCGAAGTGCAATGGGAATATCAGTCAAAAGACTAGATCAGAGGAAGGAGCAGAGGATCTAGCTCCGGAGATGATCCCATAGCAGCGTCAGTGTTGGGCGGCAGCAAAATAGGACAAGGACGACGCTGATAAACCTACAAAGGAGGAAGAATTGAGGCTGATGGTGATAGAGAATCCTCCAGGAGGATCAGTGTGCAGGCGTAGAAGGATGAACCTTGAATGATGACTCACGAAGACCCGAAGAAGGCGAATCGAAGAGCGTGGCGTGAGATGAAATACTAACGAAGTGTAGGGGAATAACACTTATACCCTTTCTGAGACTGTGGGTACCCAAGGAAAACACATTTATGCGACCAAGGAGAGAGTTTATCAATATCATGATCAAGAGTATGAGCAAAACATGTAGAACCAAAGACCCTAGGTGGTAAAGGATGAAGGGACTGCTTCGGATAAAGTACATGATATGATATTTGACACTGTAAAGTAGAGGAAGACATGCGATTAATGAGATAATATACAGTAAGCACGGTGTCACCCTAAAAATAAAGAGGAACTTGAGAGTGAAGGAGAAGATTCCGGGTGGTCTTGAGAAGATAACGATTCTTGCGTTCTGCAACTCCATTCTGTTGGGGGTATGAGGACAAGACATCCGATGTAATTGCCATGAGATGTCAAGAAGGTCCGAAACGGAGTAGATAGATACTCATGTGCATTATCACTCTGCAAGGATCGAAGAGGGATACTGAATTGTGTTTTTACTTCATTAAAAAAATATTGAAAAATAGAAAACAATTCCGAACGATCCTTCATCATATATAACCAAGTACAACGGAAAAAATCATCTATAAAAGTAACAAAATATCTTGACCCCAATGAAGAGGCAACACGACTCAGACCCCAGACATCGGAATAAACCAAAGCAAAGGGGACGTAGCCCGACTTATAATGCGAGGAGAAAACGAACTAGAGAATGCTTACCTAACTGACACGACTCACAAGACAAAGACTCCAAGTGAGGCAGACTATGATGTAATTGTTTTAACTTATCAAGACCAAAATGTCCCAACTGAGAATGAATGACAAGTGAAGATGCCACTGCCGCACCAACAAGAGAGAGTTTGTCAAGTTTATATAAAGCACAGAGTCACATCCGGCCAATCATCCTCCCCGCATCTCTGGCCCCAGAATGAAATGTAAGATTTAGTAAACGAGATGACACAATCAAGAGACCGAGTAAGCTGACTTATTGATAACAAATTAAAGGGAGCTCCGGGAATATAAAGAACATTATGAATGGAAAGAGATGGGGAAGTATGAACAATACCAACACCTTGGGACTGAGTTTGAGAACCATTTGTCATGGTAACACAGGGTAAATAACCGAAAATAGATAGTAAAGAAAACAGAGATCTATTACCCGTGATATGATCGGTGGCCCCAAAGTCAAGTACCTAGGGACCCGAAGAGCGAGATATACCAGTAAAGGAATTACCAGCTTGTGTAACGACAATAGTGGAATTAGAATCCTGTCGATCCTTATACCATTTCATAAAGTCATCGTAGGAAGACTGTGGAGTTGGATCTGATGTCGACTATGAAGTGGAAGTTGAAGAAATGACAAAACTCTGGTCGATCTGAGCAGCATGTGGAGGTCGACCATGGAGACTCCAACATTTATCAATCGTGTGTCCTGATCGGTGACAATGATCACACCAAGGACGTCCTTTGCCACCCTTACGAGGTGGAGGTTTGTTGTTGTTTCGAGAGACCAAAGCTAAAGAGTAACAGGAACAGAAAATGGCAATGTCAAGACTTTAGTAGAGACACGGAGGAGAGTCGTCTAGGTAGAGTCCATAGTGGCCTCTATGGGGCTGCCCAAAATTTGATCACGAATATGAGAGTAATCTGTGGGCAGACCATATAAGGCCAGAGACAAAAAAAAATTTCTTCCGATTTTCAAACTCTACAACAGGAGTGGTCGCAGGTGGAAGCAAGTCCTTGAACTCACATAAGAGGCTAGAGGCTGATCTCAGATAAATTGACATAGAATCCTTAATATAATGGGCATTAAGGATGGTCATGAGGTTGTCACAAACTTGATAGAGATGCCGAGAAGTGGTCGTAAAAAGTTGTTAATCCTGTGTCCAAACATCCTTGCAAGCCTTATGAGTACGGAAGACATCCCTGAGAGATGGATGGATGGTGGCTCGGACAATGCAACACAACTGAGCATCAACCTTTTTCCATAAAAGACGATCGACGACTTGAATATCCTCTTCAGTTTGAATGAGATGTGTTTCATAACCTTGTCCAACAAGCCAAAGTTCAATGTGAGAGGCCCAAGAGGAGTAGTTCTTACTATCCAAGAGATCGGACGAGAGCGGTGTCATAACGTGGTTAGTAAAATCAAAATCGACTTGAAGTCGAGGTAGCCACGCAGAGGGAGGGGACGATCCGAAAGGAAGTCGGAAGAGGGGTTTCTTCTTGCCGAGAGTCGCGTTGCGGTGATCGCGATAAGTAGCAGGAGCGGTGAGTCATCACCAACCGCGATCCGGCCAGCTACGAAGGGATGACCAGGCGGCAAGAATTGTCTCGCCGCTCGCGCGACTCTGGAAGCTCACCGGCGGACAGACAACGGAGAAGAAAGGAATCCGTCTGGAGAGAAATCGAGAGGGAGAAAGAGGATGCGACGACGGAGGTGCGTGGAGATTGGCACAGGAAAGAGGGATGCGGCACTGCAGGTGGTGTCGCGTGGAAGAACGGCGGAAGGCGCTGCGGTGGAGCGAGAGCAGTGGCGGCCGCCTGGCAGCAGGCGCACGCGAGGAAGAAAGGCGGCGACGGATCAGGAAAGAGGGTAGGGCAACGAGCGCGCGGCTGCGACGGCTCGTGGGCACGGGGAAGGGCGGTCGATCCGCAGGAGAGGCGGTCGCTGCCGCAGGAGAGGCGGGCAAGGAATCATCGACGACAGAGGGGTTCGCAGCGTTTCTTCCGTGTCCGCGAGCTGCTTGGAACGGCGCATTCGGGAGAGAAACGCGAGCAGCGGCGAGGGAAAAAAAATCGCACCCTCGAGAGAAGAGGCGCGTTTGGGAGAGAAACGCGAAAGACGGAAACATAAAGCTCTGATACCATGTTATTTCATAAAAAAAGAGATACCTTATTACATAGAGGAAACCCTATTTATATACAAAAATTAGGGCCTAGTCAAAGGAATAAATCAAATCCTATCCTAGGAATAATTCAAACTTTATCCTAGGAAATAATTATCCCTAACGATATTTAAACAAATTCTCCCTAGCCATATATATAATATTCTAACAATATTAAAATATTTAAGAGAACGGAACAACCAAAGAAAAAAACTCTAGGAGGATTAACTAAGTATATTTTATAAAAATAGAATTGCAAGATCAATGTTTTTACATTAGTTATGGATGAACTGGGCACATCTAAGATATATTACCACGGTGTATGTTATTTTTAGATGACACTGCTGAGAAATGTGGAGTAAATGCTAAGATCAAATTTTAACAACTAGAAATAAAAAGTTTTAGACTTAATAAAAACTGAATATATAGAATTTAAACACTGCAAGACAATTGTTAGCATAGAAAATAATGAGTTGTATATAATGAGAGTTTTAAATATTTAAGATTGTTTTTTCGTAGGATGGAGGGATTGATATAAATGTTTTATATAGAATATAAATAGGATGTTTAAAATAAAAGAGTGTTGGATGTTCTTTGTGATCATATAGTATCTCTAAAGCTTAAAGAAAAATTTTACAAAACAACAATTAAACCAATTATATTATATGGAATTGAATGTTGGACTATAAAGCAAGTACACAAATAGAAGATAAAGTTGCAATGATGACGATGTTAAAGATAAGAAATAAGAACATTAAATTAAAAGTTAGAGTGACACATATTGAAAGAAAACTTAGAGAAACGCATTTAAGATAGCAGATGTATACTTAGGTCAATAAATACCTCAATTAGATGATGTGAAAGCATAATAAATACGCATATTAATCAAGGAAGAGAGAAACTAAAGAAAACTTAATTAGCAACGAAAAAATAACATAAACTTCATTTAAATATAGATGAAATTATAATAGGGATAGAGTCCAATGGTGTAGGAGAATCCACATAGCCAATCTCATTTATTAGGATAAAAATTTGGTTGTTGTTGTTGTAATATATACTACTAATAATATAATATTTAATGATACATAATGGGCATTCAAATAAAATTTGATTTTGCTCATCATACTATTCCATACAATCGGAATTTAGATTTTTTTATCATTTCTACCAATTGTGATAATCATGATTTGAAAGTATTCCTTCTACAAAGGAAAATTGATATCTATCAATGAATTGCAACCTTGCAACTAAAAAATATAAGCTGACAGAAATTTATTAAACTTGGAGAAAATCAATCAGACAACATCAACTTGCTGGTTGGATAAGTCATGGTCAACCATACAAATCTCATTAGAACTAAGACGTCCACATAACAAGTTCATGAAGGACAAGAATTATGGTTCCCTCAAGAGCACATTTGCCCAAGAGACAGAACAAATCTAAGGTATTGGCATCAGACACTGAAATGTTTAGGGAAGTATGACACAGCAAAGCTTAACTCACAAACTAGTTGTCAAAATATCATCATCAATACAGTTTAAGAGATTAAACATATGTGTGTACCTGATAGATGCCACAGCAATGATTTCATCCTCTCTTTCCAAAATAAATGTGTAGAAACCTCGACAGTTCATCCGACTGAAATTGGATCTGCTCAGGAAGGTAAAGTTAAACATGGAGAAAAATTACGTACAAGATCTACATTAAAAGCAAAAAACATAGTACCGTCCAGGTAGAAAAGCAAAGGAATAGAGATGAATTTCATAATATGACATTTGGTTTGTAGCTGCAAATGTTATTTGCAGGAAATAGCCTATTCGGAGATGCATTGTTCCTCTCAAATGACCCACAAGCAGTAAGTTCGGATTTAAAACTGCAAACCGTACTTGTAACTTCAAAAAACTAGAGGTCCTATTTGTAGCATGCAAGTAATGTATAAAAAACAAAAAAAAAAAATCATCAGATGGTGGTTCAGGCGTTGACCTTTTCACAACAACTGCAGATCATATTAGATGTTGCAAAAAAGATCCATAAACCAAATTGACAGACCTAGTGTACCTTAAAAGGGAAAAAAATCAAAATATATTTAAATATATATAACGCAAAGCACAAACTATAGTTCAAGAATTTTTTAAATATATGAATAAAAATATTGCAGTGTATTATTTAGCTAGGATTATATGGGAAATGATGTCATCTTTCTATATATAAAAAGAAAAACTAATAAGAAAGAAAACTTGGAAGATTGTAATAATGATAAAAAAATTCTTTCTGAGCAAATTGTAATTTTAATTTTTAATTATATTCAAATAAATGATTCTTCCTGTGACATTTTAGATTTAGTTGACATAATCACTAAAATGTATAAACTAATAAATCATGTCCAACAAATCATTTAATGTTTCTTAGATACATAAATTTAGTGTACATAGAACTATAAGGTAAGCAGGTTGATAATTTACATTTTGACTTGTTATTCTGATTTATTCCTCGATATTTTAATCCACTCATATACTTAATTCGTCTTATTTATCATGTTTTACGAATATCGGATTGCTTTAGTGCTTTGATGCAAATATATTCTAACTTGATGTCCCTAGCACTAAATTTATGTATATTTTGTTGTGTAGGTATTTGAAGATCATATCAAGGAGTTTTGGGGGTTTATGCAGTGGGAAACACTGCTAAACCTTGTCTCCACACACACCCCAATCGTATTCTGAGTTGTAAAGCTAAAGAAAATAGCAAGAGAAGACCATAGTAAGAATCACGACCTAATCGTGGACCATTCCACGGTCGCAGTTCTTGCTACCACAACTTGAACGGCACTGCAGAGGCCACCATGGCCAAGCAGTGGATCAAGGCGATGCTCCGCTTGGGGCTGCTATAAAAGCTCCATCAAGGATTTTTTACAGGAAGTCCTTCGGCCACCAACCATAGCCTCCTTGCTAGCATTCATCTCCAACTCCATCCACTTCCATCTTCTTCCTCAAATTCAAGGAAGAAGCTCCGCTCTGCCACCGACAACATCCCTCGAGCTCAACGGATTCAGAGAGCTCGGTCTTCCACCTCTTCTTCTCGAATTCGAGGGAGAGCTCCGCTTCACAAAAGAGATTCCAACAACTTCCACCACTCCATAAAGACTCCTCTTCTTCGGATTCAAGGAAGAGCCTCATTTCATCTCCAGCGACACTCCTTTGAGCTCGAACGGATTCGAGAGAGCTTGGATCCAACATTCCATCTCTGGAGGCTTGATAGAGTTCTCTACTGAATTTTATCACGAAAACCTTCATCTGCATCCACCATTCCCTGGATCATAAGAAGACATCTCCAATTATCTCTTGTTTTAGTCTTTGTTTAGTTTAATTTTGCGCATGTTAAGTGTTTGTTGAAATGCTCCTTACATTTGTGTTAGTCTTACTTAGGTCTTTTAATTGCGCATGCTATGTGTTTATTGAATTATCACTTGCACTTGCTTAGTTTTGCTACTGCATTTTTATTTTCTTCAATTCCTTGAATGTCTTGTTTGTTTAATCATTTAACTAGTCATTTATTAGGATGCAATTAGGTTAGCTTAGATTAGCTTTCATTAGGTGTTTATTTTATTTGAATGTTTACTTTATGTTTGCTTTAATTCCATTGCTATTGTAGTTAGATTAGGTTAGGATGTTTTTCGTATTTTAGATTTAGAATTCCAAATCCAATCCCTAATTACAACGGAAAAATTCTAAGCAATGACAAGTGATCCTAAGATTTATAATTCTACCGATTATATTCGTTGGGAGACGATCTGAGTTATCTCTATATTATATTAGTGTAGAAGGAGTTCGATAATTAAAATTGAATTTGTAATCACGGTATGACACACAACTTATCAAATTTTAGCATCATTGTTGGAGAGTGTAAAGGTGTTTGGTAAACTTATGATTGTTTCTTGTTTTTCTTTTTTTTTTTAATTTTATTTTCTTTCGATGAAATTGTTAGCATCTCCGATTACCCTCAAAATTGGCAGGTTGATGAATTAGGAAATAAGGATCAATACTCAATTTTCATTTCTTTAGTGGTCACAAGAATTGTAAAAATTATTGGGTACCTAAATTCTTTTATGTCTTGTATATTCATGTGTTTTGTCATATGTATTTTCTATGTCTTTTGATTTTATTTGTCAGTGTTTCAGGTAAAACTAGGAATTAACTTTTCTGAGCAATATGGATCCTTATTATAAAAAATTTAGAGGCTTTAATCAGGCTTATGATTCGGGTGTTGAACAACAAAGCATAACAGGTGCTTTTCCTCTCGAGCCTCAGAGTTATCAATATCAATATCAAGGCATGTATTATTCGACTCCTAGTTCTTATCATCATGATTGAGGAGATCACTCAACTCAGTATTACCACCAACCCCAACTATTTCTCGAGCAGCATGAGTACTTCCAACCTTAGCAACAATACAGGTATAAATCATTTTTTAATATCTCTAATTATTGTTGGATAGAGCATCTAGGATTCGATTATGGAAACACAGCAAACTATAGAGCAACCTCAGTACAACAATTCTAAGTGGATGGGTCATCAAAATTTTGATTATGGGAACGAGCAACAAAAACTTGATCAATCTTTCCCAACGTATCATAGTCTAATTGTATTTCAAGACGACTCAACACCTACATGGTCACAGCCTTTCCGTAAGTTGAATTAACTCCCTGGGAGATACCAAAGACTATAGTGAAGAAACTTATGCTCCCAGTCAAACAAATATGCAGACACTAGAGTTTTTGCAGAAAGTATCATCACAACAACAACAAATGGCATTACAGATGCAACAACAAATGGCAGTGCAGATACAATAGCAAATGGCATTGCAAATGCAACAACAAATGGCATTGCAACAACAACAACAAAGGATACATAAATTGTATATCCAATTAGATCAAATTACATCATCTATCAACCAGATGCAAGAACAAGAATTCATTCGGCCTTCGTCAGATACTATTTCTATGGGTATCAACACAATTGAGGAGATGGATTGTGGAGTGTTTGATGGGCATGGTTATGGTTATGCTACTCTACAGAATTCTAATATTTCTTTGTGTTGTGATGATGAGGTTGTAGACGATGTGCATGTTATTGTTAATGATAGTGCAGATATTATTGCAGATGAGATTGATGAGTTGACAGTTGCTCCTACTTGTGAATTTATTATAAATGGTTTTGCAAAGGAGATAAGATTCCCAAAATTATTTCCTTCAATTGTGCAACAACATGATCCACAGTTAGAGTCTCTTCTCGATCACTTGGAGTGTACATGTATAGAGGAAGATGAGCAGCTGCCAGATATCGATGCCCAAAATTGTCGGTGTGACCAAAAGAGAAGTGGAACGGTGGTGGCAAGCAAATGTAATGAGTTGATTCCCCTAGGAGTGATGTATAGCTAGACTTTTTTCCTAGACTGGACACTTCCATTTAAACTGAAGACTCCAAGATTTATGCTAATGAATGCTCTAACATCATAAGCAATAATCCAGTTCTCATCCTTGATGCTTCTGATGAATCACCTTCGACCGCCAGAGAAAACATATAAGAAGGTGATGATATTGGAGGGAGCAGCGCAGAACTATCCTGACTACATGAAGAAGGTGCTCGCTTCCACTCAAACCATCCCACCCCCGGTGTGGATGTTACTTCTAAACCATTTTTAACTGCTCGAGAGGATTTTCTTTCGGAGCACTCCACTGCTAGCCTAGTTGCTACTTCTGAATCGCCTCCAACCATCATGAATTCAAGAGAGTTTATTTGTAAAATACCACGAATAAATTTGCGATGGATTAATATTCCTATTATTCGTTAATTAGAGAACTTATCCTAACGATTAATTAAACCATGATTAGGGATTAATTAAACCATGGTTAGAGGTTAATTAAACCATGGTTAGGAATTAAGTGGATCCGTTTCATTTATTAATGCCGCCCGTTTACTCGATCCTTCATTTCCTGTGCCGACGCTTTCCCGAGCGTTTTTCTTCTCTTCTTTCCGTACGAGTTCTTCCCTCACCGCGACTTTCTTTTTCTCTTCTTCCTCGCCGCGCACGCCAACGCGCCGCAGCTCCTGTCACCACTGTCACGCGGCCGGACTCCGCCACCTCTTCTCCACTCGTCGTCGCCGGACCTTGCTCTGCCCACTCGTCGCCGGCCCTTTTTCTCGCGGGATCTCCTTGCGCGAGCTCAACATGGTGGCAGCATCGTCGTGCTCAAAGAGGAGCCGTTGGATCGTCGCCGCTTCTCCTTCTCCTCCCTTCACCGTCGCGGATTTGAGTTCTTTCCTCCACGCAAGCAATGTCGACGGGTCTGCCTCAACCGCCGACGTCTCCTCTTCCTCCGTTGCAACCACAACTTCATGGTCAGCGTAGATCGAGGTCGATGATGCCCTTCGCGCGAGGCTACTGCCTGCCTCCACCCTGATCTGGGTTTTGCGATCCCCGTACGAGTCCAGTCGGTGATTTTGATATCTACGCGACGATTTCTGCTCTGGAGCACAATATATTTGATGTCAGCGATTTATGCTTGTGGAGGGTTCCGATTGTGCTGACATTGTGGCTGGGAAGAGCATTATCACTGCTGCTCAAAGTGGTTTGAAGCTTTAGATCGATGAATCGACAGTTCTTGTTCCCTACAGCATCTACACCCGCTTTTGGTAAATATTGATTGCTCTGCCTTGGGTTATTAATGTGAGGATGCTATAGAAGTGGGAACTTGAATATCCTATGATTGCAGGTGTTAGGGTAATTGAAATGGGATTTGGTTGCAGTTCATCTCAATTATTCAGATTGGACCTTCTAGGGTGGATCAAGAAGTTGTGCCGGTAAAGTTAAGCTTGGATTTGGATAATTGATGGATGTGTTGGTTTTGTTGTTGATTTGGAGATTTGTAGATCAGAAGGAAGCTAAGTTCGGTAAGTAAGATTTGAATGTTTATAGTTGCATATCAGTTGTTTAGTTAACTAGTCTGGATGTGTTATAATTAGGTAATGGGATATAGTTTCTTATTCGTTGTGTGGTGATGGATGATTAATTCAGATTTACTGGAGATTGGATCCTCTTTAGCCTATCAAGAAGGAGAGGAGGTTGAATCAATGTGAGGTAAGTTTAGATTGAGATTTCTATGTGAATTGATTTAATTTAGTACTGTATGGAAATTCTACTTACAATATATATGTGGTTTACAAAATGGACTAAGATTGGCTTAGATTCATATTCCTATAGTATGTATGATAGCGGTTGGTTATATTGTATTCTACAGTTGGGATCTTGATTCAAGATAGGTTCATGGACGTGAAAATTATCGACACAGTCTACATATCAGGTGGGTAATTTCCTACCCTGGTCAGGTAGCAGCTAAACCTTGGAGTATATAACTTCATATTATTGTCACTTTGACCTTAAATTCACTCTAGTTTTTCTGATGTTTGATACTTGTCTTTGCACTTAAATACTCTATTATTGTTGTTATCTATTCATTCATCTTTGTTATGAATTATAGATATTGTGGTAAGTGGACCTGTAGTGATTTACCTATGTGTACGTAGCTAAATTCGGTTGTAAAACTGAATTGTGCAATTTAGATAAATCATCCGGGGGTGGATGATTCTAGAAGTAAAGTTGAGTTTCCAGGTTATATCCTGATGTTGTGTACGTATCCACTATGGATCATGTAGTCGTGTATGGACGTGTAATTTGTCGATACAGCGTCGCTACGGACTAGAGGTCCTAGCTTGGTGTTGTCAACTGTATATGTCTCTCTATAGAATAGAGAGTGTGTTGATCAGTCGAGTATGACTCTCTGCAGGATAGAGAGTGTTTTGATCAGTTGAGTATGACTCTCTACATGGTAGAGAGTGTGTTGATCAGTTGAGTATGCCTCTCTATAGAATAGAGAGTGTGCTGTGGACATATGTATGGTCATGTGAATTGTGGATAGTGTGTCGCTACGGACCGGTGGTCCTAGCTTGTTATGATCAGTTCAGTACGACTCTCTATAGGATAAAGAGTGTATTAATCAGATTAGTATGACTCTTTGTAGAATAGAGAGTCTGTGGTGGATGTCTGTATGTGTGACTGTGCATTCATGTCATTTGCATGCATGCTGGCGACATGGTCTCCCTTGTGGTTGAGAGGGTCGTCAGTCATCTTACCTCCCAGATTACTCATGGAGGAGTAACTGGTGTGAGGGCAGATCATTTGTTGTGTCACATTCTACCACTATAGACAATGGTAGTTGGAGTTGCCTGCAGTTGTCCTGGGTACGTGACACTCGACCACTCATGAGTAGTGTCAGTCAGAGTGGCCAACAACAAGGATCCCCGTTGTGTAGCTAGCTCTTTACGCTTATATGTTACTTGTTCATATTGCTCACTCGGCCGCTCAAGAACAGTGGTTGGTGTTGAGTTGGGACAGTTGTCATGTCGTGCCACCTAGGCCACACTGGGGTCGTAGTACCGAGTAGGGGTGCACAGGCATGACCATGCATCTGCATTGCCATGGTAGATGGCGTTTGCATATACATATATATATACGCATACGTGTATATATATATAGTCGAGTGTGATGAGAATATATATAGCTAGAGTCTATATATATGATCGTTGATTGTTACATTTGTTTGTACTATGCTTGCTGCATTTGATTGTACATCATCTTGCATTCTACTTGCATATTTTGTATGGTCGTATATGGATTACCAGTATTGAGTTGGTCAGACGCTTGTATACCTTTGACCAGTACCTTGAGGTGATACGGGATGGACCCGGTTCTTTGCGTATTGGACATAGATCGGTAATATGTCGGTGTTATGGTTTATAGAGTTAGTATTTACTCTACCATATTGTAGGTGATATAGTATGATATTTATACTCAGGTCGTATGAGTTACATCGTTGCCGATCTTTAGGTATGTCAGTAACTTGAGTTATTGTTGATCTGTTTAGTTATACACTTGTTATATTATGCTGGTGTATATCTGTTATACCTTTAGACAATATATTGTTGATTCGCATGTGATATATAAATTATGCATGCACTTTTATTCTTATTACCGCTGAGTTATACTCACCACCACGGATTCTGAGTTTTCTTGTCGCCCAGGTAACAGGTAGCCGACTTCGTGATGGGCTTGGAGCATCGTTGGCTGACATCATCTCATCTCACATCCGAGAGTCTGAGTTTTGGGTTTTCCGTATGTTTTGTCGTGTACTTGGAGTTTTACGTGGTGTTATGTGTTATGGACTTGTTATGTGATGTACACACTTGTGGATTTGGGTTTTGCCGATGTTTCCTTTATGTTGTGGTGTCAGTTATACCGGTATACACTGCGTGTAGGTTGTGATGTCGTTTGTGTTATTTTCCGCTATGTATTGTGATGTTTACATTATATATGTTGTTGTGAGTATGGCCAGAGGGCCTTGTATTAACAAGATATGTTATCACGTACAAGGGAGATGTTGTCCATTTACTTTTCGGCTCGGCATGCTCTCGAGGCGTGACATTATTCCATCCCTTTTCTTCTTCTTTGTTTTTTTTTATAAGTAAAACATATTCATAACGAAATCAAGAAGTACAGAAAGAAGCCAACAGGAGCCACTCATATCTGATAGAGTATCAGATCAGAGTAGACGCCTAAGGACCTATATACATGAATCTGCACGCAAAGAAAAATCCGCCCAACATCAAGCCGACCCTCACCAAAATAGCTACTATTCCTAGCTCTCCACATATAATGGATGACAAATGACAAGGGCAGATGATGAGCCTTTGTTAATGTCCTACTCCTGTGGAAATGCCCCTCGAAGACACATATAGCACGTCGGTAGGTGGACATCTCCTGCCTTATATGTAGCCAGCCTCTGATCCTCTGCCATAGGTCATCAATAGAAGGCACGTAAAGAATAAGTGCTCCTGCATCTCCAACATCTGGCCACAAAATGTACACTATCTGTCCTCCAAAAACTCCCGTCGATCCCTGGAAGGAAGGCGTTATTGTGCTAGCATCCAAAAGGTAACTGCATGACTCGGTTGGAGGTGTCTTCCACACTGTGTGGGTCTATGGCTTCTTAGGACTGCAAGACCTAAAGAAGTTATATGTCAAAGCTACCCCTCCATCCTCAGTAAATCAGTCCTCAAGCTTCTGCCTCATAGCCTCTGGTGTCTCAGTAGCCGACAATACCAAGTCCCGAATCTTCAACAGTTGCTTAATCAGAGGGGTGTCTGAATAAGTTGCCTCCCATGTCCATATGTTTGCACGCCTCAATTAAGTGTGGTGTATCTATTTAATCCAGAGTGCATTCGCCTTAGCTTATATCCACCAGAGCACCTTAGCCAAGAGGGCGAAACTCCAAGCTTGTATATCCCAAAATCCCAAGCCACTCTCATCCTTAGGTCTACACATCCGCTCATGATACCGGAGGGTGCTTGGAGGTCCACATAAACGATCTGCATATATTGTAGATACGATCAATAACACCCTGTGGCAGTGGCAAGATGCAAAGTCATAAGCACTCTACTCCTTGAAGCACTGAGGAGCTCCACCTTCCCAACATATGATAGTGTCTGTCATGGCCAGGTGCCAATCCGACTAGTCAGCGAATCAAGTTGTAAAATACAACGAAAACAAAAATCGGATTAATTAGTTAATTAGTTGTTTGGGATTTAATTAGGTGTTGGGGTCAAGTTGGGTTAGCACAGATTTGATCTAGGCTAGCTCAACCACCTAGCACAGCCGTTGAAAATCGATCGCGATTCCTCACACGCAATTTCTCCCCCCCCCCCCCCCCCCGCCCCCGCGCCCGCGATGTCGTTCTTCCCCATCAACCGTTACTCGGCCAACGAGCATTTCTCTCCGTCGTTTTCTTTTATACCCTGAGCATTTTTTTCGCAACCACAATTTTTCTCCTCCCGATTTCTGCCGCCGCTCCCCTTTCTCTTTCTCCTCTTCATCGCCGCCGCAACCTGAGCTCGCCGCATCGCCGCCGGAGCTGTTCGATCCCTCTTCCTCTCCCTCTTCTCCGGATCACGGGAGCTCGATCTATCACTACCGCCGTTTCGCTTCTTGTCGCGAGCTCAGATCGTGCTCGGTTGTTCTTCTCCGTTCTAGTGTCGCCATGAGCTGGAGCTGCCACTGTCGATTTATCCTCCATCCGTCATAGCAACGGAGCAGCCAGTGCAGTAAGATCCCTGGGTTGTTGCAATCACCTTGGCTGTGGTCCTTGCCACCCGAGGGGTCACGCGACCATCGTCACCAGCTCACCGTTATTGCGGGCAACAGCTTCGTGATGCCTACCCTTTTTTTCCAGCTTCGAGTAATTTCCTTAACTTATTCTGTTCTTGAATTGTGGATGCAAGGAGTGGGTTCATGAAGGTTTATAATGGATTTCAGGCGATCTAAGCAAGGTTTGTCTTCCTGATCAAAGTGATTGGGACAAATTTGGTATCTTAAACGTGATTGAAAGGGGTTAAGCGATTGAAGCTAAGTTGGTAGGTTTTATTCCTACCGTAGCATGCAAGAGAATGAAGGTAAGGTTGTGGATTTACTGTGGGTTAATTCGTTGGTTCCATATATTGATTAGATTAACAAATTCTTATAGGATGAGCAAATCTATTTATGGATTAAAGATTTAGGGAATTGATTATAGGAAGCTTATGTTCTTTTTGATTATAGGTGATCACCAATGAGTTATTTTCGGGATATGTTGTGGGCTATGTAAATTACGTTTATTCAACAAAATGATTCAAATCGGATAACTTTAGGTGGATCAAAAAGCCATACAGGTGAGGCTAAGCTTGGGCAAGTCCGATTTGGGATTGGAGTTGGATGTATTCTAGTTGTGCCACCATATCCAATCTGATTTATAAGATTATGATGTTATTGGTTTCATTTGTGGATTTATATACAGTGTTTGGGTATTTTAGAGATAACTGTATTCTATAGGATTCAATAGGGTTAAGGAATTGGTTTGATTCTACTATTAGATTGACGGTAGAACTTAGATATATATTGTATTCTTTGGTTGCAGGATGTTGATTCAGGACAGAGATCCGGATGTGAAGACAATCAATACGTTCTATATATCAGGTGGGTAATTTTTTATCCTGGTCAGGTAGTTGTAAATCTTGATGCATGAGAATTTAGATTTATGATCATATTACCTTGACTCCACTCCTGTTATGTTATTGCTTGATACTTAGTCTTTGCCCTTTAAATACTCTATTGTTGTTATCACATTTTCCTTCATCATGATTATGATGTAATGTATGTAAGCCTATAGTTGTTCAGTTAGGTGTACATAGTGGAGTACGGATGAAGACTTGATTTGTAAATTGGATAAAAGGTCATCCGGGGGTGGGTAATGACCTGAACATAGAATTGATTCCTATGTTATATCCTTATGTTGTGTATCCATTACGGATCATGTGTTTATATATGGTCATGTGGATTGTGGATAGTGTGTCGCTACGGACTGGTGGTCCTAACTTGGTTATGATCAGCTGAGTATGACTCTCTGTAGGATAGAGAGTGTGTTGATCAGTTGAGTATGACTCTCTGCAGGATAGAGTGTGTTGATCAGTTAAGTATGACTCTCTACAAGATAGAGAGTGTGTTGATCAATTGGGTATGACTCTCCGTAGGATAGAGAGTATGTGGTGGATGTATGTATGTGTAACTGTGCATTCATGTCATTTACATGCATGCTGACAACTTGGTCTCCCTTGTGGTCGAGAGAGTCATTAGTCATCTTGCCTCCACGGTTACTCGTGGTAGTAGTAACTGGTGTGAGAGCAGAGCATTTGTTATGTCGCACTCGACCACTATAGACGGTGGTAGTTAGAGTTGCGTGCAATTGTCTTGAGTGTGTGACACTCGACCACTCGTAGGTAGCGACTGTCGGAGTGACCAATAGTAGGGGCCCCCGTTGTGTAGTTAGCTCTTTACGTTTATATGCTACTTGTTCATAATGCCCACTCGACCACTCGAGAGTAGTGGTTGGTGTTGAGTTGGGACAGATATCATGTCGAGCCACCTAGGTCACACTGGGGTCGTGGTAGCGGTTGGGGTGAGTAGGCATGACCATGCATTCTGCATTGTCGTGTTGTTATAGCAGTTGGGGTGAGCAAGCATAATACAAACAAATGCAACATCACACCAAGTATATATATAGACTGCATCTATAGATATACTAATCACAACTATATATATATATATATATATACACTTGGTGTGATGTTGCATTTGTTTATATTATGCTTGCTGCATTTGTTTGTACATCATCATACATGCTACTTGCATTTTCTTAAGGATGGGTGTGGGATACCTATGTATGAGTTGGTCGGACTATTGGATACCTTTGACCAATATCATGATGTAATATGAGTTAAACCAGATTTATAGTTTGTATATGTTATAGAATGTTAGTAAGGCAGTTGTTGATTACAGAGTTAATATTACTCTTCATGTTGTATATTGTAGATATATGCTCAGGTTGGATGAGTGTAGCATAGCAAACTTTCAGGTATGTATGCACCTTACCTTGTTCAATTGTTTAGTTGGTATATGCATGTGTGTATATATATATATATATATATATATATTATATTGGTGTATATCTGTTGTACCTTTAGATGGTATATTGTTGAATCTCATGAGATTTATGTTATATATGCATTATCTTTAATATTACCGCAGAGTTTTATACTCACCACCACAGACCCTGAGTTTTTTTGCCGCCTAGGTAATAGGTAGAAGACTTGATGACGGCTTGGAGTATCGCTAGCTAATCCATCTCATCTCACTTCGGAGGCTCCTGGGGTTATTTGGATTTTCCATAGGCTTTAGTATGTATTTGGAGTTTATGTAGTGTTATGTGTTGTTGGACTTGTTTTGTTAGTGTACACAAGTGTTGTTTCAGATTTTATGTCGGTATTTTCTTATTTTGTGGTCAGTCGTACCGGTACACATTGTTATGAAGTTTGTTATTTCGTTGTGATGATTTCCGCTGTGAGTTTGATATTATATGTATATCTATTGTTGTGGTTGTGGCCGAAAGGCTTTGTATGAACAGGATATTATGTCACGTACAGGGGAGATGTTGTCCTCTTGTTTTTGGCTCGGCATACTCTCAGGGCATGACAACTTTATTGGTATCAGAGCCCTAGGTTTTGCGATGTCATACAATGATGTTTTTCGTTGAGTTTTGGATTCTCGGGAGTCGATTTGTTTTGGTTTTGGTTTTGTGAGATGGGATCGACAGCGGCATGAGCTCCGAGCAGCACAAAGTAAGAATTCCTGATAACTTATATTCTAGTTAGATACTTATCTAAAATTGTTCAACAGGTGTATACAGACAGAGTTATGGCACCTGTGCAGACTCGTAGTAGGAGTCGTCCACCAAGGCGACCAGCCAGTGTTGCCTTTAGTGTTTATACTCTCGGTTTTGTGAGATATGCATTTAGTGATTATAACAGGGAAAGACATGTAGTGTGTTAGTCACTATTCGTAACCGTAGTATGAGTTGGTCACGGGGACGACTTATTGAGTCTGTGAGACTTGAACCTGCTGTCGAAAAGGTGAATTACCTTTGAGAGTCGACTGATACCGAACCGGATAGCAGGGGTCAGATTGTCGCATTTCTTGTGGAGATCAAACATTACAGTCTTGGGGATTTTCACTAACGATGTTAGTCAGATCATTACCTGTTGGGTAATGGATAGAGCGTGTATGCTAGTGTGATGCAGATAGCGGAGGATTAGTAAATGGTGTTTCATAGGGATTTTGATCTCTGAGATGGTCGTGTTTTGTTTTATGACTTTGAAGGTACTTTTGAGTACTTAACCTGTGTGTGCAGAGAAAGTAGAGTTAGTTGCATACCATTATCGGGATTAAATCGGTACTTGGTGGAAGATGTAGGAAATAACCTTCGGGGAATAGGATATCACTTGGTTACAGTTTAGTGATATAGGGAGAGAGTATTTCCCCGTGTTATTTCCTTTGATTCATTGTTAGGGAATTCTTGAGCTTCAAGTAGGGGGATCGGTTAGTAATGAGAGTACCATGCAGAGTCGTTAGACTTGCAGAGGTTACAATCACCTAATAGTTCAAGAATATGAATGGATGTTTTAAGTCACTCACGGTTTGTTGGCTTACATTTGAAGTAGGATGTTTGAATCTTCTACCAGATCCTATCGGAAGACATTGGATCGAGTCAGGAGTTTAGAAATGACTCCGTACAAGTGTTTAAGAGTTGGAGACCGATAAGCAAACATTGTAGGTCAAATTATTAAAATCAGAAGTCTCTGAATGTTGGATAAAAGGAGCAAGATCGGAGTCGGGAGTTATGAGCTACTTTCCGATTATAGAAGACCACCCGCAGATCATTAGGATGTTCTCGTGCACATCCGCGAAATCAGAGGAAAGACTCCGGATTATGTGCGTGCAGTGCGGATCATGAAAACATGCAAAGTCGGATTATCCGAAGGATCAATTATTCGGGGTATGGTTTCAGTTTATTCTATATATGTTGATACTTTGATTGATACGGGTAGTTCTCATTCATTCGTATCTAGAATATTTCTAGGTAGAATGGGAAGGATTCTGATGGTTCGTATTTGTGGGCTAGCAGTATCATTGCTATCGAGAGAGGTGCTGACTAGTTATCAAGAAATCAAATGTTGCCCATTAGATTTTAATGGGCATATCCTTACAGTGGACCTCCAGGTGTTGGAAATAGTAAAGTTTAATATTATTCTCGGTATGGACTAGTTGGCCACTTATTATACTATAATAGATTGTAGAGCAAGGGTGGTGACTTTTCAACCATCAGATCAACCAGCCTAGAAATTTGTTAGCACTAGAGATGATAGGTTATCCATTATATCTGCACTACAAGCTCAGAAATTATTGGCCCATGGTTGTCAGGGTTATTTATTATCTTTAGTCAAAGCGAGAACGGCGACTACCACCCTCTCGGCGGTAGTCCAAGAATATCCGGATCTATTTCGCATTTAACTTCGTGCTCGAACTCCTAGGCAAATGGAATTTGCAATAGAGGTGATTCCAGGAACCGTACCAATATCGAAACCTCCTTATCGGATGGCATCAAAGGAGCTGAATGAACTTAAAGTCCAACTACAGGAGTTGTTGGATAGTGGATTTATTTGGCCTAGTGTTTCTCCATAGGGAGCTCCAGTATTTTTTATCAAAAAAGAATGGATTATTGCGGTTATGCATTGACTACCGACAACTGAATGCGGTAAATGTAAAGAACAAATATCCATTGCTAAGGATAGAGGACTTGTTTGACCAACTTAAAGATATCTGTGTGTACTCTAAGATTGATTTGCGCTCAGGATATCGTCAGCTTCGGATAAGAGATGAGGATGTGCAGAAAACAACGTTCCGCACTCGTTATGGGCATTTATGGATTTGATGAATCGGATATTCTTGAGGTATATAGATCAGTTTGTGATAGTATTCATAGACGATATTTTGATATATTCCCGATCTGAGGAGAATGAATAACAACTTCGGATAGTGTTGGAGACGTTGCGATGAGAGCAGCTATTTGCCAAGTTCAGTAAATGTGCGTTCTGATTATCTTTAGTGGGTTTTCTTGGACACGTGGTGTCTAAAAGAGGTATTTCTGTAGATCCCTAGAAAATTGAGGCAATTACCAGTTGGGAGCAGCCAAAATCAGTTTAGGAAGTCCGTAGTTTCCTTGGTCTGGCCGGGTATTATCAGAGATTCGTGGAGGGATTCTCTAGTATTGCCATACCACTCACTCGTCTGACCCGGAAGAGGGTCAAGTTCACTTGGTCAGAGGCTTGTGAAACTAACTTTCAAGATCTGAAACAGCGGCTAATTTCTGCACCAGTATTAGTGATTCCTTCCGGTGTTAATGAGATGGTACTATATACTGATGCTTCTATCCAAGGGTTGGGTGCAGTTCTGATACAGTCCAACCGTGTGGTATCTTATGCCTCCTGTCAACTAAAGGATCATGAAAGGAATTATCCAGTGCACGATCTAGAATTAGCAGCCATCATTTTCGCATTGAAGATATAGAGGCACTATGTAAAATACCAAAAATAAATGGCTAAAGAATGATAATAATACCGGAAAAAAAAAAATAATAATTAGGTATTCGAATTAAATACCTACGTAGCTTTTGGGGGTTTAAATAGGTGGTTGGGTCAATTTGGGCTAGCATGGATTTAACCTAGGTTAGCTTAACCGCAAGAGAATGGCTTATATTAGTCTTAAATCCGACCTGGTTGTTTTCTAAACCCAACCCGATATGAAAGAAAACCTGATCCACTTCCTCCCCCTTTAATGCACACCGTCCGACATTTATCGCACCGTCGAAATTTTTCCCGAGCATTTCTACGCCGAAATCCCGACCTTTCCCTTCGTTCTCATGACTTTCCCCCTCCACTTCGTTAATCTTCCTTCTCACGATCCCCTTTCTTCTCGCGCCCTCATCTCCCCCGCCCCCCGGGCCTTCAATCTTCGCCCAGTCGTCCCTTTCCCTACGGCGAACGAACCCATCGACCAGACCCCTCGACAACCTTCGCAGCTCTTCCTCGCCGAACAGCCAACTGCCAATGACTCCATCCGATGGGAGAGCCAGCTGGAGGGGAGGATCGGCAATCGGGCTCCGCCGGGCATCCTCGGTCTTGGGAACTAAGGATCGACAGTGGCTCTACGCTACCAGATTAGGAGCGGCCTTCTGGCCGATAATCGCCGATGAAAGGTAAGCACTGCTCCTCTGCTTATCTTGGACGAAATCAACTCCCTGTGGTGATTTTCCTTGGTTGAGCGTGGGTTTATATTGGGCAGAGATCGTGAGCGCCGGTTGCTTCTGTGAACAGGGGAATAAAGGAAGGGATTGGCTGCCGGTGGAGGTTACAACAGCGGGTAAGTGTGATTTATCTCCTGTCCATCCGTTGTTGTTGATTGTTGATTTCCGTTATCGTGTTTGGATGAAGTATGGGGCGGTTGAGATGTCTGTGGATGGTGTATGGAGTGGAAATTCTGGTCAATTATGAGTTGTTGGTGGCTGTGTGAGGAGCTGTGTGGCTGGAATTGAGTTGTAAATGGATTGTTGTGTTATTGTAATGGCTATGAGCGAGAGAAGAAGATGTGTGTGGCCTGTTCCGGTGAATATAACAGGTTGTGAAGGTTGTTCACAGGTTGTGTAGGTTGTGCAGTGTTGTGTGTGATCTGTAGAGTTGGTTGTGAGGTTTTATTTGGGTGTTTGGCCGACTGTGAAGTAGTAGTATTGGCTGGGCTACGAATAGAGATGGGTATAAGCGTGAATACAGAATAGATTTATACCTAATTTTGTTGGTGATACTATTACATCAGATTAAGTGTAAAAGGGTGAAATCTTCACGAGATGGGCTTTGTTAAGATGGATATGGAATTTAATGTGTAGATTAGCACTTTTTGCTAATTGGAAATGGTGGGTTTAAATTAAGTGGTTAAGTTGGCTATTTGGGTTTCATTCGGTGAAGGTTGGTTATAGTGAATCGACTATGAATGATTGGGGATTTTCCTAAATCATATTCGATAAAAAGGATGCAAATATAGGAACGATATAGTAGTGAATTTATATATTTATCGTGTGCTTGGACTTAATTGTAATTGATGATACTTGCAGAACGTGGATACGAGGCAGGACCGTGGTCGTGAGGATTTTATTGTCACGAGCTTCTTAGAAGGTGGGTAATTTCCTACCCTGATCAGGTAGTTATTGATGCATGCAGATTTAGATATATGATCATATTACCTTGACTCCGCTCTTATTTATTCTTGTGTTTGATATTTTGTCTTTAGCCTTATATGCTCTATTGCTGTTATCATATTTTCCTTCATCATAATTAGGAGTTACAGATGTGAGGTAAGTAAACCTAGAATTGCTTAGATATGTGCAAATAGTGGAGTACGGATGATGACCTAATTTGTAAATTGGATAAAAGGTCATCCGTGGATAGTTAATATCCTGAACGTAAGGTTGATTCCAATACCCTTAGGTTGCATATTCATTACCGATCATGTGTTGTATAAATGGTCATGTGAATCGTGAATAGGGTGTCACTACGGACCGGTGGTCCTAGCGTGTTATGATCAGTTGAGTACGACTCTCTACAGGATAGAGAGTGTATTGATCAGATTGGTACAACTCTCTGTAAAATTGAGAGTCTGTGGTGGATGTCTATATATGTGACTATGCATTCATGTCATTTACATGCATGCTGGCGATTAGGTTTCCCTTGTAGTTGAGAGGGTCGTCAGTCATCCTGCCTCCGCGATTACTCATAGGAGGAGTAACTGGTGTGAGGACAGAGCATTTGATGTGTCGCACTCTACTACTATAGACGGTAGTAGTTGGATTTGCGTATCGTTGTCCTGCGTGTGTGGCACTCGACCACTCATGGGTAGTGACTGTCGGAGTGGCCAACAACAGGGACCTCCGTCGGGTAGCTTGCTCTTTACGCTTATATGCTACTCGATCATACTGCCCACTTGGCCACTCGAGAGTAGTAGTTGGTATTGAGTTGGGACAGTTGTTATGTCGAGCCACCGAGGCCACACTGGGGTCGTGGTCACTTTAGGGTAAGCCGGCATTACCATGTATGCTGCATTGCCGTGACTTATGGCATTTTGCATATTGCCATATATATACATATATGCATGTATATATATATATGGATGATTGTGATTAACATATATATAGATGCAGTCTATATGTTTGCTTACTGTGATGTTGCATTTGTTTGTACTATGCTTACTGCATTTGTTTGTACATCATCATTCATGCTACTACATCTGCTATATGATAGTGTATGGGATACCGCGTATGAGTTGGTTAGACTATTACATTCTTTGATCAGTATTCATGATGGAGTATGAGTTAAGCCAGATTTCCTATTATATATTGTGGATATATGCTCAGGTTGGATAGATGTAGCGTAGCAGACTTTCAGGTATGTCTGCATTTTACGATGTTCATTTTCTTAGACGGTATATGCATGTATATGTTTATTATGCTGGTGTTTACCTGATGTACATGAATATTGTTGAATTACATGTGATATTTGATATATACATGTTTTTTTCCTATTACCGCTGAGGTATACTGACCACCATAGACCCTGAATTTTTCTGTCGTCCAGGTAAGAGGTAGAAATCTTCATGACGGCTTGGAGCATCGCCAGCGATCCATCCCATCTCATTTTCCGAGCCTCTCGTGGATTTTAGTTTTCTTTTGTGGACTTCAATTGTGTTTGGAGTTTTACGTACTATTTGGTATTGTGGACATGTTTTGTGGGTGTACACCCGTGTTTGTTCGGATTTGATGTTGGTATGGGTTGTTAAACATTTGTTATTATGTTGTGATGTCTTCCGCTGTTGTTTTGAGTTAGATTTGTTATTATGTTGTGATTGTGGGCCCAAGGGCCTTGTATTAACAGGATATGTTATCACGTACAGGGGAGATGTCATCCATTTGCTTTTCGGCTTGGCATACTCTCGGGGCGTGACACACTACTTATATGGAATTACATTTGAGATCTATACAGATCATAAAAGTTTGAAATATCTGTTCACACAGAAAGAACTGAATCTGAGACGGAGGCGGTAGATGGAATATTTGAAGGATTACGATTGCACCATTCATTATCATCCGGGAAAAACTATTGTGGTAGTAGCGAATCTGTGGCGGGAAGTCTCGTGGGATTACGGCGGTCGTTGAATAGCGATTCTTGATCTTGTTCGGATTCGGAGTTGAGATTATACGACAGATCAAACATCCCGGGGAGTATTAGTTTCTATGGTTGCCCAGTTGATGTGAGCAAAACATATAGGATTTTAGGAGTAGTTTTCGCTCACATCTCATTACATTTTATGTTAGTTTCATGCATATGTCACTTTGTTTTGCATGCATTTCCTATTTTCTGGTTCGGAGGTCTACTCTTTGTACTTTTGTGTGCAGGATAGCATTTCGAGGGAAAAAGGCGCACTTTCAGAGCAAAAGAAGGGGATTTTGTAGCTAGATGCAAAAGGGGATACGACCAGGGCATGTGGCTACACACGGTCGTATCGTAATCAGCCACCACAAGGGCCGCGCGATGCAGGGTATGGAAATACTGATCGTGTGGCGGCCCGTGATTAACGACTAGGGTTTTTGGTTCGCGATCGGTGTGATAGCATTTATATAAGGAGAGCTCGCCCGAACCTTAGAGCGCGGCAGCTGGGCGGCACCCGAAGCCCTAAAAGGCTTAAGGAACTCGCAACGGGGAGGAAGAACACCGTCGGAGGTCCGAGTTTTGCACTTCAACGCCAGAGAGAATGCCACATTGGCATTGTAAATTCCTGTTCTTACACTTTATCTACTATGTATTCGAACATGAACATGCCTTGTATTTCTTCTTTCCTATCTATGGAGTAGTTTCTTCGATTCTAGAATTAGGGAGTAGCTTGTGTGTGTATGTGTCTTTGCTTGAATTGGTCTGTTATTGAGTTTGAATTTGCGATTGGAATTTGTTTAGGCCAGATATCTATGTGTATTTGGTTTTATTTCTTATCGTGCGTGTCTGAAGGGTGATAGCCCTCGTATCTAGATTTAGGAGATTTATCTCGAGGAACCTGGGGTTAGCCTCGTCTCCTGTAACCGTAGGTAGAAGGATGCGATAGAAGCTGAAGCGGTTCGTCGCGAGAGATTAATTCGACATCCTCGTACCGCTATCCGATCCTTGTAAAGCGAGAGATAGCTCGATAGATCACGGTGGCTCGTCGGGAGAGTATATGATGTCCCTTCGCGAGACCGTAGTTAGGCGTTTATCTGATACTAGTTGGCGCATGTTTTGCGACCTGCTGGCGAAACCGAAGTCTAGAATCCCTTTAAAGATCTCGCGTGAACTCCTTTCTTCCTCGTGTGACACCGTGTTGAGTAGGACCGCGATAACCCTCGCATTCCACCCCTTAGAGTCAGTCGAGCAATTACACCCGTGAGCGAATCGGTACTTTCGAATCTCGGTCCTGTGGGATCGATAATCTTTTATTACTTGGCGACATTACCGTGCGCTTAGGCGTTGGCGCGGCGCGCGCCGAGTCCTCGGCGGTCTCCGTCGCGAATTTGAAATCGTGTTCGTGTGCATCGCGATCCACGTATTGCTGAGAATATCAGCCTGAGATTAGTGATCGGCGTCTGCGATTCTTGTGCGCCTGATAGACTCGAGCGGCGGATGGATTTCTTGAGTAGCGAGAATGGATGCCGTTTCCGTGGGCGATTATGTGTTCGGAAGCATCGATTAAGAAAGAGTTATTCTGAGAAGCGCGTCGTTCGAGATTTGCTATAAATCACAGTGGTACTCGGATGTCTGCAGAGATTTAAAGCGATTATCTGGGTGGAGCGATATGAAGAAACGACATTGCAGTTTTGTTGCTCGATGTTTAGTATGCCCGATAAGTATAGGAAGGCTTGGTTCGTGATCAAGTCGAATAGTCGTACTACCTCTTCTGATGTTCCATTTGACTATGGAACTAAATCTAGGTCTAGGAAAGTCAAGGTCACAAGGGAAGTCATCCCTAAAGTTGACCATGACAAATGTCTAGTGGCTAAGGTTTCAAAAAAACCTAGGAACGCCATTAAGAATGTCACAAGAAAAGTCTCTAGAGTTGACCTAGACAAGACCAAAATGACCAAGGCTTCCAAACCTAAAAGGGTCATTAGGAAGGCACTAAGGGAGGGTGTCCCTAGTGAGTACCTTGTGAATCCAATGAGCTCAAATAAGTTTTAAGTTCGTAGGAGCGTAATTCCATCATGCTAAATGGATTTAGGGTGTATCAACCTTAAATGGATATGTAGTTAACCTAACCATGGTAAGAGTGACACTTTATAACATTTTCGAGGTTAAGTGATACCTTCAAAATGAATTTAGATTTAAATCCTAAAAGATTTTAGAATGTGCCAATAGAAATTATGGAAGTTGAAAAATCAATCATAATTGGCACAATTAAATTTTAAAGTCATAGTGTATCATTTTGGATTGTTGACCCACTTGGATAATTGATGCATTATGACAAAATGAGTATAATCCTAGAAAATGACAAATTGGACTTGAAACTTAGATATTCTTATACATTTATATTTTATTTATCATGCTTTGTTTGTCATATGTCATGTCATGATATTATATTTCATATAATTATTTAAATGTCATGATAATGTTTAGGGTTATTATATCATGTTTGTATTTTGGTTATTTTTATGCTATGACATCTTGATTATTGACAAATATTTTAAATTATATAATCATTATATGTCATGAGCATATTTCATGCATTAAGGTTATTAAAATGAAATTAGGGACAATGATATGATTTGAAGTCTCGTGGTAAGAGAATCAAATAAAATTGTCTAGATGAAATGCATGAGATCCTAAATTAGGAAGAACAAAAACTCACACCTCACAAAATATTAAATTGACATGTATTTGTATTGATACACGCTAGATACATGTAAAATGTTAGAAAAATGAGTTAGGATCAAGGTGCATAGTTCTTGCATCTAGATAAACACAAACTCATAATATGACATCGATGAATCATGAGGAAAGCTAATATATAAGTCATGTACATCTAGCCCATAAACCATGGTTCAAAATAAGGTTTTAAAATCATTTTAGAAAACCTTGGTGAAGTCTATCTTTTAATAGCAACCACCATTGAACGAGTTGGCACAAAGTTAGGCAAAAATATTGAAGTTTTCAATGGTTTAAAACTTTGTATCAATACTTCAATTTAATGGGTATTTTAATTTAAAATTATTTTTCATCCATCGTATTTGATGTAAGTAATATACGTATGAATTTTCAAGATTTCTCAAAGTATGTATAATTACTTATCATTTTCTAAAATTCGACTAAAAACTCTGATTTCTGAAAAATCAAAATCGATCATTCTTATCGAGAAGCGATCATTGGTTTTCAATCGATAGTATGAAACCAAACAACCGATTATTCGATATTAGATGAATAAGGGTTGTTTAGTTATTTATCAGCACCCCTAACTACCCTAACGTCTCCTAACCCTAAAATATGCTTTGGAAAGCATTGGAAGGATGAAATAATCATTGAAAATGATTAGGAGACTTATTTAGAGTGAGTATCGAATTTTAAGGGAGGTTAAAGTTCAAGTTTGAACTTTTACCCTTATTTTCGATGGTTTGAGTTTTCTATTGGCTTAAGAACTCTCCAAGACATTGTTGGTGCATAGGTCAAGGGGGAGTAAGCCTTTAAGGGGAGGTTATCCATCAAGAGATAATGGATGAGTATTCCTCAAAGGGGAAGAAATGAAGGGTTTGATACCCTCATTATGCTCACCAAAGGGAAAGAATTAGAGAAGTGAGGATTGCCTCTTATTTAGTGATATGAGACTTATCACTAGGAAGAGTGAAGGCATTTAAGATGTTTTTGAACAAAGGGAAAGAATATAGGATCTCTTTGAGAGATGAGGCATTGAAAACTTTGATAGTCTTTTTTATGTATGCTAAAGGGGAAGAAGTGAGGTTTAAGTTAGGTAAACCATCACTATGCTTTGGCATTGGAAGAGTTAAGTTTAGATTATTATTAGCCTAACTTAAAGGTATTATCAACCATGAAAAAAAGGGAGATTATTGGTGCAACAAGCCCCGGATCAATGTTGACTAAACTTTAGTGGATCTCGAGTAGTGTTTTAATGTTTAACAATGGGTTGACAATGGATTTGACCATTGCTCAATTATATGGTTTGACCATATAACTAGTGGATGATTGGGATATCCAAAGTCATCGGGAAATTATTTGGGATAGATTGTTAGAGCAATCAACCTTGAAAGTCCAAGTTTGGATACTTAGCAAGGAAAGTCCAAATATGAATATTTGGCAAAGGAAGTTCAAAGGTATAAGTGTTGATGGCGTAAAGTCCAAGCATGGATCTTGACGGTATAAGTCCAAATGGATCTTAGCAATGTGAAAGTCCAAAGGTATAAGTTTGGTGGCGTAAAGTCCAAGCATGGGTCTTGGCGGCATAAGTCCAAATGAAGCTTAGCAAAAGACCCGGTTGATGTAATTGAGAGGTGTCCTAAGACAATCGCCTTAGAAATTATTAATAAAATTCACTATTTGAGTATACATTATATTTATGTATTTGATTGGATCTTAAACTCATATACTGAAGTCCACAATATGATACATAGCATGAGAGAAATTGTGATTGGATCACAATTAGTTGATATTTCATCATGTGTAAATATGCAAGTATTGAAACTATCCCTAATCGGTTTAATCACGAGATTCGACATCATCAATTCGCGAGACTAGACACGCATGCTCCTCGTTTATCCAAGTATTCGTGACTCACCGAATTCGAAGCGTAGGGATATCGAAGTGAATACGTAGATACTAGTTACGGTAACTAGTTCATTCGAGCGACCCGCCATGAGACTCATACGGTTCTCAGACGTTGTCAAGATTTCATCATTGCTGCGAGCTTCCTTAGACTTGAGATATTCAAGTCACCTTGATCACGGCTTCAGATTGACTTCTTCGCAACCATCTACATAAGAAGTGTAACTCCTGGACGATCGGGTATAAGCCAAAACGATCAAAGGTGTTTCAATAAATTTACGTAAAATTCACCACTCCCGATAAAGAGACGATACCCCAGCCTCTCGATTATTACTCGTAAGTCTTTGGCGCCGAGCAAGCATATTAAGAAGGTGGTCTTCGGGAACACGTAGGAGTAACTCAATCCACAGACAAGGAAATTAACTGGCTAAAGTGACGTAGTCACTTAATGGGACGAACACAGACCACGTATCCCCAACCAAGTGGGTATAGGATAAGTGAAAGGAAAACGCACGAACAACCTGGTCAAGTTCTTTGAAGGGTTCGTAAATGTTACGCTCAAGTCGATTTAGACTTTCCGGTCAATTGGGGGTCATGATGTACTGCTAGGTGTCACTCATGATCTATTCATAATTAAGGCGTTAATTATGAATGGCCAACATAACCGGGAGCCTATTGGGTCACACGCACTACGGATGATCTCGAGATGTAAAACAAACCTGAGAATGAGATTCTTGTTGAGAGAGGATATGTTTGGTTGGACCAGACCAAGGGGGTGTGAAACGGAGGCTATGGAACCTCTTATGGCCTTGTCGGACTTAGCACGGTTATATCACACTTAAACGAAGTCAAACGGACCATAAAGAGCCTCACACATCATAGCTAACTCGCACGGTCGTAGCCCGCTCGCCGGAAAATCGGCAAGTCTGGCCGCGCCAAAGAGACACACGGCCAAAGCATATAATCCACACGACCATGTAAATTCACACGGCCATGCCATGTGAATCCACACGACCGTGTTGCGTCTCCGTCAATTTTGGAGATTTTCTCTTATGAAAATTTTTTGTGTTGTTCTTACCTTAATTATGGGATAATTATGGTAAGATACGTTCCGTTTAAGCCTCAAAAGATGACCCAATCAAGAGATCTATAAAAGGATCCCTTGATAATCTTTGGCTAAGGGTTTTGGTTTTAGGTTTCTCCCTTAGTAGCCGCTTTTGCTCCTTCCTCTCTCTCCTTTTATATTGTCTCCGTCGGTTGGCTAGCACCAATCGGAGACAAAGATTTGCTACTCTAGGAGTTATCTCAGGTGATCCCGGCGTAGATACTGATAGAGGCAAGACTCGTTGGTCTTGCTTGTGGTTTCGACGAATTCAAAAGAATCCCAAAGGTATAACTTCTCCTTCTCCTTATGTGTTTGTCATGCGATTATGTCAAAGCAAGTTTTCCTGGCCCTCAGGGGATGTCTGGGATGTAATAAAATTTATTTTTATTCGCTTTATTCCGCTGCGCATGATCCCGGAATCTCCAACACCGATTAGCATGACATAGCCAATAGAAGCACCAGAAGGCTAACGCGAAGGATGAAGAGTCACGGAATCGAGGGATCCGAAAGACATGAGGCTAATAGAGGTGGCTAGAAGACTTAGATCTAGGCTATGGGTGAGTATCAAGTATAAGGGAATTATACTTGGGGTAAACCTCATATTGGAGATTTATCAATCAACTGGGGTTATAGACCAGTCGACTAATAGAGTGTTTGACATTCGAGAGCCTAGTTGACTCGTATTAGTTGACTGAGATTATGACCCGTCTAATCGTAATCGATCGAGCTTCAATCGCCTAATTCAGACTGGGCAATCGGTCGCTAATCATAAATGACTAGTCCACAATACCAATCAGCCAATGATGGGCAATCGATTGGTAGTGGTGGACACGGGCACAAAATGTCCCATAGTCGACTGGTCAGTCGACTACTAAGTTGGCAGTCGATTGCTAAGGTATTCATTGGCTGGAATACAAATGTAGATTAGTCCGTTGTGAGACAGCGAATTAGGGAGCAGTCAACTGCTAGGCGGAAATCCAGCCCGAGGCATGCTTTAAAAGGAGCTTGATGGGAGAAAGAAAAGCTGTCAATTCTTGAGGGATTTGAAGGGGAATAGTTGTTTCTTTCCAGACCTTCAAAGTCATTCAAAACAACCAAAAGATCAAGCATCCAAAAGCTCACTTATAAAATGTTGTAATTTCATTTCTTTCATTTGCTTGTATTTTTGTTGCTTCTTATTATTGTAAGAACTTTGTACAAGGTTTCTCCGCCTTCGGTGGCATACCGAGAAGGAGAAGTTTGATAGTGGTGGTGTGCATCACTAAAGCTCAATCGTAGAGTAGAAACCCTAGTTCTGAACCATGTAAAATCTGCTTGTTCATGTTTGTTGTCTTTTATTCTTGTTTATACTTGTATATTTATTTCCGCTGCGCATTAACAAGCCTTGTAGATGAGCACAACACAATCGAACGAAGAAATCACGAAAATCGCTATTCACCCCCTCTAGCGCAGCGTCCGATCCCCAACAGAAAATACTTATCTTTTATTGGGATAATCTAACTATGGTTAAAGGGTAGAATGGATTAGGGCTTTAACTAGGGTCGACCCTTTTCAACTTAACCAACCCAGGCCATGAGCCACTGAGACCTCAAGGCTCTGATACCTCCTAGGCCTTCCTCGAGCCAAGGCCAAGACCTGCCAAGACTTGCTAAGCCAAGTTCTCTCCGCTTCGCCCTTCGAGATTCTCCAAATTTGGTAAAGACCATAGACTTCTTTCGTACCTACCAAGACCCCATGAATTACCGGAAAAAAAAAAAGAACACTTGGTTACATTCAAAATTAGAAATAACAAATCGCAAATTGACTTTCTTATAGTGAGAAAGAAGAATAGAATAATTTGTAAAGATTGCAAGGTCATTCTTAATAAAACTTAACTACCCAACATAGGTTAGTATCAATTGAAGGAAAATATGCATGGCTCCTAGAAACAAATGGTGAATGTTAAAGGATAAAAAACAAAATATCTTTAAGAAGAGGATAAGAGTACAAGGATTAGGAGATGCAAAAAATATAACACCACATGGATAAGATGACATTAAATTTGAAAATAATTGCCAAAAATATACTCAATGAGTCAAAAGAGCACACACTACTAAGTAAAAATTCTTGGTGATGGAACGAGAAAGTATAAGAGAGATGGAAAAAAAGAGCAACCTATAAGTTATTGTGCACTTGTAAGAACGAAGAAAGGTTAAAAAAAACAGTATACACTAAGCAAAAAAAAAGAGGCCAAAAAAATAGTGAATGAAACCAAGAATAAAACTTTCAAATGCTCATGTCGGCAATTGGATATGGAAGAAAAGAAAAGAGACATTTATAGAAAAGCTAAAGCAAGAAAAAGGAAAACAAGAGATATTACTCAAATAAGATAGTTTAAAGATGAATGTAAGAGGATACTAGTGAATGACGAGAAAACAAAAAAGTGATAAAAGAGTTATTTTCATCGATTTTTTAATGGAGATTTGACCAATTTAACTTAGATAATGTAAGTAGATCAAAAGGGTATAGAAATTTAAATGTTTATCGTAGAATTCTAATTTCAAAAGTAGAATAAACTTTAAATGGGATACAAAATAAAAAAAATTATTGAACTAGATAATATTTAGGTATTAAATGGTTTATGAAGTTATGCAATCTGATATTGAAAAAAAAATGTATAGCCAGTGGAGGTTAAGTACTCTTATGCGAATTACAAGAGTATTAAACTAATGAATTAAACCATAAAACTTTAGAAAAGAGTGCTAGAAAAATTAAGGAAGAAGATTACGATGACTGAAAATCAATTTAGATTTATGCTTGATGTAGATCTTCTCGGACAACCAATTAAAAAGTATCTAAAAAAACAAAGTATACACATGGTATTCGTCAACCTAGAAAAAACTTATGACAAAGTCCAAAGAAAATTATGCTGAGAATTTTATTAAAAAAATATTAGCGTAGTGTATATTAAGATAATTAAAAATATATATAATGATATAATGACAAGAGTGAAGACTCCGAATAGATTAACTAATGTCCTTCCTACAAAGAAAGAATTATATTAAGGATGAGCTCTAAATCTTTATCCTTTATAGTAATCATAGATCAATTTACTGGACACATTTAAGACGTATTACCATGATGTATATTATGTGCAAAGGAAATTCATTTAGTAGACAAGACATGTGAAAGAGTAAATGCTAAGCTCAAATCTTAGCAAAAAATACTAAAATAGAAGATTTTAAACTTAGTAGAGTAAGATAGAATATATGAAATTTAAGTTTAGAAACATTAAATCAACAAAAAAAATTATTAAAATAGAAGCCAACAAGTTACTTATAACTAAAAACTTTAAGTATTTAGAATCATTTTTGCAAAAGGATGAAGAGAGAGATGTCTCACGTAGAATACAAGCAGAGTAATTGTAATAGAGGAGAGCGTTAAGTGTTCTTTATGACCGTAAGGTACCTTTAAAACTTAATAAAAAGTTATATAAAATAGCAATTAGATCTGCTATATTATATAAAGCTAAAAGTTAGTTTATGACTTGAGGATGCGAGGAAAAGATGAGAGTAATAAAGATAAAAATGTTAAAGTGAATGTACAAACATACAAGAATAGACAAAATAAAAAATGAAAATATCAGAGAAAAAAATCGAGATTGCATCTATTGAGAAAAAAACTCTAAAAGACATATTAAAGAGGATACGAATATATACTTAAACGACCAATAAATAGTTCGATTAGGCGATATAAAACTATGACAAATATGTACATTAAAAGAGGAATAGGAAGACCAAATAAGATTTTGATTAGCAACGATAAAACAAGAATTTTTTTCAAATATAGATAATAATATAGTAAGGAATAAAGTCAAATAGCATAGGAGGATCCATATAGTCGATCCTAATTAGTGAGATAAGGCTCGATTGTTATTGTTGTTGTTATGGTTTTAACTTTAAAGTGTTGGACATTAGTAAGTGTTGTGATAATGACCTAAAATCAATAACCGACCTAACCAAATTCAACTTAACCCAAATCAGGTTGGTCAAATCTATCTTACTTTTAAATGTGTTTTTGAACCATTTTTTAGTGATCCAAATAACTTTGGTTTGGTCAATTTTGGCCAAAAGCTGACCCAAAGTTGACACATGTTCAATCATATACGATAATTCCAAACAAACAAGATATCTTGCATTTGGATTGACCAGGAAAAAAAAATTTGTAAACAGTTGTAGGTTCTCCTTTTATTGGTATGAAACATAGGTTCAATGTGTAAAACCAGGAAGAAAAAGGTCCAATTAGATGGACCAGAAACTCAAATCCATTCTAGATCACCACCAATACAAATGAAATCAAGTCCAAATTGATCTCAATCTAGTAGTTACAAAATATAGAGTATTTTCTCATCACTTACGTATATATGAAATATGATTCTCTAGGACTTATGCATGATAACCATTGTTAGGTAATGAACAGCTATGTTGTTGAACATAATAAAAGGTGATAGAATCATGACCAACCCATGTAAGTTCCAACTATTTGGGATCTTATCACTTGATTGAACTCTACAAAGTTAAATCATTAATAATGTGTGGTTGATGCTTACCCGCAATTATACACAACACTATGGATAAGGTTAATGCCACTTCTCTGATCAACAATTGGAAGAAAGCATTCATTCATAACTGCGAAGGCAACTGCAATCTTTGAATTGCATTCCACTCCTCGATGCGACCTTAATGTCAATTCAGAGGAATCCTCATTAAAACACTTAACAACACTCCATGACAATCCTGCATCAATATCATGTTTCATCCCAAGAAGCTTCTGTAATCCTCTGAAAACCTGCAGCAATCATAATTAGCAAAGCGTAGTTTGGATCAAAAGAAACATAAACATATATCAAGACTTTACATTAAATAATGTTTGCAAAAAAAGATGTTACCATATTAAACATGAAGATAGATTATTATTAAAATTTTATCATAAAATATAAGCATTCTACTTTAAAACATTAAATAAGAAAATCAAATAATACCTAGAGATTCGCCCATGCTCCATTTAAAAAAGGAAAAAGGATTTTGAGTGAGCAAGAACTTCCCACCCAGTACTTTGTTAGTTGATTCAGTTATAAGGTTAAAGAGACCCATGCTCCAATTGTATAAACCATGCATGAAGCTTACATTCTGCTAGGTTCAAACAAAGCTATGTCTCAAATTTAATAAGTCGAGCAACATTGAAAATTCTCCAAAGACAGACATAGATCATGTAAGTTTCTTCACTTAAGAAGCCTAGGGTTACCAATTCACTACCAAGTTAAAATAATGTTATAAAATATGAGGAATTTAAATGTTACTCATTATCTAGAAGAGAATGATCAAAAATGAAATAACAACTTTCATATATAAATGTGGAACCGCCACATTAACGGCCCCCTCCGACTGTCCCTACCGGTGGAGGAGGTAAATCAGAAACTCAGTTGGCAAGTGCAGAGGAGAGGATCCGTCGATAGCCCAGAGCGATGAAATCACCGGGAATTGACCCCTGTCCACCTAAGAGTTACTCATGTGCACTTACCAAAATAACAACTTTCATATATGCTTCAAGGCTATGTGATTCTTCCTCAAAGTTGTTAATGCAATCATAAAAAAGAATAAAAAAATAAAACACCTATATGTACAATCAGTTTCTTTGAGTCTTGCAACAAAATGCTGTATTTTACTGAAAATGTAGATATGAACATCGCAAATGAAACAATCTAGAGAGTGGCCAAAGCATGACCAGATATGTTGTTGCCATATGAAAGGAAAAATATAAAACTTATAAAATGAAGATATCAAGGACATAATATGCTAATCTAAAGGTTTTCCTCATATCTGTAATGTATATCATGGTTGTTCCTAACACATTATAACTTAATCTGCATAAAGCCATAACATGATATCAAAATTGTTATTCACCAAATTGAAACAGAGGCATCCAAACACATGGAAATAGACATTTGATGTACCAAAGTTATCATAACAAGCATGCAAAAGTTTAACTTGACTTTTCAAATAATATTAAAGCCAAACAAGATAGAGAAATCGAAAACCAAATATATGGAAAAACAAACTCAAAAAAGGTAGAATTTGTACCATTCTACAATTTTCAGCACAAAAGGAAATGGTAGGACTCTTGGAGGTGGCAAAAACAGATTCAGTGCAGGGAGTACAGTCCTTATGGTCTGCAGAATCCATTACAAGTGACTCCAGATCTCTTTGATTATATAAGAACATCTTATTCAAGAAAACATTACAGGAGAAAATTCATACATTTTGCCTCACATTGATGGCATGAAAATAATAAGGAAAGTGCCCCATCACTTTCTCCACTAGGAATGGAAGAGATAGCCCCACAGTACTTACAGCAGCAGTTTGTACAGTGCCAATCTCCAGGAGGAGGCTTCTGGACATTCATGGCAATTGAACCAAAATACAAAGTTACTACCAGGACTGAGTTCAAAGGTGAAAATGAAGCAAACAATATGGCAATCAAGAGTATGGAATTTCAACAAAATTCAAGCATAAAATGAATATTAGCTGCAGTTTTTTCCGACCAATGTAGTTTCCAGATCCTACCAACAAAAATGGAACAGGAGAATAATGTCATATATAGAAGGAAATAAAGATATATGTTTCTCTAACAGCCACTTCCATAATTGCAATACCAAATATATCAACGAAAAAGGAGAGAAATGTCCTTCTATTTGATGCACCTCAATGGCCAAGCAACTCTGATGAAATGTTGAAGGACAACCATCACAACACATTAAGGAACCACCATCACCACAGATACCACAGGTATCATCATTAGGGTCTTCACAACTGATATCAATATTGTAGAATCCTTGTCGTTCAGATGCCACCTGCTTTTTCCATGCCTCAAACTGGCACATGAGCAGGGAAATTTCTCCATCCTCCAGAAATATATTTTGTGAAGGATGCAGGGTTTCGCTACCAGCATGAAGCTTGAACTCCGATATTGGAAGGATTTTGCCACAACAGCTGCAGTGAATACCTTCTCTAGTAATCCAGCCTTCCAACTTTGTTTTAGTCTTTTGCTGGTTCATATACTTCACTTTTTCATTAATTGGTAATACACCCATATCTATCATCCAAGAAAGAACTGTCCGTTTCCAGACATATGGAACATAGTCAGCATCATCACCTTCTAACTCATTGTTACCACCACGAACCAATAGGGTGGGTCCAGCCTTTTTGTTTATTCCTTTGTGAAGATTCTTATGAGGTGTGGAATTATAAGAAAATTTTGAGTTTGAAGCCAGTTTACCCTTAACCTGATCTCTAAGATGGCCCTTGTAAGAAGTTTGCTTTACCCTCTTCATTTTACCCTCCTGGGATTTTTCAGAGTCTTCTGCCTTTCTTCTTCTCTTGTTAACAACAACTCTCTTCAGTAAAGCAAGGGACTCTAGAGGAACAACAGATTGACTAATAGAAGTTCTAGAGCTCCTACCAGAAGAAGTCTTGCCCACCACATTGTTTGTTATACTTAATTGGTTTTGATAAATTGCATAAGCCTTTGTTATTGACCAATAACCACTACCACCTTCAGGAGGTATGTAGACAGAATCCTCATAGTTTCTGCCCCTTCTTGGCCTAAGATCTATTATCCAACCAGCATTTAGAAGTATACCTTTTATCTGTGCTCTGAGTTTCTGCTTTTCTGTACTGTGAGATACACCTCCAACCTTTGATGCTTGTTTTTCCTTGAAAGAGGTTTCCGTACTGGATTTGCTCGTTATTGTCGAAGCAGTTTTGCTCTTTGCAATGTCTACTCTCCTTTTTTCTCTTTCAGGAGAAACAATTTTCTGTTGGTTTTTAGGTACGTCGGATCCACTCTTCTGGGGGATCTCATGTTTAGACCTACTCAGTTCATTTTTACTCATTGTGCCCGTTAAATTTGAATTTTCGGCAAGCCTTTTAGAAGGAGAAAGGGCCGGTTTATTCAATGTGGCCCGCGTAAGAAAACCAGAGTTTATATCCTTTGGGATCCCCTTATATTTCCTAGTATAATATTTCTCAAACCCACCCACCTTATTACTACGTAGGACCCTCAAGGCAGCAGTTTTCCCTTGCAACTTCAGAGTCCGGTCTTGGCCTCGTGAAATGTCAATTTCAGCGCTTATGTCACCCGCGTCACCGCTAGTGTTATCCTTGGCCCCAAGTCTCTGATTACCTAGTGATTTCATCGACTTTGTGTCTTCAGCTCCCTCCTTGTCAACCTTTCCTGGACTTATCTGTATTTGGTTTTCGCTCACTCCAGCCACCTTTCTATTTGAAGGGACTAGGGGTTCTGAACCACCAACTTTGTCTGCATTTATCTCTATTTTATCGGTCCCAGACAGTGAAATAAGAGTTTGCGGCCTGTTAGCGCCAACTAGAGATTTATCCTTTCCATCATGTTCCCAAGAATTCAATTTCATCTTCGTTGAAGGTGCCTCAACGTCAGTTAACACTCTCCAACGCTTTGTTACAGACTCTGCCTCAGCAATTTGTTTATTATCAGAAACAGAAACCTTGTCAACTTTCCATTTTATATAATCTGAAGCAAAAACCTCCTTTTTCTTGTCCACATCCGCAGTCTCATTCCGACTGCCTTCGCCACGGAATGAGCCATCTCCAACTCCACGGTCCACCTCATCTGGGTCCAGCTGCGAAGCCCTCAAACCTAACTTCCGTTTCATTTCCCTCTTCATGTCATTAACATCCCTCGGTGCAGACACGCCATTCCCTCTTAGCTTCTTCACTGCGCACCCCTTCTTCCCCATCAAGAAAATGGAAGAGGAACCCTACCCGTCCACCAAACAGAGCCCGCAGTGAATCCAACACAAGCAGACAGAGCGACGAAGTCGAGCGACGAATTATAAGGGATCCCAACTCTCCAACCTACCCGAAGGGGCAAACACGATTCTGATTCCAAAACAAGAACAAATAAACAAAGTGAAACATAAGATCGGCAGTCCGACGGAAGCAGCGTATCAAGGAGCGGAGGCAGACATACCTCGAACTAAGGAGACTCCTCGGGGAATTGGTGAGAATGGGTCAACGAAAATGAAGGCTTGCGAACGGATCTGCCAGATTGGATAGAAGGCTTAATTTGCTGACCCGAGACCGCGCGGCGAAGTGGGAGGAGTTCTCCGAATGGCGGCCGGCGAGGTTGTGGTGGCGGAATGCCGTCTCACCGTGCTCTGAAGAAGCTTTGGGACGGGCACCACGATTTTTTAACTCGTTTCTTAGTTTTTTTTATTCATTTATTTTTAATTGTGTAATTATTAATAGGTTAAAAAGAGAGAACGAAAGAAAGAAAGGCTCTTCGGGTCCAGTTTCCCTCCATCACCCGACTCGCTCGCCATCGATTTTTCAGATTTTATGGTACCTCCAGATAATATTGGATATAACAGTGGGCCGAACTAGGGACTAGTTAGGAATCCCTCCGGATGATGTGGCAGTTAAATCTAACAGTAAATAATAGAACGGTTTTCATTTTAGTAAATTGACAGCGACTCGAGTCATTGTCAAGCACGTTTTTTGCTACTTTTTAGCGCAACTAAACCAAAGCCAGCATTTGTCCTATCTGATTTATTTATTAGATATACAATTCGAAATATAATTCTTAATAAAATTTAAATCTTGATCTTTTTATTTATATTTTAGTCTTTTTTTATTTACTTTGTTTTAGTATTTTATCATTACACTGCATTTATTTATATTTTTAATTAGATTTATAGAAATAATAATTAATAAGTTGTTTTATAAATCAAAATTATATTATAAAAAAAATTTGATTGTAAATCCGGATAATAAAATTTGTAACGTAATATAATATAATTTATATTATTGTTCAAAGAAGGTGTGTAATTACAAAATGATTATATATTTTATTTGATGTCTATTATTTTTTATAAAGAATTTAATTTATATTATTATAAAATGATAAAAATATTTTTATAATTTCGTTCGAAAATAATTAAAATCCTAATCAATCGTCTGTGACAATCATCGTCATCGTCGTCATCGATCGTCGGTTGTCGACCGTCGACCATCGATCGTCAATTGTCGACAGTCGGTCGTCGATCGTAGGTCGTCGCCGAGTGTCGATCATCGCCGGTCAACGCCCATGGGTCGTTGGGCGTCGATCGTCGGTCGCGCGGTGACCATCAATTGTCGATCATCAGTCATTGATTTGATCGAAAAAATAAGAGCTAAGATTACACGTATATTTGACATTTAAATTTTTAAGTTTATAATATAATGGGCTTACACCATTTTGACTTTGTGATCCAGGTTATATAATTTTATTATCTTTTATAATCCATTACTGATGTGGCACGGATTTTCTACCTCCCTTAGAGTGAAGAGGTCAGGGAGGTTTGGGGGTCATCTTCGGCCACAACAGTAAAATATAAAAGAGTGATGAGAACGATAACAATAGATTTAACATGGTTTGGAATTCAAATTCCTACTCCACAGATGAGCTCTACAATGAGCTCCGACGTTAGACACATTTACTATAATCCCTCCTCAGAAGTACTTCTGGAAGTGGAGAAAATCTCTCACAGATAGAAACTTATACAAGGTAAATGAAAATAAGACTCGTATTCCTTTCCTCTTCCTTCCTTCATCTGGGATGGGTCTCCTCCTCCAGGAGTGAGCCTTCGTTGAGAAAGCTAATTCGCCAGAGAGCGAGAGAGCCAAGAGTTGAAGTGTCCAGAAGTTGAAGCCCCTTCTTCTTCCTTCCTACCCTCCTTTTATACTTGCTACTCATAGAGCCAACTGTTGCCTAACAAACTACCCAGATCACCATTCACGTGGAGGGTCCTTCCAACCTGAAGAATAATGTTGTTATGATATTAGTGAGTGAAGGTTACTAAGAATCTTCTGTGGGATCTTTCAGGTGTCTTGGTTTGTTATGCTGCGTAACAAACTATCATGAGAGAGCACCTTCCCCTTTCTTTACTCTCACCTTACCATGAGACCCTTATTTTCCCTAGTCACTTATTCTTATATCTACCTCAACTCAGCTCTGTTTCTCGAGTTTCTATGTTATCGACTTGGCTCATTTTCCCAAGTTGCTTTCCTATGTCATTCTAGTCATTCAAGTTGAGGTGTGTATAACTCAACTTGGCTCTCCGAGTTTCTATTTAGCCTTGTTTTGGCCATCGGGCGCATGCACTTATAACCCACCTTGACTTCCCGAGTTGCCCCCGCCCAACTCGGCTTGCTTTCTCGAGTCACTATCTAGTTTCATTATGACCACCAGACTTCCTCTCCTTTCTCGAGTTGTCACCTCATCAACTCGGCCTATTTTCCGAGTCGGGTATTGTTGAACTAGAGCATATATCCTACATTATGATCGTCCCCTCTGATTTCATCCTATCAATCATAATTCCTTTTTCTAGCTCTTAAGCCATATTATAGCAGTATCATTAGCCACCTTTCCTCCCCCCCAAAAAAAAATAATCAAACGAAGCCTTGAGTTTGATTTTTTATTTTAATTAGGAATCCCCTTTAGTCACCCTTCCTTGGTCATAATTGAACCACCTTCTATTCGCACACTGGTTTTATTTAACTTATTAGGCTGAGATCTTCCCCTTTATTACTTACCATAACCGTATTAATCCTCTTGTTGGACTGATAGGCCATGCTTTCTCATTCTAAGAGGAAGTTTAAAAGCTAAAACCCTCGGAAACTCGATCTCCACACGACAACTTCTTCTTCTTCCGTTCTGACTCTTCTTCTTCCCCTCAATGACTTTCGCCAGCGATTGTCCCATGCCTAAACTCTCAACATCTAGGAGTTTTTTCTTCCAATGACTGCTCCTCTCAACCACAATAAGTGTCATCCTGCCTTCCCTATTATGACTCCTCCTCCCACAAACCCTAACTCGCCTCCTTGGTGTGAAGATACCATTACACGCATAGATGGTAACCATTATTTCCTAGACGTTAAAGACTTGTTTATAGACCCCTCTGTAAAATGTCTTTTCACCTTCCCTTTTTATCGACCACATCTTTCCCCTCACAACCATCATTGCTTCTATTCCGATCAACTAGAAAAATGGCCTCTGATTGCTCGTACCCCCCCCCCCCCAAATTACTTTGAGTTATTAGATTTTTATAAGCTGCCCATCAACCAGTTGGCCCCCAATGCCTTTTAACTATTGGCAGGCACCATCATAGTTTTCAAACATTTAGAACTCCCTTTATCCCTGATAATGTTTCACTGCCTCTTTCAACTGAAATCTTCAAAGATAGATATTTTTTATTTTGTCAATCGTCTAGATTGTCAGTTCCTTACTAATAAGTCCTCCTCCCACAAGGGTTGGAGAGAGCTATATTTCTTTGCCCAACTTCCTACTCCATACCCTTACTCTAATACCTGGAAGACTGCCCTTCCAGAATTACCTCCCTTCCAGGATTGTAGACTTAAATGCTCTTTTGCCGAGGACCATAAGGTGTTGAAAAAACACCACTACAATTATAATCTCTTATTAGATGCCCACATCCTGAGCCACTATAGGTCGCCCCCATTCCACCTGGACAATTCCGTCGTAATAGGTAGGGTACTACTAGAACTTCATATACAATGTCTGTTAATTCTTATTACTGCTATCTATTGTTCTGGATGTCTTGTATTGCAAACGACCTAATGCAGAGGGCTTAGGATAGCACCGAGAAAGCTATGACCAACAAGGCCTAAGGGAAATGTGCAAGGGGAAAATCCCTTGTCCCCCCCCCCCCTTCGCCTCCCAAGAAACTCTGTTTGCGCAAGGGGGGTCATGTCAGCTCTTCAACTCTTCCAACAACCTCATCCTCTCAATCCCCTAGCCCACCTCCTCTCTTACTCAGCCGATGCCACCACCTTATTACCTCCGGTCCCATTGAGGAGCACATCCAGTCTCCTAACAACCTTCCCCCCATTTTCGGATAGCATCTTCCCCTTTTACCTACCCCTTCACTCCCTTCTTCTTCCAGCCTAGAAATTGATCCTCCCATGCCTCCTCCTTTGACTGCACCCACAAAGTTACCTCATCCCCCTTCCCCACTTTCTGATTCTACTTCTCTTGATCCCTTCCTCACTCGGAGAAAAAGCCCCACTTCCTATAGGGGATATTCTTCCTCTTAGCCCTCCGACTACTACCCTCGGGTCCTTGCTTAAAATTCGTACTCCCTAGGAGGTAAAACTCTTCACCCAGTCAGAAGTACAGGGCCCCTTTAAAAGGCTACAGAAGACTTTATCAGAGGTGTCTTCCCTTAACCCTACTATACTTGAAATATCTTAGTGTTTATTTTTGAAATATTTCTTCCCTTACACAGGCATCCACCAATTATAATGAAGCGGCCTAGCATCTGGCTGATTATCAATCTACTATGGTGACTGTTGCGCACGGACACGACCCCAAATCTCGCGACAGAGACCGTTGAGGAATCAAAGTGCGCGCTCGCGCTCAATGCCCGTAAGTGCACAGATGTCGTCAAGTAATAAAGATTATCGATCCCACAGGGACTGGGATTTGAGTACCAATACACTAAGTGGTTGCGATTGTTCGGACGTAATCTTTAAAAGAGTCAGTTAGTGAGGACTATCTGTGGACCCTACTCTGTACTGTGTCACACGGAGGAGGAAAAGAGTGTGCCGGGGTCTTAAAAAGGCGATTCTAGGACTTCGATTTCGCTTGTGTACCACAGACCAATATTGTCAATTGGCGTCATCTAAACAACTATCTACGGTTTTGGGAAAGGGACATCATATACTCTCCCACAGAGCCGTCGCATTCACCGGGAGCTATCTCCGCCCAAAAGGACGGGATAGAGAGTACGAGGATGCCAAATCAATCTTTGCGATGGACCATTTCCGATTTCACCGCTCCCTTCTCCCCGTAGTTACGGGAGGTCAAGTTTACCCCTAGGTTCCTTGGATCAAACCTCCTAAATTTTAGATTGCGAGGGCTGTCACCACCTCGTATTGCCTAAGCACAGCGGAAAGAAATCCAAACACACGTAGATATAATAAAGAGCAACTACCAATTATCAAATCAAACTTATGGCCATAATTTAATATGAACCAACATTGTCTATGTACACAAGCTACTCCCTAATCCTAGAATCAAAAGTACTTCTCCATAAATACGAAGGAAGAATCACAAAACATGTTTAAGTTTGAATACAATAGAGATAAAGCGCAGAAATAGAGATATACGATGCTTCGTGATCTTCTCTCCGGCGTTGTATTGCAAGTTGTGGACCTCCGACGACATTCTTCCTCCCCGCTGCGAGTTACTGAAGCTTTTTAGGGCTTCGGCATGCCGTCCTAGCCGTCGTGCCTCCCCCCTAGGGTTTGGACGGAGCCATCCTTATATAGACATCGCCTCAGACCGCTGCAAAATTCGGAAAAAGCCCTAGTCGTGCAAATCCGTCGGGCCGCCACACGGCCGTGTGTTTCCACACGGCCAGGCCGTGTGCAACCTTGGGGGGCTATTTTTCGCCCATTGGACATGGCCGTGTGAATCCACACACCCTGGTCATGTCCCACTCTGCGTCTAGCTGCAAAAGTCCTTCTTTTGCTCCGAAAACACGTCTTTTTCACCAGAAAAGCTAACATGCACATAAAAGTACAACGAGCAGACCTCTGAACCAAAAAATAGGTAATGCGTGCAAGAATAGAGTAACGTATGCATGAAACTAACACAAAATGTAACAAGATGTGAGCGAAAATTACTCCTAAAACCATATATGTTTTGCTCACATCACTTCCCTCGGACTTAAATCTTTATTTATCCTCAAGCAAACCTCAGTGCCATAATTTTTTTTAAAAGATATTATTCTATAATTAGCATGCTAACTAAATTTATCAGGTGGTGTTTGCAATCAAAGCAAAACAGATATGTTCTAAAAATTCACTAAGTTAGCTCCTCGTGCTCGTGCTAGGCGAATCATTCTTAGGGGATGCCTATTCCATGGTGAGTTAAGTCGTCACCCTATAGCTTTCCTAAGGTTTCTGGCTCTTAGGCACTTACCTGCCCAAAGCGAGGGTCGTTCCCTAGATCTAGCATAAAGTCTCAAAGGCGTGCTCGGTATTGAGAGAAATTGTGAGGTGTTTCCCCAGTAACCTAACTCGATCTAAAAGGGGCACCTAGTCATTTCCACCCACGACAACTATTTTTTTATCCCTCTCACTCTCTTTTTTTTTTCTCTCTCTCTTCTCTTTTTTTTTTTATTTTTCGGCTCACAGGGATTTTGATTTTTTCGAATGGGCTTACACAATCTGAGCATCTCCAGTAACTAAAATGCTAAACCTAGAGTCACTTATGGATTCCAAAGTACTAGACTATTGAAGTGAATCATAACTAGGTATGTACTAGATTCTCCCTTTCAGACTGTTCGACATGTGTAAGTGCAAAAATAGAGCTAACCAGTGTAAGTCTAGAACATTCAATAGAGCGAATAGAATAAAATACCACAAGATAAATGGAGTTAGGCTACTATGGGAACAACTCATGCAAACATCTTTCAAAAATACTACTGAGGTAGCTTTACAGACACCAAAAATTAAGTACTGAAAGGAACTAAACAACTCATGCATGCATGAACAAATGAAAATACCAGAAAAGAAACTACTACTAGGAAATAAAACAAAATAGATTTTGGGGTCCCCTCAGACTTAAAAAAAAATATACCTCTAATATGGTGGACGAGGTGGAAAGTCTAGGAGCCTCGGCATCTCGGGATCCTGGGAGAACCTGCTGCTGAGCTGCTGATGTCACATATACATGTGATCGATCTGAGAATTGGTGGATGAAGCGGCTGCTCGGTGCTCCTCCTCCCTAGCCCACTGTGCCTACTGGGCGTGCATATGTTGCCACATCTCCCTGCGGTAGGCGGCCTCATCCTGGCGACGAGCAACCTCCTCCTGGAAGTATATACGGGCCTCATCATAGAACTCCTCAGCCCGCTGGAAATGCTCCAGGAATCCCTAGAACTTCGCATACAGGTAGGCGCTCTGCTCCTCCCATCGCTGCCTCTGCATTTGCTGCTCAGTGTAAATGTCGTCGAGGCGCAATCGGAACTTCGAGAAATCGTAGGCTGATGTACCTGCATCCTGCTCAAAAGCAGAAAAAGATGGTGGTGCAGGTGTAGGCTCATGTCAGCGTGGACTAGGTGGGCTCCTATGCATGTGTGGACTGGAGGGAGAGTGATACAAAGGAAAGGTGGAGAGACGGGCGCTGATGTGGATGGTCCCTCATGTAGAGGGGACTCCATTATCAGGTCCAAGTGTCAGTTTGCGCGTATAGTGATGGTGGTACGATCTGGGTCGGGGAGTCTAAGGGTCGTAAAATATTTCCTTACAAAGCATAAGGAGTCTCCTTCTCTTACAATCATCTTCATGGCCATGCACACTCCTAGATCGATCCTAGGGCTCCCCTCTATACTCTCCAATGCTTTGTAATCGTACCCCATCCTATAGCAAATGTGGGTAAGTAGGCCTCCCACATTAATCTCTCCGCATGCTGCTTTGCCCATCTTCACTAAGTGTCTGATGAAGTGGGACCCTACATCGATGCTACTTCTTTCTTGTAGCATATCCCATAGGCAAAGCAGCTCGCTAGCTCTAACTACACCGTTACTCTCCCCACGACCAAATATGATACTGGCCATGATGCGGCGTAGGTATCGAAAGACGGGGTTTTGGAGGCGCGTCGCTTTGGCCCTAGATGGGTCATAAGTGTGCTCCCCTGTCAACTCAGTCCAAATCATACGAGAGTTGTACCCATTAGGGGTCCTTCTCTCTCCCCCGCTTGACAAGTCAAAGCATGAGTTCCATTGGTGAAGGGTCCACTCATGCTCAATATTAAAAAGCCTAAAAGTTATCTTACCCTCCTCGCTCTCTTTACCCGTTAAAACTTCCACCTCTAAGGAACTCAAAAATTCCAAAACTATCCTAGGGTAGGTTAGGTGTTGTATTCTCATAATCTCTTCCCACCCCATTTTTGCAAATAGGGTTTGCATATCACCCAACAACCCTAAAGATTCTAGCAAATCCTCATCTAAGTACCTAGTAGCAGTAAGTTTACGAGTAGAGAGCATATTGTATCTATCTCTATGTTCATCATTGCGAAAAAGTAGAGGGGGTAGGGCATTACCCTCCTTCGGCGCTTGAGGGGCATCGGCTCGCCTTGTTCGTCGCTCCGAGGCGCGGGATCGGGATGCTACGGTCTTGGTCCTCCTCATCCTTGCTTCTTTTGGCTTCTTAAGAGGTTAGAAATGCTTCTAGAGGAAAGGGAAAGCGAAATCACATGGCTATGGCAAGAAATTTTGAAGCACACGGTGCAAATGGGGTGAAAACACACGGCTCGCCCCTTTTAACCTCGCGCACCACGACCGTGTGAAAACACACGGCCAGGCCGTGTGCGCCTCTAGTCAATCGGGAACGACCATGGGAAAACACACGGCCAGGCCATGTGTCCCCATTTTCCGCCCATTTATGCACCATGGCCCGAATTTGTTCATACACTTCGCCGTGTAGACTAATATGAGTCTCATTTTTGCCTAGCAAAGTTCTTTTCTAGTCCTAACTCTTAATGTGATGGAAATTAAAACTAAAATCAAACAAATATATGCAATGCAATCGAAAAGGGAAATCTAAAACTAAACTTGGGTTACCTCCCAAGAAGTGTTTTGTTTAAGGTTGTTTAGCTCGACCGCACTCTGTTATCAACTCAGCTCTGGTGGTTCAGTGAACCTCCATTCATCCGTCTTGGGATCTGCATTTGGAGGTTCTGACTTCATTCTGCTAATCGTGAAGCCGTCAAAGTAGGGAGCTCTGTGCTCCGAAAGGCTGAACAGGTTGATCTCCCCATCTACCTCCAGGGAGATTTGGTGTGCCTTCACATATATGCACGCCCCTGCGGTTGCTAGAAAAGGCCTTCCCAGAATGATGGGATTTTAGGGATTCGGTCCTGTGTCCAGTATGATGAAGTCCATAGGTATCACGAAATGCTTAATCATCACAAGAACGTGTGGTAGCAGGCCAACGGGCTCCTTTACTGAATCATCCCCCATACGAATACCAAGATTTGCTGGTTGGAGCCCACTCAGTCTCATTTTCAGAAAATATGCGTAGGGCATCACACTGACTGATGACCCCAAGTCGCATAGTGCTTCCTCGAAGCCCTCCCTATAAATCGAGCAGGGAATAACGAATTTACCAGGGTCCTCAAGCTGTATTGGAATCTTCCCTTCAAACTCAGCTTGGTCAGGTAGGGTGGAAATCATGGTTGCACACCCCTTGGTGAATTGACTACTTTGCCCCACTCCTTCCTCCTTTCCTTGGCTCGCCGGAGAGTTCTTTCACAGGTTGTGACACGGATTGGGCTATTTGGGCCACTTGTGTCTCCAACATCCTGGTATGACTTGCAAGGCCGTAAACGGTGACCTTCAAGTCTCTCAGTGCTTCTTCAGATTTTTGATGTTGGCGACGGAATTTCTCATTGGCCTTAGTTTGGGTAGCGATGAAGTCCTCCATCATCGGGCCTCACGGACTTCGTGGTCACCGCCATTGTCTCCGTTGTTGCTGCCTCTCCGGATGGTTGGGGGTTTCCCGAGTTATTTTTGTAGGAGAAATTCGGGTGACTCCTCCATCCGGGATTGTAGGTATTAGAGTACGGGTTGTGGGGCCTTTGATCATAGTCCCCAATCACATCACAATGCTCAATTTGCTCGTCTGAGGTCCCCTGCCCTCTATAGTGGTCCTCACGATACGCTGCCTCTCCCTCTCCAAAATTAATGGCCGCGTATGCAGATGAAGGATTCAAAGAGTCAAACTGTCTCCTGAGCGCGTCCATCCTTGCCGAAAGGTGGTCCATGGAGTTGACAGTGTATCATCCTGCTGCAGGCATGGGTTGACTACGTTCGGAAGCCCATTGATGGTGATTTTGTGCCACCTCTTTGATAAGCTCTTCTACCTCCTCTATGGTCTTGTTCATTAATGCTCCTCCTGCGGCAGAATCTAGGGACATCTTTGTGGTGTAAGCGATCCCATTATAGAAAATGTGGATCACCAGCCACCTCTCCAGTCCGTGGTGGGGGCATTGATAAAGTAGCCCTTTGTAGCGATCCCATGCCTCGAATAAGGACTCCCCCTCCTTTTGGCGAAAGCTTGTGATAAGATGGCACATGTGAGCAGTCTTACTTGGTGGGAAGTATTTATTCAGAAACTACTGCTCACATTGCTCCCATGTGGTGATGCTGTCAGAGGGTAGGGAGTGAAGCCATGCCTTATCCTTATCCCGTAGTGAAAACGGGAACAGGCTCAGGCGGATCGCGTCAGAAGGGACTCCGTTTAGTTTCATAGTTGAGCAGATTTCGAGAAAAGCCTCAAGATGTCGGTTCGGGTCTTCAGTTGCAGCTCCCCCAAATTGGCTTTGCTGGACCATATGTATAAGTGCTAGTTTCAGCTCAAATTTATTTGCCGAAATAGACGGTCCAGCTATGCTCGGCCTGAATCCTCTAGCGCTAGGAGCTGCGTAGTCCCGCAGAGGTCGGCTGCCTATGTTCACCTCGGATGCAACTTGATCTTCCATCTTTCACTGTGCTACTCTCCGACGGTGAAAGGTTCGCTCAATCTCTAAATCGATCGGAATTAGACCTTCCGACCCTAGTCTTCTAAGCATACGACGAACCAAACCACAAAGGTAAGAGTGCTAACCTAATGCTAAAAGCAGAAAATAAATAAATCTAGCAAATAAAAATCTAAGATGCAATAAGTAAATAAAAAAAACTACTGCTAAAAAGTAAAAACTCAATCTAAATATAAAAAATAGAACTAAGCAGATAAGATAAACTAAAAAGAAAATAAAGCAAGAAAATAATCTAATCCTAAGTCCGATCCAATCTACCATCGTTCGATTTGATATCGAATCGACAGTCCCCGATAGCGGCGCCAAAAACTTGATGCGCACGGACACAACCCCAAATCTCGCGATGGAGACCATCGAGGACTCAAAGTGTGCGCTCGCGCTCAACGCCCACACGGATGTCGTCAAGTAATAAAGATTATCGATCCCATAGGGACTGGGATTCGAGTACCAATACACTAAGTGGTTGCGATTGTTCAAACGTAATCTCTAAGAGAGTCGGTTGGTGAGGACTATCGGTGGACCCTACTCTATACGGTGTCACACGAAGGAGGAAAAGAGTGTGATGGGGTTTTAAAAAGGCGATTCTAGGACTTCAATTTCGCTTGTGTACCACAGACCAATGTTGTCAATTGTCGTCGTCTAAACGTCTACCTACGGTTTTAGGGAAGGGAAATCATACACTCTCCCGCTGAGCTGCCGCATTCACCGGGAGCTATCTCCACCCAAAAGGACGGGATAGAGGGTACGAGGATGTCAAATCAATCCTTGTGGTGGACCGTTTCCGATTCCACCGCTCCCTTCTCCCCGCAGTTACAGGAGGTCAGGTTTACCCCTAGGTTCCTTGGATCAAACCTCCTAAGTTTTAGATTGCGAGGGATGTCACCACCTCATATCGCCTAAGCACAACGGAAAGAAAGTCAAACACACGTAGATATAATAAAGAACAACTACCAATTGTCAAATCAAACTTATGGCCAGAATTTAATATGAACCAACATTGTCTATGTACACAAGCTACTCCCTAATCCTAAAATCGAAAGTACTACTCCATAAATACGAAGAAAGAATCACAAAACATGTTTAAGTTTGAATAAAATAGACATAAAGTGTAGAAATAGAGATATACGATGCTTCGTGATCTTCTCTCCGGTGTTGTATTGTAAGTTGTGGACCTCCGGCGACGTTCCTCCTCTCCGCTGCGAGTTATCGAAGCTTTTTAGGGCTTCGGCGTGCCGTCCTAGCCGTCGTGCCTCCCCCCTAGGGTTTGGGCGGAGCCATCCTTATATAGACATTGCCTCGGGCCATTGTAAAATCGAAAAAGCCCTAGTCGCATGAAATCCATTGAGCGCCACCACAGTGTGTTTCCGCATGGCGGTGAATCCTGTGAATCCACATGCCGTGAATCCACATGCCCTGGACGTGTCCCACTCTGCGTCTAGCTGCGAAAGTCCTTCTTTTGCTCCGAAAATGCGTCTTTTTCACCATAAAAGCTAACCTGCACACAATAGTACAACGAGCAGACCTCCAAACCAGAAAATAGGCAATGCGTACAAGAATAGAGTAACATATGCATGAAACTAACACAAAATGTAACAAGATGTGAGCGAAAACTACTCCTAAAACCCTATATATTTTGCTCACATCACTGACTCTCCATAATGCCTCCCAAATCCAAAAAAAAAAGATAGCTTGGAAGCTAACTGAAGGTAAACAGTGGGAGACTATTTTAGCTGCTCGTTGTGAAGAACTGAAGACTCAACTAACAGCAGCAGGGCGTGACAAAGAAAAATCCCTCAAAACAATAAACTCCCTTTAGGTTTAACTATTCCTGCAAACTGATAAAATTCAACATGTTAATGCCCTGACCTAAGAATTGTCAGAGTGTCAGGTTCAGCTCCGGGAAATACGGGCCAGAAAATCTAAGTCCTCGACTGAACTACTAAAGACTCAATTAGTTATCAAGACTTTAGAGGCCTCCCTAGAATCAAGTTGGACACAACTAGAGGGTCTTTCCTCAAAAATATCTACACTTTCAGGGGCCCTGACAGAAATAACAGAACAACTGCATGCATTACAACTGGAGCATGCCCAATCTATAACTTCTATGGGTCAGCATACTATAGCAGTCGCCAAAGAGAGAGATATCTAAGGACTGCTCTCGGCAATCAAATAGCCACTAAGGAAGCTCGGTGGAAGGAACGTGAGTAGGAGTTATTAATAAAATTTGGCGACAAAACCATAGAGCTATTTATCTTAGGCTTTAAGGGAGCCAACAAATAACATGCCTCTCATAGACATCCTCCCCCGGGTGCAGATACCAGCTACTTGAGTGTGGAAGCTATCATAGATGAATATCCGGATGACGTCTTTGATTTATGCGGTTTCCCTTTTATGGATTGTAAGGAATGACCAAAACAAAACATGTATAAAGTACCGAATTTTTATTAAGTAGCCTACATTTCTTTCTTCTTCTAAATTGCTGCATCATTACTATTTTGATAACTATATTCTTCTTGTTGAGTGGATACCTTCCTTTTTCATGCTTAACTACCCTCTAGCTAGAAACTTTCCTCGTGCTAGTCGACTGATACTCTACTACCATAGGAGTTACTCTGACAAATTTGAAAATAATATACCTTCAAATTATCCCAAGTCATTCCCTCAGTAAGCAAGATCCACTTCTTCTAGGCCACCTTGCATCGCAGTTGGTCCATGCCTGATTAGCCCTTATCCCCTTTGACAGGAATATGATCAGCCACCTCTTTGTCAATGTACTTGCCATTCCCAATACTAACCCTTCAATTACCCCTTTCATCATTCCGTATTCTTCTTCTTTTTCAAGAAAATGAATTAATGCCCCTTCCCTTCTACAAATACCTCCCATGAAACTTTCTGTCTTCATACTGCTTCCATGGCCTCCCCCTCGTGCCCGATTCACATAAGCTCTGATACAAACCAGACTGTCGATTCATATACTCGTTCTATAATAACCTCAGCATATCGACCTCTACCCCTTAGAGGCCCCATCAACATAGTGGCTCCATGCTCAAGGGGGCCCTTCTTATCTCCCTTCCCCTCCTCCAACAATTGCTTATGGAATCCTCCAGCACTTCGGTAGCAACCCCAAATGGATCCCCTTATTCCACCGGCTAACATTCCTCTTCCTCTCATAGTTCCACCACCCTACTTAGAAGGAGAATATTCTGTTGATTTTTCTAGTAATCCTCTGTAAACAAGAATGTCTTTATTTGTAGTATCGCTTAGTTTATATAAAAGAAAAGAACATTAGATTCAACATAACTTCCATAGTCATCGAAAACATCTCATGTATGATGACCACTTTAATTCTTGATCCCTCACAGAAGACCAGCAGTGTATAGTAGAATTAAAAAGTATCACAAGAGATATGAGAAACCACTTCTAAGTATCCTCCACACAAGCTTACACCCTTCGCTAGGAGTTGCTCATTGCTCAGCGTAGTTGGGCAAGACTCTGTGCAACCCACTAAGCTCTTAGCCATCGGTACATGCTAGTTGCCTCTCTTTGTGCCACTAATTCACCATCCAACATCCCCACAGAGGAAAAGATAATCCATGAGGAACCTTAGTTTTTCTTTCTTAGCATAACTGTAATGTTTGTTGGAACTCTGAATAAATGCATTGTGCAAAACCTTTCTATCTTATATCAAAAGAATATGTTGCTTTATGAGAAAATTTTATCATTTATGTCATTAAACAATCTACCTCCCATGATAAGAGGTACATTCATAATCCCTTCTCCGAACCCCACATTCACTGTATATAATAGCATCCTCTGTTTGCCAATGTATCTCTCATAGTTCCCCCTCGCTTCAGCTCGTTGTCCTCACAGAATAAAATATGTTCCATCATTCTTACAAAATAAAATTAACTCTTCCGATCTATCCTCGCACAAAGATAAAAAACTTCTCTCATAGTCGAGTTAGCACTCGACTCTTCTGATCCACCACCACACAGGAATAAGAGCTTCAGCTAAAGCCAAGTAGTAAAATAGTGTTGATCTGACCTAGGGCTTCGCCTAGTCATATCAGAATAATAATATTTTACTTCTGTCAGATTGGACTTCGGGATAAGAGCTTCAGTTGAGACTAAGCTGTAAAAATAGTGACGATCTGACCTAGGGCTTCGCCTGGTCAGATTGGAATGAATTTTGTACTATCATCATCTTCCATAGTGTATTTACCTTAAATCCTACTCCTTCGATATGCAACCGCACGGGGATAAAAGCTTTAGCTATCACCGAGCTGTAAGAATAGTGACGATATGATCTAAGGCCTTGTCTTCTCATATCGGAATAAATTTTGTACTTCCGTCATCTTCCATAGTGTATTTACCTTAAATCATACTCCTCCGATCTGCAACTGCACAGGGATAAAAGCTTCATTTATCGCTGAGCTGTAAGAATAATGATGATATGATCTAAGGTCTTGCCCTCTCAGATCAGAATAATATTTTGCTTCTATCATCTTCCATAGTGTATTTACCTTAAACTCTACTCCTCCAATCTGCAACTGCACTGGGATAAAAACTTCAACTAAGGCCAAACTATGAAAATAGTGACGATCTAACCTAGGGCTTCGCCTGGTCAGATCAGAATGAATTTTTTACTTCCGTCATCTTCAACAGTGCATTTACCTTAAACCTTGGATAAAAGCTTCAGCTATCACCGAGCTATAAGAATAGTGATGATCTGATCTAAGGCCTTGCTCTCTCAGATCAAAATATTTTTTTACTTCCATCATCTTCCATAGTGTATTACCTTAAACCCTACTTCTCTGATCTTCCACTGCATGGGGATAAAAGCTTCAACTATGACTGAGCTGTAAAAATAGTGACGATCTGATCTAAGGCCTTGCCTTATTAGATTGGAATGAATGTTATACTTCCATCATCTTTCATAGTGTATTTACCTTAAACCCTACTCCTCCAATCCCCCATCGAACGAAGATAAAAGCTTCAGCTATGACTGAGCTGTAAAAATAGTAACGATCTGATCTAATGCCTTATTTTGTCAAATCAGAATGAATTTTATACTTCCATCATCTTCCATAGTGTATTTACCTTAAACCCTACTCCTCCAAGCTGCCACGACATGGGGATAAAAGCTTCGGCTATCACCGAGCTATAAAAATAGTGACGATCGGATCTACGGCCTTGCCTTGTTAGATCGGAATGAATTTTGTACTTTCGTCATCTTCCATAGTGTATTTACCTTAAGACCTACTCCTCCAATCCACCATCTCATGGGGATAAAAGCTTCGGCTATCACCAAGCTGTAACAATGTGCAAAGGCTCAACCCACCAATAGATCACGTCTAAAGCTTCTTTAAGTCCTATATCTTTGCCCACAGGTTCAATTATCTTGCTCAACAAGAATACACTACCTCCTTCAAATTTGATTCCTTGCCTTCCCCTTCTTCATCCTCCGCTCTTCTTGTCTTCGAAACCCTTCCCACCATTTCTGCGTTGCACGAAGATTCTCCATTTTTTTCCCTTGTATCACCCCCAATCCTTCTCTCCTTTTGACAAGATGAAAGCTCGCCTAAGGAATGTGACTCTTCGACAACTGCGAGACGAACAGATGAACTCCATTCAGATGCCTGCCAACCCTGCACCACCGCCCATTGCTTTGACTCCCGTGGGGCCTCTATCTGTCACTTCCTTCTTAGCATCGCCTCCTTCTCCCTTGACAATATCATCCTCTATTGCCCCACAATATTGTACTGCTAATCTCCCACAAGTATTGTCATCTTCTCCTTCCCCGGCTATGATACCACCAAACCATAGCCTTCCCTCCTCTTTGTTAATGCAGTGAGCATCATTCCTTAGTTTTGATGTATGAACCACAGTTAAGAGTTAGGATTTACTTGTGATCTAATATAAGTGTTAAGTATGCAGGATTAATAGGAAGTCCTAGTTAGTCGTGTTGACCTGATACTAGACATGTATCTTGACAGATCAGAAGGACCAGACACCATGCATGAAGTCCAGATGGGTCGTATAGACCGGATATTTGGTATGAAAGCCGATTGGGTTAGGAGACTGGACAATCGGCAAAAAGTCCAGCTGGGTCAGGCAGATCGGACAGCTGGTGGAAGCCCTAGTGGGTCAGATCGGATGTCAAGAATGGTAAGTCTGGCAGGTAGCTGGCAAGTAAGCCTTGAGTGAAGAGGTGAGGCTGAGTCCTTTGTAGGGGGACAAAGTTAGGCATCGATCCGACGAAAAGTCTGAGTGGGACTTAGTAGTCGAGATCGAGCAGTATTACTTCTACTGCTATCTCATATCATATTATCTATTTGTGCTAATCTTATTTTGCAGGGATTAGTCGACTGGGTGGATTCAAGTCGACTGAAGTCCAGTCAACTGAAGATGTATCGGTCAACTGGATACCTATTTGGTAGGATTAGTTGGTGATCGATCGAAGATTGTGCGACGCAGATGGAAAGAGCTTGAGTCGACTGAAGAGGGAAATTTCTCGATGCGGAGTCGAGTGACATGGAGTCGACTGGAGAGGATTCAATCGACTGAAATGTTAGTGTAATTGACCCAGATCACGATTGACCGGACTCGAGTCTAACTCAAGCAATGTTTTGATGTTCGACAAAATGTATGACAATGAAATTGTCATGGAAAAGTCCAAGTCATGGGTACTTGGCATGGAAAGTCCAAGTGGGACACTTAGCATTTGGAAAGTCCAAGTCTCGAGTACTTGGCATGTAAAGTCCAAGCATGAGTCTTGGCAAGGGAAAGTCCAACATGTTGGATCGAGAAGCGTCGCTAGAGGGGGGTGAATAGCGATCGTAAATCTTTCGTTCGAATTCGTTCGTGGAGACACAAGTAAACGAGTAAGCACAGCGGAAAATAAAGTGACATGTTTATTTTACTTGGTTCACAACCCAACGGTTGCTACTCTAAGGCCCTATCGGTCCTAGACCGCGTACGGAAGGTAAAGCACTATAACGTCTCCTCCTCATTGGAGGTAGGAGACAACGATGACAAAATCTGGAAGTACGAGGATGAGGCAACAAGCTTACCTCACCTCGTTATGAATAAAAACAACGAATACAATATTAAAATATATTACTAGATGCTGCTGCCGACGAAGAAGATCTGAGCTTGTTGTCACGTCGGCGTTATGACGGTGTTGGAGCGTTGGCATTGTAGGAGCACTTGATGAATAAACTTGATGTAATTTGGAGATGGAATCCTCCCCTCCTTTTATAGATTTTGGCCTCTGAATATGTCTCCCTTTTTTTTTTTGGAACAAATCACGAAGTTGTCCAAATTTTATCGCGAAGTGGCCGCGTCAAACGTTATCCGTTTTGACCTAGCGCAAAGGCTGATTCGTCGCCATCAATCGACTGATGACTTCATCACCGATGATGAGCATCACGATCGCTCCATGTCCAGCAATGATCGCCACCGCCACTTCCCTGCAGTGAGAGGTTAGCTCGAAAAATGATAAATACGATGGTTTCTAACCGTCCGATCTCGACTTAGACCTTCCACAAGAAGTCTTAGTCCTCCCGCATGAGGAGGACGACCTTACCATCTCTCACTCACACGAGCTTAGTCGCGCTTCGGCCTTCCACTCGATTCCTTCGGCTCCCTCCGAAGTCACTCGAGTGTCGCCCGACCATCGCGGCTTCCTCCGGGTGTCGCTAGCCTTCAGCTCTAGCTTTAGTACTTTTCTGCACACTCGATTTAGCTCGTGAGATAACGATGTAAACTTAACTTTGTGTCTTTTCCATAATCAAAATACAGGTTCGATTATCTAGTGCCCCTGCACCAACAATCTCCCCCTTTTTGATCTATGGCAAACCAACACAAAGTTAAAGGAAATTAAAGCATAAAACAAGTATAGTAAATGATGAATGTCATTTTCAAAAACTCCCCCTTAACCAAAACTCCCCCTTAACCCTAGGTGAGTTTTGAAAGAGATACTTTAATTAAATAAATTTTGTGGTACTCCCCCTTAACTTTCGCTCTTCTCCCCCTTTTTCCATAAATCAAAACAAATGTTGGGGTAAAGACAATATGGTATATGCATGCATCAAGATAAATCAACTATGAGTCCAAACATGCGTCTAGCAATAGTTAGATAGATTGGTTCGAGGTGTGCCCCTCTGCACCAATAATCTAAAGGTTTATAATATAACCCTTAGGGTTAGTTTGCTTTCCCCCTTAGTCAAATATATGAAGTATAAGAGATGTAGGGGGCGCTAAACTTTGGCCTAAAGAGTCATTAAGTACAATAGTTGAGAAAATAAGTAGTATTTTGAAGATTGTTTTAAGTATATTTCAATTATCCTTAACATCTCACCCATTCTATGTGTCTCAGAATTTGTTCACCTTATATGTTTTGTGAGGTGATTTTAAATTGATTAAAGATAGTCAACCTTGGGTTAGATTCGGATTTAACCTTTAGATCGTTAAGTAACTTTTCGAGAAACTGGCTTCCAGGTCGTGACGAGGCACAGGAGCCTTCTTTGATTGGAACAACGACCACTTCCTTAGACAAAGCCAAATTCAAGAAAATATCACTTAAGTCACTTAGGGTTACTTCCTGGTCTAACTAGTTTAGGATACGACGAGGTAGCTTTAGCTAGTTCCACTCGGTCAAGTGCACCAAGCTAGATACGCCTTATCTAGCTCGAATACACGAGACTTTGTTTCCCTAATGTACTATCATCTCGCCGCATCCTGATACTATGTTGTCAAGAGTTGACTAACTATTTTTCCTATCTAGCCATTCTAAAAATTAAAGAAAAAATATTCAATGATTTTGCTAAGTAATCGGGTATACTGTTTTAGTGTTAGCTCCCCCTGGACCATTGAACCAATATGATCTATTCAAATAATGAACATGATTCTGAGGAATCCAATACTTATTAGTCCTTATATGTGTGTTCAATAAAACCTTTGGGACCCATGCTTGGACTCTTTGATGACTACGATTTACGATAGACATATAAGACCTATTCGTAGTCTTTGACTTAAATCCGAGTCCGACTTTGTTGTACACGGCTCTTTGGGTTCCAAGTAGTCGATTAAGGTTCTTAGATCCCAACGTGAACCTTTCCAACCTACCCTCAACCTCTTGAACTCGGTCTTTCAAAAGAGAATTCTCCTCCTCAAGTTTTTCAATTTGAGTTGAGTTTCCCTCTTGAACTTGACTAGTTGAAGAGGTTAGAGTAGCCTCTTGCTTGAGGGTTTCAACCTCCTCAAGTAATGACTCAACCCTAGACTCGGACTTAGTCAATTTCCTAGTAAGCATTTTAATTGTATTGTAAAGTGTACTAATTAAGGAACGGCTAACCTTAATTTTCTCTTTTGACCCGACATTGAGTTGCTTCTCGAAATAGTCCTCGAGTTCGGAGTCGGTGTTGTAATTTGATTCGAATTCGGACTCGGACTCTTCGGGTCTTGCCATGCATGCTATGTCGACGCCTTCTTCATTGTCCCATGTTGCACGAAAAGTCTTCTTTTGATTTGATTTGAATTGTGCCCTCTCTTGGTTCTTTAGTAGCCTCCTTTCCCTCCGAACGATCTTTCGCACTACATTCACTATTGCTTCCACCTTTTCGGATTCGGACTCTGATTCGTCTTTGGGTTCGAGTCCATGTTCTTGCTTGGTGGGTGTCTTGCTTCCTTGTCCTGCAAGTAGAGCAATACCTCTCTCGGCTCGGACCATGTTAGTTTGCACATGAAGTTCAAACTCGGAAAATAATTCGTCTAACCTAAGCTTTGAAAGGTCCTTAGAGACCTTGTAGACATCGACCATGGATGCCCACAAGGTAGTCCTAGGGAAATCATTTAAAGCATATCTTATAAGGTCTCGGTTCTCTATGGCTTGCCCGATCGAGTGAAGACCGTTGACGATGTCTTGGATCCGCGCATGTAATTGGGTGGCGGTCTCGTGATCCTACATCTTTAGATTGTACAGTTTATTTAAAAGTAAATCTCTTTTACATACCTTAGCATCGGGCGTCCCTTTGTGTAGATCAATTAATTTGTTCCAGAGGTCTTTGGCGCTAATGAATGGACCGATGCGGTTGAGCTCCTCCTTGGACAAGCCACATTGTAATATTTGAGTTGCTCTTGCATCGACTTCGATTTGCCTCTTGGTTGCATTTGTCCACTTGTTGAAATCCAAGGGCTCTCCTTGATCATTGGTGAGTAGAGCAAAGCCGGTTTGGATTATTATCCAAGTCTCGACTTGTGTTTTCAAGAAACACTCCATCCGACCTTTCCAATAACGGAAATCATCTCCGTTAAAGAACGGAGGTCGGGTGGTGCTATACCCCTCAATGTGAGCCATTAAGTATCTTGCAAAACACGAATAAAAACCAAAGGGAATTCCAAGACTTGGTCTTGGATTAGTAATGCGGGAAATAAATAGGAAATAAACAGAATTAAATGAGAAAAATAAGAAACTAACAAAAACTAACAACTTACGACCTTCGATGTCCCCGAAAGGGTACTAGACGTTGGATTTTGGGGCTATAAATGGCTTGTTATGAGGGTAAATCCTCGTAATAAATGTAGATCTCTTAGAGGGCTTCGATTTGGTAGGTAGATCGTTATCTGAGTCCACTTGTGCGAAAAGTTATGACCCTTTTACCGTCGGCTACTCCAAGAGAGAAAACTTGCAAGCACACAACCAAAAGAAACGTACCAAGACTTCGTCTTGGATTAGTAGTGCGGGAGGAAAAAGACCTAAAAAAAAATACGAATAAAAAAATACGAACAAAAAACCAAAACGTGCTAGATCGGTGGTTTCACCAAATCTTAGCACCCCCGCTCTGATACCAATTGTTGGATCGAGAAGCGTCGCTAGAGGGGGGGGGGTGAATAGCGATCGTAAATCTTTCGTTCGAATTCGTTCGTTGAGACACAAGTAAACAAGTAAGCACAGCGGAAAATAAAGTGACACGTTTATTTTACTTGGTTCACAACCCAGCGGTTGCTACTCCAAGGCCCTATCGGTCCTAGACCGTGTACGGAGGGCAAAGCACTATAACGTCTCCTCCTCGTTGGAGGTAGGAGACAACGATCATAAAATCCGGAAGTACGAGGATGAGGCAACAAGCCTACCTCACCTTGTTACGAATAAAAACAACGAATACAATATTAAAATATATTACTAGATGTTGCTGCCGACGAAGAAGATCTGAGCTTGTTGTCGCATCGGCGTTATGACGGTGTTGGAGCATTGGCGTTGTAGGAGCACTTGATGAATAAACTTGATGATGTTTTGAGTTGGAATCCACCCCTCCTTTTATAGATTTTGCCCTCTGAATATGTCTCCTCTTTTTTCGGAACAGATCACGAAGTTGTATAATTTTTATCGTGAAGTGGCCGCGTCAAACCTTATCCGTTTTGACCTAGCGCAAAGGTTGATTCGTCGCCATCACGATCGATGACTCCATCATCGATCGATGAGCATCACGATCGATGAGCATCACGATCGCCTAATGTCCAAGAATGATCGCCACCGCCACTTCCCTGCAATGAGAGGTTAGCTCAGAAAATGATAAATACGATGGTTTCTAACCGTCCGATCTCGACCTAGACCTTCCACAAGAAGTCTTAGTCGGATCGCCGCCTACGGTCGTCCCCGTACAGAGGACACGAGCTTACCATCTCTCACTCACATGAGCTTACCTCGATTCTTACTGTGTCGCTTTCGCTTTTGGCCTTCCACTCGATTCCTTCGGCTCCCTCCGAAGTCACTCAAGTGTCGCTCGACCACCACGGCTTCCTCCGGGTGTTGCTAGCCTTCAGCTCTAGCTTTAGTACTTTTCTTCACACTCGATTTAGCTCGTGAGATAACGATGTAAACTTAACTTTATGTCTTTGCCATAATCAAAACACAGGTTCGATTATCTAGTGCCCCTGCACCAACAACAATGACTTTGTAAAGTATATTGTCATGGGCAGATAGCTCAGTGATGGGGAATATGTTCTGAGCTGGTGGGCGAGGATGGCGAAAGACATGCTCATGCATGGAGTCCAAAGAGATATGATCAAAAGGCTCAGGTAGAGGGACATCGAAGGTAGGGTAAAATATGAAAGTGTCATTTGATGGCCGACATTCAAGGAACTCTTGCAGGATTGTAGGAGTGAACTCTAGGTCGCGTTTTGCGACCCGAGTGGTGTATGTCGGACCATCATCAACTTTCTTCAGATTTTGATAGAACTCCTTAAGGAGATCATCATTTATGGCATGAGTGCATAATGCTATCTTCATGAGCTGATAATATGATAAAATTTCCATGACATCACTACAGTAACGCATAAAGAAATCCCTATCAATGTACCTAACTAACATGGTTTGGTACAATCGTGATTCAACCTCAGTCGGGTCATTTCTACGGGATCGCCTATATGAATGCAATGCAGTGAAATGAAATGCAAAGACACAAATGCACAATTAGATCATAATGAGTTATAATGAAAAAATTAGGATTTTAGAGGAGTAAAAAGTTATACTTTGCCGCCATTGAGGATGATGAGGAGAGGGTACTCAGACACCGCTGAAGAGAGCGGCGGAGAGTTCACCGGAGCAGAGGTTTCGCCGGAACCCTAATCGCAAGAAAAAAATCGCCGGAGATAAGTAGATTAGGGTTGTGAGATGCTAAAAACGTGAATGGAGGGGTTGAACGTCAAACCTAGGGCTTAGGTGGCCATGGGTCGTAAGAGCCGGCCTCGAGAAGTGTTTACGATCGGAGAAGAAGAAGAAGATGAGGGAAATCGAGCGTGAAGACGCCGAACCCTAGCGGTTCGACGTTATAAAATCGCGATGCCAGTCAAATGATGTGCAACATCAGTCGACTGATTACGGCTTATGAGCAGTTTAATGAACCAAAGAATGATCGCTTCCGGCCAAAGACTCGACCGAAGTCTTCGTCGGTATGCTACAAGAATATCGGGCTGATCGATGTTGGTAATCAGTCGACTGATGTGATCATCACTCGACTGCTCAGCGACCACTCGACTGATGATCCTTCTGCCTCGATGAACAGTACCATCAGTCGACTGATGTACAAAATAGTCGAGTCCTGGAAATAGCACTCGACTGTCGGACTCACCGTATCGTGCTACAGTAGTAAAAGTCAATCGATAAATCAGAATCCAACCGATCTCGATTTAGTTCTGAAATTGAGTGAATTTCGATTTCTTCACTCAATTTGTTTCATTTTATCATGTTTACTCTTGTATGTCGAATATATTAATGTTATGATTATATTCATGTATTTGTTAATGTATTTTGGTATTTTATTTCATTTTAACAATCATTAGCATCCAATGATTTTAAAAACCTAACATCTCACCCTTTCTAAGTGTGGAAATACACAATCAAGGTGAATGACCTATTTTGTGAGATGCAATATACCATAAACATTTCTTCCATGCAAACATATGGTAAAACACATGAAGCATGGTAAGTGTAAGATATCAAGGTGTGTGACACTTAAGTATCACTCTTGATGTGACTTATAAACTTTAAGCACTTCTCTTGATACATTAATTCCTAAAGTGTGTCAAAATCCTAAAATGACACACCATGACCTCTAAATCTAGATTGTGTCAATTTTATTGATTTTTCATGATTCCAAACATATATGACACATCCTAAAACCTTTTAGGATATAAAATCAAACCTATTTCCAAGATATCCATAACCTTAAAAATAACCTAAAATGTCAACTTTGCTATGGTTGAGTTAACTACCCATCCAATCAAAGTTGACACATCCTAACCCATTTAACGTGAGTTAATCACGCTCCTTGGAACCCAAAATCTATTTGAGCTTATTGGATTAATTAGGTATTCCTTAGGGATGACTTCCCTAGATACCTTTCTAATGACCCTTCTAGGCTTGTTAGTCTTGGTCATTATGGTCTTGCCATGGTTAGCCTTAGGGATTGCCTCCCTAGTAACCTTCTTAGTGACTTCCTTAGGTTTCTTAGAAACCCTAGCCACTAGACACATACTATGGTTGGCCTTAGGGATAATTTCCCTAGAGACTTTGGTTTTCTTAGATTTAGGTTTAGTTCCATAATCAAATGGAACATTGTGATAAGTAGGCATTACTTTCTTAGACATAGGCTTGTGACCCAAACCTTGTCTCCTAGATGATTCTTGCCTCTTACACCCTTTTTGTTGACCTCTAGATCCTAGAGTTTGACAATTTGACCCTTTAAATTGATTTTGCATACTTGCAAGGGTCTTTTCCAATTTCTCAAGCCTTGACCTCAAGACTTGATTTTCTAACTCTAATTGCCCAATTGATTTTTGATTAGGATTTTGGGCATTACCATTCTCTTTAGGCATATGCCTACCCTTATTAGAGTTAATGCCTAAATGGTTTTTAATTTTCTTAATTGTTTCCTTAGGAAGGACATTTCTAAGGACATTAGTCCCAAATTTCTCCTTCTTTGAAATAGGTCTAGAGTTATCATTTCTAGATTTCTCCTTAGCCCTAAAACCAACATGTTTAGCTTCTAGACAACCATAATTATTATTTCTAGCATGTTTTGATTCATGAGTAATAGCAAAATTATTTAAATTAATTCTAGCATGCTTTTGCTTAGAAATTAAAGAATGAGCATTATGAAAATATACCTTAGGGTTAGTCTTAGAGACTCCCCCTACTTGCAAAGCTCCCTCCTTTCTTCTAGGACATTGGCTCCTATAGTGTCCCGGTTGTCGGCATTTGAAGCACACCACGTGCTCCTTGCTCTTTTTGGTGGGGACGCCGACATCCTTGACTTTTTCATTTACTTTTGGTGTCGGAGGAGCTTTCTTAGCCCTTTTTGGACACTTACTCTTGTAGTGTCTGGATTCCCTACACTCAAAGCATATTATATGAATTTTGTTATTAATTGACATGCTTGAGTTACCTAGGGTGGTGGTGAGGTTCTCTTGAGCTTGCTCTTCTTCTCTACCAGATGTAGATGATTCTTCTTGAGATTGCTCCGGTGTAGATGCTCTAATCTCCTCCCCCTCAATCCTAGAGGTGGAGGTCTCCTCTTCTTCCACCAATCTAGAAGTTGATTCCTTCTCAACTTCCGAGTCCTCACTTGCTTGTGAAGATGACGATGATTCTTCCTCGGCTTCTTCCTCTTCTTGAGCCGATGAAGATTCTGCTTCTTCTACTTGTGTCAAGTGAGGCTTCTCATGGAACTTGACCAATTTGTCCCATAGCTCCTTGACATCTTAAAATTCACCTAAACTAGACAAAATGTCATTAGGTATCAAATCTTCTAAAAGCTTTGTTACCTTGACTTCGGTCTTGAACTTGAGACGTTGCTCTTGTGTCCACTTCTTCAATTTCAAGACATTTCGATTCTTATCCCGAGGAGGTTCAAAGCCTTCTACGAGGATGAACCAATCTTCTATATCCATCATCAAGAATGTCTCCATTCTTGTTCTACACGTCGAAAAGTCTTCTCGATCATATGGCGGTGGAGTGTTGATGTCCCATCCAAGCTTGTCTTGGAATTCCATCTTCCCTCTAGCTTCTTTAGCTCCCGGCGGTTAATCCGTAGAAGAGCCCCAGGCTCTGATACCAATTGTAGGAGATTTGAGGCCGCTAGAGGGGGGTGAATAGCGTGACGTGATGGAATTCGTTTCGCATTCGTCTACAAATTTCGTTAGCGTGCAGCGGAATAATAATGAAGCAATACGAAATAGACAAACACAAATACACAAGTGTTTAATGTGGTTCGGAACTGAACGGTTCCTACTCCACGGATCGGGCTCTAAAGCCCTAGCAATGCAAATACGCACTACTAATCACAATAACTCCTTCTCGACACAAGTCGGAGGTGGAGAAACCTCGTAAAAATGATCTTACAATAGCAAGAATGAAATATAAGCAATATACGATGCAAATACGAAAGACAAGTAAAGAAAAGACTTTACAACACTTGTTTTTGATTGCTTGAATGCTTGGTTTCTTGCTTGCACTTGGAGACATGATTTGCAGCAATAAATCGCCCCAATAGCTCTCAAGAATCAGATACATTTTTCTCCATCACGAGCTCCTTTTATAGCTTCAACCTGTGCTAGAAAATGTCGATCAGTCGACTGCTCGGGACCATCAGTCGACTGATCACACTGTTGCTGTGAGACAATGGTGTAATCCACGCTGGAAAAATCCAACGGCTAGGATATCAGTCGACTGATCATGAGCATCATTTGACTATTCAAGCCATCACTCGACTGCTCGTCCCAGCGGTCTAGTGAGACTCCATTCTGTGCCCTAAAATTTGAGCATCAGTCGACTGATCACAAGATCAGTCGACTGCTCATCCAATCAGTCGACTGCCCATCTATGGCAGTCGACTGCTAGGGCAATTCCCGCAGTCAAACCCTAGTTGACTATGCCAGTCGACTGCCACATGGCACCAGTCGACTGGCACACCTCAAACATGAGGTTTTAGCCCAAGTATGGTGCCCCCATACTTGCTAGACCACCCTTAGCCTATACCTAAGCCTTCTAGCCATCTCCATCAGCCTCACACCGCTTGGATCCCTCCAAGTCATCCATGACTTGTTCATCCATTGCGCTAGCCTTTAGGTGCTTCCATCGTCTATGTCATGCTAACGGTGTCTACACCGCCAAGGCACATTGGACTTACGCCGCCAAGACTCCGCTTGGACTTTACACTGCCAATATCAAATCCCTTGGACTTCAAATGCCAAGACTCAAGCTTGGACTTTCCCTTGCCAACCCATGTTGGACTTTCCATGCCAAGTACTCAAGACTTGGACTTTCCCAAATGCCAAGTGTCCCACTTGGACTTTCCGTGCCAAGTACCCAAGACTTAGACTTTTCCATGATAATTACATTGTCATATGTTTTTGTCGAACATCAAAACATCACTCCATTCAAACTCGAGTCCTGGTCAATTGTGACCTGGGTCGATTGCACCAACAAGAGTTGCACTCCTGGTTCCAGATGTAGAACCAGTGCATGGACATGAACCAACATGGGATTTACAAGAGCAAATCGATCACTTCGGTGACTAACTCTAATTCGAAGATTGATGATTGCTAGTAAAGAGTTGGACATTTGCTTTAAGGATAATTTTTAAATGTGTATTTTCAATATTTAAATTTAATATTTAGGAATTCGTGCTTTGACTTATTCCCTATCACTTTTGCATCGAAGTTTTTGAAAAATTTAAAAAATTTTGAATTATTCAAGGGGAGTTTTTGAAAAATTGAAAAAAAAATTGAATTATCTAGGGGAAGTTTTTGAAAAATTAAAAAAAAAATTTGAATAATTCAGGGAGAGTTTTTGAAATATTTGAAAATTTAAAAAAAAATTTAAAGTTTGAAAATTTTTGCAGTTTGACAATTTTTGACAAAAAGCTTAAAGTAAATGAAATTTTAAGGTGTTTTGAGTTTAATAATTTGTCATGTTTGTGAAACCTTAAATCTCCACTACATTATGTTGGTGTATTTTTTAACTCAATCCTTGTTTTGATGTATGCCAAAGGGAGAGAGAAGAGATATAAAATTATAAACTTTAAAAGAGATATAAAGTTAAGAGGATGCAAAAATTTGATAAGGACCTATGCATCTCATACATGGTTAAATTTATGCATGACAAAAGTTGTTAGTTCATTTCTTATATATGTCAAAATATGGAGATTGATATTTGATTTTTCTAACTTTAATTGATATGTTGTCATACATCAAAAAGGGAGAGATTGTTGATGCACTGAGCATCACTCCTTAGTTTTGATGTATGAACCACAGTTAAGAGTTATGATTCACTTGTGATCTAATATAAGTGTTAAGTATGCAGGGTTAACAGGAAGTCCTAGTAGGTCGTGTTGACCGGATACTAGGCATGTATCTTGACAGATCAGGAGGACCGGACACCAGACATGAAGTTTAGATGGATCGCGTGGACCGGACATTTGGCATGAAGACCGGTTCGGTCAGGAGATCGGACAATTGACAAAAAGTCCAGCTGGGTCAGACAAACTGGACAGTTGGTGGAAGCCCTGGTGGTTCAGATCGGATGTCAAGAATGGTAAGTCCGGCAGGTAGCCGGCAGGTAAGCCTTGAGTGAAGAGGTGAGGCCGAATCCTTTGTAGGGGGACAAAGTTAGGCGTCGATCCGACGAAAAGTCTGCATGGGACTTAGTAGTTGAGATTGAGCAGTATTACTTCTACTGCTATCGCATATCATATTATCTGTTTATGCTAATCCTATTTTACAGGGATCAGTCGACTGGATGGATTCAAGTCGACTGAAGTCCAGTTGACTGAAGATGTATCAGTCGATTGGATACCTATTTGGCAGGATCAACTGGTGTTCGATCGGAGATCGTGCGACGCAAATGGAAAGAGCTTGAGTCGACTGAAGAGTTTGAGTCGACTGAAGAGGGAAATTTCCCGATGCGGAGCCGAGTGACGTGGAGTCGACTAAAGAGGATTCAATCGACTGAAAGACCAGGATTTCCATATCGACGGGCTGATGTGGAGTCGACTAGAAGGCATTGCAGTCAACTGAAAAAAGTTTATAAAAGTTGTGCTCGACTAGATCCAAATATTGAAATCATTTAACGTCGAAGTGTTGCCAAAATTTCCTCACGATCACTAGAGCCTCAACCTTCAAAAAGGACGCTTTTTCGACACCTTGAGCCTGCATCCGAATCTTCAGTAGTGTTATTATAAAGTAGTCTTAGTTTAATTTAATTTCACTTTTGTATTTAAATTCAAGAGAGGGTAGGTTGTTACCCTTCTCTTATACTTATAAAAAGCGAATTCCCTCCAAAGTCGAGTTCTCGAATTGGAGGGTATTTAGTGAATTGCCCATCGAAGTAGCTCTCAGGAGAGCTACAAGCCTTGGTGTAGCAACCCAGTCAGGGTTGTGAACCAAGTAAATTGTTGTGTCTAACTTGAATTTAATTTCCGCTGCATATTCTGAATAGAAAAATTATAAAATACCGAGATTCACCCCCTCTCTCGATCTACTCGATCCTACACTCTTCACCCCCACTTCTATGTAGCCCTGTGTCGCCTCCAACATTCTTAAATATGAAAGCTAAATTGAGAGGAGTTGCGCGATGGCTGATTCAGGAAGAAGATGCTTCTGCCATTTACCCCTCTTCTTCGCTCGCTTTGTTTACCCAAACTGAATCGACTCCTGTCGTGCCCCCCTCATCTTCCATTTCATCAACCCTACCAGAACTGTTATCTCTCTCTTCAGATACCCTCCTTTTTTCCAATCCTCCTATGGTCCCTGGCGACCTTCATCAATGGTCCAACCCTAGTTTTCCCTCTGGCGCCTCTTCCCTGGTTGAAGAGGAGCTTCCCATTGTCACATCCCCTCTGGCTACCTTCACGTCATCCACCATAGCTTCTACCCCGATGTCCATATCACATGAACCGTCAAATTCCCCTCTTCCTACTTCCCTCCCATCTTTAGAATGTACCCCCTCTTTTGTTGTTTAGCCGGTAATTTCTGACCTCCTTCCTCCACCATTAAGCCTCCCCTTCCCATCCTCCATCTCCGTTTGTTCTGAAGGAAGTTCTTTGACCATGGCCCTTTTTCTCATCACTTCTACATCCTCCCTTACCATCGACACTCCTATTTCTCTACCACTCGTGACCTCCCCCATTTCCCTTTCTTCTTCCCCTTCATCTTCGGAACCTTTGAGTTCCCTTTCTTCAAGCCAAAACCCTAACCCCCTACCTTGTAGTGATGTTTCCCCTTTTTCCTCTGGAACCTCCTCTCTTTTTCCTTTTGAGCTAATAAGAAGGTTTCATGTGGCACCTCATCCTTCTCCAATTATGAGTGAAATAACTCTTCTCGTAGCTTCTTCTCCTTCTTCATCTTCTGCCAGAGACTCCCGTATCCTCAATCTGGATGAACTAATATCGCAGATGGAGAGTTTGCAGCATGATCTGGAGCTGGCAAACTTTTCTAAACCATTCTCGCATACACCTTTAATAGTGACCATTCTTCTAATTTGCTGTGTTTAGGCGATTATGAATTACCAAAGCCGAAGCGCTCCTTTTCCCATTAGCAAATACAACTTCAGCAACAAACTTTGCAACAATCCATCGTCAATTCAGCAGCCCAAGAAGAATTTAAATAGAGAGAAAATTATTTGCTCCAAGAATTGACACAATGTCGTGTCCAACTATCGGAGGCTCTACAATAACAACAGAGAGATGTAGAGAGCTAGAGACCATAGCCACCCTACGAACCCAAGTAAGAAGGGAGATTTTCCACAATTTGGATTTAATATCAGAGAAGAATCAAACCCTTTCTCAAGTGCACCAGCATGAAGTTTCCTTGCATCAAGTGAGACACGAAGTTGCCCGAAACAAGGCACACACTACAGTTGTGGGGGAGATTTCAGCTTCGATGTGCCAAGATTTGATAGATATGTCAAGGGTCATTCAACAAGACTATGCCTCTCAATCTCAGGGCATGTATATCTTGATTGATACTATCACTCAAACATCACGCTAATATCATCGAATTCGTCAGGACTTTTTAGAGCACAGAGAGTGTTGTATAAAATTTTGCCAGGAGGTGTATACTGTTGACAAATGCAAACAAAAATGCTTGAAGCTCTTGATGTAGGCCACGTTCAAAGATGGCTTTAGTGAGGCAGTTAGATAGTATGTTGCTCAAGGGTTCCCTCCAGCCTATCAACCAGCTCCTTTTTTGAACTGGGAAATCGACTTTAGGTTCTATCCCCTTAATCATTTCAGGTTGTAACCTTTTTGTTTTTCTTCTTCTTCTTTTGACTGTAAACAATTACTGATTTCAATGATTTGGAACTATATTTGAGTGACATTTCTCCTTTCTAATGATTAATAGAAAACTTATAACAAATAATTGTTGGTGCAATCGACCCAGGTCACGATTGACCAGACTCGAGTTTGACTCGAGCAATATTTTGATGTTCGACAAAATGTATGACAATGTGATTGTCATGGGAAAGTCTAAGTCATGGGTTCTTGGCATGGAAAGCCCAAGTGAGACATTTGGCAATGGGAAAGTCCAAGCTTGAGTCTTGTCAATTAAAAAGTTCAACATGGGTTGGCATGGAAAGTCCAAGCATGGGTCTTGGAAAAGGAAAGTCCAAGCTTGAGTCTTGGCAATTGGAAAGTCCAACATGGGTTGGCAAGAAAAGTCCAAGGGTTGATATTGGCGGCGTAAAGTTTCAGCGGGAGTCTTGGCAGCATAAGTCCAATGGTTGGTTGCGTAAAGTCCAAGCGGTAGTCTTGGCAGCGTAAGCCCAATGTGCCTTGACGAGATAGACCAGCTTAACATGACAATAGTTGACGGAAGCACCTGAAGGCTAGCATATGGATGAACAAGTCATGGATGACTGATGAACGGGTATTTGTGTCATGATACAATTTCAAATTAATTACCGAACCCTCTAACTACACTAATATAGCATAGTGGATGACTCGGATCATTTCCTAACGAGTGTAATTGACATAATAGTAAACTTAGAATTTCTAATTATTGCTTTGGATTTTCTATTGAAGATTGGGGGTTTGGGATTTAAGATCTAACCTACAATTGCAAGTCTAATTATTGCTTTGGATTTTCTATTGAAGATTGGGGGTTTGAGATTTGAGATCTAACCTACAGTTGCAAGGTAATTAAAATCCTAAACTAACAAGCAACAACTAAATCAATTAATGCAGGAAGTAAAGCAACAAAAACTGGAAAAGGAAATAATCTGATCAACCCAAGATAGGCCCGGTGAATGACCAAGTTACTTTGGCTAAGTCCAATGAAGCTCGATTGAGACTCCGCAAACGACAGTGGATATGGGATGGTGCAAACTTCTGAATCCAGTAGTTTGATAGATACTCCAAACTCTCACATATCCGATTGAGCTCGAAGAAGTGTCGTTGGGGCGGACTCCTCCTTGAATCCAAAAGAGAAGGTGGATGCTGTGGAGATGGAGGATGTCGCCGTAATCACTCGATGAAGCGGTTCCTCCTCGAATCCGTGGAGGATAATGGATGAAAGCAAGGCGGAGGCGGCTGTTGAGGCTCAAGGGAAGAAGAGATTTAACTAACAACCTAATGAAATAAGCTATGCATCAACGAAATCAACTGCATGAACATGATTAAAAGAGAGCAACTACTTAACGACAATTGCAATGAAATTAAAGGAGCTGTAAACTAAGCATTCTAATCTATGTGCATCTAATTAAAACACATAGACTCTAACATTCAACCTAATTAAAACTCACAAGACATTAAACTAACTCATTCAAGTATTTTATCAAACACTAGGTAAGCATGAAGAAAATTAACCCAAGCACATGCAATTCAAAACATGGAAGATCATGAATTACAAACATTCAACCCAATCTAAATGACCAAACAATCAAAATGAAGAGAATGCTGGAAATTATCGGAAACTCTGCACGAAAGGCTAGATGGTGAGTCATCGAGCCGGAATTTCACGATCGGAGCATGGACTAAATGAAAGAAGCCGATGATGCTTTGGAAAATCGCCATGAGTTAGGATCGCACCTCCAATCGGAGGTGGAACTCAGAGTGCGGCGGCGGTGAGCTCCTGCGTCGGGCGCGAGCGAGAAGCGGAAGTGCCGACTCATTTGTGCGTTGTGATGAAGGAGATTAAATGGACTTCCTTAGTCGTCCGATTGAATTCCATCAAATCCCAGCCGTCTAATTGAAGCTAGGGTTTAATTATCTTCATTAATCCATTAAGCTAGCTGTGCATCCAACGACTCAGATTCCTCTGATTTGGAATGAATGGATCTGATCACTCTGAATTGATAATCACGATCGGCTGAAGCTGGATTAAGGCCTAAGATGTCCAGATCTAAATGTATGGACCGGATTACTCCAGATTCAGATGGATGGCTCAGATCAATTAAATCTCATCGAACGTTCAGAATTAAATAGATCTGAACCCTTGATTAAATTGCCTCTGATCTTGATGAAGGGCTCAGATTCTTCCAGCTTAAAATGCCCATTATGACCTTTAGATAAAGCCATATTTGATCAAACTTGAGTCTAGTCTAGTGGCTCATCTCGATCTCCTGCAATTAAGATGTAAAATTTGTATATAAGTCCAAAATTAAGAAAAATTTACAATAAGATCCAAAAATAAATCCAACTCATAAAACATGATAATAATCAACAATTAAACACGAGATGTAAGATATGGAAAAAAAATAATAATATAATAAAATACCCCTTGTTAATGGAGAAATTGTCTTATATAATTTCTCAGGAGTTCACAGAATTTTTTCCGGATTTAAAAGGAGTTCATACGAGGAAGATTAAAGCCTAATGGGGTGTTTGAGTTAAACCTAAGTTAGCCTTAGGTTGGTCTTGGGCTAGCTCAACCGATTTGGGTTAGTTTGGGTTCAACTTAGGTTAGGTTTTAACCTAAGGCGGTTTCAAGTTTGAGGCGGAACAACTTATACAAGCCGATTTCCGATTCCTCACTTCCTCAAATCGCAATTTCCATCTTCTTCCTCAATACTGCCATAGATCCAGTGATGTTGGAGCTGGGAACTGAGCTTGAGGTAAGTTGCCATAGTTGTAGGATATGTGGTGATGCTTTACGTTTTGTGTCGGCTGTGTGTGGAGGAAGTTGTAGCCGGGTTTGATTGATCCGATAGGGGAGTGACCAAGTGGCCTAGAGGATTGATTTTGGTAGATGAGGAGATTAAATCTAGACTGGCAATAACTGTGTGGATTTCTATGGTTAGTATATAGTCCGATTGTTGCATCTTTTGCTATCTATTGTTGTGTGGAAGCTGCGATTGAGGTGGTGGTTTGATCTCGTGGTAGTAAGCTGCCATTACAGCTCAGATTTGTGTGTTGTTCATTGGTTGTGCTTGGTATTAGATCTGTGAATATGCAGGTTGATTTAGATGTTGTTTAGATCTATATGGTGATCTTGTTGAGGCGGGAGAGAGCTTGGTTGGGTAAATCGACCAAGGATGAATATAGATTTGGAGTTACGAGTGGTTGTGCTTGAGGTTTCAACCCGTAGATGAGGAAAGGATACGAACATAGAAACGAAGTAGTGTTTAGTTCGTATATTGGTCGGACACTTGTACTTAATCATTGTTTGCTATTATGTGCAAGTTTGGGATAAGAAGCAGGTCCACGGTCGTGAGGATTATTCCGAGCTTCGTATCAGGTGGGTAATATCTACCCTAGTCAGGTAGTTTGATTTGAATCTGGTGCATGAATTTGGACTTATGCTATTACTTTGATCTTAGATCCACTCTTATTTAATCATATGCTTGTACTGCTTTGACCTTTGAGATATATTGTTGTTACTTCATTGATTATCTAGCATAGATAGGAACTATAAACCCTATTATGTGTTAGTTGATGGATGTTCAGTAAGTACAGGTGGTTAGAGTTATCTTCGTGACCTCAAATTGGATTACTGTGTTACATCACTAGGGTTAGGTGATGGATTAGATTGTGGAGTCGATTGTTGTATCGTATACTTATTAGTTGTGCATCTATGGTGGATCTAGTTGTTTGTGCATAGATAAGTGTGTGGTGGTCAGTATGTGGCTAAGGACTAGGGGTCCTAGCGTGATGGTATATTCATTATGGATTGTGTGTCTGTGTATGGTTATATGGACGATCGATAGTATCTCACTACTGACTAGAGGTCTTAGCGTGGTTGACTATCAGATGTGTATGACTCTTTATGCGATAGAGAGAGTCTTGTGGATTGTAGTCCTTGCATAGTTGACTTTTGATTGACCAGGACTCCTCGTGGGATAGGGAGTGTGGCGAGGATACATGTATGGAGCTATGCATCATTACATTGCATGCATGCTATTGACTGGGTCTCCCTTGTGGTTGAGACGGGTCGTCAGTCATCCTGCCTCCCCAACCACTCGGGATAGTGGTTACAAGGTTAAGTGCAGAGCATTGTTGTGCGTGTCATTCTCGGCCACTATGGATGGTGGTAGCTGGAGATTCGCACTTGGCCACTGTGCGGAGTGGTAGTTAGCGTACTCACCCTCTATAGACGGTGGTCGTGTGATGTGCAGTTGTCCTGGGTGCGGTGCTCGTCTACTCATGGGTAGGGACGGAGCGGCTAGCAGCAGGGACCCCCGTATGAGTAGCATATAACTCTATGGCGGCTAGCTACTGTTTCATACTACCCAACTCGGTCACTCGACAATGGTGGTGGCTGGAGTCGGGATAGTAATCATGTTGTGCCACCCTAGTCATACTGGGGTCGTGGTTGGACGGGTCCGCAGACATGACCATGCATATGCATTGCTGATATATATGTATGCATGTATTCGATTTATGTTTTACATATGCCTGTGAGATGCTGTATTTGTTTGCTGCATATGTTTGTACATCATGATACATGCCATTTGCATATTATATACTGTTGTGTGTTGAGCATGATATATGTGTTGGTCCAGACTGTTATATGCATTTGATTAACGTCATGTCATAGTGTGGTATGGACCGGAATGTTATTACATGTGATTATATACTGTTCATATGTCTGAGTGTTGGTCAAGTATGAGATTGACTTTGTACGTTATATGGGTTATGTTATTGTATATATGTTCAGGATGATATAGCTTATGGTGTTGCAGACCGTCAGGTACGTTGGTACACTACTTATGTTCAGTTGATCAGTTTAGTATATACATTGAATATGACTTTACTATAGTTACTTGTTATTAGATTTGGATAGGACTGTATGACTATTGGACATATTTTGTATACTTGTAGATCTCTATATCCTTATATGTTGTTCATGCACTTTCTATATATTACCCCTGAGTTTATACTCACCACCACGAACCCTGGATTTCTTGTCGCCTAGGTAACAGGTAGAAGATTTCCTTGGATGTTCGGAGCTTCGCCAGCTGATCCCATCTCACACCGAACGGATGAATATTTATTCCGTATTGTTGTATTCTTATGGATTGTTGTTTTGGGATTTTACCTTGTATTGTTTCCGTATTTGTGATATACGGATGTGTTGTATGTATTTGGCCTTTGATGTGGTTTCTATTATGTTTCTTGTCGTGTCAAGTCACTCCGGAGTGCACAGTTGGGTCTTTGTATCTTTTTATCTATCAGTATGTTTCCGCTGTGTTTGGTATGTTGATATCTTTATATTATGTTGTTGTTGTGGGCCTACGGGCCTTGTATTAACCCGATATGTTGCCACGTACAAGGGAGATGTTGTCCGTTTGCTTTTCGACACGACATACTCTCGGGGTGTGATAATTTTATTGGTATCAGATCCCTAGTTTGTGAAGTCCACTTTCGGATTTTATTTCGTTCGGACATCAAGTTTTGCTTTACTCGATTTTGCTTTTGTGAGTTTTAGGATATGGCTGTTGCAGACATCTCCGAGCTATAAGGTTTAAGGTATGTTAACTGTCATTACATATCCTTCTGTTGGCTATGTATTTAGTTGCTTATAACAGGGATGACTTGTAGGGTGTTGGTTAGTATTCATAACAGTGGTTTGAGTTGACCACGGAAACGACATGTTGAGGTTATTAGACATGTACCTGCTATCGAAAAGGTAAGTATCTTTGAGAGCTGACTGATACCGAGTCAGAAAGCAGGGGTTAGATAGTCACATCTCTTGTGGAGATCAAAGATTACAGTCCTAAGAATTTTCACTAATTATACTTGTCAGATTATTACCTGAGGGGTAATGGACTAAGCGAGTGTACTATTGCTGATGCAGATAGTAGAAAATTAGTGGATGATATTAATAGGGATTTTGATCCCTGGGTTGGTCGTTCTAGGTTGTATAACTTTGAGAGTAATTTTGAGTACTTAACTCGTGTTATACGAAGATAATAGAGTTGGTTGCATACCATTATCGGGATTAAGCCGATACGTGGTGGAAGAGATAGGAAATAACCTTCGGGAAATCACACATCACTTAGCCACGGTGTAGTGATGTTGTAAGAGAGTATTTCCCCACATCATCTTCTTTGACTCATTGTCAGGGAATTCTTGAGCTGCAAATAGGGTGATCGTTTGGTAACAAAGGTGCCATGTAGAGTCGTTAGACTTGCGAAGGTTACGATCACCTAATAGCTCAAGGATGTGATTGGATTGGTTTTGGCCACCTATGGTTTATTGGCTGACATCTTGATCAAGATGTTTGGATCTTCTACCAGATCCTATCGGAAGTCCTTAGACCGAGTCATGTGTATAGAAGTGACTCAGTAGCAAGTGTTTTAAGAGTTGGAGATTTGATAAGAAGATATTGCAAGTCAAATTATTGGAATCAGTAGTATCTGTATGTTGGATAAAAGGAGTAAGATCGGAGTCATAGGCCACGAGCGACTATTGGAGAGTTTTCTGATCATAGAAGACCGATTGTAGATCGTTAGCATCTTCTCATATTTATCAGCAAACTCAGAAGAAAGACTCCGAAGGGATTATGTACGTGCAGTGTGGGTCACGACGAGACGCAGAGTCAGATTATCTGATGGATTATGTTATCTACTTCTACTATAAGCAGCCAATATTTACGAGGAGAGTATATACTTTGAAGACTCAGTTGAAGACTATGGATGAAGCTTTCGAGATGACGATCCACAACCTCGGAAGCCAAGATCATCGCAGAAGCCTAGATTATCACATCAGCAGTGATCTATAACCTCAGATGTAGTGGAGTTCTTTGATACTTGCAGCCGAGAGAAGCGAGTTACTCAGCACTATCAGCAGAAGACATCTCAGAAGACTCAGACGTTCAGATAGCCAGACAACAACTGTTACCTTCCCATGCATGGTTATGCTTTGTACAGAGGAGAGAGTTTACGACGATGGTCGTATCTATGTTGTATTCTCTAGATGCTGTTGTACTATTCACAGAGTTGGAGCGTGTTACGATGTTGGCAGCTTTTCAGTACCTTACAATCGATTGTATACTCTCTGCCAATACAACAGTGTTTGCCATCTTCATTGTAGTTGTTTCAGTTTGTACCTCAGTTTCAGCAGCTAATTTCCGTTCCTCCATGGTAGTCCTTTGCACCTACATGAGCTCGGTCGCCAAGAGCAGAAGTTGGACGAGTTACATGATTACTCGAGTAAAGGAGTTATAGAGGACCAAAGAATTGGTCATTTGGGGTATTACCTTAGTTTACCCTATGTGTGGATATATTGAGAGATACTGATACTTACAGGTAGCTAAGTCTAGAATATTCTTAGATAGGATTAGAAGGGTTCCTATCGACTTATGGGTTGGTGATTTTTCTCTACCGTCAGGTTAGATGTTGATCAACGACCAAGAAGTCAAGGGATACCCTTAGCCTTTGCTAGACATACCTTCACTATAAAACATATCTTTACGGATAGTTAGATTGTTGGAATGTTGGTATATTATGTCTCTCGGACATGCGTATAATACGAAAGTATTCGGATGTAGTTTCGGATGAACTCCCGGGCTTGCCACTACATGGGCAAGTGGAATATGCGATTGGGGGTGATTTCGGGAATAATTCTGATATTGGAGACCTCATACTGGGAGATGATTTTACGGGTATCAGTGTTGCTAAACACTATGGGAGATTTATTTGTCTTAGGGTTTCTTCTCGAGAAGATCCAGAACTTCTTGTTGGAAGAGAAACGAACCTTTGAGGTTATGCATCGATTATCGATGATGGAATGCAGTAGTAGCTTTGAATGAATATCCTTCGTTTTGGACACCTGAGGTTACTCTAGGGTTGATTTATGATTGGGGTGTAGATATTGTAGTGACTTAGTGTCATACAATTATCATGGTTGGTGTGATGATTGAGCTATCATCAGCTTAGAGTAAAAAGGATGCAAGTGTGTAGAAGACGACATTTCATACTTGGTATGAATTTTAGGAAATGTTGATAATGTTGTTAGATTTATCGATGATTTAGTCATTCATGAAGTGATTGGGCCAGTTGATGGTTGTCGTCTTAGACGATAAATTTTTGAATATTCATGATCTTAGGGGAAGTTATGGTTTCCTGGATTGATATGGTTGTTATAGCAGATGTTGGATAACATGTTTTTAGCATTACTATACCCCCGACTTGTTGGACCAAGAAGGTGATGGAAATCACCTAGTTGGAAGTTTGTGAAGCTAGGTTCAGGGCCTAGGCGATAATTGATTTTGTAGTTTGATGTTGGAAGTGACAACATATAAAGGTGGAATGTTAGTGACCAGTAGGGTTATGTACCGAGATGGAAGTGGTAGCTTAGCACGATGGACTGTGTTGGGAGATTATCTAGAATTCGGTAAGGATTTGATGTGATTTGGGTAATCGATGACTGATTAGCTAGGTTTGCTCATTTCCTTCCGAACCGTAAGATGGACTTCATTGGATCGCTTGATGGAATTATATTCATGGAGTATCCTTGAGTATCATTTCTGATAGTGATTCATGATTCATTTTACGATTCTGGCAAAGTCTCTAACAGGTCATGGATATAGAGCTCCACTCGGGTACGATTATTTACCTTTTGATAGATGGTTGATATGTTGAGAGTATCCATGATAGATTTTAGAGGTTATCAGTACCCCACTTAGTCACTTGAGGTGTTCATATGGACATTTCTTCGAATTCTTGAGATGGCTGTTGTGACATCTCGTATTCGTACATGAGTAGGAAATTTGGGGACCAAATTTTTATTAGTGGGAAAGAATGTAAGATATGGAAAATAATAATAATAATAATAGAATAAAATACCCCTTGTTAATGGAGAAATTGTCTTATATAATTTCTCAGGAGTTCACAGAAATTTTTTCGGATTCAAAAGGAGTTCATACGAGGAAGATTAAAGCCTAATGGGGTGTTTGAGTTAAACCTAAGTTAGCCTTAGGTTAGTCTTGGGCTAGCTCAACTGATTTGGGCTAGTTTGGGTTCAACTTAGGTTAGGTTTTAACCTAAGGCGGGTTCAAGTTTGAGGCGGAACAACTTATACAAGCCGATTTCCGATTCCTCACTTCCTCAAATCGCGATTTCCGTCTTCTTCCTCAACATTACCGAAGCTCCTTCTTCCACCGCGACTTGTCCTTCCTTCTTCGCGATTTCTTCGCCTTCGACCTGCTCATCGCCAATCTTGTTTCCTCTCCAGCTCGCCAACATCCTTGGGAGAGCGGCTCGGCAATGTCGCAGCTAGCTAAACCTTTCATTCTGAGGTCTCGGAGGTCCTTTGCGTGGTCAGGATAGCGGCATTGCTGTCGCGGCGGTGAGCTGCTGTTGTAGGTTAGTGGTTTCTTTCCTCCTTCGAGATGTGAGCTTAGATCTTGCTGTGGATTCATCGATTTAGCATCAACCTGTGGTTTTGGGCAGTGTGCGAGCTTGGATTGTCTTCGGTGAGCAGGGGATTAGGGAAGGAGAAGCATCGGTGGATTCCAGGTGTTGGTAAGTCCGATCTATTTTTCCCTTACCTGCTGTATGTTCAATTTCATTTCGGAGTGTCGGTGTGATTGGGATTTCGCCAGTGAATAGGGGTTAAAGGAGAAGGTGGTTGCCGGTGAAGAGTTGGTCGGTAAGTTTTGTTTATCCCTTTTGTTTCATCTGTAATTGATGTGCATTTGTGGTGTGTCCATGTATTTGGGGATCCGATGAGTTTTTCTGTCAATGGATTGGTGTTTGGCGGTTGTGATTGGCGTGGTATTCGATTGTGATTTGGGGTGGTAGTCGATCAGTGCGTGTGGGATGAGAAGGGGAGCTAAATTGCAACTCTGATTTTAGATGTGATTAGATTTCGCTTATTGTTGCTGCTATAGATCCAGTGATGTTGGAGCTGGGAATTGAGCTTTAGGTAAGTTGCCATAACTGTAGGATATGTGGTGATGCTTTACGTTTTGTGTCGGCTGTGTGTGGAGGAAGTTGTAGCCGGGTTTGATTGATCCGATAGGGTAGTGACCAAGTGGCCTAGAGGATTGATTTTGGTAGATGAGGAGATTAAATCTGGACTGGCAATAACTGTGTGGATTTCTATGGTTAGTATATAGTCCGATTGTTGCATCTTTGCTATCTATTGTTGTGTGGAAGCTGTGATTGAGGTGATGGTTTGATCTCGTGGTAGTAAGCTGCCATTATAGCTCATATTTGTGTGTTGTTCATTGGTTGTGCTTGGTATTAGATATGTGAATATGCAGGTTGATTTAGATGTTGTTTAGATCTATATGGTGATCTTGTTGAGGTGGGAGAGATCTTGGTTGGGTAAATCGACCAAGGATGAATATAGATTTGGGGTTACGAGTGGTTGTGCTCAAGGTTTCAACCCATAGACGAGGAAAGGATGTGAACATAGAAACGAAGTAGTGTTTAGTTCGTATATTGGTCGGACACTTGTACTTAATCATTGTTTGCTATTATGTGCAGGTTTGGGATACGAAGCAGGTCCACGGTCGTGAGGATTATTCCGAGCTTCGTATCAGGTGGGTAATATCTACCCTGGTCAGGTAGTTTGATCTGAATTTGGTGCATGAATTTGGACTTATGCTATTACTTTGATCTTAGATCCACTCTTATTTAATCATATGCTTGTACTGCCTTGACCTTTGAGATATATTGTTGTTACTTCATTGATTATCTAGCACGGATAGGTACTATAAACTCTATTATGTGTTAGCTGATGGATGTTCAGTAAGTACAGGTGGTTAGGGTTATCTTTGTGACCTCAGATTGGGTTACTGTGTTACATCACTCGGGTTAGGTGATGGATTAGATTATGAAGTCGATTGTTGTATCGTATACTTATTAGTTGTGCATCTATGGTGGATCTAGTTGTTTGTGCATAGATAAGTGTGTGGTGGTTAGTATGTGGCTAAGGACTAGGGGTCCTAGCATGATGGTATATCCATTATGGATTGTGTGCCTGTGTATGGTTATATGGACGATCAATAGTATCTCGCTACTGACTAGAGGTCTTAGCGTGGTTGACTGTCAGATGTGTATGACTCTTTGTGCGATAGAGAGAGTCTTGTGGATTGTAATCCTTGCATAGTTGACTTTTGATTGATCAGGACTCCCCGTGGGATAGGGAGTGTGGCGAGGATACATGTATGGAGCTATGCATCATTACATTGCATGCATGCTGGCGATTAGGTCTCCCTTGTGGTTGAGAGGATCGTCAGTCATCCTGCCTCCTCGGCCACTCGGGATAGTGGTTGCAGGGTTGAGTGCATAGCATTGTTGTGCGTATCGTTCTCGGCCACTATGGATGGTGGTAGCTGGAGATGCGCACTTGGGCACTGTGCGGAGTGGTAGTTAGCGCACTCACCCACTATAGACGGTGGTCGTGTGATATGCAGTTGTCCTGGGTGCGATGCTCGTCTACTCTTGGGTAGGGACGGAGCGGCTAGCAACAGGGACCCCCGTGTGAGTAGCATATAGCTGTATGACAGCTAGCTACTACTTCATTCTATCCAACTCGGTCACTCGAGAGTGGTGGCGGCTGGAGTCAGGATAGTAGTCATGTTGTGCCACCCTGGCCATATTGGGGTCGTGGTTTGACGGGTTTGCAGACATGACCATGCATATGCATTGCTGATATATATGTATGCATGTATTCGATATATGTTTTACATATGCCTGTGAGATGTTGTATTTGTTTGCTGCATATGTTTGTACATCGTGATACATGTCATTTGCATATTATATACTGTTGTGTGTTGATCTTGATATATGTGTTGGTCCAGACTGTTGTATGCATTTGATTAGCATCATGTCATAGTGTGGTAGGGACTGGGATATTATTACATGTGATTATATACTGTTCATATGTCTGAGTGTTGGTTAGGTATGAGATTGACTTTGTACGTTATATGGGTTATGTTATTGTATATCTATTCAGGATGATATAGCTTATGGCGTTGTAGACCATCAGGTATGTTGGTACATTACTTCATGTTAAGTTGATCAGTTTAGTATATACATTGAGTATGACTTTACTATAGTTACTTGTTATTAGATTTGGATAGGACTGTATGACTATTGGACATATTTTGTATACCTGTAGATATTCACATGTATACTTGTAGATCTCTATATCCTTATATGTTGTTCATGCACTTTCTATATATTACCCCTGAGTTTATACTCACCACCACGGACCCTGGGTTTCTTGTCGCCCAAGTAACAGGTAGAAGATTTCCTTGGACGTTCGGAGCTCCGCCAGCTGATCCCATCTCACACGGAATGGATGGATATTTATTCCGTATTGTTGTATTCTTGTGGATTGTTATTTTGGGATTTTACCTTGTATTGTTTCCGTATTTGTGATATACGGATGTGTTGTATTTATTTGGCCTTTGATGTGGTTTCTATTATGTTTCTTGCCGTGTCAAGTCACTCCGGAGTGCACAGTTGGGCCTTTGATGTGGTTTATAATTTCCGCTGTGTTTGGTATGTTGATATCTTTATATTATGTTGTTGTTGTGGGCCTACGGGCCTTGTATTAACCCGATATGTTGTCACGTACAGGGGAGATGCTGTCCGTTTGCTTTTCGGCATGGCATACTCTCGGGGCGTGACATGAGAGGATTAAAACAGTGATATTAAGGACCAAAATAACCCGACAAAATGGTAGTTATCAATGACTTGGAGGGATCCAATAGGCATGAGATTGACGGAGATGGCTAGAAGGCTTAGGTCTAGACTAAGGGTAGTCTAGCAAGTACGAGGGCATCATACTTGGGGTTAAATTTCATGGTTGAGGTTATCAGTCGACTGGGGCTTTGGACCAGTCGATTGGTCAAATGTTTTGACACTTGATAGCCAAGTTGACTCTTGGCAGTCGACTGAGATTATGGCCAGTCAAACTGCTCAGAGTCAACTGGTGTTCTACTGTAAGAAATGGCCTGACAGTCGACTGATGGAAGTCGATTACCATGGATCAGGGTTGTGGGAGCAAAATGCTCGGTAGCCGACTGGTCAGTCGGCTACGACCTCGGCAGTCGATTGCCAATGTATCTGTTGGAACTTTTTCAATGTGGATCAAGCCATTGTCTCACAACGGGTGTATTGGCAATCGACTGGGACCTTATGGCAGTCGATTGCTAGACGCAAAATCAGCCCGATGCAGGCATAAAAGAAGCAACTCGTAGAGGTTTTCACCATGGTTCTTTGAGGGGTTTCTTGAGTCGATTTGAAGGTGAATTGCTCATGCATTTCAGGGTCCTTCAAGCTCATTCATGTAACCACATCAACAAGCATTCAAAGCCCTAGTTTGTAAAATTTTCTTTACATTTCATTTGTTTACTTGTTGTATTTTTGTATTACTTGTGTAATCACTTGTAAGAGGTTTCTCCGCCTCCGACTTGTTGTCGAGAAGGAGTGTTTTGGTTTAGTAGTGGTGTTTGCATCGCTAGGGCTCATTCGATCCCAACCCATGGAGTAGGAATCTTGAGATTCTGAACTGCATTATATTTGTGTGTTTTGATTGTGTATCTTGTTATTTATATTTGTCATTATTATTCCGCTATGCTAACAAGAGTGTAGACGATCAAACGCAAGCAAATTCTATCAACGCATCGAACGCGCTATTCACCCCCCTCTAGCGGTCATTAATGGTCCCTACAATTGGTATCAGAGCAAGGCCTCTATTCAAAGTTTAAAAACTAAGGGAGCACTCTAGAGGGAAGAAGATGGAGTTTGAGGAAAAACTTGGATGGGACATCAACACGTCGGTTCCATATGCGCTCTGTGGACGAGAAGACTTCAATCAATGGAAGGGAATGATTGAAGACTTCATCATGATGAGGGATTTCGAAGATTGTCTGCATTGATGGAAGGCTTTGAACCCCCTAGAGATAAGAAGGGAGATGTTCTCAAATTAAAGAAGTGGACTCAAGAGCAACGCCTAAAGTTCAAGACCGAAGTTAAGGTAACAAAACTTTTAGAAGATTTGATACTTAATGATATTTTGTCTAGACTAGGTGAATATCAAGATGCCAAGGAACTTTGGAGCAAGTTGGCAAATCTCCATGAAGAACCATTACCGTCTTCAAGTGAAGAACAATCATAAGAAGTCGAAGAATGTTCATCGGCTCAAGAAGAGGAGGAGGTCGAAGAAGCAAGTTCATCTTCCTCACAAGAAAGTGAGGAGTCGAAAGTTGAGAAGGAGTCAACTTCCGGATCGATGGAAGAAGAAGAATTGGAGGAAGCCTCCACTCTAGGATTGAGGGAGAGGAGATTAGGCCATCCTTGATGTCGGAGCAAGGGCAAGAGCAAGAGCAAGGGGAAGCTTCTACCTCCGGGAGAAGTGATGAACAAGCTCAAGAGGCCTCTACCACCACCCTAGGTAACTCAAGCATTCCATTTAAAAATAAAATTCATATAATATATTTTTAGTGTAGGGAAGCCGGACACTATAAGAGCAAGTGTCTGAAGAATCTCAAGAAGACGGCACAAGTCGTGCTAAAGATCAAGGAAATCAGTGCCCAAAGTCAAAAGAGAAAGGAGCATGTCATTTGCTTTAAATGCCATCAAAAGAGGCACTATAGAAGCCAATGTCCTAGGAGAAAAGAAGGAGCATCAATTGTAGGGGGATCCTCTAAGGTAAACTCTAAGGTATATTTTAGTAATGCACCTTCTAGTTTTAATGTCAAAAAGCATGCTAGAAATAATTTAAATACTCTTGCTATTGTCCATAAAGAGCATGCTAAAAATAGGCTTTATTGCTTAGGTGCTAAGAGTTGTAATTTTAGGTCTAAGGATCATACTAGACCTACCTTATCTAAGGACAAATCTAGAAACAACAACTCTAGACCCATTCTACCTAGGGAGTCTTTAAGAAGGTAGAAGAACACCTAGGCATTAATCCAAAAAATCATAGATATATGCCTAAGAAGTCTCATTCCCAAAAGATTAATGAAAAATATAAATTGGGAAGGTTAAAGTTAGAGAACCAAGCCTTGAGATCAAGGCTTGAAAAACTTGAAAAGACCCTTGCAAAAATAACAAATTCAATCAAAGGGTCTAGGAGTCAAAACCTAGAGTCTAGGAGGCAAGACTCATCTATGGGCAAGAAAGGTTTGGGTCACAAACCTAAGCCCAAGGAGACCTACCATAGTGTTCCATTTGATTATGGAACACAACTTAGGTCTAGGAGAGCCAAGGTCACTAGGGAAGTCATCCCTAAGGTTGACCATGACATGTGCCTAGTGGCTAAGATTTCAAAGAAACCTAGGAAAGCCCTAGAAGGTTACAAGGGGAGTCACCCCTAGAATTAACCAAGGCAAGACCACAATGACCAAGGCTACCAAGACTAGGAGGGTCATTAGAAGGGTATCTAGGGAGGTCATCCCTAAGGAATACCTAGTAAACCCAAGGAGCTCCAATAGGTATTGGGTTCCTAGGAGTGTGATCGATTCATGCTAAATGGGTTAGGGTGTGTCAACCTTAAGTGGATGGGTAGTTAACCTAACCATGGTAGAGTTGACACTTTAGGTCATTTTCAAGATTATGGGTACCTTGGAAATAAGTATGGATCTTATAATCCTAAAGGTTTTTAGGATGTACCAATATCTTTTAAGAACCATGAAAAATTGATCAAATTGGCACAAATTAGGTTTAGAGGTCATAGTGTGTCATTTTTGGGTTTTTGGCATAATTGGGGGATTAGTAGATATATGGAAAAATGAACTTAATAATAACAAATGGCAACAAATATTAAAATTTAGGTATTCTCATGCCTTATATTTTATTTATCATGCCTTGATTGCCATATAACATGTCATGACATCATGTTTACTCTTTTATCATTTATGTGTCATGATCATGCTTAGTTTGTTTTTTTTGTCATGTGTTATTTAGGTTGTTTTCATATGCCATGACATTATGATTATTGACACATATTTTACTTATGCTATCATTATATGCCATGATCATATTTCATATATTTTGGTAATTAAAATTGATTTAATGACTATGACATGACTTGAAGTCCCATGTATAAGGGAATCAAGTAGTTTTGCCTTAGAAAAATGCATGAGACCTTAGATTAGGATGAACAAAACTCACATCTCACATCACATTGACTTGTGTGTATTTTCATACACTCTAGACACATGTGAGATGCTAGAAAATTAGTTAAGTTCAAGGTGCATAGTTTTTGCATCTAGATGAACTCAAACTCATCTTATACCAAAGGTGGATCATGGGGAAAGCTAATGTGCAAGTCATGTGCATTGAGCTCATTGATAATGATCCAATATAGATTTTCAAAAATATTTTAAAATCATTTTAGAAAACCTCGGTAAAGTCTATCTTTTGATAGGAATCACTATTGAGAGAGTTGATACAAAGTAAAGCCAAAACATTGAACTTTTCAATGGTTTTGAACTTTGTGTCAAACTCACTATTTAATTTTCAAATATTTTTCACCCATTGTATTTGTATTAAGTATTATAAGTATGAATTTTCAAGATTTTTCAAAATACGTATATTTACTTATGTATTTTCAAATTTCGATTTCTGATTATTAAAATTCTGCATTTGCAGAAATCAGTCGACTGCCGCTTATGGCAGTCAATTGGTATCCACGACAGTCGACTGTTGACTATTAGAGTCAATTGTCAGGTCTGATTTCGGGTAAATAAGGATGTTTAGACTGATTTCAGCTATGTTAGGCTATCCTAACTGCTCCTAACCCTAGGATATGCTTTGAAAAACATTAGAAAGAGAGAAAATTCATTGGATATAGATTAGGAGAGTTGTTTGGGTGTGTATCAAATTTTAAGGTGTGTGAAAGTTCAAGGTTGAACTTTTAACCTTAATTTTGATGGTTTAGTGTTCCTATAGGCTTAGGGACTCTCCAAGGACATTGTTGGTGCAATGGTTAAGGGAGAGCAAGCCTTTAGGGGGAGGTTATCCATCATGGGATGTTGGATGTGTTCTTCCTCATGAGGGTGAGACTTTTGAGAATGTGAGATGCCCAATTTGGAAATTGGAAGAGTTTATAGGATTGCCTCTCTCGAGTGATATGAGACTTATCACTAGGATGAGTGATGACATCCTAGATATTTTTGGACAAAGGGAGAGATTGTAAGATCTCATTGGGATATGAGACATTGACACCCTTAGAGAGAACCTTTTTGATGTATGTCAAAAAGAGGGAGAAGTTATGGGATTATTGATGGATGAATTTGGAGATTACCAATTTGGGAGAATTGGTAAGGAGATTTGAGTTAGGTGACCTAACTCAAAGGTGTTTGTGGTTTTTGTCAAACATCAAAAAGGGAGAGATTGTTGGTGTAATCGACCTAGATCACGATTGACCAGACAATTCATCGAGTTGTATGATGACCATGTGTCAACTTGATATCTCATATCCATGACTTGTGAGATCAAGTCATCGAGTTGACCTACATGCTAGTTTCTTCGCATTAACATTGTCCCTGAATGTTAATACTTGACTAAGAATGATTAAGAGTAGCATTCTCTATATCATCTCATTATCGATTCAACCAATCGATTGATATAGATAAGAACCTTCTACTCAAGGACGTTATTATACTTAGTTATTAGGCACCAATACAAGTAAGTATAATAACTATAAAGAAATGCCTTTATAAATATATATAGGAATATGATACAACAAGTCCATACAACAATCATCATATGATTGGCTCTAGGACTTTCACTAACAACAACATGCTACCACGAACAAGTCTCGTGGGTACTTAAGATGTAAGATAACTATCTAGCTACAGACTACATACTAATCCAATTATTACTAACTCCGAACGAATAACGCAAAGGTATAACTTTACGGTAGATTATCTCAACCATGAATGGGAAACATGATCGACCACAGATATACGAAGCAACCATATTTTGAAAATTTTTGAAAATTTATATGTACATTACTTACATGAAATATAATGGGTGAAAAATAATTTTATAATAAAATACCCATTAAATTGAAGTTTTGATACACAGTTCAAAATCATTGAAAACTTCAATATTTTTGTCTAACTTTGTGTCAATTTTCTCAATGGTGATTGCTATCAAAAGATAGACTTCATCAAAAATTTTCAAAATGATTTTAAAATATTTTCAAAACCTTATTTTTAACCATGGTCTATGGGCTAGATGTACATGATTTGTACATTAGCTTTCCTCATGATTCCTTAATGTCATATTATGAGTTTGAGTTCATCTAGATGCAACATCTATGCACCTTGAACTTAACTCATTTTCCTAACATCTCACATGTGTTTAAGATATATCAATACACACACATGTCTTCCTTATGGTCTTTGTGAGATGTGGATTTTGTTTTTCCCTAATCTAAAGGTTCATGCATTTTATCTAAGTAACTTTATTTGATTCCCTTATCATGGGACTTCAAATTATGTCATTGTCATTAATTTCATTTTAATTATCCTAAATTCATGAATATGATCATGGCATAATAGATGTGCATAATTTAAAATATTTTCCAATAATCATGATATCATGGCATAAAAAAATTAAATCTAAACACAAGTATGACATAATTAACCTAAAAATTATCATGACATTATAAATGATTAATATGAAGCATGATATCATAACATGTCAAGGCAAACAAAGCATGACAAATACATAAAATACCAAAGTATAGAATGCCTAAGTTTTAAATCAAATTGTCATTTTCTAAAGTTATATCAATTTTGTCTTAATACCAATTTTTCCTCAAATGTGCCAAAAATCCAAAATGACACACCATTGGCTCTAACCTATCTTGTGCCAATTTTGATCAATTTTTCAAACTTCTTTAATTAAATTGGCACATCCTAAAATCTTTTAGGATTTAATTCTCAATCTCATTTTCAAGGTATCACATTACCTTGAAAATATCTTAAAGTGTCAACTCTACCATACTTATGTTAATTACCTATCCATTCAAGGTTGACACACCTTAACCCATCTAGCATGAGAGAATCACACTTCTAAGAATCCAATACCTATTGGAGCTCCTTGAGTTTTGTAAGTACTCACTAAGGATAACTTCCCTAGATACCCTCCTAATGACCCTCCTAGGCTTTGAAATCTTGGTCATTTGAGTCTTCTCAAGGTTAACTCTAGGAGTAACTTTCCTTGTAACATTGCTAGTGACTTTCTTAGGCTTTTTAGAGGTCTTAGTCACTTTGGTCTTCCTAAGGTCAACTCTAGAGATTGCCTCTCTTGTGATCTTGACCTTCCTAGACCTAGGACTTGTTCCATAGTTAAATGGAAAATTATGGTAGGTAGGCTTGTCTATCTTGGACTTAGGATTGTGACCCAAGCCTTTCTTGTCCTTAGGCAATGCTTACCTTCTAAACCCTAATTTTTTTATCATTCGACCCAATACTTGAATTTGTCATTTTTGCAAGGGCCCTTTCTAATTTCTCAAGCCTTGACCTCAAAGCTTGATTCTCTAATTCTAATTTCCCAAATTTTGAATTTTTCTTTTTCTTTTGGGAATTCCCTTTCTTTTTAGGCATATGTCTACCCTTCTTAGGATTAATGCCTAGGTTCTTGTTATCCTTAGATGAGATTAACTTAGAATTATCCTTAGGCTTAAATTCATAACTTTTAGCACCTAAACAAACATATTTATTATTTCTAGCATGCTTTTTATCATGAATGATTTCAAATAAATTTCTACCATGCTTCCTATCATTACTAAAAGAAGAAGCATTATTAAATGATACATTGGGGTTTGCCTTAGCTCCCCCTACTTGTGAAGCTCCTCCTTTGTCCTTCTTAGGGCGACTTCTCCTAGGACATTGATTTCTAGTTTACACTTGAAGCACACTATGTGCTCCTTACTGTTCCAAATTGGGGCACTAGCTTCCTTGGCCTTGTCCTTCGCCTTGAGTGGCACTTGAGCTTTCTTCTTGGCCAATTTAGGACACTTGCTCTTGTAGTATCTCGTTTTCGTACACTCAAAGCATATAATATGATTTTTATTTTTAATAAATATGCTTGAGTTACCTTCTTGAATGGTAAGAGAATTTTGGATTTCTTCTTCATTTCTCCTTGATGTAGATGACTCTTCTTGTTCTTGCTCTGACATTGAGGATGATCTCTCCTCCCCCTCAATCCTAGAGGTGGAAACTTCTTCAATCTCCTCTATTGATCCGGATGTTTAGCATCTCTCAACTTCTGAATCCTCAAGATCTTGGGATGATGATGTGCTTTCTTCTTGAGCTTGAGAGGATGCACACTCCTCCTTGGCCTCCTCCATTACTTGTGTTAGTGAGGGTTCTTCATGGAACTTGACCAAATTATTCCATAGATCCCTTGCATCCTTGTAACCACCTATCTTGGCCAAAATATCATTAGATATTAACTTAACCAATATTTTTCCTACCCTATCATTGATATCAGACTTTCGACGTTGCTCCTCGATCCATCTTTTCTTCTTGAGAAATCCTCTCTTCGGATCCCTTGGCCACTCGAATCTGTCTACAATAATAAACCAATATTTTATGTTACACATAAGAAAATGTTGCATCCTATCTTTCCAATATCCGAAATCCTCGCAGTCGAAGGTAGGTGGAGTCGTGATGTCATATCCCAATCCGTCGTTGGTCAACTCCATTCTTCTTTACTCCTCTAGCACTTTGATCCCTCGGTTGTTAATCCGGTGAAGAGCAATCCACTCTAATACCACTTGTTGAGTTGGTAATCAGGGTGATTTGTTCTCCTGAGCACATCAACTCTGATACCACTTGTTGGGGATCGATTGTTGCGCTAGAGGGGGTGAATAGAGATCGTTGATTTTGTTCTCGATCGTGTTTGTATATTTGTCTACAAATAGTTAGTACACAGTGGAAATACAAGCATACCCAATAAAAACAAAAACAACACATACAACACACAAGATTTATGTGGTTAGGAATTACGATTCTTACTCCACGGGCGAGCTAATGATCTATCCTCACTATGCTTTCTCCTTCTCGACAACACACCAGAGGTGGAGAAACCTTGTACAAAAGAGGTTACAATAAAATACAATAAGTATGCAAAGAAACAAGAAAATACAAGTAAAGAACACTTTACAATCAATCTTTGCTTGAGAGCTCTTTTGGTTGCTTTGGATTGGTCTTGAATGTTTGAAATGCAACAACACTTCCCCTTCAAAATCATCCCAAAATCTTATAAAATCCTCCCCAAACTGCTCCTTTTATAACCTGTTGATAGCTAATTTTGCGCCTAGCAATCAACTACCAAAATCATCAGTCGACCGCTCGCATATCCATTGTCTCACATTGGCTCAATCCATGTTGGAATCTGCCCAACATCTACCTCATCAGTCGATGACCTAAGGTCAGTCGACTGATCTAACCCCCAGTCAATTGCCATAGCTCAGTCGGTAGTCGAGCCTTAGTCGACTACCCGACCAATCGACTGGGTCATAATCCTAGTCAACTGTCTGAGTCAACTAGGCCTTCTGAGTGTCAAACACTCAACCAGTCAACTAATCCATAACCTGGTCAATTGGTAAACCTCAAACATGAGGTTTAACTCAAGTATGATCCCCTTATACTTGATACTCATCCATAGTCTAGACCTAAGCCTTCTAGCTACCTCCATCAGCCTCATGCCTCTTGGATCCCTTGAGTCCGCGACTCTTCATCCTTCGCGTTAGCCTTCAGGTGCTTCTATTGGCTATGTCATGCTAACTGGGTCCTTTGCCAAGCTTCATTTGGACTTATGCCGCCAAGCCCACATGCTTGCACTTTATGTTGCCAAAATCTCACCCTTGGACTTTTCCCTTGTCAAACTTCACTTGGACTTTATGCCGCCAAGACAAAACACTTGGACTTACACTACCAAGACTTCACCTTTGGGCTTTCCAATTTTCAAGTACCCATGACTTGGACTTTCCTTGCCAAGACCATGCTTGGACTTTCACATGTCAAGACCATGCTTAGACTTTCACATGCTAAGACCATGCTTGGACTTTCACATGTCAAGACCATGCTTGGACTTTCACATGCCAAGACCATGCTTGGACTTTTCAATTGCCAAGTATCCATGACTTATACTTTCCTTGTCAAGACCATCTTCAACTTTCCAATTGCCAAGACCATGCTTGGACTTTCGAGGTTGATTGCTCCGACAATCTCCTCCAAATAATCCCTTCCATATAACTTTGGATATCCCAAATCATCCACTAGTAATATAGTCAACATATGGTCAAACCCATATTGTCAAACAATGGTCAAATCCATTGTTAACCTATTGTCAAATATCAAAATACTACTCGAGTTTCACTCGAGTCTGGTTAATCGTGACCTGAGCCGATTGCACCAACACACTAAGCCTCGTGCTACCTCATAATTGGCAATAGTAGCTCTGACTACCCAAGCATCATTGTGATGGAAGAGAACACCTTCCGTATCTTTTGGTCCAAAACTTAACTGACGACCTCCCAAGTGGCCTTGTCCTCTCCTATAGCAAGGCTCTCCATCAATCGAGCATATGACTTCCGGGCTCAGTTAGAATCCCCAACCGTGGGTCCTCCTGTGATGACATTTTTAACTCCCTGAGTGGGAATGTCCTCAGGAGCGGTAGGTGTTTTGCTCGACTTCCTTGGGAGCCTCACCCTAGCATCTGGTTCGTGGGTTGTCTCTCCTAGGAGCCTGAGCCCCCCTCATAATATAAGGCCCTATGAAGAAGACTCGAAGGGGTCAGTTTCTTTGTGAATTGGTCTTTGAATGCCAATGTAAATGTGGATGCTCCTACTTGACTTGGTCATGCTCCCTCCTCAATCCATATCACTCTTTGTAAAGTGTCTATACTCCATATGGTTTAGGCAAAAATATGGAGAAGGGGGAATTCAGGGAGATCCCATGTAGCCATTCGATCTGTGAAAGAAGTTGTGTCTTTCCTATACCTCCAACTCTTTCTCGCTAGTGGTTCAGGGGGGAAGGGGGGTATTCGATTGCCATTATCCTCAGAGGCCCGCCTTGGGGAGCTTCTAGGGGGAATAACTTGAAGTGATCTAGCCTTGGGGGAACTTGATGAATGGGGTTGTTCTTCCCAGCTGGGGTGGGAGTAGGTCCCTTCAAGGGTTGTCGAGCCTTCTAGGCTTCCTCTACATTAACATACTTCTCAACTCAGTTGAGAAACTCATCATAACCTCCAGGGGGTTTCTTTACCATATACCTGAAGAATGCTCTCTCCTTCAAGCCTTACAAAATAGTTGTCATCAAGACGTCAAGGGTGGTCATAGGGGCCTCCAAGGTGACCTGAGTAAACCGCTTGATGTAGCTCTGTAGCGATTCCATAGGCTCCTGTTTAGGTTAAACAAACTAAAAGTAGTATGCTGGTATTTCTTACAACTAGAAAAGTGTTGTAGGAAGGCATCGCCCAAATCGTCGAAGCAGGTTATGGATCCCGGACACAATAATTAAAACCACTTATGGGCTACTGACTCCAGCATGGTGATGAACATTTGACACTTGATGGCGTCTATGTATTGATGAAGGAGGGTCACATTCTCGAACTTGTACATATGCTCCTCCAGGTTTGTAGTGTCATCGTACTCCCCTAAATGAGGAGTATAGAAGTTGGGAGGCAACTCCTCCAATAATATTTCCTCATCAAAGGGGGATGGCTTGCATCATGCGTGAGGCATTGTCAAATGATTTTCTTCTTGCTCTCTCTTCCATGGGATGGGATAAGCTAGGCAAGTCTGTCACCTCCCATTGGTCACTCCTCTTTCAGAGTGACCCTTTGCCTGTCCAGATTGAAGGAGGGAATGTGTTGACCCTCCCCGCCTGGGGGTAGTCTTCTCCGCTGCTCCCCATAATGGGGTTGGAGAGGTCCAACCCTCCTCTCTTCTTGTGCCATTGCATCTTCCATTGCTTTCTCTACTAGTGTCGCTAGTTGGTTGCATGGCATGGTAATGGGGGGCCTCCTCCATGGTAGAGGCTCTGGAGGGAACTCTTTGCAGTTGCATTTCAATGTCTTGCTCAGTTGTTTCCATAGACGGTACCAACTGATGCGGTCACTTTTAGTTCTTTTCATCGAGTCCATGGGAGAGGGAGGATTCTCACGACCGTAATAGTAATCCCTGTCAAAATCAACACGAAGTCAGATGGTCATCGGTGCTTCGGCTATGACCCTCCGATGCTTAAGTCATATCAAGAGATCAAGAAAAGTGGAAGAACAAAATGCAGTAACAGAAAAAAGAATTTGTCTTCAGAGCATCCCCCCCTCTCTCCTCCCTTTTCTTTATCTTGGCCTTGCTTTTATATAGCAAATCTGAGATATAATCTTCCCCCACGATTCTTCTTGTGATGCCTTTTGGTAGGCCATTAGGGGATAATCTCTGAAAAGAATCTCTCCATGTCATGCCATGTGTACCATAATCATCACCCTCGGGGTTGTTAGGGGACCAATTATAACGGTTGTTGGGAGGAATCTCCGTCGGAGTCCTCGGGTGCTCGACTCCCATGAGGTTGCGATCGGGCGACTCCTATGATGTCCCGAGTGGCCGACTTCTTGAATTCCTACAATTCTAAAATCTCAATTTCCTATATGCCTGAGTGCCCATGCGCTCAAATGTATGACTCCCCGAGTCTCGTGCCTAGATTTCATATTTCACCGATTTCCTATGTCATTCGAGATTCTCCACACTCCTTTTGTCCACCTCCAATCTTTCTTCTGTCGGACTCGCTCCTTGTGGGCCTTCCACTTAAAGGTCTAGCCGATTAAACTTTTCCGATCGTATTATTGACAATTTCAATAAATGGACATATTCTTTTTAAGTTTTTCTCTTAATTTATTTAAAAGAAAATATAAATACTTAAATCAATTCACTGAGGTTTTTATATTTTAAAATTGAAATAAATCAAAGGCTGTCTTTTTAATTTTTTACCCCCATGATTTATTTAAAAATATATAAATGGTTAAATCGATCAACTGAAGTTTTTATATTTTAAAAATGAATTTTAAAAATTTAATCTTTCAAGCTATTTCAGCAAATACCATGAGCCTTTGACAAGTTGTTCTGTCAAATTATTAGATTTAAATAATTTATTTCTTATTTTAGAAGGATAAACATCTATTTGTAAATATTTATATTTTCCTTAAAAAGGTAAAAAAAATACACTTTAATTGGCCAATTTTAGTCCATTAAAAGGTTCACTGGGAACCTGATCAATTAATTTTTCTTTCCTATTTTTTTATAAAAATTACCAATAAAATCAAATGTTTTTTTGAATTATTTCATTAAACCAAGCTGTTTGCCAAACTACTTTTATTCTTGAATCAAACTTTTTGATAAAACTGAATGAGTAGATTGGTCAACATTTTTCTTCCATTTTCTATCACTCTTATGAAACACAGGCGTCAATATCCATTTTCCTTGTGATTCCATTCTCTCTTTCTGTCTCCTCCACAGTCTGATTCAATCAACTTCCTGATCCTTGTCCATTCTTCTGATCTGTCAGTGATACTTGAGGAACATTAATCCTCCCTTGGCCCTGTGTCCCTTTCAAAGAGCCCAAAAAACAAAACAAAACAAAAAATCATATATCCACCCATCAAGTGTCCTCATGGAATTTATTCACGACAGTAATTCTCCCGTCTTTAATTATTCTCATGGAAGTTCCACAACGATCCACTTTCATGGAATCAATACCCCACATAGGATTTAATGATCTTTATTAAGCTTATAGCAAAACTAACTGGAACACATTAAGAATTGGTACCTTTGAAGCATAAACAAGCAACTAAGGTATATCCAAAGGGTGTCGCATGCATGAAGCATCAACATTTCTGACTCTTTTAAGCATTCTAAGGTTTAACTAGACTGATGCGGATGTACATGAATTTTTTCACTTCCTCTCAGCGTAGAAGAACATCAAAGAGACTTAGGGTTCTCTTCCGTTGCAACAGTAATAGAAAAATGAATGGACGATGAGTAAACCAATACAAAGGATAGAGATACAAGATTTAACGTGGTTCGAAATTCTAATTCCTACTCTACGGGGTGAGCTCTATAGTGAGCTGCGGTGCCAAAACACTTTCACTATGAAACTTCTCATTTTTGAAAATATTTCCAGAGGTGGAGAAAAATCCCTTACAACTTCATCTGTGTACAGTATAGAGAGATAGCCTGAATTGCCCCAGTTTCCCTGCTATCTTCTTCTTCTTCCCTTAATCTCCTCCTTCATCGAGGCAATGTCTCCCTTCCCTTCTCGTGTTACTGGAAGTGAGGGTGATCTCCTGCTAGTTCTGGCCAAAAGCCCCCTCCTCTCTCCTTCCTCCTTGACTTTTATCCTCCTCGTCGTCCCTTGCTCCTTGTGATGTAACAAACTACTCTGATCATCGTCTACGTGGAGGGCTCCTCTTCCCTAGAGAATAATTCTGTTAGGGGGATAAGCAATGGAAACTCCTGCGAATATTGTGTGGGGTCCTAGTTTGTTATATCATATAACAAACTCTTGTAAACTACCGTCTCAGGAAATATTCTGCCCCCACTTTTCACCCTCTCTTCCTTCACTGAACCTGATATTGACTCTGTCCCCGTCTCAACTAGATCCTCCTCGCTCATTCATACTAAGGTGTACACTACTTATTTTACCTTGCCAGACTAATACTTAACCCACTCTTGCTGTGAGACCCAGTACCTCATGCCGTCCATAACTCCCCGAGTCAATTCCCGACTCATTTCCTGAGTCAGCTCTCAGACTTGTCCCCCGGGTCGCTCATATGGTCTCCCTTTAATCCTAGAGCTTATCTTTCCTATCATACACCTTCACCTTGTCAGCTTGGTCGCCCCCCTTCGGTCGGGTCCCACCGGTTCAAATCAGTGTTTCACGCATGACCTTCTTCATCTCAATCCTTAAATTAGGTTACAATGGTATCATTAACCACCCCCTAAAAATAATCAAATGAAGCTTTGAGTTTGACTTTCCCAATGAAACACTTTGCTCTATCACCCCTCGCCCCCCCCCCCCCCCCCCCAATTCAATCCCATTAAATCTAAGTTGCCCTCCTTCTTCACTTTACCATATCCGCATAAAGCAGCTTATTGGGCCCATGGGCCCCGCCTTCTTTCTTTCGAAGGGAAGTTTAAAAACTGAAACTCTGCCTAAGTTATTCTTTATATGATGACTTCACCCTCCTAGCCTTGACACTCCTCCTTCCCTCTCGACGATACCCATCAGCGCTCGTTCGACCTCCCTAAGTCTAAGCACCTAGGCATCATCTTCTTTCCGCAAGCGCAGTTTCTTTAAACCTAAGTAAGTGCTTTTCTTCCTTAGTAGTGATGGCTTCGAAAAACCCTAAACCTGTCCCTTGGTACGAAAGGACTGTCACCCGTCTCAACGCCCAAAGCTCCTTCGCCACTAAAGACCAATATATAGATCCTTCCATACCATGTCGCTTTGTCGCAACTTCTTTCAGACCCCATCCTCCTCCTCCTGGTTTTTATTGCTTTTTCTCTGACCAATTACTGAATGGTCTACGCTTGCCTATACCTTTTGTCTATGCTGATATACTATATTTTTTTCAACTACCTATTAACCAACTGGCCTCTAATGCCTTTCATATATTAATAGGGGCGGTAATAGATTTCCGACATCTAAATCTTACTTTGCCCCCGCTACTATTCCATTGTCTTTTTCAACTAAAGTCTTCTAAAGAAGGCATTTTCTATTTTGCTAGTCGGCAAGATTGCCAGTTTCTTGTGAATATGCCATCCTCCTATAAGGGTTGGGAGGATTTATACTTTTTTACCCAACTTCCCACTCCGATACCGCACTCAGAAACCTGGAAAACCACTCTCCCCTATCTAGCCCTCTTTCAAGAGAGTAGGACTCAAGGCTCTTTCCAGGAGGTCTACCAAGCGTTGAGGGAGTGCCACTACGATTCGGATGATTTGCTAAGGCCCCCTCTTCTGAGTCGCTATGGGCTATCCCCATTCCCCTTGGATGACCCAGGCATTATAGGTAGGATTCTACTCCTCTATTTAACATAATATTTTTACTATCATTGCTCCTTATTCTCAACAATTCCCCTTGCAGACAACCTAATGCAGGATGTTAGGATTAGCGGAGAGAAAATTGCTGCTGCTAAGAAGAAGACGTTGGAGTATTGAGAATATAATCAAAGTCCCACATTGGTAAGACATGAAAAAGATCATGTGCTTATAAGATGAAAAGATATCTCCATTGGTATGAGGCATTTTGGGTAAAGCCCAAAAATAAAACCATGAGGGCTTGGGCCCAAAGTGGATAATATCATATAATTGTGGAGATATGTGGATCTTATAGGGACTAACAATTGGTATCAGAGTCATGGTCCATGTCAAGCCATGAACCGCGAACAAAAAAAGTTGAGCTCCCATGTCTGGATCAAGAGAACTAGACACCAGGCAGGAAGTCCAGTTGGGTCGGGAGGACCGAACAACTGGAAGGAAGTCCAGTTGGGTCAAAAGGGTTGGACAACTGGCAGGAAGTCCTGGTGGGTTGAGATCGGATATCAAGTAGAGGATGTCCTTCGAGGACGGATAGGCTTGAGGGGGGGTCAATGTGGTCCTTCGTTTGAGGGGGGATTGTTGGAGTATTGAGAATACAATCAAAGTCCCACATTAGTAAGACATGGAAAAGATCATGTGCTTAGAAGATGAAAAGATATCTCCATTGGTATGAGGCCTTTTGGGTAAAGTCCAAAAATAAAACCATGAGGGCTTGGGCCCAAAGTGGACAATATCATACCATTGTGAAGATATGTGGATCTTATAGGCACTAACAGAAGAAGAATTCGAAGAAGCAGGCTAGGGATAAATCCCCTGTTCTTTCCTCTCCCCCCTGTAAAAAACATCGCCCTCGAGGGGAGGATGTTCCTAGTTCATCCACCCTTCCAGCCTCTTCTTCCTCTCACTCTTCTCCTCCTCCTTCCCCTATAAAGTTAAATAGACACTGAAACCTTACCATTTATGATCCCTCAGGGGAGAATAATACTCCTCTAATCCTCCCCCCTCCCTTCCAGAAGAACTTTCTCCTTCCCCGTCTCTTCCTTCATCCCCGCCTCCACCTAGTAGGAGAATTGACTTCCCCACTTATTCTTTTCCTCTGCTTGCCTGTACAGAATTACCTCCTTCACCTCCTCCTACTCTTAACGTGGACTCTTCTACTCTTCATGTATCTGCAAAAGAGCCTTTTTTAATTGGGGGGTATTCCCCCCCTAAAACCCCTGTCTACTTCTTTAGGATCCTCCCTTAGGATCCGCAATACAGAAGAAGTAAGACTCTTCAACCAATCCCACATGCAAGGCCCCTATGAACGTCTATGCAAACACTTGGTAGAGGTATGTTCTTCTTCTCTTCATATTTAATATATACTGGTACTTATTCCTGCAACACCCTTCCTTCTTCATCAGGTAGTTACTGCTTGCAATGAGACTACTCCAAATATAGTAAACTACCAGTCCACCATGGCCGCACGACACACTGCCTCCCTCTCTCGGTAGAAAAGATTGACTCAATAACTGGCTGAGAGTAAACAAAAGGAGACCACTCTGATCACGCAATGTGAGGATTTAATGACGCAATTAGTGATGGCCCGGAGTGAAAAAGAAGAATTCCTGAAGAAGAATGTTGACCTCAATCAACAACTATTTTTGTAATCTAGTTAGCTTCAGCAAATCGACCTCCTTGCCCAAGGATTAGTAAAGCGCCAAGTTCAACTGAAAGAAGCAAAAAGTAGAGCTTCATAATCTTCAGTGGTCCTCCTACAAATGCAAACCAAGAATCAAGCATTGGAGGCCTCTCTGACGTCCTACCGAAAGCAACTGGAGAGCTTCTTTTCAACCATATCCACTTTCCTTGGGATGTTGGCCACGATTGCAGAACAACAGCAGGAATTTCAGAAGAAGAAATCTATGGCCATGGCTTCTTTGGGCCAGCAAACTATAACAACTGCTAAGGACAGAGACATTGTAGCTGCTCAATTATCTGAACACTAGGCCCAATGGAAAGAACGAGAGGAAGATCTGAAGATACAATATGCCAGGAAGGGAGTGCAATTATTCATCTTGGGCTTCGAAGAATCCTCCACTCAGAACGCTGCCAAGGGCTACCCTCCACCAGGTGTAGATACAAGCCACATGGATCCTGAGGTTGCCTTGGCTAACTACCCCTTGGTAGGGGTGACCACGGTTCGGTTCGAACCGTGAACCGAATCGGAACCGATGGCTCAAAAATTAAATCGAAATCGCTTTTTTGGTTATGGTTCCGAAATCGGAACTGAAACCCGAGACATATGATTCAGTTTCGGTTCTTAAATTTTTGGAACCGAAACCGAATCGGAACTGAACCGAACCCGGAACAAAACCAGAACTAAGTATTTTTTTTTGTTAAAATCGAAATTGAATTTTTTTTTTAAAATTGATATTTACTTTTGAACAAAAACTAAACTTATTCAAAATTCAAATTTTTATTAGTGTGTCACAATTATAATAATAAATATGCATAAAAATAAAAAATAAAATCATTTAAAATTCATATTTGGTATCATTGAATCATGACAATCAACATGCACAAAAATTAAAATATTCAAAATTTAAAATTTTCATTGTTGCATCACAATTATAATAAAAAATATTCATAAAAATCAAAGTCATTTAAATGGTATGTGAACTACGAGGGATTTGATTCCTTTAGACCCCAAAAGGATACGTAAGCAACTTAATATATATAAATTAGGTATGGTGCCAGTCGACTACCATTTTTTCCCACTCGGGGATTCACTCGGGCCATAAATAGCCACTATTCTCCATTATTCAGAGTCATTTCCCGTATAATAGAGACATGTTGCACTTTATTAAGTCAAATCACCCCTTCTTACTTGAATAAAGATGTAATCCCTCATCTTGGGAGTTATACAGTTGCTATTTCCCACACTAACTTCGCCATTACTCCCCTCAACCTTTCGCCTTCTCCTTCCTTTTTCAAGGAGGGATACAGACGTCCCTCCCCTTCTATAAATTATCGCTATCGGGCTTGTTACTACTATTCCATCTCCATGGCATATGCAAGGCATCCCATTGACGTAAGTTCGGGCCTCAACTCCTCCGACTCGCATACCTTCAGCACAAATTCCTAGGGAGACTCAATCGTACGCTCTACAGCTACCTCAGCCTATCGGTCCCCTCTCCCTCTGACTCCGGCTAATACCACAACTCCTAGTGCAAGGAGGTCGTTCCGACCTCCCTTCCCCTCCTTCAGCAATCGAGTGTGGAACCCTCCTCTGGTCGGAGGGCAGGTTGCAGAGGATCCTCAGCCTTCGACCCTACCCCACTTTTCTCCATTAGTGGCGACTCTCCTTCCTATTCCTTTGGATGAAATTCCCCCTTCCCTCCAACATGCATTTCCTCCCTCCTCGCGACCTTGTTTTATGATGATTCTCCACTCTGACTCAGAGATGGAGTCTGATGTTGACTCTTCCAGCAATGCTAAACCTATATAAATAAGCTTTTAAGTAATGTAATTGCAATTTCTCATATTAAGGAGAATGAAATATTTGAGTTTGTCCCGTTTATTTTCCTTTTGCTTGCTTCGAATGTTCTTATCATGATACCTTGGATAATACTTGACTCGTTCCACGGGGTTGACCTTGCATAGCAACATTAACGAATGTCATCATAGAATAATGAACTCCGGATCAAACGAAATCCGCTCCGTATCCTCTTTTTGTACGAAATACGGCTGATCTCTTTCGAATTAATGTATCCAACTGCCCCCACTATCGTCCCCACGTCTTCCCATCTTATCTGACTTTTCTATCTCCGTTTCCCAAGAGGGTTAAATAATACCCTCCTTCTTTTCTATAAAAAACCCCCGATACTACCTTCAACCAACACACTTCTTTGTTCTTCTGCTTTCGCTGGCGCACTTCTCTCTTCTTTTACCTTCACCATGGAAGGTATGTCAGAACAAGGCAGCAACACTCCCTCTCTTGATAGGCCGACTGAAGAGCAACAACGTATAAAAGAACTGGAAGAGCAGGTCCAAGACATGAGGAGGCATCTGCAGATAGCCTCCACTCGCAACTACACTCTGCGCCAAGAGTTGGCGGTGGCCCAGAAGAACTTGTCCAAGCACATATTTATACAACAGTCCTATCTCAGGCAGCTGCTCAGTGCTCCGGTCAAGAGGAAACAAGCCCTCACAATACCTCCAGAGAAAATAACCCACCCACCCCCTTAGGGTGGACTTTTGATTATTTTCTTTTAAAGAGTTGTACTATGTACTCTTTCCGCTTATCAATAAAAATTTTCTTCTAAACAATGTGCATGTCTCTTCTTGTTAACGAGATACTCTGTACTGTGTATTATCCTCCTCATTCTTTCGTACTGTGTATTCTCCTGAAATGAACAAGATACTCTAGCACCAATGGCGAGTCTGATGTCTGCTATTTTCAAGCCAACTCCCTCTTCAATATGGCAGTGACAGTTCATCCAACCAACTTTCTTTTATTTTAGATAGAATCCTGGCCAAGGATAAATTCCTCTTATAACAAAGAAAAGGAGAGAAAGAGCAATAATCTTACTTTTTTAGGTAAGTCAGGACGAGGTTTGTTACCGTTATCATCTTCTACCAGCACCTCCCTATCATTCACTTCATAATAATCATGGCCTGCCTCAGAGACAAGCTGTAAAAATAGAAATGATTAAAATACTTCATCAAAACATATCACATTTCTTTGTAAATATTTTGGCTTATGAGCCTGATTTCTCCCTTTTTCCTCCACAAGGGAATAATAACTTGGCTCGAGGGCCATTTGAGAAAAGATAACAACTCTTCGTCAAAGCATCTACCTTAAACCCAGCTCCTCCATTCCACCACCACACGGGGATAGTGGCTTGATTGAAAGACAAGCCAAAGGAATAGTGGCGACATGATTCAGGGCTTCGCCTGATTCAATCGGAATGATTTTTTTACTCCGTCGTTGTATTCCACCAGTGCATCTACCTTGAATCCAACTCCTCTATTCCACCACCATACGAAGATAGTTGCTTGCCTCGAAGACAAGTAGAAAGAATAGTGATGACTTGATTCAAGGCTTTGCTTGATCAAGTCAGAATTTTTTACTCCGCCGTTGTATTTCTCCAATGCATCTACCTTGAACCCAACTCCTTCGTTCTACCACCATACGGGGATAGTTGCTTGCCTTAGAGACAAGCAGAAAGAATAGTGACAACTTGATTCAGGGCTTCGCCTGATCAAGTCAAAATTTTTTAATCTACCATTGTATTTCTCTAATGCATCTACCTTGAACCCAACTCCTCCGTTCCGCCACCATATGAGGATAGTTGCTTGCCTTGGAGACAAGCAGAAAGAATAGTGATGACTTGATTCAGGGCTTCGCCTGATCAAGTCAGAATTTTTTACTCGGCCGTTTGTATTTCTCCAGTGCATCTACCTTGAACCCAACTCCTCCGTTCCACCACCACACGGGGATAATTGCTTGACTTGGAGACAAGCAGGAAAAATAGTGACGACATGACTCAGGGCCTCGCCTAATTAAGTCGGAATAATTTTTTACTCCGCCATTTTTTCTTCAACAGTGCATCTACCTTAAATCTAACTCCTCTATTCCGCCACCACACGGTGATATTTGCTTGACTTGAAGACAATCATAAAGAATAGTGGTGACTTGATTCAGGACTTCGCCTGATCAAATCGAAATAATTTTTTACTCTGTCGTTTATCATTAGTGCACTAGCTTTGAACCCCCAACTCCTCCATTCTGCCATCGCTTGGGGATAATGGCTTCGGTCAACACCGAGCCGTAATAAGTGTAGCGATTTGATCTAGGGTTTTGCCCCATCAAATCGGAATGCATTTTTTACTCCGCCGTTCTTCACAGGTGTATTTACCTTAAACCCTACTCCTCCGTTCCACCACCACATAGGGATGATGGATCTAGATAATACCATGCCATAAAAATGTGACGACCTGACCCAGGGCTTTGGCCCATCAATTCGGAATGAATGTTTTACTTCGTCGTTCTTCACAAGTGTATTTACCTTAAATCCTACTCCTATGTTTTGCCACCGCACGAGGATGATGGCTATGGGTAATACCATGCCATAAAAATGTGACGACCTGAGCTAGGGCATTGCCCAATTGGGTCAGGATAAATATTTTACTCCGCCACTCTTCACAGGTGTATTTACCTTAAACCCTACTCCTCTGTTCCACTACCACACGGGGATGATGGCTCTAGATAATTCCATGCCATAAAAATGTGATGACCTGACCCAAGGCTTTGCCCCATCAGGTAGGAATGAATATTTTACTCTACCATTTTTCACAGGTGTGTTTACCTTAAACCCTACTCCTCTGTTCCGCTACTGCATGGGGATGATAGCTCTGGGTAATACCAAGCCATAAAAATGTGATGACCCGAGCTAGGGCGTTGCCCAATCGGGTCGGAATAAATATTTTACTCCGACACTCTTTACAGGTGTATTTACCTTAGATCCTACTCCTGCATTCCATCACCACACGGGGATGATGGCTCTGGATAATACCATACCATAAAAATGTGGCGACCTAACCTAGGGCTTTTCCCCATCAGGTCGGAATGAATATTTTACTCCGCTGCTCTTCGCAAGTGTATTTACCTTAAACCCTACTCCTCCGTTCCATCACCACACGGGGATGATGGCTTTGGATAATACCATGCCATAAAAAATGTGATGACCTGACCCAGGGCTTTGCCCCATCAGGTCGGAATGAATGTTTTACTCCGTCGCTCTTCACAAGTGTATTTACTTTAAACCCTATTCCTCTGTTCTTCCACCGCACAGGGATGATAGCTCTGGGTAATACCATGTCATAAAAATGTGATGACTCGATCTAGGGCATTGCCCAATCGGGTCGGAATAAATATTTTACTCCATCGCTCTTCACAGGTGTTTCTACCTTAAACCCTACTCCTCCGTTCCGCCACTGCACGGGGATGATGGCTTTGGGTAATGACACGCCATAAAAAATATGACGACCTAACCCAGGGCTTTGTCCCCATCAGGTCAAAATGAATATTTTACTCTGTCGTTCTTCACAGGTGTTTCTATCTTAAACCTTACTCCTCCATTCCGCCACCATACAGGGATGATGGCTCCGACTGATACTGGGCCATAAAGAAGACAAATCATGATTCTACATCTCCTTGGGGCCCACATCTCTGCTCTGAAGCCCAATTCATATCATAAGCATACCCTTACCTATTATATAAGACTCTTTGTCTTCCCCCTTCTTCATCTTTGCCCCCATTTAGTTTCCAGCCCTTCTCCTCCTTTCTTCACCTGCTAGAAACTTTCTTACTTCCTTCATACGACTTCCTTGGTTTCCTTGTTTCTTGAGAGCCAAGATGCAATCTCTTCTTCAACAAATGATGGTGGAGTACCGTCAAGAGCTTGCACGGAGTAGAAATCAATCATCCACCACCATAACATTTTTGTCCCTTGTTTCAGCTTCTTTTGTACCCCCACCCTTGCTCCAACATCCACCTCTTCTCCTCGTTCCTCTGCACCTTCGTCCCCCATTGTTTCACCTTCGCCCAATGTAAACTCTCAATCATTACAATCCTCTCCACTTCCTTCTTCACCATCATCACCAAACCCTAGCCTGTTCACTTCTCCACCTTCAATTTTGGGTGGCCATAGGCCACCTCCTCCTTTTTTGCAATCCCAAGATGAAGTGAGGGGGGCTGCCCGCCGACGACTTTAGGAAGAAGAGACAACTCCTCTTGATTCTCCTTCACCTTCTGAGCTCTCCCAAGAATTAGAATCAATTTTGGCTAAACTTCCTTCGTCTTCACCATTACCCATTCCGACAATATTCTTATCATCTTCTCCACAGACCCCCAATTTGGAAGGCCTCTCACCCCAACCGGATTTAGAACATGATTCTGGCCATCCTCCTTCCACCAGCGAAGAAACAAGAACAATTATACCTTCTTCGGCCACCGATACTCTTTCAGTTTCTTCTCCTATTCTTCTATCTGCATCGTCAGAGCCACTTAATCCCCTTATTCTTTCTTCCTTCCCTTCTCCTGAGAGTTCACCTTCCTCCATTATTCAACAAGTGGTTTCTAACATTCTTCAACCACCACAAAGCTTCCCTCTAACCTCTCCTTCTTCAATGAGCCCTTTGGTCGTGGCTCTCTTCACTTCAACTTCTACATCCTCCTCTTTAGGGATCCCTTCTCCTGCTTAGGGGGTTATTCCTCCTCTTCTGGGGCCAACAACATTGCCTTCTGTACTGCCCCCCTTCTTACCCATTATGAGTGAATCCACTCCTTTAGTGGCCTCTACCCCTTCTCCTTCCTCCGGTAGGAATGCTCAGATCCTCATTTTAGAAGAGCTTATTCTGAGAATGAAAAGCCTATGCCACATTTTGGAGCTGGTAAGCTTCTTTGGTTAATTCTGCCTATCTTTTCTCAATAATAACTTTTTCTCCATTTGCTACTTGTAGGAGCTGGTAAATTATCAAGAGCTGGACCGCTCCTTCTCCCATTATCAGACTCAATTGCAGCAACAGACTCAACAACAGATGGAGGACCATGTTGCTTCCAAGGAAAGAGAAAGCTTTTTGTTGTAAGAATTGGCTCGCCGCTAGGATCAACTAGCCAAAGCCCGTCCTCAAAAGTAGAAGGATGCTAAGACTATCGCTGCCCTCCAAGACCAGCAACGTAGAGATGTCAAAATCATATCCTCTCTTCAGAACGCACAACAAGAAGATGAGAATACCCCTGCCTTCATTGACAGAGAGAATTCCTTATTACAAGAAGTGGCAGGCTACCAGAACCAAATAGCTGAACTTCAGTGGTAGAGGCAGGAAGATGCAAAAACAAGAACAACACTTCAGTGCCAACAAGAGAAGGATACAGAGACTATATCCAACCTCCATACCCGATTAAGTAAGGAGGTACACAAAAATTTGACTTTAATAACCTCTAGGACTCATGCTCGTTCCCAAATCCGTCGATAAAAAACTTCCTTACAGCAGTTGAGGAGCGAAATTGTTCGGACCAGGACTTATACTGAGGCCGTGGAAGGGATTTGGACTTCCATGCGCCAAGATATAATGGATATGTCTAGGGTCGTGCAGCAAGATCAGACTTCCCAATCCGATGATGTATCCACTCTGGCCGACACTATCATTCAGGTATCCCAGCGATATTGTCAAATTTGTCAAGCTCTTCGGGAGCATCAGGAGTATTGTGCCAGATTCCATCAAGACATGCGCACAAATGACCTGAACCAACAAGAGTGTCTATTGTCTTTAATGCGTGCTACATATCAGAACGGATTTAATGAAGCGGTTCGATAGTATGCTGATCAGGGGTTCCCTCTGGCTGATCAACTTGCCCTCTTTCTACATTGGGAAACTGGCTTCAGACGCTATCCCCCAGATCCTTTTAAATTATAATCTTCCTGCCCTTTCTAGATAATGTTATACATTCATCACTTTAAACTCATTAGTACTTATGCATGAACTCGGTCATAGATTACTTGTACTTGATATGGTTTCTTGCTTCCTTTACTCTGTGAATGAGAAACTGATTTACCCTGATAAATATTCTTCATACTTGCTCCCAGTTGTGAATTGTAATGTTATAAACTGATGGCCACATTATATTCTTCTCTTTTAAATTTCATGGGAAATATGTAAAACTTCTCCTTTTAACAAACTTCTTTTACATAGTATGAAAGTATTTTAGATGAACAACATTCCAGGGCTGAGGCAGCTCTTTGCCCTTATCATTTTTTAGGTAATAGGCTGACCCAACCACTCGACGAGCAACAATGTAAGGCCCTTTCCAATTAGGAGCTAATTTTTTTGGATCTCCCGCAGGGTTGACTTTTTGTAGCACCAGGTCACCCTCTTGGAACCTTTTAGGTATTACCTTTTTATTAAAGGCTCGTTGAATCCTTTGCTTGTAAGCTTCAGCTCGCATTCAGATTTGCTTTCTTTTTTCTTCTAGCAAGTCTAACTCAGTGCGTCTTATGACTTGATTCTATTCTGGCTCATACGCTTCGACTCGAGTGCTACTTAGAATGGCTTCCATCGGGATAACTGCCTCAGTTCCATACACCAAGCTGAACAGGGTCTCTCCAGTGGCTGTTTTAGAAGTAGTTCGATAATCCCACAAAATCCCAGGCAATTCTCCACCCAATTTCCTCTCTTGGTGCCCAACTTAGTCTTCAATCCATTGATGAGAATTCTGTTAGTCACATCAACCAGACCATTAATCTGAGGATGAGCTACCGAAGTGAAAGCTTGTTGGATGTTGAGACTTTGACATCATCCTCTAATCTTTTTACCCAGGAATTACCGCTCATTATCGCTTATTAATTTTCGAGGAACCCCATATCGGCATATAATATTCTTCCAGAGGAATTGGTTGATTGCTTCTTCTATAATTTTGTAACACCCCAAAATTTTTCTCCAAAATTTTTGTATAGAATTTAATTGCATGTCTAGTAGATTATATATGGAATCCTGGAAAATGATGATAAAAGAATAAAAAAAAAAGTGGAGAGGTGAGGTTTGAAGCTTAAACCTCTTGGTGAGAGTTAACTCTTACCATGCATGTGATGACCAAGTGCTCAGCAGTAGTTTACTGTTGGAGAAAGAGGAGAAATGTTAGATGAGTGTGAGGAGGGTAAATGAAGAGGCATGAAAAGAGAAGAGACACTTCTCTTCCTCCCTTTATAAAGAAGAGGGAAGGTTCCACTTGACCACTTCTTCTTCCTTCTTCCTCCTTCCACCGAACCACTAAGGCTCCTTCTTTGAGTTTCGGCCAAAGCCAACTAGGGTTCCACCCTAGTGAGTTAAGCAAAGAGAAGGGTTCATCTAAGGGGCTAATCTCCATCTAAGGGTCAAGAGCACCAAGAAGGGTTCTAGGGCAAGATTATTATTTTAGTCTCCTCTCCAATCAAGGTCTCTCTCTTATTAAGGGGTAACCAAATTATAAGTGGTAAGATTTCCTCACCTGCAGTATATTTGCTCTTGTAGGACATGATATATGAAAGAAATATGATGCTTGATACCCTAGTGTTTCGACCACCTAGGGTTGTAGGGCTAGGTTTGCATGAAAATACTCCTTATGAAATTATGATATGTTGTATGCCTTCATGTATGAATTTTATGTGACAAAAAAAATAAAGTTTGGGTGCCCCTAATGTTTCGGCCACCTAGGGTTGTAGGGCTAGGGTTGCATGAAAACACCCCTTATGAAATTATGATATGTTGTATGCCTTCATGTATGAATTTTATGCGACAAAAATAAGATTTTGGTGCCCCTAATGTTTCGGCCACCTAGGGTTGTAGGGCTAGGTTTGCATGAAAATACCCCTTATGAAATTATGATATGTTGTATGCCTTCATGTATGAATTTTATGTGACAAAAATAAGATTTTGGTGCCCCTAATGTTTCGGCCAACTAGGGTTTTAGGGCTAGGGTTGCATGGAAATCACTCCTTATGAAATTATGATATGTTGTATGTCTTCATGTATAAATGTTATGTGACAAAAATAAAAGTTTTGTGCCCCTACAAGTTTCGGCCAACTAGGGTTTTAGGGCTAGGGTTGCATGAAAACACTCCTTATGAAATTATGATATGTTGTATGCCTTCATGTATGAATTTTATGTGACAAAAAAAATGTGTATGAACCCCTCCCTAGTGATTTCGGCCACTTAGGGTACCTAAGCTAGGGTTAAGATTATGTGCTCAAATTGGTGTGCAAGAATTCCCTTAGAATTCATGATATGTTGCATGATTGTATGTATGCCTAGGTGATGAACATGTTTATGATTTATTATGCCATGAAATATGCCTATGTGATGAACATGTTTATGATTTAATATGCCATGAAATATGCCTATGTGATGAACATGTTTATGATTTAATATGCCATGAATTATGCCTATGTGATGAACATGTTTATGATTTAATATGCCATGAATTATGCCTATGTGATGAATATGTTTATGATTTAATATGCCATGAAATATGCCTATGTGATGAACATGTTTATGATTTAATATGCCATGAATTATGCCTATGTGATGAACATGTTTATGATTTAATATGCCATGAAATATGCCTATGTGATGAACATGTTTATGATTTAATATGCCATGAATTATGCCTATGTGATGAACATGTTTATGATTTAATATGCCATGAATTATGCCTATGTGATGACCATGTTTATGATTTAATATGCCTATGTGATGAACATGTTTATGCTTTAAGACCCCTTTAGGGTATTCTTATGTTATGAATGCATATATGCTATGAAATGTCTAAGAAGATGCTTCCCCTTTTTATGTTGGGATTAAGAGCTCTCTTTATGATAAGATAAGACGGAGATGCTTCCCTTTTTATGTTAGGGGATTAAGAGCATTCTTTATGATATGATAAGAAAGAAAAGAAAGAAAATTAAGTATTTTACTTTGTAAGAGGTTAAGTACCCGACCCGTTAGGTGGTCGTTAATCAAATCCAAGGGACATAAGAAGATGTAAGAGATCTTGCCCTGGTAAGACGTAAGAGGTCTTGCTCTAGTAGGTCTGGTGGCTAGCTACCCCAGCCTATTAGGGAACGCGCTTTATGTGGTACTTAGCCTGGGGCCCCCCCTTCATGTTATGATTATGTTGAAGTATCTATATGTATATGTTTTGAAAAGAAAGGACTTGTATGAAATTGTGCATGCTTATGTTCAAGTTTAAGAATGCTTACGATTATGTCCTTTATGCATGTTTAGGATTGATGATGTCATGAATGCTTATGTTTAAGTTTAAGAATGCTTATGATTATGTCTTTTATGCATGTTTAGGATTGATGATGTCATGAATGCTTATGTTTAAGTTTAAGAATGCTTATGATTATGTCCGTTATGCATGTTTAGGATTGATGATGTCATGAATGCTTATGTTTAATTTATGCCATGCTTAGATTTAATTATGTTTAACATGCTTATGTAAATTTTATGTCATGCTTATGTTTCATTACGTTAGTATGTTGATGTTTAGTGTTGTTATGAAATACTTATGTGATTTATGCTAGTATGCTCATGTTTTCTAATCATTTGAGGTAATTTGTGGCTTTTGTGAGTAGGCAAGAATCTTACTAAGCTATATGCTTATAGTTTATGTTGTCCATATATCATGAGATAAAGGAAACATGAACTAGAGGAAGTAGCAGGAGGGGCAGAGTGTGTGTGATAGTGGCATGGTGGAAAAAGACCCTATTACTCTCTGCTTCTATTTATATGCTCAATGAATAACTTAAGACATTTGCTTCCACTTTTATGACTTGTGATTTATTAGTACCATGTTGGATGTTGCTTAGTTTATGTTATTATTCACCTTACTTATGAAAGTTTGATATGTTAGAACTCATGAATGGATCGTGTTAATAATAGTTACATTCTCTAATCTTTATGTTATGCATGTTATAAAATGAGATATGATGTGGTAACATGCTAATTATGATTATGATATGTGATGCATGTTATAAAAGAAGTTATGATATGTTAACATGCTAATTATGATTATGATATGTAATGCATGTTATAAAAGAAGTTATGATATGTTAACATGCTAATTAGGTCTATGATATGTGATGCATGCTATAAAAGAAGATTTATGTCATGATAACATGTTTGATTATGTAGATTGTGAAATGATCCATATAAGTTATGTTATAAAAAAAAAAAAGTATAGCGGCATACGAGAGCGAGATAAGGCGCGTTAGTTGGTATCAGGCGGGTTCACCTTTCCACTATCACATATCAAGCCTCCATCCTATTTCCAAGTAAGTAACTTTATGCATACCTAAATTTCTTTTATAATGAAGAATGTCTTCTACCTAGGTAGAAATAATACCTCATCATGTTTTAGTAGAATGGAATCACACTTGTGACTTAGATAGTAATGATACCTTACCATGCTTTATATGATGGAAACATGTTTCTAACCTAGAAATACAACTAGAAAGGATACCTTACCTTGTTTATGATAAGGAATGTTTAGATGCATGTATATGAGTAGAAATTATAATAATACCTTAATTATTTATTTATCACTTAGATAACATGGATGGGAGACGTAGTAATAGAGGAAGGAATCGGCCTCCCCACGGTTGATCCATGTGGTTCTGCAGAGCTACAGCGTCAGTCGCAGAACAACGGTAGTTATTAATGCTCTCATGAATCAACAAGGAACCCTAGCACCACACGAGACGCAGCGTGGACGCCAAACACGACCACTATGGTGCAAGCCCCACTAGTCAATCGCCACAGGGTCCGACCAAGCTTATCCGATTCAATGGCGGTAGGAAACCGAAAATTTCTCGTGCTCTGCGAACCATGGGATGCCCAAGCACTGTTCAAAGCATTGAGAGCATCATGGAGTCTTTGGATTGGCCCGAGCAGAAAAGATAAAATGTGCCTCATTCTATCTTCTACGGAGATGCAAGGATGTGGTGGGAGAGAGTCAAAGCAAAGAGACAAGTAAATCAAATGAGGTGGAGACTTTGAATCTAAGTTCTTGAGGAGTTCTTTGAGGCGGATCACAAATAAGCACTACGATGAGTTCCTCGAGTTCGACAAGGCGATCTATCGATCGGTGAAGCTATGAAAAGGTTCATCCGAGCGCGTCTCGCCGAAATTAGTCATCTGAAAGGGAGAGGATCGGACTCATCTTTGAAAATGTTACGACCGGAGATAGCACGAATGTGTGGCCGTGAGTCAATCGACCCAGACGCCGAAGAGCTGTTCAAGAGTGCCACGATAACGAGCACTACTGAACAACATCGATCGTGAGAATAAGGCGGCCGGAGGTCGAAATCTCGAATACTAGCTGGAAGAGGGACCGCGGTGGCAAGAAGAAGCAGTGGAATGACCCAAGGGGCCGAAACAACCAAACTATATCACTGTCCTACATGTGGGAAGAAGCATCCGGGAATGTCATCAAGGCATGAGGAAGTGTTCTGATTGTGGATTGGAAGGGCACATAGCACAGGCCCCTACCCGAGTTCAGCACCTCCTCGGATATTCGTGCAGGTGCTCCTCCACAGCTTCACGGATCAAAGCTACGATAGAGGGTCCTCGGATAAGCCAAGGAGACTGAAGCCCCACCCGTGACAAATGCGAGGGTATTCTCCCTCACGAGAGAAGATGTAGCGAGTGCCTCGGCCGGTTGTCACAGTCGGATATTTATTTTCGGTCGGTATATCTTTGTATTGTTTGACACAGGGCAACCCATTCGTTCATCTCACCTTTCACAAGAAAGATAGATAGGCATCCCCAAGTTTTGGACTATAAATTCTTAACAGCGTTACCTTGGAGAAGTGATGTCATCCACCCATATTACTGCGCGCGCACCAATTAGACTTCGCGACGAGGAGCTCTATTGTGACATGATAGTTACGGATATGCGGGACTATGATGTTATATTGGGCATGGATTTTACGCACAAATACGGCTCTTCAATTGAGTGTCGTAAAGCGGAAGGTGATCTTCCGAGGCCAAGCGAGGTTTCATTTGAGTTATCGGGGAGCCAAAGAAAGGAACAAGGAAATTCTTATCAAGCGAAAGCCCGAAAAATGTTAGAAAATGGATGCACCGGATTTCTAGCACCGTGGTTGATCTGTATCGTGAAGAACCAAAAGCTAGAAGATGTCGAGTGGTATCGACCATCCGAGGTATTCCACGATGACCTACGGATTACCACACGATAGAGAAATTGAGTTGAGATCGAATTGATTCGGAACTAACCCGATCTCAAGGCACCTTTCTAGTATGGCGTGGTGAGTTGAAGAACTTCGAGCTACAAGGTTACTTGGCCAGGATTTGGATTTATCCGCCTAGTCACTCACCATGGGAGCTCAGTCTTGTTCATAAAGAAAAAGATGGGTCTATGTGAATGTGTATAGACTACCGAGTACTGAACAACGTGACCATCAAGAATAGGTAAGAACGTAATAGTAAAGTGATATACTAGAGTTCGGCATCTAAATCATACAGGAACAATGTCGTACCTTCCCGGGATCGACGACACTGTCGACCAAAAGGAGATACTATCTTTTCAAAGATCGATCTCGTCGGCTATCATCAAGTAAAAGTAAAGCGGCGATATTCAAGATGGCCTTCCGGACGAGATATGGACATTATGAGTTCGTAGTTATGCCCCTTGAGTAACCAATGCTCCTGCGATGTTCATGGACCTGATGAATCGAGTATTCTCGGCCTTCCTCGACAAATTTGTAATCGTTTTCATCGACGATATTCTTATCTACTCGAGAGACCGAGAAGAGCATCTTTGAACATCCAAGACAACATACTCTGATTCTTGAAAAGAGCAACTATATGCGAAGTTCTCCAAATGTGATTTCTGGCTCGATCAAGTGTCATTCTTGGGTCATGTCATCTCTAAAGAAGGAATCATGTTAGACCCAATAAAGATTGAAGGTGTGAGGAACTGGAATAGTCCAAGGACTGCGAGTGAAATCAAGTTTTCTCGGGCTAGCAATTATTCTGAAAGTTTGTAGAGGACTTCTCTAGAATTGCAGCTATGACACCCTCACCCAAAGGACAAGCAATACAAATGGGTGAGGACTATGAGAGAGTTTCTGAATCAAGAGAAGACTGACCAACGCTCCCATTCTGACTCTCCCGGAAGATAATGAAAGCTTCGATATGTATAGTGACACTTCTAAACTGGGGCTCAGAGCTGTACTTATGCAAAATGGCAAGGTTATCGCTTACGCCTCTAGACAGCTCAAGGAGCACGAAAGAAATTATCCTACCCATGACTTAGAACTAGCAGCCGTGGTATTCGCTCTGAAAATATGGAGACACTACTTATACAGAGCTCGGTGCAGGATTTATACAGACCACCAGAGTCTGAGATATTTCTTCACTCAGAAAGACCTAAATATGAGACAACGCAGATGGCTCGAGCTAGTCAAAGATTATGATTGTGAGATATTCTATCATCCAGGAAAGGCCAACAAAGTGGCAGATGCACTTAGCAGAAAGTCCTGTGCCGCTTTGATATCCTTATCGATGCTATCTCAGAAAGGAAATAATGAATTACGGAATAGAGATTATTTACGGACAACTTTCCACCATGACGATAGCACGACATTGTTCGATGATATATTGGGAAAGCAAGATGGTGATTCGGACATCCGTAAGATCAAAGCGAAGTCCTGGAAGGAAGGGATAATGGATTCCGCATTTCCGACAGCGGATTATTATACCTCCGGGACCGACTATGTATTTCGGACGATTCAGAATTACGGAAGAAGATACTTGAGGAATCCCATGGAACACCTTATACCATGCATCCTGGATTTACAAAAATGTATCAGGACTTAAGAGATAAATTTTGGTGGTCCGACATGAAAAGGGATGTGGCTCAGTACGTCGCTGTCGACTCCGCCAGAGGGTTAAGGCAGAACACCAGAAACCTGGAGGATTACTGCAGCCGATACAGATTCCAGAGTGGAAATGGGAAGAAATTTCTATGAATTTCATCTCGGGATTACCTAGAACAACAAATGGTTATGATGCTATATGGGTAATCATAGACCGGTTGACAAAGTCTGCCCATTTCCTGGCAATTAAGATGACCTATCCGGTTGAGCAGCTAGCTCAATTATATGCCAAGGAAATTATCAGATTACATGGAGTGCCTAAGGCTATTATTTCTGATCGTGATGGCCGTTTTAACTCCCATTTCTGGGAATGTGTTCAGAAGGCTCTTGGCACTAAGTTGAGATTTAGCACTGTGTTTCATCCTCAGACCGACGGTCAAACAGAAAGAGTGAACCAGGTGCTGGAAGATATGTTACGGGCTTGTGCTCTAGACTTTAAGGGGAGTTGGTGTCGATATTTGTGCTTGGAAAAATTTGCTTACAACAACAGTTACCAGGCTACTATTGGAATGACACCATATGAAGCTCTATACGGGAGAAGATGCAGGTCTCCTATCTGTTGGTACGAGAGTGGTGAAAGGAGGGAAATGGGTCTTCAGGCCGATATTATTGACAATACCACTCGAGCTGCTATCTGAGACTATCCTGGGAGGATAGAGATTGCTCAGAGCCGGCAAAAGAGTTATGCGGATAAGAGACGCCGACCATTGGAATTCGAAGTTGGGGATTTTGTGTTTCTCAAGGTCGCCCCTATGAAAGGAGTAATGAGATTTGGAAGAAAGGGAAAGCTAAGTCCGCGTTATGTAGGACCGTATCAGATCCTGAAAAGAATCGGCAAGGTGACCTATGAGCTGGAGCTGCCTCAGGAGATGTCGGCTATCCACAATGTCTTCCATGTATCAATGCTCAAGAGATGCGTTCCCAATGCAGACCAGGTGATCGAACCAATGGAAGTACAAATTCAAGGGGACCTAAGTTATGAAAGCCGACCTATTGGATAATGTGATCGAGAGGTCAAGAAGCTAAGGAGCAAAGAGGTACCCTTAGTGAAGGTCCTATGGCGAAGTCAAGGGTTCAAGAGTTCACGGGAAGCGAGAAGGCGAGATCGACAAAAGTATCCGAATCGCTTTTAAGTTTGGGACAAACTTTTCATAATAAGGTACTGAGAATTTTCTCCAAAATTTTTGTATAGAATTTAATTGCATGTCTAGTAGATTATATATGGAATCCTGGAAAATGATGATAAAAGAATAAAAAAAAGTGGAGAGGTGAGGTTTGAACCTTAAACCTCTTGGTGAGAGTTAACTCTTACCATGCATGTGATGACCAAGTGCTCAGCAGTAGCTTACTGTTGGAGAAAGAGGAGAAATGTTAGATGAGTGTGAGGAGGGTAAATGAAGAGGCATGAAAAGAGAAGAGACACTTCTCTTCCTCCCTTTATAAAGAAGAGGGAAGGTTCCACTTGACCACTTCTTCTTCCTTCTTCCTCCTTCCACCGAAACCCTAAGGCTCCTTCTTTGAGTTTCGGCCAAAGCCAACTAGGGTTCCACCCTAGTGAGTTAAGCAAAGAGAAGGGTTCATCTAAGGGGCTAATCTCCATCTAAGGGTCAAGAGCACCAAGAAGGGTTCTAGGGCAAGATTATTATTTTAGTCTCCTCTCCAATCAAGGTCTCTCTCTTATTAAGGGGTAACCAAATTATAAGTGGTAAGATTCCCTCACCTGCAGTATATTTGCTCTTGTAGGACATGATATATGAAAGAAATATGATGCTTGATACCCTAATGTTTCGGCCACCTAGGGTTGTAGGGCTAGGTTTGCATGAAAATACTCCTTATGAAATTATGATATGTTGTATGCCTTCATGTATGAATTTTATGTGACAAAAAAATAAAGTTTGGGTGCCCCTAATGTTTCGGCCACCTAGGGTTGTAGGGCTAGGGTTGCATGAAAACACCCCTTATGAAATTATGATATGTTGTATGCCTTCATGTATGAATTTTATGCGACAAAAATAAGATTTTGGTGCCCCTAATGTTTCGGCCACCTAGGGTTGTCGGTCTAGGTTTGCATGAAAATACCCCTTATGAAATTATGATATGTTGTATGCCTTCATGTATGAATTTTATGTGACAAAAATAAGATTTTGGTGCCCCTAATGTTTTGGCCAACTAGGGTTTTAGGGCTAGGGTTGCATGGAAATCACTCCTTATGAAATTATGATATGTTGTATGTCTTCATGTATAAATGTTATGTGACAAAAATAAAAGTTTTGTGCCCCTACAAGTTTCGGCCAACTAGGGTTTTAGGGCTAGGGTTGCATGAAAACACTCCTTATGAAATTATGATATGTTGTATGCCTTCATGTATGAATTTTATGTGACAAAAAAAAATGTGTATGAACCCCTCCCTAGTGATTTCGGCCACTTAGGATACCTAAGCTAGGGTTAAGATTATGTGCTCAAATTGGTGTACAAGAATTCCCTTAGAATTCATGATATGTTGCATGATTGTATGTATGCCTAGGTGATGAACATGTTTATGATTTATTATGCCATGAAATATGCCTATGTGATGAACATGTTTATGATTTATTATGCCATGAAATATGCCTATGTGATGAACATGTTTATGATTTAATATGTCGTGAATTATGTCTATGTGATGAACATGTTTATGATTTAATATGCCATGAATTATGCCTATGTGATGAATATGTTTATGATTTAATATGCCATGAAATATGCCTATGTGATGAACATGTTTATGATTTAATATGCCATGAATTATGCCTATGTGATGAACATGTTTATGATTTAATATGCCATGAATTATGCCTATGTGATGAACATGTTTATGATTTAATATGCCATGAATTATGCTTATGTGATGACCATGTTTATGATTTAATATGTCATGAAATATGCCTATGTGATGAACATGTTTATGCTTTAAGACCCCTTTAGGGTATTCTTATGTTATGAATGCATATATGCTATGAAATGTCTAAGAAGATGCTTCCCCTTTTTATGTTGGAATTAAGAGCTCTCTTTATGATAAGATAAGACGGAGATGCTTCCCTTTTTATGTTAGGGGATTAAGAGCATTCTTTATGATATGATAAGAAAGAAAAGAAAGAAAATTAAGTATTTTACTTTGTAAGAGGTTAAGTACCCGACCCGTTAGGTGGTCGTTAATCAAATCCAAGGGACATAAGAAGACGTAAGAGGTCTTGCCCTGGTAAGACGTAAGAGGTCTTGATCTAGTAGGTCTGGTGGCTAGCTACCCCAGCCTATTAGGGAACGCACTTTATGTGGTACTTAGCCTGGGCCCCCCCTTCATGTTATGATTATGTTGAAGTATCTATATGTATATGTTTTGAAAAGAAAGGACTTGTATGAAATTGTGCATGCTTATGTTCAAGTTTAAGAATGCTTATGATTATGTCATTTATGCATGTTTAGGATTGATGATGTCATGAATGCTTATGTTTAAGTTTAAGAATGCTTATGATTATGTCCTTTATGCATGTTTAGGATTGATGATGTCATGAATGCTTATGTTTAAGTTTAAGAATGCTTATGATTATGTCCGTTATGCATGTTTAGGATTGATGATGTCATGAATGCTTATGTTTAATTTATGCCATGCTTAGATTTAATTATGTTCAGCATGCTTATGTAAATTTTATGTCATGCTTATGTTTCATTACGTTAGTATGTTGATGTTTAGTGTTGTTATGAAATACTTATGTGATTTATGCTAGTATGCTCATGTTTTCTAATCATTTGAGGTAATTTGTGGCTTTTGTGAGTAGGCAAGAATCTTACTAAGCTATATGCTTATAGTTTATGTTGTCCATATACTGCAGATAAAGGAAACATGAACTAGAGGAAGTAGCGGGAGGGCGAGTGTGTGTGATAGTGGCATGGTGGAAAAAGACCCTATTACTCTCTCTATTTATTTGCTCAATGAATAACTTAAGACATTTGCTTCCGCTTTTATGACTTGTGATTTATTAGTACAATGTTGGATGTTGCTTAGTTTATGTTATTATTCACCTTACTTATGAAAGTTTGATATGTTAGAACTCATGAATGGATCGTGTTAATAATAGTTACATTCTCTAATCTTTATGTTATGCATGTTATAAAATGAGATATGATGTGGTAACATGCTAATTATGATTATGATATGTGATGCATGTTATAAAAGAAGTTATGATATGTTAACATGCTAATTATGATTATGATATGTAATGCATGTTATAAAAGAAGTTATGATATGTTAACATGCTAATTAGGTCTATGATATGTGATGCATGCTATAAAAGAAGATTTATGTCATGATAACATGTTTGATTATGTAGATTGTGAAATGATTCATATAAGTTATGTTATAAAAAATTAAAAAAAAAGTAGCGCCGCCCTGAGAGCAGATAAGGGTGGGCGTTACAAATTTTCGCTAAAGGTTCCGCTTCCACCCATTTAGAAAAATAATCCATCGCTCCTAATAAAAACTTTTTCTGCAAAGGGGCAGTGGGCATGAGACCCACAATGTCCATTCTCCACTGATCAAAGGGATAGGAAGTGATTATAGCCCTCATCAACTCGGCTGGTCGCTCGAATCTATTGCTATGCTTTTGATAGGCTTAACAAGTCTACACCAGGCGGGTCGCGTCTTGATGTAGAGTTGGCAAAAAAAAACCCAGCCAACAGTATCTTCCTTGCTAAGGCTCTTCCTCACATATGATTGCTACAACATCCTTCGTGTACTTCTTGGAGCACCCACTCGGCGTCTTCCTTCCCTAAGAATTTCAATAGGGGGCACCTAAAAGACATCTTATATAGATTACCATCAACAATTGTAAATCATTTCGCTCTGGTCACCAAGATAGATGTCGCTCCTCCTTCATCAGGAACCTTCCCTTGCTGTAAATATGCCATAATATCAGTTCTACAATCGGGGATCTGATCATTTTCCGGTGCCACCTCTTCCACACTGCATATTGCCAAGGAGTTGGGAACTTCCATGCAAACAGAGCCTTGCTGTCTCACCCCTACTAGGGCACTAGCTAGCCGAGTCTGCCTTTCGATTATTTTCTCTTGGAATCTGCTACAGGATGGCCTCCTAGAAATGAGCTTTTTCTTTTTCAAAAGCTATCAGATATTTTTGCAATCTCTCTTCCCGAACAGTAAAAGCACTCTGGAGTTGCGACACGACTAACTGGGAATCTAAATACATGCTAATTGAAGTTGCCCCAATAGCCTTGGCTGCCTACAATCTGGCCAGGATGGCCTCATACTCTACCTTATTGTTGGATGTTCGATATCCTAAGTGAACGACTATGCGGGTTTCTTCCTCTTCTGGAGATACTAACAACACCCCTACTCCACTGCCTGTAGATATAGAAGACCCATCCACAAAAACATTCCATACCTTCTTCCCTCCTTTTTCGGTGGAGCTATTCTCCGACCCTACGGGTACCTCTGCTAAGAAATCGGCTAGCGATTGAGCCTTGACAGCAGTTCGGGAATGATAGTGAATGTCATATTCACTTAGTTCCGCAACCCACTTGGCTAATCTCCCTGGAGAATTAGGTTTAGTGGCCACTCTACCTAATTCGCTGTGGGTCAAGACATTGACCAGATGGGCTAGGAAATATGACCTCAGCTTACGAGCCGTCAAAACTAGGATGTATGCCAATTTCTCCAACTCAGTATACCGTAACTCTGCTCCCTTCAAGATATGGCTGGTATAATAAATAGGCTGCTATTGAGAACCTTCCTACTTCAACAACATAGAACTGATAGCTCCTTCTGAAACAGCTAAATACATCCACAGTGGCTCTCCTGATACAGGTTTGGCTAGTAGAGGTAGTTTAGATAAATACTTTTTTAGTTCTTGGAAAGCTTGCTCACACTGATCATTCCACTGGAACCGAGTGGCCATGCGCAGAATCCAAAAGAAGAGTAGCCCCTTATCTGTTGATTTGGCTATAAAATGAGACAAGGAAACTATTCTTCCCACTAACTTTTGAGTCTCTCGTAGATTGGTAAGTGACTTCATATTGCAGAGTGCTTGCACCTTCTCTGGATTAACCTGTAATCCCTTCTCTGTAATAATATATCCTAGAAATTTTCCACTTTTTTTACTCCTAATAGACACTTCTTGTGATTTAGCTTCATATTGTACCTTCTCAGAGTGGCAAAGGTCTCTTCCAAGTCTACCACTAAGTCCCGAGTCATTTTGGACTTGACCAGAATGTCATCAACATACACCTCCACATTCTTGCCTTTTATTCTGCAAAAATTGTGTTCATGAGTAGTTGATAAGTAGTTCCCGTGGTCTTTAGTCCAAAAAGCAACACCACGTAAGCATAAATCCTCCAACTGTCACAAAACTAACCCGCTTCTGATCTTCCTTCGCCAAGGGAATTTGGTGATATCCTTGATAAACATCCATGAGTGATACCACCTCATATCCCACGGTAGAATCAACCAACTGATCAATACGAGGCAAGAGATAGTAGTCTTTAGAACATGCTTTATTCAAATCACGAAAGTAAATACACATCATCTACTGCCCAGAGGGCTTGGGGACCAGAACTACATTAGACACCCACTCGGGGAATTGAATTTCTCTAACATGACCAGCCTATAGTAATTTATCTACTTCTTCAGCAATGACTTTATCCTTCTCGGGCCCGAAGTGTCACCTTTTTTGCTGGACGAGCCGGACTCCCCGAGTGATGTTAAGATGGTGCTCAGCTACTTTAGGATCTTTCCCCATGAGGTCATGCACATCTTTAGCGAAGATATCTTCATTCCTACGTAGGTAGTTCACAAGTTCTTCCTTCATTTCCAATTGTTGGGTCACTCAAGTGACCTTTTTAGGAGTTATCTCCTCATACTCACCTTCTTCTATTTTTTCAACTTTGGGTGGGGACTCTTCCAGCACATACACATCAGAGGTGACAAAAGCTTTCCCTCTGGGGTCACCCACCCTTGCCTTATTCTGATCATCCCTTACCATTTGCACATAACAACTCCGAGCCACTTTTTTCTCCCCCTAGGCTTCCCCGATCAGCTGCCCAACGGGGAATTTCACCTTCTGATGGTAGGGGGAGGCCACTGTCTAAAAAATAAACAGAAAAGAATGACCCAGAATAGCATTATAAGTGGATGGAGAATCCACTATAAGAAAAGGAATAATATTAGTCTTCTAGCTGGGTTTTGCACCCAGAGTAAGAAGCAAGGAGATTGTCCCAACGGGATGCACCATGTATCAAGCGAATCCAAATAGAGGAGTAGCCACGTCCTCCAATTGCACATTCTCTAGCTGCATCTGCCTGAATGCTTCCTGGAAAAGGATATTGACTGAACTTCTCGAGTCAACTAGGATAAGGGTTACCTCATAGTTGACTAGAGAAATTCGGATTACCAGAGCATCAGTATGAGGTAGCAAGACGCCTCGCAAATCTTCAAGTCCGAAAGATATTTATGGCGCACTCTGGATGGCCTGTTCTGTTCCAATGGCCAAGCTTTCCATTAGGCGGGCATAGGATTTTCTTGCTCTATTAGAATCCCCATCAGTAGGTCCTCCTGCAATAACATGAACAACTTTCCGAGTGGGGATGTCATTTGGGGCAGCTGAAGGGCCTTCGCCTACTAACCCTCCTTGCTGTTAGTAATATATGAGAGATGTCCTAAGGCAATTGCCTTATGTTTGAACCATTTATATGATAAATGAAGATTCACTATTTGAGTATACATGTTTTCATGTATTTGATTAGATCTTAAACTCATTTACTGAATTTCCACAATACGATTCATAGCATGAGAGAATTTGTGATTGGATCACAACTAGTGAGTATCGCTACATGTGTCATTGTGATGTATCGGAATTATCCGTAGTCGATGAATTGATGGATTTAGACACCATCAATTCTGTCGAGACTAGTACAAGGTATACTCCTTGGTGTATCCAAGCAGCTGATTCTCACTGGCTGGAGACATTGTGATGTCTGAAGTTGAATGTGGATGCTAGTTATGGTAACTAGTTCATTGGAGTGACCAGCTGTAAGACTTCATATGGTTCTCTGCATATATGGATATGTCAATGAAGTTCTTACTGCAGCTTAAGTGCGATGTTCCTTTGACTTGCAGTATTCAAGTCATCTTGGTCATGAAGACTTATGCTTTGACATCTTAAGCAAGCATCTCTGAGGAGATGTGGACCCGAGATGATTGGGTATAAGTCGAAGAGATCGAAGGTGTTTGAATAGCCTATAAAGGATTCACCACTCCTTGCGAGGAGATGTATACCCATGGCCTCTCGTCGGATTGTTACTAAAGTCTTTGGCCAAAGCATTACATGTTTAGAGTAAGGTACTCTTGGATACATGTGCAGTAACTAGAATCCATAGGACGAGGAAATGATACTTGGGCTAGGTGTGATGTATGTAGGGGATCGATTAGTCGGCTAGAGGGGGGTGAATAGCCCTTTGTCGTTGGATGTCGTAATTCGCTCATTCTCATTGCATTGCTTGTCTACGATTATTGTTAGCGCAGTGGAATAACAATAATAATGAAACTAACAACAATACACAATCACACAACACAAGATGTACGTGGTTCGGAACCGAATGGTTCCTACTCCACGGGCGAACTCACCGAGCTCTAGTTATGCGCACGTCACTAACTATAACACTCCTTCTCGACAACACGTCGGAGGTGGAGAAACCTCTCAAAAGCAATTACAATGTAATATAGAAATACAAGTAAATACACAAATACAATACACAAGAAAACTTTCACCGATTGCTTTGATCGCTTTGCTTGTTGCTTGCTTTGATTGGCTCTTGAAGGACTGGAATGCAGCAGCAATTCCCCTCCAATAGCTCCACAAAAACCATTGCAAAAACCTCCATCTCGAGCTCCTTTTATAACATGCGAGTGTTGCGCGCTAGCGATCGCTCAGTATTGTCTCACAATCGATCCACGTTAGACAAGTTCCAACGGATCACCTACCAGTCGACTGATGATGCCCATCAGTCGACTGGTGACCTAGTAGTCGACTACCCGCCATTACGGAGCGCTCAGGCTCGCGACACTCCCATCGATCATTGCCATCCTCCAAGCCGACTTTGGTCGACATGCCACGATCCATGGCGATCGCCAAGCACAAAACCCTAGCCTTACACGGTGAACCCTAGTCGACTTGGATCAATCGAATCGCACCGGTCACCGACCGACATCGAGCAAAACCTCAAACACCAAGTTGTTTGAGCATCCCGTCGTTAAACCTCAAAACATCAAGTTCGAGCCTCCGACATCGCCTTAGCCATGGCCATGTCCACCCCACCTTATCCTCGGAGTTCCCCACCAAGCTCTCTTCCTCGGCCTCGTCCCTCGGATGCGCCAAGCGCACGACTTCACAACGCTATCCTTCGCCTCATACCTAGATATGCTTCCCTTGGGCTCACTCCATTCGCTCCCGTCCGGTCCCTCGAATGCACCAAGCGCGGCCGCAATGTCATCCTTCACCGACTCAAGGACCCCGAGCCTAGTGAACTTACCAAGTCCTCAAGACTTCCAAATGCACCAAGCGCACGGCCGCAATGCATTTCTCAAGCACCAAGCGCGACGACCGCAATGCTTTGGACTTTCCCATGCTAAGCACCAAGCACGGCCGCAATGCTTTGGACTTTCCCATGCCAAGGCTTCCCTTGGACTTCCACCAAGCTCCATGCTTGGATTTTCCATGCCAACCCCATGTTGGACTTTCCCATGACAATCCCATGTCATGAGTTTTGTCCATCATCAAAATACTATCAAGGTACTGCTCGAGTCAAACTCGAGTCAACCTGGGCCGATTGCACCAACAATCTCCCCCTTTTTGATGATTGACAAAACTACCATCTCAAGTCTACCAATTCTCCCATATTGGCAATTCTCATATCCCAATGAGAATTCCAACGAACCCTAATTGGTAACTTGGTAACTTCTCCCCCTTTTTGACACTACATCAAAAAGGTCCTCCCCAAGGGTATGAATGTCTCATATCCCAATGAGATCTTACAATCTCTCCCTTGGAGGAACACATGCCTACAATCTTTCTAGTGATCCCATACACTTAAAGAGAGGCAACCCAATTTTCCTCCCATGAGAAAATACACATCCATCTTCCCATGATGGATACCTCCCCCTAGAGGCTTGCTCCCCCTTGACCATTGCACCAACAATGTCCTTGGAGAGTCCCTAAGCCAATAGGAACATTAAACCAAACAAAATTACGGCAAAGTTCAACAATGAACTCTCATCCACCTTAAAATTGATACTCACCCTCAACCCAACTCCTAATCCATATCCAATGGATTTCCACCCTCTCTAATGCTCTCCCAAGCATATCCTAGGGTTAGGAGTGGTTAGGGGACTAACCTAGTGAACATGGGCCTAACCAACAAGATTTACGAAAATTGGGGCAATGATCAAATCGAAATCATTTGCCACCCTCATCGATCATATCCATGGCAGCACCGATAATCAGATTTGACATGATTTCGAAATGGATTTCTGAAATCCATAAGTAAATATACATAAGTTTAAAATTCTTGAAATTTGGTATGTATATTACTTATCATAAACACTATGGGTGAAAAATATTAGAAAATTATTTTACCCATTAAATTAGGAGATTGATACAAAGTTCAAAATTTAAGAAAAGCTTCAATAAAGAGCCCTCTTTGTATCATCCCATTCAATGGTGATAGCTATCAAAAGATAGGCTTCACAAAGATTTTTCAAAATGTTTTCAAAATGTTTTTCAAACCTTTATTTTCTTTTTCCTAAACATCTCACCAATATCTAGATGTGTAAAAACACATACAAGTTAAATTTTTGTGAGATGTGGGTTTTGTTTTGTTTATGTTCTCATGCATATTTCTAGGCAATATTATTTGATTCCCATCAAATCATGCCATAGTCCTTAATTTTTGGATCGATGCGGTTCGCTAGAGGGGGGGTGAATAGCGAAAAAAAACTTTTTCTTTCGAATTCGTTTCAAGACAAATATACGCAGCGGAAATGTAAATAAAAACTAAAAGAGACAAATAATTTTTTACTTGGTTCATAGCCTTCGGCTACTACTCCAAGGCCCTAACGGTCCTAGACCGTGTACGGAGGGCAATTCACTAAAACACTCCTCCTCGTTGGAGGTAGGAGTTTACGATTACAAAAAAACTTTCGAAGCACAAGATAGAGAGACAAACCCTCTCTTCTATTAAAATGAAAATGCAACGATAGAAAGCCTCGATTAACAAACTAATTGCAAGATTTAAAAGAAATGACAAGACAAGATTATACCAACAACTCGAAGATAGGACTTAAACTAGGGTTGTTGGCGACTTTATCGTAGAGTTGTCGAGAGTCGCGGCGGGAGGCTTTTGATCACTTAGAATTGATCATCAAAACCAAGGTTTTGCCCTCCTTTTATATCCTTTGAGCCCCTTTTCGAGAGGAACCCTAGCCAATCAAAATTGAGCACCACCTTGAAATTTGGTGATAAACCTTGACTCCTCGAGGTCGATCCTTTGACCATCGATCCGATGGTCATCATCACGATCGATGGCGCGATCGGGCCTCAGTCGACTCGCAATGACCGATCGACGGCAATGAGTCCTCCAAGCTGGCAGTCGACTGATGCTTACTATAAGTCAAAGTTAGCTCAACAAAAACATAATTTCGATGGTCGTCGACCGTCCGATCTCGACCTAGACCATCTATAGGATGTCTTTGGTCGGATCTACGCTTAAGATCATCCCCGTAACGAGGATACGACCTCACTTACGCTCACACACACGAGCTTACCTCGATACTTACATGTTGCTTTTGCTTCCGGTCTTCCACTCGATTCCTTCGGCTCCCTACGAAGTCACTCGAGTGTCGCCCGACCACCGCGGCTTCCTCCGGGTGTTGCTAGCCTTCAGCTCCAGCTATAGCAATTTACTGCACACTCGATTCAGCTCGTGAGATAATGACATGAGCTTAACTTTGTATCGTTTGCTATAATCAAAACTCATGTTCGACTTAGGTGCCTACTACACCAACAATCTCCCCCTTTTTGATTTATGGCAAACCCACATACAAAGTTAAGAAAAATAAATTAAGCAAAAAGAGTATGAGATATACATGAATGTGTAGGAGTATAAAAACTCTTTTTCAAGTGCTCCCCCTTGAGGAAACCTCCTCCTTGACCGAGGGTGAGTACTTGAGAAAGAGTTTTAACTCTCCCCCTTGATATTTGCTACTAAAAAAGAATTAAGTAACCGAAATTACTTAATTTTGGCCATAGTGTTTAAAATAAGTTTTAAGTTAAGAAATCAAAAAAATTGATTTCTTAACCTTGGCCTTTACTTCCATTTTGTTAACAAGTTAACTTAAAGTTAAGTAAATTACTTTTTGTTAACAAGTTAACTAAAAGTTAAGTAAATTATTTTCTGTTAACAAGTTAACTAAATGTGTTAAAGTTTGAGTAAGCCTTAAAAAAAAATTTTGATCCCTTAACTTTGGCCTTTTTCTCCCCCTTTTGCCATATATCGAAAAGAGTGAGAGTGTGTCTGGAATAAAAACAAGTTTTAATTTTAAAGTCCAAGCATGTTCCACATTATTTTGAAAATAATATACTGAAAATAAGTTCATCTATAAAATGTTCGACTCATATTTGGCTTGATTGATATGGAAGATCAATCAATCCTGGTCAGAGTCGGTTAGTATGTATGATTATACTCCATGGTTCATAGCGATGCACTAGCTCTACATCTGGAACCAGGAGTAAGGTCCTAACATCTCATGCCCATCTACGTGGCTAAGTACACAAACACATTAGTCCTATGTGTTGTGAGATGTATTGGCTCCTTACATCTATAGGTGCATGATATCTAAGGTATGTCCTATGCTAGTTTAAAGAAATAGTAGTAAGAACATATAATTTGCAAGTACCTATTCTATTACGCACATGCCCAATTTTCATCTTAATAGACTAAATTCGGCTTCGGGTAGGGGTTTAGTAAATAGGTCTGCCAAGTTAGACTTCGATTCGACGTATTCGAGTTGTATGGCTCCGTTGGCCACATGTTCTCGAATGAAATGGTGTTTGACCTCTATATGTTTGGTCCTAGAGTGACATATCGGATTCTTTGTAAGATTAATTGAACTAATGTTATCTACGTGAAGTTTAGTATTCATAAAGTCTAACTTAAAGTCGCGGAGAGTGTGCTTCATCCAAAGAAGCTGCGTGACACACTCACCCATCGCGATGTATTCGCCGGTGGTAGATAAAGCAACACAGTGTTGCTTCCATCGCACTAACTCACTAGACTCGAGCCGAGAAGTTGACAACAACCACTGTGCTCTTTCTATCGAGCTTACTACCGCATAGTCCTAATCGGAGTAGCCGATTAGTTCAACTCGTAGATCTAGGATACCAAATACCACATTAAGTGTACCCTTTAGATATCTAAGGATACGCTTAACTAGGGTTAGGTGAGACTCCTTAGCACAAAGTTTGAAACTCGGCGCATATACTTACATGCGAATAGGATGTCGGGTCAACTCATTAAGTATAGGAGACTTCCTATCGCGCTTCCTATAGTACTTTAAGTCAATGGACTTACTTTCTAGGTCTTCTCCTATGTTAACATTAATCGCCATTGGGGTGTTTATTACCTTAGCCTTGCATTCCAAATCTTTTAATTAACTCCTTAGTGTATTTTTGTTGATATAGGTATATACCATCCTTAGTTTGTTTAATTTGTAGACCTAAAAGAAACTTAATCTCGCCTACCAAGTTCATTTCAACTCACTTTCCATGAGTGAAACGAACTCGCTTAGTAAGGCCGAGTTAGAGGTTCCAAAAATTATATCGCTCACGTAAATTTGAGCTATGAATATTTCTTTACCTAAGGTTTTTACGAAGAGAGTTGGGTCAATCTAAGCCTTGGTTAAACCCTTTTGACTTAAGATGGATTGAAAGTCTCTCGCACTCAAGCTCGAGGAGCTTGTTTAAGTCCATAGAGAGCTTTCTTAAGTTTTAGAACATGGTCGGGTTTATCTAGATTTTCGAATCCGGGGGGTTGGCTAACATAAACTTCTTCTTTAATGTATCCATTTAGGAATGCCGACTTAACATCCATTTGAAACAGCTTAAATCCTCGATGTGTGGCATAAGCTAGCAACATTCGAATGGATTCGAGTCTAGCTACTGGGGCATAGGTTTCATCGTAATCTAAGCCTTCGACTTGACTAAACCCTTTGGCGACTAACCTAGCCTTGTTTCTAACTACTTCACCTTTATCATCAAGCTTATTTCGAAACACCCACCTTGTTCCAATTATCATTTTGTCTTTAGGTGGTGGTACTAATTCCCACACTTCATTCCTAGTAAATTGAGCTAGCTCTTCTTGCATTGCAATAATCCAATCGGGATCAAGAAGAGCTTGTTCAATTGATTTGGGTTCTATCTTTGAAATTAAGGAAATTTGACTAAGGTTCCTATAGGATGCTCTAGTTCGAACTCCTAGATTAGGATCTCCTATCACTTGATCGATAGGGTGGTTAGTCTGAATCCTAGATTGGGTTGGGTTTGTGTCACCTAATGCTTGATCAATGGGGTGACTTGGTTGAACACTAGTTTGACTCAGATCACTTGTCACTTGGTCGACAAGAGAAGTTGGTTGATGTGGATTAGACTCGATCTCGTGGTCGAGACGAGTTTGGTATCGTGGGCTCAACACTTGGGGTCATTAAGGGTTTTGTAGGTTCGGTACTTCATCAAACACTACATTAATAGTCTCTTCGACTTTAAGGGTATCGTGGTTATATACCCTATAGGCCCTACTCGTGGTTGAGTATCCTAAGAAGATTCCTGGGAGGTTTTGGATTTGAATTTCCCTAGGTGGTTCTTAGTGTTTAAGATATGTACTTTACATCCAAATACCCTAAAGTACTTGATGTTGGGTACTTTATTGTGATAAATCTCAGGAGGTCTTAAGGTGCCTCTTTACCATAAGGATCCTATTCTCGACATAGCAAGTCGTATAATCTGCCTACCACAAAACCTATCGGGTAGGTCGTATTAGTTCAACATGGTCCTAGTGGCTTCTTGTAGAGTTCGGTTTTTGCTCCACTAGGCCATTTTGTTGAGGGTACTAGGGCAAGAGAATTCATGGTGGTATCCGTTTAGGTTCACAGTCGGTGAACCTTTGATTTTGAATTCACCACCATGATAAACTTCTAAGTCTTTTAACCTTAAGGTTTTTGATTCTCGATTAATTTGAATAGATTGATTAATTGATCTAGGGTATCATTTTTATGTTTGATGAACCTAACCCAGGTAAACCTGGAGTAGTCGTCAATTATGACTAAGCAATATTGACTTCTATTGAGTGACTTAGCTCCATGTGAATCGAATAGATCCATATGCAGGAGCTCAAGTACACTTGAGGTTCGTTCTTGGTTAGTTAACTTGTGTTGTGTCCTAGGTTATTTTCCTTGTTGACAAGCATTACAGATTTTATTAACCAAATTGTTGAGGTTGGGTAAGCCTCTGACTAAGCCACTCTGACTCATCTTGTGGACGAGTCTTGGGTGCGAGTCACCGAGTCGTCGGTGCCATAACCATGATTCCTCTTCCTGTGTCATAAGACATTTGGCTGAGGATTTGATTAAGTTAATTGTATAAATGTTATTGGTCCTAGTTCCTTTGAGTATTATTTTAGCTATTTTATTTGTTTTAATTACACATTCATTTTCTAAAAATACGACCTTATAGTTATTGTCACATAATTGGCTTATGCTAAGCAGGTTATATTCAAAATTCTCTACAAGTAATACATTTTTAATAACAAAATTCGAGTTAAGCTCGATATCACCTGATCCGATGATTTTGAGCTTGCCGTTATTCCCAAAGGCTACCGATCCTTGTCGTTTGAATCGAAGCTTTGTGAATTTGAGTTGATCCCCGGTCATGTGTCGGGAGCAACCGCTGTCCAACATCCATTGATCCTACACACAAGGTGGTTGGATTGGATGTTAGATTTTTTATATATATTTTTTTAAAAAATTGGTTGTAAGTTTTTAAACCTAGGTCATCTCACCTGTGTCTATATGATCAAGCATGTTATACTTATGTGTTTTTTGTGAGATGACTTCCAATTAAGTTGATTAAGTGCATTTAGGTTCAAGTAATTTTATGTTAGATTTGGATTTGACCCTAGGCTTGTCAAGTTTACCTTTTCAAGATCATGGCTTCCAGGTCGTGGCGAGGCACAGGGGCCTTCTTTTATCGGATCATCGACCACTTCCTTAGACAAAGTCATTTTCAAGAAAATGATGACTTGACTCACCTAAGACTATTTCCTGGTCTAACTGATTATTTTTGAAAAGAGGCTCCCCGAGGCTCAATCTTTTCGAAGGATTTTAGTTGGTTATGTATGTGTTCTAAGTGAGTTCACAAGTTAAAAAAACAAAAAAAAAATTCTAAGCATGCAATTTCTAAGTTAAAGCACAAACAGGTTTTGTCTTGGCTCCCCTAGGCAGATTGAATCGGTTCGGTCTATCCACATAGTGGATTTGGTCTTAGGAACCCGATGCAGGTTGGATCCTAGAGTTGAAATCAAAAAGTTCTTAGGGACCCATGCTTGGACATGTTTCCTATGTCGACTTACAATCGACATATACGACCTATTAGTCGTGTTTGAGTTAAACCCTAGTCCAGCCTTGTTGTACACGGTCCTTTGAGATCCAAGTAGGAGGTCAAGTCCTTTGGATCCCGAAGTGAACCTTTCCAACGTGTTCCTAAGATCTTCAACTTGACTTTTCAAGAGAGAGTTCTCAACTTCGAGCTTTTCAGCTCGAGTTGGGTCCTCTTCTCGAACTTGACTAGTCGAAGAGGTTAGGGAGACCTTGTGTTTGAGGAGTTTGACCTCCTCAACCAAGGTCTCGACCTTGGACTCGGACTTAACTAATTTCCTAGACAAAAACCTAACCGTATTATGTAAAGTATTAAATAAAGTTCGACTCACTTTAAGGGTATCTTTTGAACCGGATGCGTATCCGTGGCTTGACTTGAAGGTAACCGTAGTCCGAGTCATCCTCGGGTTGACTCAAGTTCAGGTTTGGTCTCCGTGTCTGACTCAATCGATTTCGCCATGAAGACGTGGTCTTCGTCTTCTTCGGATGACGCTTCTTCCCATGTCGCGTTGAGGGCTTTCTTGTGCTTAGGTGCTTGGTGGTTGAGCTTGGGGCACTCGGACTTGATATGTCCAAACCTGTTACACTCATAACACCTAATATTAGAACTTTTAGGCTTACCTTGGTTGGGTCGAGTCGTGGTTCGCTTTCGTCCCTTGGCTATCCTTCAAGCTAGGTTCATTAGTTCGGCAGTCAACTCCGGGTCAACTTCTTCTTCGGACTCGTCTTCCTCCTCGGTTGGTGGTGGCTTGCTTGCGATTTTCTTCTTCTTTGAACCTGCAAACAAGGCTATACCCCTCTCGGGTTCCGAGTTGGACTGCTCATGTAATTCGAAATCTGAGAATAATTCGTCTATTCTAACTTTAGAAAGGTCCTTGGAGACCTTGTAGGCGTCGACCATGGATGCCCACAAGGTAGTGTTAGTTATAGCCCTAAGAACCAATCATGTGATGGTTGAATAGGGAACATTTTGTATCATATTCTATAAAGGCAAAGGATTGGTTATTATATTTAAGTCTTGCTTGTGCCAGCTAAATTAAATATAGTAATGCCCTAGAAAAGTAGGTTCTTGTCTACAGCACATCAATTGGCAGAATTGATTATGAGAGGCTGTAGAGAACACTTTCTAAATGTTCCTAGTCAAGTATTAATATGCAAGGGCAATATTAATACATAAAGACTAGCATGTAGGTCAATTGATGACTTGATCTCACAAGTCATGGATATATGATATCAAGTTGACACATGGGTATATATTGGAGAATATATACTGAACTGACCCGCCATGAGAAAGTTTCATGGATCGTTATATGAGTGTCATAAACTTTCTCATGTGACTATTGGTATGAATAGTCCTCAGACCTGAAGTCACTACGGTTCCCTACATAAGGAGTTATGTACTTTGGTATCGTCAGCGTCACGTAGCAGGTGGACCATAAAAGCGATTCTTGGGTATATAACAAATTATGCGGAGGGATGTGAGTGATGTAGATGGGATCTATCCCTCTCATATGAGAGTGATATCGGTGGGCCCCTTGATTGAGTAGAACTACTAAAACGCATGGCCATGCTCGAACGAGTCAATATGAGATATTGAGCTCATTTGTTTGAGTTAGTTTACTCAGGGATCAAGAAACACATAGATTGATCGAGGATGACACGGTCTATGCCTCATTGGTCAATCTGATATCAAGGATAGAAGGACACGGTCATATATTATAGTAGTCACGGAAAGGTTAGTCGGATCTTGACTTATCTCGTAACTTAGGTAGCAATGATGTATTGTAGATACCGCTCATTGCTTGTGTATCTAAAGAGTTTAGGTCCACTTGCCAGCGTTATGAGAGCCTATAAGTCACACACACAAAGAGCATGATAATTAGAGGAATTAGAGTATTCTAGTTTGACTAGAATAATTTGGGAATAAGCTTAAGTACAAAATGGTTTTTGGACTTTAAGCTTAATGAGAATTTTAGCTAATTGATTTAATGAGATTAATTCAATATGTTACCTTATTGATTTAATAAGATTAATTCAATATGATAACATAAGCTTAATTGAATTAATAAGATTAATTCAATATGATTGAATTAATAAGATTAATTCAACATGATAACATAAGCTTAATTGAATTAATAAGATTAATTCAACATGCATGAATGCCACATAAGAATGCCACATAAGCATGCCACATAAGCATGCCACCTAAGCATCCACCTAAGCTAGATAAGGTGGAAGGAAACAAAATGGTTTTGTCTCCTTAAGTGGCCGGCCAAACTTGTGTCCCAATACAATGGATTGCATTGAATGTGTGGAGGTGAAAGGGTTTTTCCAACCCTATAAAAGACCCCATGAAGTGGCCGGCCAAAGCAAGTGTTGTTGTGGTTGTGAGAGAGCTTGGTGGAAGCTTTGGTTGTGTGGGTTTGTGAGTGTAGGCTAGCAAGAAGAGGAGTCTTCTTCTTCCTTTCTCCTTTTCCCTCTCTTCCTCTCCTTTAGGGACTTCTCTAGCAAGAAGTAAAGGAGAGCTCCTCTAGTTTTTCTTTTGTGAGACAAGAGCTTGCTCGTGTGGATACATATAGAGGCACGGACACTTGAATGTGCTAAAGATCCAACAAACAAAAGGAAGAAGCGGGATTAACAAGGGCACGCAACAAAGGTAATCCTCTCCTATAAGATAGGTTTGGTTTAGAGAAATTTATTTTATACGAGTTTGCTTTCGCATGGATCACTTGGAAGGGATCCTAATTTTTCCGTTGCGCATATGCCATTTGGCATAAAGAATTCCCTACAGGTAGTCCTCGAAAAAGAGTTTAGAACATACCTTATAAGGTCGCGGTTTTCGACCTTTTACCCGATTGCGTGTAGGTTGTTGACGATGTCCTGGACGTGGGCGTGCAATTGTGTTGCCGTCTCGTGTTCCTGCATTTTTAGTGTGTACAATTTATTGAACAACAAATCGCGTTTGCAAACCTTAGCTTGATCCGATCCTTCGTGTAACTCGATCAGCCTCGTCCAGAGATCTCTTGCGCTGATGAAGGGTCCGACTCGGTTCAGCTCCTCCTTGGATAACCCGCACTCTGAGTTTGAGTCGCCTTTGCATACGCCTCGACTTGTCGTTTAGTAGCAATGGACCAGCTGATTGTAATCCAAGGATTCACCTTCTTCATTAGTAGGAAGGGTGAACTCGGTTTGGATCACAATCCACATCTCTATTTGGATTTTTAGGAAGCACTCCATCCGACCTTTCCAGTAACGAAAATCGTCACCGTTGTAAAATGGTAGTCAGATGGTGCTAAAACCCTTGAGATGGCCTATTAACACGAAAGACAAAGAGACGAAGATGAAGAAACTAGCAACGACAAAAACACAAAAACAAGTACCAAGACTCGCGTCTTGGATTAGTAGTGCGGGAGAAAAACTTAACGAAGTGAAATAAATAATAAAAAAAAGAATTAAAAGAAAAATAAATCTGTAAAAATGGCTAGATTGGTGGTTTCACCAAATCTTAGCAACCCCCGGCTCTGATACCAATTGTTGGATCGATGCGGTTCGCTAGAGGGGGGGTGAATAGCGAAAAAAAACTTTTCTTCGAATTCGTTTCAAGACAAATATCATAGCGGAAATGTAAATAAAAACTAAAAGAGACAAATAGTTTTTACTTGGTTCGTAGCCTTGGCTACTACTCCAAGGCCCTAACGGTCCTAGACCGTGTGAAGAGCAATTCACTAAAACACTCCTCCTCGTTGGAGGTAGGAGTTTCACGATTACAAAAAACTTTGAAGCACAAGATAGAGAGACAAACCCTCTCTTCTATTAAAATGAAAATGCAACGATAGAAAGCCTCGATTAACAAACTAATTGCAAGATTTAAAAGAAATGACAAGACAAGATTATACCAACAACTCGAAGATAGGACTTAAACTAGGGTGGTTGGCAGCACTTCGTTGTCATAGAGTTGTCGGAGAGTCGCAGCGTTGCGGAGGCTTTTGAGCACTTAGAATTGATGATGAAACCCTAGGTTTAGCCCTCCTTTTATATCCTTTGAGCCCCTTTTCGAGAGGAACCCTAGCCAATCATAATTGAGCACCACTCCCCTTGAAATTTGGTGATAAACCTTGACTCCTCGAGGCCGATCCTTTGACCATCACGCGATGGTCATCATCATCGTGATGGCGACATCGATTGAGTCGCGACCTCGGCGATCGTGATTGGCGATCGAGTCCTCCAAGGCGATCGTGATGCTTGCTGCAAGTCAAAGTTAGCTCAACAAAAACATAATTTCGACGGTCGTCGATCGTCCGATCTCGACCTAGACCATCTATAGGATGTCTTTGGTCGGATCTACGCTTAAGATCATCCCCATAACGAGGATACAACCTCACTTACGCTCGCACACACGAGCTTACCTCGATACTTACATGTTGCTTTTGCTTCCGGCCTTCCACTCGATTCCTTCGGCTCCCTACGAAGTCACTCGAGTGTCGCCCGACCACCGCGGCTTCCTCCGGGTGTCGCTAGCCTTCAGCTCCAGCTATAGCAATTTACTGCACACTCGATTCAGCTCGTGAGATAATGACATGAGCTTAACTTTGTATCGTTTGCTATAATCAAAACTCATGTTCGACTTAGGTGCCTACTGCACCAACATTAATTTCATTTTAATTTATGCATGATGATGATTATGTCATAGATATGATATAAGTAAAATCATATGCCAATATGATGATGTCATGGCATGTGAATGAGATCTAGGCATACATGACATCTAAATATAAATCTAAACATGATCATGACATTTTTATAGATAAGAATGAAGATGATGTCATGACATAGCAAGGCAAACAAATCATGGCAACTAAAATATACTAAGGTATAGAATACCTAAGTGTTAAAATCAATTTGCCATTTCTAGAGATTAAACCAATTTTGCCTTAATGCCATTCATCTCCCTAGTGTGCCAAAAACTCAAAATGGCACACCATGACTTCTATGACCTAATTGTGCCAATTTAAATCATTTTTAACTTCTCAAACCATATTGGCACACCCTAATGTGTCAACTCACAATGGCTAGGTTAACCACCCATCCACTTATGGTTGACACACCCTAACCCATTTAGCGTGAGTCAATCACGCTCTTAGGAACCCAATATCTATTGGAGCTCCTTGGGTTAACAAGGTATTCCCTAGGGATAACTTCCCTAGATACCTTTCTAATGACCCTTTTTGGCTTTGAAGCCTTAGTCAAATGGGTCTTACTTGGGTCAACTCTAGAGGTGACTCCTCCATTGACCTTCTTAGTGGCTTTCTTGGTTTTTCTTAAGTCCTTAGCCACTAAGCACACACCATGACTAGTCTTAGGGATGACTTCCCTATTAGCCTTGGTTTTCCTAGACCTAGAAATAGTTCCATAATTAAATGGAACATTATGATAAGTCTTCTTGGGCTTAGGTTTGTGACTCAAACCTTCCTTTCCCTTAGACCGTTTTTGAACCTTAGGTCTTGACTTTTGGGCATTAGACCCTAGAATTGAATTTTCTATGATTCTAAGGGCTTTTTCCATTCTCTCAAGTCTTGACCTCAAGACTTGGTTCTCTAGCTCTAATTTTCCCATTTTTGAATTTTCATTAGGTTTTTGGGAATGCCTCTTCTTCTTAGGCATGTGCCTAGACTTTTTGGGATTAATACCCAAATTTTCTTCTACTCTCCTAATTGACTCCCTAGGCAAGATATTTCTAGAATTATGAGTCCTAGGTTTATCTTTAGTCATATGAACATGCTTGGCACCTAAGCAATAAACCTTATTGTTTCTCCTAGCATGCTTTTTAACTCTAGAAATTAAAGGTGCATTAAATAAATTTACCTTAGGGTTAGCTTTAGGAGCTCCCCCTACATGAGTTGCATCTTCTTGCCCTTTCTTCCTCCCCCTAGGGCATTGGCTTCGATAGTGTCCCTTTTGGTTGCATTTAAAGCACACAATGTGCTCTTTGCTCTTGATTTTGGGAACACCAGCATCCTTTGACTTTGGGTTGACTTTTGGTGTTGATGCCTTTTCCTTAGCCAATTTTGGGCATTTACTCTTGTAGTGCCCTTTCTCCCTACACTTAAAGCATATTATGTGATTTTTATTTAAAATAACAACACTTGAGTTACCTAGGGAGTTGGTGGAGGCCTCTTCACTTCTTCCGGAGGTAGAAGCTTCATTTTGATCTTGCTCCGGAATTGAAATCCTTTCCTCCCCCTCAACGCTAGAGGTGGAGGTCTCCACCAAGTCATCCACATCTTCAAAAGTGGATGGTGATTCTTCTTCGGCATTCTCCTCTACTTGTGCCGATTGGGAACTTTCTTGAAATTTCATTATCTTCTCCCATAATTCCCTTGCATCCCTATAATCACCCAATCTAGACCAAATAGTGTTAGATAACAAATCACTAATCAATTTAATTACCTCGAGATTTGTCTTGAAGTTCTTGATTTGGTCTTGGGTCCACTTTGATTTTTCAATGGGCTTGTTGTGTTTGTCCCTAGGCATCTCAAAACCATTTTCTATAATAATCATATAATCAAAATCAGTTTCGAGATATACCTCCATCCATTTCTTCCACCAAGCAAAATCTCCATCGAATTTCGGTGGATGGATGAAGCCGGCCATTTGTAGTGCTCTCGCGGCGGTTAGTCCTCGAAGAGCGACCTCGGCTCTGATACCACTTGTAGGTGATCGATTAGCCGGCTAGAGGGGGTGAATAGCCCTTTGTCATTGGATGTCATAATTCGCTCGTTCTCGTTGCGTTGCTTGTCTACGATTGTTGTTAGCGCAGCGGAATAACAATAATAATGAAACTAACAACAATACACAATCACACAACACAAGATGTACGTGGTTCGAAACCGAATGGTTTCTACTCCACGGGCGAGCTCACCGAGCTCTAGTTATGCGCACAACACTAACTATAACACTCCTTCTCGACAACACGTCGGAGGTGGAGAAACCTCTCACAAGCAATTACAATGTAATATAGAAATACAAGCAAATACACAAATACAATACCCAAGAAAACTTTCACCGATTGCTTTGATCGCTTTGCTTGTTGCTTGCTTTGATTGGCTCTTGAAGGACTGGAATGCAGCAGCAATTCCCCTCCAATAGCTCCACAAAAACCATTGCAAAAACCTCCATCTCGAGCTCCTTTATAACACATGCATCGAGCTATTTTAGCACCAAAGGCCCACGATCGGCCGCTTGTCTCACAAAATCTCTGTCGAGACAAGTCAACAAATCACCTACGTCATGACCGATGATGCCCATCACCGGTCGGTGACCTAGTAGTCGTGCCTCGGCCACGGGCGTTCTGCTCGCGACATTCATCACCGACCGGCCATCCCTCAGATCGACTCACCGTCGATCAATTTATCGATGTCGATCCGCGACGCTAAGCACAAAAACCTAGCCTTACTAGTCGAACTTTAGACGATTGGGACTGGCCGAACGGCACCTATGCCCGACCGACATCAGTAAAACCTCAAATACCAAGTTGTTTGAGCATCCGACCGTCGGGTAAACCTCAAACATCAAGTTTGAGCCTCCGCGACTCCCAGACACTTGGCCAAGTCCACCTTATCATATGGAGTTCCCCACCGGCTCTCTTCCCTCGACCTACCGGATGCGCTAAGCGCACGGCCGCAACGCCATCCTTCGCGTCTCATACCTAGAAGTATGCTTCCTTGAGCTCACTCCATTGCTCCCGTCCGCGTCCCTCGGATGCACCAGCGCACGGCCGCAATGTCATCCTTCACCGACTCAAGGACCCCGAGCCTAGTGAACTTACCAAGTCCTCAAGACTTCCCCGCACCGCGCACGGCCGCAATGCATTTTCACCAAAGCACCAGCGCACGGCCCGCAATGCGGACTTTCCCCATCCAAGCACCAGCGCCGCCATTAGCAATGCTTTGGACTTTCCCATGCCAAGGCTTCCCCCTTGGACTTCCACACCAAGCTCCATGCTTAGATTTTCCATGCCAACCCCATGTTGGACTTTCCCATGACAATCCCATGTCATGAGTTTTGTCCATCATCAAAATACTATCAAGGTACTGCTCGAGTCAACCTGGGTCGATTGCACCAACAATGTAGTCAACCTAGTGGGGATTGACACTATAGACCATGTCCTGAACCAAGTGGGTATAAGATGAGTGAAAATAATGGGGCACGATTTATTATAGCTGCTGAAGGGTTTCAGAAATAGTTCTGGATCAACCGTTGATCTTTTCGGTTAATTGGGGATCATGATGTACTACTAGGTATCACTCATGATCGTTCTATAATTAATGGTTAATTATAGACGACCAACATAAACCGAGAACCTATTTGGTCACACGCACAATGAGCGTAATCCAAAGTATTTAAAACGAGCTTGAGAATGAGATTATCAGACCGAGAGAAACAAGGTTTGGTTGGACCAAACAAGGAGTGAGCATGAAATCGTTTCAGTCGTAATGGAAGCGTGGATAGGTCGTGTCTTATGAAGACATGATGGATGAACCAAATTGGTTTGGTTCTAATCTAATGGTGGAGAATAAACCAAAGGGGTTTGGTTTGTTTTAAACGAATGAGCCAAAGTTAGTTCGATTCGTTTTAACTTAAAATAGACCAAATCGATTTGGTTTTTTTTAACTTAAATTAATGGAGCGGGTTAACGGGTTTTGGTTATGAACCAATAACCATTAGGAGAATTTGTTCTCTATAAAATAGGGCTCAAGGGTTTAATGATAACCCTAATTAAAGTTCACACTCCTTTTCTCCTCTTGTGGTCGGGCCAAACCCTAGCGTCTCAGCTCTGACCCTGTAGCCATCCAAGTTGTTTCCAGCATCCAAGTGTTGGTGCAGTGGGCACCAAAGTCGAACCGGTATTTTGATTATGGCAAAAGGCTCAATAGTTAAGGGTATATTTGTTATCTTACGAGCTCAATTAAGTGTGCAGAAATGCTAAAGTTGAGCGGAAGGTCTGCGACACCCGGTGGGAACCGAGGTGGTCGGGCAACGCCAGAGGGACTTCGGAGGAAGCCGAGGTACTCGGGTGAAGACCGGAAGCGAGGCTACAAGGTAAGCTCGTGTGAAAGCGAAGCAAGGTCGTTAAGCGTAGATCCGACCCAATACCTCCAATGGAAGGTCTAGGTCGAGATCAGATGGTTAGAACCATCGTACTTTATATTTTAAGCTAACATGCTGCGGTCAAAACCCTTTGACGATCGTCTACGATCATGCTAGTCTAGTTCCGACCTCGAGAATCATTTGGGGACAGGGGTGAATTTGGACTTGACTCGTGTTTTGGTACAAAGGGTGATGTGGCATCAAGGTGGACATCCAAACCATCACCAAGCTTGGACCTCATCCTTGAGTTGGCGTGAAGGCCTCCTTGAGGTGGCACAAGATGGTTGGCTCCCATGATGTGGCACAAGTTGGATGGCTTCTTCTTCTTGGCGTGAAGGCCTCCTTGAGGTGGCACAAGATGGTTGGCTCCCTTGATGTGGCACAAGTTGGATGGCTTCTTCTTCTTGGCGTGAAGGCCTCCTTGAGGTGGCACAAGATGGTTGGCTCCCATGATGTGGCACAAGTTGGATGGCTTCTTCTTCTTGGCGTGAAGGCTTCCTTGAGGTGGCACAAGGTGGTTGGATGAAACACCTCATCCTTGAGTTGGGATAAGAACCTCACCTTGGACACTACCTATGTCTAAATTCATAGATCAATATCCATAAATAGACATGTTCAAGCCAAGCAAATCACAAGACATCAAGAGCTCTCAACACGCCGTCGTAACGCCGCTACTACTACTCACATTTGCTACGACGAAGTGCCGCCGACAACGAAAGCTACATCTTCTACTTATAAGAGTTGTCGGTATATTTATTTAAGTTCTACTTCTTTAAATTGTCTTTGTGCTTTAATCGTAACAAGGAAAGAGTGTCCTTTGCCTTGATTTCTTTTGTATGTCGTTGCTCCTACCTCCAGCGAGGAGGAGTGGTTTTAGTGAATTGCCCTCCGACGTGATCAAGGATCACTAGGGCCGTGGATTAGCAATCGAAGATTGTGAACCACGTAAAAATATCTTGTCTACTTTATATTTCCATTTGTGCACTCTCTACTTGCTTTTTACTTATTGCAAAAGTTTTTAACGACATCGTATCGCTATTCACCCCCTCTAGCGACACTTTCGATCCAACAATTGGTATCGAGTCGGGCGCTAAGATTCGGTGAAACCACCAATCTAGCTTTGTTTTCTTTTTTTACAGATTTTTATTTATTTATTTCTGTTTTCGTATAATTATTTCACTTGCTTATCTTCTCCTACATATAGAATTGCATTAGAGGCTTTAGGATCCGGATAAGGTTGTCCTTTGGGTTAGATCGAGTAAGGTTGTCCTCGGAACTTCAGCGACATTCGCATTTGATTGTTTATTTCTTTTTGCAAGTTACATTTTATATATCTTTTTACTTCCCTACTAATCCAAGGCGAAAGTCTTGGAATATTCTTTCGTGTGTGTTTTGCAAGATTCTTTTAAATCGTTCTTCTTCTTGTTTTTAAATGGCCCATCTCGAAGGGTTTAGCACCGCTTGACCCCCGTTTTACAACAGTAATGACTTTCCTTATTGGAAGGTCGGATGGAATGCTTTCTTAAAACCCAAATCGAGATGTGGATCGTAATCCAAACCGGTTTCACACTTCCTAATGAAGATGGTGAATCTTTGGGTTACGATCAATGGTCAAATTCCATGAAAAAACAAGTAGAAGCCGATGCCAAGGCAACTCAAATCTTGCAATGTGGGTTGTCCAAGGAAGAGCTCAACCGCGTCGGCCCCTTCATTAGTGCAAAGGACTTATGGACCAAGCTAGTGGAACTACGAAGGCAAGCGACACGAAGGTATGTAAAGAGAGATTTACTTTTAAATAAATTGTATAACTTGAAAATGCAGGAAAAGCGAGACCAGCAGCTCAACTACATGCTCGTATCCAAGACGCCGTCAACCAACTCCATGCCATCGGACAAAAGGTCGAGAATCGCGACCTTATCAGGTATTCTCTTAACTCGTTTCCTAGGACCACCTTGTGGGCATCCATGGTCGATGCCTACAAGGTCTCCAAGGACCTTTCTAAGATTAGGTTAGGCAATTGTTTTGAACTTGAATTACATGAGCAAACTAACGTGGTCCAGCCGAGAAGAGTATTGCGTTAGTTGCGAGTTCCAAGAAGAAGAAGCCCCAAGCAAGCCACCCTCGGAGGAAGAAGGCGATATCCAAGCTCTAATGGCCAAGCCGACCGAGCACGACTCGAAACCGAAGAAGAGTCCGAGTCGAATCCGACTTCCATTCAAGACAAGCCACGGATCCGTCTCCGGTTCAAAAGAATCATTAAGGGTCAGTCGGTCGTTACTTAATACTTTGTATGGTGCAATTAAATTTTTAAATAAGAAACTAGCTAAGTCCGAGTCCAAGGTCGAGACCCTAATTGAGGAGGTTAACCTTCTCAAACATGAGGTCTCCCTAACCTCTTCGACTACTCGTATTCAAGAGGAGGACTCAACTCAAGTTGAAAAGCTTGAAGTTGAGAACTCGCTTTTGAAAACACAAGTCGAAGACCTTAGGAACACGTTGGAAAGGTTCACTTTGGGATCCAAGGGACTTGACCTCTTACTTGGATCACAAAGGGCCGTGTACAACAAGGCCGGACTCGGGTTTAACTCAAATACAACCAATAAGTCATATATGTCTATAGTAAACCAACATAAGAAAAATGTCCAAGCATGGGTCCCTAAGATCACTTTGATTTCAACTTTAGGATCTAACATGTATTGGGTTCCCAAGGACCAAATTCACTATGTGAATAGACCCACTCGATTCAATGGTCGAGCCAATACAAAATGTATTTTGTTAAGTCTTAGAAATTGCATGCTTAGTTTTTCCTTTATTTTTAGAATGGTTAGATAGGACTCATAACCAACTAAAATCCTGCGAAAGATTGAGCCTCGAGCCTCTTTTCAAAAATAAATCAACTAAAATCCTACGAAAAGATTGAGCCTCGGGGAGCCTCTTTTCAAAAATAACTAGTTAGACCAAGATGTAGTCTCAAGTAAGTCGAGTTATCAATTTCTTGAAATTAGCTTTGTCTAAGGAAGTGGTCGTTGTTCCGATCAAAGAAGGCCTCGGTGCCTCGCCACGACCTGGAAGCTAATCTCTTGAAAAGATTACTTGATGAGCTTAGACTAAATCCGAATCTAACCTAATGTTGGTTAATTTAAATTCATTAAAATTAATCAAGTAAAATTGAAAGTCATCTCACAATTAACACATAGGAATAACATGTTTTGATCATGTAGATATTGGTGAGATGATTTAGGTTTAAAACTTACAAACAACCCTTTAGTAATTCCATTGATCCTACACATAAGAGTCGAAGAAACCATTAATATAGTTTTCGACGAAGGACACGAACCCGTTCAATCCTTAACAAAACCAACTAGCAAATCAACTTATAGCGAACCCGACTCTGATCTTGAACTTGAATCTCGTCCTAACCCAAGTCATCCTATCGACCAAGTGATAGATGACTCTAACCCAAGTCAAACTAGAACTCACCCAAGTCATCCTATCGACCAAGTGATAGATGACCCTAACCCGAGTCACACTAAGACTCAAACAAATCATCCTATCAATCAAGTTATAGGTGATCCAAATTTAGGGGTTCGAACTAGAACTTCATATCGAAACCTTAGTCAAATCTCGTTAATTTCCAAAATCGAACCCAAAACTATTGAACAAGCACTTCTTGATCCCGACTGGATTATTGCTATGCAAGAAGAGCTAGCTCAATTCACTAGAAATGAAGTCTGGGAATTAGTACCACCACCTAAAGAAAAATCAATTATTGGAACAAGGTGGGTATTTCTTAATAAATCGATTTGGAATGCAAGATGCTAAAATAATTAATGCACCTATAGCAACTAATGTTAATATAAACGAAGATGTAGAAGGAAAACCCGTTGACCTAAAATACTATAGGAGCGCAATAGGAAGTCTCCTATACTTAACCGCGAGCCGACCCGACATTTTATTCGCGGTAAGTATGTGCGCAAGGTTACAAACCTGTGCCAAGGAGTCTCACCTAACCCTAGTCAAGCGTATCCTTAGATATCTAAAGGGCACGCTAAACGTAGGTATTTGGTACCCTAGATCTACGAGTTTAATCTAATCGGCTACTCCGACTCGACTATGCAGTAAACTCGATAGAAAGAGCACAGTGGTTGTTGTCAAATCCTCGGCCCGAGTCTAGTGAGTTAGTGCGATGAGGAAGCGACATTGCGTTGCCTTATCTACCACCGAGCCGAATACGCGTTGCGATGGGTGAGTGTGTCTCTCTCACTCGTGGATGAAGCACACTCTCCAAGACTTTAGCTTAATCTTTAACAACATTAAAAGTTAGGTATGTGCGTAATAGAGTAGGATTAAAATTTTTCTATATATGTACTCTATTTTTGCTTCTTTTTATGAAATTAGCCTAAGTCTTACCTTAGAAATCATATTGGGAACTTGCTTGGACTTACAAACCCTAAAATATATTTACAAACTTTTTGAGTTAAGGCAAAAGGGGGAGAAAGTCACAAAAGTAACCAAAATTAACCAAAATTAAAGGGGAAGAAAGTAAACAAAATTATTACCTTTTATATTAAGTAATTCCGTTTACTTAAGCAACTATTAAGGGGGAGTAAAAATTATTTTTCAAGAACTCACCTTCGGTCAAGGGGGAGGTTACCTCAAAGGGGAGAACTTGAAACAATAATATTTCTCACTCATGCTTAATCTTTATGCTAGCTCACTCATGCTTAATCATTATGCTAGCTCATTCATATTTAATCATTATGCTAGCTCATTCATATTTAATCTTTATGCTAGCTCATTCATGCTTAATCTTTATGCTAGCTCATTCATGCTTAATCATTATGCTAGCTCATTCATATTTAATCTTTATGCTAGCTCATTCATGCTTAATCATTATGCTAGCTTACTGTTATGCTTAATTTTTCCTTAACTTTTTTGTCGGTTTGCCATGAATCAAAAAGGGGGAGATTGTTGGTGCAGTGGGCACCAAAGTCGAACCGGTATTTTGATTATGGCAAAAGGCTCAATAGTTAAGGGTATATTTGTTATCTTACGAGCTCACTTAAGTGTGCAGAAATGCTAAAGTTGAGCGGAAGGTCTGCGACACCCGGTGGGAACCGAGGTGGTCGGGCAACGCCGAGGGACTTCGGAAGAAGCCGAGGTACTCGGGTGAAGACCGGAAGCGAGGCTACAAGGTAAGCTCGTGTGAAAGCGAAGCAAGGTCGTTAAGCGTAGATCCGACCCAATACCTCCAATGGAAGGTCTAGGTCGAGATCAGATGGTTAGAACCATCGTACTTTATATTTTAAGCTAACTTGTACTGCAGTCCAAAACCCTTTGACCAGTCGTCTACTACAGTCAACTGCTAGTCTAGTTCCAGCCTCGAGAATCGCTGGACTTGACTCGTGTTTTGGTACAAAGGGTGATGTGGCATCAAGGTGGACATCAAACCATCACCAAGCTTGGACCTCATCCTTGAGTTGCGTGAAGGCCTCCTTGAGGTGGCACAAGATGGTTGGCTCCCATGATGTGGCACAAGTTGGATGGCTTCTTCTTCTTGGCGTGAAGGCCTCCTTGAGGTGGCACAAGATGGTTGGCTCCTTGATGTGGCACAAGTTGGATGGCTTCTTCTTCTTGGCGTGAAGGCCTCCTTGAGGTGGCACAAGATGGTTGGCTCCCATGATGTGGCACAAGTTGGATGGCTTCTTCTTCTTGGCGTGAAGGCTTCCTTGAGGTGGCACAAGGTGGTTGGATGAAACACCTCATCCTTGAGTTGGGATAAGAACCTCACCTTGGACACTACCTATGTCTAAATTCATAGATCAATATCCATAAATAGACATGTTCAAGCCAAGCAAATCACAAGACATCAAGAGCTCTCAACACGCCGTAACGCGTAGCCTACTACTACTCACATTTGCTCTGACGAAGTGCCACGACAGCTCTTCTACTTATAAGAGTTGTCGGTATATTTATTTAAGTTCTACTTCTTTAAATTGTCTTTGTGCTTTAATCGTAACAAGGAAAGGAGTGTCCTTTGCCTTGATTTCTTTTTATGTCGTTGCTCCTACCTCCAACGAGGAGGAGTGGTTTTAGTGAATTGCCCTCCGTCGTGATCAAGGATCACTAGGGCCGTGGATTAGCAATCGAAGATTGTGAACCACGTAAAATATCTTGTCTACTTTATATTTCCGCACTCTCTACTTGCTTTTTACTTATTGCAAAAGTTTTTAACGACATCGTATCGCTATTCACCCCCTCTAGCGACACTTTCGATCCAACAATTGGTATCGAGTCGGGCGCTAAGATTCGTGAAACCACCAATCTAGCTTTGTTTTCTTTTTTACAGATTTTTATTTATTTATTTCTGTTTTTAGTATAATTATTTCACTTGCTTATCTTCTCCTACATATAGAATTGCATTAGAGGCTTTAGGATCCGGATAAGGTTGTCCTTGGGTTAGATCCGAGTAAGGTTGTCCTCGGAACTTCAGCGACATTCGCATTTGATTGTTTATTTCTTTTTGCAAGTTACATTTTATATATCTTTTTACTTCCCACTACTAATCCAAGGCGAAAGTCTTGGAATATTCTTTCCGTGTGTGTTTTGCAAGATTCTTTTAAATGTTCTTCTTCTTGTTTTTAAATGGCCCATCTCGAAGGGTTTAGCATCACCTTGACCCCCGTTTTACAACGGTAATGACTTTCCTTATTGGAAGGGTCGGATGGAATGCTTTCTTAAAACCCAAATCGAGATGTGGATCGTAATCCAAACCGGTTTCACACTTCCTAATGAAGATGGTGAATCTTTGGGTTACGATCAATGGTCAAATTCCATGAAAAAACAAGTAGAAGCCGATGCCAAGGCAACTCAAATCTTGCAATGTGGGTTGTCAAAGGAAGAGCTCAACCGCGTCGGCCCCTTCATTAGTGCAAAGGACTTATGGACCAAGCTAGTGGAACTACACGAAGGCACCGACGACACGAAGGTATGTAAAAGAGATTTACTTTTAAATAAATTGTATAACTTGAAAATGCAGGAAAACGAGACCGCAACTCAACTACATGCTCGTATCCAAGACATCGTCAACCAACTCCATGCCATCGGACAAAAGGTCGAGAATCGCGACCTTATCAGGTATTCTCTTAACTCGTTTCCTATGACCACCTTGTGGGCATCCATGGTCGATGCCTACAAGGTCTCCAAGGACCTTTCTAAAATTAGGTTAGACGAATTGTTTTGAACTTGAATTACATGAGCAAACTAACGTGGTCGGGCCGAGAAGAGTATTGCGTTAGTTGCGAGTTCCAAGAAGAAGAAGCCCCAAGCAAGCCACCCTCGGAGGAAGAAGGCGATATCAAGCTCTAATGGCCAAGCCGACCGAGCACGACTCGAAACCGAAGAAGAGTCGAGTCCGAATCCGATGATGAGCTTCCATTCAAGACAAAGCCACGGATCCGTATCCGGTTCAAAAGAATCATTAAGGGTAAGTCGGTCGTTACTTAATACTTTGTATGGTGCAATTAAATTTTTAAATAAGAAACTAGCTAAGTCCGAGTCCAAGGTCGAGACCCTAATTGAGGAGGTTAACCTTCTCAAACATGAGGTCTCCCTAACCTCTTCGACTACTCGTATTCAAGAGGAGGACTCAACTCAAGTTGAAAAGCTTGAAGTTGAGAACTCGCTTTTGAAAACACAAGTCGAAGACCTTAGGAACTGCGTTGGAAAGGTTCACTTTGGGATCAAGGGACTTGACCTCTTACTTGGATCACAAAGGGCCGTGTACAACAAGGCGGACTCGGGTTTAACTCAAATACAACCAATAAGTCATATATGTCTATAGTAAACCAACATAAGAAAAATGTCCAAGCATGGGTCCCTAAGATCACTTTGATTTCAACTTTAGGATCTAACATGTATTGGGTTCCCAAGGACCAAATTCACTATGTGAATAGACCCACTCGATTCAATGGTCGAGGGGAGCCAATACAAAATGTATTTTGTTAAGTCTTAGAAATTGCATGCTTAGTTTTTCCTTTATTTTTAGAATGGTTAGATAGGACTCATAACCAACTAAAATCCTGCGAAAGATTGAGCCTCGGGGAGCCTCTTTTCAAAAATAAATCAACTAAAATCCTCTGAAAGATTGAGCCTCGGGAGCCTCTTTTCAAAAATAACTAGTTAGACCAAGATGTAGTCTCAAGTAAGTCGAGTTATCAATTTCTTGAAATTAGCTTTGTCTAAGGAAGTGGTCGTTGTTCCGATCAAAGAAGGCCTCGTGCCTCGCCACGACACAGAAGCTAATCTCTTGAAAAGATTACTTGATGAGCTTAGACTAAATCGAATCTAACCTAATGTTGGTTAATTTAAATTCATTAAAATTAATCAAGTAAAATTGAAAGTCATCTCACATAACACATAGGAATAACATGTTTTGATCATGTAGATATTGGTGAGATGATTTAGGTTTAAAACTTACAAACAACCCTTTAGTAATTCCATTGATCCTACACATAAGAGTCGAAGAAACCATTAATATAGTTTTGACGAAGGACACGAACCCGTTCAATCCTTAACAAAACCAACTAGCAAATCAACTTATAGCGAACCGACTACGATCTTGAACTTGAATCTCGTCCTAACCCAAGTCATCCTATCGACCAAGTGATAGATGACTCTAACCCAAGTCAAACTAGAACTCACCCAAGTCATCCTATCGACCAAGTGATAGATGACCCTAACCCGAGTCACACTAAGACTCAAACAAATCATCCTATCAATCAAGTTATAGGTGATCCAAATTTAGGGGTTCGAACTAGAGCTTCATATCGAAACCTTAGTCAAATCTCGTTAATTTCCAAAATCAGAACCCAAAACTATTGAACAAGCACTTCTTGATCCCGACTGGATTATTGCTATGCAAGAAGAGCTAGCTCAATTCACTAGAAATGAAGTCTGGGAATTAGTACCACCACCTAAAGAAAAATCAATTATTGGAACAAGGTGGGTATTTCTTAATAAATCGATTTGGAATGCAAGATGCTAAAATAATTAATGCACCTATAGCAACTAATGTTAATATAAACGAAGATGTAGAAGGAAAACCCGTTGACCTAAAATACTATAGGAGCGCAATAGGAAGTCTCCTATGCTTAACCGCGAGCCGACCCGACATTTTATTCGCGGTAAGTATGTGCGCAAGGTTACAAACCTGTGCCAAGGAGTCTCACCTAACCCTAGTCAAGCGTATCCTTAGATATCTAAAGGGCACGCTAAGCGTAGGTATTTGGTACCCTAGATCTACCGAGTTTAATCTAATCGGCTACTCCGACTCGACTATGCGGTAGTAAACTCGATAGAAAGAGCACGAGTGGTTGTTGTCAAATCCTGAGTCTAGTGAGTTAGTGCGAGAGGAAGCGACATTGCGTTGCCTTATCTACCACCAAGGAATCGTTTGCGATGGGTGAGTGTGTCTCTCACTCCTGTGGATGAAGCACACTCTCCAAGACTTTAGCTTAATCTTTAACAACATTAAAAGTTAGGTATGTGCGTAATAGAGTAGGATTTAAATTTTCTATATATGTACTCTATTTTTGCTTCTTTTTATGAAATTAGCCTAAGTCTTACCTTAGAAATCATATTGGGAACTTGCTTGGACTTACAAACCCTAAAATATATTTACAAACTTTTTGAGTTAAGGCAAAGGGAGAAAGTCACAAAAGTAACCAAAATTAACCAAAATTAAAGGGAAGAAAGTAAACAAAATTATTACCTTTTATATTAAGTAATTCCGTTTACTTAAGCAACTATTAAGGGAGTAAAATTATTTTTCAAGAACTCACCTTGGTCGAGGGAGGTTACCTCAAAGGAGAACTTGAAACAATAATATTTCTCACTCATGCTTAATCTTTATGCTAGCTCACTCATGCTTAATCATTATGCTAGCTCATTCATATTTAATCATTATGCTAGCTCATTCATATTTAATCTTTATGCTAGCTCATTCATGCTTAATCTTTATGCTAGCTCATTCATGCTTAATCATTATGCTAGCTCATTCATATTTAATCTTTATGCTAGCTCATTCATGCTTAATCATTATGCTAGCTTCTTTGTTATGCTTAATTTTTCCTTAACTTTTGTGTCGGTTTGCCATGAATCAAAAAGGGGGAGATTGTTGGTGCAGTGGGCACCCAAGTCGAACCGGTATTTTGATTATGGCAAAAGGCTCAATAGTTAAGGGTATATTTGTTATCTTACGAGCTCAATTAAGTGTGCAGAAATGCTAAAGTTGAGCGGAAGGTCTGCGACACCCGGTGGGAACCGAGGTGGTCGGGCAACGCCAGAGGGACTTCGGAGGAAGCCGAGGTACTCGGGTGAAGACCGGAAGCGAGGCTACAAGGTAAGCTCGTGTGAAAGCGAAGCAAGGTCGTTAAGCGTAGATCCGGCCCAATACCTCCAATGGAAGGTCTAGGTCGAGATCAGATGGTTAGAACCATCGTACTTTATATTTTAAGGTAACTTGTACTGCAGTCCAAAACCCTTTGACCAGTCGTCTACTACAGTCAACTGCTGGTCTAGTTCCAAATTTAGAATCATTGGAGTGAATTTGGACTTGACTCGTGTTTTGGTACAAAGGGTGATGTGGCATCAAGGTGGACATCCAAACCATCACCAAGCTTGGACCTCATCCTTGAGTTGGCGTGAAGGCCTCCTTGAGGTGGCACAAGATGGTTGGCTCCCATGATGTGGCACAAGTTGGATGGCTTCTTCTTCTTGGCGTGAAGGCCTCCTTGAGGTGGCACAAGATGGTTGGCTCCCTTGATGTGGCACAAGTTGGATGGCTTCTTCTTCTTGGCGTGAAGGCCTCCTTGAGGTGGCACAAGATGGTTGGCTCCCATGATGTGGCACAAGTTGGATGGCTTCTTCTTCTTGGCGTGAAGGCTTCCTTGAGGTGGCACAAGGTGGTTGGATGAAACACCTCATCCTTGAGTTGGGATAAGAACCTCACCTTGGACACTACCTATGTCTAAATTCATAGATCAATATCCATAAATAGACATGTTCAAGCCAAGCAAATCACAAGAATTCAAGAGCTCTCAACACGCCGTCGTAACGCCGCTACTACTACTCACATTTGCTACGACGAAGTGCCGCCGACAACGAAAGCTACATCTTCTACTTATAAGAGTTGTCGGTATATTTATTTAAGTTCTACTTCTTTAAATTGTCTTTGTGCTTTAATCGTAACAAGGAAAGGGGGAGTGTCCCTTTGCCTTGATTTCTTTTTGTAATCGTTGCTCCTACCTCCAACGAGGAGGAGTGGTTTTAGTGAATTGCCCTCCGTACGTGATCAAGGATCACTAGGGCCGTGGATTAGCAATCGAAAGATTGTGAACCACGTAAAAATATCTTGTCTACTTTATATTTCCGCTGTGCAGTCTCTACTTGCTTTTTACTTATTGCAAAAGTTTTTTAACGACATCGTATCGCTATTCACCCCCCCCCTCTAGCGACACTTTCGATCCAACACCAAGCTCCTGCCGGCGACCCTCCGGTGATCTTCCTTGGCTTCGGCGACAAGGTGAGCATCTAGCTTCCTTATTTGGCCGCCGCTAATCCTCCACCAAAGCTGTCCAGTTTTCTGGACAACTTGTTTACTTTGTGTCGGAGTGTCGTTTGGACGACGTTTGGTGCTTCGACAGCAGCTCCCTTGTCGGGGATTTGATCTCCGGTAATCCTCATAGGTGGAGGCCAAAGGATTCGTCAAACGGTGGGCGAATACCTCTCTGGAGAAGCGAGTTTTTGAGGACTCGTTTTGAATCCGAATTTTGATTCGGATTGTGATCCTCTCTCGATCACATCGTCTTCGACACGAGGCTAGTGACTCGTACAAAGACGAGGTTCGTGGCTTTGTGAAGTCATCCCAAAGATACTCGATGTTGATATGGATAGAGGCAATTCTAGCGAGGGTCGCTCCGGTTGATGTCTTTCCCGCTACACGTGATATGTCAGGTATACGTAGAATAAATTTTCTTTTATTACAAAATTTGAAACTATGGTTATGTATACACATGTTGTACTATACATGCGTGTGGTGTGTGTGTTGTAATAAATTAGATTTATTAATTTTATTTCTTCCACTGTGGACATGTTTATGAAACATCTTCGAACACACACTCGCCGCGGTGCCGGAAATCCAACAGTGGTATCAGAGCCCAGGTTGTGTTTCTACATAATCGTAAAATTGTTTTGCGATAGTCGTAACTGTATTTATGGAAATTTTCTACTTTTGGAAAGTTAGAAGTATTTATGGAAATTTTTATTTTTGGAAAGTCTAGAAGTATTTATAGAAATCTTCTACTTTTGAAAAGTTAGAAGTATTTATGGAAATTAATATTTTTCAAAAATAAAATATTTGATTAGATTTGAAAATTTATTTCCTAATTTAATCATGATTTGATTTGGAAATCAAATCTTAAATATATTTTATTTCCATAAATAGTTTTGACAATTTAGGAAATTTTTTTCCTAAATTAAAAATTGACTTTCCTTAATCAACACTTTCCACATATAAAATATGTGATTAGATTTGAAAATTTGTTTCCTAATTTAATCGTGATTTGATTTGGAGTATGAAATCTCAAACATATTTTATTTCCATAAATAGTTATGACATATAAGGAAATTTTGTACATGTCATAATTGTATGTCATGTAATTGCATTAGATGTATATCATTATGCCATGCGAGTCGTGACATGTAGATGTATGTTATGTATGTCATGCCATATAGATAATAGTTATTTGCATGCAAAGAGGATGAGACATAACAACCCTCACTCAATATTAAAGCCTACACCTTCCATTAATATGGTTAGAACCAGAGTTCCATTTCTTATTTGGGTTGTTGGACTCTCTCCAAGCCGGGCTAATTGGTTGAATGTACTCTAACCATATTAAAACTATGTCTTGATTAATGGGTTGGCTTTAACCTGGAGCATCGGCTTGTTGGACTCTCTCCAAGGTCGATGTAAAGGGAGGTAAAGTTGGGTGCTATGCATATGATGCATACTTGTTAATGAGTTAACAACCCGATGTATGTGTGAACATTCAATTAGTTGATAGCACATTGTGATAGTTGTATATATGTGATATGCAATTGGTATATTTGATACCTACCATCTTAGCTATGAATGGCTTGTTGGACTCTCTCCAAGATTGTTCATATCTATGTTGGATATCAGCCCATTCAGAGATGGACCTATGATCTTCCGAAGTGATTTTGGGTTTTTTTGAAATTCGAAAAATGAATGGGATTTATAAGTGTATGTTGATGCATTTTAAAATCATTTTCTCATATATGCTCGTTTTGTATTTCTAGATTAATCGCTTGATCATGATGTCTTTGAATTTGCGCTCTATTTTGAATTCAAATAAATTGATTGGGCCGAACTTCTTGGACTGACTTAGAAACTTGAGAATTGTTCTCAAGGCGGAAAAGCTTGGGTATGTCCTCGAAGTGCCTCTTCCCGCCCGTCCTAGTGATAATGCAACTATGGACCAATTGTTGGCCTATCAAAAACATGTGAAGCAGCGTGAGCATATGGATGCTCATACCATAGTCTTTCATCTTTATGAGTTAGTTGATGAGCAAGTGAGATTCGAAAGGTTCAAAGCCTCCAAGCTCCTCTTCACCTTTGAGATGCAAGAAGGTTCATCTGTGGTACTGCTCAACATGCTGAAGACTGTGGAGTCTTCTGTGAAACATGAGCAGGGGACGGTGCTGTAAGTTGATTTTTTGAAGAAATGTTCTAAGAGGAAGTCAAAGGAATAGCAGAAGGGGAAGAAAAAGGCTAAAAATAAAGAACCAGCTCAAAAGGGCACTTGCCATCATTATGGCAAGGAGGGCCATTGGCGAAGAAATTACAAGATTTATCTAGAGTTCGTGTAGAAGAATAAGGCATCGGATGCCCCATCTTCTTCAGATATCTTCGTTATTGATTGTCATTCTATTTCCTCAAACACTTGGGTATTGGATACTGGGTGTAGCTCACATATATGTAATGACATACATGGGCTAAGGAATAGAAGAAGACTCGTCAAGGGAGAGTCAAATTTATGTGTTGGAAATGGAGCAAAGGTTGATGCACTCGCCATCAAAATGTATTTGTTGAAACTCCCTGCAGAATGTCGTCGAGCTTGAGGAGGCTTGAGAGACTCAAATAGACATTGATGAGATACCTAGTGAAGCACAACAGCCAATAACTCATAGTGATGAGCCATCGGCTGGACCTATTGTGACACCACATCTTCGTAGATATGATAGAACACGCAATATTCCTGAGAGATATGGATTTCTCGTAAGTGAATCGAACGACGTGTTACTCATTGATAATGAGGAGCCTACCAGTTATGAAAAAGTTCTGACAAGTTCAGAAAGGGATAAGTGGCTTAAAGTCATGAAGTCGGAAATGAATTCCATGTATGAAAACCAAGTTTGGAACTTGGTTGACCCACCTGAAGGCATAAAGCCTATAGGGTGCAAGTGAAATTTCAAGAAGAAAACTGACATGGATGGTAATGTGATTACCTATAAGGCTAGATTGGCGGTGAAAGGATATCGTCAAAAGCAAGGTATTGATTATGACGAAACCTATTCGGCTGTTGCTATGCTTAAATCTATTCGGATGCTCCTGGCCATAGCGGCTCATTATGACTATGAGATATGTTAGATGGATGTGAAAATAACTTTCCTTAATGGAAACCTACTCAAGGACGTGTATATGATACAGCCTGAGGGTTTCACATCGGTTGATAAAACCAAGGTATACAAATTGTGACGGTCCATATATGGATTGAAGCAAGCATCCAATAGATGGAATATTTATTTTGATGAGACAATCAAAAAGTATGATTTCTCACAAAATCCAGATGAACCTTGTGTGTACAAGAAGGTTAGTGGGAGTGCAGTCGTGTTCCTAGTATTGTATGTCGATGACATATTACTTATAGGAAATGATGTTTCAGTCTTACAGTTAGTTAAGATTTGGTTGTCCAAGACATTCTCCATGAAAGACCTGGGAGAAGCAACCTACATCCTCGGGATTAAGATCTATAGAGATAGACCGAAATGGTTGCTTGGTCTTTCGTAGTCTACATATATAGACCGAGTGCTAAAGAGGTTTAGCATGTCAGAATCCAAGAAAGGTTTCCTACCCATCAGACATGGGATACAGCTTTCAAAGTCTATGTCTCTGTGCATAAAATACGAGAGGATTTGCATGAGTAAGATTTCCTATGCATCCGCAATAGGATCTATCATGTATGCTATGTTATGTACGAGGCCCGATGTATCGTATGCTCTGAGTGTCACGAGTAGATACCAGTCTGATCCAGGAAGAAATCATTGGACGGCTGTTAAGACAATCCTTAAGTACTTGAGAAGAACTAAGGATGTGTTCCTAATATATGGAGAAGGGGACATGGTGATACGCGGGTATACGGATGCCAGCTTCCAGATATACAAGGTTGATTCCAGGTCTCAGTCTGGATACGTGTTCACCTTGAATGAGGAACAATAAGTTGGAAAGGTTCCAAGCTTGACACTATAGCGGATTTTGCCACTAAGGCAGAATACATTGCAGCTTCGGAAGCAGCAAAGGAAGTGGTTTGGAACAAGAAGTTCATCTTTGAACTTGATGTGGTCTCATCAATGATCCAAACATGTGCTTCACTGCTATCATCTGATCAGAGAGATCATTAGTAGAAAAAAAATATAAATCGAGAAAATCCCCACTGAAAGGAACTTAGCGGATCCTTTGACTAAGGCATTACCTCAAAGTAAGTTTGAGAGTCATGTTAGAGCCTAGGTATTGGATACCGTAGCGATTGACATTAGGCCAAGTGGGAGTTTGTTAGTAATATATGAGAGATGTCCTAAGGCAATCGCCTTATGTTTGAATCATTTATATGATAAATGAAGATTCACTATTTGAGTATACATGTTTTTATGTATTTGATTAGATCTTAAACTCATTTACTGAATGTCCACGATATGATTCACGACATGAGAGAATTTGTGATTGGATCACAACTAGTGAGTATCTCTACATGTGTCATTGTGATGTATCAGAATTATCCCTAGTCGATGAATTGATGGATTTGGACACCATCAATTCTGTCGAGACTAGTACAAGGTATACTCCTTGGTGTATCCAAGCAGCTGATTCTCACTGGCTGGAGACATTGTGATGTCCGGAGTTGATCGTGGATGCTAGTTATGTAACTAGTTCATTGGAGTGACCAGCTGTAAGACTTCATATGGTTCTCTGCATATATGGATATGTCAATGAAGTTCTTACTGCAGCTTAAGTGCGATGTTCCTTTGACTTGCGGTATTCAAGTCATCTTGGTCATGAAGACTTATGCTTTGACATCTTAAGCAAGCATCTCTGAGGAGATGTGGACCCGGGATGATTGGGTATAAGTCGAAGTGATCGAAGGTGTTTGAATAGCCTATAAAGGATTCACCACTCCTTGCGAGGAGATGTATACCCATGGCCTCTCGTCGGATTGTTACTAAAGTCTTTGTCCAAAACATTACATGTTTAGAATAAGGTACTCTTGGATACATGTGCAGTAACTAGAATCCATAGGACGAGGAAATGATATTTGGGCTAGGTGTGACGTAGTCAACCTAGTGGGGACTGACACTATAGACCATGTCCTGAACCAAGTGGGTATAAGATGAATGAAAAGAATGGGGCATGATTCATTGTAGCTGCTGAAGGATTTCATAAATAGTTATGGATCAACCATTGATCTTTTCGATTAATTGGGGATCATGATGTACTACTAGGTGCCACTCATGATCGTTCTATAATTAATGGTTAATTATAGATGGCCAACATAAATCGAGAACCTATTTGATCACACGCACAACGAGCGTAATCCAAAGGATTTAAAATGAGCTTGAGAATGAGATTATCAGATCGAGAGAAACAAGGTTTGGTTGGACCAAACAAGGAGCGAGCATGAAATCGTTTCAGTCGCAATGGAAGCGTGGATGGGCCGTGTCTTATGAAGACATGATGGATGAACCAAATTGGTTTGGTTCTAATCCAATGGTGGAGAATAAACCAAAGGGATTTGGTTTGTTTTAAATGAATGAACCAAAGTTAGTTCGGTTCGTTTTAACATAAAATAGACCAAATCGGTTTGGTTTATTTTAACTTAAATTAATGGAGCGGGTTAACGGGTTTTGGTTATGAACCAATAACCATTAGGAGAATTTGTTCTCTATAAAATAGGGCTCAAGGGTTTAATGATAACCCTAATTAAAGTTGTCGCCCCTCCCTCTTCTCCTCTTGTGGTCGGCGCCTAAACCCTAGCCGCCGCCCAACCCTTATGCTGCCGTCCAAGTTGTTGCCGGCATCCAAGCTCCTGTCGGCAACCCTCCGGTGATCTTCCTTGGCTCCGGCGACAAGGTGAGCATCTAGCTTCCTTATTTGACCGCTGCTAATCCTCCACCAAAGCTGTCCAGTTTTCTGGATAGCTTGTTTACTTCATGTCGGAGTGTCGTTTGGACGACATTTGGAGCTCCGACAGCGGCTACCTTACCGGGGATTCGATTTCCGGTAATCCTAATAGGTGGAGGCCGAAGGATTCGTCAAACGGTGGGCGAATACCTCTCCGGAGAAGCGAGTTTTTGAGGACTCATTTTGAATCCGAATTTTGATTCGGATTGTGATCCTCTCTCGATCACATCGTCTTCGACACGAGGCTAGTGACTCGTACGAAGACGAGGTTCGTGGCTTTGTGAATTCATCCCGAAGATACTCGGCGTTGATATGGATAGAGGCAATTCTAGCGAGGGTCGCTCCGGTTGATGTCTTTCCCGCTACACGTGATACGTCAGGTATACGTAGAATAAATTTTCTTTTATTGCAAAATTTGAAACTACGGTTATGTCTACACATGTTATACTATGCTTGCGTGTGGTGTGTGTGTTGTAATAAATTAGATTTATTTTTTTTATTTCTTCCGCTGTGCACATGTTTACGAAACATGTTTGAACATACACTCGCCGCGGTGTCGGAAAACCAACAGTGGTATCAGAGCCCAGGTTGTGTTTCGACATAATCGTAAAATTATTTTGCGATAGTCGTAATTGTATTTATAGAAATTTTCTACTTTTGGAAAGTTAGAAGTATTTATGGAAATTTTTATTTTTGGAAAATCTAGAAGTATTTATAGAAATCTTCTACTTTTGAAAAGTTAGAAGTATTTATGGAAATTAATATTTTTCATAAATAAAATATTTGATTAGATTTGGAAATTTATTTCCTAATTTAATCATGATTTGATTTGGGAATTAAATCTTAAATATATTTTATTTCCATAAATAGTTTTGACAATTTAGGAAATTTGTTTCCTAAATTAAAAATTGACTTTCCTTAATCAACACTTTCCACAAATAAAATATGTGATTAGATTTGGAAATTTGTTTCCTAATTTAATCATGATTTGATTTGGAGTATCAAATCTCAAACATATTTTATTTCCATAAATAGTTATGACATATAAAGAAATTTTATACATGTCATAATTGTATGTTATGTAATTGCATTAGATGTATATCATTATGTCATGCGAGTCGTGACATGTAGATGTATGTCATGTATGTCATGCCATGTAGATAATAGTTATTTGCATGCAAAGAGGATGAGACATAAAAACCCTCACTCAATATTAAAGCCTACACCTTCCATTAATATGGTTAGAACCAGAGTTTCGTTTCTTGTTTGGGTTGTTGGACTCTCTCCAAGCCCGGCTCGAACCCGAACATGTTCAAACCATGGAAAAGTTTAATACTAATATGGTAAGAGTCAGAGGTCAATCGTTAGCTTTGGTTGTTGGACTCTCTCCAAGCCGGGCTAATTGGTTGAATGTACTCTAACCATATTAAAACTATGTCTTGATTAATGGGTTGGCTTTAACCTGGAGCATCGGCTTGTTGGACTCTCTCCAAGGTTGATGTATGTGTGAACATTCAATTAGTTGATAGTACATTGTGATAGTTATATATATGTGATATGCAATCGGTATATTTGATACCTACCATCGTAGCTATGAATGACTTGTTGGACTCTCTCCAAGGTTGTTCATATCTATGTTGGATATCAGCCCATTCGAAGATGGACCTACGATCTTCCAAAGTGATTTTGGGTTTTTTTGAAATTCAAAAAATGAATGGGATTTATAAGTGTATGTTGATGCATTTTAAAATCATTTTATCATATATGCTCGTTTTGTATTTCTAGATTAATCGTTTGATCATGATGTCTTTGAATTTGCGCTCTATTTTGAATTCAAATAAATTGACTGGGGCGAACTTCTTGGACTGACTTAGAAACTTGAGAATTGTTCTCAAGGCGGAAAAGATTGGGTATGTCCTCGAAGTGCCTCTTTCCGCCCGTCCTAGTGACAATGCAACTCTGGACCAATTGTTGGCCTATCAAAAACATGTGACTGATTCTGAAATGGCGAGTTGCATCATGCTAGCCACGATGGTACATGAGCTGTGGAAGCAGCATGAGCATATGGATGCTCATACCATAGTCTTTCATCTTTATGAGTTAGTTGATGAGCAAGTGAGATTCGAAAGGTTCGAAGTCTCCAAGCTCCTCTTCACCTCTGAGATGCAAGAAGGTTCATCTGTGGTACTGCTCAACATGCTGAAGACTGTGGAGTCTTCTGTGAAGCATGAGCAGGGGACAGTGTTGTAAGTTGATTCCTTGAAGAAATATTCTAAGAGGAAGTCAAAGGAATAGCAGAAGGGGAAGAAAAAGGCTAAAAAGCTCAAAAGGGCACTTGCCATCATTATGGCAAGGAGGGCCATTGGCGAAGAAATTACAAGATTTATCTAGAGTTCGTGTAGAAGAATAAGGCATTGGATGCCCCATCTTCTTCAGATATCTTCGTTATTGATTGTCATTCTATTTCCTCAAACACTTGGGTATTGGATACTGGGTGTAGCTCACATATATGTAATGACATACATGGGCTAAGGAATAGAAGAAGACTCGTCAAGGGAGAGTCAAATTTACGTGTTGGGAATGGAGCAAAGGTTGATGCACTCGCCATCGGAATGTATTTGTTGAAACTCCCTGCAGGACTTGTCTTAGAACTGGACAATTGCTTTTATGTTCCTTCGTTGATAAAAAACATCATTTCTATTTCTTGTTTAAATAGAAATGGGTACCATTTGACTTTTAGTAACAATTGTTGTTACATAACTTTGAATGGAGTTCTTTATGGGACTGGAACTTTAAGCAATGATATTTATACGTTGGACGTATCCAGTAACATTTTCAATATCGAAGCGAGCAACAAGTGTGCTCGAAAGGATAATCAATTAGACTCCTACATGTGGCATTGTCGTCTTGGCCATGCAAGCAAGAAACGCATGTCCGAATTACACCGATGTGGAATTCTGGAATCGTTTGAATTGGATTCATACGATACATGTGAATCATGCTTAAAAGGCAAGATGACTAAGTTACCTTTTACAGGAAAAGGTGAACGAGTGGGAGAGTTGCTAGGTCTAATACATACTGATGTATGTGGACCTATGTCAACTCAAGCTTTGGGAGGCTATAGCTACTTCATTACCTTCACCGATGATCACTCACGGTTTGGGTATGTGTTCTTGATGAAACACAAGTCTGAAGACTTTGAAAGGTTTAAAGAATTCAGAAATGAATTAGAGAAACAACATGACAAGAGTATTAAAAATACTTCGATCGGTATGAGGTGGTGAATACTTAAGTCAAGAGTTTCTAGATTATCTAAGAGACAATGGTATATTGTCTCAATGGACTCTGCCATATACACCACAGCATAATGGTGTATTTGAGAGGTGTAATCGAACCTTGTTGGACATGGTCAGGTCAATGATGAATCACTTCCCAAGTCCTTTTGGGGCTATGCACTTCAGACAGCTGTTTACTTGTTAAACAGAATGCCAACCAAGGTAGTCTCTACTACTCCATATGAGATATGGAATAGTAAGAAACCTCATGTATCTTACTTAAAGATATGGGGTTATCCTGCTTATGTGAAGTGGACTGTATCAGACAAATTGGATGCTAAGTCTGATAAATGTCTATTTATTGGATACCCTAAGGAAACAAGGGGTTACCAATTCTATCATTCTGTGGAATAAAAGGTGTTTGTTTCAAGACATGATGTGTTTCTAGAGAAAGAGTTTCTCTTGCAAGAAAACAGTGGAATTGTCGTCGAGCTTGAGGAGGCTTGAGAGACTCAAATAGACATTGATGAGATACCTGGTGAAGCACAACAACTAATAACTCATTGTTATGAGCCATCGGCTGGACCTATTGTGACACCACATCTTCATAGATCTGGTAGAACACGCAATATTTCTGAGAGATATAGATTTCTCGTAAGTGAATCGAACGACGTATTACTCATTGATAATGAGGAGCCTACCGGTTATGAAAAAGTTCTGACAAGTTCAGAAAGGGATAAGTGGCTTGAAGTCATGAAGTCAGAAATGGATTCCATGTATGAAAACCAAGTTTGGAACTTGGTTGACCCACCTGAAGGCATAAAGCCTATAGGGTGCAAGTGGATTTTCAAGAAGAAAACTGACATGGATGGTAATGTGATTACCTATAAGGCTAGATTGGCGGCGAAAGGATATCGTCAAAAGCAAGGTATTGATTATGACGAAACCTATTCGCCTGTTGCTATGCTTAAATCTATTCGGATGCTCCTGGCCATAGCGGCTCATTATGATTATGAGATATGGCAGATGGATGTGAAAACAGCTTTCCTTAATGAAAACCTGCTCGAGGACGTGTATATGATACAGCCTGAGGGTTTCACATCGGTTGATAAAACCAAGGCATACAAATTGCGACGGTCCATATATGGATTGAAGAAAGCATCCAAGAGCTGGAATATTCGTTTTGATTAGACAATCAAAAAGTTTGATTTCTCACAAAATCCAGACGAACCTTGTTTGGACAAGAAGGTTAGTGGGAGTGCAGTCGTGTTCCTAGTATTGTATGTCGATGACATATTACTTATAGGAAATGATGTTTCAGTCTTACAGTTAGTTAAGATTTGGTTGTCCAAGACATTCTCCATGAAAGACCTGGGAGAAGCAACCTACATCCTCGGGATTAAGATCTATAGAGATAGATCGAAACGGTTGCTTGGTCTTTCACAGTCTACATATATAGACTGAGTGCTAAAGAGGTTTAGCATGTCAGAATCCAAGAAAGGTTTCCTACCCATCAGGCATGGGATACACCTTTCGAAGTCTATGTGTCCGTGCACAAAAGACGAGAGGATTTGCATGAGTAAGATTTCCTATGCATCCGCAATAGGATCTATCATGTATGCTATGTTATGTACGAGGCCCGATGTATCGTATGCTCTGAGTGTCACGAGTAGATACCAGTCTGATCCAGGAATGGATCATTGGGCGGCTGTTAAGAAGATCCTTAAGTACTTGAGAAGAACTAACGATGTGTTCCTAATATATGGAGAAGGGGACATGGTGATATGCGGGTATACGGATGCCAGCTTCCAGATATACAAGGATGATTCCAAGTCTCAGTCTGGATACGTGTTCACCTTGAATGAGGCACAATAAGTTGGAAAGGTTCCAAGCTTGACACTATAGCGGATTTTGCCACTAAGGCAGAATACATTGCAGCTTCGGAAGCAGCAAAGGAAGTGGTTTGGATCAAGAAGTTCATCTTTGAACTTGATGTGGTCTCATCAATGATCCAAACATGTGCTTCGCCGCTATCATCTGATCAGAGAGACCATTAGTAGGAAGGAAATACAAATCGAGAAAATCCCCACTGAAAGGGACTTAACGGATCCTTTGACTAAGCATTACCTCAAAGTAAGTTTGAGGGTCATGTTAGAGCCTATGGTATTGGATACCGTAGCGATTGGCATTAGGCCAAGTGAGAGTTTGTTAGTAATATATGAGAGATGTCCTAAGGCAATCGCCTTGTGTTTGAACCATTTATATGATAAATGAAGACTCACTATTTGAGTATACATGTTTTCATGTATTTGATTAGATCTTAAACTCATTTACTGAATGTCAACGATATGATTCACAGCATTAGAGAATTTGTGATTGGATCACAACTAGTGAGTATCTCTATATGTGTCATTGTGATGTATCAGAATTATCCCTAGTCGATGAATTGATGGATTTGGACACCATCAATTCTGTCGAGACTAGCACAAGGTATACTTCTTGGTGTAACCAAGCAACTGATTCTCACTGGCTGGAGACATTGTGATGTCTGGAGTTGATCGTGGATGCTAGTTATGTAACTAGTTCATTGGAGTGACCAGCTGTAAGACTTCATATGGTTCTCTGCATATATGGATATGTCAATGAAGTTCTTACTGCAGCTTAAGTGCGATGTTCCTTTGACTTGCGGTATTCAAGTCATCTTGGTCATGAAGACTTATGCTTTGACATCTTAAGCAAGCATCTCTAAGGAGATGTGGACCCGGAATGATTGAGTATAAGTCGAAGTGATCGAAGGTGTTTGAATATCCTATAAAGGATTCACCACTCCTTGCGAGGAGATGTATACCCATGGCCTCTCGTCGGATTGTTACTAAAGTCTTTGGCCAAAGCATTACATGTTTAGAGTAAGGTACTCTTGGATACATGTGCAGTAACTAGAATCCATAGGACAAGGAAATGATACTTGGGCTAGGTGTGACGTAGTCAATCTAATGGGGACTGACACTATAGACCATGTCCTGAACCAAGTGGGTATAAGATGAGTGAAAAGAATGGGGCACGATTCATTGTAGCTGCTGAAGGGTTTTAGAAATAGTTCTGGATCAACCGTTGATCTTTTCGGTTAATTGGAGATCATGATGTACTACTAGGTGCCACTCATGATCATTCTATAATTAATGGTTAATTATAGACGGCCAACATAAACCGAGAACCTATTTGATCACACGCACAACGAGCGTAATCCAAAGGATTTAAAATGACCTTGAGAATGAGATTATCAGACCGAGAGAAACAAGGTTTGGTTGGACCAAACAAGGAGCGAGCATGAAATCGTTTCAGTCACAATGGAAGCGTGGATGGGTCGTCTCTTATGAAGACATGATGGATGAACCAAATTGGTTTGGTTCTAATCCAATGGTGGAGAATAAACCAAAGGGGTTTGGTTTATTTTAAATGAATGAACCAAAGTTGGTTCGGTTCGTTTTAACTTAAAATAGACCAAATTGGTTTGGTTTATTTTAACTTAAATTAATGGAGTGGGTTAACGGGTTTTGGTTATGAACCAATAACCATTAGTAGAATTTGTTCTCTATAAATTAGGACTCAAGGGTTTAATGATAACCCTAATTAAAGTTGTCGCTCCTCCCTCTTCTCCTCTTGTGGTTGTTGGAGATATTGGAACGGCTAGAGGGGGGTGAATAGCGTTGATCGTACGTCGATGGAATTCTTTCGCGATCGTCTCTACAAAACTCGTTATGCGCAGTAGAATAATCAAAGTAATAACGAAAAGATACAATCACGAACACAAGCACAACACGAGATATAACGTGGTTCGGAACCGAAACGGTTCCTACTCCACGGATTGAGCTCTAACGAGCTCTAGCGATGCCAATGCAATCACTAATCAATAAACTCCTTCTCGACAACAAGTCGGAGGTGGAGAAACCTCGTACAATGGATTACAACAAGTAATACACAAAAATACAAGCAAAATACAAGGAAATGTAAAGAACACTTTACAAACTAGGGTTTGAGCGCTTTGCTTGTTGGTTGCTTGGATGAGGTTGAAGGGCCCTGAAATGCACCTGCAAATCGCCTCAAGTAAGCTCCCAAAGAACTGATGTCGCAATCTCCATGAACAGCTCCCTTTTATTCTGCATCGGGCTGGATTTCCGCCTATCAGTCGACTGCCATAAGTCACCAGTCGACTGATGCCACTGTTGTCGTGAGACAACGGCTCGATCCACGCTGAAAAAACTCCAACGGATCTCTTGGCAGTCGACTGCCAACATTGGCAGTCGACTGCCAGCCGCGTAGTCGACTGCCCAGTCGGCTACGGAGCATTCTGTGCTCGCGGCTGAACTAGCAATCGATCACGACTTTGGCGCCGACCATAGAGACATCACCGATCGCTTCCAATGAGCGATCACAGAGCAGCCTACTTAAACGGCAATAACTCGTCGACTCACGATAAATGAATCCGGCCATAATGCCAGTCGACTGCCAACCTCAAAGATGAGGTTTTAACCCAAAGTATGGTGCCCCCATACTTGCTAGACCACCCTTAGCCTAGACCTAAGCCTTCTAGCCACCTCCATCAGCCTCACGCCTCTCGGATCCCTCCAAGTCATCCATGACTTGTTCATCCATTGTGCTAGCCTCCAGGTGCTTCCCTCGACTATGTCATGCTAACGGTGTCTACACCGCCAAGGCACATTGGACTTACGCCGCCAAGACTCCGCTTGGACTTTACGCTGTCAACCATTGGTCTTATGCTGCCAAGACTCCCGCTTGGACTTTACGCTGCCAATATCAAGCCCTTGGACTTCTCAAATGCCAAGACTCAAGCTTGGACTTTCCCTTGCCAACCCATGTTGGACTTTCCATGCCAAGACCATGCTTGGACTTTCCTTGCCAACCCATGTTGGACTTTTCATGCCAAGACCATGCTTGGACTTTCCTTGCCAACCCATGTTGGACTTTACATTGCCAAGACCCATGCTTGGACTTTTACATTGCCAAGACCCATGCTTGGACTTTTCATGTGCCAAGTGTCCCACTTGGACTTTTCATGTCAAGTACTCAAGACTTGGACTTTACCAAATGCCAAGTGTTCCACTTGAACTTTCCCATGACAATTACATTGTCATATGTTTTTGTCGAAACATCAAAACATCACTCGAGTCCAGTCAAACATGATCCGGGTCGATTGCTCCAACAATCTCCCCAACATATTAACCGACATTAATGTCAAACATCAATGCCAAATCACTTTGTCAAATCCCTTTGTCAAACATCAAAACATCACTCGAGTCAAACTCGAGTCTGGTCAATCGTGACCTGGGCCGATTGCACCAACAGTGGTCGGCGCCCAAACCCTAGCCGCCGCCCAACCCTTGTGTCGCCGTCCAAGTTGTTGCCGACGTCCAAGCTCCTGCCGGCGACCCTCCGGTGATCTTCCTTGGCTCCGGCGACAAGGTGAGCATCTAGCTTCCTTATTTGGCCGCCGCTAATCCTCCACCAAAGCTGTCCAGTTTTCTGGACAGCTTGTTTACTTCATGTCGGAGTGTCGTTTGGACGACGTTTGGAGCTCCGACAGCGGCTACCTTGCCGGAGATTTGATCTCCGGTAATCCTCATAGGTGGAGGCCGAAGGATTCGTCAAACGGTGGGCGAATACCTCTCCGGAGAAGCGAGTTTTTGAGGACTCGTTTTGAATCCGAATTTTGATTCGGATTGTGATCCTCTCTCGATCACATCGTCTTCGACACGAGGCTAGTGACTCGTACAAAGATGAGGTTCGTGGCTTTGTGAAGTCATCCCAAATATACTCAGCGTTGATACGGATAGAGGCGATTCTAACGAGGGTCGCTCCGGTTGATGTCTTTCCCGCTACACGTGATACGTCAGATATATGTAGAATAAATTTTCTTTTATTGCAATATTTAAAACTACAGTTATGTCTACACATGTTGTACTATGCATGCATGTGGTGTGTGTATTGTAATAAATTAGATTTATTATTTTTATTTCTTCCGCTGTGCACATGTTTACGAAACATGTTCGAACACACACTCGCCACGGTGCTGGAAACCCAACACTTGCGAAGTACCCTCTTGAGCAAGTATTTGTTGGCCTGACAGGAGGGGAGCTTGAGGCCTTCTGTTATAGGGTCTCGGGCAAGCCATATTGGGTCGACGACCCCTTCTTTCTTGTCCTCCCATATGAGGCTGCAACTGTGGATAAGTGACTCAGATGCACTCTAACTCCTCTTGCAACTTGAAACAACGACCACTAGTATGGCCATACTCCATATGGTACTGGCAGAAATAAGGGGTAGGGGGATTTCGAGGAACTCTCCGATATCCAGTTGGGCGCTGAAGAATGTCCTATTGATCACATGTCTCCATTTCCTGCTCTTTCCACGTCCGCAGGGGAGGTATGACATCGACAGCCATGATCTATAAGGGAGGGGCTGGACGAGTTCCTATCAGCAATAATCTGGGCCTGGGTACTTCTGGTATGAAAGGCCTAACATATTCCCTTCGGGGAGGTGCTCGAGGGGTTGTGGGATGACTTCTTTCAACTAGGGCTTTTGTAAACATTTGTTCAACTCTCCTAACTTTCAACCCTTCTTCTTCGTTTATGTATTCCTCAGCATGACTTAGCAATTCCTCGTAACTGGAAATTGGTTTCTTTAATAAAGAGCTAAGAAAGGGTCCTTCTCACAATCCATGAGGGATAGCTACCCTAAGGATTTCTGACCCTGCCAAAGGAATGTCCCTAGCTGTGACAGTAAAACGATTAAGATAACCTCTGAGAGATTCTTAGGGTTCTTGCTTGATATGAAGTAAGATTGAAGCATCATGTTTATAAGTCTTGAAGCTAGCAAATTCTTGGCGGAAAACTCCCTTAAGATCTGCAAAGCAAGTGATATATCCAGGAGGCAGAGCACCAAACCATTTATGTGCAGAGCCTATTAATGTGGTGCGAAAAGCTCGGCACTTGAGTGCATCAGTATAGCAATGAAGAGAGGCAGCTCTTACAAATTGCGACAGATGCTCCTCTAGATCAGTCATGCCATCATACTTCTCCATTTGTGGATTTTTGAAATATGAAAGTAGCAACTCAGAAAGAATGTCGGCGGTGAATGAACTAGGCTCATAAAATTCCGGAGCCCTAGTGGACTAACTTTCTCCCTGATCCTCTCGCCTTGTTTGTGTCGCAGGAATGGTAGGCTGATACACCCTCCCCACATGTTCTTCACCTTGCAAGACTTCAGGATGTGGTAGAGTAACTGGATGGACTTGGGGAGGCACTTCAAGTATCGATTCTCGAGAAGAGGGCTCACCAAAATGGGGAAGAAGATACCCCGTCCTTCTCCTCTCCTTAGCCAGAGCATCAACCATGGTGGCATCCACCATGGCCTGTAACTGCACTGGTAATAGTGTGATGGGGCTCTTTTCCACAGAAGAGGTCGTTGGATGTTGTATTTCTTCTAATGGCATCTCGATGTCTTGCTCAACAAAGTTCCCACAGATGACGCCAACTGATGCGGATGTATGCGGATTTTTTCACCTCCTCGAAGCACAGAAGAACGTCAAGGAGGCTTAGGGTTCTCTCCGGCTGCAACAGTAATAGAAAAATGAATAGATGATGAGTAAACCAATACAAAGGATAGAGACACAAGGTTTAATGTGGTTCGGAATTCTAATTACTACTCCATGAGGTGAGCTCTATAGTGAGTTGCAGTGCCAAAGCACTTTCACTATGAAACTTCTCCTTCTTGGAAATATTTCTAGAAGTGGAGAAAACCCTTTACAACTTTAGCTATGTACAGTATAGAGAGATAGCCTGAACTTCCATAGTTTCCCTGCTATCTTCTTCTTCTTCCCTTAATCTCCTCCTTCTTTGAGGCAATGTCTCCCTTCCCTTCTCGTGGAACTGGAAGTGAGGGTGATCTCCTGCTAGTTCTGGCCAAAAGTCCCCTTCTCTCTTCTTCCTCGGTTTTTATCCTCCTTGTCGTCCCTTGCTCCTTGTGATGTAACGAACTACCCTGATTACCGTACACGTGGAGAGCTCCTCTTCCTTGGAGAATAATTCTGTTAGGCGGATAAGGAATGGAAACTCCTGTGAATATTGTATGAGGTCCTAGTTTGTTATATCATATAACAAACTCTCGTAAACTACTACCTCAGGGAATATTTTGTCCCCACTTTTCACCCTCTCTTCCTTCACTGAACCTGATATTGACTCTATCCCCGTCTCAACTAGATCCTCCTCACTCATTCATACCAAGGTGTACACTACTTATTTTACCTTGCCAGACTAATACTTAAACCCACTCTGGCTGTGAGACCCGGTACCTCATGCCTTCCATAACTCCCCGAGTTAATCCCCGACTCACTTCCCGAGTGAGCTCCCAGACTTGTCCCCTGGGTCACTCATCTGGTCTCACTTTAATCCTAGAGCTTATCTTTCCTATCCTACACCTTCACCCTATCAACCCGGTCGACCCCCTCGGGTCGGGTCCCACCGGTTCAGTCAGTGTTTCATACATGACCTTCTTCATCTCAATCCCTGAATTAGGTTACAGTGGTATCATAGATAATTATAGTCTTTCTTTTTATTGCAAAGAGATTATGCAGAAAGCACACAGAAGCAGATGCACTGGTACACTGCCTAAATCTTTGAGCTCGTGAACTCATTAGGGTGCTTTCACTATGAACCACTAATCTTCTTTAACACCTCCAAAAGATGTATCATTTCTTATGTGAGGATTCTTTGATCCTCATATTTTTCAAGTGATAAGATCTTCCATCAATAGGATTTTTCAAAGGTCCCTCGAATGAATTCCACGATGAAGACTCTGAATTTCAAATGCCATTATTGTTAATTAATATTCATATATTTTGATTATTAAAAAGACCTTGAAATTTATCAATTTTACACATCTGAACTTGATGATAAAACCATTGTAACATAATTATTATTTTGCATACACTATTATCCCTTTTCTTTCTTTCAAAAACACATTTGATTCACCTCCGGGCTAGGTGCAGAGGCAGAGTGCCCATACAATCTTTCATGTATCCTCAATTTAATTTCCAGCTATAGTGCAATGTAGGAATTTGCCTTAAGTGAGATGATAAACTTTGAAATACTGAACTATTGGGCCACCCGCTACGGTCACTTCTCGATTTGTCCAGATGGTTGATGGAAAATTTTCATGGGATTGAACTGGTCACTCCTAGGAATTAGTCAGCTCGAAGAGTTGGATACCTAGTGCTAACCAAAAGAAATAAAAAAAACTCACACATTTCATTCATTCATTGATGAACATTTTTATTGGCCACTACAATAAATTTGACTTTCCACAGCGTATATCGTATGCTGCACAACGCCAAGCTGTTATAAGTCATAAGACATCGACAGTGCATGGTTGCATGTTGCGGTTAAGCACATTCGCAGCGCACAATGGCAATACACATTTATAATACTCCACACAATTATAATATCTATTGGTGCAAAAAGCACCACTCTTTAGTTTTGATGTATGAACCATAGTTAAAGTTAGAAATTACCTGTGGTTTGATGTATGTATTAAGTGTGCAGGCTAACATACTAGGCAATGAGTATTGAAAGTCCTAATAGGTCGTATTGACTGGATACTAGGCAGAAGCCTTGACAAATCAGGAGGACTGGACATTAGGCAGGAAGACCAAATGGGTCAGGAGACCGGACATCTGGCAAAAAGATCGGTTGGGTCAAGAGACCGGACAATCGACATGAAGATCAGCTGGGTTAGAGAGACCAGAAAGCTGGCAGAAGTCCTAATGGGTTAGATCGGATGTCAAGAATGGTAAGTCCGGCAAGGAAGCCGATAGGTAAGCCTTGAGTGAAGAGGTGAGGTCGAGTCCTCAGTAGGAGAACAAAACTAGGCATAGATCCGACGGATAATCCGCATGGGACTAAGAAGTCGAGATCGGGCAATATTACTATTGATATTATATTATATACTGTATGCTTTTGTTGATCTCATTTTGTAGGGAACTAGTCGACTGAGTATGTTCCAGTCGACTGGGTACCTAGTCGGCAAGATTAGCTGGTGATCAATCGAAGATCTGGCAACCAAGATGGAAAGAGCTCCAGTCGACTGGGGAGGTCCAGTCGATTGGAAAGGCAAATTTTTCGATGTGGAGCCAAGTGACCTGGAGTCAACTGGAACAGGTCCAGTCGACTGGGAAGGCCAAAGTACCATATCGACGGGCTAATGTGGAGTCGACTGGAGGGCATTTCAGTCGATTGGAAAAGGCTTATAAAAGAAGTACACAACCAGTTTCGAAAGTAATCTTACTACAACATCCAAGTGATGTTACAAGTGTTCTTTGTCCATAGAAGCTACATTCCATTGCAACAACCCAATTTCGACACTTCGTGCTCTACTTTCATAGTTACTAAAGTGTCGGTACATTCTTAGTTATTGTTGTTTTCGCTTAATGTACTTTAATTTAAAGAGAAGGTAGAGTGTTACCTTTCTCTTAATCTTTGTAAAAAGCGAATCCCTTCGAAGTCGAGAGTTATCGAATCGGAGGGTCATTTAGTGGATTGCCCAATGAGATAGCTCCTGGAGAGCTACGAGCCTTGGAGAGCTCGGAATAATTGTCTCTTTATGTTTATCTTTATTTTAATTTAATTCCATTGCATACTCTTGATAAGTTATAAAATTCGAAAAAAAAAATTTATTCCGAGATTCACCCCCTCTCTCGGACAACTCTGATCCTACAATTGGTATCAGAGTAGAGACGCTCCGAATTTAGTGCAACCACCAATGAGAGCATTAGAAATTTTCTTTAATTTTAGTAATTTTTTTATCTTAGAATAATTTTTGCATTTGTTTTAATATTTTCTTTTGCACTAGATTAAAATTTTTAATATATGTCTTGCTTTTGTATAAATTCAATTTTTTTTAATATTGCTTCATTTTTATAACTCTAGGAAAATTTTTGAAAATTAATTTAAAAAATAATAATAATAAAAATAAAAAATTATAAAATTAGTAATGTCACACTTAGAAGGGTATAACACCGTTCACTCTCCTCTCTTTAACAAAGAGGACTTTTCTTATTGGAAGAGGTGAATGAAATGCTTCCTGAAAATCGACCTCGAGGTATGGTTTTCAATTAGGAAAGGTTGTATTTCTCCGGTAGATGCCTCGGGAGAGTTGTTAGATCCGGAGAAATGGACCACAGACGTAAGGAAATGAGCTCAAGTCAATTACAAGGCCCTGAACACCTTGCAATGCAAACTTACCAAAGAAGAGCTCAATAGAGTCGGACCCTTCGAAAATTATTTTAAGGAACTTTGAAATAAGTTAATTGAATTACACGAAGGCATTAATGATACTAGAATAGCTAAACAAGATATGTTACTTAATAAACTATTTAATTGTAAAATGCTTGAAAATGAAAGTGCTAGTCAACTCCACACTAGAATAAAGGACATACTAAATGGACTTCATCTAATAGGTCATCAAATAGAAAATAGGGATGTAATTAAGTATATACTTAAGGCATTCCCAAGAAATACCTTATGGACATCCATCGTTGATGCCTACAAGGTCTCTAGGGATCTTTCCTTAATTAAATTAGACAAACTATTTTGTGAACTCGAACTACACGAACAAGCTAACTTGAGTCAAACCAAAAATGGTATTGCTTTAGTGGCAGGTTCGACTAAAAAAAACAAAGAGTAGATCCGAAGATGAGTCGGAGTTGGACCTAAACAGAGAGGAAGAAATCGTAAACATGGTCCAGAAGATGTTCAACCGGAGAAAAAGATTTACAAAGAAAGATGCCAAAAAGGTCGTCGACAACAAGCCAAGACCTAGATCGGAAGTAACATGTTATGAGTGCAACGAAAAAGGTCACTACAAGTCGGAGTGCATAAATCTAACAAAGGAAGAAAAACCTAAAAAGGAAAAGAAGAAGAAAACACTCAAGGTGACTTGGGACGAATCATCTTCGGAAGAGTTGGACGCAGAAGAAACAAAAAGAAGCTTCATAGCATTCATGGCAAAATCAAGCTCCGAAGTCGAATCAAGTTCCGAGTCCAAGTCCGAGAGAAGCCACGGATCTACATTCATTTCTGAAGGACTAGACGAGGTAGCTTCTCCTTTATAAGATAAACTATACAACATAATTGCATGCCTAGGTAAAGAATTAGCTAAGTCTGAGAACCGAATAGACTCACTCCTTATGGAAGTTCAAGTACTTAAGGAGCAAGTAAACTCGAAGACTTCGACTTGCCAAGTTGAGAATAGAGACTCAACTCAAGTTGCAAAGCTTGAGGAAGAGAACTCGATCCTAAAATGGCAAGTAGGATATCTCACCGGAATGTTGGAAAGATTCACCTTAGGCTCCAAGTATTTGAACATGATACTTGGATCTCAGCGAGCTGTGTACAATAAGTTCGGACTCAGACACAAGGCTAAATGCTCATATAAATCATACATGTCATTACTTATTCGAAACGCTAAAAGTCGAGTCCAAGCATGGGTTCCTAAGGCTAGCTTAGTCAACCAAGTTGGACCAATCCAATTTTGGATTCCCAAGAGCCAAGTTCACTTAGTGAACAAAACTCAACCAAGTTATCACTTAGAGGGAGTAAACACTTTGCTTGTTTCTTTATTTAATTAAAACTCTTGCATGTCTTAGTTTACCTTACTTGCTTAATTTAGAATAGACTAGATAAAAAAACAAAGTAGTTTAAACTTGAATAACCTAGTACTAAAACGAAGTGAACTGATAGTAAGTTAAGGAAGCTCTTCAAGGTGCATGTCTAGGAATTGATCCATCTGATATCCAAGAAGGTCATATGACTCGTCATGACCTGGTGCACTAAGTCGAGTGGAACTGACTGAAGCTAACTCACTAAGTCTTTAACTAGTCAGACCAAAGCTTAGTCCAAAGTGAGTCAAGTATTTGATTCCTTTATTGACTTTTTATAAGAAGTGGTCCATCCGATATCCAAGAAGGTCATATACCTCTCCACGACCTAGAAGTCAATGTTGTAAAAACTTACTTGATTAGCTAAAGCTAAACTTGAATCTAACACAAGTTTAAATTTTTTTGAAATTTCTCATTAAAATTAATTAAGATAAAATAAATTCTCATCTCACAAAATCCATAGGATTAACATGTATTGAAAACTTAGATCGGGTGAGATGAATTAGAACTCAACTAAACTTAACTAATTTACTCAAATCAACTCAACTAGACTTAATCAATTCAACTTAATCATTTTAATTAAACTTAACCATTTTAATCAATTCAACATAACCATTTTAATTAATTCAACATAAACATTTCAACTTAATCAATTTAATCAACTAAACTTAATTAACTTAATCAAAGTAATTTAATCAACTTAATTCAATTCAACTTAACCAATTTAATAAACACAATTCAATTCAATTCAATTTAACCAAGTTAAATCAACCACAAATTAATTCTTCTTATTTAAAGAATGTTTAATTCATGTAGGACTTCAGAATGGACCAATGGATTCTGGATAGTTGCTGCTCTAGACACATGACTGGAGATAGTAAAAAATTCTTAGAATTAAGACTCAAGAATCAAGGTTCAGTTGCCTTTGGAAACAATGGTAAACTTAAGGTAATTGGATCAAGTAACATTGAATTAGAATCGAATTTTGTTATGCAGAAAGTTTGCTTGTAGAAAATTTCAAATTTAATCTGCTTAGTATAAGTCAGTTATGCGATGTTGGTTATGAAGTAAAATTTCTATCAAATGAATTATTTGATTAATAATATTAAAAACTGAAAAATATTACTTAAAGGAGTTAGGAATTAAAATATATATTCAATAAATTTAGAAAGATCCTCAATCAAGTGTCATTTGACACAACAAGAGGAAAGTTGATTGTGTCATAGAAGACTTACTCACATCAACTTTAGGTATATAACTAAATTAAGTGAAACTAACTTAGTTAGAGGTTTGCCTAAACTTAAAAATATTGAAAGTAAAGTTTGTAATGCTTGCCAACAAGGAAAACAAACTGAGTCCCAACATAAATTAACTAATCATAGTCGAACAAGCTCAATACTTGAATTAATCCACTTAGACTTGTTCGATTCACATGGGGTAAAATCACTAAATGGAAATTTATGTAGGGGATCGTTGGAACGTTAGAGGGGGTGAATAGCATCGAGCTAGTGCGTGATGGAATTATTTCACGTGTTCATCTACAAACTTCGTTAGCGCAGCGGAATATAAATAATAATAACAATAACGAAATAGACAATCACACAAGAATATAACGTGGTTCGGAACCTCAAGGTTCCTACTCCACGGATCGAGCTCTAAAGAGCTTTAGTGATGCACACACAACCACTAATCGCAAATACTCCTTCTCGACACAAGTCGGAGGCGGAGAAACCTCTTACAAACTATTCTTACAATAATAAGAAATGGATACAAGCAATTACAATAATGAAATACAATGTAAGTAAAGAAAACTACTTTACAATTGCTCTTTGAATGCTTGATCGCTTGGTTGCTTGAAATCAACTTGGAGACCCTGATTTGAAGCAGCAAATCGCCCCAAATGCCCTCAAGAACCGGTTGACTTTTTTTCCTCCACGAGCTCCATTTATATCTTCGCACTGGTGAAAAAGTCGATCGATCGATCGGGACCATCGATCTGATAATCATTCTTTTGAAACAACGGTGTAATCCACACCGAAAAATCCAATGGTTAGGACATCGATCGATCATGAGCATCACGATCGATCGCTTATCACTCATCACTTTCGCAGCGGGCGGTGGTAGTGAGACTACATTCTATGCCCCAAAACCCTAGCATCAATCGACTGATCACAAGATCAGTCGACTGCTCATCCAATCAGTCGACTACCCACCTATGGCAGTCGACTGCTAGGGCAATTCCCACAGTCAAACCCTAATTGACTTACACCAGTCGACTGCCACATGACACCAGTCGACTGGCACACCTCAAACATGAGGTTTTAACCCAAGTATGGTGCCCCCATACTTGCTAGACCACCCTTAGCCTAGACCTAAACCTTCTAGCCACCTCCGTTAGCCTCACGCCTCTCGGATCCCTCCAAGTCATCCATGACTTGTTCATCCATTGCGCTATCCTTCAGGTGCTTCCATCGGCTATGTCATGCTAACGGTGTCTACATCGCCAAGGTACATTGGACTTACACCGCCAAGACTCCGCTTGGACTTTATGCCGCCAACCATTGGTCTTATGCTTCCAAGACTCCCGCTTGGACTTTACGCCGCCAATATCAAACCCCTTGGACTTCTTAAATGCCAAGACTCAAGCTTGGACTTTCCCTTGCCAACCCATGTTGGACTTTCCATTGCCAAGACCCATGCTTGGACTTTTCCTTGCCAAGACCCATGCTTGGACTTTCCATGCCAAGTACTCAAGACTTGGACTTTCCCAAATGCCAAGTGTCCCACTTGGACTTTCCATTGCCAAGTACCCAAGACTTGGACTTTCCCATGACAATCACATTGTCATATGTTTTTGTCGAACATCAAAACATCTCTCGAGCCAAGCTCGAGTCCTGGTCAATCGTGACCTGGGCCGATTGCACCAACAATTGATACTGTTTAGTGATAATAGGCAATTACTCTAGATTCACATGGGTGAAATTCCTAAAACAAAAAGATGAAACATTTGAAGTATTTAAAAACTTTAGTAAACAAATAGAAAATGAAAAAGATCTTAAGATAAAAAGAATAAGAAATGATAATGGAGGAGAGTTTAAAAATAAAAAATTTACAACAATGTGTCTAGAAAATGGATATCACCATGAATATTCATGTCCTAGAATACCTCAACAAAATGGAATAGTAGAAAGAAAAAATAGAACTCTACACGAAGTCGCTAGGTCAATATTAAATGAATATAATTTACCTAGTTATTTATAAATTTGAAAGCCATAAACACCAAGTTATGTGCAAAATAGAGTAATAATTAATAAAATACATAATAAAACATCTTATGAAATCTTTAACAATAAAATATTTACAATAAAATATTTAAGAGTATTTGGATGTAAAGTATTCATTTTGAATACAAAAGATTATCTTGGAAAATTTTCTTCAAAAACTGATGTAAGAATATTTCTTGGATATTCAACCACTAGTAGGGCCAATAGGATTTATAATAAGAAAATCCTAAAAATTGAAGAAACAACTAATGTAACATTTGATGAAGAGGAGATTAACAATGGTCAAACAAACACATTAAAATATAATCAAGATGGGGTAAATGAAACCATACATGGCGAAGAAGAGCAAACCCAATGTCAAGACAACTTAAAGACACCTAGAATTAATCTAAACCATCAACTTGAACAAGTATTAGGAAATCCAGCTCTAGGAGTTCAAACTAGATCAGCCTTAAGAAACTTAAGTCAAATCACATTAATATCAAAAATAGAACCAAAGGCAATAAATGAGGCTTTACCTGATACTGATTGGATAATAGACATGCAAGAAGAACTAGCACAATCTGAAAGAAATGAAGTATGAGACTTAGTACCTCCACCGACAAATAAATCAATTACATACACTAAATGGGTATTTAGAAATAAATTAAACGATCAAGGAGAAATCATAAGGAATAAAGCTCAATTAGTAGCTAAAGGGTTTAGTCAAGTAGAAGGATTAGATTATGATGAAACTTATGCCCCAATAGTTAGGCTTGAGTCAATTAGGATGTTGCTAGCTTATGCGACACACAAAAGATTCAAGTTATACAAAATGGATGTTAAATTCACTTTTTTAAATGGAGTAATAAAAGAAAAGGTATACGTAAGTCAATGCCCAGGTTTTGAGAGCTTAGAATACCCTAATCATGTATATAAATTAAAAAAGGCCTTGTATGGATTAAAACAAGCTCCTAAAGCCTGGTATGAGAGTTTATCTTCATACTTAAATCTCAAAAGGGTTCAAACAAGGTCAAATTGACTCAACTCTCTTTGTGAAAACTTTGAACCTAGATATTTTTATTACTCAAATATATGTAGATGATATAGTATTTGGATCAACAAATTCAAAATTTTTAAAAGAATTCATAAGCTTAATGGAACAAGAATTCGAAATGAGTCTAGTAGGTGAATTAAATTTCTTTTTAGGTTTACAAATAAAACAAACAAGAGATGGTAACTATATATATCAAAACAAATATGCAAGAGAGTTGATTAAAAAATTTGGAATGGAAAATGCAAAATAAATAAAAACACCCATGGCAACAAATGTAATATTAAATGATGACAAAGAGGGAGAGTTTGTAGATCTAAAGTACTATAGAAGTGCCATAGGTAGTTTACTATACTTAACTACAAGTAGACCTAACATACTATTTGCGGTAAGTATGTGTGCTAGATATCAGACTTGTGCTAAGGAATCACATTTAACACATGTTAAAAGAATCCTAAGATACATTAAAGGAACAATTAATGTAAGTATTGTTAGGGCAATCAACCCATGAATGATGTATTTTGATGTGTGTGGCAAAGGTTTAAGTTAGGTTGTTTTGTGGATTTGATATATGTGTTGAAGTCGTGCAGGACTTAGTAATTCACACATGGTTAGCTTGACAAAGCATTGGCAAGATCACCATCTCATGACTCGGTCCTTGAGTCGGTGAATGATAGCATTGTAGAAGTCATGCGCTTGGTGCATCCGAGGTACCATTGGACGAGGAGCATTGGAGTGAAGCCAAGGAAGCAGACTTCAGGGCAAGATGTGAAGGATGACATTGCGAAGTCGTACGCTTGGTGCATTCGAGGGACGTAGCCGGATGAAGAGAGCTTCAAGGCAAAGGACTCCAAGGGAGATGAGAGTGAGCGATTGTAACTCGGGACGGGGTAGCTCATAGGTGAACTTGGCCGAATGGCAAAGTCAAGTGTCGGATGCTCAACCAAAGGTTGGTTTGAGGTTTTACGACACCGATCGCTATAGGTAGCGATCGCTCTAGGTCGATTGGACTCGACCGGTGTTCGACTGAGCTGTTTCTAGCTCAACAGTCGACTACTAGGGTTTGACAATCAACTACTCAACCATCAGTTGACTGCCATGGGACGAAAGTCGACTAATCGAGGCAAGTTCGGGCACAGAAGGTTGATCAGTCGAGTGATTGCTTCGGTCACTCGACTGATGGCTCCATCAGTCGACTGATGGGAAGATCAATCGACTGATGTGGGAGTCGTTGGCTGGAAGCTGACGTGGATAAGGTCGTTGCGAGGCAACAGCTATAGCAGCAGTCGACTGATGACTGCATCAGTCAATTGCTCGGTGCCCAACGGGAAGAATGGCCTCTTCCCTATAAGAAGGGGCCTTGGGTCACTTGGGAGGGTTAATGCTTGAACTCTAAACATACTCCCAAGTGCCTACACGATTTTCCTCCTCTTCCTTGTGTTTAATTTCATCTTGTTGTAAGAGGAGAGATTCTTGTAAGAAAGGTTACCTCCACTTAGCTTTGTGCAAAAGAAAGACTAGTGGATTTGATTAGGCGTGATTCACCTGGAACGAATCGAGTCATGGATTAGCGGCAAGGGTCGTGAACCATGTTACATCAATGTGTTAGCGTTTGTATTCTTTGTTTCTTTGTATTGTCTTTTACTATTCCGTTGCGCTAACCATGTTCGTAGATAATTACGCGATCGAATTCCATCGTCTACGACATCGGGGCTATTCACCCCCCTCTAGTCGGCCATCGATCTTCCAACAAGTGGTATCAGAGCCAAGGTTACTTGTCACCGGACTCACTGTCAAGCATGACAACAAAGATGATCGACTCAAACATCCATCCACCCAAGTTTGAGGGAAAATTCGCATGGTGGAAGAAGAGAATGGAGGTATTCTTTGAAACCAATTTTGAAATTATGTTAATAATGAAAAATGGTTTCGAGATACCTAGGGATGAAGAAGGGAGGTTAATTGAGAAGTCAAGGTAGACAAAGAAGCAAAAAGAGGAGCACTTGGTGAATTCAAAGGCCAAGCACCACCTATACAACGTGCTTCCTCAACAAGAAGTCAATCAAATTGGGGAGTGTGCTAGTGCCAAGGAGATGTGGGAGAAGCTAGTGGAGCTTCATGAAGGCACCTCGGAAGCCAAATTAGCAAGAAGAGATCTCCTCCGCTCTCAATTGAACAACATCAAACTCAATAAAGGGGAGAAGGTATTATCTCTTCATTCACGCTTTAAAGAGATTATTAATGGCCTAACAAGTGTAGGGGAGAAGCTCTCTAATAGAGACATGATCATGAAAGCTATAGACATCTTCCTCCTATCATCAAATTGGAGCTCCATGGTGGACTCTTTTTACATTTCAAAGAATCTAGAGTTAAGTACTCTAGATGAATTTTTCTCTACTATGGAGCTTCACGAAACTAGACTTGAAGGTATAGTAGAAGAACCAAAGAGCCAACCAAGGGGAGTAGCACTTGTAGCCGAAAAGGGAAAGAAGAAGAAGAAGGATACGCCACCCTCCTCATCCAATGAAGATTCAACTTCCTCATCAATGGATAGCAATGAGGAAGAATATATGGTAAGGAAGGTAAGGCGTGCATTGAAAAATTTTAAATTTAACAAATCTAATGATAGGAGAAGAAGGCCGAGAAGAAAGATTATTTGCTACAATTGCCAATGAGAGGGACACATAAGGGATGATTATCCCCTCTTAAACAAAAGCAAGGAAGAAAGAAGAAAGAAAGAAGAGAAGAAGAAGGGGAGCAAGAAGAAGGATGAAGAGAAGAAATCAAAAGAAAAAGGGAAAGCCAAGGCACACAAAGAGACATGGGATGATCCATCCTCATCGGAGGAAAATCAAGCCTTCACAAGCCTTGCACTCATGGCAATAGAAGACTTGGACTCCTCCTCCTCGGAAAAGGAAGAAACAAGTTCAAGTGAGGAGAGCTCAAGTGAAGGGGGAGCTTCATCTTCATCCTCATCCTCATCGGAATCGGAGGAAGAAGATATGGAAAGTATAGTAACAAATCTTTCCCCTAAAAAGATTGTTTCTATGATTTCAAGCCTAACTAGGGATTTGTTTAAGGCTAAGAAGAAAAACAAATGCATGCTTAATCAAATTAAGGCCCTAAAAGAAAAGCTAGAAAAAGCATGTTTAAATGTTAAAGATAATGCTTCTTCTTCTAGTATTAATAATGCATGCTCACATGATGATTATATTCCTCTTAATGTCAATGATGCATGTATTGAAGAAAATAAGGCTTTAAGAGAAAAGGTAGATTTTGTAACTAAAGCCCTAGAGAAATTCACAATAGGCACCAATACTTTGAACATGATAATTGGGAGCCAAAGAGCAAGTTTCAACAAGAAAGGCCTAGGATATAAGGGATCCAAGAATGAGAAGGCCTACCATTGTTTGATTGCTAGGGGTCAAACTAAAACAACAATGGTAGCTAGGAAATGGATTCCAAAGAAGTACTTGGTGAACCCTATTGGAAAGAATCTATATTGGGTTCCCAAGTCCATCCTTAATGGTTAGGAAAAACCCTAGGATAGTCAACCATGAGTGGACTTATTTTATATCATGTAAAATGGTTGACTTATAAGGATGTGGATAATGATTTTTAATTTAGTGTTGGGTGATGATAATGTGAAACCCATGAATTGAATGCTTAAATCATGATTTATGCTTGATTTTATACTCGATAAATAATCATGATTTATGATTTGGATGATAATATTTGATGTATGATCATAATATGGAAGCATGGATAATACTTGTTTTATGATCATGATAGGTTTTAGGATAATACTTAACCTTGGGTAGAATTGAATAAAATTGATGGTTAAGTATGAAATACCTTTAGGTACATCTCACACTCATTATAGGCTAACTTGATTGAAAACATATCATGGGTGAGATGTTAGGATGGGAACATTACGAGCAAGGCGCGTGGAGATCGGCCGGAGGAGATACATTATCCGTGACCTCCTCGCGAAGGAGAATCCCATCATGATACTACCATCGATTGAGAGCCATGGTGGACAGTAGTAGTGGCGAGGCCCTCGCTAAAGAGAAGAGAAGGAATGGGTATCTTCATCCTTATTCTGATGAACCTTCCCCCTGTGGACCGCCACAAGAGAGGCCCCCTCCACTTTGTACAACCACAAATGTTGAAGTGTTGCCTGGGGAGGGGCTGGGGGGATGAGTACATCAGACTACTATACCAGCAACCCAAACTCGACGAGAAGAGCAAGGCGAAAGCCATTCGACTAGGGCTCCGAAGATTTACGAGCCCAGTCCTTTCACTATGGACATTCTTTCTGAAGTACCACCTTTATACTTTAGAAACCCCCAAGTGGACAAGTATGATGGCACGATGGATCCTGAGGAGCATCTATCATAGTTCACAGGAGCTGCCTCGCTTCATTGCTACACTGATGCCCTCAAGTGCCGAGTCTTCCACACCACTTTAACCGACTCGGCGCAAAAATGGTTCAATACCCTTCCCCCAGGGTCTATTACTTGTTTTTTTTATTTCCAAGGGATGTTCCGCCAAGAGTTCGCCAGTTGTAAGGCGTACAAGCATGATGCTTCCATCCTGCTACACATTATGCAGGGGCCCTCAGAGTCACTCAGAGGGTATCTTCATCGATTCACTTCCACGCGTAAACATCCCTCAAAGAAGATCAAATGCCTTCAGAGTGGCCATTCCACATGGGCTAAGGGAGGGTCCTTTCCTTAGCTCACTCTTGAGGAAGCCCGCGGCAAGCTACGAAGAATTGCTAAGCCGCGCAGAAAAATACATTAATGAGGAAGAATGATTGAAGGTTCGAAGGGCCGAACGAGCCTCTGCAATGGCCCCTATCGAAAGAAGTCGCCATGTAACCCCTCGAGCACCTCCTCAGCGAGAATATGTACGACCTTTTCTACCATAGGATCCCAGGCCTCGATAAGTGATGCAAGGAGTTCACCCCACACCTCCGTTGCAGATCATGGCTGTCGATGTAGCCCCTCCCCCAAGAACCTGGAAAGAGCGGGAGATTGAGTTTTATGACCAACAGGGCCTTTTGCAACGACCAATGGGGTATAGGGGGGGTGCCTCGCAACTCTCTCACCCCTTTCTTCTGTCAATATCATATGGAATATGACCACTCTAGTGGCTGATGTTTCAAGTTGCAGGATGAACTGGAACGCATCCGAGCCGCTTACCCCCATGTGTGGCCTCAGACGGGAGGGTCAACACGGTGAGGCCAACGACCCAACATGGCTCGTCTAGGGCCCTACAACCAATGACCTTAGGTTACTTTCCCTCCAGATCCACAGACTCCCGCCCAGGAGGGTATTTCTCAAGGAGGCACATTAGGTGATGGCCCTTCATCTGATCTGAATGACATCCCCACACGGGGAGTTATTCACGTTATCGTAGGAGGACCCACTGATGGGGACTCCAATCGAGCGCGAAAGTCTTATGCCCGTCTCATGGAGAGCTTGGCTATAGTTACTGATCAGGTTGTCCAGATCGCGCCACCAATTTCATTCGGGCTGAAAGACCTCCGAGGCATTCTGCTGCCTCATACAGATGCTCTGGTAATCCGTATTTCCCTGGCTAACTATGAAGTGGCCCGAGTATTAGTCAATTTAGGAAGCTCTGTCAATATCCTCTTCCAAGAGGCCTTTGGATAGATGCAGCAGAGAAATACACAGTTAGAGGACGTGGCTACTCCTCTCTTTGGATTTGCAGGACATGTGGTGCATCCCACAGGGCAGATCTCATTGCCCCTCACTCTAGGCACAAAGCCCAGCCAGAAAACCAACATTGTTCCTTTTCTTATTGTGGATGCTCCATCCACTTATAATGTGATTTTGGGTCATCTCTTCCTGTCTATTTTTCAGGCGGTGGCTTCCGCTTACCACCAGAAGGTAAAATTTCTGGTTGGGAAACTGATTGGAGAGGCCCGAGGTGAATGTAAGGTCGCTGAGCGCTACGCATAAAATGGTCGTGGATGCCCAAAAGAAAGCCAGAACAAACAATTCCTAAAGGAAAAGTTGTCGTGTTTCTCGACGATGCATTAGAAGAGTCTCCCCCCAAAGCGGGAAAAATAGAAGAAGGAGAACTGATGGAGATAGCTCTAGGAAAGGAAGAGCTGGTGGCCTGCTTAAAGAAAAATGAAGATATCTTTGCCGGGGATGTGCATGACCTTACGGGGATCGACCCTCACGTTATTAAACATTATCTCAACATTACCAGAGGAGTCCGACCCGTCCAGCAGAAGCGGTGACATTTTGGACCCGAAAAAGACAAAGTTATAGCTGAGGAAGTAGATAAATTATTGCAAGCGGGTCATGTTAAAGAGATTCAATTTCCTGAGTGGGTATCTAATGTAGTTCTAGTCCCCAAGCCTTCGGGGCAATGGAGGATGTGTATTGACTTCCATGATTTAAATAAAGCATGCCCTAAAGACTGCTATCCCTTGCCTCGTATCGATCAGTTGGTGGATTCTACTATGGGATACAAAGTGGTGTCCCTAATGGACGCTTACCAAGGGTATCATCAAATACCACTGGCCAAAGAGGATCAGAAGAGAGTCAGTTTTGTGACAGCGGGAGGGTTATATGGCTATGTGGTGATGCCTTTCGGTCTAAAAAATGCGGGGACCACATACCAGCGGCTCATGGACAAAATCTTTGTAGAACAAAAAGGCAAGAATGTGGAGGTTTACGTTGACGACATCCTGGTTAAATCAAAAACCACTCGGGGTCTGGTTACTGACCTGGATGAGACTTTTGCTACTCTGAGGCAATATAACATGAAATTAAACCCCAAAAAATATTTGTTCGGAGTGAAGAGTGGGAAGTTTTTGGAGTATATTGTAACTGAGAAGGGACTGTAGGCCAATCCGGAGAAAGTGCAAGCGTTATGTAATATGAAGTCGCCTACTAATCTGCGAGAAACTCAAAAGCTGGTAAGGAGAATTATTTCCTTGTCCTGATTTATAGCCAGATCAGCAGACAAGGGACTACCTTTCTTTCAGATTTTGCGCAAAGCTACTAAATTTCAATGGGATGATCAATGCGAACAGGCTTTCCGAGAGCTGAAGAAATATTTAGCTGAACTGACTCTGTTAGCCAAACCAGTAGCAGGAGAGCCCTTATGGATGTACTTAGCTATTTTAGAAGGAGCCATCAGTTCAGTATTATTAAAGCAAAAAGGTTCTCAGCAACAACCTATTTATTGTACCAGCCATATCTTGAAAGGAGTTGAATCACGATACACTGAGCTGGAGAAGTTGGCGTATATTTTAGTTTTGATAGCCCGCAAGTTGAGGTCATATTTCCTAGCTCACCCAATTAATGTTTTAACTCACAATGAATTAGGCAAGGTGGTGACTAAGCCTAATTTTTCTGGTAGATTGGCTAAGTGGGCAGTGGAGTTAAGTGAGTATGATATTCATTATCAGCCCTGAACTGTCATCAAGGCTTAAGCTCTCGCTGATTTTCTAGCAGAGGTACCTGTTTGTCCAGAGGATGGCTCGGCGGAAAAAGAAGAGGGATCGGAGGCGTAGAATGTCTTTGTAGATGGTTCTTCTGGGTCTGCAGGCAGTGGGGTGGGGGTACTGCTAATATCCCCTGAGAAGGAGGAAACTCACATAGCCGTGCGCCTGGGATATTGGGCGTCCAACAATGAAGCAGAATATGAGGCTATTCTAGCAGGGTTACGAGCCGCCAGAGCCGTAGGAGCAACTTTCATCATGATCCATTCGGATTCCTAGTTGGCAGTGTCACAACTTCAGGGCTCTTTCACTGTGCAGGAAGAAAGATTGCAAAAATATTTAAGGGCTTTTGAGAAAGAAAAGATTCATTTTTGGCAAGTTCTCCTGAAACAGATTCCGAGAGAGAATAATTGGAACGCGGATGAGTTGGCTCGGCTAGCTAGCGCTATGGAAGAGGTAAAACAACTTGAAGCAGTCTGCGTGGAAGTCCCCACCTCTCTGATAATATATAATGTAGAGGAGGCCATCTCAGGAGTGGGTCAGATCCCTGATTGGAGGGATGACATCATGGCATACTTGCAGCAAGGAAAGGTTCCAGAAGAAAGAGGAGCGACATCCGTTTTAATGAGCAGAGCAAAGCGGTTCGCTATCATGAATGGAGTCCTATACAAGATGTCTTTCGGGCGGCTCCTGCTGAAATGTTTGGGAAAGAAATATGTTAAATGGGTACTCTGGGAGATACACGAAGGTTGCTGCAGTAATCATTTGGGAAGAAGAGCCTTGGCGAGAAAAGTCTTGTTAGCGGGGTACTTTTGGCCAAACCTTCAACAAGACGCAACTCATATTGTGTAAATCTGTTCGACTGTAAGCATATAGCAACCGTCCAACGACTAATGAATTGATGAAAGCTATTATTGCTTCATGTCCCTTCGATCAGTGGGGAATGAATATGGTGGGCTCCATTCTTGTGGCACCTTTGCAGAAAAAATTCTTATTGGTGACTGTGGATTACTTCTATAAGTGGGTGGAAGCAGAGCCCCTTGCCAAAATCACTAAGACTGCGGTGATACAGTTCTTATGGAAGAACATTATCTATCGATATGGAGTTCCCAGGAAGTTAGTTAGTGACAATGGACGGTAGTTTCAGGGTAAAAGGATCAGGGAATGATGTCAGAGTCTTAATATCCAGCAAGCTTTTACTTCTATAGCTCACCCTCAGGCTAACAGGCAGGTGGAAGTAACTAATAGAATCCTCATTCAAGGATTGAAGACTAAATTGGGTGCTCAGAGAGGAAACTAGGTGGATGGGCTGCCAGGGATCTTGTGGGCTTACCGAACTACTCCAAAAACTGCAACATGGGAGACTTCTTTCAGCCTGGTGTATGGAATGGAAGTCGTCATTCCGATGGAGGCCCTTTTAAGTAGTGTTTGCGTGGAAGTTTATGAGCCAGAGCATAATCAAATCGTCCGTAGCACTGAGCTAGATTTGCTGGAAGAAAAGAGTGACCAGGCGCAGAGGCGAGCAGAGTTTTATAAGTGAAGGGTACAACAAGCCTTTAATAAAAAGGTAATGCCCCGGAGGTTTCAAGAAGGAGATTTAGTTCTGTGCAAGATCAGTCCTGCCGGAGATCCGAGGAAATTAGTTCCAAATTTGGAAGGATCCTATGTAGTGACACGCCGTGTGACAGAGTCGACTTATTATTTGAAGGATGATCAGGGCAAGGAACTCCCTTAACCTTGGAATGTTGTACACTTGAAGCGTTTTCATACTGTGCAAGGGGTGATGGATAAAGAAAAGAATTGAGGGGTTTCTTGGGAAACGTATGCGACGATTCAATAGGTCATTAGATGTATGACAAATATGAATACAATTGGCGAATCATTTGCATTAACCTTAATTTCTCTCTTGCGGGCTATGAAAAGAAAGAAGACGAAAAGGGTGCTATGTGTAATGACCCGAATCCCTTAATGACGACTATTCTAAAGTGATACATCAAGTTACAATTTAAAATGATCTGGAGGGTAGCGCCGGAAGCCGGTTTTCCAATGCAAGTAGAGAGCAGGTTGGTTCGCAGAAGGTAATCCTTGGTCAGCATACTGCCGAACCGCTTCATTAAATCCGTCCTGGAAGGTGGCCCGTATCAGAGCTATTAACCATTCTCGTCGGCTCGGGTCGTCAGGACTTCGATTTTAATGAAGCATGCGACAATTATTCTCTTGATGCTCCCAGAGGGATCGGCGCATTTCACTGTAGCGCTGGGATATTTCCATGATAGCATCAACCAGGACCGATATGTCATCCGCTCGGGAGGTTTGGTCCCGTTGCAGAAGCCTCGTTATATCCATCATATTCGCGATGGAGGCCGAAATCTCTACATCCTCCGATGAGATCTAGTGCAAACAATCTCGCTACCCAGCCTCGAGGGACGCTCGCTGCATATACGGACATGAGCATGCACCCTAGAGGTTATTAAGGAGGAGTTTTCTTGTACCTCCTTGCATAAGCAGGTGCGGAGATCCCCTATTTTGTCTTTCGCTCTTTGGTGTTGAACCCACAAGTTCGCCTTGATTTCCGAGTCCCTTTGTTTTTCGCGGAGGAGTTCAGCTATTTGCTCTTGAAGGTCCACCAACTCTTGAGAACGGGGAGTTTCTCTATCAACTGCTCGCCGAGCGCTCTAGGTAGATAGCTTCCTGGGCCTGTTGTGCTTGTAAGGTCGCTATGGACTCGGCATCCTTTGTTGTTGGCAATGAGCTTCGGCTAGTTGTTCCCGACATTGCTTTAGTTGTGTAAGAAGGTGTTCCGATTCGGGCGCAGCTTTGGTCCTTCAGCTGTTGTCCCAGAGAAACTGAGCCTAGTATTGCGTGAAGGAGTGGTCCAGTTCTTGATAGTTTGTTAAAGCCTGGAGATCATTAATCAGAAAGAGATCGTTAAATGAAAGAAATCAGCAAGGTCAATTTAGGGAGCATACCAACTCCAGAACGTGGCATAAACTCTCCATCCGTGGAGTCAATTCATCCAAGTTTAAGATTCGAAGACCACGGGTGGAAGAAGAAGAAGGGATAGACGACACTAGAGGTGAAGAGTCGCTCACGATGGGGTGATGAAAGGCAGGAGCAATGGGTTGTGTCGGGGGTTCAGAAGGAGGAGAGGTGGTGCCTAAAAGAATGGGAGGTGGCATAGAGGCAGCCAGATGGGTTGGGGAGGCTGCGAATAGAGCTCTTGCTAAGAGACTCGAAGAAATGGGAGAAGAAAGGGGAGAAATGGACGTAGGGGGTGGAAGACTGGACGTGACTTGTTGTTTGATGAAAGCGGAAGAATCCACTAGAAGTAATTGTTCCAGTGAGAAGTTCAATGAGGAAGATAAGGAGAGCATCGAGATTGGAGATTCTTCGATGGTGGGAGGAAGAGCGAAGGGATCCTGGTTGGTATCCAAAGGAGGGACGGGGCCTCCTAAATTCTGGGCAATAGGGGAAGGCGACTAGGAGGGGCAGTAGAGAAAATGGGGGAATCTCAACCTTCATGGGTTCCGATGTGGGAGAATGCTTCGGGGAAAGAGAAGGAGGGGAAGCAGAGATGTTTTCTGCCTGTAGACGTTGTCGCGCAGTGCCTCTTTGCTCAACCTCATGTCGTAGGAAAGGAGGGGGTGATTTGCGGATTCCCAGGATGGAAGGTGAAGAGATGGGCGAGTTAGGGTTTTTCAACGGTGTCGAAGATGAGGGGGAACAAGTTACGCCAAGTTGTCCGGCATTGTCGAGACGGAGATTTTGGACGAACACAGAGGAGAAGGGGGTGCTGGAATACGAGTAACAGAACGGGTTGATGGCAAAGGAGGAGATGAAGGCGAAGGCGCTGCAGGCTGTTGGCCCTCACTTTGCCTGGACCCTTAGCGGTGCTTTGCCACTGCTTGTTGAAAAAGGGAATACATCTTGCCTTGAGGAGGAAAGAGAGGAGGAGCCAATCCAAGCGCAGGAGAGTAGTTGTGGAAGAAGAAGAAGAAAAAGAGGAAGAAGAATATTGAAAGTCAGACAAAGAAGATGGAAATGGAGAAAAGGGAAGACGAAAAGTCCTATATAGAGGGGGGACACTAAGTGGGCTTACGATGTCAATTGGGCTTCAAAGCAGCGAGGCGGGCCCCTGGAAATGGGAGAAATAATAATTTATTCTTCCCATCGCCCATTATCTGCCAGAATTGTTGTCTTCGAATGACAAAAGAACAAAAACATTCACTTTAGGGCAAAGATATAACCCTCGAAGATATCCTTCTCATTTCTTCTTTTAAGTTCGGGCTCAGCCGGAGCTATTATCCCCGTTTAATGGATGAATGAAGAAGTAATAATAGTGTGAAAAAAGTTCTTCTGGCCTGAAGAGCTGAGTTTTTCCTTAGCTATATATTATTTTATCCCCGTGCGATGGTGGATCGGAAGAGTTGAGTTTTTCCCTCAGCTATATATATTATTTTATCTCCGTGTGGTGGTGGATCAGAAGAGCTGAGTTTTCCTCAGTCATATATTATTTTATCCCTGTGCGGTGGTGGATCGGAAGAGTTGAGTTTTTCCCTCAACTATATATATTATTTCATCCTCGTACGGTGGTGGATCGGAAGAGTTAAGTTTTTCCTCAGTTATATATTATTTTATCTTCATGCGATGGTGGATTGGAAGAGCTGAGTTTTTCCTTAGCTATATATTATTTTATCTCCATGTGGTGGTGGATCGGAAGAGCTGAGTTTTTCCTCAACTATATATTATTTTATCCCCGTGCGATGGTGGATTGGAAGAGCTGAGTTTTTTCTCAACTATATATTATTTTATCCCCGTGTGGTGGTGGATCGGAAGAGATGAGTTTTTCCTCAGCTATATATATTATTTTATCCCCATGTGTTGGTGGATCGGAAGAGCTGAGTTTTTCCTCAGCTATATATTATTTTATCCCCGTGTGGTGGTGGATCGGAAGAGCTGAGTTTTTCCTCAGCTATATATTATTTTATCCCCGTGTGGTGATGGATCGAAAGAGCTGAGTTTTTCCTCAGCTATATATCATTTTATCCCCGTGCGATGGTGGATCGGAAGAGATGAGTTTTTCCTCAGCTATATATTATTTTATCCCCGTGTGGTGGTGGATCAGAAGAGATGAGTTTTTCCTCAGCTATATATTATTTTATCCCCGTGCGGTGGTGGATTGGAAGTGATGAGTTTTTCCCTCAGCTATATATATTATTTTATCCCTGTGTGGTGGTGGATCGGAAGAGCTGAGTTTTTCCTCAACTATATATTATTTTATCCCTGTGTGGTGGTGGATCGGAAGAGCTGAGTTTTTCCCTCAGCTATATATATTATTTCATCCCCGTACAGTGGTGGATTAGAAGAGCTGAGTTTTTTCTCAGTTATATATTATTTTATCCCCGTGTGGTGGTGGATCGGAAGAGCTGAGTTTTTCCTCAGCTATATATTATTTTATCCCCGTGCGATGGTGGATCGGAAGAGCTGAGTTTTTCCTCAGCTATATATTATTTTATCCTCCGTGATGGATCGTTTTTTTAACTATACATTTTTCTATATCATTACACAAGAGTGAAGTGAAGGAGCTGGGTGCTCACCTAAGTATATATGTGCTTCTTGCGTAATAAAAGGAGGAAGAAGTCGTATGCTTGTCTGATTCTGGTGCTATACTGAGAAGTTGAGATCTCACACAACATGAAAAAGGCTAGAAAAGAGGATAGGCAGAGAAAGATATGGGCGGGAGTTTGTAATAAAGAAGTTCATTAATCTCAAAGAACTACATAATACAACTTTCCAAAAGAAGAAAATGACAGACGAAGCCCTTGGTTCGAAAAGGGGTTACAATTCTTTCCAGGGAGGCATTGAAGGAGTTTCTTTGCGTGGATGGGGTTGACGTAGCAGCTGCCGAAGGTAAGAATGTTGTATGAAAATATGCTTGGATAAGTTTTTCTGGGACACTGCCAGTTGTTGGCACAGGGAGTAATTGCTAGTGGAAGACACCCTCAAGCGTCGCTGCAGATCCCGAACTCGTTCTTCCAAACTTGCAAAGTAGCATTGTTCTTTAGTTTGTCCCTCTGGAGAAGGGGAGCTGCTATCCTATTCAGAGGCAGGTTCCATGGCGAGGAGAGGAAGGGGAAGAAATGGATGCCAAGAAAATGATAGTTTAGGGTTTTTATAGAGGTGGAAGAAGGATATTCATTGGCTTGTGAAAGAGGTGAAAATAATAAATGCAAATAAAGAAGAGAAGGTGTAAAGACAGTAGTTGGGAGTCGTTGAATGTCATAATTCTAGAAGGATAGTTCGAATTCCACAAAAGTGGTAAGGGAAGAGTATGTTCAGATGAGGTTGTTGTCCTTTCTAATTAGGATCATTTGACATTTATAAGAAAATGACAAAAATAAGTACCAGTATTCCTTCCTTTTTATTAACATGCCCAATAGTAGTTACACTGATTAAGCTATTTATTATACAAGCTTTTTTATCATTAATAGGTGAGCTAGCAAAGGACTCTTCTGGAGGGGGAGGCGCCAAAATGACTCTGAAAAGGTCGCCTTGGGTGGGAGGTACGGCAGGTGGAGCTCCATCAAAAGGGGGTGGAGGAGTCCCAACTGCAGGGACTGGAACAAGAGCTAGGGTCGGTGGAAGAGGAGGGAGTTCAGTGGAGGCCCGAGGATCTTCTACGGTATATTCCCATGTCATGGGAGGATTCCAAACCCGGTTGCGGAAAGAAGGGAAAGGGGCTCGGAAGGATCTCCCCATGTTAGGGGTTGGAGTGTCAGTTGATGAAAGAGGAAGAAAGGGACGAAAGGGCGAAGTCGCAGTTGATCGTGTGGTGGATTCTTCGACAGTGTCCATGGCCAGGTCATATAACTCGAAGGAATCTGAGTCTGAAGATATCTCAATGGGATGTTTTGCGGAGGCCATGAAGGTAGGATAGAAGGTAGAAGACGTTCGTGGTGGCAATTTATAATCGGGAGAGGGGGAGTTGTGTTTGTCCTCGAGAAGGAAGAGAAGGTGGAAGGACAAACGGTATAATGGCGTTAGCATGGGAAACCATCAAGACGTCATTTCCGAAGCGACCAATTATGTCAAGAAGATCAAGGGGCAAAGTAGGTTAATTTTTGCCGAACCAAAAATTGGTTTTGGCCAGAGGAGGATAAAGCCCAGGATGTCCCGAGCGGATTCCCGGGCGGGAGATGTTGCTCTTCAATTAACGCTATGGAAGGCAGAGAATAGACAGTAATTTCGAAGAGAAGAGACCAAGAACAGACTTAAAATTTCTGACCCATGTCAATACGTACATAAGAAGCAATACAAGGTCGTGCAAGTTCAAGCAGTCTTTAATAGCAGAAAATCAGTTAGTACATTAAAGAAAATATGATAAATTACAACTTGAAAAGTTCAGGAGGACATCTGGGCAGAGCTATTCCAGGATCTAGATAGCTGGTATCCGTGCCTGGAGGAGGGTAGCCCTGTTCAGCATTTAAGGAAGAAGACCCGTCGAAGCCTAGCATGAACAATTCTACGCCCTTTTGGAGATATTGCGCCTTCAAATCCGCCTCCTGCTCCTTTGATTGGGATTGGCAAGCGGATAGTTGAGCTTGACATGCGGCTAATTGGGCAGCCAAGGCATCCCTCTCTTGTGCTATCGTCATTGCCTGCTGACCCAGGGAAGATAGGGCGTCAGTATACTCCTTGCGGAGTTCTTGCTGCTGCTAGGTCACCGAGGACAGGATTTTAGGAAAAGTGGTCACCATTGAAGAGAGGTTCCTGCACTTCTCCAGGCAAGATTTCTGAGCAACCTCCCATGTTTGACGCTCCTGTTGAAGTTGAAGGATAGTCGCCGAGGAGTCAGCGGCCTGAATATATGCCTCCGCAAGCTGCCTTTTATACCCATCCAGTTCATGGGTAAGGAGGTCAACTTGCTGGAGTTGGCTGGATTGCAGGAATATCTGATGCTAAAGGTCCTCATTCTTTCTTTGAAGCTCCTCTTTTTAACTATGTGTCAGGGCCAATTGAGTCATTGAATCTTTGCACCGGGCGATCAGATCGGTCTCCTTTTGCTAACCCTCCTTCAACTAGCGCGTGAGCTTCTTTTGATAAGCCAGGGAAGCAAAATGACAACTCTCCACATTGGATTGGTATTTGACCAGATGGGACGTCGTCTTATTATAGGTGGTAGATGGTGAGAAGAAGGGCAGATGTTACAAATAATAAGCATTGATATGTGTGTACTAAAGAAAAAGAAAGAAGAAAATTACCTCGGCCAAAAGTTTGCCCATATAATCGTAAGGGCCTTGTACGCCAGATTGGTTGAAGAATTTTATTTCTCCCAGATGGCGAATTCTGAGGGAGGCTCCCAGAGTCGCCAATGAAGGATTCGGGAGGGGAAGATCCCTCCCCTCCGGAGGGGGGGAGGGACCCATAATCCGAGAAGGAGCAGGAGAAAAAGGTATATCAGTGGAAATATTCACAGGGGAAGAGTCAGTCGAGGAATGAGTTTGAGGGTTGAGTTGAATAGGGGAGGAAACGGGAGAATGGAAAGGAGAAGCTTCCCCTTGAGGGGAAGAGGGTGGGATAGCTAAGGTAGTATCCCCCACCCTAGGTTCATATATGACCAAGCGCTGATGCTTCTTCAGTTTTGAGGGGGATGATAAAGGAGAAGAATGGGAATAAGAAGATACAGGAATTGAAGAGGAGCTAGGGGCGCCTTCCCTGGTAAGGCGCAATTTCTTTCGAGGCGAAGAAGGAGCTGCTTCGGATTTGCTTTTACCTCGCTTCTTAGAGGTCTTCTTCTTGGCGGCAGCAATCTCCTTGCCTTTTAAGATGGCATCGTGCATTAGATTATCTGCAAAATCTGTTGTTAGAAGATATGTCGTCTCGGAAAATTGGTTCCACTAAAATATGAACAATATCCTACCTATGGCGTCCAGGTCAGTTAATGGAAAAGGGGACAGCCCATGGCGACTGAAGAGGGGAGGTTTTATCAGATGATTTGAGCTATAATGAGATTCTCTCAACACTCTGTAAACTTCAGGGAAAGGACATTGGGTCCTAACTTTGCGAAAGGGGGGTAACTCCGGAAGATATAGCTTCCAAGTATCCGAATGTGGAAGGGGTGTAGGTAGTTGAGCAAAAAAAGTAAAAGGCCTCCCATCCCTTATGGGAAGAGGACATGTTTACTAAAAATTGACAATCTAAATGGCTAGAGAGGTAGAAGAGACCTTCTTTAGAAGATTTCAGTTAGAAGAAGCAATGAAATAGGTGGGGAAACAAAGGCAGACCTAAGTGTCGGAATACTATGACAGCGCCCGATAAAATGCGGAAGGAATTGGGGGTAAATTGGTTGATGGGCAGTTTATAAAAGTCCAAGATTTCTAGATAGGAAGAGGGCACGGGTAAATACAAACCGTTGAGCAGTTGTTCTAAAAAGAAGCAAGTTAGGCACAGGGAGGACGATGTGGTCGGTAGGAGGTGGTGTTGATACGACATAGCAAGAACTATAAATTGGTTCCTAAGATTAAAGAAATAGTGTTTGCTATCTAGCCGGGTGATTTGTGTGTTCATACCAGGGGGCTCGGGTTAGATTCTTAGGGGCCATAGGTATGGTAAGGGGAAGAACACTTACTTGAAGGTTGAAGAAGGAACACTTGCAAGAGAAAGGGCTTGGACACTGGAACACCGCTTAAAAAACCAAAGGGGAAGGCGAAAAGACTGGATTGTTGGGCATGTTAAGTTATGCATAAAAGAAGACGGAGATTTATATAGGATTTTGTGACTTTTCGACTACCTAAGAGAAAAATAAAAGCGAGACTCATGGGCCCATTAAACCACTCCGAACATATGCGGTAAGGCAACGGGAAAAGGTAAAATTTGAATTGATAAGGAAAGGGTGAATTAGAAACCTTCTATACTTAGAAAGTCAAGCTTATGACTTCGCTTGACTATTTTTAGGGGTTGACTAATGATACTGCTGATATCTTTTCTCATAAGTAAGGTGAAAAGACCCGTGCGTAGGACACGACCCAAACCAAGTAGCTGGTTCACTAAGAGTCCGAGAAGAAACAGAGCGTGTAAGTTTGGAGAAATGGGCTCGAGGGGACAGTTCAAGGGGGTTGGCACGACTGGGCGAATTCGAAGATTGATCCGATACGAGACGGATGAGAATCGGCTCGGTCCAGCGGGCCTGGAGGTGATTCGGTACAAGAAGGATAAAAGTTGGTCCGGCTCAAAAGCCTAATAGCTACGCTACGTGGAGCTGGGTCTAGGCTAGCTTTAATGAAGGTAAGTGGTTGAAAGGGATGGGCTAGAATATTTCCCAAAATATAGATAAGAAGTTGTTACACAACAAAAGAGGACCCCACATAATATTAGGAGGAGTCTTCACTCCTCGTGTCTGTAACAGAATGATTCTCCAGATAAGTAAGGTGACCACGTGTACGATGAAGGAGGTTCGTGGTGCAACAGCTGGTCAGAGGAAGGGGGATAAAAGGGAGAAGAAGAGCAAGAGGAAAGGGATCCGCATTTTTTCCAACAGGCAAGAGACAAAGACACACTCGAAGGGGAGAGCAACCACATCGCCGGAGAAGGAAGCAAGGAGAGTAGTGAGCTCCATCTTTTCGATACTTTTTGTGTATTGAGCTAATTGTAAGAGGTTTTCTCCTCCATCTCCGGAAGTTTTTTCCGCTAAGGAGGAAGTTCATAGTAAAAGTACTTTGACACTATAGCTCGTGGGGTAGGAATTCTCATTCCGAATCACGTTACATCGTGTGTCTCTGTTATTTGCTTGTGTTGCGTGCATTTTTCTTCTTCATACTTCATTACTGTTGTGGCTGGAGAGAACCTCCAAGCTTCCCGCATGATTTCCGACGTTGAAAGAAAGCTAAAAAATTCTTCTACCACAGCATTATTTCACCTGCCTCAACTTAGCCCTCAAAGGCTTCACAGAATTCTAAGATTCCGAGCTTTGAAGTCCCTCCATGGATGCCTCTCAACACTCTCTCTCTCTCTCTCTCTCTGTGCAAGGACATGCTTGTCCACTTGAACTGATGCAGGATTCATGTATATGAATTCAACTGTGAAATATATATATTATATTATAAAGGTTCAGTCATTGCTTTCGTTGATGGGCAAACTATCTTTAAGGTTTTCTCATTATGATTGCACAGTCGATTAACTCCTACAACTAGATGAAGGTCGGGTCCATCTTCAAAGTCCATGGAGTAATATAATCAATAACGTAGCCTTTATGTAGGCCAGTCTCAGCTAGCTCTTTGTTTGTCCCCAGACATGGCAATAAATCTCCCCATCTTTATCCTCATCAAATTTCCTTCATCTTTTTCCAAAGCTGTCTAGTATTGGCCTCCTCTCGTCCCTCATTAATGTTACTAGCTAGATCCTCTTTGACTGACTCAATCACTCCCTTTAAGTATATGTTCTTTCCTTTTCAAGTAGTTCTAGTATTTACTTCAACTGAGAAACTCATAAATATTAGATTATGAGCTTGAGTGTGTCATCCATCCCAAGACATTGACAAGAGAGAGATAAATCACAGAAGAAGCAAAGTCCCTTGACACGGTGACAAAGTAGAGAGGGATTCATCTGAAGCCAAGAGGAATTTTAGACCCCTCATCTGGAGTTGAATCCTGTCCATTCTGCAAGCAATCCCCTGTCTTACCATCGCACTGTTCCCGTGGAAACTAATTAATGATATTAACGACCAAGAGAGAGCAAAGGCAGAACTTTAATTAGAATGGCGGAAGCCATGGTTTGGAGAGTAGATGATGCGCCAAGAAGTTAGCTAGCATCACATGTTGACTACATAGCCGGCACACTGCACCACAGTTAAGCCTAAGCTTGATTGGATTGATAGCTGATGTGGTAACCAGACATGGCCAAGGCTCGGAGGCAGTGCAATGGAAACAAGCATCCATGGAGAGAAGAGACATTGGTGGAATCTAGTTGCTCTAGATTTTGCTGCATGCATCAGGACGATGCCTTCCTTTATGAATTGACTGCTGCTATACTTGTAGCCATGGAAATGAAATATATATATATATATTCAGAAGAAGTTTGTGACGAGCCATGGCCTTGTTTGGGCCTCATACACGAACCCAATTTCTCTTCGTTAGGCCCTGAATCTACTTTCTGTGTCTCATGGCAGAAAACACAGCAACACAGAATCAACTTCCACACTTGGCAATGCGAACCATCATCTTGGCACCTTCACCTTCTTCCATGTGACTCCACTACCTTCGGGCCTTGGCAACCTTTACCATCCATCTTTTTTGCTCTGGTTGGGATTTGAGGGGTAAATTGTTAAATATCTTAATTTGTGAAGATATGCATTCCAGAAACTGGCAGGGATGGTCTAAGGACAAAGTGGAAAAGGAAACAAGATGTGTTATAAATTGAATGAAATTAACATATGGAAGAAGTGATAATTTGCTGGGCTCACTGTTGAAGGTGATTCTGAAACATTCATCTGCTGCATTACTGAAAGTTGGATTCTCCTTGGGAATTCTGAGAGATAATTTGGAAGCTTTCTTTAGTTCAGTGACTGATAGTTTAGTCTTCCTTGAGACAAATAGGAAAGGAGACATAACTTAGGGAGTGATAGTTTAGTCTTCCAGTTGCATGTTATCATGCTGTCTGAAATTTTAGTTACAGATCAGAAGAAGATGCAAAGGATGCGAGGAGTGGAAGAAACACTTCTACTGGAATCACATGGACAAGAGAAGGATACACTTCTTCAAGATCATGGCGGGTGATTTCACCAAACATTTGGTACTCAATTTATACATCATCTTTATACATTCATCTTCATTTTATTTTGATCTGCAGTTTATTTTACTTCCTCAGAAACTGGCAAAGAACTTTGTCAAAAACTTCGAAGATCACATATCTAAAGATGTAACCTTGAAAGATCCATTTGGAAACATATGGAGGGTTGGTTCGACAAACATAGAGGGGATTCTAGTTTTAACCTTTCAAGGTTACGTCTTCAGATATGTGATCTTTGAAGTTTTTGATATAGTTCTTTGACAATTTTTAAGGAAATAAAATAAATTACAGATCAAAATAAAATGAAGATGGATACGTAAATATGTTGTATAAACTAAGTACCAAGTGTTTGGTGAAATCATCGACCATTATCTTGAAGAAGTTTATCCTTCTCTTGCCCATATGATTCCAATAGAAGTGCTTCTCCCATACCTCGTAAAATTTCAGACAGCATGATAACATGCAACTGGAAAAATGCATTCTGATACGAAGATGAATGTTTGAGAATGAGAAAAGGGAGAGAGAAAAAAAAGAAGAATTGATGGAGACTACTCTGTTGAAGCAGGCGAAGAGGATGGCAACAGGAGCGAGCTGAGATTGTAGGAGGGTGCCAGAGAAACAGATATATAGAGCAAAAGTAGAACTGAGATTAAATGCTCATTAATTAACTCAGGTCTGTGAGGAACCTTGAGATGTTAATGTTGTCAGTTAGAAACACTGAGAACCGCCCAGTAACGGCAGAGTTTAATTCAATTTAGCACAAGTTAAAGAACGACACAACCCTGCATTACTTTGGTTGAAGGATAGCATTTAATAGAGACAGATATGATGCTTATTGTATCATTTTATGCCCGCGAGAACACAGTTCCTGAAACTTGCTTAACAAATGCAAAAGTGACCAGATCTCTCGATCTCCTTGCAAATGAATCTTTTCCCTCTCCACTTTTTGTTTCTGAAGATAGATAGCAGCAATGGCAGTCGACTAGAATAAACATATACGAACAGTTTGGTTGACTGATTCATTCAATTGAAATGAATAGCAGCAGTTTGGATTTGAGATAGAAGAGTCATTTTGATCCTCACTTCATTTACCAGTGAAAAATCGAAGAAGTAATTTCTTTAACATCAACCACTGATGTAAAAGTTGGAATCCGTCAACCTAACAGTCCCTATCAATTCGCTCCCGGACCATCGTAAAGGAGATAAATCACGATAACATCAATCACGTATCAAGTTTGGAGGGCTCAAAATAAGTCAATTTTAGAGGCAATGAAGGTTTCAATGTGACACACACACACACACATATATATATATATATATATATATATATATATATATATATATATATATATATATATATATATATATATATATATATATATATAGGGGGGAAGGGGAGAGAATTGATTTGATGTGTGACGTGTTTTTCTTCATCGTCCGATCATCGCGATTGAAAATACACAATCTTTGTACCCGCAACTCTTCTTCGTCGGTGAGCACTATAGTCAATGTCTTAACCTGTCAGGGTCGCTGTTGTAGTCGTTGTTGACATTCAGTCGATCGGATCCCGACAAAAAAATAATCGAATGACAGTCGCCAGCGCTGTGGTCGATTCCGATCGCAATCCGATCGCGATCCAATCGGCACCGGAGTCGAGTCAGATTGCGATCAGATTCCGATCGGATTGCGGTCGGAAACCGCCACAATTGTTCGACCATTCGTCGGCGATTTCGAGTTGCCCATTGCTCGGGTGGGAAGAAGAGTTGCAACATGGTTATAACTATGCATATATATACACACTTACGCCACGTAACTCGTGCGCGACAATGAAAACATACAGTAATTTCCATTGTCACCTGAGCAAACACATTAAATGAGAAATTCACGATAACTTCTCCCTCGGACTTTCACCGCCACCTGACCGCTCGGCATTACCTTCGAGCGGCCAGATTCTGATCGGAATCTAGTCGACAAATAGAGTCCGATCGAATCACGAACGGATTCGGAGCGAATCACGGTCGGAATCGGGCATGATTACACAGAATCGGTGGCGCAATCCGCCCAATTACGCATCGAGGTGTTCGCGGTCACAATTCGAGCAGATTCCAACTGCAATCTAGTCAGATTCCGATCGTGGTCCGATCGAATTTCGGACGTGATCCGATCAAATTTTAGGGGTGGTTCGATGGGACCGCGGTTGGAATGGACTGCGATTGCGCCCGCCAACAACCGCAGAGATGGTGATCGGATTCTGATCGAAATTTAATCGGAATCCGACTGCAGTTCGGTGGGCCAGTTGGTTGAACGGCGACGGCGATGCCTATGGTGATCATGACAGATTCAGAAGAACACGCATGATAGAATACTATATATTTTTCATTTACCGTGTAATTCGGTGAATCAAACGGAGGGAGATCGATGGTTGTGCGCGTGATCAAACGACTGTGCGCGCATCGCGCTCGCCCTAGCATTGCTCGATTCCCGGTCGTTAGGGTTTGCGATTTCTATTTGCCCTCCGAAGCTCTCGTATGAAGCGCTTCTCCCGCTCTAGTCGTCTTGGAGATTGATGCTCATCCCCAATTTGCCAGTTTGATCCCGGTTCCCGTCTCTACAGTTGCGGACTTGGCACCAATCAGCAACGGTGGAGGAAGCGTTGGCCTTCTGGGAAGCAAATGGCGTTTTCCTTTCAGACTCCTCCGCCCCAACTACAGCTGCCGCAGCCTTCGCCATTCCAGACCCCACAGCAGCAGTCTTCGCTCTTCCAAACTCCTTAGATTCAGCAGCAGCAGCTGCTGTCTCAGCAATCGCCATTTCAGTTCCAGCCGCAGCCGCAGCCGCAGCAGCAGATCCAAATGCAGCAGCAGTGGGGAATTTTTTAAAATAGGTTCAGACAGTAAACTTATTATCAAAATAGGTAAATTTTAAACTATTTATCAAAAATAGGTGAGAGAAAATGAATTATCGAGATTTCAATCCCGGATTATATTTTTTTATTATTTTATTTTCAATGTCGTCTTTTTAAATTTCATATATTTTATTTTTAAAATTTTTTAAATAATCGAAATTTAAAATAATTATATTACATTGTGTTTTATTTTTCGTAGCTCGTCGTCGATCGATCACCGTCCTCTCGTCGGTTAGTCACGACCCATTCATCGGTTGACCATCACTCGTCCGTCGTTCATCGGCCACCAGCCGACTAGCTGTCGTTCGCTTGCCAATCGGTCGATCGTCGCCCTCCCGTTGGCGAGCCGTCGCTTGTCCATCGATCGGTCAGTTAGTCATCATCCGTCGATCGCCCGATCAATCGTCGCTCGTCGATCGATCGATCGTGAATTTTTTTTTAAAATAGAAGTGAATAGTAAATTTATTACGAATATAGATAAAAAAAATAAATTTATTAATTATCGGGAATAAATTCCAATATTTAATTTTTTTAAAAATGACATGCCATAAATTAAATATTTTTTAATTAATTCTAATATTTTTTATTACGGTGCGGGCGGATGATGGTCGACGACGACGATAACGACGTACGATTGCGACACATAAATTTATTTATTTTTTAAATTCATAATAAATTATGGGATTTAATGAAGAGCTTGTTATTAATTTATATTTTATCGACTTATCACCCATTAATATTTTTTATTTCATCGTCACGATTTAAATCCGCCATTGGACCGTCGCCCACCATCCGTCGCTTGGCCACCGGCCACGATCGGGCATCGGCCAACAACTACGGTGCGGCGACGGCGACGGGCGGAGGCGCCGTCCGGCGACGATCGATCGCCAAAGAAGGTGGGGCGGCTTACGATTATCGGCGATACTGATCGATCATGAAGCGAGGATCGACGGCCGTGGCAGCTAAAGACCAATCACGACCGGCCGTTGACCGATGCCCAATCGCGACCGATGACCGCCCGCGACAGATGGCGAGCAACGGTCAATGGTCGGATTTTAAATCGTGACAATGAAATAAAAAAAATATCAATGGGGTGATGAGCTCGATAAAATATAAAAATTAATGAGCTTTAGCTTTTCGTTAAATTCCACAATTTATTATGAATTTAAAAAATAAATAAATTTATGTGTCGTATTCGCACGTCGTTGTCGTCGTCGTCGACCATCATCCGCCCACACTGTAATAAAAAATATTAGAATTAATTAAAAAATATTTAATTTATGGTCACGTCATTTTTTAAAAAATTAAATGTCAGAATTTATTCCCGATAATTAATAAATTTATTTTTTATCTATATTCGTAATAAGTTTACTATTCACTTCTATTTTAAAAAATTTTCCACGATCGATCGATCGACGAGCGACGATTGATCGAGCGATCGACGGATGACGACCAACCAACCGATCGATGGGCAAGCGACGGCTCGCCAACGGAAGAGCGGCGATCGATCGATTGATGTTTAACGACAGCAATGGTTGGTGGGCGATTTAACGACGCGAGTGATGACCGATGAATGGGTCGTGACTAACCGACGAGAGGGCGGTGGTCGATCGATGACGAGCTACGAAAAATAAAACACAACGTAATCCAATTATTTTAAATTTCGATTATTTAAAAAAATTTAAAAATAAAAAATGAAAACAAAAAATACGAAATTTAAAATTAAAAAAAATAAAAAAATTTAAAAAAACAAAAAAGAGGGATTTTAATCCCGGCAATTTAAATAAAAAATTAAAAAAAAAACCATAATCCCATCAATGAAAATAAAATGAAAAAAAAAATAATTCGGGATTGAAATCCCGGTAATTCATTTCCTCTCACCTATTTTGATAAATAATTTAAAATTTATCTATTTTGATAATCAATTTACTGTTTAAACCTATTTTAAAAAATTCCCCGCAGCAGCAGCCCGCAAGTACTGTCCTGCAGCAGCAATTTTTTCTTTATACAAAGGATAAGACGCCGGCAGGACATAATACCAACTGGGAGGATCTGCATCCTGACTCACAGAAACTGCTTCTGCAAATTGAGTATGCTCGTATTGCCCCCTTGTTTTTTATTTCTGTTTTTGTTATGCTTGTTTGGTTGGTTCTTTTATTCAAAGTATGTTTTTTTTTGTTCCAACCTGTTAAATTTCTAGGTTCTTTCTTAAGATTTACTGCATTTCAGACACGGAAAGTTGGTTCTTTTTTATTTGAGCTTCACAGGATTATGGATCTTTGAGTTGACTTTCATTCAATTTTGGTAATCTTCCCTTCGCCACTCATTTACTTCGTTCTAACTACCTGAATGTCTATTTGGTTTAGACATCCTTTTTCTACTAATTCAGTGTAGGTAATCTTTGCGGCTGTATTCTTTATGATTGCATTTTTTTACTGTGTAGGGAGCGCATTCTGGAGTACAAGCATGAGAGCCAAATGTTGGATCAATGCAGTTGGCTTTATGATTCATCTGTTTCAGGTGACAGTTTCGATGCTAATTACAGTCGAATCATTCAGGTTTGAGTCTCTTCTTTGCTGCTTTGTTCACTTTCTGGTTCTTCAGTCATTTTTTAAGTGCCTCTACATGGCGGCAATTCCTTCATTCTTTCTAAATTTACAAAGTTTAAATTCCACAGCGAAAAAAAATTGTACTTTCTTTCCTTTTTAAATAGAAAGGGAGATCTGGGATTTGAACTGTTATTGCACGTCACAACTCACAAGCTCACCATGTGTTTGTCTGGTTCCTAGATATAAGTTTCGGCATGGTATCTCACAGGGATGACAAATGAAAGTTAGTGCATCCAAAAAATTGTTCCGCAGCTAATTTCAGTTATCTTAAACAACTTTTGTGCTGTTTTATTTTAGTTATTCTACAAATGGGGTGATAGAAGAGAGTCTTGGCACGACGGTAAGATTGCTGCTATGTGACCAAGAGGTCACGGGTTCAAATCTTGGAAACAATCTCTTGCAAAAAAGCAAGGTAAGACTGCGTACAATAGATTCCTTCTCCGGTACCCTGCGTGGCGGGAGTTTCATGCACCAGGTTATAGTTTTTTTACAAATGGGGTGATGTCTGGTTATTTTTCTCATTAGGGGAAATTATGTAGTTATATGATACCATTATTTAGTAATTTAATCATACATTTATTACAAATCACCGTGGTCATTGGATCATCCCCTAGTTGGGTGAACTTTGCAATTGATGCAATATCTATTAAGTTACTCATTAGTTTTCTCATTGGACAAAGTTATTATGTGACACCATTATTTAATAATTTAATTATACATTGATAACGGATCACCATGGTGATTGGATCATCCTCTGTAGGGTGATTTGATGACTAAAGATGGTGATTCTAATTCATCCCAATGATCTGCTCCATAATAATTTAGTCAAAAAAATCTCTATTTGTTGCATTCATCTTCAGTATTGCATGACATTCCTAACAGAGATATAATAAACGTATTTCTGTCATCCTCCAAGTTTAAACCAACATAGTGATTTTATCATCTTCAACTACCACTTAATAATCTGTACGTAGACCTCAAATTGAATTGTTATTGCCGTCTGATTCTAATGCAATATTCTACATGGATTGCTGCTATCCTTGGGTGGATGAATGCCATTGTATTTTTTTTATATTGTATTTTGTATTCTTTTGCCTTTTTTCTTTTTTTTACCCATTAAGTTTTAAAATTATTTCAATCCATAATTGATTTTGAAGGTGGCCATGATGGGAGAAACAACATGTATAGAATGAAGATTAGCTTACCTTGCACAAATCCAGCATCTTCTGGCTTGATTTTGTGTTGCTATTTTATCCTGAAGTTGTACAACCATGCATCTAGGTTCAATTTCTGACAAGCAATGAGTTCTGTTTATGATATTAGATTGTCGACTAGTACTACTGTACTTATCATACTTATACATCAATTATTAGTGAGTGTCAATTTGATAATTAGGATCTAGGTTCAATTTCTGACAAGCAATGAGTTCTGTTTATGATATTAGATTGTCAACTAGTACTACTGTACTTATCATAGTTATACATCAATTATTAGTGAGTGTCAATTTGATAATTAGGGGCTTGGGCTTATCACTGCTGCAATGGAAAGAGAAAAAGTTTCTGTCCAAGATCTAGTGGCATCTGCAAATAAAATGATGTGGGATACATAATTTGTCATTCGCTCATATATGATGTTAAGGTCAAGTTTTCTTCGTCAGAGTGCCCCAACCATTTCAAATGTGGCATCCGGAAGCTCAAATACAGGATATGGAACAGCGTCAAAGCAAACCAATCAATTGGCTTCTGGCTCTGTAGCACCAGTTTTTGATTTTTATCGTGGAATGCCTAAAAGGCCATCTCTCTTCATGGATCAAATGGTTGCCAGATTTGAGAAGTGTCTCACTCAACGTTACCAATGGATTGAAGAAGTAGAGCACCTAGTAATGTTGGATAATAAGAGATCGAGTTCAAATTTTCTTAAGTCTTTGCCACAAGTAATTTCCAATGTCCATGATTTTTTTGTTCATGTGGCTGCCAAGGTTAGATGACCAATTATTCCCTACATTGTAGCCATGGAAATGAAATATATTCAAGTCATTCAGAGGAAGTTTGTGATGAGCCATGGCCTTGTTCGGGCCTCATACATGGACCCAATTGCTCTTCACTAGACCCTGAATCTACTTAGTTGGATATTAGGATTCCTTATATATACATATATAGTTTAAGGCTTGCAAAACACAACGTTTCTGTGTCTCATGGCACAAAACACATCAACTTTAGCCACACCGACACAGAATCAACTTCCACACTTGGCAATGTGAACCATCATCTTGGCATCTTCACCTTCAGTCAGGTCAAAGACACAACATCCCCTTCCTTTAAGTCGTTATCGATGACGAACCTCTTCCATGTGGCTCCACCGATCGACCTTCGAGCCTTCCCAACCTTTACCATCCATCTTTTTGCTCTGGTTGGGATTTGGAGGGTAAATTGTGAAATATCTTTGCGAAGATATGCATTCCGGAAACTGGCAGGGATGGTCTAAGGACAAAGTGGAAAAGGAAACAAGATGAGTTATAAATTGAATGAAATTAACATATGGAAGAAATGATAATTTGCTGGGCTCGCTAGTGAAGGTGATTGTGAAACATTCATCTGCTGCATCACCGCTGCGAAAGTTGGATTCTCCTTGGGAATTCTGATAGATAATTTGGAAGCTTTCTTTAGTTCAGTGAGTGATAGTTTAGTCTTCCTTGAGACAAACAGGGAAGGAGTAGTAAACCCCACTTGCTTTTCTTTTCCAACTTGTTCTTCCTTAACCTCATGCTTTTCGCCTGAAATTTCTAAATCAGTTACTCAGAAATTTAATCATAATGCAGATTCTGATAACTTAGAATGTTTTTTTTTTACCATAATCCTCATATGAGCTGCTTAAAGAGCTAATTTCTATTTCTGCAATGGTTTGGCCATGAGGAGATGCATACAAGTTTTGTGCAGACTCATCTGCCTTTTCTCGTCTCTTCAGATTTCTTTTCTGATCAAGAAAACAAGTAGCTTTCTCACATCCATCCCCACTGAAGATCAACACATCAAAGCTAGAGCCCCCATCGTATCTAAACATCAAAATGTCAAATTCCTTAATGTGATGATCTTTGACAAAGTTCTTCCAACCAGCTTGGAAACACAACTCAGTCTCCATGTTTGTCGAGCCAACCCTCCATATGTTTCCAGATGGACCAGGTTACTTCTCCAGATATGTGATCTTTGAAGTTTTTGACAAAGTTCTTTGGCAGTTTCTGAGGAAGTAAAATAAATTGCAGATCGAAATAAAATGAAGGTGAATGCATGAAGATGCTGTATAAGCTGAGTACCAAGCGTTTGGTGAAATCACCAGCCATGATCTTGAAGAAGTGTATCCTTCTCTTGTCCATGTGATTCCAGTAGAAATGCTTCTCCCACTCTTCGCATCCCTTGCATCTTCCACTCATCTGTAACTAAAATTTCAGACAACAGGATAAGATGAGAAAAGGAAAAGGATTTCCTGCACGCAACTGGAAAAATGCATTCTAATATGAAGGTGAATGTTTGAGAATGAGAAAAGGGGAAAAAAAAGAAGACTTGATGGAGACTATTTTGTTGAAGCAGGCGAAGAGGATGGCAACAGGAGTGAGCTGAGATGGTAGGAGAGTGCCAGAGAAACAGATATATAGCAAAAGTAGAACTGAGATTAAATGCTCATTAACTCGGGTCTGTGAGGAACCTTGAGATGTTAATGCTGTCAATTAGAAACACTGAGAACTGGAGTAATGGCAGAGTTCAATTCAATTTTTTCAAAGAGTACATGAAGAAGCACGAGTTAAAGAACAACACAACCTTGGCATTACTTTGGTCGAAGGATAGCATTTAATAGAGACAGATTGTTATTGTATCATTTTATGCCTGCAAGAATACATTTCCTGAAACTCCATTTAATAGAGACAGATGGTTATCGTATCATTTTATGCCTGCAAGGATACATTTCCAGAAACTGCATTTAATAGAGACAGATGGTTATCGTATCATTTTTTGCCTGCAAGGATATATTTCCTGAAACTTGCTTAAGAAATGTAAAAGTGACCTTGCCAAGTGAATCTTTTCCCTCTCCACTTTTGTTTCTGAAGATAGCAGCAATGACAGCCAACTAGAATTGGTATGGGAGAAAAATATAAGTTCACGTGGTCTACTTGATTATTGACTTAGTCTAAAGACCAATGGACTGGACGGTCGCTTGATTTATGAATTTTTGGGTCATTATCACGGTTGTATAATTCAGTTATCTTTTTTTTTTGTTTGTTTTTTTTTTGTATAATTCAGTTATCACATCTATATATAGTGATTTGTGGATAGTAGTCATACTTAAAAATTAATGGTGCAAACTTACTCTATAAAAATAGCGATAAGAAAAAAGGAGAGAGGATTTTTTTTGTCTTTGAATCATTGCCTTCTTATTGCTTAATTTTTGTTTTTTCATTTCTGACTTGAATGTTGGAGAATTATAGTGGAGGGTGACTCCTTGACCTTCTTGTGACTCTCTTTGGTTGTTGTAAAAACAAAATATACTATAAGAAAGTCTATCCAAGGAGAATTAGACTGTCTGCATGGAAGTTTATCTGTGACAAGTCTATTCATTATGAGTTTGTCCATGGATAGCCAATCTACTCATAGGACAGTTTATCCACATTGAGTCTGTCCGTGATGAGTCTATCTGCAGAGAGTTAGTCTGCCTGCAAGGAAGTTTATCCATGACAAGTCTATCCGCGATGAGTTTGTCCACAGAGAACCAGTTTGCATACAAAGAAGTTTATCTGTGATGAGTCTATTCACATAAAGCTAGTCTACCTGCAAGGAAGTTTATCCGCAATGTTTGTTTGAGATGAATATGTCTGCAAAGAGCTCGTCTACTTGCAAGGAAGTTTATCTGTGACAAGTCTGTCCACCACGAATTTGTTCGTCCAGAGTCTGTTTGTCAAGAATATGTCCACAACGAATACTTCCGCTTGACCCTATCCGAAAAATTATTTCTATCATTCCACGGGAAATAGTCTGTCAGCAAATATAATCCAACCCATCCAGTGATATTCGACTCGGATCATTCTTGACCTTGATATTTAACTCAGATCATTTTGATCCGGATAATTTTGGCTCCATCTATGAGAAAGTTGACTTAAGATGTAGAGATGTGTGATGCACAAAAGAATGTTAGGGAAGGAACTTCTCAGAGTCAGGAGCTTAATCCTCCCCTTGATGTTCCTGTGTGGGATACTAATAGTTTAACTCAACTTGTATCGACTACTATTGAAGAGCTTCTCAAAAAGCATCCTATATTGGTTTCCTCGCTCATGGAGCCACATAAAGAAGTGATCCATCAACAAGGAGAACAATCCTGAGAATATGATAATTGAGAGTTTTTGAAAGGAAATTTGGCAAAATCTCACGAAGAATCTATATGACAGATAAGAAGGACCTCTACATCCAAAGATAATCCTTTTATAGAAATTGTCTTAAATGAGGAATTACCAAAATATTTTCGACCTTTACAAATTGGAGAATATACTAGCGCATCTAATTTAGAAGATCATTTAGGGTATTTTGAAAATGCTTCTTTATTGCATCAATACAGTGATGATATTAAATGTTGTGTTTTCCTAACAACTTTGGCAAGATCCACTCAGAGATGGTTTAGTCATTTAAAATTAAGGTCCATTAATTCCTCTGAGGATTTCAATAGGATGTTTCTTCAATATTTTGCCAGTAGTAAGTGTTATCATAAAACACCTTTTAGTATTTTCTCAATAAAACAACAAAGTAGAGAAATTTTGAGAAAATATATTCAACATTTTAATAAATTAGCTTTGGAAGTATTCTTGCTACTTCTGAAATTTTAGTAAGTGCTCTCTTCCAAAGTCCGATAGAAGGTGACTTGTTTAGATTTTTAGCAAAGAAACCTCCAATTAATTATGACCATTTGATGGGAAGAACGAAAAAATATATCAATATGGAGGAAGTTTAGCGAGCCAAGAGACTAAAGTCTGACATCTTTTGATCTAGGGCAAATGGTCATGAGCAAAAATCTCTTCCACTCGTATCTCATCCAGTTATACCAAGACCTTTTACTAACTTAAGCTCCAATAAGAGGCTTGTTGATAGGACATTACAAGTTTCCAAAGTGATAGGACATCACAAGTTTCCAAAGGTAAGTAGAGAAGAAGGATGCATGAGACAACAAAAAGGCCTCCACCTATACCAAGGTCTTTCTATGCATTTCATCAAATATATGATCATTCTACACAATCCCGTAATCGATTAGTTGACGAAGTAGAATGGGGCATACAATGACAGGTTAATTCTCACACTGAGAAAAGAGATTTATCTTGCTCTCAACCTCTATCTCTATTTTTAAATGAAAGATTGGTTACTATTAAAAAAAAAATGATGAAGCATCTCATAACCCTCAACAACCTACTCAAAAATATATGTTTATTAAACAAAATCAGAATGCACGAAGTTTGTTAACCTCCTAATCGAGGGGTCATCAATATGATCTCTGAAGGATCCACAAATGAGGGCTCTAATAGAGCTCAAAAGATACATAATTGTTATTTGGAAAGTTATGTAGTGAGAACTAATCAAAGCCTACAAGATAGTCCAATCATAAATTTTGGACCAACAAATTTAGAGGGAGTTATTGCTCCTCATGATGATACTTTGGTAATAAGGGCAACAATAGCAAACTATGATGTGGCTAGAGTATTTGTAGATTCTAAGAGTTCGGTTAATATTCGTTTCAATGATTTTTTAAATCAAATGCAGATTGATTTAGTTGAATTGCATCCCTTGTCACGCCCCGAAGGAGTCCCCGCCAGACGAAAATCCGGCAGCATCTCCCCTGTACGGGTGACAATCCCAATTTACATACAAGGCCTCCACGACCGCTATACATCGGTCAACACGACCGGAATCCAAACACACACGCAGTTATATAATTTGGCCTCAGGCCATCTACCAAAATAAATGATAAACAGTCTACCATAAATAGACTTATCCCTTCTGCCATCTGGGCAGGAATACTCAACAAAATCCAATCAAACCAAAATCCGAATAAGGTCCATAAGGACACCAAAAATCCAAATACAAAATCAATCTCCAAACCTACACATGTCCTCTAACCAAAATATCCAAACCATAAAGCAAATACCCAAATAAAACATTTACGACGAGTGGGGTCCGGCAGCTGCACTCTCCTAACAGCTTCATTCTGAAATAGATATAAATCAACGGGGTGAGTTCAAAGAACTCTGCGGGTATAGTAGATATGCAAAATAAGGTATAGCTAACAATAAAAATATCATGCCAGTACAGTCTCACATAAATAGGGTATGAAAGTGAGAAATACAAAATGACTGTACTTACCTGAATCTCCTACCCTGATATAGGAGCATGTGCCTGACTAGAAGTAATAAAGTCCTAACCATATATAAACATGTATCCTGTATGCATGACAATCATATGCACATCCAAGGCATCAATAAAAATCGTGACAATACAAATGCAATCCGTGCAAAGTGCATGTCGTGCGATGACATGGTCACCCAGCCTTGATCGGCCGCCTCCTACTGGTGATGGTGGCCAGGAGTGGGTAGGGCTATGACAAGCTGTGCACTCTGCCATCACTTGCTCTGGTGGCCAGAGTGGGCGAGGATCTTTGTCGAGTACACCTATCCTCCTGCCCCCAAACATAGTGGGGGCTAAGCTCTCATCTCTCCGGTGTCATAGGCGGAGGAGGATCCTGCCCACTTACCACGCGCCTCGTCGCTACCCATGGCGGACCGGTGAACTGAGCGAACAAGCGCACACCCTCCTGATGTACCACTAACCCATGAGTGGCAGTGTGTGCAGGCCATGTAACTAGCTGCGGGCTCAACAATAATGGAACCCCGTCCAGCCAGCATGCAATCATGCAAAAATGGTGCATGATACTAAAGCATGTAAATCCTACTCAAAATACCTATCCAAATAATATGTACAATCAATATGTACATATCCATAATCCAAATAACTATGATCTAAGTCAAATAGGGAAATATAATCATATCCTATCACATGCATGTATCTAGTAGGCACCAAAAACATACTAGGCATATAAACATGAAAAATTATTGTAAGCTATCCTAACTAGCATATCAACTTGACTTAATCTAATAGTTAAGTCAAAATACCCGCCTGAATATATATATCCGCAAGAATGAACCAAATCGTCATGACTGGGGACCTGCCTCGTGACCGAAACCTGCATAAAGCATGACTATAGTCAAACACAAAAATACAATTCACCGACAAATCGAATAATTAATCGATTTCCTTCATAAATTAATCGATTTCCAATTCTCCCAAATTTTCCAACCGTCTTAATAATCCTTTTCCTACCACAAATATTCATACAATTAATTTAGCTCACTAAATCAATTGATAAAACTTTGATTAATTAATCATAAGCTAATTAATTAATTAAACCTGGATTAATCCGCATTTTAACAACCTAAGCCAAATAAAAAATTTAATGGCTTTGATTTATCCAATTATTGTACCAATCCATTTACCTAAAACATCCTCAAGATCAAACAATATCACCCAAATCCTATATCCTCAGAATACCATCGGCAGCAATAACCGAATAACTCCGGAATCAACCCAAATCGACCAATCAAGCTCACCCACCCTAGGAATTCCACCGACGACTCTCCCCCAATTGTAGCAACATTACAGCCAAACAAACTTCAATAAGGAAAGAAAAATCAATCATCTTACCAGAAATTTAGACTCCTCCGGCAACAACTCTCCTCCTATCCTTGGTTCCTCGGAGCAAATTCACAAATTAAACTCACAGCCCTATCAACAAATCAAGCTTAAAGAAGGAAAAATTCACGGCGAAAGTTAGATTCCATCCTAGGTAAGAAGGAATCGACTATTACCTAGTTCGATGATAATCGGGAAGAAACGACTCTGATCGAAAACCTGGCGACCCAAATTCCCGACTTGCTCGCTCGCTGTAGACGCGTCGTGAGCAGCGATGAGGTGATCGGCGCCGCTTGTCGTGAGGAAGAAGAGCGAGCGGCGTGAGAGGGAGAGAAGAGGGCTCGATGAGAACGCGACCCGATCGCACTAAGCGCGACGCGCCTGCCACCGGTCAGCGCCATGGCCGGCTCGTCCGTGGCCGCGGCGAGAAAGCTTGTCGCTTGCGAAGAAGATGAAATTGAGGATCGGAGGCGACGGTCGCGGGAGGTCGATCGCGACGGCGCGAGTGCAGTCGAAGATCTTTGGGCCTTGATGGCTCGAGGCGAGTGGCCGTTGCTGGAGAAATTAGCGTATGGCTCGGGAAGAAGGCGTCGCCGTGAAAGCATACGCGTCGAGGCGAAGAAACAGCTGTGGAAGAAGGGATAAGATTGCGATGGTTTGGGAGAAGAAGGGCTCGGGCTTGAGGAACGTCGTGTGAGAAAATCGAGAGGAAAAAATGTTAAAAATCGGAAATTAGAAAATAGAAAACCTAGACTAAACATGCCATTTAAAAGCCTGTTTTTCCTATCTCCGTAATTATCTCGTACGACCTCCGTTTAAATCCAAAAAAATTCTCAAAATTCCCTAAAAATCTCGAAAATAATCCCTAGTATTATTTCCCCGAAATTTTGGCCATTAAATTTCATATTTTAATTTCAGTATTTTACATTCTCCCCCACTAATAAAAATTTGGTCCCCAAATTTCCTACTCGTATATTAGTACGAGATGTCCCAACAACCATCTCAAGCATCTGGAGACAAGTCACACCTCAAGTGACTAAGTGGGGTTACTGATATCCCTTAACATCCAATCACACTTGCTTCTAGCAGCCCTTCCAAAGTATGAATAGTATCTTCATATCGACCACTTATCATAAGTACCTAACTGTACCCGAGTGGAGCTCTATATCCATGACATGTTAAAGACTTTACCATAACCCTAAGGTAAATCCTGAATCGCTATCGCATACGATACTCAAAGATCCTCCATGAACTGGAAATCGACACAATATAACCTATCCAGCGATCCTATAACTCATCGTATGGATCTAGAGAAAATGAGCGGACTTAGCTAATCATACTAAGTCCTTTCCGAATTCCAATTAATCTCCCAACACTGTCCATCATACTAGGCTCCCACTTTCCTCTGGGTACAGAACCTTACTGATTATTAGCATTCCACCTTTACTAGTTGACACACTGAACATCAGACTTCCAAATCAACTAAGTTCCACATGACATTCCACCATGGAGAACGTTTCAATACTTACTATTTTCCGGATACAATCCTATACATCTTCAACATATAGAACCTACCGCAATCTACTAGCAATACTTCTCAAAATATCATGATAAAGCCTCGTGGCTCTCGGGGTAATGCAAAAGGCACTACTTACGGACAACGACATGCTACCACGCTCGGGTCTCATAGTCAGTCAAGATGCCAGGTAGCTATCTATCCACCTACTACATACAAATTCCAATATCACTAATTCCGAACCGGTAGAGCAAAAGTACAACTCTATGGTAGATGCTCTCTATCATCACAACAGGAATCTATCTGTTGTTCCCGAATCAATAGTAACTCTTCCTAAATTCAAATGCAACTACACAGTAGCTAGCTAAAACCTCATAAGCATATCTGCTCCTCACCTCTACAAAACAACATAACAACTCCTACTAGGTCCACGTCATATATATATATATGACAACCCATCTCGTAGTTCCTCATTTGACGTAACCATGGGATATGTCTCAATCAACTAAATCAGAAATGCTCCATTCTCTGAAACATCGCATCCGCATATAAATTAACTTTCCTTTCACCCGAGAATAATCACACAACACTGGTGTAAAAGTCAACCATCGTCTGAGTCTTGAAACTAGGTTCACAAGCTTCAGACTAAATAAATTCTGTCACCCGTCAGCGGTGTAGTACCACTAGAGCATCCTATCCATATCTATGGTAATAATCAAATCCATACGAGAAAACCATCATCATAGGTGGCCGAGTGCTCAACTCCAACTGCCACCATCATAAATGATCCAATCGTGTCCAGAATACACGATTTCCTAAATCCCTGGACGACAAGTCATCATCAGTCAAACAAGATAATCAAACCTCGTACAATTCATACCAAGTATGAAATTGTCATCGCTACACACCTGCATCCTCTTTACTCTAGGCTAATGATATATCAATCATCCCTACGACTTTGATAATTGTATGACTCCCTGTCACTACAATATCAACACATCAATCATAAATCAATCCTAGAGTATACACAGGTGTCCCATAGTTGATCTAAATAGATCCTCGATCCTCCATGAAGGATATTCTTTTCCTTCTACCACTACCGCATTCCATCATCAATAATTGATGTATAACCTCAAAGGTTCATATCTCTTTGAACAACAAGTTCCAGAGCTTCTCAAGAAATAAAATACTGGGACAACAAATATCCCATCCAATACCTCCTTTAATTGGAACTTAGATTCTTCTAATTCCCATAGTGTTAAGCAACACTGATACCAACTAAATTATCCCCTGAAAAATCATCATTCTAACAAATATCTCTTGGCATCATCAACCTTGCCAATTCTGAAAGACCGATCGATGACGGTATCTAAGCAACTCGATTGGCTTCTGACCAATTGAATGACATTGCCTTGAGTACATCACGAGCTTTAACAACCTTGTGCGCTTTACACTAGCCCTCGATAGCGCACCATAAGTAAAAACATTAGCTCGTAAAAATAACATTACCTCAGTACCAAATAAATTATCTCACAGTAGGGGATCTTCGATATCGAAACTATTTTCGAAATCCCTCCGATCACCTACTCTACTTGCCTATACAGCGGCAAGCCTAGAAGTTCCTTTAACACTACATCTGATTACTCTCGAATTATCACGGGCATCAGAGACCTTCTTATACCATCATGTCACAAGCATAACCTCCAAGTTAATATCCAGATATCCACATCATATCAACTAAGTCAACTATAAAACAACTAAGTCAACTCTCTCACCATAATATAACATTTCCATCAATCAACCTCTAAACATCCAAAATCATTTTCATACCCCTGTGATAATCATCACAGTAATCATCTCAACATCTCACCCGTCGGTGGAAACACAATTAATCCATATGATCCAAATATAAAAATCCTTTTAATCCTATCTGCATGTTTTAACCATAGATATTTGTAAACACACTGTACCTCTCGATATATCATCAAGGTAAATTATAGCAATCGTCAATGATCAATCCTTGACCATCTACAATTCCTTCGGTAAAAATGTAAACTCATCCAAGTTCTGCTCTTAGCACGGATTCCCTATTTCACGGTAATCTAGAAAAAGAATTGATAATCAGATGCATCTAGGTGTATACACCTCTTCCTATCATTTTCTTCAAGAACCATACAACCAGCCTTATATCTCCACAAGTGCACAAACCACTTCTGATAGCGACATATATCTGAGGAGAAAACTTAAATCCATATTCCTGTTTTCCGCTGGGAAATGAGGTGTTTCATCAATCTTTCATTCCCGGGACAGAGCCTTGATCACCACCAAAACAACCCAAAATTCCAACTAAATCCTCAATCACTCAAGAGGTTGTAAACCCCCATCATCAACATCAAGTTACCATCTCTAGCCACAGACCTGATCAATATCGTGCAACAATATGGGAGTGACATAATGCCACGTGAATTTAGCTAAAAGACCTCGTTCATGACTTCTACCGTTGCCTTATCAGAAGTGTAGGTTATTATCACTAGATCGACTACACCATTATCTTGAGACACTTGCTGCAGTGTCATTTTCATAAATATGACTCACCCTAATGCCTCCCGATAGGAATTGATGGAATATCCAACTATCCTAATACAAATGTAAGCTAATAAATTGTGGGTGATCGTAAACAACTCAATCACTATCTTGAGCCCTTAAGTGGGGGTAAACTCTGTAATTCTAATAAACTCTATAGTGAAATCCATTAACAATTTATCACTCAACTAAAGGCTCAAGAATTCCTCAACAATGAGTCATACAAAAATAACATAAGGAAATATTGTCTTCGGAAAACATCCTGAACCCATGATCCCGTAATGGGTTATTTCCTCAAATAAATTCCTTCTACATATTCCACTAAGTAACAACTTGATCATTGTCATAGTAAGAAACTAACTCCACTCTCCCTATATAAATACCAATTAGGTACTTAACAGTACCCTCAATGTTATTCCTCTAAGGCTCAAGCTGCTCAAGGATCAAAATCCCTATAGAACTTCGTAACTGAAACCTCCAATGTCTGCATCAACAATAGTATACAATCCTTGTCCAATACCCCACAGGGTAATTATCTACCTAGCATAATCAGTGAAAATCCCTAACACTGTAGTCCTTGATTTCCACAACCAATATGACGACTTGACCCACGCTTTACGACTCGATATCGATCGGCTCTCAAATACAATTCATCTTTTTTCGTCTGTTCAAGACTTACGGCAGCAGGTTGTTCACGTGGTCAACTCCATCTACGATTACAAATAGTGACCAACACACTTAAATGTTATTTCCTGTTATCCACTAAACACATAGTCAATCTAACCAGGAGTATAAACACTCTCAGCTACTCGGTTGGTCACCTTGGTGGGCGACCCATACTACGAGTCTGCACATGAGTCAAAACTCAATAGACCCTTTCTGACAACTCTATAACCAGAGATCTCACTATCCTCTTGCGTGGTTACCCTGCACCACGTCTCGGTGCAGGTGCACGCCCACCTCGTCTCATATTTGTTAAATTATTACAGATGCTACTAGAACAGATGTTACTAGAAGTAAAAATATATAAAATTTTATCATACCTATTTTGTGAGGAGAGGTTCATTCGAATCCCCATATTGACCTCGTCATAAATCCTCAATTTCCAAAATATAAAAATCGTAATCCATACCAATCAAAATTTTCCAAATTACCTCGTAAAACACGCCAAGACGTGGCGAACTCAGAAAAATCCAAAAACCCTAGGAACTCGAAAACCTAGGCGCTCGATACTAAATAAATTGTCATACTGAAGGAGTCCCCACGAAAATCCGGCATCTCCTGTATGGGTGATGATCCCAATTTACATACAAGGCCTCCACGGCCACTATACATCGATCAACACCAGGAATCCAAACACACACGATTATATAATTTAGCCTCGGGCCATCTACAAAATAAATGATAAGCAGTCTACCATAAATAGACTTACCCTTACGCCATCTGGCGAGAATACTCAACAAAATCCAATCGAGCAAAATCAGAATAAGGTCCATAAGGACACCAAAAATCCAAATACAAAATCAATCTCCAAACCTACACATGTCCTCTAACCAAAATATCCAAACCATAAAGCAAATACCCAAATAAAACATTTACGACGAGTGGGGTCCGGCAGCTGCACTCTCCTAACAGCTTCATCCTGAAATAGATATAAATCAACGGGGTCAGTTCAAAGAACTCTGCGGGTATAGTAGATATGCAAAATAAGGTATAGCTAACAATAAAAATATCATGCCAGTACAGTCTCACATAAATAGGGTATGAAAGCGAGAAATACAAAATGACTGTACTTACCTGAATCTCCTACCCTGATATAGGAGCATGTGCCTGACTAGAAGTAATAAAGTCCTAACCATATATAAACATGTATCCTGTATGCATGACAATCATATGCACATCCAAGGCATCACTAAAAATGCAGCAAACACAATACAAATGAAATCCGTGCAAAGTGCATGTCGTGCCAATGACATGGTCACCCTGACGCTTGATCAGCCTCTGCACGCAATGGTGAAGCCAGTGGGTAGGGCTATGACAATGTGCACTCTGCCATCATCGCTCTGGTGGCCGAGTGGACGGATCTTTGTCCGAGTACACTATCCTCCTACCCCAAACATAGTGGGAGCTAAGCTCTCATCTCCGTGTCATAGGCCGGAGGAGGGATCCTGCCACTTCTACCGCCTCGTCGCTACCCATGGCGGACCGGAGTCGAGTGAACAATCGCACACACCCTCGATGTACCACTAACCGCGAGTGGCATTATTGTGTGTGAGCCATGTAACTGGCTGCGGGCTCAACAATAATGGAACCCCGTCCAGCCAGCATGCAATCATGCAAAAATGGTGCATGATACTAAAGCATGTAAATCCTACTCAAAATACCTATCCGAATAATATGTACAATCAATATGTACATATCCATAATCCAAATAACTATGATCCAAGTCAAACAGGGAAATATAATCATATCCTATCACATGCATGTATCTAGTAGGCACCAAAAGCATACTAGGCATATAAACATGAAAAATTATTGTAAGCTATCCTAACTAGCATATCAACTTGACTTAATCTAATAGTTAAGTCAAAATACCCGCCTGAATATATATATCCACAAGAATGAACCAAATCGTCACGACTGGGGACCTGCCTCGTGACCGAAACCTGCATAAAGCATGACTATAGTCAAGCACAAAAATACAATTCACCGACAAATCGAATAATTAATCGATTTCCTTCATAACCCAATTGCCCCAAATCAATTTCCAATTCTCCCAAATTTTCCAACTGTCTTAATAATCCTTTTCCTACCACAAATATTCATACAATTAATTTAGCTCATTAAATCAATTGATAAAACTTTGATTAATTAATCATAAGCTAATTAATTAATTAAACCTGGATTAATCCGCATTTTAACAACCTAAGCCAAATAACTGAAATTTGATGGCTTTCAATTTATCCAATTATTGTACCAATCCATTTACCTAAAACATCCTCAAGATCAAACAATATCACCCAAATCCTATATCCTCCGAATACCATACCGATCAACCGAATAACTCCGGAATCAACCCAAATCGACCAATCAAGCTCACCCGCCCTAGGAATTCCACCGACGGCTCTCCCCCAATTGTAGCAACATTACAGCCAAACAAACTTCAATAAGGAAAGAAAAATCAATCATCTTACCAGAAATTTATACTCCTCCGGCAACAACTCTCCTCCTATCCTTGGTTCCTCGGAGCAAATTCGTACTCAAACACTGCTGCCCTATCAACAAATCAAGCTTAAAGAAGGAAAAATTCACAGCTTGAAAGTTAGATTCCATCCTAGGTGTCACGCCCCGAGAGTATGCCGTGCCGAAAAGCAAACGGACGGCATCTCCCCTGTACGCGGCAACATATCGGGTTAATACAAGGCCCGTAGGCCCACAACAACAATATATAAATGGACAATACCAAACAATATATCCACAACAACACAAAAGGTGCGCACCGGTGCGACTCTAACATACTACACACAACAACGTACAAATCCACAGCCAGGTACAACACTGATTATACATGGCCATAATACAAAATAACAGCGGAAGCAAATACGTGGAAAACCTCAAATGTTCGGTGTGAGATGGGATCAGCTGGCGGAGCTCCAAACGTCCAAGGAATCTTCTACCTGTTATCTGGGCGACAGAAAACCCAGGGTCCAGGGGTGGTGAGTATAACTCAGGGGTAATATATAGAAAGTGCATGAACAACATATAAGGATAGATCTACAAGTATACATGTGAAGATCTACAGGTATACAGCATGAGTCCAATAGACATACAGTCATATCCAAATCTAATAACAAGTAACTACAGTAAAATCATACTCAAGGTATATACTAAACTGATCAACTGAACATAAAGTAATGTACCAACGTACCTGACGGTCTGTAACGCCATATGCTAGATCATCCTGAACAGGTATACTATAACATAACCATATAACGTACCAGGTCAATCCCATACCTGACCAATACTCAGACATATGAACAGTATATGATCACCTGTATAATAACCCAGTCCACCACCATGACATGATGCTAATCAAATGCATATAACGATGCGAATCAGCGCATGTATCATACTCAACACATAGCGATAAATAAAATGCAAATGACATGTATCATGATGTACAAGCATGTGCAACAATCATAGCTCGATCAAATCACATCTCACGGGCATATGTAAAACATATATCAAATACATGCATACATATATATATATCGTCAATGCATATGCATGGTCATGCTGCGCACCACTGCTACCACGACCCGGTGTGGCCTAGGTGGCGAGGACATGACAACTATCCCGACTCCGGTAGCCACCACTCTCGAGTGGCCAGGTTGGGTAGTATGAAGCGATAGCTAGCCCGCCACGTAGAGCTATATGCTACCCACACGGGGTCCTGCGCTGGTTGCTCCGTCCCTACCCATGAGTAGGCGAGCCACGCACCCGGGACAAGGCACATCACCACGACCAGCTTTGCATAGTGGGTGAGTCGCTAACTACCACTCCGCGGTGGCGAGTGCGCATCTCCGGCTACCACCATCCATAGTGGCGAGAGCGGCCATGCGCTGACAATGCTCTGCCCTCGACCTGCGACCACTACCAGGTGGCGGAGGCGGGATGGTCGACTTCGTCTCAACCACAAGCGGACCCAGTCATCAGCATGCATGAAATGTAATGATGCATAGCTCACACACAAATCCTCGCAACACTCCCTAACTCACGGGGAGACCTAGTCCACCAAAAGTCAACCATGCAAGGACGCCAAATCCGTAATCACAACCTATTTACCTATGTACAGATAAATAGATCTGCCAAACTAACACACTGATATGTATACGATACAACGATCGACCTCATAATTTGGACTCATCACCTAACCTAGTGATGCAACCCAGTAACCCAATCTGAGGTCATAAAAAATAACTCTAACCACATGTGCTTACTAAACATCTATCAGCTAACACATAATAGGGTTTTATAGTTCCTATCCGTGCTAGATAATCAATGAAGTAACAGAGTATATATCTCAAAGGTCAAAGGCAGTACAAGCATACGATTAAATAAGAGTGGATTTAAGGTAAACAGGTATAAACATAAATCCAAGATCATGCACTGGAATTGATCAAACTACCGGACCAGGTAGATATTACCCACCTGATACGAAGACTCATCTGAAAACATCATTTGTCCTCACGTCCACAAGACAGTCCTAAATCAAAGTCTTGTACATTTGTTACACAACTATAACATAGCCTATAACATAACATTCAGAATCAAAGCTTACCTTCGTTGCTTGAAATCTCCATACCCCACAATTACCATCAAGCTACAACCGGTATCCTCCAATAGAACAATATCACTCGCTAACTATCAAACATCACCAATACCTGAAATCAAACATGATAATATTATCTGCTATAGATCTAATATCACCTACATACAATTATCTATATCAAAACTCATCTCGTATACTGATTCACTTTTCCACTACGAATCTGGAAGTACAATCCATTATCGATTAATCCCACTGTTAAATCCAAGAGTAATACCCCTACACAATCTGTTGCACAGTTATAACACAACCAAATCGAAACTTACCTTATACTGCCAATACAAATCCAGCATTCCTTAGCTCCACCTCGATCACACATACAAGGAAACCGAATCAAAAATCCCAGCTGCTGGCCGGAATGTCCTCAACCTGCTGGAAACAGAGCCATCAAACTCAATGTTGCTGTGACAATACACAAATCCAGTTTACTAATTGCTGTGAACAAAATCACACCAAAACCTACCTTGCAACGCAGCTCACACCAATTCCCCTTTCAATCTACTCTCCTAGCTACGGCAGCAACCGGCGAGGCAGCTCACCGACGGGGCAGGCGGCTGGCTATTTGGATCGGAGAAAGGAAGAAGCTGCTGGAGAGGCGCCGACGCATCCAGCCGCTGCGGTGCTCGACGGAGAGAAAGAAACAACAAAAAAAAACAATCGGAGATAGAGAAGTAGGGATCTAGTAGCGATGAAGTGGCAACGAGCCCGATCGCGGTGATAGGCGATCGGGAAGAGATCGACTAGCTCGGCGTCGAAGGTGGCAAATCGTCGCAAGAGGTGAGATCCAGCTCGGGAAAGTCGGCGGCAGCTGGTTCTCGCGGCGAGGAGGACTGAACAGAGGCGGACGACGGCCGATCGCTCACGAAGCCTCGACAACGCCAAAGGAAAACCCGTCGCCGATGGTGCACCGGGAGAAGAAATTGCCGTGGCTGCGATTCGGAAGAGGCGAAGCGAAATGAAAGCGGAATCGCGGCGAGGAGAAAAGTAGGTCGCGGCGAAGAGAAGAAATCTGGCGATGGTTGATCGGCGGTTCAAAGTCTATAAGCGTCGTTCCTTGATTCGATTCAAGCCAACCCGAATTAAATCAGCAGTTGACCCATTTCGGCCCAACCATTTGGGCCCGATAGACTCATTAACCGATTCTAGCCTAAACCCAATCTCACCCAAGACCAATTTTAAATAAATCCTAATTAAATCCAATTAACCCACTAATTAAATCCAAATTAATTAAAGGGTTAATCCATATAATTTTTTTCATATTTTACATTCTCCCACTTATAAAAATTTGGTCCCCAAATTTCCGACATCCACAGCACGAGATGTCACAACAACCATCTCAAGTATCCGAGCAAAATCACACCTCAAGTAACTAAGTGAGTCGAGCTCGAATATTATATTCCAGCTCTTATATGCTCTCAGCCAACCTATTAAGAGGTCAATTACTGTACCAGAGTGGAGCTCTATACCCGTAACCGATGGGAGACTTTGCCAGAATCGTAAGGTGAATCATGAATCACTATCAGAAATGATACTCAAGGATACTCCATGGATATAATTCCATCAAGCGATCCAACGAAATTCATCTTACGGCTCGAAAGAAAAGGAGCGGACCTAGCTAATCGATCATCGACTACCCAAATCCTATCAAGTCCTTTCCGAATTCTAGATAATCTCCCAACACATTCTAACGTACTAGGCTACCACTTCTATCTCGGTACATAACCCTACCGATCACAATATTCCACCTTTGCTTGTTGGCATACCCAACATCAAACTATGAAATCAACCGTGTCCCATATATCGTCCCACCATCATGAACGTCTCAATACTCACTATTTTCGAATATACTCCGAATAAATCATCACTCTCGAATGAAGAGTCTCCTAAAACAACTCTTCCTAAATCGAAATACAACTCTGGGAACCACTATCCTTCCCAAAGACGGAGATTTATTCTCACAAGAGAAATTAATCTAAAGTCCAAAATTCACTCTGTCACACAGAACTGAAAGTAACTGGAAGACTATAATGATTAATCTCGCTAGTTTCTCAACCAGCATACACATAACATACGTCTCATACCATTGCATCGGAATCGTTCTAATCCCTGAAATGATGCATCTGCGTACAATACTCTTCCATCCATATCGGACAGATTAATTAACACTGACCCAAAAGTCAGTCACCTTCTATCCTACAAGTCATGCATAGCCAACAGAAGGATATGTAATAACAGTTAACATACCATAATCCTTGTAGCTCGGAGATGTCCGCAACAGCCAGATCCCAGAACTCACAAAACCAAGACCGAGTAAAGCAAAACTCGATGTTCGAACGAAATAAAATCCGAAAATGGACTTCGCAACCTAGGGCTCTGATACCAATATAATTGTCACGCCCCGAGAGTATGCCGTGCCGAAAAGCAAACAGTCGACTCTCAAAGGTAATCACCTTTTTGATAGCAGGTACATCTCTAATAACCTCAACATATCATTCCCGTGGTCAAACTAAAACCACGGTTACGAATACTAACCAATATCCTACAAGTCATGCATAGCCAACAGAAGGATATGTAATAACAGTTAACATACCTTAATCCTTGTAGCTCGGAGATGTCTGCAACAGCCAGATCCCAGAACTCACAAAACCAAGACCGAGTAAAGCAAAACTCGATGTTCGAACGAAATAAAATCCGAAAATGGACTTCGCAACCTAGGGCTCGATGCAATATAATTGTCACGCCCGAGTATCGTGCGAAAAGCAAAGCGAGCGGCATCTCACATGCGTGGCAACATATCGGATTAATACAAGGCCCGTAGGCCCACAACAACAATATATAAATGGACAATACCAAATAATATATCCACAACAACACAAAAGGTACGCACCGGTGCGACTCTAACATACTACACACAACAACGTACAAATCCACAGCCAGGTACAACACTGATTATACATAGCCATAATACAAAATAACAGCGGTAGCAAATACGTGGAAAACCCCAAATGTTCGGTGTGAGATGGGATCAGCTGGCGGAGCTCAAGCGTCAAGGAATCTTCTACCATTATTATGCAGTGAAAACCGAGGTCGGGTGGTGAGTATAACTCGGGGGTAATATATAGAAAGTGCATGAACAACATATAAGGATAGATCTACAAGTATACATGTGAAGATCTACGGTGTATACAACATGAGTCCAATAGACATACGTCATATCGAATCTAATAACAAGTAACTCGGTAAATCATACTCGAGGTATATACTAAAGCGATCAATGAACATAAAGTAATGTACCAGCGTACGGCGATGCGCATACGCCATATGCTAGATCATCACGAGGTATACTATAACATAACCATATATACGTGCGGTCAATCCATACGACCAATACTCGGACATATGAGCGTATATGATCACTGTATAATAACCGGTCCGTACCACACAATGACATGATGCTAATCAAATGCATATAACGATGCGAATCAGCGCATGTCATGCTCAACACATAGCGATAAATAAAAAAATGCAAATGACATGTATCATGATGAACAAGCATGCAACAATCATAGCTCGATCAAATCGGACGTCTCACGGGCATATGTAAAACATATAACAAATACATGCATACATATATATATCTGCAATGCATATGCATGGTCATGCCTGCGCACCCACTGCTACCACGACCCGGTGTGGCGTGGGTGGCGAGGACATAACAACTACTCACCCACCACTCGAGTGACCGAGTTGGGATGTAAACGATTAGCCCGCCAGAGCTATGCACCCACACGGGGGTCCCTCCCGCTAGTAGCTATAGAAGGGACGCACAACAATGCTACTCAACCTCGAACCACTACCCCGAGTGGTCGGGAGGCAGGATGACGACTCGCCCCAACCGAGCACCCAAATGCATATGAAATGTAATGCATAGCTCACACACAAATCCTCAACACTCCTAACTCAATGGGAGACCTAGTCCACCAAAAGTCAACCATGCAAGGAAACCGTAATCACAACCTATTTAATATGTAGATAAATAGATGCCAAACTAACACATGACATGTATATATAACGATCGACCTCATAATTTGGACTCATCACCTAACCTAGTGATGCACCCATTAACCAACTGAGGTCATAAAAATAACTCTAACCACATGTGCTTACTAAACATCTATCACCTAACACATAATAGGGTTTTATTCCTATCCGTGCTAGATAATCAATGAAGTAACAGAGTATATATCTCAAAGGTCAAAGGCGATAAGCATACGATTAAATAAGAGTGGATTTAAGGTAATAGTATAAACATAAATCCAAGATCATGCACTGAATTCATCAAACGACTGTAGATATTACCCACCGATACAAGACTCATCCAAAACATCATTTGTCCTCACGCCCACAAGCTTCCTAAATCAAAGTCTTGTACATTTTTTACACAACTATAACATAGCCTATAACATAACATTCAGAATCAAAGCTTACCTTCTGTTTGAAATCTCCATACCCTACAATTACCATCAAGCTACAACCGATCCTCCAATAGAACAATATCACTAACTATCAAACATCACCAATAAATCAAACATGATAATATTATCCGCTATAGATCTAATATCACCTACATACAATTATCTATATCAAAACTCATCTCGATATTGATTCACTTTTCCACTACGAATAAGTACAATCCATTATCGATTAATCCCAATCGTTAAATCCAAGAGTAATACTACACAACTTACAGCTTATAACACAACCAAATCGAAACTTACCTTATACCGCCAATACAAAAAGATTCCTTAGCTCCACCTCGATCACACAAGGAAAGAATCAAAATCCCAAACCCGAATGTCCTCAACTCTGGAAACAGAGCCATCAAACTCAATGTTGCGATAATAAACAAATCCAGTTTACTAATTTATGGAACAAAATCGCAAAACCTACCTTGCAGCTCACCAATTCCTTTCAATCTACTCTCCTAGCTACGAAGAATGGCGAGGCACCACCGACGGCAAAGCCGCTATTTGGATCGGAGAAAGGAAGAAGCTTAAAGAGGCACCGACGCATCCACCACGCGGTGCTACGGAGAAAGAAACAACAAAAAACAATCGGAGATAGAGAAATAGGGATCTAGTAGCGATGAAGTGGCAACGTAGCTCGACGGGCGGCACGGAGCTCAATGGTGATAGGCGATCGAAGAAGAGATCGACTAGCTTGCGCCGAAGGTGGCAAATCGTCGCAAGAGGTGAGATCCACGGAAAGTCGGCGTAGGTTCTCGAAGGAGGATTGAGCAGGCGAACGACGGCCTGCTCAAGGCCTAACGCGAAAGGGAAACCGACGCGATGGTACCGGGAGAAGAAACGCCGGCGGGCGATTCGGAAGAGATGAGAAGCGTGAAACGGAATCGCGAGCGAGGAGAAGAAGTAGGTCGCTGGCGAGAAGAAATGCGAGTGGGATCGACGCTCAAAGTCTATAAACGCTGCCTTGATTCGATTCAAGCCAACCCAATTAAATCCAACCGGTTCAATTTCAACCATTTGGGGCCCAATAGACTCAAATTTCAACCGATTCTAGCCTAAACCCAATCTCACCAAGACCAATTTTAAATAAATCCTAATTAAATCCAATTAACCCACTAATTAAATCTAAATTAATTAAAGGGTTAATCCATATAATTTTTTTTTCATATTTTACATTCTCCCTCACTTATAAAAATTTGGTCCCCAAATTTCCGACTCATGCACGAGTACGAGATGTCACAACAACCATCTCAAGTATCCGGAGCAAAATTACACCTCAAGTAACTAAGGGAGTAATCGAGCTCGAATATTATATTCCAGCTCTTATACGCTCTCAGCCAACCTATTAAGAGGTCAACTGTACTCAGGAGCTCTATACAGAATCGATGGGAGACTTTGCTGTAATCGTAAGGTGAATCATGAATCACTATCGAAATGATACTCAAGGATACTCCATGGATATAATTCCATCGATCCAACGAAATTCATCTTACTCAAAAGAAAAGCGGACCTAGCTAATCGATCATCGACTACCCAAATCCTATCAAGTCCTTTCCGAATTCTAGATAATCTCCCAACACATTCTAACGCATTTAGGCTACCACTTATCTCGGTACATAACCCTACCGATCACAATATTCCACCTTGCTTGTTGGCATACCCAACATCAAACTATGAAATCAACCGTGTCCCATATATCGCTCCACCATCATAACGCCTCAATACTCACTATTTTCGAATACACTCCGAATAAATCATCACTCTCGAATGAAGAGTCTCCTGAAACAACTCTTCCTAAATCGAAATACAACTCTGGGAACCACTATCCTTCCCAGAGACGGAGATTTATTCTCACAAGAGAAATTAATCTAAAGTCCAAAATTCACTCTGTCACACAGAACTGAAAGTAACTGAAAGACTATAATGATTAATCTCGCTAGTTTCTCAACCAGCATACACATAACATACGTCTCATACCACTGCATCGGAATCGCTCTAATCCCTGAAATGATGCATCTGCGTACAATACTCTTCCATCCATATCGGACAGATTAATTAACACTGACCCAAAAGTCAGTCACCTTCTATGCCCTGAAACCTAGCTTCACAAACTTCCGGCCAGGTGATTGCCATCACCTTCTTGGTCCCACAAGTCGACGATATAGTATCGCTAGAACATGTTATTCTCATCTATGGTAAATACCAAATCAATCTAAAGAAACCACAACTTCCTTCAAGATTGGGAATATATCCATAAATATATCCTCCACAGATATGATGACAATCGATCTCAAATACTCCAAGAGTACTTGATTCCTCAAATCCATGAACGACCAAATCGTCGATAAGTCTAACAACCTTATCAACATCTCCTAAAATTCATAACAAGTATGAAACGTCGTCTTCTACACACCTGCATCCTTTTACTCTAAGCTATAGATAGCTCAATCATCACACCGACAATGATAATTGTATGACACTAAGTCACTACAATATCAACCCTCAAGTCGTAAATCAATTCTAGGGTATACACAGGTGTCATTTAGCTGATCTAAACAGATCCTCTATCCACAACGAATGATACTCATTCCCAATTACTGCATTCCAATCATCGATAATCGATGCATAACCTCAAGGTCTGACTCTCTTCTAACAAAGAGTTACAAGTCTTCTCAAGAAGAAACACTGAGGCAGATAAATCTCCCATAGTGTTCAGCAACACTGATACCCATAAAATCATCTCCCGGTATGAGGTCCCCAATATCAGGACTATTCCCAAAATCACTTCAATCGCATATTCCACTTGCCCATGCAGTGGCCAGCCCGAGAGTTTATCCGTAACTACATCCGAATACTCTCAGATTATAGGTACATCCGAGAGTCCTAGTATATCAACGCTCCAACAATCTAACTATCCATAAGGATATGTCTATAGTAGAGGTATGTCTAGCAAAGGCTAAGGGTATAGTATCCCCTGACTTTTTGGTTGTTGATCAACATCTCACCTAACGGTAGAGAAAAATCACCAACCCACAAGTCGATAGGAACCCTTCGAACCCTATCAAAGAATGTTCTAGACAAAGATACCTATAAACTACCAGTATCCCTCGATATATCCGCAAATAGGATAACCTAAAGTAATACCCCGAAGGACCTATCCTTCGGTCTTCTATACTTCTTCTTGAGTAATCATGTAAACTTGTCCAACATCTGTTCTGGAAGGCTGAGCTCATGTAGATGCAAAAGACTATCATGGAGGAACCAAATCAATCACGAAAATGGAGGTACAAATCAAACAATCAAGACGGAGATGATAACCATCATGTATCTTGCAGAGAAGATACATCCGATCGTAACATCAAGAATCACAACATCGTAGCACGCTCCAACTCTGCAAAAGGTACAACTGCAACTGAAGAATACCGCATAGATACGACCATCGTCGTATACTCTCTCTCCTTTGAACAAATCATAACCACATCTGGGAAGGTAACAGTTGTTGTCGTCTGGGAAGGTAACAGTTGTTGTCTGCACGTCTGAGTCTTCTGAGATGTCTTCGGCTGATACTGCTGAGTAACTTACTTCTTCCGGATAAAAGTATCAAAGAACTCCAACTATATCTGGGGTAGTAGATCGCTGCTGATGTGATAACCTAATCTTCTGTAATAATCTCGGCTTTCGAGGTTGTGGATCGTCCGCTCGAAAGCATCATCCATAGTCTTCAACTGAGTCTTCAAAATACATACTCTCCTCGTAGATACCGGCTGCTTATAGTAGGAACAGATACAATGGTCCATCGGATAATCTGACTCTGTGTCTCGTCGTAACCCGCACTGCACACACCTAATCTCCCTTCGGAGTCTTTCCTCTGAGTTCACTGATAAACATGAGAAGCTGCTGACAATATGCAATCGGTCTTCTATGATCGAAAAACTCTCCAATAGTTGCTCGTGACTCATGACTTTAATCTTGCTCCTTTTATCCAACATTTGGAGACTTCGGATTCCAATAATTTGACTCGCAAAATCTGCTTATCAAATCTTCAACTCTTAAAACACTTATTACGGAGTCATTTCTATCCACATGACTCGGTCTAAGGACTTCCGGTAGGATCTAGTAGGAGATCCAAACATCCTGATCAAGATGTCAACCGATAACCCCTGGGTGGTCAAAACCAACCCAATCACATTCTTGGGCTATTAAATAGTCGTAACCTTCGCAAGTCTAACGACTCTGCATGGTACCTTCGTAACCAAACGATCACCCTACTCGATGCCCAAGAATTCCCTGACAATGAGTCAAAGAAGATGACGTGGGAAAATACTATCTCACAACATCACTGAACTGTGACTAAGTGATATGTTATTTCCCGTAGGTTATTTCCTATATCTTACACCAAGTACCAGCTAAATCCGGATAGTGGTATGCAGCTAACTTAGCTTCCTATGTATAACACGAGTTAAGTACTCAAAAGTACCCTCAACGTTATACAACCTAGAACGACCATCTCAGAGATCAAAATCTCTATGAATATCTCCAAACTAATCCTCTACTATCTGCATCAGTGATAGTGTACTCGCGCAATTCATTACCCCATAGGTAATGATCTGACTAACATAATTAGTGAAAATCTTAGGACCGTAATCCTTGATCTCCACAAGCGATGTGACTACCTAACCCCTGCTTTCCGACTCGGTATCAGTCGGCTCTCAAAGGTAATCACCTTTTTGATAGCAGGTACATCTCTAATAACCTCAACATATCATTCCCGTGGTCAAACTAAAACCACGGTTACGAATACTAACCAATATCCTACAAGTCATGCATAGCCAATAGAAGGATATGTAATAACAGTTAACATACCTTAATCCTTGTAGCTCGAAGATGTCCGCAACAGTCAGATCCCAGAACTCAAAAAACCAAGACCGAGTAAAGCAAAACTAAATGTTCGAACGAAATAAAATCCGAAAATGGACTTCGCAACCTAGGGCTCTGATACCAATATAATTGTCACGCCCCGAGAGTATGCCATGCCGAAAAGCAAACGGACGACATCTCCCCTGTACGTGGCAACATATCGGGTTAATACAAGGCCCGTAGGCCCACAACAACAATATATAAATGGACAATACCAAATAATATATCCACAACAACACAAAAGGTGCGCACCGATGCGACACTAACATACTACACACAACAACGTACAAATCCACAGCCAGGTACAACACTGATTATATATGGCCATAATACAAAATAACAGCGGAAGCAAATACGTGGAAAACCCCAAATGTTCGGTGTGAGATGGGATCAGCTGGCGGAGCTCCAAAGCGTCAAGGAATCTTACATTATCCAGGCGAAAACCTGTGGTCCAGGTGGTGAGTATAACTCAGGGGTAATATATAGAAAGTGCATGAACAACATATAAGGATAGATCTACAAGTATACATGTGAAGATCTCTGGTATACAAAGATGAGTCCAATAGACATACAAATATCTAAATCTAATAACAAGTAACTACAGTAAAATCATACTCAAGGTATATACTAAACTGATCAACTGAACATAAAGTAATGTACCAACGTACCTGACGGTCTGTAACGCCATATGCTAGATCATCCTGAACAGGTATACTATAACATAACCATATAACATACCATGTCAATCCCATACCTGACCAATACTCAGACATATGAACAGTATATGATCACCTGTATAATAACCCGGTCCGTACCACACCATGACATGATGCTAATCAAATGCATATAACAGTCTGAATCAATGCATGTATCATGCTCAACACATAGCAGTAAATAAAATGCAAATGACATGTATCATGATGTACAAGCATGTGCAACAATCATAGCTCAATCAAATGCAGCATCTCACAGGCATATGTAAAACATATATCAAATACATGCATACATATATATCAAGATGATGCATATGGTCATGCTCACAAGACCCCACTCGCTACCACGACCCCAAAGGCCTAGGTGGCGTGACATGATAACTATCCCAACTCACCGCCACCACTCTCGGTGGACCGAGTTGGGTAGTATGAAACAAAGAGCTAGCCCGCCATAGAGCTATATACTACCACACGGGTCCTCTCACGCTAGTTGCTCCCCTACCAGAGTAGGACGAGCACCGCACCCAGGACAACTGCACATCACACGACCACTGTCTATAGTGGGTGAGTGCGCTAACTACCACTCCGCACAGTGGCCAAGTGCGCATCTCCAGCTACCACAATCAATAGTGGACGAGAATGGCACGCACAACAATGCTCTGCCCTCAACCCTGCAACCACTACCCCGAGTGGCCGGGGAGGCAGGATGACTGACGACTCGTCTCAACCACAAGGCAGACCCAGTCGTCAACATGCATGAAATGTAATGATGCATAGCTCACACACAAATCCTCGCAACACTCCCTAACTCACGGGGAGACCTAGTCCACCAAAAGTCAACCATGCAAGGACGCCAAATCCGTAATCACAACCTATTTACCTATGTACAGATAAATAGATCCGCCAAACTAACACACTGATATGTATACGATACAACGATCGACCTCATAATTTGGACTCATCACCTAACCTAGTGATGCAACCCAGTAACCCAATCTGAGGTCATAAAAAATAACTCTAACCACATGTGCTTACTAAACATCTATCAGCTAACACATAATAGGGTTTTATAGTTCCTATCCGTGCTAGATAATCAATGAAGTAACAGAGTATATATCTCAAAGGTCAAAGGCAGTACAAGCATACGATTAAATAAGAGTGGATTTAAGGTAAACAGGTATAAACATAAATCCAAGATCATGCACTGGAATTGATCAAACTACCGGACTGTAGATATTACCCAATGACACGAAGACTCATCCGAAACATCATTTGTCCTCACGCCCACAAGATACCCTAAATCAAAGTCTTGTACATTTGTTACACAACTATAACATAGCCTATAACATAACATTCAGAATCAAAGCTTACCTTCGCGTTTGAAATCTCCATACCCCACAATTACCATCAAGCTACAACCTAGATCCTCCAATAGAACAATATCACTCGCTAACTATCAAACATCACCAATACCTGAAATCAAACATGATAATATTATCTGCTATAGATCTAATATCACCTACATACAATTATCTATATCAAAACTCATCTCGTATACTGATTCACTTTTCCACTACGAATCTGGAAGTACAATCCATTATCGATTAATCCCACTGTTAAATCCAAGAGTAATACCCCTACACAATCTGTTGCACAGTTATAACACAACCAAATCGAAACTTTCCTTATACTGCCAATACAAATCCAGCATTCCTTAGCTCCACCTAGATCACACATACAAGGAAACCGAATCAAAAATCCCAGCTGTTGGCCGGAATGTCCTCAACCTGCTGGAAACAGAGCCATCAAACTCAATGTTGCTGTGACAATACACAAATCCAGTTTACTAATTGCTGTGAACAAAATCGCACCAAAACCTACCTTGCAACGCAGCTCACACCAATTCCCCTTTCAATCTACTCTGCTAGATACGCGAAGAATCGGCGCGAGGCACCACCGACGGCAAAGTAGCTATTTGGATCGGAGAAAGGAAGAAGTCAAAGAGGCGCTGACGAGATCCAAATTACGCGGTGCTCGACGGAGAGAAAGAAACAACAAAAAAAACAATCGGAGATAGAGAAGTAGGGATCTAGTAGCGATGAAGTGGCAACGACGAGTAGCTCTGACCGGGGCGGCGACGGAGCTCTGACTGTGGTGATAGGCAGCATCGGGGAAGAGATCGACTAGCTCGGCGTCAAAGGTGGCAAATCGTCGCAAGAGGTGAGATCCAGCTCGGGAAAGTCGGCGGCAGCTGGTTCTCGCGGCGAGGAGGACTGAGCAGGCAATGACGACGCCGCCATCGCTTCCAACGAAGCCTCCGACAACGCCGAAAGGGAAAACCGATCGCCGATGGTGCACCGGGGAGAAGAAATTGCCGGCGGCAGCTGCGATTCGGAAGAGACGAGAAGCGGAAATGAAACGGAATCGCGAGCGAGGAGAAGAAGTAGGTCGCGAAGCGGAAGAGAAGAAATGCGGCAGTGGTTGATCGACGGTTCAAAGTCTATAAACGTCGTTCCTTGATTCGATTCAAGCCAACCCGAATTAAATCCAACCGGTTCAGCCCATTTCCAGCCCAACCATTTGGGCCCAATAGACTCAGCCCAACCGATTCTAGCCTAAACCCAATCTCAGCCCAAGACCAATTTTAAATAAATCCCTAATTAAATCCAATTAACCCACTAATTAAATCCAAATTAATTAAAGGGTTAATCCATATAATTTTTTTTTTCATATTTTACATTCTCCCCCACTTATAAAAATTTGGTCCCCAAATTTCCGACTCATGCACGAGTACGAGATGTCACAACAACCATCTCAAGTATCCGGAGCAAAATCACACCTCAAGTAACTAAGTGGAGTACTGAGCTCGAATATTATATTCCAGCTCTTATACGCTCTCAGCCAACCTATTAAGAGGTCAATTACTGTACCAGAGTGGAGCTCTATACCCGTAACCGATGGGAGACTTTGCCAGAATCGTAAGGTGAATCATGAATCACTATCAGAAATGATACTCAAGGATACTCCATGGATATAATTCCATCAAGCGATCCAACGAAATTCATCTTACGGCTCGAAAGAAAAGGAGCGGACCTAGCTAATCGATCATCGACTACCCAAATCCTATCAAGTCCTTTCCGAATTCTAGATAATCTCCCAACACATTCTAACGTACTAGGCTACCACTTCTATCTCGGTACATAACCCTACCGATCACAATATTCCACCTTTGCTTGTTGGCATACCCAACATCAAACTATGAAATCAACCGTGTCCCATATATCGTCCCACCATCATGAACGTCTCAATACTCACTATTTTCGGATACACTCCGAATAAATCATCACTCTCGAATGAAGAGTCTCCTGAAACAACTCTTCCTAAATCGAAATACAACTCTGGGAACCACTATCCTTCCCAGAGACGGAGATTTATTCTCACAAGAGAAATTAATCTAAAGTCCAAAATTCACTCTGTCACCACAGTAGCGAAAAGTAAATGATTAATCTCGCTAGTTTCTCAACCCGATACACATAACATAATCATACCATCGAATCGCTAATCCTGAAATGATGCATCTGCGTACAATACTCTTCCATCCATATCGGACAGATTAATTAACACTGACCCAAAAGTCAGTCACCTTCTATGCCCTGAAACCTAGCTTCACAAACTTCCGGCCAGGTGATTGCCATCACCTTCTTGGTCCCACAAGTCGACGATATAGTATCGCTAGAACATGTTATTCTCATCTATGGTAAATACCAAATCAATCTAAAGAAACCACAACTTCCTTCAAGATTGGGAATATATCCATAAATATATCCTCCACAGATATGATGACAATCGATCTCAAATACTCCAAGAGTACTTGATTCCTCAAATCCATGAACGATCAAATCGTCGATAAGTCTAACAACCTTATCAACATCTCCTAAAATTCATAACAAGTATGAAACGTCGTCTTCTACACACCTGCATCCTTTTACTCTAAGCTATAGATAGCTCAATCATCACACCGACAATGATAATTGTATGACACTAAGTCACTACAATATCAACCCTCAAGTCGTAGATCAATTCTAGGGTATACACAGGTGTCATTTAGCTGATCTAAACAGATCCTCTATCCACAACGAATGATACTCATTCCCAATTACTGCATTCCAATCATCGATAATCGATGCATAACCTCAAGGTCTGACTCTCTTCTAACAAAGAGTTACAAGTCTTCTCAAGAAGAAACACTGAGGCAGATAAATCTCCCATAGTGTTCAGCAACACTGATATCCATAAAATCATCTCCCGGTATGAGGTCCCCAATATCAGGACTATTCCCGAAATCACTTCAATCGCATATTCCACTTGCCCATGCAGTGGCCAGCCCGAGAGTTTATCCGTAACTACATCCGAATACTCTCAGATTATAGGTACATCCGAGAGTCCTAGTATATCAACGCTCCAACAATCTAACTATCCATAAGGATATGTCTATAGTAGAGGTATGTCTAGCAAAGGCTAAGGGTATCCCCTGACTTTTTGGTTGTTGATCAACATCTCACCTAACGGTAGAGAAAAATCACCAACCCACAAGTCGATAGGAACCCTTCGAACCCTATCAAATAATGTTCTAGACAAAGATACCTGTAAACTACCAGTATCCCTCGATATATCCGCAAATAGGATAACCTAAAGTAATACTCCGAAGGACCTATCCTTCGGTCTTCTATACTTCTTCTCGAGTAATCATGTAAACTTGTCCAACATCTGTTCTGGAAGGCTGAGCTCATGTAGATGCAAAAGACTATCATAGAGGAACTGAAATCAACTGCTGAAAATGGAGGTACAAACTGAAACAACTGCACGGAGATGATAACCACCATGTATCTTGGCAGAGAATATACATCCGACTGTAACATACTGAAGAACTGTCAACATCGTAGCACGCTCCAACTCTGCGAAAGGTACAACTGCAACTGAAGAATACCGCATAGATACGACCATCGTCGTATACTCTCTCTCCTCTGAACAAATCATAACTACGCCTGGGAAGGTAACAGTTGTTGTCGTCTGGGAAGGTAACAATTGTTGTCTGCACGTCTGAGTCTTCTGAGATGTCTTCGGCTGATACTGCTGAGTAACTTACTTCTTCCGGATAAAAGTATCAAAGAACTCCAACTATATCTGGGGTAGTAGATCGCTGCTGATGTGATAACCTAATCTTCTATAATAATCTCGGCTTTCGAGGTTGTGGATCGTCCGCTCGAAAGCATCATCCATAGTCTTCAACTGAGTCTTCAAAATACATACTCTCCTCGTAGAAACCGACTGCTAATAGTAGGAACATATACAATGGTCCATCGGATAATCTGACTCTGTGTCTCGTCGTAACCCGCACTGCACACACCTAATCTCCCTTCGGAGTCTTTCCTCTGAGTTCACTGATAAACATGAGAAGCTGCTGACAATATGCAATCGGTCTTCTATGATCGAAAAACTCTCCAATAGTTGCTCGTGACTCATGACTTTAATCTTGCTCCTTTTATCCAACATTTGGAGACTTCGGATTCCAATAATTTGACTCGCAAAATATGCTTATCAAATCTTCAACTCTTAAAACACTTATTACGGAGTCATTTCTATCCACATGACTCGGTCTAAGGACTTCCGGTAGGATCTAGTAGGAGATCCAAACATCCTGATCAAGATGTCAACCGATAATCCCTGGGTGGCCAAAACCAACCCAATCACATTCTTGGGCTATTAAATAGTCGTAACCTTCGCAAGTCTAACGACTCTGCATGGTACCTTCGTAACCAAACGATCACCCTACTCGATGCCCAAGAATTCCCTGACAATGAGTCAAAGAAGATGACGTGGGAAAATACTATCTCACAACATCACTGAACTATGACTAAGTAATATGTTATTTCCCGTAGGTTATTTCCTATATCTTACACCAAGTACCAGCTAAATCCGGATAGTGGTATGCAGCTAACTTAGCTTCCTCTGTATAACACGAGTTAAGTACTCAAAAGTACCCTCAATGTTATACAACCTAGAACGACCATCTCAGAGATCAAAATCTCTATGAATATCTCCAAACTAATCCTCTACTATCTACATCAGCGATAGTGTACTCACGCAATTCATTACCCCATAGGTAATGATCTGACTAACATAATTAGTGAAAATCTTAGGATCGTAATCCTTGATCTCCACAAGCGATGTGACTACCTAACCCCTGCTTTCCGACTCGGTATCAGTCGGCTCTCAAAGGTAATCACCTTTTTGATAGCAGGTACATCTCTAATAACCTCAACATATCATTCCCGTGGTCAAACTAAAACCACGGTTACGAATACTAACCAATATCCTACAAGTCATGCATAGCCAACAGAAGGATATGTAATAACAGTTAACATACCTTAATCCTTGTAGCTCGGAGATGTCCGCAACAGCCAGATCCCAGAACTCACAAAACCAAGACCGAGTAAAGCAAAACTCGATGTCCGAACGAAATAAAATCTGAAAATGGACTTCGCAACCTAGGGCTCTGATACCAATATAATTGTCACGCCCCGAGAGTATGCCGTGCCGAAAAGCAAACGGACACAGATCTCGTGGCAACATATCGGAGTTAACACAAGGCCCGTAGGCCCACAACAACAATATATAAATGGACAATACCAAACAATATATCCACAACAACACAAAAGGTGCGCACCGGTGCGACTCTAACATACTACACACAACAACGTACAAATCCACAGCCAGGTACAACACTGATTATACATGGCCATAATACAAAATAACAGCGGAAGCAAATACGTGGAAAACCCCAAATGTTCGGTGTGAGATGGGATCACCGTGAGCTCCAAACGTCGAAGGAATCTTCTACCATTTATCTGGCGGCGAAAACCGAGTCCAGGGGTGGTGAGTATAACTCAGGGGTAATATATAGAAAGTGCATGAACAACATATAAGGATAGATCTACAAGTATACATGTGAAGATCTACAGGTATACAGCATGAGTCCAATAGACATACAGTCATATCCAAATCTAATAACAAGTAACTACAGTAAAATCATACTCAAGGTATATACTAAACTGATCAACTGAACATAAAGTAATGTACCAACGTACCTGACGGTCTGTAACGCCATATGCTAGATCATCCTGAACAGGTATACTATAACATAACCATATAACGTACCAGGTCAATCCCATACCTGACCAATACTCAGACATATGAACAGTATATGATCACCTGTATAATAACCCGGTCCGTACCACACAATGACATGATGCTAATCAAATGCATATAACAGTCTGAATCAACGCATGTATCATGCTCAACACATAGCAGTAAATAAAATGCAAATGACATGTATCATGATGTACAAGCATGTGCAACAATCATAGCTCAATCAAATGCAGCATCTCACAGGCATATGTAAAACATATATCAAATACATGCATACATATATATTAGCAATGCATATGCATGGCTATTTGGATCGGAGAAAGGAAGAAGCTGCTGGAGAGGCACCGACGCATCCAGCCGCTGCGGTGCTCGACGGAGAGAAAGAAACAACAAAAAAAACAATCGGAGATAGAGAAGTAGGGATCTAGTAGCGATGAAGTGGCAACGACGAGTAGCTCTGACCGGGGCGGCGACGGAGCTCTGACTGTGGTGATAGGCAGCATCGGGGAAGAGATTGACTAGCTCGGCGTCGAAGGTGGCAAATCGTCGCAAGAGGTGAGATCCAGCTCGGCAAAGTCGGCGGCAGCTGGTTCTCGCGGCGAGGAGGACTGAGCAGAGGCAGCGATGACCGACCGACTGCTCCAACGAAGCCTCCGACAATGCCGAAAGGGAAAACCGATCGCCGATGGTGCACCGGGGAGAAGAAATTGCCGGCGGCAGCTACGATTCGAAAGAGACGAGAAGCGGAAATGAAACGGAATCGCGAGCGAGGAGAAGAAGTAGGTCGCGAAGCGGAAGAGAAGAAATGCGGCAGTGGTTGATCGACGGTTCGAAGTCTATAAACGTCGTTCCTTGATTCGATTCAAGCCAACCCGAATTAAATCCAACCGGTTCAGCCCATTTCCAGCCCAACCATTTGGGCCCAATAGACTCAGCCCAACCGATTCTAGCCTAAACCCAATCTCAGCCCAAGACCAATTTTAAATAAATCCCTAATTAAATCCAATTAACCCACTAATTAAATCCAAATTAATTAAAGGGTTAATCCATATAATTTTTTTTCTTCATATTTTACACTAGGTAAGAAGGAATCAACTATTACCTAGTTCCAATGATAATCGGGAAGAACATCTCCTGATCGAAAACATTGCTGACCCAAATTCCCAGCTTGCTCGCTCACTGTAGGCACGTCCGTGAGCACTGATGAGGGTGATCAGCGCTGCTTGTCGTGAGGAAGAAGAACGAGAAGCGAACTGTGAGAGGGAGAGAAGAGGGCTCGGTAAGGAATGCAGCCCCTGATCCGCACTAGGCGCAGACGCGCCACTAACTCCGTCACAGCGTCACGCCGGCTCATCCGTACACGGCGAACGCTTTGTCGCCGCTGCGAGAAGATGAAATTGATCGAGGATCGGAGCGACGGTGCGGGGAGGTCTGATCGCGACGATGCGAGGTCTGGTCGGAGATCTTTGGGCGCGCGGCGGCTCAGAGGCGAAGACAAATACGGCACCGGCCGCGTGAGAAATCGACATCGCAAAGCTCGAAGAAGGGCATCGCGGCGAAGGGGAGCACAATACGGCTGGCGGCGCGAAGGGAAACACGCGACGCAGGAAGAAGGGATAGCGCGTGGTTTCTACCATGGAGAAGAAGGGCTCGGGCTTGAGGAACCGTCGAGCGGCGTGAGAAAACCGAGAGGAAAAAATGTTAAAAATCGGAAATTAGAAAATAGAAAACCTAGACTAAACAGGCCATTTAAAAGCCTGTTTTTCCTATCTCCGTAATTATCTCGTACGACCTCCGTTTAAATCCAAAAAAATTCCCAAAATTCCCTAAAAATCCCGAAAATAATCCCTATGATTATTTCCCCGAAATTTTGGCCATTAAATTTCGTATTTTAATTTCAGTATTTTACATCCCTTATCTATTTCATTATTCGGATTTGCAGGACATGAGGTTCGTCCTATTGGGCAGATTACCCTTCCTTTGTCTTTAGGCAAAGAACCTCTTCGAAGACCTAGATCTACTCTTTTCACAAGTGGTAGCATCTTCTTCTTATAATATCATTTTAGGGCTATCAACTTTGAGTGCATTTAAAGCAGTGGGGTTTACTTATTATCAGAAGGTAAAATTTTCTGTGGAAAGACAAGTAGGGGAAGTATGTGGGAATCAATCTTTCGCAAGGAAATGTTACGTGGAGATGATTCGAACCGAACATAAAAGGGCTAGAAATGATAATAGTATCATTCTTATCCAAGTAGGGGTAGATATACATATGATTTAGGAGTTATCTTTATTTACTTTTTAAGTGACAACAAAAATAGAATGGGAAGAGATATCAATTATGTTTGGGCCCCTAGAGTTAACTACACGAGTAGCTATTGATTTAAACAAAGAATTAAAAGAGTAGTTAATCATAGAGGGGTTTTTGCATGGTCACCTCGGGAGGTTATAGGAATATTTCCCTTGATTATAGATCATAAACTTAACATTTTGTCAAATATCAAGCAAGTTTAGCAGAAAAATGACATTTTGGCCCTGAGAAAAATAAAATTATTATGGATGAAATAGATAAATTATTGAAGGTCGAGCATATCGAAGAAATTTAATTTGCAACTTGGTTGGCTAACGTGGAATTGGTAGCAAAACTAGACAATAAATAGAGGGTCTGTGTTGATTTCAAGGATCCAAATAAGACTTGTCCAAAAGATTGTTATTCTTTTCTACGTATCGATTAGTTAGTGGATTTTACATCGACATGAGTTGATCTCAGATGTTGGATGCTTACCAAGAATATTATTCAATATCACTAGCTAAGGCAGATCAGGATAAGGTTAATTTCATTACCTCATGTGGTACTTTTTGTTGTACAATCATGCCCTTTGATCTTAAGAATGCAAGAATCACTTATTTGTAGTTAATGGATAAAGTCTTCAGGAATCAAGTAGGAAGAAATATTGAAGTTTATGTGGATGATATTCTCATTAAATCTGTTAAGTTTGAAAGTTTAATAAATGATTTAAAAGAAATGTTTGCTACTTTACAAAAATATGAACTAAAGTTGAATCTTGCTAAATGTATAATTGGAGTTACAAGTGGAAAGTTTTTAGGGTACTTGGTGACCAAATGAGGGATTGAAGTCAATCTAGATAAAGATCAATCTCTTCACAATATGAAGGTTCCACAAAATATTCAAGATGTTCAAAGGTTGGTCGGTAGAATTACGACTTTATCTCATTTTATTTCTAGATCTGTAGATAGAAGCCTTCCATTTTACAAAATTTTATGGAAGTCAACTAAGTTATAATCTCAAAAACTATTTATTAGAGTTACCTATCTTACATCGACAAAAGGTAGGGGACATGCTTTGGATATATTTAGATGCGGGAGAAGGAGTAGTTAGTACAGCACTTCTAAGGCAAGAAGGGGTTATACAACTTATTTATTTTTTCAATCATCTCTTGAAAGAAGTAGAAGGATATATTCTATATTAGAAAAGCGGATATTAGCTTTTGTATTTATTACTTGTCGGGTTCTGTTAAATATTGAAATTTAAAAATACTAAATTAAATGGCCGAATAATTAAGGAAATAATCCTGGAAATTTTTCGGGATTTTTAGAAAATTTTAAGAATTTTTCCAGAATTTTTCTGGATTTAAACGGGGCTTGTACGGGATATTTATGGGGATAAAAAAAATAGACTTTTAAAAGGCCTGTTTGGTTTATGGAGGGGTTAATAAATTTTATTAACCTAAAAACCTAAGTTTTCTATTTTCTATTTATTTATTTATTTATTTTTTCTTCTTTTCCTCACTACTGACGCCCCGCGACGGCTTTCTTCCTTTCACGACGCTAAGGTCGCTGATTTCTCGCAGCGGCCACGCCCTCGCCTGAGCCACTAAGCACGCCGCTCGGTGCGACGCTGGCCACCGCCCATCACAGACGCTGCAACTCCTCGGCCACAGGACCGCCGCCTCTTTCTTTCTCCCCCGCGGCCAAAGCCACCTCTTCTTCTCCCCGTGCCCAACCCCACGACACCGCCTTCCTCACCTCGGACCGCCACGAGACGCACCCTTCTTCCTTCGCAAGTGCCAACGCCGCCGCCTGGTTGCACCGAGCCGCACTCCACGACGGCCACCGCACCGCTTGAGTCTTGCGCGGTCGGCCATCCTCCGACGATAGGTTTCAAGACGCTTCACGCTGCTCACGGCTGTCATGCTCGCCACGAGCACAACCCGCCGAGAACGCCTTTTCACGCTTGCCATCCATAATCGCGCATGTCGGTCCTCCGCCACAAACGACGGCGTTGTTTCAAAGTCGCTCAACTCGAGCACGATCTCCTTTGCTGCATCGTCGCTTGACGATCGAGGGTTTTTGGGCAGATTTATGGTTCTGGATGGGGGTGAGATCGAGCATGAAACAACCCCTGGCAGGGATTCAGCCTTCATTACCCTTGGGTAGGGTTTCTTCTCTCGATACTATGGAGCTGAGGATCAAATGTCTCAAAGTTCCTGCCGTTAGGGTTAACAGCATCAGCCGCAGAAAGAAGTATGTTCCATGTGCAGCAATGGAAGAAACTCTCGAAGCAATTTCGAGGTTAGTACTGCCACAATCCATCCTAGGGATTAATTGTTTTAAACAATGGAGTTAATCTGATTAATCTGTTATTAGGAGTAATTGGATGAATTTGGATTTAATTAATATGTTTAATCAAATAGTATGGTTTGAATTTTTAGAGTAAACTGATATTAATCAAGTAGTAATTAAACTTGGGGTTAATAAAGTTGATTACCTAAGTTGGTTATGATGAATTATATTTTGATACGACAGCGAGTGATCGGTTAAGTGGATAGCTTAATCCATTAGGTTTTGGACTTGATATTGAGGTTTGCAATATAATCTGAGTATATTATATTGTATGCAGATTTCGATCACGGGACAGGTCCACGGGCGTGAAGATAGTTATCACGAGCATTATATAAGGCGGGTATTTTGACTTATCTTTTAGATATAGTCATTGTTGACATGCTAGTTAAGATAGCTTACAATAATTTTTCATGTTTATATGCCTAGTATGCTTTTGGTGCCTACTTGATATATGCATGTGATAGGATATGATTATATCTCCCTGTTTGACTTGGATCATAGTTATTTGGATTATGTATATGTACATATTGATTGTACATATTATTCGGATAGGTATTTTGAGTAGGATTTACATGCTTTAGTATCATGCACCATTTTTTCATGATTGCATGCTGGCTGGACGGGGTTCCATTATTGTTGAGCCCGCAGCCGGCATATGGCTCGCATACACCGCCACTCGCGGGTTAGTGGTACATCAGAGGTGTGTGCGCTGTTTCTATCAGTTCACCGGTCCGCTCATGGGTAGCGATGAGGCAGCGTGGTAGCGGGCAGGGATCCCTCCTCTGGTCTATGACACCGGGAGATGAGAGCTTAGCTCCCCCACTCTGTTTGGGGCAGGAGGATAGGTGTACTCCGACAGTATCCTATCCACTCGGTCACTCAGGAGCAGTGATGACAGAGTGCACAGTTGTTATAGCCCTACCCACTCGGCTTCACCATCGCATGTGAGGTGGCTGACTGGCGTCAGGGGTGACCATGTCTTATGCACGACATGCATTTTTGCATGGATCACATTTGTATTGTGTTTGCTGCATTTTTATTGATGCCTTGGATGTTGCATATGATTGACATGCATACAGGATTCCTATTCGTATATGGTGATGATTTTATCTCTTATAGTAGGGCACATACTCCTATATTAGGGTAGGAGATTCAGGTGAGTACAATCCCTTTTGCATTTCTTTCTTTCTTACCCTATATTAGAGACTGTACTGGCATGATTTTTATTGTTAGCTATACCTTAATTTGCATATCGACTATTATCTGCTAAGTTCTTTGAACTTACCCCGTGGTTTTATATTTATTTCAGGATGAAGCTGTCAGGAGAGTCCAGTTGCCAATCCCCCTCGTCGAAGTGGATAGGTTTTATTGGTCTTATGATTTTTGGTTATTAGTTTTATGGATTGGGATTTTATTAGAGGATATGTTTAGGATTTATGTTTGGATTGTATACCTACCGGTGGATGTTTTGGTTATATTTGTTATGTCCTTGTGGACTTATAATCGGTTCGTTTTGGTTGTATGATTCTGCTCAGATGGCAGAAGGGGTAGGTCTTGATATTTTAGATCTTTTACTTATTTTGGTTGATGGCCTGAGGCCGCATATTATGTATATTGTGTGGTGGTATGTTCCGATCGTGTTGACCGATGTATAGTGGCCGTGTAGGTCTTGTATTCAAAATTGTTATTGTCACCCGTACAGGGGAGATGCTGTCGAATTTTTGTCTGGCGGGGACTCCTTCGGGCGCGTGACAATTTATTTGGTATTAGAGCGTAGGTTTCCGAGTTCCTTAGGGTCTTTGGGTTTTTGGGAGTTTGCCACGTTTGGCAGGTTAACTGGGGTATTTTCGGAGTTGTACGGATTTTCGACGATTTTTATGTCTCGGAAATTCGAGGTATAATTGACGAGGTCAATTTGGGGATTTGGCGGTGACAGGACATCTCCAGACGGCTAACAGGTAAATAAACTCTAGAAAATTTTCTAGATTTAGTGCATATTTATATTGGTTATATTTGGTTATGCGGTGATATCATGTTTTATCTAGTATTGTTTTAACATGATATCTGTTGGACTGTTAGATTTTTAGGTTGCTGATTTATAGATAGCATTTGATTATAAATTGCTATTACTGCTATACGTAGCTTGTGATCATTGTGATAAAAATGATTAGATATTATTGGTAGATGTTTACCTCTTACTTTTTGGACTAGTATTAGGATTGAACTGATATTGGGATTAGACTAGTTGAATGATATGACTAAGATGGATAAATTCGTAGAAGGCATGATGACATGATTACTGTCACGCCCCGAAGGAGACCCCGCCAGACGAAAATCCGACAGCATCTCCCCTGTACGAGTGACAATCTCAATTTACATACAAGGCCTACACGGCCACTATACATCGGTCAACACGACCGGAATCTAAACTCACACGCAGTTATATAATTTGGCCTCAGGCCATCAACCAAAATAAATGATAAACAGTCTACCATAAATCAACTTACCTCTTCTGCCATCTGGGCAGGAATACTCACCAAAATCCAATCAAACCAAAATCCGAATAAGGTCCATACGGACACCAACAATCCAAATACAAAATCAATCTCTAAACCTATACATGTCCTCTAACCAAAATATCCAAACCATAAAGCAAATATCCAAAATAAAACATCTACGACGAGTGGGGGGTCCGGCAGCTGCACTCTCCTGACAGCTTCATCCTGAAATAGATATAAATCAACGGGGTGAGTTCAAAGAACTCTGCGGGTATAGTAGATATGCAAAATCAGGTATAGCTAACAATAAAAATATCATGCCAGTACAGTCTCACATAAATAGGGTATGCAAGCAAGAAATACAAAATGACTGTACTTACCTGAATCTCCTACCCTGATATAGGAGCATGTGCCTGACTAGAAGTAATAGAGTCCTGACCATATATAAACATGTATCCTGTATGCATGACAATCATATGCACATCCAAGGCATCAATACAATAATGCAGCAAACACAATACAAAATGCAATCAGTGCAAAATGCATGCCGTGCCAATGACATGGTCACCCCTGACGCCTTACGGTAGCCTCACACGCAATGGTGAAGCCGAGTGGGTAGGGCTATGACAACTGTGCACTCTGCCATCACTGCTCCTGAGTGACCGAGTGGACAGGATGCTGTCGGAGTACACCTATCCTCCTGCCCCCAACATAGTGGGGGAGCTAAGCTCTCATCTCCCGTGTCATAGACCAGGAGGGATCCTGCCGCTACCACGCTGCCCGCCTGCTACCCATGGCGGACCGGCGAACTGTGAGCAATCGCACACACCCTCGATGTACCACTAACCCATGAGTGGCGGTGTGTATGTAACTAAGCGGGCTCAACAATAATGGAACCCGTCCAGCTAGCATGCAATCATGCGAAAATGGTGCATGATACTAAAGCATGTAAATCCTACTCAAAATACCTATCCGAATGATATGTACAACCAATATGTACATATCCCTAATCCACATACTATGATCCAAATCAAACAGGGAAATATAATCATATCCTATCACATGCATGTATCTAGTAGGCACCAAAAGTATACTGCATATAAACATGAAAAAGTTATTGTAAGCTATCCTACTAGCATATCAATTTGACTTAATCTAAAAGTTAAGTCAAAATACCCACTGTATATATATCCAAGAATAACTAAATCGTCACGATTTGGAACCCGCCGTGGCGAAACCTCGCAGATAACATAATTATAGTCAAGCACAAAATATACAATTCAACGACAAATCGAATAATTAATCGATTTCCTTCATAACCCAATTAATCCTAATCCTCCAAATATCATACCGATTAACCGATCAACACCAATCAACCCAAACCACCAATCAAGCTCACTCAGCCTAGAAATTCCATCGATAACCAATCCTTTCCCAAATTAGATTCCCAACTCAATTACAAAGAACTCAAAGATCTGCTCACATCGACACATCCAAATCAAACCCTCACATCCTCTCACAAATGACATTTCCTTGCGCCTAATCACGCCCTAACCTCACTCACCGATTCTCTTCAATTCCTTCCCTCACACATCACCAACCAATCCACAAAAGAAACCCTTACCTATTACGACCACCGGCGAGAAGGGCAGAGGCGGTGGTGGCTGTGGACGGCGAGCGCACGGGGAGAAGCAGTGGCGGAAGGAAAGCGCTGCCGGTGAGCAGCGGCCCCGGCCAGACCTAGGTGTCGGACGGCGAAGGGGAGCACGCAGCGTTGAAGCGAAATCCCCTTCTTGCCATGAGTGAAGGAGATCCGCGCCGGCTGGTCCTCGGCGAAGCAAAAAGGCGCCGGCGAAGAGAAGAATAGGGCGCCGACGTCGGGCTGCTGGCGACGGGCGCGACGGCGCGGCGAGCCTGCGCGAGGAAGAAAGAAGAGGCGGGAGAGAAGGCTCAGAAAATAGAAAAATAAAACTTAGGGTTTCCGATTTAGGTTAATACCCCCCTTAAATAAAGCATATCTATTTTATCCCCGAAAAAATCTCGTACAGAGTCCGTTTAAATCCAGAAAAATTTCCAGAAAATTTTCTAAAATCCCCTAAAAATCCCGAGATATTTCCAAGATTATTTCCTTAATTATTGGGCCATTTAATTTAGTGTTTTAAATCCCCATATTTAACAATTACAGCTTATGTAGTTTAGAGTATATATAAGCATCTGATGCTTTATTTAGTATTGCCTTGACTTTGTTCTGGCATGACCCTTTAGTTATACCCTAATTAATTTCAGCCATTGATTCCCATTAGTAGGACTATGCTGTCATTTATTAGACAACTTGTTATATGTTTATATGGTTCTGTGTTTTTGCGGTGGATACCATGATCAAGATTAGTAGAGATAGAATAACTTAGATGAGGTTATTCTCTAGGAGCGGATCTCAGGAATGAAACAACATTAGTGGAACCCTAGGTGTTGGAACCCTAGGCGAAAAAAAAAAACAAAAAAAACCCGGATGTGCATATTGGTATGTGATTATACATTTACTATTTCAGCTGATATGGTGATCGGATTAGTAGAGGTCATATGATTAGGATGCGATTAAATCTTTAGAGGGTATATAACGTTGTTAATATTTATCGGCTGCCAACAATATCACCCATTCGTGGTTGAGGAAAGTTACAGTAGAGTTTCCCTAAAGGGGCTTTTGTGTATTTGAGGTCGAATAGGTCTCCCATGTATGGTTGAGATAATCTACTGTAAGGTTATATTCTTGCGTTATTTGTTCGGAGTTGGTAATAATCGGATTCGTATGACGCTGGTAGCTAGATAGCTACTTTACATCTTAAGTACCCACGAGATCTGTTCGTGGTTGCATGTTGTAGCATGCATGATTGAACTGGTAGAATGATATAATTTAGGCTTAACCCTCTTGAAGGTCTTGATAGTAGATTTGTGGCCTTTATTGGCTTTGATAGGCGTTTCCTGTTAGTTGGGACGAAACCATAGGATTAATCATCTCGACGTGATTATTAGTGGACTTATGATTTTTATCGACCTTGATAACTGTTCAGGTTAGAAGAGTTGGAATGCTAGACTTAACCATCTCAATTTATTTATCTATAAGTCGATGATCTTTACCGTCTTTGGTAAACATTTTGGTATTAGAGGTGTTGAAACCCTCACTTGACCGCCTCAATGGGTTTAATTGTAGATCGGTGATCTTTATCGATTTTGATAGTCGTTCTATGCTAGATGTAATGGATAACCCTAGGCTTAACAACCTAGGATAATCGACTGCTCACACGACCTATTGGTGGTAGTACGCTAGTGCGTACAGTCAATAACTAGATACTATATGTGCGGTCTGCCCAAGAGACCCATTCGTGGTAGCATGTCGTTGCTGCAGACTCTGAGTCTTTCTATTGCCTATCTATCCACGAGTTTCATTTGTGGTAGAAGGTAGTTGCGTGTAGACAGTGCTTAGCATATTGATTGTCGACCCATGGGTTACATTCGTGGTAGCCCATAGACAGTTCCCTTTTTGTGCGAGAGCCACGAGGCTTTGTCGTGGTATCCGGATGTGCACTGCTTGTTGCAGTGGTTGTGTATGTTGCGGGTATATTTGTTATACCGCTGATCAGGATAGTTGTAGAATGATATTGGTACTCTGAGGGTTGGGTTACTCTAGTTGTTTCCTTTGACTTTCATTATGTGCATTATGAGTATGCACTATTGTCTATACATCCACAGAGTGGTTGTACTCACCCCTCCTCACTTATCCTCTAGATTAGCTGATGGAGGACGTGTCTGTTGGTGCAATCGGCCCAGGTCACGATTGACCAGGACTCGAGTTTGACTCGAGTGATGTTTTGATGTTTCGACAAAAACATATGACAATGTAATTGTCATGGGAAAGTCCAAGTCATGGGTACTTGGCATGGGAAGTCCAAGTGGGACACTTGACATTTGAGAAAAGTCCAAGCATGAGTCTTGGCAAATGGAAAGTCCAACATAGGTTGGCAAGGGAAAGTCCAAGCATGGGTCTTGGCATGGAAAGTCCAAGCATGGGTCTTGGCATGAAAAGTCCAACATGGGTTGGCAAGGGAAAGTCCAAGCTTGAGTCTTGGCATTTGAGAAGTCCAAGGGTTTGATATTGGCGGCGTAAAGTCCAAGCGGGAGTCTTGGCAGCATAAGTCCAATGATTGGCGGCGTAAAGTCCAAGCGGAGTCTTGGCGGCGTAAGTCCAATGTGCCTTGGCGGTGTAGACACCGTTAGCATGACATAGCCGATGGAAGCATCTGAAGGCTAGCGCGATGGATGAACAAGTCATGGATGACTTGGAGGGATCCGAGAGACGTGAGGCTGATGGAGGTGGCTAGAAGGCTTAGGTCTAGGCTAAGGGTGGTCTAGCAAGTATAGGGGAACCATACTTGGGCTAAAACCTCATGTTTGAGGTGTGCCAGTCGACTGGTGCCATGTGGCAGTCGACTGGACCGAGTCAACTAGGGTTTGACTGCGGGTTGTGGCCTAGCAGTCGACTGCCAGAAGTGGGCAGTCGACTGATGGCTCGAGCAGTCGACTGATCGTGTGATCAGTCGACTGGTGCTCGAGAAATCGGCCACAGAATGGAGTCGAGACTCGACTGGTCGAGTGAGGACTCTATCAGTCGACTGATGGGTATGATCAGTCGACTGATGGTAGATCCGTTGGACTTATCCAACGTGGATCTAGCCGTTGTCTCACGACAACAGTGGCATCAGTCGACTGATGGTCCCGATCAGTCGACTGATCGACTTTTTCCAGCACAGGTTGAAGCTTTATAAGGAGCTCGTGATGGAGGAAAATGTAATGGTTCTTTGAGGCGATTTGGGGCGAGTTGCTGCTGCAATTCAGGGTCTCCAAGTGCTACTCGATCAACCAAGTGATCAAGCATTCAAAGAGCATTTGTAAAGTGTTTTCTTTACTTGTATTGCTTTGTATTTCATTATAGTGCTTGTATTCATCTTGTATTACTGTTGTATACATTGTACGAGGTTTCTCCACCTCCGGATTGTTTCGAGAAGGAGTTATTTTATAGTGGTGTGTGATTGGCATCACTAGGGCTCGTTTGAGCCCGATCCATGGAGTAGGAACCGTGCGGTTCCGAACCACGTTACATACTCGTGTTCGTGTGTAATTGTCTATTTCGTTATTGTTATCATTATCTATATTCTGCTGCGCTAACAAAATTGTAGACACGATCACGATCGAATTCCATCGACGCTATTCACCCCCCCTCTAGCCGTTACAAAGATCCTAACAAGTGGTATCAGAGCTCGGGGCTCTTCTACGGATTAACAACCCGGAGTCAAGAAGCTAGAGGAAAGAATATGGATTTCCAAGAAAAATTGGGTGATGACGTCAACATTCCACCTTCCTTCAACTGTGAACATTTCGCGTATTGGAAAGGTAGGATGGAATATTTTCTAATGACAAATATCGAAAATTGGTTTGCCGTGACTATAGGTTTTGATGCTCCGAGAGGAGAGAATGGCGAAATCCTCAAAATGAAGCGATGGACCGAGGAGCAACGGGAAAAATTCAAGATAACCGTTAAGGTAACAAAAATGTTGATTAACTTGATACCTAACGATATTTTGTCCAGATTAGGAAGCTATAGGGATGCCAAGGAGTTGTGGAACAAGTTGATCAAGTTCCACGACAATCCTGAATCGGTCCAAGAAGACTTGGAAGAGGAGGAGACCGAAGAAGAATCATCATCATCCTCACAAGAAAGTGAGGAGTCAACTTCCGGATCGGAAGAGGTGGAGGAGGTGGAAGAAGCATCCACCTCAACGATTGAGGGGGAGGAGAGAACCTCCATACCGGAACATCAAGAAGAAGCTTCGACATCCGGTCAAGATGAAGAAGCCCAAAGTCCAATTCCGGTCTCTACCACCGAACTAGGTAACTCAAGCAATTTGATTTTAAATAAAAAATATATAATTTGCTTTGAGTGTAGGGAAACCGGGCACTACAAGAGCAAGTGCCCAAAAAGGGTAAAGAAGGCTCAACCGGCACAAAAAGTCAAGGATGCCAGTCCCCAAAGTCAAAAGAGAAAGGAGCATATCATATGCTTCAAGTGCAACTCAAAGGGGAATTACCGGAGTCATTGCCCAAGGGGGAAGAAGAAAGGGCAAGAAGGAGCAACACAAGTAGGGGGAGCCTCCAAGGCAAACCCTAAGGTAAAATTTATTAATGCACCTTCAATTTCTAGGGATAAGAAGCATGCTAGGAATAATTTTAATAGTCTTGCTATTGTACATGAAAAGCATGCTAGAAATAATAGACATATTTGTTTAGGTGCTAAGAGTGTCCACTTAGGAAATAAGAAGAAATTTGAGACTAATGTTCCTAAAAATATTTTACCTAGGGAATCTATCAAGAAAATAGGAGAACACCTAGGTTTCAATCCTAAATGGACTAGGCATATGCCTAGGAAGTCCAATGCCCAAGGATTAAATCAAAATTCTAAAATTGGGCAACTAGAAAAGGAAAATCAAGTCTTGAGGTCAAGGCTTGAAAAGATGGAAAAGGCCCTTGCAAAAATGCAAAATCTATTTCAAGGGTCAAGAGGTCAACATGTAGGGTCTAGAAGTCAAAGGCTAGAGTCAAATGGTCAAGAATCAAGACCTAGGAAATTAGATTCATCCAAGGGCAAACCTAAGCCCAAGGAAACCTATCACAATGTTCCATTTGATTATGGAACTAAACCTAGGAAAACTAAGGTCAATAGGGAAGTCATCCCTAGAGTTGACCAAGGGTTGTGCCTAGTGGCCAAGGTTGGTAAGAAACCTAGGGTGGCCACTAAGAAGGTTGCAAGGGGAGTTACCCCTAGATTCAACCTAGGTAAGACCAAAATGACCAAGGCTAATAAGCCTAGAAGGGTCATTAGGAAGGTATCTAGGGAGGTTATCCCTAAGGAATACCTAATTAACTCTAGGAGCTCAAATCGGTTTTGGGTTCCTAAGAGCGTGATTGATTCACGCTAGGTGGGTTTGGGGTGTGCCAACCTTGATTGGATGAGTAGTTAACTCAACCATGGTAAAGGTGACACTTTAGGATATTTTCAAGGTTATGGTTACCTTGAAAATACATTTGAGCTCTAATCCTAAAAAGATCTTAGGATGTGCCAATATTAATTATGAAGTTTGATAAAGTGATCAAATTGACACAATTTAGGTTTAGCGGTTAGTGTGCCATTTTGGGTTTTTGGCACACTAGGGAAATTAGTGATAATGTGGAAAAATATATTTAATCACAACAAATGACAACTAATATTAAAATTTAGGTATTATTATACCTATATGCCATGCTTTGTTTGCCATATGACATGCCATGACATCATGCTTATTCTTAATCATTTTATATGTCATGAATATGCTTAGGTTAAGGATTTAGGTGTCATGTGTTTTTAGATTTTATCATATGCCATGACATCATGATCATTGGCCATGCTTAGTTATTGCTATCTTTATGCCATGATCATTTCATGCATTTAATTGATTAAAATTGAACTAAGGACTATGGCATGACTTGAAGTCCCATTTATAAGGGAATCAAGTAGGGTTGCCTTAGAAGATGCATGAAACCCTAGTTTTAAATGAACCAAAACCCACATCTCACATCCAATTGACATGTATGTGTATTTATTCACCCTAGATACATGTGAGATGCTAGGATATGAGTTAAGTTCAAGGTGCATAGTTTTTGCATCTAGATGAACTAAAACTCATCTAATTTCAATTAGTGGATCATTGGGAAAGCTTGTGTACAAGTCATGTGCATAGAGCCCAAGGAATATGATCCAAAATAAGGTTTTGAAAACATTTTAAAATCATTTTGAAAAACCTTGGTGAAGCCTATCTTTTGATAGCAATCACCATTGATGAAGTTGATACAAAGTAGGACCAAAACATTGAAAATTTCAATGGTTTTGAACTTTGTACAAATTTCTCTATTTTATGGGTAAAATAATTTTCAAACATTTTTCACCCATTGTATTGGTCATAGGTATTATACGTATCAATTTTCGTGATTTTTCGATAAACGTATAATTATTTATGAATTCCCAAATCTCATTTCTGATAACTGAAAATCGGATTTTTCAGTTATCAGTCGACTGCTCATAGTGGCAGTCGACTGATTTCTGAATCACTCGACTGATTGCCTGATTTCGGGATAAACAAGCTTGTCTAACCCGATTTCGGCTGCGGTTAAGGTCCCTAGCCACTCCTAACCCTAGGATATGCTTTGGGAAGCATGATGAAGGGTGAAAATCCATTGAATATGGATTAGGAGAGTTGTTTAGGGTTTGTATCAATGTTAAGGTGTTGGAAAGTTCAATGTTGAATTTCTAACCTTAATTTTGATGGTTTAGAGTTCCTATTGGCTTAGGGACTTCCCAAGGACATTGTTGGTGCAATGGTCAAGGGGGAGCAAGCCTTTAGGGGGAGGTATCCATCTTGGAATGATGGATGTATTTTTTCTCCTTGAAGAGGAGAAGTTATTGAGAAAATTGATGGGTTTTTGATACCCAATTTGGAAATTGGGAGAGTGAATAGGATGACCTCTCTTGAGTGATATGTGACTTATCACTAGGAAGATGGTAGGCATCCTAGGTATTTTTAGACAAAGGGGGAGATTGTAAGATCTCATTGGGACATGAGACATTGACCTCCTTGGAGAGATAACCTTTTTGATGTTAGTCAAAAAGGGGGAGAATGTTTGGGGGAGAACATTTGGAGAATGTTTAAGATTACCAATTTGGGATAATTGGTAAGGGATTTGAGTTAGTGTTCTAACTCAATGTGTTGTTTGGTTTTTGTCAAACATCAAAAAGGGGGAGATTGTTGGTGCAATCGGCCCAGGTCACGATTGACCAGGACTCGAGTTTGACTCGAGTGATGTTTTGATGTTTCGACAAAAACATATGACAATGTAATTGTCATGGGAAAGTCCAAGTCATGGGTACTTGGCATGGGAAGTCCAAGTGGGACACTTGGCATTTGAGAAAAGTCCAAGCATGAGTCTTGGCAAATGGAAAGTCCAACATAGGTTGGCAAGGGAAAGTCCAAGCATGGGTCTTGGCATGGAAAGTCCAAGCATGGGTCTTGGCATGAAAAGTCCAACATGGGTTGGCAAGGGAAAGTCCAAGCTTGAGTCTTGGCATTTGAGAAGTCCAAGGGTTTGATATTGGCGGTGTAAAGTCCAAGCGGAGTCTTGGCGGCGTAAGTCCAATGTGCCTTGGCGGTGTAGACACCGTTAGCATGACATAGCCGATGGAAGCATCTGAAGGGTAGTGCGATGGATGAACAAGTCATGGATGACTTGGAGGGATCCGAGAGACGTGAGGCTGATGGAGGTGGCTAGAAGGCTTAGGTCGAGGCTAAGGGTGGTCTAGCAAGTATGGGGGAACCATACTTGGGGTAAAACCTCATGTTTGAGGTGTGCCAGTTGACTGGTGCCATGTGGCAGTCGACTGGACCGAGTCAACTAGGATTTGACTGTGGGTTGTGGCCTAGCAGTCGATTGCCAAAAGTGGGCAGTCGACTGATGGCTCGAGCAGTCGACTGATCGTGTGATCGGTCGACTGGTGCTCGAGAAATCGGACACAGAATGGAGTCGAGACTCGACTGGTCGAGTGAGGACTCTATCAGTCGACTGATGGGTATGATCAGTCGACTGATGGTAGATCTGTTGGACTTATCCAACGTGGATCTAGCCGTTGTCTCACGACAACAGTGGCATCAGTCGACTGATGGTCCCGATCAGTCGACTGATCGACTTTTTCCAGCACAGGTTGAAGCTTTATAAGGAGCTTGTGATGGAGGAAAATGTAATGGTTCTTTGAGGCGATTTGGGGCGAGTTGCTGCTGCAATTCAGGGTCTCCAAGTGCTACTCGATCAACCAAGTGATCAAGCATTCAAAGAGCATTTGTAAAGTGTTTTCTTTACTTGTATTGCTTTGTATTTCATTATAGTGCTTGTATTCATCTTGTATTACTGTTGTATACATTGTACGAGGTTTCTCCACCTCCGGATTGTTCCGAGAAGGAGTTATTTTATAGTGGTGTGTGATTGGCATCACTAGGGCTCGTTTGAGCCCGATCCGCGGAGTAGGAATCATGCGGTTCCGAACCACGTTACATACTCGTGTTCGTGTGTAATTGTCTATTTCGTTATTGTTATCATTATCTATATTCCGCTGCGCTAAAAAATTGTAGACACGATCACGATCGAATTCCATCGACACTATTCACCCCCCTCTAGCCGTTACAAAGATCCTAACAGTGTCCGGTTGACCTACCTTTGTGTCGCTCAGAGAGTTCCTTTCCGTGCTTGTCTCCCTGCATCGTCGGGATGCCGCTTTATTTACTTTATCGGTATTGCATTTTATTTATGCACTTTGGATTTTTGGTCGCAATTTGATTTGGTGCCACAAAACTATTTTACTTTAAGTGATATATGTTTAGTCGTGCATGCATGAAGTTAATAAAATATTGATATTTCTATAATTATTTCGAGGTTTTTACCATATCTGGTCCATGCATTTCGGAATATTGTCACTAAGGGGCTCCTCTGTCATTTGGATGACGGATATGCCCCTAGGACGTGACAATTTTATTGGTTTGCGGTTTTTGGTTTGTGGGTTTTGTGTTTCGAGGATTTCTTTCCTTTGGATATTTGGGAGTTCTTGTGTTTTGGGATCAGGCAAGTTGAAGGATATCTCTGAGCTATAGGAAAAGTATTGTCTTTAGTGGTTACGGTACTTTTGTGGTTAGGAAAACTATTGACTTAGTGAAATTGTCCCTACTCATAGTCGGGGACGAGGTTGATGACGTATTGATCTTGCGGAACCTAACGATGATTTCAGGAGTACGGACTCATTAGAGGTGCCGACTGATGTCGAATTAGGAAGCTAGGAATTTGGCCTGCTAGCCACCAATTTGAAGGACAAGGAGTAAACCCTCAGAGAATATCAGTCCCTACTATTAGTGATTTGGTTATGGATAAGGCGTGTATGCCTACACTGGTTAAGACGATGAAAGATCGTTTTACTTTATTATAGGAGGTGTTGGATGGGATATTTATCTGTCCCAGTATTTCTTCCAGAGAAGATCCGGAACTCTTTGTTAAAAGAGAGATAGACCTTTTAGATTTATGTGTCGATTTTCGATGATAGAATGCGGTAGTTGTGGAAGAAAATGAATATCCTTCATTATGGATAGAGGATCTATTTAGATCAGCTATAGGGCATCGATGTATGCTCTAGGATTGATTTATGACTGATGGGTTGATATTGTAGTGACATGGTGTCATACAATTATCATGGTCGTTGTGATGATTGTTATATCATCAACCTAGAGTAAAGAGAATGCAGGTGTGTAGCGACGACAATTTCATACTCGGTATGAATTGTATGAGCGTTTGATTTTCTTATTAGACTTACTGATGGCTTAGTCGTCCAGGGATTTGGGAATTCGTGTATTTTGGACACGATTGGTTCAGTTGTGGTCGTTGGATTGCGTAACTTGGCCACTGCTGAGGGTGGTAGTTGGAGTTACGCACTCGGTCACTGTTAATGGAGGTTTTCTGGTATGGATTTGATTATTACCATAGATATGGACAGGATGCTCTAGCGATACTACATCGCTGACTGGTTGGACCAGGAAGGTGATGGAATTTTACTTGGTCTGCAGCTTGTGAAACTAGTTTCAGGGCTCGGACGATGGTTGACTTTTACGCCAGAGTTGATTTAATCATTCTGGTGTGGTATGAATGGAAGGGTAGTGTACATGGATGCATCATTTCGGGGATCGAAGCGATTCCGATGCTATTGAATAGGACGTATCCTAAGCTTACGACGGTCTAAAGAACTACGAGGTAAGCCGTCATATATATGACGTGGACTTAGTAGTTATTAAGTTGTTTAGGAGAGGTGATGAGCAGAAATGCTCATGGAGTTTGGGCTAGCTACTAGATAGCTACTATAGAGTAGCTGGGACCCGAATGGTTATACCAAGAGAGTTTAATTGCTATAACCTCCCATGCACTTACAGAGTGTGGTGGAGTGGATTTTGGACGGTAGATGGATTTCCGTTTCTGACTTCGAGGAGGATAATGGTTTCCGGAGTTGCATTAGTTTAAGGAACAGATGTTTCAGGAAATTCCGATTCCGGAATGGAAGTGGAAGCGTATTATTATAGATGTTGTGGTGGGTTTGCCTAGGACACATCAAGGCCATGACGCGATTTGGATAGTCGTTGACCGACTAACCAAATTCGTGCACTTCTTAGCGATTCGGAAGACCGACTCTCGGAATCGTTTGGCAGAGTTATATTGTCAGGAGATCATCAGATTGCATGGTGTTCCTTTGAGCATTATATCAGATAGAGATCTCCGATTCACGTCTCGGTTCTAGCAGAGTCTGCAGCAGGCCTTAGGCATGCAACTTCGTTTTAGTACTGTATTCCATCCGTAGATAGATGGACAGTCTGAGCGGGCCATGTAGATACTAGAGGACTTGCTGAGGTCCTGTGTTATAGATTTCGGGGGCAACTGGGAGGATCACTTGTCGTTAGTGGAATTCGCCTACAATAATAGCTATCATTCGGCTATCCAAATGGCCCCGTGTGAAGCATTGTATGGTAGACAGTGTCGTACACTCACCCTCTGGGAGGAGGTTGGGGAGGCTCAGTTGCTAGAACCCCAGAGAGCTCAGCATTGAGGCAGAGTTGGTTCGTACTATCAGTCGTAGGATGGAAAAGGCGCATGATTGTCAGAAAAGTTATACGGATCGGAGATGGAGACCTATGGAGTTCTCTATTGGTGATCATGTATTCCTGCGAGTCTCACCCACAAAAGGGGTGAAGAGATTTGGCCTCCGTGGTAAGCTAGCTCCTAGATATATTGGTTCGTTTGAGATTTTTGAGAGGATCGGAATAGTCGCTTACTGCCTAGTGCTACCACCGTCTTTGGCTGGTATCCATGATGTGTGTTCCATGTGTCCATGCTGAGGAAGTATGTGCCAGACTCTACACATATTCTGTCAGATGTGTCAGGTTCCATTCAATCTGATGCTACTTACGCAGAGGTTCTGGTACGGATTCTGGACCGTAAGAAATGACAATTGCGGAACAAGATTGTGCGGCTTGTCAAGGTCAGGTAGAGTCACCTCACAGATGAGGAGGCAATTTGGGAGCTTGAGGAAAAGATCAGAGCTCAGTACCCCACTTAGTTACTTGATGTGTGTGGTTTACCCCAAGTACTTGAGTTGAGCAATGTGATATTGCTTGTTGGTATTTGAGTAGGAAATTTGGGGACCAAATTTTTGTTAGTGGGGGAGAATATTAAATACTGAAATTTAAAAATACTAAATTAAATGGCCGAATAATTAAGGAAATAATCCTGGATATTTTTCGGGATTTTTAGAAAATTTTAAGAATTTTTCCGGAATTTTTCTGGATTTAAACGGGGCTTGTACGGGATATTTACCGGAATAAGAAAAATAGGCTTTTAAAAGGCTTGTTTGGTTTATGGAGGGGTTAATAAATTTTATTAACCTAAAAACCTAAGTTTTCTATTTTCTATTTATTATTTTTTCTCGTCGATTTCTCCTCCTCGCCCTAGCCACCGCGAGCACCGCCGCCTCGGCGCGACGCGCACTCGCCGTCCATCGCCACACGCGTCGACTCCTCGGCCACAGGACTACCGCCTCTTTCTTTCTCCCCCGCGGCCAAAGCCACCTCTTCTTCTCCCCGTGCCCAACCCCATGGCGCCGCCTTCCTCGCCTCGGACCGCCACGAGACGCACCCTTCTTCCTTCGCAAGCGTCGACGCTCGCCTTTTCCCGTGGTTGCCGCCCGAGCCGCACTCGCCGACGGCCAGTCCGCAACCGCTTGAGTCTTGCGGTCGGCCATCCCTCCGACAGTGCCGGGGCACGCCTTTCGCTGTTGCTTCCACCGTCGTCTCTGCGCGCTGCTCGCCCACGAGCACAGCCCCGTCGAGAACACCCTTTTCGCGCTTGCCGTCCACAGTCGCGCACGCCGGTCTCCTCTGCCACAAACGATGCTGTTTCAAGAAGTCGTTCAACTCGAGCATGCATCTCCTTTGCCTGCATCGTTGCTTTACGATCGAGGGTTTTTGGGCAGATTTATGGTTCTGGATGGGGGTGAGATCGAGCATGAAACAACCCCTGGCAGGGATTCAGCCTTCATTACCCTTGGGTAGGGTTTCTTCTCTCGATACTATGGAGCTGAGGATCAAATGTCTCAAAGTTCCTGCCGTTAGGGTTAACAGCATCAACCGCAGAAAGAAGTATGTTCCATGTGCAGCAATGGAAGAAACTCTCGAAGCAATTTCGAGATCAGTACTGCCACAATCCATCCTAGGGATTAATTGTTTTAAATAATGGAGTTAATCTGATTAATCTGTTATTAGGAGTAATTGGATGAATTTGGATTTACTTAATATGTTTAATCAAATAGTATGGTTTGAATTTTTAGAGTAAACTGATATTAATCAAGTAGTAATTAAACTTGGGGTTAATAAAGTTGATTACCTAAGTTGGTTATGATGAATTATATTTTGATACGGCAGCGAGTGATCGGTTAAGTGGATAGCTTAATCCATTAGGTTTTGGACTTGATATTGAGGTTGGCAATATAATCTGAGTATATTATATTGTATGCAGATTTCGATCACGGGACAGGTCCACGGGCGTGAAGATAGTTATCACGAGCATTATATAAGGCGGGTATTTTGACTTATCTTTTAGATATAGTCATTGTTGATATGCTAGTTAGGATAGCTTAAAATAATTTTTCATGTTTATATGCCTAGTATGCTTTTGGTGCCTACTTGATACATGCATGTGATAGGATATGATTATATCTCCCTGTTTGACTTGGATCATAGTTATTTGGATTATGTATATGTACATATTGATTGTACATATTATTCGGATAGGTATTTTGAGTAGGATTTACATGCTTTAGTATCATGCACCATTTTTGCATGATTGCATGCTGGCTGGACGAGGTTCCATTATTGTTGAGCCCGCAGCAGCGATCATGGTTACATGCACACACCGCCACTCATGGGTTAGTGGTACATCGAGGGTGTGTGCAGCTGTTGCTCTATCAGTTCACCGGTCCGCTCATGGGTAGCGAATGAGGCAGTGGTAGCGGCGAGGATCCCTCCTCCTGCAGTCTATGACACCGGAGATGAGAGCTTAGCTCCCACTCTGGGGCGGAGGATAGGTGTACTCGACAAAGATCCCGCCCACTCGGCCACTCGGGAGTAGTGATGGCAGAGTGCAGTTGTCATCATAGCCCTACTCACTCGGCTTCACCATCAGTGAGGCCGATCGGCGTCGGGGTGACCATGTCATATGCACGACATGCATATTTGCATGGATCGCATTTGTATTGTGTTTGCTGCATTTTTATTGATGCCTTGAATGTTGCATATATTGACATGTATACAAGATTCCTATTCGTATATGGTGATGATTTTATCTCTTATAGTAGGGCACATACTCCTATATCAGGGTAGGAGATTCAGGTGAGTACAGTCCCTTTTGCATTTCTTTCTTGCTTACCCTATATTAGAGTATCTGTGACATGATTTTTATTGTTAGCTATACCTTACTTTGCATATCGACTATTATCCGCTAAGTTCTTTGAACTTACCCCGTGGTTTTATATTTATTTCAGGATGAAGTTGTCAGGAGAGTCCAGTTGCCAATCCCCCTCGTCGAAGTGGATAGGTTTTATTTGTCTTATGGTTTTTGGTTATTAGTTTTATGGATTGGGATTTTATTAGAGGATATGTTTAGGATTTATGTTTGGATTGTATACCTACCAGTGGATGTTTTGGTTATATTTGTTATGTCCTTGTGGACTTATAATCGGTTCGTTTTGGTTGTATGTTCCTGCTCAGATGGTAGAAGGAGTAGGTCTTGATGTTTTAGATCTTTTACTTATTTTGGTTGATGGCCTGAGGCCGCATATTATGTATATTGTGTGGTGGTATGTTCCGGTCGTGTTGACCGATGTATAGTGGCCGTGTAGGCCTTGTATTCAAAATTGGTATTGTCACCCGTATAGGGGAGATGCTGCCGAATTTTTGTCTGGCGGGGACTCCCTCGGGCGTGACAAGTTCGCCCATATTTTTTTTGTCTCATCCTATCACCATGCTAACTAATAGCACATTAGGTTGTGTACTGTCTAATCTTGAGGCATTTGGGAGGTTGATTAAATGTACAATAGAGCTTAGTGAATATAATTTGGAATATCAACCAAGTACTACTATTAAGGCTCAAGCATTGGTTGATTTTTTAGCAAAATTTTTAGAAGATATAAATAGAGAAATTTGGAAAATCTTTGCGGATGATTCAGCTACCTGAAAAGGGAGTCGAGTCAGGATTTTGTTGGTTTCACCTTACGGAGATGAAATTAAAATGGTAATTCAACTATGGTTTAAGACTTCAAATAGTGATACTGAATATGAAGCTGTGTTAGTTGGTCTATGCGCAACTAAATATGTAGGTGTTAACAAAGTGATTCTATATTATGATTCTCAACTTGTTGCTCAACATTTGGAAGGGGCATATGAGGTTAAGAATGATAAGTTACATCAATACATAGAGGTTTACAATAAGCTAAAAAGATAGCTTTAAGACTTTATTCTTCAAAAGGTTCCATGAGAAGAAAATCGAAGATGAATTAATAAAAATGGCAAGAGTTATTGTTCAATGGGCGAGAGAAGTGATTACTTAAACTGAACTAGTATCTCAAATTGATCAAGATACCTCAATAAAAGAAGTCGATTGGAGAACCAAAATATATGATTTTCTTCAGCAAGGTAAACTTCATACTGATACAAGTTGACCCTTGAAAGTTAAGAGAAGAGTATCATATTTTGCTTTTGTAGGTACTATTTTATATAAGTGTGCCTATTCTTGACCATGGTTGAAATGTCAAGGTTAACATGAAGTTGATTGTGTATTAATGAGAAATAATGAAGGAAATTATGACCCGTTAATTTTTTACGGTCAGTTAAAATTTCTTGTCCATTTGATCAATAAGGTACGGATATTATTGGGTTATTTTTTTCACTCGGTCCTAGTCAAAAAAAGTTTCTCCTTATGAAAGTTGATTATTTCTCTAAATGGATAGAAACAGAAGCTTTATCTCGAATAACTGAAAAAGTTATTTTACAATTCCTATGAAAGAATGTATAATAAAATGGTACTTTATTATAATGAATTTTATTAGTTTAATTATTTAATATTGAATCTTTAATTAAGTTAGATTTTGAATTTTTTAAAATAGATTTATTAGGATTATTAGAATCATTAGAATTGTTCAAGATAATATTATTAGAATTATTAGAATTTTTAAAAATAAGATTATCAGAATTATTAGAATTTTTCAAGATATAATTTTATAAATTAGATTTCAAATTTTCTAGATTAGATTTGGAATTTTTAAATTTAATTTTGAATTATTTAAATCTAATTTAGAATTTTTTTAAGGTTAAATTTTTCAAAATAGAATTTTGTAAGTTAGATTTCAAATTTTCTAGATTAGATTTGGATTTTTTAAAATTTAATTTCGAATTTTTTAAGGTTGAAAATTTTAAAACAGAATTTTTTAATTTGTAATTATCTTGATTAATCAGATCTAATGTTTGATAATTCTGTCCTCCGTTTTGATTATTCTGATATATGTTTTGATTATTCTGATTAAGTCTTAGGTTGATTTTAGTCTTGATTTGATCTAGATCTATGTTAATTAGACTAAAAATTTGATTAAGTTATTGATTAATTTTATCAAAGGTCAGATTAATTTGATCATTTTCTTCAATAATAATATTATTATTTAAACTAATTAAATCTGGATTACTAGTTGATTTATTAATTGTGTTAATTAATTACCTCTTATTATTTGAACAACAATCAACTAATTTGCTAGATTTAACACACAATTTATCTAAATTATCAAATATTTTAAAACTTAAATTCTCAAAACTTTTAAATTTACTAACATTCTTTTTCTATGGGCACCGATTTTTGTAGTAATTGAATCTTCTGCACCTGAAGCACTTGATGTGCTCCTTGTTCCTCCAGACTTTTAGCATTGGTGCCTCCTTTGTCGTCGATTGCGACATTCGAGTCTTACGAGTACGACACTTATTTTTATAGTGTCCTCTCTCCTTGCACTTAAAATAAATAATATGATATTTAAATTTTAGATTTAATTTGTTATCTCGTGAGTCCTGATCTGAACTCTCCCCTTGAATCCTTAATATGATAGATTTATTTATTTTCCTGCAATGTTAATTACAAAAGCAAATGTCCCAAGACTTGGTCTTGGATTAGTAGTGCAGTAAAAATAATTAAAATAAAATAAACAAAAGAAAAGAAAATAAAAGCTCAATTAGTGGTTGTACTGAATCTGAGCAACCTCGCTCTGATACCAATTGTAGGATCGAGAAAGACACTGGAGGGGGGGTGAATAGTATTTTTAAAATCTTTTCTTCCTTTCGTAAAACACATAAAATACAAAGTATATCGCAGCGGGATAAGCAAAAGACAAAACCAAAGGCACAAGTATTTTTTACTCGGTTCACAGCCAAACGACTGCTAGTCCAAGCCTGATCCTTGATCGAAGGGCAATCACTAAAAGTCTCTTCCTCATTAGAGGTAAGAGACAAGGCGATTACAAAGATGATAAGGCCGGTAACAACCTTACTGGTCCTTATACAAATTAAGTACACAATAATAATAATAATAATAATATACCAAAAATAAATAGAAAAGCATGCACGGTCGGAGTAGCATTGTAGCACGAAGAGTCATGGTCGGAGAGTAAGAGCACTTAGGAGTTCATTGATGTCTAGTGTTTGTGTCCTCCCCTCATTTTATAGACCTTCCTAAGCCTTTGAAACCTTCATTTTTGTCCAGATCTAGATCTAGATCTAGATAGAACTTATCCAAAAGCCTTATCTTTGAGGTGGCAACTTGACTCTTCACGTGCACACTATTCGACTGCTCCTATTGCGGTCCGATTGGCCCTACGATCACGATCCTCTCGGTTGATCCAGATTTGAGTTTCCAATTCAATCACCTGTATAACAAGGTTAGCACATGATATAATAATAGTGATTGTGGCAGTCTTTGATCGTTCGACCTCGACTTCGGCATTACTTCAGAAGCCTTTGGTTGGATCAACGCCTACGGTTGTCCCTGTATCGAGGATGCGATCTTACCACCGCTCCACACCCGAATCTTATCTTTACCAAACCCCTGGTCCTCTGATCTGTTGGACTTATCTGCTTAGCTTCAAATCCTGCAAACTTACTAAGACCTGCAAGCTTGACACCAAACATTGAATTACAATATAACTTAACTTTGAACCTTTGGCATAATCAAAACTCAGGTTCGATTATCTAGTGCCTCTACACCAACAAAGCTAACTAGTGAAAAATAGCAAACAATTATCAATGCATCACAAATTTAAATACCACAAGATAAAAGAAAGTAAAATGCCTATGGCACTGAAACACATTACTATAATATATTAATTTGTCAAAAACTTCACTAAAGTAAGCTATGAGATCAAATGAAATAAGTGCTGAAAAAAATCTAAAGACACCTACATGCATGAAAAACTAAAACAAATGCAAATAAAAGAAAACTACTAAAGTTAAACCTACCAAAGCAATAAAAGTGTAATATCAACAAATGTCACAGCCTCCCCCAGACTTAGAATCAATCATACCTCTAGCGGTGTGGTCGTTGAGAGAACTGAGGAAGTCTCCTCATCTACGGCTCATCGGGGAAATAGTCACTCAACCACTGGTGCCATGAATACAACTCATCCACCTGTTGGCTAGTGGATTCTATCACTGCTCAGTCATCCTCCTCGAGCACCTACTAAAGACGAGCATCTCTCATGAATTGGCTACTCTCTTGTCGATGCTCCATCTCCTACTGGAAGTATTACTGTGCATGGCTATACAACTGGCTTGCCCTTGAAAATGGTCATGCAAGCCCTGAAACTCGACCTGAGTGAAACTCTATTGCTCGTCCAGTCGCTGTCGCAGTGCCTGCTGCTCGACACGGATGTCATCAACATGTGATCAAAAGATAGAGAAATCATATGATGACGACCCACTTGCATCATGATCAAAAGAAGGAAAAGAAGAAAATGTAAGCTCAAGTCATGGGCTAGGAGTGCTCCTATGGTCAGATGGGTCTAAGGGTGAATGATGCGAAGATGATGAAGGGGTACACGGGTAGATGGGTCCTATTCTTGTGGTGGACCCACCGCAACTCTATCTAAACACCAATTGACTCAATTTGTGACTGTGGTTTGATCGGGGTTAGGAAGCACTAGGGGTGGCAAGTCCTTCCGTGCAAAGCAAAATGAATTTCCTTCTCTCACTATCATCTTCATTACCATGCACACTCCTAGGTCAATGCTAGGTCTCCCCTCTACTCTATCTAATCTCTCACAGTCATATCCCATTGTATCACATACGTGTTAGTGCAATAAGCCCTGGGTCAATGTTGACCAAACTCGAGTGAGACTCGAATAGTATTTTTATGTTTGACAATTGATTTGACTATTGTTTAACTATATAGTTTGACCATATATTGACCATATGACTAGTGGATGATTGGAATATCCAAAGTCATATGGGGGAGATTATTTGGGGGAGATTGTTGAAGCAATCAACCTCGGAAGTCCAAGTTTGGATACTTGACATGGAAAGTCCAAGCATAGTCTTGACAGGGAAAGTCCAAGAATGGTCTTGGCATGGAAAAGTCCAAGCATGGTTTTGACAATTGGAAAGTCCAAGAATGGTCTTGGCAAGAAAAGTCCAAGTCATGGGTATTTTGCAATGGTAAAGTCCAAAGGTATAGTCTTGATGACGTAAAGTCCAAGCGAACTTTGGCAATTGGGAGGTTCAAGGGTAGGTTTGACGGCGTAAAGTCCAAGCATGGGTCTTGGCGGCGTAAGTCCAAATAGATCTTGGCAAGGAAGTTCAACGGTGAGGTTTTAGAAGTGTAAAGTCCAAGCATGGAGTCTTGGCGGCATAAGTCCAAATGAACCTTGGCAAAGGACTCGATTAACATGACATAGCCGATGGAAGTGCCTGAAGGCTAATGCAAAGGATGAAGAGTTGCGAATTCGAGAGATATGAGAGGCATGAGGCTGATGGAGGTGGCTAGAAGACTTAGGTCTAGGCTAAGGGTGGTCGATAAAGTATGAGAGGATAATACTTGGGTTAAACCTCATGGATGAGGTTTATCAGTCGATTGGTTGAGTGTTCAACACTCAAAAGCCTAGTCAACTCGGAGAAGTCGACTGGGATTATGACTAGTCGATTGGCCGAGGAGTCGACTAAGGCTCAACTGCTCGGCTAAAGAGTCACATACTCGAGGGATCCAAGAGGCATGAGACTGATGGAGGTGGCTAAAAGGCTTAGGTCTAGGCTAAGGGTGGGCAATCAAGTGTGAGGGGATCATACTTGGATTAAATCTCATGTTTGAGGTTTACCAGTCGACTGGCCAAGTGTTTGACACTGGGAGCCTAGTTGACTCAGATGAGTTGATTGGGATTATGATAGTCGACTGATCAAGGAGCCGATCGGCTCTCGATCGCTCGGCTTAAGATTGTGGCGATCCAACCGCCATGTTTGGGCAATCGGCCCGATTTGAGTAGTCAATCGCCATGGATGGACGATTGGTCGATAGCATTGTAGTAGTGCACAAATTGTTGTGTAGTCGATTGACCAGTCGACTATGGAATAGCAGTCGACTACTGATGTATCTGTTGGGCAGATTCTAACTTGGATGAAGTCGTTGTGAGACAACGGATAGGCTAACAGTTGACTAGTGCCTCTTGATAGTCGACTACTGGGCGTGAAATCAACCAACTATAGGTTATAAAAAGAGCAACTCATAGAGGATTTTGGCCAAGATTTTTGGGGCAATTTTGAAGGGGAAGTGTTGTTGCATTTCATACCTTCAAGAGCAATCCAAAACAACCAACTAGCAAGCAATCAAAAGCTCTTTATGTAAAATTTTCTTTACTTGTATTTGCTTATTGCTTAGTATACTTGTTGTATTTGATTGTATTTCGTATATTACTATTGTAATCTTGTTGTAAGAGGTTTCTCCACCTTCAGAGTATTTTCCGAGAAGGAGAGAGTTCATATTGATGGTAGATCATTAGAACACCACCGTGGAGTAGGAACCATAGTTTCAAACCACATAAAATATTGTGTTGTGCATGTGTTTTGTCTTTATTTTTATTTGTATTATATTCCACTGCATATAACATTTTTGTAGACAAGAACGACACGATCGTGATCGACGAAATCGTGGAAGATGTTATTCACCCCCCTTCAACAACGTCACCGTTCCTCAACAAGTGGTATCAGAGCAAGGTTGCTATTCTATGGACTCATCGCCAAGGGAGCACACGCTAGAAGAAATGGAGTTTCAAGATAGATTGGGGGATGATATCATGGTTCCACCTTCCTTCAATCGCGAAGACTTCGCATATTGGAAGGTGAGGATGAAACATTTTCTAATGTGTGAAATAGAAAATTGGTTTTTGTGATGCAAGGATTTGAAGCTCCCATGGGCAAGAAGGGTAAAATTCTTGAAAAGAAGAAGTGGACGGAGGATCAAGTCCATATCGGCCCAAGTCCATAAGTCCAATGGTTTGGCGGCGTAAAGTCCAAGTGTGTGTCTTGACAGCGTAAGCCCAAATGTGCCTTGGCGGTATAGACCACGTTAGCATGACAATAGCCGATGGAAGCACCTGAAGGCTAACGTATGGATGAACAAGTCATGGATGACTTGGAGGGATCCAATAGGCGTGAGGCTGATGGAGGTGGCTAGAAGGCTTAGGTCTAGGTTAAGGATGGTCTAGCAAGTATGAGGGCATCATATTTGGGGTTAAACCTCATGTTTGAGATTTGTCAATCGACTGGGGTTATGACCTAGTCGCCTGGTCAAGTGTTTTGACACTTGGCAGCCGAGTCAACACTTATCAGTCAACTGGAATTATGATTAGTCGACTATCAGGGAGTTGACTGGCATTCAACTGCGGCCGTGTGGCCTTGACAGTCGATTGCCAGCATTGGACAGTCGACTACCATGGATGACAATCGACTGATGGTCAAGAACATGGGCACAAAATATTTTTAAGTCGATTGTTAGGATTTGGCAGTAAAGTGGAGGCATGATCAGTCGACTGATGGTCTATCCGTTGGAACCTGTCCAACGTGGATTAAGTCATTGTCTTACAACGACTACAAGAGCAGTCGACTGATGGTCGCGAGCAGTCGACTACTAGGTGGAATCCAGCCCAAGTTGCAGCTTTAAAGGGAGCTCGAGGAGAAGAATTTTGGCATGGTTCTTTGAGGCGATTTGGAGGGGATTTGCTACTGCAATCCAGACCTTCAAGGCTCTTCTCAAGCAACCAAAAGTAAGCATTCAAAGTCTTTTTGTAAAGTGTTTTTCTTTACTTGTATTGCATTCCATCTTTGTATTTGCTTGTAATTTCTTGTATTACTTTTGTACTCCTTGTACGAGGGTTCTCCACCTCTGACTTGTTGTCGAGAAGGAGTGTTTTTGATTAGTGGTGGTATTTGCATTGCTAGTAGAGCTGTCAAACGGGTCGATCCATGGCGAGACAGGTAAACCCGTCGTAAACCCAATATTTAGCGGAGAGGGGCGGGCCGACCCGCCATCTCGGTGGATTGAGAAATTTCCAACTCAACCCAACCCAAGACGGGTTGCGGGTTAGGCGGACCAACCCGCGGTCTACACAAATTTAAAAAGTATATCTAAAATTACTGAGGTGTTGAGGGCTTGAGATAATGATCTGTAAGACAGATAGAGTACCATGATTAAAAAAATAAGTATTTGAAGTAACTAAAATCTTATAATTGAGATTCAATTATCGACTTGCAAAATTGACTACTGATATTTTTGATTCTTTTCCAATGTTCCAAAATATCTAAATCTTGATAATATGTAAATGTAAATTTTTGCTCCTTCAAATAAAGATTCAATTGAGATTTTTTAGCTTGGATAATTATTTGATTTTGATATGTCATTATTTCCTATATCGATTAGAATAGTAGTGACAAAATAATAAAAAATAATTAGAGTATAAAAAATATTATTTTGTTCTTTACTCTTAATTTCTTTTATACTTTGTTGAGGTGTATGTGTGATAGAAGAAGATTGTAATGCTGAAAAATTTGTCTTTTGACATTTCTCAACTCGCGGGCCAATCCGTCTAGACCTGCAACCCGTGCGGATCGATCCGTTTAGGTCCGCCAAAATGGCGGGTTGATAAAAGTTCAACCCAACCCGCTTAAATTATTTGGCGGGATGGGCCAATCCGACGGGTCTAACTCAACTTGACAGCTCTAATTGCTAGAGCTCATTTGAGTTCAATCCGTGGTGTAGGAACTCTAAGGTTCCAAACCACGTTATATCTTCGTGTTCTTGTATATTGCATGTTTGTATATTTTGTTTATGCTTCATTATTATTTTCACTGTGCATATTAACAAGAATTGTAGACAAGCACGCAAGCACAAACAAATTCCGTGAAACGATGAGAACAGGCCATTTACCCCCCCCCCCTCTAGTGCTCTTCAAAGTTCTTATAATTGGTATCAGAGTGAGGTCGCTCTTCATTTGAACTAACTGCCAAGGTGCAAAAGCACTAGAAGAGATGGAGCTACCTAAGGATGGATTGGGGTACGCCATCGACATTCCTCCACCATACGACCAAGAAGACTTTTCGGCATGGAGGGAGAGAATGGTGACATGCTTGAAGATTGACATAGAGAATTGGTTCATCATCATGGAAGGTTTCGAACCCCCCAAGGATAAGAAGGGAGATATCCTCAAATTGAAGAAGTGGACCCAAGAGCAACGCCAAACATTCAAGATTGAGGTTAAGGTAACAAATTTTTTGGAAGATTTAATTCCTAATGATGTTTTATCTAGATTAGGTGATTACATGGATGCCAAGGAGATATGAAGCTAGTTGGCAAAATTCCATGAAGAGTCCACACCGGTCCAAGAAGATAAGGGAGTGGAGGAGTGCTCATTCTCCCAAGCTCAAGAAGAAGAGAGCACATCATCTTCATCGCAAGAGCTTGATGAATCGGAGGTTGATAGGAAATCAACATCCGGATCGCCTCCATCTCTAGGATCGAGGGGGAGGAGTGTTCATCCTCAATGCCGGAGCAAAATCAAAAGGATCCATCAACCTCCGGGAGAAGCGATGAACAAGCTCAAGAGGCTTTCACCACCGACCTAGGTAACTCAGGCACCTTAATAAATAATAAAAAAAAATCATATTATGTGTTTTGAGCATAGTGAATATGGGCACTATAAGAGCAAGTGCCCTAAGAAGGTTAAGAAGGCTCAATCGGCACCAAAGGTCAAGGATACCGATGCCCCAACAATTAAAAGCAAGAAGCATGTAATTTGCTTCAAGTGCAATAAAAAAGGGCATTATAAAAGCCAATGCCCTAGGATAAAGCAAACAAGGGGACAAGAGGGAGCATCACATGTAGGGGAGCTTTTAAAGCAAACCCTAAGGTAAAATTTAGTAATGCACCTTCCCTATTTTATAATGAAAAACATGCTAGGAGTAATCTTGTTATTATTTATAAAGAGCATGCTAAAAATAGGTTTAATTGTTTAGGTGCCAAACCATACGATTTTAGACCTAAGGAGAAATTTGAGACTAATAACCCTAGAAAAATGCTACCTAGGGATTCAATTAAGAAGATAGAAAATCACTTAGGGATTAACCCTAAGAATGGTAGACATATGCCTAGGAGGAATCCTTCCCAAACGATAAATGAAAAATCAAAATTGAGAAGATTAGAGTTAGAGAACCAAGCCTTGAGGTCAAGGCTTGAGAAACTTGAAAAGACTCTTAGGAAGATGTAAAGTCAAATGCAAGGGTCAAATGGTCAAGATTTAGGGTCTAGGAGGCAAGGTCCACCCAAGGGCAAGAAAGGTTTGGGTCACAAACCTAAGCCCAAGGAGATCTACCATAGTATTCCATTCGATTATGGAGCACAACCTAGGTCTAGGAAAACCAAGGTTAATAGGGAAGTCATCCCTAAGGTTAACCAAGGTAAGTGCCTAGTGACTAAGGTTTCAAGAAAACCAAGAGAAGCTACTAAGAAGGTTACAAGGGGAGTCACCCCTAGAGTTAACCTAGGCAAGACTCAAATGACCAAGGCTTCTAAGCCTAGGAGGGTCATTAGGAAGGTATCAAGGGAGGTCATCCCTAAGGAATACCCAGTAAACCCAAGGATCTCCAATAGGTATTGGGTTCCTAGGAGTATTATCGATTCACACTAAATGGATTAGGATGTGTCAACCTTGATTGGATGGGTAGTTAACTCAACCATAGAAAAGTTTCCATTTTAGGTCATTTTCAAGGTTATTGGTACCTTAGAAATAAGTTTCATTTTAATCCTAAAAGATTTTAGGATGTACCAATATTATTTAAGAAGTTTGATAAATTGACACAAACTAGGTTTAGAGGTCATAGTGTGTCATTTTTGATTTTTGACACACTTGGTAGATGAGTAGTATTATGGCAAGATGAACTTAATCCTAACAAATGACAACTAATATTAAAAATTTAGGTATTTTTATGTCTTATATTTTATTTGTCATGCTTTGATTGTCATATACCATGTCATGACATCATATTTCATCTTTATCATATAAATGTCATGATTATGTTTAGGTTATTTAATAGTGTCATGTTTATGTTTAGGTTTATATCTTATGCTATGACATCATGATTATTGACATATGTTTCATTTGTGTTATCATTTATGCCACAATCATCATTCATGCATTTAAGTTAATTAAAATTCATTTAAGGACTATGACATGATTTGAAGTCTCATGAATAGTCCCCATGGGGACGACACGATGGTAAAGCAAGGTGTTGCTTGCAGAATGAGTAGGGTTCGATGTCGGATGAGAGGTCTAAAATCTCCCTGGATTTCAGATGGACCCCTCCCTGCCTTTTCACCTTGTCAAGGGACTTCCCCCCCTCCCCCTTGATTTATCCTCCCTCTCGGCAGTGCCTTGGGATGGGTGGCAGGGGACTGCTAGTTGGGCAAATTCCCAACTTTACAGAAGTCTCATGTATAAGGGAATCAAATAGTGTTGCCTTAGAAAAATACATGATACCTTAGTTTAGGATGAAAAAAACTCACATCTCACATGACATTGACATGTGTGTGTATTGATACACCCTAGACACATGTGAGATGTTAGGAAATGAGTTAAGTTCAATGTGCATAGTTTTTGCATCTAGATAAACTCGAACTCATCTTATACCATGGATGAATCATGAGGAAAGCTTATGTACAAGTCATGTGCATTAATCCCATAGACCATGGTTCAATATAAGGTTTTGAAAACATTTTAAAATTATTTTGAAAAACCTTGGTGAAGTATATCTTTTGATAGAAATCACCATTGAAGGAGGTGATACAAAGTAGGATCAAACATTGAAAATTTCAATAGTTTTGAATTTTGTGTCAATCTCACTATTTTATGGGTATTTTATTTTTCAAATATTTTTCACCCATAATATTTGGCATAAGTATTATACATATGAAATTTCGTGATATTTCATATTATGTATAATTACTTATGATTTTTTGAAAATCGTTTCTGAAATTGAATTTCTACATTTGCAGAAATTAGTTGACTGCCTCTTAGGGCAGTCGACTGATAACGTTGATTTTCTTAGTAATATATAAGAGATGTCCTAAGGCAATCGCCTTATGTTTGAACCATTTATATGATAAATGAAGATTTACTATTTGAGTATACATGTTTTCATGTATTTGATTAGATCTTAAACTCATTTATTGAACGTCCACAATACGATTCACAGCATGAGAGAATTTGTGATTGGATCACAACTAGTGAGTATCTCTACATGTGTAATTGTGATATATCGGAATTATCCCTAGTCGATGAATTAATGGATTTGGACACCATCAATTCTGTCGAGACTAGCACGAGATATACTCCTTGGTGTATCCAAGCAGTTGATTCTCACTGGCTGGTGACATTGTGATGTCCGGAGTTAATCGTGGATACTAGTTATGGTAACTAGTTCATTGGAGTGACCAGCTGTAAGACTTCATATGATTCTCTGTATATATGGATATGTCAATGAAGTTCTTACTGCAGCTTAAGTGCGATGTTCCTTTGAATTGCGGTATTCAAGTCATCTTGATCATGAAGACTTATGTCTTGACATCTTAAGCAAGCATCTCTGAGGAGATGTGGACCCAGGATGATTGGGTATAAGTCGAAGTGGCCGAAGGTGTTTGAATAGCCTATAAAGGATTCACCACTCCTTGCGAGGAGATGTATACCCTTGGCCTCTCGTCGAATTGTTACTAAAGTCTTTGGCCAAAGCAATACATGTTTAGAGTAAGGTACTCTTGGATACATGTGCAGTAACTAGAATCCGTAGGACGAGAAAATGATACTTTGGCTAGGTGTGACGTAGTCAACCTAGTGGGGACTGACACTATAGACCATGTCCTGAACCAAGTGAGTATAAGATGCATGAAGGGAACGAGAACGATTCATTATAGCTGCTGAAGGGTTTCAGAAATAGTTCTGGATCAACCGTTAATCTTTTCGATTAATTGGGGATCATGATATACTATTAGGTGTCACTCATGATCGTTCTATAATTAATAGTTAATTATAGACGGCTAACATAAACCAAGAACCTATTTGGTCACACGCACAACGAGCGTAATCCGAAGGATTTAAAACGAGCCTGAGAATGAGATTCTCAGACTGAGAGAAACTAGGTTTGGTTGGACCAAACAAGGATTGAGCATGAAATCGTTTTAGTCGCAATGGAAGTGTGGATGGGTCGTGTCTTATGAAGACATGATGGATGAACCAAATTGATTTGGATCTAATCCAATGGTGGAGAATAAACCAAAGGGGTTTGGTTTGTTTTAAATGAATGAACCAAAAGTTGGTTCGGTTCATTTTAACTTAAAATAGATCAATGCGGTTTGGTTTATTTTAACTTAAGTTATTAGAGTGGGTTAACGGGTTTTGGTTATGAACCAATAACAGTTAGGAGAATGTGTTCTCTATAAAAACATGACTTAAGGGTTTTTCGTGGATAACTTTTGGTGTTGGAAAACTTAGCCGCAATGGAAGCGTGTATGGGTTTTTCAGTCGCAATGGAAGTGTGGATGGGTCGTGTCTTATGAAGACATGATGGATGAACCAAATTGGTTTGGATCTAATCCAATGGTGGAGAATAAACCAAAGGGGTTTGGTTTGTTTTAAACGAATGAGCCAAAAGTTGGTTCGGTTCGTTTTAATTTAAAATAGACCAACGCGGTTTGATTTATTTTAACTTAAGCTATTGGAGCGGGTTAACGGGTTTTGGTTATGAACCAATAATCGTTAGGAGAATGTGTTCTCTATAAAAACATGGCTTAAGGGGTCGTGGATAACTTTTGGTGTTGGAAAACCTAGCCACCCTCTCCCTCTCTTCTCCTTGCCGCCGCCCAAGGGTTCCACGCCACCCTGCTTCTTGTCGCCGTCCACCGTTGCTGCTGGCGTTCAGCTGCTTCCAACCACTCCTCCGGCGACCCTCCGATGACTTACCTTGGTTCCGGCGACCAAGGGTTGGCCGGCCATCCTCTTTGGCCGGCGCAACATCCTCCACCAAGCTGTCCAGTTTTCTGGACAGCTTGTTTCCTTCGTGTAGGAGCGTCGTTTGGACGACATTTGGAGCTCCAACAGTAGCTACCTTGCCGGGGATTCGATCTCCGGTAATCCTCATAGGTGGAGGACGAAGGATTCATCAAACGGTTGACGAATACCTCTCCGGAGAAGCGAGTTTTGGGGACTCGTTTTTGAATCCGAATTTTGATTAGGATTGTGATCTTCTCTCGATCACATCGTCTTCGACACGAGGCTAGTGACTCGTATGAACACGAGGCTCGTGGCTTTGTGAAGTCATCCCGACGATACTCGGCGTGGATACGGATAGAGGCGATTCTAGCGAGAGTCGCTCCGGTTGATGCCTTTCCCGCTACACGTGATATATCAGGTATACGTAGAGTAATTTCCTTTATTGCAAAATTTGAATTTACGATTATGTCTACACATGTTGTACTATGCATGCGTGTGATGTGTGTGTTGTAATAAATTAGATTTATTACTTTTTAATTCTTCCACTGTGCACATGTTTACGAAACATGTTCAAACACACACTCGCCGCGGTGCCAGAACACTACAAAAAAACTATTTTTTGGCGACGAAATTTCGCAACGAATTATTTTCGTTGCAAATCTGCAACAAATATAGCGACGAATTTTAGGTTTTGTCATAAATTTGTAACGAAATAAATTTTCGTCGCCAATTTGCGACGAAAATAATTTTCGTCGCATAATTTAGCGACGAATTCAGAATTCGTCACAGATATTTAATTTATTAAAAAAAAATAGAAAATAAGTTCTGCTGAACGAGTTTATTTTTAAATATTTTGCAACGAATTCGTGGATTCGTTGCAAAATAGCAACGAATCCAGGATTCGTTGCAAAATTAATATTAAAAAATAAATTAACGTTTTAAAAAGTTTAAATTTTTTTTTTTTAAAATTGCAACGAATCCTGGATTCGTTGCAAAATTGCAACGAATCCACGAATTCGTTGCAAACAATTGCAACGAATCCAGGATTCGTTGCAATTTTTTGCAACAAATCACGGATTCGTTGCAATTTTTTGCAACAAATTCGTGGATTCGTTGCAAAATTAATATTAATATTAAAAAATAAATTAACGTTTTAAAAAGTTTAAATTTTTTTTTTAAAAATTTGCAACGAATCCTGGATTCGTTGCAAAATATTGCAACAAATCCACGGATTCGTTGCTAAATTAAAATTACAAAATAAACTTAACGTTTTAAAAAGTTTAATTTTTTTTTTATAAAAAATTTGCAACGAATCTTTGGATTCGTTGCAAATTTGCAACGAATCCAAAGATTCATTGCAAAATTTATTTAACTTTACCCCAATGCCCTAATTCCGGTCTTCGTCGTCCGGCCGCCCCGCCCGTCGCACCGAGCCGCGAGGCCGCCGGAGGCGCCGGCGCCTCGTCCGGCCGTGCCCCGGGCCGCGGCGACTGGTCGCGCGCCCAACCCGGCTGCCCCGAGCGGTGGCCAGCGGCCGCCGGCTACGGCCCGCAGCCCGCTAGCTTCGCCAGCCCCTCGTCCGGTCGTGTGCCCCCAGTCGTGAGCCACCTCGCCGCCGCCGCCTCCTGCAACCGTGGCGCTGCCTCCTCGCCACCGACGCCCGCCTTCGCCAAGACACCGCAGTTTCGTCGTCGCTTCGACACTTCCGTGTGGCGCCGCCTCTGCCGGCCATGAGCCGAGCGCCGGTGTCAAGCGATTCCGGCCGGCCTGTCCGAGATCGGTAGCGCTCACGAGTCCACTCCACGCCTGCCGGTAGTAGGCACGATTAGGTCTCTGTCTGAGAGGTCCGTGATAGCCGACGACCACTAATCACGGCTCGGAGATGCGCACCACCAGTGGTATAATTTTTTTTAAATCATTTATTATTTTTATATTGAAATTTATATTATTATTAATTTTCTGTGTTGATCTAGAGTGGTATTAGAGTGGTATGGTATAGGTTAATTACGATGCATTCCATTCAAAATCATACTGGGACTCCATGATATTACCATAATCTTACAGATTTTTATGCCTGGGCCCAATTCATTGACACCTTAATGCCATGGTGGTTAGCATAAGATAGTGAGATATCTTTTTATAACAAAGGATAATATATACTAAATGCAGTAATACATGGAAACATATTATATGTTATTATATCCTGATTTTGCAAACATTCAACTCATGTAACATATATAATATAAGTTTTCAAGTATGATAAAATTCAAGGATATGACACATTACCATTTCATAAACATTCACATACACCATCAGAATCTGCAACCCATTACAACTATTGTCTTTTTTCGGTTATGTTTAAAGATTTTTAAACATAGTGAATTCATATGTGAACTAACTGTATATTCGTATTATTGTAATTTCTAGGAGTTTATATTAATATAATTGATTGAAAAATGTATATAATGCAGCGTGAAAGGAGTTGGATGTATAATAGGAATTTACGAACGCTGGTTTAACTGATGAATTTATGAGTGGGTTGCAAGAGTTTTTAAATTTCGCAGCTAGTAATGTTGAGTTTATGGATGGTAATCAGATAAGGTGTTCGTGCAGAAAGTGTCACAATGGTAGATTTTTACCGTCTAGCAAAGTTTCAGAGCATCTTTGTAGATTTGGATTCGTTGCAAATTACTATAACTGGACATGTCATGGTGAACCATTTATATCTGATGAAGTTTATGATAGACACAACACACAAGTCTCTAGGGATCAAAGTGATTATAATCAATTAAATCCATATCAGAGGATGATATATGATGTAGCGGGCCCGAATTTGATTCCCCAATCACAAGGTGCAACTTCAAGTTGTCCTCCAACAATGAGCAAATGTTTACTAATGCATCACCCTTGGAAGAGGTGAAAGTAACAGATATCGGTCAGAATATGAATAATGAAGCATATCTCAAATTTCAGGAGGTGTTAAGTGCTGCAGATGCACCTTTATGGGCTGGTTGTGAGACTCACACTAAACTATCGTTCACCGCAAGAATGTTGAATGTCAAGGCAGAGCATAATGTGTCTGAAGAGTGTTTTAATAATTTTGTTCAAGCTTTTGAAGAGGCATTGCCGCGTGATCATATACTGCCCAATGATTTGTACAGTATGAAAAAATTGATGAAAGAATTAGGTCTCCCAGTGGAAAGAATTGATGTGTGCAGAGATGGTTGTATGTTATATTGGGGAGATGATGCAGATGTGGATGTAAATTCAGAATCAATATAGGTACAAGAGCACTAGTAGGAGGCAGCAACGACGTAAATCATATAGTCAGTTATTTTATTTGCCTTTAACTCCTAGGTTACAAAGGCTTTATGCATCAAAGACAACTGCTGAACACATGACTTGGCATGCAAATCATTAAACAGAAGAGGGACTAATGTGTCATCCATCAGATGCAGAGGCGTGGAAAAATTTTGATAGAACATATCCTGATTTTGCAAAGGAGACTCGAAATATTAGATTAGGTCTCTGTGCTGACAGATTTGCTCCATTTGGTAAATCAGGAAGACACTATTCTTGTTGGCCAATTATATTAACTCCGTATAATCTTCCGCCTGGGATGTGCATGAAAACACCGTATATTTTTTAACATTGGTTGTGCTTGGCCCAAAAAATCCGAAGAAGTTAATAGATGTTTATATGCAACCATTGATTGCAGAGCTAAAACAACTATGGGATGAAGGTTTTCCTACATACGCACGCTCATACTAATCGAGGTTTGTAATGAAGGTCGCTCTTCTTTGGACCATAAATGACTTTCCGCTTATGGTATGCTATCGATTAGTACGCAGGATCTTAGGATGCCCAATATGTATGGAGAGATCAAAGTCGATTAGATTGAAGCATGGTAAGAAGCCAAGTTATTTTGATTGTCACAGACAATTTTTACCACTAAATCATAATTTCAGAAGGAATAAAGATGAATTCACTAGGAATCGAATTGAAAGAACACCTCCGCCATTGAGATTGACAGGTCAAGATATTTGGTACAGAGTTCTTCACTTTCCATCTGTTATTGAAGAGCCACATGGTACGACTTATGAATATGGAAGCAACCATAAATGGACCAAACGAAGTATATTTTGGGAGTTACCGTATTGGTTTAGTAATTTGATTCATCATAATCTTGATGTTATGCATATTGAGAAGAATATTTTTGATAATCTGATAAATATAGTGATGGATATCACCGGAAAAACAAAAGATAATCTGAATGCAAGAAAAGATATGCGACTCATTTGTAAACGACCCACCCTTGATGTTGATGAAAATAGTAGAGGACCAAAACCAAAGGCAGTTTATACATTGAATAAGGAATAGACGCGTGTTGTTTGTGAATGGTTGAAGTCATTGAGATTTCCTGATGGGTATGTTTCTAATCTTGGGAGATGTGTCGATATGAAGGAATGCAAATTGATGGGTTTGAAAAGCCATGATTGTCATATATTCATGGAAAGACTAATTCCTATTTCCTTTAAAGAACTCTTACCGAATTTTGTCTGGGGTGCAATTACAGAGTTAAGTATTTTTCTTCATGATATATGCTCAACAGTTTTGGGATATTCACACATGGAGAAGTTAGAGAGAGACATTTCAATCATTTTGTGCAATTTAGAAAGGATTTTTTCGCTTGCATTTTTTGATTCAATGGAACATCTTTTGGTTCACTTGCCATATGAGGCCAAAGTTGGAGGACCAGTTCATTATCGATGGATGTATCCTTTTGAAAGGTATAATTTGCATATTCTATACTTCGTTAATATTGCATAAAAATGTTTAATTTTTTTATATATTCATTTCTAATACAATTTGTTATATTACAATCAGATTCTTATATCATTTGAAGAAAAAAGTGAAAAATAAGGCACATGTTGAAGCCTCTATTGTGAATGCATATATTGTGGAGGAAGTAACAACTTTTGCATCATATTATTTTGAGCCTCACGCTCGCACTAAAAAGACGGAAATCGGAAGGAATGATGAAGGTCCTGCGATCCCAATTTGAATTTATTCTTAATTTTTAATTATCTTGGTCGACTAAGTGGACCGTAGTAAGCAATGATACTTAATCGATCAAGAATGGCGGCTGTATATATGTTTTACTTAATTGTCCGTAAGTATCACCATATTTCGAGTTAGTATATATTTCCTATTTCTTAAGTGTTAATTTGTTTATGTTATAATACAATTTTTTATTATAGGATTTTCCAAAACTTATATTCAAAATCCCGACACGTGAATTTGATCATATGCGATCAAAAATTTGCACTATGGTTCAAATCATATGTAAGCGATTTTAATTACCTCATTTTTGTTTACATATATTAACTTTTAAATAAATATCATTTTCATTTGAGTATAGGTTTATGCTAATCAAACTCACGCTCAAAGAAGAATTGCTAATCCATCTATCATGGGGTCCAAAAGCAATGGTACGACTGGCCAAAGATATTTCATAACGGATATAATTTCCACACTCAAGAATATGGAAATGGAAAGAGTACAATGAATAGTGGAGTATGTGTTCGCCTTCCAATGATGGAGGTGCAAGCAATGAATTTTATGGTTTTGGATGAAATTATAGAGATTGATTATCCCGGGTCCGTAAAATGCGAGTTATCTTATTTATGTGTCGGTTTGACTTCACGAGGGATGAAGGTGCATCCACAAGATAATTTGGTTGAAATAAATCATAAAAGATTTTATAAGAGATATGAACCATTTATTTTGGCACAACAAGCGATTCAAGTTTTCTATGCTCCATATCCTAGTTTCGAGGCGTGACAAAATGAATGGTGGGTTGTAGAAACAAAAGCACGGAAAAAAATTGAAGAGCGGCAAGACATTGCATATCAACAAGACAAAGTTACAAATATGTTTCATACCGAGGAATATATAATTCCAACGCTATTTAGATCCCAAATGAGTAGTGATAAACGTGGATGCAACTAAAATTGATGATAATGATGAGGAGGAGGAGGGGGAGGAGGAGGAGGGGGACGAGGAGGAAGAGGAGGAGGAGACCGAGGATGAGGATACTGATGAGGATGAGGAAGATGATAATGAGGACTTTGAAATTTGACGTCTAGGGTAAGTTTTTTTTATATATAATTTTAGTTTTAAACTATAATTTTACAAATTTTCTTAGCTCAATTATTTGTTTATATAATGTCTCATTGTTAAATTTATATCTTTTGTCTCTGTATGTTGTGTATATTTTGTTCTTATAGATTATCAGTGGTGAAATCATCGTAGCTTATCGCAGTCGCAGTCTCTCATATCTTCATTATGCATATTGTAAGTTTTTCATGTTCTTCATTAAGCATAAAAGTTTTATTTTCTTTATTCTAATTTTGTTTTTGGTTGATAGTTTACGTGGTGGACAGAGACGTGAGTACTAGTAGTGGCGATCGATCCACCGCCTGCCAAAGACTATACCTACTTGCCCTCTGATCTGGACCTTCACATGATCATCGCAAGATTATCTCATTCACGCGCCTTCCCATTCTCGATTCACTGCACGCGGACACTCCTCTACCGAGAACATCGAAGTCGTAGTATATATTTCCGATTGGAGATTCGTAAGTAATATAAATATTATAATTTTTAAACTATCTTAATTATTTATTCAATTTTTTTTCACTTTATCATAGGTTTGAAAATTCTGTACCTGTTATTCGTGAGATCAATAAAATCGTGAATAACTATTGGAGAGGAGACTCTTTGTCATACTCAAGCACGCCAGGACCTACAAAAGAACTATGGTGGTGCGAGTTTCAGGTATAATTGATTCATTTTATATATTAAATAAGTGATTATATAATCAATTGTTTTTTTTCCATCTCAGCGGAGATTTATTTGGGACCCTACTCAAGACTTGGAAGTTAAAAGAATTTAAAAAAAAAAATGTGGCGATCATATCCGACATGTATTGAGTCATGCCAAATGTACTGGAAAAAAACCCGCCTGTGTCAATTCAGAAAATTAGAGTAAAATCTCCAATTATTGGCAATCTGATGAGAGCAAAAAGAAGTCAATGTAATAAATTAAATCAAGCATGTAATTCAAGACTTATCCGCAATATACGGAGGATCTATAAATATCGAGGAGCATTCACATAGATTGGTAATTTTAAATTCTACAATTAGTTTTTAAATATATTTCAGATTATTATTTTATTTCTAACATTCTTATATTTAGTCTAAGGAATTGGGAAAGGAGAATTTATAGATACTTTCGCTCGACTTTCCAAAAAAGATAAGACTTGGAGTGGAGATAGAGCTCGAGCAATTAAGGTTTGAATTAATCTTTAAACTTACTTTATAACTTTAAGTCTGTTAGTTATGTAAATGCTCTGATTAAAATTTTAATTTTGTGTAGGAGAGATATGATCAGTTATCCTCATCTCGAGAATTTGGAGATGACGGTGATCTTGAGGATCCGAGCCATCCGTTAGTAATAATTTGGATTTATGGCTTGAGGCGAGTGGAGGATCAAAAGGGGGAAGGATATTAGGTATGGGTTCTCTGAGCAGAATGCATAATGCTCCTCGTAGATCTATTTCTTCTACTCCACCAGCAGTAGCGACACAGATACATAACTTAACTGAGGAGGTTAGCAATTTGAAGGGCATAATACATGAAAGAGATCAGCAAATTATAGAAATACAACAACAAAACTCACAAAGGGATCAAGAAATGATAGAAATGCGACGACAACAAGCCTTTCTTATGATTTGAAAGAATTTAGTTCTGGTCCAAGTCATATTCCTCCGAGTCATGACGATGATGGTGGCGATGATGATGATATTGTATGCATGTTTTTAAATAGTACTTTTAAAATTTTTTAGTTTATTGAGTTTGTTTATTTTGTTTTAAAACAGGAATGATCGATGAAGTTAATCCTTATGGCGGTTGAAAATGCACATCATTGTAAGTCTTTGCATATTTATTTTCGTGTTAGTATATAGTTTTTTTTTAATGTATGATAATTTTTGTTTGTTTCTTTTCTAATGCAGGTAGAAGAATGTCGGTGATTGCTTACCAGATTCTCTTTTCTTTTTTCTTTCCCATGTGTTGAGATCTTTTGTAGACATTGTTATTTGAATATCAGAACTATGTTGATGTTTGAAATATTATAGGATATAACTTTTTATTTAGAATGTTGTATTGTTCTTAACTGATTGTGTTGCTTTGTATTTATTTGGATATGATTGAATATTATTTTGTTGTATTGAATGTGTGTGTGTTTTGTTTGTATTGAATGTATTTATTTGGATATTAGAACTTATTGTGTTTTGTTGTGTGTGTGTGAAAATTTATATATACGATAGAATATCGAAAAGGATGAAATCTGTTAAAAAAAAATTTATTTAGTGACAAATTTAGCGACAAAAATACAAATTCGTTGCTAAATTCTGAGAAATTTGCGATGACTTTTACGACGAATTAAATTTTCGTCGCAAATTAGCGACGAATTTAGCAACGAATCCAACCTGCGACAAATTTTGCAACGAATTTCATGATTTAAATTTGTAAATTAAAATTAAATTCACGCAAATTTTTGCAGACGAAAAAAGAATTCATCACAAAATATTGAAACGAATTGAACTTTAAATTTATGATTTAATTTGTATCAGTCGCAAATTTACCAACGAATTTCTTATTTCGTCGTGAAAATTACCAACGAAAAAATTAATTCATCGCAAAATATGGTTTTTTGCGACGAATTCAGCGACGAAATTTGCAACGAATTTGTATCAGTCGCCAATTTACCAATGAATTTCTTATTTCGTCGTGAAAATTACCAACGAAAAAATTAATTCGTCGCAAATTTTTGCGACGAAAATTGCGACGAATTTTTGAAATCTTGGTAACTTCTGCAACAAAATTAGCGACGAAATTTTAAATTTGTCCCTAATTTTCGTCGCTAAAATTCGTCGCAAAAATATGTCGCTAATTTTGTCGCTATTATTTGTGACGCTTTATTCGAAAAAAAATTATTTTTGTCGCTAAATTCGTCGCTAATTTATTTTGCAACGAATTTTTTTTTAAAATTCGTCGCTAATGACTGTTTTTTTCGTAGTGGAAACCCAATAGATTTTGGGTAAACAAAGATGTTTAGCCCATGTTTTAGCTGTCTTAGACTACCCTAACTGCTCCTAACCCTAGGATATGCTTTAGAAAGTATTATAAAGGGTGAAAATCCATTGGATATGGATTAGGAGAGTTGTTTGGGTGATGTATCAATTTTAAGGTGTGTGAAAGTTCAAGTTTGAACTTTTAACTTTAATTTTGATGGTTTAGTGTTCCTATAGGCTTAGGGACTCTCCAAGGACATTGTTGGTGCAATGGTCAAGGGGGAGCAAGCCTTTAAGAGAGGTCATCCATCATGGGATGATGGATGTGTTCTTCCTCATGAGGGGGAGAATTTGGAGAAGTGAGGATTGCTTCTCTTTAGTGATATGAAACTTATCACTAGGAAGAGTGAAGGCATCCTAGATGTTTTTGGACCAAGAGGGAGATTGTAAGATTTCATTGGGATATGAGACATTGACACCCTTAGAGAGAGCCTTTTTTATGTATGTCAAAAGGGAGAGATTTTGAGATTCCCAATTTGACAATTGGGATGATTGGATTGAGTTAGTGTTCTAACTCAAAGGTTTTTGATTGTTTTTTGTCAAACATCAAAAAGAGGGAGATTGTTGGTGCAATCGACCTAGGTATTTGGAAAGTCCAAGCTTGAGCCTTGGCATTTGGAAAGTCCAACATGGGTTGGCAAGGGAAAGTCCAAGCTTGAGTCTTGGCAATTGAAAAGTTCAACATGGAGTTGGCATGGGAAGTCCAAGGGTGTAGTCTTGGCCACATAAGTCCAAATGTGTAGTCTTAGCAGTAAAAGTTCAAGTCATGGGTACTTGACATTTGGAAAGTTCAAGGGTTGATATTGGCGGCAGAAAGTCTAAGGGCGGAGTCTTGGGAGCATAAGTCTAATGGTTTGGCGGTATAAAGTCCAAGTGTGTGTCTTGGCGGCGTAAGCCCAAATGTATCTTGGCAGTATAGACCACGTTAACATGACAATAGCCGATGGGAGCACCTAAAAGCTAACGTATGGATGAACAAGTCATGAATGACTTGGAGGGATCCAATAGGCGTGAGGCTAATGGAAGTAGCTAGAAGGCTTAGGTCTAGGATAAGATTGGTCTAACAAGTATGAGGGCATCATACTTGGGGTTAAACCTCATGTTTGAGGTTTGTCAGTCGACTGGGGCTATAGCTAGTCGACTATAAGGTAATCGAATGGCGTTCGACTATGGCCGCTGGCCTTGACAGTCGACTACCAGCATTGGACAATCGACTGCCATGGATGACAGTCGACTAATGGTTGAGGACACGGGCACAGAATATTTCCGAGTTGACTGTTAGGGTTTGGCAGTCGAGTGGATGCATGATCAGTTGACTGATGGGTATGATCAATCGACTTATGGTCTATCCGTTGGCACTTGTCCAATGTGGATTAAGTCGTTGTCTCACAACGGCTATAGGAGCAGTCGACTGATGGTCGCGAGCAGTCGACTACTAGGCAGAATCCAGCCCAAGTTGCAGCTTTAAAGGAAGCTCGAGGAGAAGGATTTTGGCATGGTTCTTTGAGGCGATTTGGAGGGGATTTGCTGATGCAATCTAGACCTTCCAGGCTCTTCTCAAGCAACCAAAAGCAAACATTTAAAGTCCTCTTGTAAAATGTTTTTCTTTACTTGTATTGCATTTCATCTTTGTATTTGCTTGTAATTTCTTGTATTATTTTTGTAATCCTTGTATGAGGTTTCTCCGCCTCCGACTTGTTGTCGAGAAGGAGTATTTTTGATTAGTGGTGGTATTTGCATCGCTAGAGCTCATTTGAGCTCAATCCATGAAGTAGGAACTCTAAGATTCCGAACCACGTTATATCATCGTGTTCTTGTGTATTGTGTGTTTATATATTTTGTTTATGCTTTATTATTATTTCCACTGCGCATATTAACAAGAATTGTAGACAAGCACACAAGCACGAACGAATTCCATCAAACGATGAGAACGCGTCATTCACCCCCTTCTAGCGCTCATCAAAATTTCGACAATCCAAAGATCCGAAACCAACGACAAGATAACAAACATGCTATTAAATTTGATTCATAATGATATCTTATCTAGATTAGGAGAATTTAGGGATGCAAGGGAGTTATGGAACAATATAGTCAAGTTCTATGAAAAACCCTCACTGACACAAGCCCGAAGGAGAGGAATGCTCATCCTCTAAAGAGCTTGAGGATTCGGAGGTTGAGAGGGAATCAACATCGGGAGAAGAAAAGGTGGAAACCATGTAAGCCTCCACTTCAAGGATTGAGGGGGAGAATAGACCACCAATGTTGGAACAAGAGGAGGCGCCATCTACATCCGAGAGTGATTCTCCTATCACCGACCTAGGTAACTCAAGCATAAGTTGTATAAATAAAAATCATATAATAAGCTTTGAGAGTAGGGAACAAGGATACTACAAGAGCAAGTGTCCAAAAAGAATCAAGTGTTGAGAATCGATGGTCGCACTAGGGGGGGGGGGGGGGTGCTTACACGTTCAGTCACTTGATGGAATTCGATCGTGCTTGTCTTTACAATTCGTTAGTTTGTGCAACAATAATAATAAAGCATAAACTAAAACAAAAGACAAACACATAATCACATACAAAACACAAGATATAATGTGATTCGGAACCTTAGGATTCCTACTCCACGGGTCGAGCTCAAGTGAGCTCTAGTGATGCACATCACCACTAATAAAATCTCTCATTCTCGACAATAAGTCGGAGGTGGAGAAAACCCCTTACAATAAAATATGAGCCATTAAATAATCAATGGCTATTCAAGATTAGCCATTGCCTAATAAAATTTGAGCCAGTATCCATATTTACATTGTTTATCATGACCCATTAAATAATCAATTCACTTTTCCT